>JASJET010000116.1:4800000-6140000 GCA_034092305.1 Diaprepes abbreviatus
ATGATGGAAAGACAAAGATTAACTAAGAGAGACACAGAGAATTTTAAAAAACTGAATAAAAATATCAAGAAAGCAGTAAGGAAAGACATTAGAACGTTCAACACAAAATTAATACACGAAACAATAGAAAGAAACGCAAATATGAAAGTTTTGAGGTCAGGTCTCTCAAGAGGACGAACCAAAATAACAAAATTAAAGAACAGAGGAGGGGTGACAGTAACACATTACATGACATCATAAAGGCTGTGGAAGCATTCTATGCGGATTTATACTCCTCGATCAATACGGATCCAGATCCAACAAAAACAGTAAAATAAATAAGAAATGTAGGATCAAAAGATTTGCCGGAGATGTCGTTAGATGACATAAAAAGAGCACTAAAACAGATGAAGGACGGAAAATGCCCGGGCGACGATCAAATTACAACTGAGATGTTAAAGATGGGCGGAGACAGTCTTGAAAAAGCGATACAAATACTTATGAATAAATACTTATACGAAGGCAGAGTACCAGAACAATGGTATAACGCACAAGTCGTACTTCTCTTCAAAAAAGGGGACACAACAAATATAGAAAATTACCGTTCTATCAGTTTATTAAACCACTTATATAAACTATTCACCCGCATCTTGACAAATCGTCTGACTGAAAAGCTTGACTATTACCAGCCTTTGGAGCAAGCCGGCTTTCGGCGTGGATTTAGTACGATAGATCATATCCAAACTATACGCACAGTCCTAGAAAAAACCGAGGAATATAACATTCCTATATACCTGGCATTTGTAGATTTTCACAAGGCCTTTGACTCTATGGAAACATGGGCGATCTTGAAATCACTTAATAATGCTAGTATTTACTCCAGGTATACCACCATCATACAGAACATATATAAAAACGCAACTATACAGGTTAAAATCGACGAAGACACAAAAATCGAAAAAATAAACGTTATGAGAGGTGTGCGTCAGGGTGACGTCATCTCTCCGAAACTATTTACGCTAGCTTTGGAGGATGTCTTTAAAAAACTAAATTGGGATGAGAAATGTTTGAGAGTCGACGGTTCTTATCTTAGTCATCTTCGTTTCGCCAACGATGTTGTTGTCATGTCTAGCAACCCAGAAGAGCTAAAACAAATACTTCAAGATTTCAATGAAGAGGTGAGAAAAGTGGGACTTAAGATGAACTTAGGGAAAACTAAGTTAATGAGCCCTGATGCAAATGTACAAATAGAGATTCAAAATGAAATCATAGAGAATGTCCAAGAGTACATCTATTTAGTCCACGTCATGAAAATGGGCAAAGAAAATCAAACGGCGGAAATAACAAGAAGAATAGGGTTGGCATGGGCTGCCTTTAGAAAGTTGCAGTACGTATTAAGAGATAGAAACACACCAATCAACCTTAAACGGAAAGTGTATAACACGTTTGTCTTACCTGTTGCTATTTACAGCATGGAAACGATAACACTAACCAAACAAAACGCAAATAGGCTCCGAGTCACTCAACGCTCTATGGAGAGACAAATGTTAGAAATCTCGTTACGGGATAAAATACTAAATCAAGTAATAACATCAAGAACTAAAGTAGTTGACGTCATTGAACGCATATCACGACTAAAGTGGCAATTGGCGGGGCACATAGCTAGACAACAGCCCGATAGGTGGACGAGTAAATTACTGCAATGGCGACCGCGAGAAACGAACCGAAATCGTGGCAGGACACAATGCAGATGGGAGATGATATAAGACAGTTTGCTGGAAAAGACTGGCTCCAGAAATCGAGAGACAGATTCCAGTGGAGGACCATCGGAGAGGCTTATGTCCGGGAGTGAACGTTAATGGGCTGAAAAAGAAGAAGAAAGAGATAGAAGAATAATGTCAACAAAAAAGTTTTATCCTGTCTAAATAGTATTTTATGGAATAAAGAGAAAGCTTAACATATATGAGAAAATAAGTAAAAGTTCTTTGCTCTATGGGGCGGAAACCTGGAGAACTACAGAAAGTAGAATGAAACCTGTGGAAATGTACACTACGAGATCACTAAGAATTTCGAGAATAGAGAAATTCTGAAATAGATTCATCAAATAGATGATAGTAGTTGAAGAAACAAATGGGGTACCGCACTCTAGAACCAGAACATACTGGGAACAGCATGGAATTAACGTATCAATAGTTATTTGTAGATAAATATTAAGCAAATATATAGACGCATTAAACTTAAACAACTTTCTCCCTTTGTCGATGGCAGTTAAAAATATCTGTTTACCTATTTCTGATTTGAATGTCACCGTTAATTTCTTATTTTGTTTGGATATACCGACTTCTCCCACGTTTTTCTCAACTTAAAATTATGTCAAAACTTCCACTTAACATTCTAAAATTGTTTTGCGCCTCCGAAATTGTTTACCACGTACTTGTATACTTCATTATAACTTATTTTGCTCACATAATTAATGCTCTTTACACTGCTGTGGGTAAACTTTCTAACCGTGCTGTTAAATCGAGGTGTGTATTTTGATATTTTATGTGTTTAACCTTCATGTAAAGCTCCAGAAAATTATTAATGGCCCATGAGGGACGTTGCGGCGCGGCGACATGACACATATGTTTTTGAAACGAGGGTTGAATACTGATTTTTGGGCTGTCTGATATGATAAAAAAAGGATATTAATAAATTATATTTCAGCGTTAATAAAAAAGGTATAAAAAATTGTTTTAAATAGAGATCGGATCGCTATTTACATATATTATCTCGATAAACTTGATTCTAAAATTTTACGTAATCTCGACGCTAATCTATCAAAATCATCCTAACAAAACGAAAAATTTAGAACTCCTGATTCAAGATTTTTTAAAACTTTTCTCACTAAAGAAAGATTCCTTTTATAAAGTGGGAAAGTATTACAAACCAGAAAGGGTAGCGAAACTTTTCAAATTTTTACTTATTAACACGAACTATTTTATAAGAAATTATCCCCTATTCACCAGTTTGGTCTAAATATTTGTTTATTTCTTATATTAAAAATAATTATTTTTAAAGTTTTTATAGACGAAAATTGAAATTTTGAGGTTAGAAATAAAGTAATCGAAGTTAGGTAATAATGTTTTGTACTTGTTTTATTTTAGTTTGGAGCTTACAAATACCTATGATTACTATTATGTATTATTACTATATAGATATTAACAAGGAGAAAAACTATCACGGCCAAGATACGGATAGTCAATCAGCCATCAGTGCGCTGAGCTCTCAAGTTATCAGTTCCAAAATGGTTTGGGAATGCCTAAAAGAAGTGAATGATTTAAGTAAGAATAATAGTCACCCTCATATGGGTAACGGACATAGCGGAATAGGGGGAAATGAAATAATAGACAGGCTCACGAGGAAAGGGGCTGAGATACCTTTTCTGGGGTCAGAGCCTTTCTGTGGAAGCAGTAGCAGGGTAATTCTGAAAGAACTAAAGATAGAAGAAGAAAGAAGGAGATCCAATTATTGGACAGAGCTGCAAGAATTGAGATAAGCTAAGATACTTCTGGGAAACTACGACTAGAAGAGATTCAAAGAATGGATAAGCTTGAGTAAAACGAACTCAGAGTTCTGACAGGGATCCTGACGGGGCATTGCCACCTCAAGAAACTCGGACTGGTAGAAAGAGAAGGGTGCAGATTCTGTGAGGAGAACGACGAAACCTATTTTCATATCCTTGCAGAGTACAGCGCTCTAGAAAACCCTAGGATGCGGTTTTTGGGAGCACACCAAATCGAAAAAGGGCAGCTACCCACCTTGAAGCCATCCAACATCCTAACATTCCTGAGGAAAATAGGACTGGAGGAGCTGCTCTTGCCGATAAGGTAACTCATACGACTGGGCAGCAGTAAAAGAGCACCAAAATCTACTAGGTCGCAGTGTACAGACCCCCAACTCTACGCACATATATACATACATTATATATTCATTATTGGTTACGCAGATCACAGTTCTTCTTATATAACTTACATGAAGATTTTCACATTTCTAGATTCAGCAGATTAGAAGTTATTGTTTATTACGAAGGAATTGGCTACCATAAAACAATCAATTTTCGGCAAATTCAAACTATTTGCCCTAATAAATCCACTTTTCATCGAGACAAACCTTTTCAGAATCGATTTCTAAAGCAGTAGAAAATTTCGAAGAAATTGCACGGAAATCACTATAAACTAATGTTAACTTAACAACGTAACATTTGATAGCAATGATGTTTGCTAACAAGCGACGTCATGCATTCTGATTGGTGTTCATTGTCACGTGACTTGAGAGTGATTTAATTACATTTTGATTACTAAATAAAAATTAATCTTAAAAACATAGAAAAATATTGTGTATTTTAGGATTTCTATTATAGAAGTTACCATAAGGGGACCCCCTATATGAACAAATAAGGGATATTCTTGCTTATCTACCGAATGAATCAACAACGTAGGTAGTACCTGAATAAATGAAGTTTTTTGAAATTTTTTGTCAGAGCATAAGATTTGCTACTTTTCCACTTCCCTGTATCTAAAATGTCATTTTCAGACAATGTTAGATATTAACTATGTGGTCAAAGGTAATGACAGATTGGTAAAGGACATGAGAATTCCTGTGATCATTATGTGTACTCTTCTGAACTATTATACAAAGACCACGAAGTAAAAAATTTACAGTTGAGTTGCATTGACCTTGAAAACACGAGGGCAATGTTGATATTGACATCATGGTCAAGCTCAAGGTATTCCAAGAATAACCTTCTACATTAACCATTAAATTTTGTAAAAAGATTCTAAGTTCAGTCCGATATTACAAGGAGTTAAACTTGCAAACCTTCCGCAGAAGTTACAAGGTAGAAGTTAATTTTTGATGCGTTAATTCTCCTCCCCCCTATACCTCAAAAGCTTTTAATTTTTGGATATTGAGGGCTTGCTTACTTTTCATCTGGACCTCGATAACTATAGCATATCCTAGTTATAGAGAAATTTACTGGGAACCAATTAACTTATCATTCGAGCGGATTCCTTTGTTAGCTTTCAAATATTCTGAATTAATGCTCATCTTTGACAATGATCTTTTTACTTTTAAGAAGCTTAAAAGTAGAAAAATAATGTGGTGATACCAAATAATATCGGTAGACTTACTATACTTGAACACTTTTAGTTATTTTTTACCCGTCCTAGGAATTAACTAAACACATTGCAGAGATTGTAGTGGTCATTGAGACTTTTCTTGCACCTAGACTTATAGGACGTTACCCTAATCTAATATAAGCTAGAGATTTTGCACTAAGTCTATTATTTTTTGGAGAATAAGAGCTTTATTTCTTCTGACGTAAAGGCGACGTGTTCCAAACTCTTGGAGATCAGTGCCACGTATTCGTATAGAAGGTATTCCCCTGTTTCTGCAGCACTGCCATGGAAAAAATTTTGTCATCAGCGTTGAAGATATTTTTTTGGAATGGTATCTTAATCTTGCAAAGGGTTCATTATTAATTGAATATTTCATTCTTTGACAATGGCTTGTCTGTGACCAGACGTACTCTTTTATTTTATTTTATATCATTTTGTTTCCAGCACCAGGACTCCTCTTTTATAGCTTTTTGGTAATCCACAGAAGTATTTCAGGTCGAAAAAAGTGAAAATCTTCTTTGCGAGGCTATCTGCTTCCTAAATTTCTTTAATTATTTTATGACTGGCACCCACATTAGTGTTACTCTTCCTTTAATTTCCTATGTCTGGCACCCACATCAGTGTTACTCTGTTGTCATTATAAATAGGACGGATAGTAATAAATTTATGTCTTAAATCAAGGACACGAAACATCCACAGAAATGTTTCTGGTCGAAAAAAAGCGAAAACCTTTTTTGCAATGCTATCTACTTCCTAATTTCCTTTAATTCCCTTATCTCTGGCACCCACATCAGTTTTACTCGATTGTCATTATGAATAGAACGGGCAATAATAAATTTGTGTCTTAAATCAAGGACATGACTCATCCACAGAAATGTTTCAGGTTGAAAAAATGAGGCTATCCACTTTCTAATTTCCTTCAATTCTCTTATGTCTCGCATCCACATCAGTGTTACTCTATTGTTCTCTGTCACTTTTTCAGTACTTATCTACGGTGTATTTGAACTCGAATGTATTTGATTTGAGAGCTTTTAGGCGTGGCCATAATAATAATGATAATAATAGATATATTTGGGTGTATACACCATCAACTGGCTAATCTTATTAATGATGTTTTTCTAAACCCAGCAAAAATGTCATCGTTTCTGATGGAAGGTATTACGTATCTCTTACCGAAGGACTAACATAACACATATGACCCAGCTAAGTATAGACCAATCACCTGCCTTTCCATACTATATAAGGTAATCACCTTCTGCTTGACCCAACGCATCTATGCGCATTGTGCAAGAAATGCAGGGAACAATTGATTGTTGACTATGTCATTTGTAACCAAGCCTGTACCAATCGAAAAAACCTCTTTATTGCCTACGTGGATTATAAGAAGGGCTTCAACTCAGTGCAACATGAGTAGATCAAAACTATATGGAGAATGTATAGGGTCGATAATCATTTTGTTTCCTTTTTAGAACGCATCATGTCAACCTGGAGAATTAGAATCCAATTGCAAGTGCCATCCAGCGGTATCATCGAAACTAATACAATCCCAATTCGACGGAAAACATTTCAAGGCAATTCACCAAACCGACTGTGGTTCTGCCTTGCAATTGACGGCTTTAGTATTAAAAATAACAACGAAGAGGTAGTAAGATTGAATCATCTTCTATACTGACTCCACTGTCACGGCGTTTGAACTCCACCAGCTTCAGTATTAGAAATAACATCGGAAAGGTAGTAAAATTGAATCATGTTCTATACATGGATGATCCATAACTGATGGTTGCTACCAAAAACCAGCTGGAGCAAATGCTCAAAATTGTGGAGGAATTTTCCGGGGATATCGGAATGTAGTTTGACTCTACGATACCTCAATGTAGAATCACATCACCATCTTTCTCAAAAACAGGCAATAGTCAACACACTAATATTAAGATCTTTCCGCCTAACAGAACTTAACACAAAATAAGACGGAACAAAACATATCTCAATAGCTCTAGAACAGAATGTTTACTCACAATCAGATGTAAAGAAAGTCATAAAAAGGCAAGAGAAGACCACAACAAAAACCAAAGGTCAAAATCAGCAAGGAAAAAAGCCATAATCCCATTCACAAAAGGAATAACGGAAAGAATCGGAATAAGAAATCACAACATACAGCCCATATTCAAATCACAAAAAACAATAGCCAGCATATTGGAAAATTCCAAAGATAAGACCATCATTGAAAACCATGGCGTTTACAACATTCCATGTGCAGATTGCCATAAAAAAATACATAGAACAAACAAACAGGCACATGTCAGCAAGAATTTAAGAACATAAAAATAGTCTCAAAACTAACAGACCATATCAGCTCTGTTTCAACATCACCAAACAACCGATTTCAAAAAAGCAAAAGAAATAGCACTAGTACAAAATTACAAGGGACGCGTCATAAGAGAGGCTCTATAAATTGAAAAAAGGGGACAGCTGAATAAAAGAGACAATGCTTTAAATGATCCAACTACATAAAAAACAGTAATAAACGATCAAAAAACAAAACAACAAAAATCAACTAATACATGAGAGAACAGCATACAAGAATCAAATATATCGCACTCTGCAGAGGGAAGAAGCCTGCGTCCAATCAGAGAGCGAGCCAGCTAAACAAAACTCGAAAGACCAAAGAGACCACCATCAGTTCTCAATGAGTAACGATTTTTTTGAACGCTATTGCTAATGAGAGACACTAGCACTGACCTCGTTTTCTCAAAGTAAATTCCTCCTGGCCACATCAACGTTCCATGCAACAAAAGTTCTTTTCGTAATTATACGAATATTTGAATAATAAAATTTGTAACAGTTATTTATTACATTTTTTGAACAGTAGTAATAAGTAGTAATAAACTTTAATTTACTCAAATATTTCATGATGCTTTCAAACAGGTGCAAAAGTAATCAATTATTATAAAAATATGATAATATGTAAGAAAATAGCCTAATGCCCACAATTTAGGTTCATTTTGAATAACACTAATATTGGGATAAGCAAAACGCAAAACCTTAATATTGCGAAAACAAATCACAAATATCAATCTTTGCACATATGAGAAAAATTCTTATTAATTGCCATTTAAATAGCAGTGTATCCTTAAAATTATATTCGAATATTCACAAACATTATGTGTAATTAGAAAAACAAGTGGTATCGACCAACTTCAATGGTGGAAATCCCACACAATTCAGATATTTACCATTTATTCCAGCTCATTATTTTGTTAATTTACCAAATTATTAAATAAACTTTGGAAGTTATAAAAAAAGGGCACATTAATTATTCGTTTGAACCAAAATTTATTCTGCATGAAATTAATATTTTACATACAAATTGGCCCATCATTTTAAAGTTTATTTTGGCACATATAATTAATTTCTCAATTTGAGTAGAAACTAATTATATTTTAATTTATAATTAATATGTAATTATTAATTACACATTAATAAATAATTAAAAAACGGAAATTCGTGGTTCTCAAAGTTTTGAAGGGAAAATTGAAATTTCTTCTGGAAAAAAAATATCGCTCAACACAACTTTATAAAAAAAAATAATCAAAATTTTGCCGAAAAATGTGTATAAATTTTTATTGTTTCTATTTGCTCCTTAGAAACAAGGACTATATGAGGACTCACATATCAGGTTCAAAATAAGCAGAAAGGTTTCACAAGGATTTCCAATATCAAAAGGGCTTAAGGCAAGGGTGCTGCATCTCGACGACTCTTTTCAAAATATATGTAAATAAACTACTCCGGATTTGGGAGAGAAAATGCAGGGGAATGGAATTCCAAAGAAATAATAGAAAAGTCTTTACATTGCAGTTTACAGATGACCAAGTCGTCATCGCGCAGGAGAACGATGATTTGGAATATAAGGCCCGAAAAATAAAAGAAGAGTATGAGTAGGGAGGGCTACACATAAATATAGATAAGATAATGTGTGTTAAAAACTAATTTAATTTCAAAAAGGATGAAGAAATCGAAGTCTGTGACAAGCACAAATAGGAATAGAAATAACTAATAATAATAAATAGTGATGCCAAAGATACGAGAAAATTAGACAAAGAGTAGGTCAGGACGAAGAGCAGTAAAAAGACTAAACGGAATATGATTGAGCGAAGAAATAACACGAGGATGGAAGAAATTAATATATAACGCCATAGTAAAAAGTACTCTGATATATGGTGCAGAAACGTGGATGATCCCCCAAGCAAATAAAAGTAAGATCAATTCAGTAAAAATGGACGCCATTCAAAGATTCATTGGTAAAGAGACAAAAGGCAGAAAAGAAGGACAATACAAACTTATTGACCTACAGTGTTATATTTACGATTACTTTGAGATATATTTCGAAAATTTGGGTTCCATTAATATATTTAGAATCAAACTTCTGAAACTGAAAAAAATGATCAAAATTAGAAGATTGCACCCCACGCAATCACAGCTCTCAGACGCTTAAATGATTTAATGACTTTAAGGGAAAACCATGAAAATATTATTGCGGGTATTTACGTTGTTCGTTCTTATATTTCGGAAATGGTCTGAATTCTTTCTTATCTCCCTGTATATCCACAGCGGAAGACTACAATAACGAGGTCAATATTCTTAAGCAGATTGCCGTAAATAATGGATATGAGCATACAGTCACCAACAACACACAGAAAATCAAAAACAAGAAGGAATCCAAAGAAGCTACTGAGCGATCCCTTACAATGAAAATCAGCTGGATAACTTTTTCTTTCTCTCATTCTTAGGTTACTTTTCTAACAAAATAGTGTGGTAGATTTAATTTAAGAGCGTAAATCAACTTAGTTCTTTTTTTGTCAAGAATAAACTTAAATACGAAAATATCTCATACCCAAAAAAGTGGGGTTTGTCAACTTTCTTGCCCAGATTGTCCTTCAACATACATAGAAAAAACTATTAGAATACTTCTTCTTCTTCAAGTGCCTTTTCCATTGCGGAGGTTGGCAATCATAATAGCCATTTTAATTTTTGAGGCAGTTGCTCTAAATAGTTGTTTTGAACTGCATCCAAACCATTCCCTTAGGTTTTTTAGCCATGAAATTCGTCTTCGTCCTACGCCTCTTCTGCCACTTATTTTGCCTTGGATTATGAGCCGTAAGATGCTGTACTTTTCTCCCCGCATAATGTATCTGAAATATTGCAGTTTTCTCTGTTTTACTGTTATCTCGACTTCCTTTTCTTTTCCCATTCTTCTCAACACTTCGGCATTCGTAACTCGATCCACCCACGAAATCCTCTGAATTTTTCTATAGGTCCACAGTTCAAAAGAGTTAAGTCTTCTCAATGCCTCTCGATTCAGTGTCCATGCTTCCATTCCATAATATAGAACACTATATACGTAACATTTAGTCAATCGTATTTTCAGGGCTAACGTTAGATCTTTGCTGCAGATAACTTTTTTCATTCTAATAAAGTTGGCACGTGCTTTCTCGATTCTGGTTTTTATTTCGACGGTATAGTCATTATTTTCTGTTATTAGGGTTCCCAAGTGTACTTCTTAACTCTTTCTATGTGCTGGCCTCCTACCATTAGAGTTTCATTATTATTATGATTTACAAGCCAAACGGCTTCGCACTCCCTCCAGGGATTATTCACTCATACCAGGCATACAAAGACACCCAAAGTATGTGGGAACCCTTTTCATGTTATCGGGTCCTAGGTGACGTTGTCTGCTGTATTTCCTACGAACTTTCGGACGGTTTGCGCGGTTGCTAGGAGAATTGCTTTCTGCATCGGCTTATACAGATGCTCACTAAGACCCAGTCCCTTGATGTTCTGCAGGAGGTTCTTTGGTATCACTCCAGTTGTTGACAGTATTATGGGAATTGTTTAGACGCTGTTCATTGCCTATTGTCTTCGGATTTGCACCTCCAGATCTCTGTATTTGGCGATTATTATTATTATTGTTATTATTATTGGTGTTGTTTTTACTAATTAATTAGAATACTAGCAGCTCGAATTAGAAAACATATTAACAAACTCCAGGCCTCCATGTGTGGTCACCATATTAGTTTTACCAAACATAGTTTTTCTCCAACCCATAATAGTAAAATTTTATACTACTCCAGGAGTAATAACTATAAAAACTTGGACTATAGAGAGGGCAATAAAATTGCAACAAAAATCAACGCAAGAAACAAGCCTACCTGCCGAGGATAGATGGTTACTTCCTTACATAAAAGGCACAATAGACAGAATCGGCAAATTACTCCGGAAACACAACTCATCTACAGCCTACAAACCACATAAAGCAATAGGCTCTTCTTTAAGAAATATAAAAAACAAAATCAATCTAGAAAATCAAGGTGTATATAAAATCGCATGTGGCACCTGCCATAAAACATACATAGGCCTGACCAACAGAAGAATATCAGCTAAACTACAAGAAATCAACAGACAACTTCGGCGCTTTTTCAACACCAGCACGACACAGGACACAAAATTGATTTTGACACGGGCCAACAAATCGCTAATATAGAACACTCCAAGGCAAGATTGATTCGTGAATCCATCGAATCCACAGGGAGGTAAGAAGGAAAAAAAGAATTTTCAAACTGTGATTGCATGTGGTGCAATCTCGTAATTTTGATCACCTTCTAATTCCAAATATATTAATAGTCAACACATTGCGACAAATTTTAACTATGTCGTCAAATTAATTATAATTAGTTCCTCTATCTCACCAATCATGAGATCGAGTTTCCACATTTTGTTTATTCTTTTATTATATGGATATCCGAATTTTCCGCAGTAACTTTATTCAAAAAACAATCTTTTAAAAGTTAAGTCAAATTACTAATTTTTTAAGTTGTATTATATCTAGCAACTCTACGTTTTACTTGAGAGAGATATTTCCTTCTCCAACGGACAGTTTCCTGACGATCTAGAAGAACGGATTTTCTATTTGGTTTTTCCCAGCAAAAATTAAGTTCTCTGAGCAATTTCCAGAGTTCAGGTCTTTTAATTTCAGGTAAATCGCGATCTTCATTGATTTTAGCTAGAATTTTGTAGACGGTTGGGATCTGCTTCTCATAATAAAATGTATGTACGTAGAGGTGGAAATCATATCTTTTGGGTATTTTACTAATCTTAAATAATATATAAAAACTAGCGCAAAGAAGATAAACCACTAAGGACACACTGTAAGGTGTACTTTGCTTACTGACAGAAATTACATGGAATTATCACAAATTTTATTGTTGCAATAAATTTACAAAAGCTATTAATCTTCAAATATAATTAAATATAATTAAATTTACGTCAGTCCTCAGTTACCTGCGGCGCTGGAGCAGGTACGCTGGAGGATTCGGTAACAGTTTTATTATTCTCTCTAGTTCTTGAATAGAGTATAAGAATGTGTATGCTTGCCATCGCCCCTCCTCTTTGAGCTTAGAGTTCAGGAAAATAGAACTGATTATGCCTTTTATATTAGGAATGTGTATGATGCAGGTACTCCTCCCCGTTGACAACTTGTTTTTTTTGCGATAGCCCCCCCTCTCCAAGAGCTTCAAACTGAGAAAAATAGACCCGACCCTGCCTTTTACACTGAAAATGGGAATGTCGCTGCCCCCCCCCCCCCGTCACCAACTTGTTTTTGCTTGCCATACTGTACTTTTGTGAAATCACCGCCCCCCCCCCCAAAGAGAGAGGCTGGATCCGCCCTTATTCTAATCTCGGCAGACATACTTGTTCCCGACATAAGAAGGATTAGTTATCATTCAACCATAATTTGATCTTGATCGAACCTAGATCAACGAAGATAACATGGCAGACGTCACTCTTGAAGGAAAGCTGCATCCTTTCTAGCACAAAATAGTGCAATTGCAGTGATCTACATCTTTGAGCCTTGAGTTTTATGGACTCAACAGCCATTGACAATTTAAATCCACTAACCAAGAACTACTTTTTTTCCATCGGATTTCTGCAGGATTATTTGTTTATTATATGGAACTAGATATTACCTAATATTTAATAAAACTTATAATAACATTCAGTTAAAGTAACATCATGGTTAAAATCATTTTTAATTACTTTTGCGCAACCGTAAATATGGAATTCGGAAAACCGCCCTAAATTATCACCAGAAAATATTACCCTATTGATATTCTGATTTTTATCCTCTATCACATACTCCTAAACTTAGTATTCAACCCTCGTTCTAAACACATGGGATATAACACCGAGCCGCAATGTCCCTCCGAGGCAATGAATAATTTTCGGAAGCTTTACGTGAAGGCTTAACACAAAATATGAACACCTACCTTATAAGATATATAGAGAATCTCGGTTACAATTCCACAAAGAAAGGTTTATCATTACGATATGGATCTTATGAATAGTAAAACGCTTAAAGTGACATGTCAAGTATATATAGGATTAATCGTTGCTTTTCTGCGGATGCATAGAAAAAATTGTATTATACTAATCTCAGACACTCGTTAAATTAATGGTGCTTTTTTATTTCATTGTAAACAAATACATGTTCCTAAACAATGGTCCAATTTTTATTTACAGAATTATTCGTTATTTTCTGCGTATGCGCAGAAAAAAGACGGTATGGGAATCTAAGATACCTAATAAATTATTAGTGCCATTTAGTTCATATTTCACAAATATATTTTCTTCAATCGTATCATTTTAGCTTTGATAAGCTACCGCTTTTCCTTTTGTTTACACCGTTAAAGGAAAAAAGATAGACATAGTTTATTTCCTCTGACTTTCTCTCACTATGCGTTTCGATTCACTAACGATCTCATATTTCTTCTCATTCTCATAGCAACGCAGTAGCTTTATATATATATATATATATATATATATATATATATATATATATATATATATATATATATATTGATTTTTTTTTCTCCAGATTGGTGAGACTTACACTTTCTGATGAATTGTCATTAAGAGGAAGATGGCCCAAGTGCATATATATATATATATATATATATATATATATATATATATATATATATACATATATATATATATATATATATATATATATATATATATATATATATATAATATTCCAAACTGCAATCTGTTTAAATTTGTAGGCCTTTGTAAGAAGAAAAACCCTTTTTTAATTGTGTCGTCAAGCTTTCGAGAATTTATTTATCTCTTCTTCAGGACATCTCTACAACTATTAATTAAAGAGTTTGAGTATTGACCTAACTTTTAATTGTTAAGTAACTCATCAATGTGGTTTGAATATTAAATAAGTCTAGGTTTGAAAAACAGGGGAAAAACCCAACATTAGGACTTTTTAATTGTATTTGGACGCATATTTTCATGTAATTGTAAAAATTAATTGAAATTCTAGAAAGGTCGAAATCAGCCAAGCATCCTACTTAACTATTCCACCATTTCATAGTAACACCTGTCATGTGTCAATCGAGAAGTGTCGTGGGTGGTGTAAGTAGTGGGGAAAAATACGGATCCGTAAACAGTGGCGTAGTCAAGCAAGAGATTTAGCAAAAATAGAAAATAAAGTTAAGAAATTACTTGTTTGATATTTTTTACAAAATATAAGAGAATTTAATAGAAAATCTATTCATCTGGAGATGGTCCATGACCCTCAAATACTTTTTTTCGACTTTAAAATATAACTGTCAATGGCACTCTTCGAGTCAATTTTTTTATTCATAGTGTTACTTTCATGGTTAATGTGCACCATTTTGAGGAAGAGCCTTTTGTGATAAGCAGGAACTCTTTCTAGAGTCTCAGTAGCATTCTGAGAAGAGTTCTTACTTATTACAAAAGGCTTCTTCTTGAAATGATGCACATTAACCAAGAAAGTAACCCCAGTAATCTTTTTATTTTATATTTTTGCTAAATCTCTTGCTTGACTACGCCACTGTTTACGGATCCGTATTTTTCCCCACTACTTACACCACCCACGACACCTCTCGGCTGACACATGCCAGGTGTCACTATAAAATGGTGGAATAGTCAAGTAGGATGTTTCTAGAATTTTAATTAATTTTTACATTTCCATGAAAATATGCGTCCAAATACAATAAAAAAGTCCTAATGTTAGATTTTTTCCCTTGTTTATCGAACGTGTACTTGTTTAATATTCAAACCACATATATATATATATATATATATATATATATATATATATATATATATATATATATATATATATATATATATATATATATGTATATATATATATATATATATATATATATATATATATATATATATATATATATATATATATATATATATTATATAGGATTTTACACATGGAAGAGTTTTTACCCCTCATTTAATATATAGGGGTACAAAAAAGTGACAAAGCTCTATATGTAGAGGAAGAACTGCTGGTACTATTTAAAGTGTACATCGAAATTTTAATCAGATCTTGATTTCTCATTTTGAAAAACCCCAAATTAGCAATTTTAGTGCAAATCAACATATTGAGATAAATATTTACAAAAAATTTTAATTTTTACACCCAGTGTTTCAGAAACTATCATCATAATTTAGCTACAAGAATTTACGAAAGCTTTTTGTACAAAATCTTTTAGAAGCACTCAGTATAAACATATTGGAATTAAAATTAGCTTCTTTGATACCAAATTTTGTTAACTAGTGTTATTTTAAATACGAAATAAAAATGGAATATGTATAAAAATTTACATACATAAACTTTTTTAAGTAAATAAACAAATTTTAATAAGTTATAATTTTTTATAATAAAGGTGTGGCTGCAAAGGTAAACCTTTTGTAAAAAAAAACACAATTTTATATTTTAAACAAAACGTTACGCTTTATAATATAACGCTGACTCTAAAGTCAAACCGGGGTGTCCATTTTCTTCTTTTATAAGTTTTAGCTTCACGTAAACTTCGGAAATTTATTCATGGCCAGAAGTATGGGACAGCGTGGTGAGGATGTCACATGCTTTCAGAGCGAGGGCTGAATATGAAAATCGGAATTACAAAATAGAGGGAAAGTGATGATCTTCGATTTGTTGATGCCATCGAAATATTTTAAACATATATTTTCAGATCGAATTTTAAATAATGTATTACAGCTGATTTGCCGACACAACTATAAAACCAATTTTGTTAGTTTATATTTTAAGTAAAATTTTGATATAAATAAGTAACGTCTTATCTTCAAAAAAAAATAGTTGTATCCTGATGTTAAAAGCTTCTTTAAGGTATTAATTAATTTATAAAAAATATTTAAATAATATACAATCATTATATTTAACTAAAAAACTTGACGCGTTTCGTTAACACTGCAGCTTCATCAGAAGTTCTATTTTAAATGACAAAATATTCGAATACTTGAAAAACTTATACCTAGATTTACAATAATGAATAAGTGCAATACCCTAATTTACATTTTATTACCTATTATTTAAATTATTGGGAAATCCACACTGGTTTTTGTTAAAAGATATTTAGCAGGAGTGAGGTGTTGATATCTGTTTGGTCATTTAATAGATTACCTGTGTTCTTTAATCGATTTATTTCTGTGGCTTCCAAGAAATTCACTTTATAACCTTTCCTTTTTACATGGAGAATTTCAAAATTATCCTCTAATTGATGATTTTGTTCTATTAAATGATTTGCGTATGAAGAACTGTTTTTATTGTATAAAAAATTAATTTTGTGTTCTTGAATCCTTTTTTTAAACGATCTGCCTGTTTGGTCTATATATACTTTTGGGCAACTTCCGGATTTAAGTTTATAGATCCCAGACTTGTTATTTTTATTTGTTTTTGTTTTATAATTTTTTAAGCGTTTTCCTATTGAATTATTTGTTTTGAAGGCTACCCCAATACCTTTTTTATTCAGAAACTTTTTAATTTTAATTGATGATTTACCAAAATATGTTTAAGCGGTAAAGTTGAGTTTCTTGTTTTCTTATCCAATAGAATAAATTTCTTGTGTGGCTTTCTTTTTTAATTTTTTTGTTAAAATTGAGTTCACCATTGATGGTAAGTAACCATTGTTAACTGCAACTTGTTTAACCCAATTTAATTCTTTATTAAAATTCTCTTCAGATAAGGGAATGCTAATAAGACGATGCATAAAACCATAGTAAGCCGCTAATTTATGTTGTTCTGGGTGAGATGAAGTTTTATGTATGGTTGTATACGTATGTGTGGGTTTGTGTGAAAAATTCCAAAAGAGTGTTTATTTAAAACTTTAGTAATGACTAGATCAAGAAAATTTATTGAGTTATTTTGTTCTTTTTCCATAGTTAATTGAATATTTTGTTGGACTGAGGTAATAAAATCTAAAGAATTATTAAGTTGTCGATCTGTGCTTGTGAAACACACTAATATGTTATCCACATATTTGTACCAGTACAAGAAATGTTGGCTTATGTGGTTATTAAATATTATTTTTTCTATTTTGTCCATAAAAATCTCTGCTAACAGTGGGCCTAAAAGGGCTACCCATAATCAATCCTTCTTTGCTTTTGTAGACTTTATCATTAAACGCAAAATAGTTTTGATTAAGGCAAGCGTCTAATAAGTTTAAAATATCGTTTTTTATAATCGAGTTTACTTTATTCTTGTTGAATAGATTTTCTACTAAAGAGAGCGTTTCTTTTGATGGAATACTTGGGAATAAGTTCTTAAAATCAAAAGGTATTAGTTTAGCATCATCTGGTAAAGTTAGGGTTTTTATTTTATTGACAAGTTCCATTGAATTTTTTATATTATATGTTGGTGTAAAGTTGCAAAAGTGTTTTATTTTATCTATTAGGAATGACGAAATATTATATGCTGGTGTAGACATGTAGGATACCACTGGTCTTATTGGATAATCTACTTAACGTAGTTTGATTAGTGAGTATAACTGAGGTATTTGAGGGTTCATTGTAAGTAGTTTGAATTTGTTTTTTGTGATACAATGCTGAGTGCTTGGTTAATTTCTTGTTTAATTTCTTTTTGGAATTTTTCTGTATGGTCTTTATTTAGAATTTCATACTCTCCTGACTGGATAAAATTTTCTGTTTTTTCAATATATTGATTTTTGCTTATAGCTATCACCGTATTTCCCTTATCTGCTCTGATAAAAATAATATTATTTTGTTTTTTTTTCTTTAATTATCGTCTTTAGGGTTTGTTCTTCCTTATTTTCCTGAATATTGTTTTTTAAAAATTCGGATTTAATTATTTCTGCACTCTGATATTTAATTGATAAGTTGTTAGGATAATCTTTCAATGCAATTTCAGTTTCTACTCCTAATATTTCGAGATCCTTAATACTGAGTTTATTTTGTAAGTTATGCTTAAAACTTTTATTTAATAACTCTGATTCTTCCTGATTGAAGGAAATGTCAGAAAGTTAATAAATCTATCAAAAAACTGGTAATCTGAGAAGTCAGTGTTTGATATAGTTTACATATATATATATATATATATATATATATATATATATATATATATATATATATATATATATAGAAATAGTTTACATATATACATATATACAATCAGTAGTAAATTATATTATATATCCAAATGTGGACCGCATTTATAGACTTAGAAAAGGCCTTCAACACGGTAGCATTTTGCTCAATTATATCTATGAAAAGGGCAAACATAGATCAGCGATACATTGACATTATTCAGGAATTAAATGAGCGATCTAAAAGTAGATAAGGTTGAATCCACAATGACAAGGGAATACTATATCATCTAAATTATTTACTGTGATCCTATAGGATATAGTCAAAGATCTGTACTGAGAGAACAATGAAATAAATATAATAGGAAAAATACTTAACAACCCAAGATTTGCAGACGATATAGTCATCTTTACCGTAGACTGTGCGGAAATAAATTACATGCTTAGAGAAATACAACTGGAAGTAAGGAAGTTCGGCCTAGAAATGAATATAACAAAAATTCAATTTATAACAAAACAACAGATATACAAAAAGACGATAAATATAGATGGTAGTGGGAAATATTAATTCATATCTTTATCTAAATTAGAAGTAGTTTCTAGACACTTTGCGGGAAAAAGATGGGGTACAAACCGAAAAATCCTGCGGTGTATGTACACTGCAATAGTGAGACCAATCGCCACAAATGGAGCAGTGGTCTGGAGCAAATGAACCAGTCTGGCTAATACGAGATGCTGAAAGAACTAAAAATAGAAGAAGAATCCAATTATTGAACGGAACTGCAAGGACTGAGACAAGCGAAGATACTTATGGGGAACTACGACCAGAAAAGATTCAAAGAATGCATAAGCCTCTATAAAAACCAATTCAGAGTTCTAACAGTGACGGGGCATTGCCACCTGAAGGGACACCTCAAGAAACTCAGACTGGTAGAAAGAGAAGAGCGCAAATTCTGTGAAGAGGAGGACGAAACCTCTATTAATATCCTTTCTGAGTGCAGCGCTCTAGAAAACCACAGGATGCGGTTTTTGGAAACACACCAAATCGAACAGGGAGAGCTACCCACCTTGAAGGCGTCCAACATCCTAATTTTCCTGAGGGAAATAGGACTGAAGAACCTGCTCTAGCCGATAAGGTAATTCTTACGACTGTGCAGCAGTAGAGGGGCACAATAGATCTACCAGGTCGCAGTGTACAGACCCCCAACTCTACGCACATATATACATAAGTTAAGAAGTAACAATGAGAAAAACAACCAAGAGCTCGAAATTAACTATTGAATACACTTAAAATAGGCTGCACATAGTAAAATGAAATGCGTCTTTGATTCAGTCTTCCCCTAAAACTAAAAACCGAAGTATAGATGAATGCATTCCGTCAGTTATAAGATATAGCAGCGAATCATGACAACTGGAACAGATAAATGACCAGATGGAGACCATAGGAAAGTAAGAGAAGCATCGGCAGACCACAACATCAATAGTACGATGAATATGCCAGCAGGACTGAATTGATTTCGGGTGACATAGAACAGGAATACCAGGAAGAATAAGAGAAAGGCCTATATTCAAAAACTGGGAAACAACTGAGAAGAAAAACATGATATAAAATAATTAGTGTTGTGAAACTTATGTAAAATTATATTTCGTTGTTTCGTTGCGAATTATTTTGTATTGTTCATACGATTCGGACCCGTTACTGTTCTATATCTTAGATATACTAATTTTTTTTCCTTTGCATTTCTCCTTAATTTTTGAGATAATTATGGAGTTTTGTTTGATATAATTTTGACTTATTATTAATTCTAGTACCTAGGGCTTCTTCAGCTGTTTCTTTAATGATGTTCTTTAATTTTTCCCAGCTGGTATTAATGTCTTCCTTCTCATTTATTGGGTTTTCGTCGGTTTAAATTATACTTATTTTATAGAATTATTAACACAGGGAATAAGTAATAAAAAAAATTATTTGGGTGTGTCTCACTCTCTTTTGCTAGTTATTTTTAGGAACCCTGAAACCCGTCAACTTAAGTATTCGTGAAAAAAAATATTTTCAAACAACTATATTAAATTTTGTAATTATTAGAATTAAATTACGGACGCGAATAGATGTTTTACTCTTATAAAACATAACGGATGATATCCTTGGAGATAAAACAATCATAGTTTAACATCATGTCGAACAACAAATAATTTTCATTTTGTTTTGTAAAGATACCTCACTTAGAACCTAAAATATTTCAAAAATACTGTTTTAGGAGTGAAATTTAAGGACGGTTTTCACCCCGTTAAAATGAATCTCCGCAGATAAAAAAATACCTGTCTCTTATTTTTGTATTCTCTACAATATATTGAAGTTTCATTGTGATTGGAGCCGGATACTTCAAGTACCTTCCTCAGAAAAAATAGAAATAGTATACCAAAAGATGTGTTAGTGGCAAAATTTAAAAAAAAAAGAAATTATTGGATGGGAGAAAAATAGAATAAATATTTTTAAGTGGAAGGACAAACGAGACATCCTAATGCTTACGATCAAGCATACAAATAGCATGATTGATGTCCCTGGGTGAACTGGAATTAAAAGAAAGCCAGAACCTGTAATAGCGTATAATAATGCTAAAAGTTTCATTGATGTATCGGATCGGCTGTCGTCTTACTGTGGATGAATTAGGCTCAGCATAAAATGGTATAAAAAAGTTGCTGTAGAATTGATAACTGGTGCTAGTATAGTAAACCCATACTAGTTATATAAAAAATATAGAATTTGCATAATAGAATATAAAAAGCGCCTCTGCATACAACTCTTATCCCGAGGAAGAAAAATTAATCAACTCCTGTTGGCGATGTACCTCCTCTAGAGCACAAATTCATTCAAGCCGGTAAAAGGGGTCGCTGTATAATCTGTTACAAATGCAATAAAAATATCTGTAACCGACAATACGCAATAAGGAAGACAAATTCAGTTATTTCTTTGTTTAGAATGCTTTTTTAAAAAACATAGTGTTTCTCAAAAAAAAAAAAAAAATAAATATATGTACTTTATTTTTTTTTAATATGTAGTTTTTTGTTCTTAACACCAACTTTGTTTTACCCTATTTAAATAAATACTAGTAGAAAAATACCTTTTTTATTATTTTTTTAGTAAAAATCATTATTCGAAAAAATGAACAATAAAAAAAGTAATTTTTAAATTCAGATACATGGCTAAAATAATTCTGGAATTGCTTCAGGCCACACCAACCAATATTCCATAAAAAGAGCATGCTATCTTAGAAAATACGCGGCGAGATAGGTGGATCTGACGGTGTATACCGAAAAATATACGTGGCAATTTTGACACAAGCCATGTGTTTACTCAGGTATACACGCGGCAGTCAAAGTGCTAAGATCACAACAAGTAATGCTAGCAAGGTCACCATTTTCAAATTCTGACAAAATAGTTTTGACCAAATCAAAGGCAGCCGATTCAGTAGTTTTCCTCACTCGAAAACTGCATTGAGAAGGGTCAAACACCAAAATATCTAACCTTCCTAATAGTATTCATAAATAATGCCGTTAGAAAAGTGATACTAAGTAAAATTAATAAGTACATGAGGTATCAATTAAATAATTTCTTTGTAGTGTTCTCAACAAAGTTAGAAAATAATTACCAGTTTTCAAAGCAAGAATAAAAATATTTTCCTATAATAAATTTCCCATTATTATTATTTTCCTAAGTTTTAAATTTCCTTAATACCTGGAATTTTATTCTACTACTTCTAAATATTATTTTACTTGTTAAATACTATTATTATATGCATTAAAAACAAATTAGCCCTTCCCAACTGTTACATGAAACTTTCTCCTTAAAAATGCTTTTAAAAGCTTTTTTCGAAGTTATATTAACTTACGCTTAAATGTGCATTCAACTACCTCGATAATATAACGAAAATTAACTTAATGTAGTAAAACTTTATAGAAGGATTTTATGCGCTAAAATTATGTAGCCTACGGTAACGCTCGTGAACATTAAGTCCATATTTTACATATAAACAATAAAAGAGTAAACCTAACAGTGTTGGTGTTTAAATTAGGATGTTTATTTTAACTGGAACTTTAATCAGAAAATTTTATTTGGCATCTTCAGCGCTTCCTGTTGAACATCAACTGAGGAAGTTTCGCTGCGACATATTCTATATATTGTTACGATTTTGTTTCTTTCAAAAACGCTCATTAGGTTCGCAGAATAAAATAAAACATTCATTACCACTTCCAATACTTACGAGGGTGGTTAGATAAGTTCTCGGCCTGAAACAGAGATGGATAGTAGGATCAAATAAATATAATATTTTGTAAGCATTAACCTTGAGCTGACGCCCTGCAAAGTTTCAGATGTCTGCGTGCAGTTGCTTGTTTGTGGCGATCGAGTGAACATTTAAGGTTCGATATTTTGTGAAAGATGGATTAAATTGAAGTTCGAGCGGTTATAAAGTACTTTGTTTAAAGGCTTAATTTCTACGGACATGAAAAATGCGTTAGATTCTACTTTAAAGGATTCTTCCCCTTCGTTTTCGACAGTAAAAAAATGGGATGCTGAATTTAATCGTCGTTGTACATCAATTCAAGATGATGAGCGCTCGGAACGCCCAAAAACCACTACAACTGACGAAATTGTCACAAAAATTCACAATGTCATACTTCATGACCGCCGACTGAAAGTACAAAAGCTTACTGGGATAGCAAACATCTCGATAGATCATATCCACTACATTTTACATGATGTTCTTGCTGGGTGCCGCGTTTGTTAACAGTCGTCCAAAAACGCCTTCGAATGAACACTTCGCAAGAGTGTTTAGACTTATTCAGACGCAATCCTGCTGAGTTTCTTCGACGTTTTATAAATGCAGATGAAACATGGATTCACCATTACACGCCAAATATAAAGCAGCAGTCTAAACAGTGAGTGGGGGCAGGTGAAAGTGCACCAAAAAAAGCAAAAACGGTTCCGTCTGCAGGAAAAGTTATGGCAACAGTTTTTTGGGATTCACATGGCGTGGTGCTTATAGATTATTTAGAACAAGATAAGACCATCACCGCGGAGTATTACGCTTCACTACTAGATGGTTCGCAGCATGCGATTAAGGCTAAATGTCCATATCTTGCCAAAAAAAGTGCTCTTTCATCAAAATAACGCGCCTGCACACAAATCCATGGTTGTTGCTGTAAAATTCCATAACCTACATTTCAAAGTACTTGCACATGCGCCATATTCGAGAGATCTGGCTCCCAGCGATTACTTTCTCTTCCCAAACTTGAAAAATTGGTTCGCTGGACGAAAATTTCGTTCACATAACGAGGTCAGAGCAGCGACAACCGCTTATGTTGCAGAGTTAGACAAATCGCATTATACTATGGATATTAAAATATTAGAACATCGTTGATCCAAATGTATTGAAGTGCAAGGGGACTATGTTGAAAAATAAATAAAAACATTTTCAAAAATCTTTTGTTTTCTATATCAGGCCGCGAACTTATCAAACCATCCTCGTATATTAACTACTTCTTAACTCTGCTAAAACACAACTATCTTATTACTACTTCTTAATATCGTTACTATTCAAATACAACTGTACAACTAACTCAAAATTCATATCCTTTCCCTATTTACATACCTATAGAATTTCCTATACAAATCTAGAACCTACTCATATAAAAGTTAAGATCTATCTGTAAATATGACTCATCGATGTAATACTCCTTTCGGCACATTATGATAAAGATCCCACATCGCATCGGAATATTTGTATACGAGGGTGTACCAATAAATTTCTCATAGTCGTTCGAAATACTGCCCTCCTCCTCATTATGATGGTTGCGATCAGTTTTGAGATCTCCGTGCTATAACTTCAATGTGTCTAGATGTACTAATTACATTTGGTCTTGGAACTTCGTTGGATTCTATAAACCATGTCATTAATTCTTTTCAGAACAGTATATGGTCGTTCCCGTGATGGCATCAACTTAGACAATTTACCTTTTTTTCTTTGTGGGCTCCATAACCAAACTCTATCACCTCGCTGGAACTCTGCAGAGTTTGCTTTGATGTCACATGAATTGATTAATGCCTTCGGTACCAGGTATTTACAGGGTTTCTGGGAGTGTTAAACTAATCCGACGTTGTTACCAGAACTCTTATCAAGTCTTCCGTAAACTCTTTTCTCCATGCTTTTATTATGGTTGTTTGTTCGGCAATGACTCTGATTGATTCAGGTTTGATTATGGTTCTCCCACAGAATAAATTATTCGTTGCCAAATTTTAGAATGTTAAGTTTGTGGTCAAAGGAATAAACCCATCTCTTATGTGAGCAGCTAACGCCAAATGGCTTAATTTTAACCCTGCAAATTGAAGCTCCACTTGCATTTCTCCGATTACATCACCTTCTTCTTCAGTCACAGTCCTCAAAATTATTTTTCTGGACAATGGTAGGCTTTTAAATTTATCTACAAGGCATGACTTTATCAGAGATACTGCAGCACCAGTATCCACAGTTAGGGTAATAGGAGTAGCATTAACTTTTTCTTTAAGTTGAAGTTGGTCCTCACTCATCTGAGCTATACCTCAGTCTGGATCAATGTTAAAAAAGTGATTTTCAGTATAGAAACTGTACTCTCTGTTCCATTTTGCTGCAGTATTCTTCTTTAGATGTTCTTTTTAAAAACGTATCTGTGTTGATATATAGTCTTTCTGGTCTTTTTATCATGGAATACCGGCTCAAGTGACAGTTAAGCCACTCTGACTTGGCGATTTTGTACGCTTCCGTGTCTAAGTTGCTGAATATTGTCTGTTTATTGTAACACTTTTAGATTTTTTTTTTCTTTATTTCATGTTACTTAGCTTTGGTAAGAAAAGAAACTACATATTATATCGTAGTAAAAAGCACCCTAACCCAAAATATTTCTTTTCTTTACCAGTTGAAGTACTAGTTACTGTTTGTAAAAAATGAGATTAATGTTTTCTTGATACTTTATTTTAGATTGAAATATCAGATTACTCTAGTGTTCGATTACCAAGTGAATTTGAAACTGACTCGGGGTCAGATTTCTGCCTAATCTTCGATTTCTCTTCAAGCAGTACTGAAGAAAATATTAGGAAAACACCCAAGGTAGGAAGTTTCGAAATAAACTAACAAATTAATGTTCAAGGAAAAAGCCTTCCATAAAGCTGAAGGAACACAAGAGGGAAAAGGGCAGGAAATTAAAGAATTTAGGTAAATCTTATGCTAGTGTTCAGAGCAATGTAATGCCAGGAAAAACATTGTTCGACGGGGACTGTGATTGCCCTAAATAATGTCATTTATTACTGATACTTGAAGAACGAAAAAATATTTTTGCAAGCTTTTATAAGTTGATGTGATTCAACCTGCAAACCAGTTACATTATTGTCAGGTTAAGTTTGTTAATGAAGGTCATTTCAATCAATTCCAAAATCCCAAAAAGTGTAATAAAACATGCACTTATATGCTACCAAAGGAATCAAGAGAAACGGTGCCTGTTGTAACCCCCTTTTCAAGAGTATTTTAAGGATTTCAGATGGTTGACTGACCAGAACTTTACTAAATAAAACTAAAGATGGTGACATAACTACTCTGTCATTAGACAGAAGAAGGAAACATCCCCCGAGAAACAAAACTGAAGAGACTCGGATCAAAAATTTCAAGAAATTTATAAGCCGATTTGCAAGCTACACTTCACACCCACATCGGAAATATCTGTCTCCCGATCTAAATATTAGTAAATTTTTCTCTTTGAATTTGGAGGATGCAGAATCTACAATAAAGATATTCAAATTTGTATTTACAAAAATATTTAATGAATTATTTGTTCTTCACTTTCGGTATGCTGTTACAGACACTTGTAAAAAATGTAATGACTATAAAGATAAAGTATCTACCAAGCGAGGAAAAGAGGGACCTTGACACACAAAAAGAATTGCCCTTAAGGATGGCGGAGGTAGCCCGTGAAGGTATGAGGGAAGATGCCATCAAATATGTCGAGTCTATACTTCCAACACCAAGTATTGACACAGGAGTAGCATATCATAAAAGACAACTGTGGACTTACTGCCTAGGTATTAATAATTTAACGACGTCGAAAGTACACATGTACGTTTGACATGAGGGTTTACCGTCACGAATCCTGCAAGAAATTGGCTCCTGCATTATGCATTATATAAAAAACTACGTGAAAAGACCAAATCTAATAATATATGGCGACCAATGTGGAGGACAAAAATGGCAACAATTTGTATATATATATATATATATATATATATATATATATATATATATATATATATATATATATATATATATATATATATACATATATATATATATATATATATATATATATATATATATAGTATATTCAAATGAGTTTAAGGTGACTGTTATTCATCACAAATTGTCTTACGACATTCTTGCTTATCGTGCGACAAGGATTTCGGAATAATAGAGAAGCAAAAACCGTTTTGGCCATAAAACTGGAAAAAGATAATTTTAGTAGCTAAAAAAAGATAAATTTGAAATTGTAGGAATGCAAAATAAATCAATAAGAATGTTACAAAATTTTCTGACAAATAGAAAGAAATGAACAGAAGATGTAAAAGTAGAATGGTTGAAAATTCAACAGTTTTATTATTATTATTTACTTTAAATACTCTTACATTGAGGCAGTTTTGTTTCACAGTGTGAACGTCAGCAAGAGAAGAACAGAAGTAAAGTAGATCAAAGCTGACAACCTTTAACTAGAAGAACTGCATCTATTTGGGAGATCAGTTGATAAACTTAAATATAAAGATCTCCAGGACCTCCTTCCTTATACCACCAGTTGCCTATGCACTATATAATAATTTAAGAGCAAACAATCAGGCAATAGAATATTGTGTAAGAAGACCAGATGAACGTGCTCAAATATAAAGACAGTGTTCGTTTCATATAACTGTATTTCGGCAGACCAGCCCACTGTCGTTTCTTTAAAGAAAAAAAATGTTATTTTTAAGTTTGTCTTATTTGTCTCAAATCAACATATATATATATATATATATATATATATATATATATATATATATATATATATATATATATATAATTTATTTTTGTATTTTAAACCTTTTGTTAAAATTCCTTTTTCTAATATTTTCTTGGGTTTCGCTCTACATAGTGAGCTTCTTCAAAGAGATGGTATATTTAAAAATTTATTTTTAACCATACACAAAACTACATTAAAATAAATATATCAGCTCTTTGAAGAAGCTCACTATGTAGAGCGAAACGTCAGAAAAATTGTTGTTCTTTGTTTTTCTAATGGAAAAACCTAGACCCAAGAAAATATTACAAAAAAGCATATATATATATATATATATATATATATATATATATATATATATATATATATATATATATATATATATATATAAATATATGTATTTCTTGTATTTTCAAAACCTGGCTCACATAAATACATTCCTTTAACAACGAAAGTATCGAAAAACGATAAATCAAAACTTTTACGCGCCACTGAACTAACAACAAAAACTCATAATTAAAAAAAGTCAGTAGTTTAGCCTTAACACTTCAATTAGTTCATTTTTCAAATATTTCCAACTCATACAGATAATTCATATTCATATTCCAAGTTTGAATTAAAAAGTTCGGATTTAATCTCATGGTAATATGAAAACGTAAACACCATTAATGTTTGTGAACTTTTGTTATAATTTACTTCTCTGAAAATATTTTGTATTTTACCATGCGGACATTTAATCTATATTTTGCCCATTTATCATGAAAACTAGTAAACTTATAACCGCGGTCATAAATTAAAGTGTGTTTTTCTATGGTAGAAACAAATTTATTAACTTTGACTCTACAAATTTGTTTTACAAGAGCTTTGATTTTTCAACTACATAATATATTATTATCGTTGACATTTCTTTCGTTTTTTTTTATATATTTTGCTTTAATGAAAAGTACAGGGCACACTAAAAAAATTTGGTCCCTAGCAATCAGAAAAGAGACAAAATTGGATTTATTTTCCAGAACTCAAAATTCTGGGGGGGGAGGGGCGATCGCAAGAAAAAATAAGTTGTCGATGAGGGGGGGAGATACCAGCAGCATACACATTGTATATAGTGTAAGTGGCAGAATCGAGTCTATTTTACGGAACTCAAAGCTGCTGGGGGGGGAAGAAATCACCAGAAAAAAAGTTGTTGACTTTCCTAAACTCAAAGCACTTGGGAGGATGATCCCCTCCGCCTTATATCGGCCCCACATTCTGACTACTATTGGTATTTTCTATCACTGAACCACGTACAGTAAAAACATTTTCTTCATCCTCAGTGTTTGTTATAATAGGTTTTTTATAACTGACACATCCACTTTCCCGAAACTGGTTTAATAGTCTCACAAAAACGACTGATTAAGGATGATTTCTTTCAAGAAACCTTTGAGCATAGACTCGAAAAGCCAAAAACACGATATTAATGACATTCTCCAAAGATGAAAATCATATCGATACGTTCTTCCTTTAGATAAATCTTTATTTTGATATAGCAAAAACACAACAATATTCAAATAATTCAATTCAATAAATGAAGTTTTACGGTTACAAAAAATAATATCGCTATTATAGCAGCAGACTAAACTGAGATTAAATGAATATCTGACAATTCTAAATGCCAATGTTATGACAAGTTCAGCGACAAAGGACATTTAATTTGCACGTGGCATTTGACCAGCTAAATTATTTATACCGTTGTGTACCAAATTTCACAAACTTCCCGTGTCTACAATAAAATAAATGGATTACCATTAAAAAACAATATTACCTTGAAATTATCATCTGAGACACTTTCAAGGTCAATACTAAGGTTATTGTGATATTAATAACAACCTTTGTATTTAACTTTTTCTTCTGAATGCTGAGTTTCCGATTTAATCCACTTTGAGTGACGCCTATGACCAACATTCGACTTATATTCCTCTGTAACTCAAAAACTAGTCTTAAGATATCTTCATCCCAATATCGATTTTACAGGGAACCGATTTTCATAAGTTAGGTGTGGGGTCCCATGGCTTTTGGTTGAAGAGCAATTGTCGGGCGCTCTTTTAGAGCTAGTGCGACCCTTTCTCATAAATTGCATAATTTTCAATTTGGGGAACTATTAATGGAACTTTCAGATAATCGGGTATGTTCCCTAAAAGCCCCTAACTTTTGCACTGAAAAATAAACTGCTATTCAAGTATAACACAAGTGAGGCCTTTAACCAATGCATGAGAAGGCCGAATACAGAAGTGACTGCCATCCCAAGTATGTTCTTCTATCCCGATACACAAAAATCCGAATTGTAATGTAAAAACCTCTGTTCTCTACAACAGAGCACGTAACCACAGAATTTTTGTAGTGTGCCCAATAAACTCTATCAAAGATGAGTATTTCTTTCTTATATTCAAGCCTTAGCTAGTTTTGAAACTTTAAGGTTTAATTAAAATTTTTTTCACTTTTCGCAAGTGCGCACACAGGTATATATTGTCACTTCTACGAAGAAAGCAGGTATGAAAAATTCACAGTTCATTTCTTCATTATAGTCTTTAACACGACACGTTTATCTCGCAAGATTTTGACCATATAGACCTATTAGCTGGCAGGAATTCTGCTTTTGCGTTTCTAAAGTCCCTAATGGCGATAGCATTTCCCATAACTGGTAGAATCGTGGTTTTAAATAGACTGTTATTTTCTCTGAATTTTACTCTTAGTTCAATACAGTGCCACAGGCGAGACTGTGAAGTGTCAAAACGCATATATAAACAGAAACAGAGTTAAAATTCGCAGAAAATATCTGCCATTCATCCAGGCGCGGATCCAAGGGGGGGCGGTGGAGCGATCGCCCCCCCCCCCCTAGAGCTTTGAGTTCAGAAAAATAAACCCGATTTTACCTCTTATACTACAGTTTATTCAAGAACTGGAGATAGTAATCAATCATTTTTTTACCCTTTTTTTCTTCGCAAACTACCTGTGTTCTTTAGTCCGGTGTCTTCGGCAAAATCTGTTAGACACATATATTTTTCAAAGGAACAGGTTAGAAATTTTAAAATCAAAAATACCGGTCTATAATAATGGACTATTTGGGTTGGATAACAATAGATATTTGGAAGTGTGAAGTGTTAAAAAGGATTTTTATCCTTGTCATAGGTGTCGTAAAGAGGTTTATTTTATCACTAAGTATTTATGGCATAGAATATTATTTCGGAAATAATAAACTTAAAATAAAAAGTTTTTATAATATTATTTTATTTCTTGTGATTTCTTAATAATTCACATTCATTAGAAAATATAGATAATTTTGATTATATATATTTAAGTATATTTTAATTATTTTTAATTTTGGCATAAAAACCGTTTTAGGCACATTCAGACTAAAACGTAGGCTTGTTCTCTCAAAAAATTCTAAGTTATAATTTAAATATTTACAAAATACCCAAAATACAAAAAGTTAAACATATATAAAAAAATAAATTCTTCCAAATCATATTAAAATTGTTTTGCGGCTATTGGTCATTTTATTATTATTTAAAATCATTTTTAGGACATTTGACGTTTAAGTTTATTTATTTCTTAAACCATCTGCAGAATTACAATTAAACACTAAAAAGGGATTCAAATGTAGTTTATTTTTATATGTTACAGTTAAAATTAGACCTATTTATTTTTTTTTTATGTTGCACTGACATTTTAATTTAATTTACTTTATTATATGGAAATCCGATAGCCCCAAAAAATAAAATAAATATGTTAATTCTACACGCCTAAGAAAAAACACAAAACAATACTAAAAAAATTACGGCTAATTAGAAATAAATATATATAAAATTAAAGAGTGGGACACAATAAAATAAAAAAATAAAAACAACATTAAACAATAAAATAAAACAAAAACAAAAATTTAAATAATAAATTGTGTTTACACTGGTAAATATTGCGTATCTAATTCGTAATCAAAGTTAGTGAAGCTATCTTCGCTCAAATTAATTTATAATTGGTTCCTCTATCTCACTGATTATGAGATCGAGTTACACATTTTTTTTTATTCTTTAATTGCATGAATTTTTCTCAATTTTCTGCAGTAATTTTATTCAAAAAAATCTTACAAAAGTTCAGTTAAATTACTAATTTTGTAAGTTGTGTCATTTCTAGCAATTCTATCTTTACTTAAGAGAGATATTTCCTTCTCCAACGGACATTTGCCGGACTATCTATAAGAACAGATTTCCTTTCTGGATTTTCCGAGCAAAAATTAAGTTTTCTGAGCAATTTTCGAGCTCAGTATTTTTAATTTTGTCGACGGTTGGGATCTGCTTCTCATAATAAAATGTATGTACAACTTCTTTTAGTGCAGTTTGCATCTCTTCTTCCAACGAGGTTTTTCGTCTGCCTGTGATGGAATGTGGCTGGGGAGTACTAACAATTGCAGTCGTTTTTCTCTTTCAGTATTCGGTACATAGTAGATCTTCCAACTCCTGTCATGTTGGAACACATCTCAATAGAGCTTTTAACATTATTTTCTAGAAATTGATATCTTAGGGCATCAAAAACATTCATCGTAATAAATTTTTCGTTGAGGAAGAAATGCCCTGGTTTAACGATTTTGGAATAAATATAGAGGTGGGAGTCATATCTTTTGGGTATCTCACTAATCTCAAACAAGATAAATCACGAAGGACACCTGTAAGGTATACTTTGCTCACTAACAGAAATTAAATTTAATTATAAGAAATTTTATTATTGCAGTAAATTTATAAAAACTTATAATATGTAAATATAATTAGATTTACGGCAGTCTGCAGTTGCCTGCGGCACTGGAGCAAGTACGTTGGAGGTTTCGGTAACAGTTTAATTACTCTCTCTAGTTCTTGAATAGAGTATAGAAATTGCAATCGCCTCTTCCTTTGAGTTCAGGAAAATAGAACTAATTCTGCCTTTTATATTAGGAATGTGTATGCTGCTGGCACTCCCTCCCACCATTGATAACTTGTTTTTTTTTTGCGATAGCCCTCTCTCCAAGAGCGTTGAATTCAGGAAAATAGACCCAATTCTGCCTCTTATACTAGGAATACTGCTTGCATCCTCTCCCCCTCCCTATCGGCAACTTGTTTTTCTTGTGATTGCCTCCCCTCTCCAATAGCTTCAAATTTAGAAAAATTGACCCGACTCTGCCTTTTACACTCAAAATGGGAATATTGCTGGTTTCTTCCTTCTAAAACTTGCCTTCGCTTGCCATACTGTACTTTTGTGATATCACCGCCCCCCCCCACCCCCACCCTCAAAGAGAAATGCTGGATCCACCCCTGCTTTCATCCCTTTAGTAGTTATAAAGGGACAAGGCAGGTTTCTTAATGCATTCCTAGACTTCTGCAAGACACAAGGTGCATTTCATTTTTTTTTAGATTTGTCGGAGAGAAGTTAGAAACCAGTGTGTCTCTTGGGACCTAACACTTTGCATTCAATTTGAGGTCATCTTTAAAGCATCCTTCGCTTCTCTCTCAAACATTAAAGTCACTATAGGGAATAATAAAACCGTCTCAACTAATGTTAATTAGCAAAAGCAAGTTCATATTTAAGGTACATAATTTTTGAAAGTTTATTCACGTGAACGCAGACTCATTTAATATGTTCATAATTATTATGTTGACAAAATTTTAAGGAAATTATATTAAAACTTATATAGTATAAATAAAATACTCCCGAGTGTAGGAAGCATTATAAGTAGTTTCAAATTGTATAAAGCTGTGTCGGGCATAACTATAAGATGTGGTTAAATATTCTGAGCACAAGCGCACTCTAAGTGAAATGTTTTGTTTGTTGAACTACTTTGGTCCCCATCAGGTTTAAAGCTTCTATCCAAAGCTAAATTGCATTACTACATTTGATATACAGGATGCGTTTTTGTGAAATTACCTTTTAAAGGAAAATGTGGCTTTATTTTGTTAGGTATATGGCCTTTAACAAAATTCTGCGATATTGGTGATTCAAAATGTCTGGCCTATTTACAAACAACATATTTTATTCTGGTTATTTTGGGGAAGATGCACTCAAGGAGTAACGCATCATTTTTTGTAATTGCGAAATCGAATGGATTGGTAGTTCTAGTTTATTTATTTATTTACACTGCCCTACAGGACCAGAATCCCTATTATTAGGGAGAAAAAAGAAAAGAGTTACATAAATTCTAAAATTATATACATAATACAGACAGTACAATAAGTATAACATAGTCTATGAATCAATCACAGATAATTGTGAATAATATATATATATATATATATATATATATATATATATATATATATATATATATATATATATATATATATATATATATATATATATGTTTCGTTACTAAGTGCTACTGGTTGATGTTATGTAAGCAGGTTCTTCCAAGTATTAGGCACTCGCTGGCTATCATTTCTGCTATTTAAGTTGTTGGGCTTCTTTGCAATTTAAATGACTTGCCTTATAACTCTTGTGGACAGGTTTTCACACCTCGATAGCATTTTTGTTTTGAGGCCCAACATTGGCTAAATACAGGACATAAGATAAATTCCTCAGTAACAAAAATGCTATCGAGATGTTAGAGTTAAAAGGGACGCCATTGAAATTGCAAATAGGCCCAACAACTTAAATGGCAGAGGTGATAGTCAACGACTGCCTAATACTTGGAAAAATCTGCTTACAAAACATCAAACAGTACCACTCAGTAACGAAACAGCTTACAACTCGGCAACGCAACCCCAGAAACTGGCAACAGGGCCGATGATGCACACAGGTCTCGCAACCTGAATGGCCAGAACCATTCGTTAAGCCAGCGCGTTCAACGTACTAACAGGACCGACACCTTTGATTACACATCACACCCGTGAGAATATCCGACATAACATATATATATATATATATATATATATATATATATATATATATATATATATATATATATATATATATATATATATATATATATATAGAAAGGAGGTAGTCTCGTGACCGAAAGGTTTAAGGCACTTTTGTGAGGCTGCAGCTAGAAAGATGGTTGGACAGAAAAGAAAACTCTTTTTTATTAGTCTAGCTTTCGAGGTAACGGTTTTTGAAAAGTATTGTATTATTACATCAAAAGCAGATAAAGGATGGAGATTATGACTTAGATTAGTCGTAACTGTCACAGAATAATGTAGTTTAGAAATCAAGGAAGGCAAACTCGGCACTCAGTTGGACAAGTGTGATAGTAACAATCAGAACAGTGACTAAATGATATGTAACCGAAAAGATTAAGCAGTGGAGGACCGATCTCCATTACTTTCTAGTGTCAGCAAGTAGTTATATATTATGCTGAGGTTTTCTTTGTCTCCTTTTTTGTTCATGGAAAGTGGTTATTTGAACCATTTCTAGGAAGGTTCTTCTATAAAAGTTATTTTCTTTTGCTAAGATATTTGGTCTCTCAAAGTTCATCATATGACGCTTATTTAAATCATGCTCGGCAAGAGCACAAGAAAACATTCCTCTATTGCAATCGCTTTTGTGGGAACTTATTCTATCTGAAAGATTTCTGGAAGTTTGACCTATATATACTTGGTAACAATTAAGGCATGGGATCTTATAATCAGTGTTCGAGTTTTTTTCCAGCGAGACAGGTGTTTTTATTCTAGAGTAAAGTAGTGCGATTGTTTTAATTTGTCTGATAACAATTTTAATAGACATTCTATCTTCGAAAATCTTTTTAAGTCTAAGAGTTAAATTTTCACTAAAGGACAAGCTAACATTCGTTAATATATACAGAAACAACTCAATTATTACTACCAGTACAAATAAAAACAATCGCACTACTTTACTCTAGAACCAAAACACCTTTTAGAAATCTTTCAGATAGAATAAGTTCCCATAAAAGCGATTGTTATAGAGGAGTATTTTGCTGTGCTCTTGATGGCCATATTTGTAGAAATCGGTCCCCCACTGTTCAACCTTTTCAGTCAGATACCGTTTGGTTATTGTTCTGAATGTTATTATCACACTTGTCCAACTGGGTGCGGAGTTTGCCTTTCTTGATTTCTAAACTACATTGCGCTGTGAGAGTTACAACTAATTTAAGTCATTATCTTAATCATTTATCTGTTTTTTATGTAATAACATAACACTTCTCAAGAACCTTTACCTCCGCCCCCAGAAAGATTACCAATTTTTCGGCCTAGTTGGCTTTATCTATAAAGATATCTACATATATATAGGAATTAATTTTTCTTGAACCATTAAATATATTTTTAGTTGGTTATTTTCTTGGGTATATGGTTCATTTTTATATTGAAACTACATATATAAAGTAGTCATACTTATTGTATACATATATTTTTATTTTTCAGGACGTTTCGATTCTTGGGAATCTTTTTCAACTGAGGGTTTCGACGGATGTCTTTCTGAAAAAATATCGTGATTCAATTTAGACGAATTGAAAGCGGAGAATTATTCTTATTTATTGTTTTATTTATTTTAGAAATTCCCTTATATTGGTTTATTTTAAAATGTTGAAATAAACTTGATTTAGATTATTGATGGCTGTTTTATCGTTTACGGCATTCGGATTTTTTTTATTGCAATCATTTCGTAAAATTCTCGTTTTCCTTTGTTAGTTTCAGTTTTCAAGATTTTCGTATTTTCATAATCAAAGATGTGCTTGTGTTTCATTTCGTGTTTTTTTAGGACTGTAATATTTTTTTTGTCATATTTATGTCCATTTAGACGATTTTGCAGATACTGACTAGTTTGGCCGATATAATTCGAAGGACAATCCTTGCAGGGTATTTGGTAGACAACATTTGATTTTCTGTTTTTTGGAATGTCTCTTTTTAATTTGCTGAAATTGCTTTTAAGTAAATTATGGCCCTTATGACTAGTGGTTTTATTATGTTTTTTAAAAAAAGTTTGAAAGTTTTGGTATGTATGGCAAGGAAAGATATTGTTTTTTAGTTTTATCGTGTTCTAAATTTTCTGTTTTAGTGTTTCCTTGTTTGTATTTTTCTAGCCTTTCTTTAAAAATTTTATTAATTAGTTTATTTGGGTAAGAGTTTGTCATAAGGACCTCTTTTGCTTTTTTGATGCAGTTGTTTCTAAATTCGGGACTACTAAGGATGATGACTCTATCGGCTATTCCAATTATTACTGATTTTTTTTGGGCCATGTGGTGTTGGGAATTTTAGTTGAGGTAGCGACCAGACCATGTAGATTTTGCATACCACTCATTTAGTATTGTATTATTTTTGTGATTCAATGTCATATCTAGGAAATTTATGTGGTTATTAACGTCTACATACTTCAAATACAAAAATTTATTCTTTAAGCAAATTGAAGGTTGTGCGATGGGTGCATCCATATCAAGTGTTATTGCTCAATTAGTGTTAGAAGACCTAGAAACTGAAGTTATCAACACCTTAAAATTCAAACTACCATTCTTTTACAGATATGTAGATGACTGCATAACGGCTATACCAAAAAATCAAGATTCATATATCTTAAACAAATTTAACAGCTATCATGAAAAATTACAATTTACCATAGAATTTGAAAATAATAACCACATAAATTTCCTAGATATGACGTTGCATCACAAAAATAATACAATACTAACTGAGTGGTACACAAAATCTATATGGTCTGGTCGCTACCTCAACTACAATTCCCAACACCACATGGCCCAAAAAAAAATCAGTAATAATTGGAATAGCCGATAGAGCCATCATCCTTAGTAGTCCCGAACTTAGAAACAACTGCATCAAAAAAGCAAAAGAGGTCCTTATGACAAACTCTTAACCAAATAAACTATTTAATAAAATTTTTAAAGACAGGCTAGAAAAATACAAACATGGAAACACTAAAACAGAAAATTTAGAACACAATAAAACTAAAAAACAATATCTTTCCTTGCCATACATACCCAAACTTTCCGAAAACTTTCAAACTTTTTTTTAAAAAACATAATATAACCACTAGTCATAATTGCCATAATTTACTTAAAAGCAATTTCAGCAAATTAAAAAGTGACATTCCAAAAAACAGAAAATCAGATGTTGTCTATCAAATACCCTGCAAGGATTGTCCATCGAATTATATCGGCCAAACTAGTCAGTATCTGCAAAATCGTCTAAATGTGATAAATATGACAAAAAAAATATTACAGCCCTAAAAAAACACCGAATGAAACACAAGCACACCTTGGATTATGAATATACAAAAATCTTGAAAACTGAAACTAACAAAGGAAAACAAGAATTTTACGAAATGATTGCAATAAAAAAAATCCGAATGCCGTAAACGATAAAACAGCCATCAATAATCTAAATCAAATTTATTTCAACATTTTAAATTAAACCAATATAAGGGAATTTCTAAAATAAATACAACAATAAATAAGAATAATACTCCGCTTCCAATTCTTCTAAATTGAATCACGATATTTTTTCAGAAAGATATCACTTCAATTAAAAGACCCAAACTTTTTACGCCACTTAAAGTACCTAAAACGTACACCATCTGGGTTCCACATTCAGTCAATTCAAGGCAGTTATAGGGTTAAAAATGTAGTGTCCATTCTTCTAACTGGACTTTTAAAATTACTTTTGAAAAGTGAATATACAAAAGAGTGAGTGATTACAATTGGTTTGTGATGCAATTAATTTTTTTTTAAAACAAAAATCTCTGTTCTTAATGGTAAGTTTTTAACCTCTTATTCCATATATAATAATATTAAAAATGTACATTTTTGTAGCATCCGCCGAAACCCTCAGTTGAAAAAGATTCGAAAGAATCGAAACGTCCTGAAAAATAAATATATATATATATATACAATAAGTATGACTACTTTATATATGTAGTTTCAATATAAAAATGAACCATATTCCCAAGAAAATAACCAACTAAATTATATATATAGGTATCTTTAAGGCACGCAACTTTTGTTTTGAACTTTTTTTCTAAACACCAATAGCTTTTTCTACAACTCAAAGAAACTCTTTTTTCACACCTTAATTGTTTAACAAAAACTTATACCAAAAAAAATGAAGGAAAAGAAACCATGAGTTGCCACCATCATTCTGAATGTCCTTCCGCTGGCTGATAGAAAGATTAACTAAATGTCAAAATCACCTCATATCGAGGATAATTCGAATGGCCCATTATTTTAATTTTGGAAGTATAGATACGAGAATAGAGAATAAACCATATATAACATACACAGAAGAAAAACAGTTAAATATTTAGCATATTATTTTCGAGTGCCTCTTAAAGGATTTAATTCCGAACATATTTCTATTCTTTATTCTCATATTGTGTAAGTACTTTAACCCACTTTATTTTAAAGAATACTCACGATACTTTTATTTTTATGGCAAAAGCATAAAGGCAACTTTGTTCAGTCGTTTTAAATTTTGAAAGGGAAATATTACTAAGGATAAGTGGCGGAGTACCTTTTTTTCTGGGGAATAAAAGATTGAATTATATCCCTAAGTTCATTTTTATCCGCAATTTTTGTAAAATAACGCTGCTTTATTTACATGAATAAATTTTGTTTTATTCCGAGCTCTGCAAATCACGTGTTTCCTGTGAAGGGTGATATGACTCAACGGCTATAGCAGGATAAGACGGTTAAATCTGTCCCAAGCGATTCATTACGGCCAGTAACGCGTTCGATGAACAATGTTATAAGATGCCATTATGCACATTTTTAGCACCCTATAGACTCTATAACGACTAGCGGCTAGATGTAGGAAAACGATCCATTGGATGCACATGTTCATTTGCTGTCCTTTTTCAATCATTAGATTTGCGGTTGTTTTTTTTTTAGTGTTTACGGTAGCTTTAACTCAAAGGTTTGTTTAGATTACTGTAAAAAGGAAAAATTTTCAATAGTTTTCAAATTCAAAAATGAGTGTTTATGGTTTTGTTTGCGATAAAAATTTTGCACAATAAAGCAATTATAACCGATACGTTGTGAAGTTCATGATTCAGATAAAGTTATTATTGAATATCCATATGAATCCACATTGTTCTAATGTGAAAATTGCCTTTGTTCTTCAAGAAAACCAAGTATTTAAGATATTATTTATGATAAAAACATAATGTGACACTGGACAAATGTGAAAAATTATTTTTTTACTTCTTATCAAGGTATGTATCTTGAAAAGTGATTTATTGTCAGCTTGCTTTTATGGGTAATAACTTATTTTTTTTTAGGATTTCAAGACTGGCTTTATGAAGAAGAAATGGTAATTTTTTTAAAATCGTAATTCACAATATTTTAAAGGTTATTTGGTTGTGAGTTCAATTACGAGGAATAAGGATAATATGCTGAAAAAACAGAAGCCTGGAAAACTTGAATATCTAGTAAATAACACGAACCTATATAAGGCTATTACTTGCAAACATATACATTGAGGTTGTCTTGATAATTTTGCAATCACAACTAGTTGTAATCTAAAAAACAAAATACAGGATAAAGTTGAGCTAAAAATGCCCGCAAGAAATTCCGCTGCTGTGTGTTTTAAAAGCATGGAAAAGAAAAAATTTTAAATGAAATAAACTTAAATTTATTACTAGAAATTCCCAATATATTAAAAAAATCAAAAAACCTAAAAATTGAGAACAAAAATGACCCTTTCAAATTAATAGATAACAGTATGATACAGGAGCCAGCAAACAAGAATAAAATAAAGTAACAGTCATTTTACTTAACTAAAAAAAGAAACTGCAAAAGTAAAAATAAATAATAAAAAATGAGGAGGAGCGAAAAATTATTAAGGGAAGTCTGAGTGTCACTGAAATAACTTCAACTAACAATTATTTTGATTACTGTTAATGGTAATAATTGTGTATATATAGTATAAAAAAAATGAATGTTTGCATTGTATATTGTAATATATGTTATCTTTTAATATAAAATATTTTTAACTGTATAGTAACCAAATCAATGTTTTTTATTGATTTTTGAATAAATATAAAAATTTAACTATCGTCAAACAATATTGTTTCATACATGCTTTTCATGAAAACTATACTTTACCCTATACTTATATAACTCAGAAATGTTAATAAGAATTTTCATTTAAGTATCTCTGCGCTTTCAATTTAAGATTTTCGCTTTAATATCAAAAAATATATCTGAAAAAATCATCATAAAAAAATTTTTTTGCAAATATGATTTTGACAATAGGAAGAAAATTCTTTACAAAGCAATTGTTTTGTTTTGTTTAAAAAATATGCAGTCCTGCAATAAAGACGAGCTTTCGATAAAAGTTTACTATGTAGCTGTTGGACTTCTGAGTTGTTTACAAAGTGTATTAAAGATTGTATTTCAGTGTAGGTATTTCTACTAAAGGCGATTTTTACTACCAAAATTCCCAGGTCCTCTCTTTCGGACCAATAATCTCGTTACCTAGCCAATGTATGATATTCCGTGAATATTAAAAACCAACAAAAATTTTCAGGTCCTCGGGAACAAATAAAAAAAAAGTAAAAAATTATATTTGTTTTTTTCGTCGGTTGCCTATCTTCGTTGATTCCATAAAAAAGAACGTGGGCGATTATCTTATTCATCAGGTTGAATCCTATTTTCAGTGACTTCTAATTAATCTTGCACTTCAGTGTCTATAAAAATTTATGTTCCTCCTGGAATATCTTTCACCAGGGTAATGCCTAGATCATCATCATTTATATCATCCTCGTGAGTTAACTCGTCGACTTCTGGACGTAATGCTAAAATACCAGAATCTATGTCATTGGAGTATAGATAATCTACTGCTTTTTCAAGATTCTTAAAATATTTTCTATTCATAGTTGGAAGACACTGACTTCACGCCTAAAAATTATACTAGGTTCTATTAGCTCAGCGTCCTCGATTGACAGAATGTTATAAGCCAAATACAACAACTGATGGCTAGAAACTAATTTATTGTCAAAAATGCATATTTGTAGATAAAAACAAGATTGAAATACTTTTCTTACCTTTAAATGTAGCAAAAATATTACACAAGATATTTAGATATGTTTCACTATATCTATCTAAAAAACAATTAAACAAAAGTACAGGACAATCCACTAAAAATCAAAAACATGCGAAACAGCTTGTCTAAAGATTCCTCTGAACGGGTCCGAGAAAGACAGTTAATGTAAGACGTCTATCAGACCCCCTAGAGGCCACTATCCCCTCCTAAAATTTACTGTTTTCAATGGGTTAATGATAAAAACAAGAAAATGTAGATCAGTTTTAATAATAGATCAATCAAAATAAGAAAAAGTTCAAGAACTAAAATTCCGTATTTCTGTACGAATTTATGTAGTTTGTAAAAGAAATATATACATAATTTCATGAATTTAAAGTATTGATTTTGAGATTATAAAAATTATTGAGGGGAATTCAGCAGTTACACAAAACAACTAACAGAGGTGTACTGATAGGTCAGTAGAATTAGCATCTGAAAAAAATGTATTGTTAATACACTTCTGACTACGTAGAAACCGTCAGAATGATAGTAGTAATTATGTAGTATCTTATGTCTCATTTTCATTTTTTGGTCGCATTTTTATTTAACAATTAAGATGCGAAAAACAGTTTTTTCCAGTTCTGGAAAAGCTATTGTTTTTCAGTAAAAAGTTTCAAAAAAAGTTGTGCGGTTTGAAAATACTTACAAAATGAGCCAAAACTCATCTAAATCGGATAATTTGTCTGTTAGTTCTTGCAAAAAAATGCTAAAATGGCTGTTTTTTCAATTGTTAAAAAACAATAAAAAAATATGTTGCATTAACTTTATACTACACCGAAAGGAGACTCTAGTTGCATTCAACAAGTATTCAAAATTTCAAGTAAGAATATTCAAGAGTTTTTTTGCACATTGAATTTGTTTATAACATTTATGTTTTTGATTGTTTATTCTCAGCGATCTAAAGATCGTACAGTGATCTGCTGGTACGCAAATGCAAGCTCGAGACTTATACTAACAATAACAAAAAAGAATCAAATTAATTTTGATTTTAAAGTATTGAAACAGATAAACAAATTTTTGGTTGGTTTTTTCGTTATAAACAAATAGACAATTGTTGATATGGAAATACTGAAAACTGGACGTAATAGGTGAGATGTAGGTGCATATTTTGAAAAAAAAACAAAATTTGTACGACCAGTAGAAGCTGAGATTGAATTTTGTATTTCAAAAAAATCGCTGCTGCATTGTTTATTATTAGGGGAGTATTTAAGTAGGAACTCATAGAGAGATAGTTAAACTATTATATACAGCAATTTTCAACTCAATTATTACAAAATTGTTGTTATTGCAATAGTTTACAGTTGCACCTACTCCAAGTCACCAAATGAACAGTAGAGGGGGCGTTCTTTCAGCCTGCAACGCGCGGAAATAAATGTGACTCGGACGTTTTACATTCGTCATTCGTTTCGCCGAAAAAATTTGTATTATCTCAGCGAATATTGATCACAGAATATTTATTTATTTTTTTTTAATATGCGGTTTCTCGACAAGATATGAATGTAATCAAATTATTGTTAAACATAGCAATAAACAAATTGTTGCACGTGCTTTTCAAATTGCAAGAAAAATGTGACAGTGGTCACAGTATACTGCTAAAAAGGTGATATTAAAAATCAGATTAATTTTTAATGTACCATTAATATTTATGGAGTTATAGCATGCAACAAATTGCAATTGTCATTTGCCGCCAAATTATTGGTTGTACAAGAAAACACATGTTAACTTTTTTGTTTACTTTATTGGACGAATATTTTTCACATACAAACTTTTTTGCTAACAAATATATTTTTTGCGTAAATCTGTATAAAATATTAATTCCATTTGCCGTTTTTTAGACATCAGTGAACATTCATTTTCGAAATCCTTTTCGGTTTCATTATTGTCATTACAATTATCGTCATCATCATTATTACTCTTATCATTGACATATTTATCATCATCAACAACATCATCATTATTATCATAATCATAATTATTTTCCCCCTATTACTTTCATCATCTTTGAAAGCAATATTACAATAATTCTCAATTGAATAATCGCTTACCATATAATCGTCAAATGTAGTTTATTCTGCATCTCGAAAAATAATAATTCTATCAACAAATGTTGCTATTTGTTTCATTCTATATCTCGATAAATATTATTTTTACATTAAAAATCAATCTAATTTTAAATATTCCTAATTAATAGTATACTGTTGATCACAATAACAATTTTTTCCCAATTTGAAAAGCACTTAAGTACGGTAAAACTTTAATTTTGCATAAAATGTATAAAAGTGCAACAATTTGTTTATTGCTATGTTTAACAACAATTTGATTACAAAAACATATCATCCATTGTTCGAGTTGGGAGCGTCCGTCACGTTTTTTTCCACGCGCCGTAGGCTGAAAGAACGCTCCCCCCTCCGCTGCTTACTTTCTGACTCTCAGAGCAGGTGCAACATTAAACTATTGCTACATCATAAATTTTGAAATAATTGAATTAAAAACTGCTGCATACAATAGTTTAACCATCTCCCTATGAGTTCCTATGTAAACTTTCCCTTAATATTAATAAAGAACTCCTCAGCGACTTTTTGAAAAACAAACTCTATCTCAGCTTCTAGTGGTCGTACATAATTTTTTTTCTCTTCAAAATGTACGTCAAAATCTCAACTATTGCGTCCACTTATCGATATTTTGATATCAACAATTGTCGAAGAGTTATTCTATTTGTTTACAACGAAAAACCGAATCCCAATTTTGTTTATCTGTTTCAACAATTTAAGATCTATAATTCATTTCGTTATTTTTTGTTATTGTTAGTATGGAACAAAAAACATAAAAAGTTATAAACAAATTCAAATATTTGTACTTGAAATTTGTGGAATGCAGTAAGAAGCTACTTTAGTTGAAGTATAAAGTTAATGCAATATATTTTTCGATTGTTTATAAACAATTGAAAAACAGCCATTTTAACAGTTTTTTTTGCAATAACTAACGAACAAATTATCCGATTCCGCACAACTTTTATTTGAAACTTTTTTAATGCAAAACAATAGCTTTTCCTAGAACTCGAAAAAACTGTATGTAATACATAATTACTGTTACCGTTCTATTTCTATGTAATCTGAAGTCTATGAACGATAATGAATATTGAAATTAATTTATAGTCAGAAAAAGGCTTATGATTTAATTTTTACAGCCCTAAGAAGATCACTCGAATCGTTGTCACCTCCTGATATATAAAGTTTACACAATGAGAATACAAGTTTTAATTAAATTAATGTCGTGATTTTTATTTTTTGAATAATTTTAATAATTCCTTGTTTTAACAAATAAATCGGAATATCAAGAAATTAGATACTAAACTGTTAGTTTGTAAGTTCACCTTATGTATATGCTACATTTTTAGTATCTTTAATACCACTTTTTCGTTTTAAACTAACAGCAGAATAAAAATTTCCCGAGATTATTTAAGAGACATCTTTTATTTTCAATCCCCCGAAAGAACCCTGTCACCGTTTGGCAGTCAGGCAAAGTCTTTCTCTACTATTTTACAAACAATTTAGACCTAAAACACTGATCTAAAGCTGTCTTCGAAAACTTTTTCATAAATCTTTTTCCCCACACTACTCCTGAATATCAAAAACATCGATAAATGTTTTCCTAAACGTTTAAGTTTCAGAACATCAATCTTGAAAAAGGTCGTAATCGAGGATAAGCCAATATTTTTTCAGTATTCGTGCGTGGGTAGCCTACAAAAAACTCCTAGTGCTGATAAGTTTTCACCCCTTATTTTTTTGCTGACTAAGAAACTGAAACGTTTACTTAACATAAATGGATAGACTGAGCATACTAAGAGATCAGTATCGTAAAATTTGAACTTGTATATTGGCAATACATGTTTTTAGTAAAAAAAATAATAATAAAACGGATGTTGATACAGGGTGTCTATTTAGTAGATTACCCAATCTCCCGATATCTTTTAAATAATAACATCTAGAAAGAAACTAAATTGTTTATCTTAAAATTTTATAGTGGGTATCCGGAAATGATGATGACAAAATTTAAGTTATAAGTTTACATAAAAAATATGAAAGAAATTTATGTGAGTGGAAGTCTGCAATACTTCCATAGCGAGCTACAGGCCCTTGAAGATAATATCATAAAAGTGTTTAGTTTATTAGAATCTACTTACAATACAGAAATACACATTTAGATATAAGTTAGTATTATTGGGGATAACTTTTTAAAAATATCAGGTGATTCATATTACAACCAGTGGCATGAGAACAAAGCAATGGAATTTTTTATGGTCATAATTTTTTTCGCGGAGTGTATTTTTGCTATTTTTCAAATAAATTATAGTTATTTGAACAAAAAGTGGTAATACTTAATTTTTCATTTCACAACGACTGCAAGTTACCTATTAGCTTTATGTGACAATATTGTGTCTCTGAAATATCTCTGTTTTGGTTCCTTGAATAATGGGTACTCTCTGAGGACATGGTGATACTTGATCTCCGATGCTTGGGCCTCGTTGGGTCCTTTATATGTGCAACTTGCTTGATGACTTGTAAGGTCTTCACTCTTTTTAACCGACTTCTAAAAGAAGGAGGTTCTCAATTCGTCGACTATTTATTTGCACCAATTTGAATCAAATTTTCTACGTTATGTTCAGGAAGTTGTTGCGGCAGTAGTCCCATATTTTTTTGGATGAAATTGGTGCAGTAATATCCAAGATGTCCGTGACAATATGGCGGCCAAAATAGTTCATTTTGTCTGATTTTCTCGAAAATTGATATGGGGGAATTTTCGGGGTCGTACACAACGAATCTGAAATAACTTTTAAAAAAGTCAATATGGCAGACACAATATGGCGAATAAAAAATTATTTTGTCCGATTTTTTTCAAAATGGATATGGGGGAGTTTTTGGGATCGCATATTAGGAATCTGAAATTATTTACAAAAAATTAAATATGACGGATCCAAGATAGCGGATTAAAGATTCTACATCTCTTGATTGTGTCTAAAATCAGTATTGAGGGATATTTGTTAGTGTTATTTACGATTTTAAAATAGTTTTTGAAAAACTCAATCTGACGGATTTGATTTGGCGTCGTAAAATTTTACATTTTTCGATTTTCTCCAAAACTGACATATTGGGTTCTTGAGGGTGTAAACTACGAATTTAAAAGTATTTTTCGGGATTCAATATGGCGAATCCACTATAGCGGACTAAAAATTTTACATTTTTCGATTTTGTTCAAAAGTGAGACGGATCACAATGAAAATTATTTTAACAAGAGATCTTTTTATGAATATTAATTTTATTTATAATAATACCAACACTTCAATAATAAAATATTTTAAAAACCCGCATTTTAGTTTTTAAATCATTTTTTTTTGTTACTACAAGTTTTATAGTAATCGTTAGAAATTATTTTCGTTTATTTTAATACAGCTCCGAATAAGTTTGAACTTAAATCTTTTGTAAAAATACAAAGTTTATGTCCTGTAACTTCACAACCAGTGGCAGGCTCTGCAGTGTGGGGGGGGGGGCTCCCAAGACCCTTGATGAAAATGAATAAATACGATGCATCAAGACGGGTACAAAATGGTAGGGAGCATTCAAAAATCTATGAAGGGGGGGGCGCACACATTCTTAGTTACACCATTGTTCAGAATCAGCAAATATCTGCAGCAAGCTGGTATTTTATATACTAAGGCTTTTAAGTAACCTTATAAAAATAGTTTAATAAACGTAAATCTGGAGAACAAGCAAGTCAACCAGCCATTTATTTGGATAAACTTTAAACAAATGTGCACATCGTAGCATAACTATTTGAACATTCTGAGCATTAGATTTTATATAACTGGAAATTGTCACCAAAGAGTCGAAAACTTCTCTCAAAGGCTTTGGAAGAGTTTTGATTGCTAGTGCAAATCTGTGAATCTTGCAGTACCATCCCTTTGGTGGAAATGTAAGCTCTTCAGCTTTTTACTGAAAGCCCAACCTCAATCCAAGCATGAGTGGTACCCTATCGGTACACGTTCTTCTCTTGTAAGTCATTACTTCTTCACTTTTCGTAGTAGTTTTAGTACTCTGCAAAACAGAAGCTCTTCTTTGATCTCCATCAAATGAATATATCTCAAGAAAACGGCTAACTGGAAACATTGTTAGTCTCATTGACAGGACAAAAAGATATCTTTATTTCAGATAAAAATTTTCCATTACGTTTTTGAACATATCTAAAATGTTTGTCATTTTGTTGAACGTATTAACTTTATCAATTCTGAGTTATTATATTTGAAATAAAACATCTTTTTTAATATGATCACCGGTTGAACTTAAATAACAAAACTTTTTTAATCTTTTCTATCACCCTCGGTTATGTAAATAAATACAGTGTCCGAAAAAAAGAGGTTAAAATCATTTTGGATCTAAAAGGTTGAAATTTTTGTCGTATTTTTAGAATTACAATAAAAAATTAGCTTGTTCGCTCGTTGTAAGTGCATTACTGGGGCATTGTAGGATCGGCGCGCCTTATTTGTGGGCAAATCCTTTGAAAATTGAACTCAAATTTAATACAATGGAGACCAAACTGACGGGAGTCACGTGCCCGTCACTGGCTCGCCACCCTCGCGTCGTGCCATACGAGTTAACACTAGGTAACAGGTTTACAAAGCCGAGGACAAAATCGATCAGCGAAATCAAGGAATGTATAAGGTCATATGTGGCACCTGCAGTAAAACATACGTAGACTAAAGCAACAGAAGAATGTCGGCAAGACTAGAATATGTATATATATATATATATATATATATATATATATATATATATATATATATATATATATATATATATATACTAGAGCTCTCATCGTTGCTTATATATCGGTTGAGAGTACTTTCCCGAAACGTCAGACTGTAAGTCTCGGAAGTTCTTCACTTACACATTTTTTCTAATAGCAACGAAACGTCACGATCTTTGCAAACTACTTGGTTAGCTTCTCCCAGTAGCTAAAGTCGAAATGCTCCAAGCAGAAGGAGAGGTGCGTGTGGCGGCTGTCCATTGAGTAAGTCATATAATTCGTATATTGCTAAGCATAAATAAATGATAAACATTTGAGCACCTATCTATTAATATTATATTTAACATTTGTTTATTTTTTAAAATTGATATTCTGTAAACCTCAAAAAGGTTATGACGCCTCCCTTATGAGCCGCGACTTCCTGGTTGATAGCCACCGCACTGTACAATACTGACTACAAGATAGTCCATATCTTGGTAACCAATACGCTGAACAATACCGACTACAAGAGAGTACAAATCTTGGTAACCACTGTACTAGACAATACTGACTACATATGAGTGAAAATCTTGGTAACCAGTGCACTGGACAATGGAGACTAAAAAAGGGACTACAAATCTTGACTCATTCCATCTTACCATTCATAAGATTCGCCTTGTAACATTAAAAACATATCAAAATATAAATAACTTTGTTGATATGACAATTACAGCAGTTTATAAAATTAACTTACATCTAACTAACATTTATCTTAATTACTTGTAAACATCAAATTCACAGTATAATAAAAACAGATACAAAAACATATCCTCTATCAACTATTTCAAAACAAACGTTTAAAATTAGGGTATTGCTTAAGTGCGTCGATGATGCCAATATTAAAGTAATCCCCAAGATAAGGCTACAATCGATATAACACCAGAAAAAGAAATGTCAATCTTCCATATCCCCCGACATTTCAGTTCCGAGTATTATGCGTCTTTCGTTATCAGTGGCAAAGTATTATTGTGTAGGGATTTCCTATCAATGGACACAATTTTTTATTTTCTTTCCACGTATACTTCTGTACTAGAAAAATATTGGTTTATCCTGGATTAGGGCCTCCTATTTGAGATTGATGCAGTGTAATGGTTAAAAGGAGTTTTCATCTTTTTATCGATAGTCCTGGTATTTAGGATTATACGTGAAAAGCAAGATAAATAATATGCTTTTTGGGAACATTTATTCCTAAAACTTATACGCATGGTGTATTTTCTAATTAATGATACTTGAAAGGTAAAAATGGAAAAAAAATATTCCAAAATGAGTCAAGTCTATTGATAACTTTCCTTTTATATGGGTTAAAAGTTCGCTAAAAATGTTTTAAATTCAAGTTTTAGCTCATTAAATGTAGATTTTCCCTTCTAAAAATCAATTTTTCTAATAATATTATTCTTTTGTTGAGTTTCTGTACCTGTTTTCTACTTTTTAATTATTTTCGTTTTGTTAATTCAGTCGTGTTTCCTTTTTAAAATAAGCTGATTGAGCACTAACAATATAATATTTAGAATTAAAGTAGCCTGGAATTGGGCTACGTACCGCAAATATGGAGAAGGGCCAGAGTCATGTTCATTCTGAATGGAAGGAAAAAGGACACTACGTCGAGAAAGCAGTTGATAACTATTTCAGAACAGAATTTTTTGAGCAGGCGTCATTGCACCCTAAACAACATGTGTGTCAAGCGACATGTCTCCGAAAACCGCATTGATACAATTAACAGATAAAATTCAAGACGCACTGAACAGCAAGGAAACCGTTGTATGTGTCTCTCTTGATATAGAAGGGGCTTTTGACAACATGTAAGGGAGTCAAAAGAGCACTTGATGACAGAGGAGTACACTGAACGACGTCTTAAAGGATGACATGACTTCTCTCCACTAGATAGCAGAGACAGAGATAGGACAGGATGTCATCGCCCTCTGTATCACCAGAGGATACCTTCGGGAAGGAGTAGTTTCTTCACTTATGTGGTGTCTAATTACAGATCGATTGCTCTGTGATCTGACTGACCTCGGCATATTTTGTTCGGGCAATGCCGATGACGTGGTCATAACCGCGAGGGACAAATTTGAGAATACCTTCTGCAACATAGTTCAAAGAGGGCTTGACTACAGTAAAGAATGGTGCCAGATGATGGGACTAAATTTCAACCCCACCAAATCTACTCTACTAACATTTATAAAGAAAGGAAAACCTCAATCTTAAAATTATCAAAATGGATGGGAATGTTATTGAGTAGAAGTTTGAGGTTAAATATCGGGCCTGACCCGAGACAATAAACTTCTCTGGAAGCAGCACGAAAAGGAAATAATCAACAAAACTACTAAAAGGTTGTGGTACAAACCCAAAAATCCTGTAGTGGATGTACACTGCAATAAAGTCTGGCCAATACGAGAGTCAAACTCTAGAAAGTTCAGACTGGCCTGTACTTGCATAACTGAATCTAGGTAAACCTACCCAACGCCCTCCAAAAAAGTAATACTAAACCTAGTAATTTTTTTTATAAATAGGCAAAATTTAAATGGAATCTCTTATATAGGATTGCACATTTTGGTAGCACGGGCCAAATAAGCACAGGTTACTGTGATGTTTCATATACCATTCTTGAGATATTTAATTATTCTTGAAATTGCAGACCAAAATTTAGTAAGCGTATCTGCCTTACCTATTCAAGCTAGATGTTTGTTACATGATTATTATTTGACTTGTCATTTTTTTTTTATTTGGATCCCCTTCAATATAGATTTTTGCCACATTTAGCCGTACTTGAGTTAAAATTTATCAAAAGAAAAATCTTATTTATCTAAATTGCTCGTAACCAGCCCAAATATCAATAAAACGATACTAGAGATCCGAGGCTTTGAGGTTAACTTTTATTTAGTATATCTTTTTACTCAATATCTTGACTGTTACCTTAAGAATAATTACTTATGAATGACATTTGTTTTAGTTTTAGTGTCGGTGTCAAATAAAACACTGCGTGGCGAAAATAAAACAATCGAACCCCATAGAATTGTCACTATTTCTTGTCATTTGACATTCATTAATAATAACTATGCCGGGACGATTAAATAACATGCACTTATTTATTATTTATGGAGAACGTGCGATCCTATATCCGCAGAAGCAGAAACCAACACTACCAACTATTAAATCCTTTTAGAAAACTTCAAGAACTGTGGATTCATAAAAGCAAAAACAAATAGAAATAAACCAATTGTTAATAATGAAAATATTGAAACTACAATTTTAGGATATTTCACCGTATATTAGATAATATCTACGAGGCAAATAGCATTAGAGTTTGGATTATCTCAAACATCAGTTTTAGGAATTTTATGGAAACACAATTTTTATCCCTATGTATATTGCATAGTACAACATTTGAAAGGCACTGATTTTCGACGAAGAATGGAGTTCTGTCAATTTATTTTACTTCGCAACTCCCACTATTGGAGCGACTCAAACGTACATTCATTTAGAGAATTAAATTTTCAAGAGTCTTGGCAGTTTAACGTGTATTGTGCTATAAGAAATGACGGCGTCGTCGCCCTAGGATTCGACCAAGACAATCTCAATGGTTTTTCAAATTATCGATAATCGATCGATATTTAGATAACTTGCCGCTGGCTGATCATAGAAATCTATTTTATTAACATGATGGGGCGCCTTCACATAATAGTCATTTAGTTAACAACCATCTGCAAAATTGATTTCATGATTAATGGATAGCTAAAAACGGGCCACATCTTTGATCACCTCGCTCACCCGACATAACATTACTTGATTTTTTTATTTGGGGGACAATCAAAAATAAAGTATACAACACCGCATTAACCACTATGGAAGATTGCACGCAGCGTGTCCGAATAGCATTTGACGAACTTAATCGTCAATCAAAAAGAAGAGCTACCCATGAAGAGTTCCTGCTTAGGTGCGAAAAATGTTTGAAAGTTCAAGGACGTCAATTTGAACATTTACTCAAATAATTTTAGTAACTTTATTTTATTAACACCCATTTCTTTTAGCTTTTATAGATCCAAAGTTCTTGAAGTTTTCTTTAATCTTTTCTACAGTTGGTAGTGTTGGTTTCTGTTTCTTCAAATATCGGATCACGAATGTATTGCAAGTTCTTGAAATAATTCTATCACATTCTCCATAAATAATAAATAAGCTTAAATAATCTTCGTGCATGTAATTTAATCGCTCCGACATGATTATTATTAATGAATGTCCAATGGCAAGAAATAGTGACAAATGTGTAAGATTCGAATGTTTTATTTTCGCCACGCCTCGCCATCATGGCAAACCAATAACAAAACATAAAAGCCCAATAGCATTTTTACAATAGAAAAATGTTGAAATGCCAATATTTTTAAAACTACAAATTTTTGGAATAGACAACCTTATAGAAAGTTGACCTTATTTTTAATGCTTAATGTGATAAAATTATAAAAATATGTGCTATTTATTTGAACAAATTATCTTTTGACGATTTTTTAAATATCATTTTATTTTTCTTTTTTGACCACTCTGTACTAATAATTTTCAAAATATTATAAAAAGACTACTAAAGTCCATCTTTGTCTGGAAGAAAACTAACCCAAATTAAATAATAAAGACTTTCTTATAGGAAAAATTTATAGTTAAGTTTTGGTCCGCAAACGTTATTTTTGACATAAAAATTTAAATATGTCCGAAACGGTGAGACTTAAATATGGAACATTATACGTGAGATATATCCAGAATTATACGTAGAAATCAAAAATACAATAATATATAGGAGGTTACATTTAAAATTATTATGTTGAAAATATTTTAACTGGCTGTTAGTACACTGTCAAATTTTCAGATTCCTCCTAATTATAGTTTTCCCACAATAGATCGATAAAGTTCCCGGAAGATCACCGTGTAGATAGCCATTTTATCTCGATACCTTAACGCTCAGTTCTCAATAAGGTAAAAGTGGGAGAGACGCCATATGAGGTGAGGCGCCATACCTCCGGAAATTCAGTGAGTAAGAAAGAGATGGCTATATTTCTCACTGTTTTCAACTATTCATAGACGCTTCCTTCTCAATGTGTCAGTTCTTGTTCAACTGCGCCTGAGTGTGACGTGTGTATGATGAAAAGATTATTTTAGCGCGATAATTTTTCAACGAAAATGATGAGTCGCTGCGATTTCAATGAGTGTTAAATGTAAAACAAAGACACCGTAAGGTAAGAACTGGTTTTAATGTTTTATTTAGTTTGTTATTAACTTATTTCAACTACATTTCGCAAAATATGTTAATATCTACCTACTTTATACCTATATGGCTTTTCTCCCACAAAATGAGGAGAGATGCCAACCTTTGAAAAAGTGTAAATGAAGGGGTATTTTCTTTATTATTTTTAGAACTCCGTGAAAATACGTGAGGAAGTATATGGTAGTCAGGGGGCAGTGGAGTGAAGAGAACTTAATTTTGGCTATTGAAAAAGTAAAAAAAGGAGAAATAACGAAAAATGAAGCTCAAAAACTTTATGGAATACCGATTCGTACCTTGAGTAGGTGTCTCATAACTAGTGATATTAAAAAGTCTGAACTAGGTCCTTCACGAATTTATGAAACTCTTGTTATTAATGTAAGAACTTATTTTTTTATATGTAATGATATAGTAAGTAATTATATTAAGTACTGTTCCAGCATCACTTGGGACAGAGAACGAAAAACGATTGGCTTTTATATTAAGCCCCTAGCTAACGCTCGTTTTGCACCTGATAGGTCTACTATTCGGTCAATTTACTGAAAAGCTTGGAATTAAGCATAAATTTTCTAAAAAAAAGAGAAGGCAGGTCAACATTGGCTCTCTTCTTTTCTAGAAAGAAACAAAGAGGTCTCAGTACTTCAAGCAAAAGGTTTATCTGTTGCAAGAGCCCAGGGAATGAACCGAGAAGAAGTAGGTGCATTTTTTAAACTGCTTGAAGAAGAAATGGTAAAGCACGATTTAGCTAATAGACCTGAAAATATTTTTAATGTTGACGAGAGTGGAATTCAACTAATAAATAAACCTGGAAAAGTATTAACAGCCAAAGGAGCAAAGGACGTTCATGTGGCCACACCTCGTGAAAAGGAGAAACAATTTCTCTGGTTGCATGTTGCAGTGCTGAAGGTCGTTTTCTACCTCCAGTGTTAATATGAAAGATGTTAATAAAAAGTCAGAGTTTTCTGATGGCTTGCCAAATAGGTCTGATGTATATATGAAAAAAAAGTTATCTTATATTAATTCTGAATTATTTTTGCGGTGGTTTAAAGAACATTTTCTACCCAAAAAACCAAAGACAGGTAAAACAATTTTGATTTTAGATGGCCATACCTCACATTCCAATTCAATTAATCTCTAGCAATGAAAATGATGTCATAATTATATGCTTGCCGAGTCACACTACACAAGACCTTCAACCTCTTGATCGCAGTTTTTTCAAACCTTTGAAAACCTATTATAATCAAGAATCAAATGCATGGGTATTGAGAAATAAGAATAGAACTATAACACAACTACAGGTTGGGTCATTAATAGGGCAAGCATGGGGAAAAGCTGCAACCGTGGGAAATGCCACATCAGGTTTTAAAGTTTGTGGAATATTCCCATTCAATCCTAATGCTATTCCAGATCATTTCTTTACCATATCTGATTTAATTGAAGTAGCTACTCCTGCCATTCTTCTTCAAAGTGTTGCCACTGCAGTTCTGTCTCCACAAAAACCATCAACTTCCAGAAAAATATCCTCTAGTAAAGAAACCTCTACAAAGATTCTTGAGGAGTTTAATACAATCCCAAAACTACCTAGCTCGACAGTGAAGCGAAAACAAGTTGCTTGTGTTTTAACTTCCCCTGAGAACGTTTGTAAGAAGACTTCCAATGTCAATTTAATTAAGAGAGCAGCTAAAAACCGCAAATTAGCTAGTGCAGAATTAAAGTCTTCATCTCCTGTCTTAGCATCCACCCCAATCGAAGATGATAACAATGTGTGTGCGGAATGTTGGGAAAATTATTATTTAGCAAAAAAAAAAGACTGACTGGATTAAATGTTCCTTATGCCAAAAATGGCTGCATGAATCATGTACAATGTACGCTCCGCATTGCAATAATTGTGATAGAGAAATGATCCGCAAAAAGAACCAAAAAAAAGAAATCATAATATATATGGCATCTCTCCCACACTATATGGCATCTCTCCCACACGTTATGGGAGAGATGGCCTGCTATCAACTTATAATTTTTATTATTTTATTCATTTAAGTCTAACACTCGTTAATTGTAATTTTAATACTTAATATTAGTGTACCTTTAATAAAAAATAAAGGGTTGATTTATATTGCATTTTCTATTTTTTACTTAATTTCTACAAAAAGTATGGCGTCTCTCCCACTTTTACCCTATTTGTCTTCCTTTGATGTGGTCAGTTAAACTACTTTACTTGAGTTACATATATGGCTATAGTCAATAGGTATAAAATAAAAGATCTGACAACATCGCCACCCTTCTTCGAAGCTTATGGACCATTAATTTCGATTTATTTTTATTTCGGTCGGTTTTGTAGCGGAAAACTAATAGCCCAGCCTGTCATAAGCGTGAGGTATCTTGAGCGTTAACTATTATAATCTTTAGTACAAACAAATAAAAATAAAGGCAATACCATGCTCTTATTTTTAATCAGCCATCTCCAAAGTATTTAACATTAAAGAATTTTTCATAATTTTTCTCTCATAAAAACATTGTTCACTGAAAATTTATAAAATAGCCTGTTTTTCTCAAAACCTAATATTTAAATGACCTAATTCATTAAAATTTAGGTAATATTTTCCATGAATCTATTCCTTTTGAGTCATTTAAAAAAAAACCGAGCGGAAGATATGATATTAAAAAGTGCTAAAATTAAAACTAATTGTCAGCCAAACGGCTTCGCCCGAAATAAAAAACGAAATGATTTGCCATCTCGAAGCCATCTCAAGATCTTTCTTAATTTTTCTTTCCCCAGTTTTATTTAGATTAACGTAAAGTAGATTATTCAGAAGAAGGTATACGTTAAAAAGAAATTGGCTTAAATAAAAAATCAAGAGCTGAAATTGCTGACGGTATAACCTAATCAAAAGGGAATATTCATTCATTTTTAATTTATGGTATTAAGAGAAAATGACGATAAAAATTAGTAAATACTTAGAAACCTGCGAAGCGTTATTTAGTGTGCTCGTTTCAAGATAATTACTAAATAAATTTTACATTTTGCCGAGGTGGGAAGTATGATATTTTTTTGACATATACAAGGTGTCCGAAGTTGGTGATAACAGCATTGGAATCATGAAAATATAAGAGATATAAAAGAGGTTATATGGGAAAGTTTCAGGTAATGAGGTGCAAAAGAAATTTTCCAAATACCAGAGCAGACAAGAACAACAACAGCCTTCTCAGAGCCAGAGGACAATTGTTAATATATCTGCCAAGGAATTAACCTCAGCGGAAAACTCACTACTTGCCAAAGGTTTGAACTTCACGGTTGCTCCAAAAAAGGTTACCATTCTCGATATAATTAGCGCCGCAGACTTAGCGAATATCGAAGACCCTTTTGCAGATGAGTTCAGGGGGAAAATAAGAGAAACTCTACAAAAATATAGAAAAACCGAACCAAACATCAGCAAAGACGAGAAAACTGCCCTAGCCAACCTACAGAAAGACTCCAATATTCAAATTCTACCAGCGAATAAAGGAAATGCTACAGTCGTAACGAATGCTGAAACATACAATAAAAAATTGACGAAGTTTTAAGCAAAGGAAATTATACATCTCTTTCTAAAGATCCCACATCTGCATTGAAGGAAGAATCTATCGCGTTCTTAAGAAACATGAACGGTATATTCCTGAGAGGATCCGGACTCAGTTGACGCCACACCATAGCAAAACTCCACATCTTTATGGACTCCCGAAAATTCATAAGCAAGACATGCCCTTACGACCTATCCCGAGTTCCCGGAACTCTCCGACTTCTGAACTTGCCAAATTTCTTCTTCCAATCCTGAGACCATTACAAGGAAATACATCGTCCTGGGTTAAGAACTCGCAACATTTCGTAGAAATTATACGTGAAATAGAAGTACAACCAGAAGACCATTTTATTAGCTTTGACGTGGAAAGCCTATACATCAACGTTCCACTTAAGGACTCACTAAAAATCATAAGAAAGAAACTTGAAGAAGATCAGACCTTCGCAAAAAGAACATCTTTACCACCGCACGCCATTATGGACTTGTTGGAAAGTTATTTGACCAATTGCTATTTTCAAGAAAAGGAAAAATTCTACATCCAGGATGATGGACTACCAATGGGATCTTCACTCTCACGGGTGGTCGCAAATATTTTCATGGAATGGTTCGAGACATTTACAATTGAATCCACATCTAAAAAACAAAAGTTATGGCTCAGATATGTAGACGATACTTTTATTATTTGGAGTGGAAACCACGAAGAACTTCGAAACTTCCTTTTTCATCTCAACAATATCAGCCCAACTATTAAATTCACCATGGAGAAAGAACACCAAACAAGGAATTATAAGAAATCTCGTAGATAGAGCCTTAACTCTCTGCAACTTCAACGAGAACTTGATGAAAGATATAGATTACATTAAAAATGATCTGACAGCCAACGGATACCCAATATATCTAGTGGATAAATTTCTTGAACAATGCAGAAATAGGATAATATCGACAACGAATGGAGAACGAAAACCAGTATTGAACATCCCCTATGTTAAAGGCATTTCAGAAAAAGTTAGAAGGATGGGAAAACGATATAAAATCAACGTTGTTTTCAATTCAAATAACTATCTGAGAAGTCGGCTCACTAGGGTCAAACCAACAACTCAAAGAGACATAAAGAACTGTATATATCAGATACCATGTGAATGTGGCAATTCCTACATTGGCGAAACAAAGAGACCTCTTGACGTAAGGATCAAAGAACACCAAAAATGCACATCTCGAGGAGAAACAGAAAAATCTGGTGCCGCCAACCATGCCTGGACTCATGGACACCACATAAAATGGTCTGAAGCTAAAATACTACACCGAGAACAACATTGGAGAAAACGGAAATTCAAAGGAGCCGCGGTTATACATCAGAACCCGAGTTGTTTTAGTAAACCATCTTTAGATACAAGAGAAGTGTGGAAACCACTTCTTAGTAATTGTAAACTAAAACTAAATGCAGCATAAAAAATATGATTTTGCCATAGCAGGCATCATTGCACCCATCTCACTCATTACTGCATTTACTTTTAGTATAAATAATCATGTAGCTAAGGGATTTATTTAGTTACACTTGAAAACGGTTAGAGGTAACTACTGGCCGAAACGTCGTGATTTTCAACAAAAATAAAGACAATGGAAGTCCAACAGATATCTACTACTTCGCAAGAAACACCATTGTCTATGACCTTCAAATAAACAAAAAAAAAAGATGTTACATTTTCTTGGATTGGCTATAACTATTTTATTTCCTAGCATTTTAAAATCTGTAAGTACTTTTGGACGGCCACTTTTTACGCAGAATAGATCTATTTAGTCGAATTTTATTTACAACGTTTCGGTTTTCTGGGACCATCATTAACTTTGTTTTTCCTTACGATCGCCATATTGGATTTTTAGCTCATCGAAAGGTACTTAATTTTTTCTTTAACACTATGTGAAACACTAATGCAACAAAAAACAAAGCTACAACCTAAAAATAACTAAAAATATTTTTTTAATAAAAGTTTGAATATGCCACTATTGGAGACTATTTTTAACCGACTTCTAAAAGAAGGTGGTTCTCAATTCGTTGACTATGTATGTTTTTTTATGTATGTACGCCGATTACTCCGGAACTGCGGCACCGATTTGAATAACATTTTTTACGTTATGGTCAGGAAGCTGCTGCGGTGGTCCCATATTTTTTTGGATGAAATTGGTGCAGTAATATCCAAGATGGCGCTAACAATATGGCGGTCAAAAAAATGAATTTTGTTTGATTTTCTCCAAAATTGGTATAGAGGAATCTTTGGGGTCGTACACAACGAATCTGAAATTATTTTTAAAAAATTCAATATTGCGGATCCAATATGGTGGACAAAAAATTTTAATTTTGTCTGATTTTTTCCAAAATTGGTGTGGGGGAGTTTTCGGGGTCACACATAACGAATATGAAATTATTTTTAAAAAATTCAATATCGCGGATTAAAGATTCTACATCTCCCGATTTTGCCTAAAATCAGTATTGGGGTATTTTTGTTAGTGTTAATTATGAATTTAAAATATTTTTTGAAAAACTCGATCTGGCAGATTCAATATGGAGTTCTAAAAATTTAACTTTTCGATTTTCTCCCAAACTGATATAGCGGGTTCTTGAGGGTGTAAATTATGAATTTAAAAGTATTTTTTTAGGATTCAATATGGCAAATCCAAGATAGTGGACTAAAAATTTTACATTTTTCGATTTTGTTCAAAGGTGGGACTGAATCGTTTTTGAGGATTTAAATAGCGAATTTTTAAATTTCCGGATTTCATCCAAAATTGGTACTAGGGGGCTTTGAAGGGTTTAGATTTAGATTAGATTAAGACTTGAAATAATTTTTTTTTTAAATTCAATATAGCAGATGCAATATGGTGGGTTGAAAATTTTACCTTATTCGCATTTTTTCAGATTTGATATTAAAGGGTTTTCGGGGTCGTGTATTACGAATATGAAGTTAATTTTTTACAATTATTAGGTTGATAAGATACAATATAAGGGACAGAAAATTTTACATATTCCGATTTTGTCTAAAATTGTTATTGTGGGGTTCTTGAGCCATATACAAACTCAATATGCAGTATAAAATATATCGAGCTGAGAAATTTACATCTCAGATTCTTTAAACATCGATATTTATTTACTATGACAGACTAAATATTTGTTTGACACAATTTTACTGGTATTTGGAAAAATCTAAGAACCAAAGAATTTTTAGTGTTTCATTTTAGGGTGATTTACAACTTTGGATAAAATGGATACTTTTTTGCCACCTTAGAGTCATTGTGAGGTACAGTAATCTCGATCAGTACTTAGTTTGGCGCCGATCTCAAAAAGTTCAATTTTATATAAAAATTTATAGTTACTTTTCACTTTTTAGCTCACTGTTAGAAGTCGGTTCAATTTTTTATAAAAATTTTGTTTCACCAAAAGTCTCAATTAGAAATATCTATACTTCCCTGGAATTATGAGAGGGGCAATCGACTTACTTAAACATCACATTATCAAACTTTTCATAGTAACATTGCGAGATATCTTTATCCTGTCAGTCAGACGATTTGCTAAAAACAAGGGCGAATATTAAAAAAATAAATCTTGATTATTATAAAATTAATAAATACATTTTGAGGATAAGAATTAAAGCATTTCACGAAAATACTAATCATTTAAACCTAAATAAGATATTTCTAATCGATCATTCCCCACCTCACATTAAAACCCAATCGTGCTTGCAATATTCGTAGTTCGCTTAACTGCGGGTTTTCAAGAGCCCAGTAATGATGATTACCAAAATGTGTTTCATCTGCTCATAAAACTTTGTTGAAAAACGCCAGAGTTTCCATACCAATTACAAAAAACGGCTTTCCTATCAAGATCACCTTCTTGAAGTCCTTCTACAATTGTTGGTTTATAAGGATGGTATTTAGTAACCTTTATAACATCATGAACAGTTAATTTTTTAATATTAAGCTCGGTACCAGCAGTTCTTGTAGACGAAGGAGGATTTTCTTTAAAATATTCCAAAATAATTCTTTACAATTCTCGTTATTTTTCACATAATTTTTGGGACGAGACTTGCAAAACTATCAAACTCAAATAAGTTTCTAACCAATTTAGGAAAATAAGTTCCACTGAATTGTCGTCGTTTGGGGAACATGTCAAAATATTTATTCATAGCTCACATCGCATTCTTTCATTTCTAATTTCAAATCAAACTTTTCTTCGTTAGAAAAATTTAATGTCGTTGTAAAAATGTTTATTAAAACGTCAAAAAGCGCACTTAAAACATATGTAAAAGTTGCATTTATGATGTAGTAACGAATTTCATTAGTTAGTAGGTTCAAAGTCTAATAAACAAATATATTACAATAACCGAAGCAATGAATTAACTTGACTTAATTTTTAAGTTTCTTATTAGGATTTTTTTAAACATTTGGAAAATTTCATTTAGAGTAAAATCAGGTAGAGTAAAATTTCGGTGTTGTCAAATCATGAATTTTTTATTAAAAAAGTATTGTTAGTTATTTTTAGGTTATAACGTTGTGTTTTTTCATTAGTGTTTCACAAGTGGTATAGAAAAAATTAAATTATTTTCAATGATTTAAAAATCCAATATGGCCATCATAAGGAAAAACAAAGTTGACGATGGTTCCAGAAAACCGAAATATGGTAATTAAAATTTGAATAAATAGACATATTCTGCGTAAAAAATGGCCAAAGAACAGTGTTTACAGATTTAAAAATATTGGGATATAAAAAAGTTATAGCCGATCTTAGAGAATGCAAGATGTTACTTTTTTTAATATCTTCATTACCAAAACCTATTCAAAGCAACAATAATCTGAAATAAGTGCATAAAACTTTCCTCATTCAACCGCATATCTATCTCTTATAGTTTCCCAAATTGCAATTATCCATTGCCGACACTGTATTAACATTGTCTTAATATCAATTCCATTCATAATAAAATGTTAAATTGAAGGCAAATCATGGGCGAAAAAATGCGTTTCTGCACATCGGGCGCCAGTCATATTTTTGGACGTTGATCAGATAAGGGCATGCGCATAAGCGACTTCCTGTTATCGATCGGTTGTTTCGTAGCGCCATCCATAAACAGCACAGTATCGGCTCAACGCCATTTTTGTGTTTATTTTTGCTTTGTGAGTTGCGTGCGATTTAAAGGGATTTATAGCGTTTTAAGTGATTTATTTTGTTTGTTTTTGTATTTTTATTTAATATAATGGAAGTGTACATATTTTATTTGTTTTATTTTCCTTTTTCTCCATAGGGTAAAAAATAGTGTTGCTTTACAACGTTTTTGGATTTATAGTGTTTTCGTATAACATTAAATTTCCAAAACATGTAGTATGATATATTTTTAGCACTTTCCAAATGATTACCAAAAGATAAACTGAACTTTTTTAAGCAATCAGTTCTTTAAAAAAAATCTGAAAATTCGCACCAAACCATAGAATAGTTTATTCTATCATATAAAAAAAGTACATTCATCAATTTGTCAAGAAATGGTAAAATTTCTCCATCTATTACATTACTTACATAAATAAAAACATACATCCTCAAAATGAAGTTGGAATATTTTAAAACATACATATATAACTTACAATAATTATAATGCATTATTATTTTGTTATATACATAAAATATTTCAGTACAAGGTTTATATTTTAGCCAGAATCGGCTATTGGCTCTATAATTTCTAAGCTCTGTTTGAATTATTTTTTCAAATTGTCAACAACTTTTTTCCAGTTGCTAATTTACACAATGTCCATGTTCTTGCATAACTTCAACCACCTTATATTTAACCGATGTTTCCACCCAGCTCAAATGTTTTTTTTGTTCTGCAGCCATTCTATGATTTATTATTTTGTATGTCTGAAGATTGAGGACATGACGTTAAAACTCGTTGTTCATTATTAATACTGGTTTTGGAAGTAAATTCAGATTAGTTAAGGTTCATACTCATTTTATGAAATTGTTATGATTCATGTGGTCATGGCAATCCCCACTCTGAAATCGTCAAATTAAAAATTCATTAATATGTTAAAAAAAGCAAAATATTACGAAATAAGTTAGACAAATGTGAATTTCTTTTGTTGGTATATTTTTTTATTCACCCCCAGCAATGACCTTGTTCACTTATTTTATTTGAAATACCATTTTCATCATTTTCTCGAAAAAATGAATACGATAAGAAAATATATGCTCCGTTCACCATTACGGCAGAAAAATATTATTATATAAAATTATTTTTAAATCCTGCATATTCATTGACAAACCAATTTCGTATCAATATTTTTTTAAAAAATGAAAAAAAAAGATAAGGAAAAGAAGGTCATTATTTTTTAATAATTAAAGAATAAATTGCCAGGCCTTAAAAATGTTAATTATTTACTCCTACCCTACAACAAGAAAGTTAACGCACGCAGATGGAAACAATAGATTAGAGAAATAGTAAGATATATTTCTTCACAAAATTTACTTTCACAGTATAAGAAATGACTAAACTAACTCCCATCGGTAGACACACACCGGATTATTCCCTTCTGCTTCAGATATTATTTGTGACTCTCAGAACAAGAAAGTTACATGACACCGACTTTTTTATTAAAGATTGCAACCATGGTTGCAACTTTGATAACTTGCTTGATTTAGACACCATTTATGACTAATTGAACTAACTAAATAGATTTTCGAAGTTCGGTCCTGTCGATGGTCACCTGATCATTTTGTAGTGCGCATGCCGACATCTGATCTACGATGTTTACATTTTATTGTCGTAAATTTGCCGTTTTTGGGATTAAACTTTGCGGATTTATAAATATTTTATCTATGGTTTCAACTCACCTTACGAACTTCACTAAACGTTGCTTTCTTTGTTACGGTACAAATTTCAGTTTAACTATACTAGGGCTGGTTCAGTTATTTTTATCTGATTTTTGCAAAGACTTACGTTATGCCCAAACACAGTATCTTTTTCTTTAAGAGTCCCTCATAAATTCTTGTAATAAAACATACCATTCGTTGGTTTGTTGTATTTTTGTATTTACTCCAAACTCCCTAGTTCTTCTTCCTTGCTAATTTCTTTTCCAACTCTGTTATTTTATCTTCCTGAATTGTAGCTACATTCGTAACCTACAAAGTATTTTTTTTTGTTATATTTGACATGACATTCACTAGACTGTGGGTAGTTGTATTTATGTCTATTGTTATTTGAACTTACTGCTCCCTTTTTTTAGTTAAATCTGGGCTTTTCTGCTTGCTATTGTAGTGAAAGTTGCACTTTAATCTTTCTTATTGCAGTTTTCTTTAAATTATATTGATATTATATATATATATATATATATATATATATATATATATATATATATATATATATATATATATATGTATATGTATAATATACTGAGCTACTTCAAAATTCCCCCAATAGCGTCTTTGAATTATATTTAAAATCAAGTTATTAAGAATAGGCAAATTTTGAAATTGAATTATCTTTAATGAAAAAGAACGGTCTTGAATAGCCCACTTACTGAAATTGATTATGGCGAAGCGTGCATTTTATTATTCTGCTTCCTTAAGTTCCGAAGAAATATAAAGGGATGAAAAATTGGTCAGTTTAATAGTTTTTAACATTGTTTTGACCTAAATTAAATTCTCTAGCTAAGTGTAGTACAGATTAACGAAGTAATTTGCTCAATATATTATTTGTTATAAGTTCAACAAACTTATGTATACATATATATAAATATATATATATATATATATATATATATATATATATATATATATATATATATATATTTCAAGTGTGGAAAGTCGAGAACAGAACCTCTTAAAAAAAGGGAACGTAACAAAAAGCGACGGACAACCCGTTTAGCCATGTTGAAGAAGTGAAATAAAGCATACTGTTGTATCGTAGCTTGCTTCCTGGTTTCTAGCAAAAATGGCGCCTGGCACGGACTTTTCGCTGGTTTCGGGTCGTCAAAACACAGTGGGTCGAAAGCACGGATTTGATATTAAAATTAAAAATCACAGACTGAAACTTTAAAATCATGAAAATAAATTCGAAAAACGTCTAATGTGGTTCAACGCTTTAAAAATAAAATAAAAAGAATAATTGTATTTCCATGAATAAAATATTACGCTTGACTTCAAGGTAGATTTTAAATATAATACTATAATAATAAATACATGAATATCGATAATCGTTAAAAAGGCGAAAGTACTTTTTCCTCTATGCTTAAGACTTCTTAATAAATACCAATGCAAATAATTTCTAAGTAATATAATATTTATTGATTCACATAAATGAATAAATAATACGACTGTAATAAAAATAATAAAAAGAACTTTTTAATTTCTGCCTTCTTTGTTAACAGCTCTTTTCTCATTCTCCAATACGTACGAATTGTTGTCCGAATCCTTAGGATGTCAAAAACAGTGTAAGGATCCATCGACGCCAAAAGTTTTGGAACACATCCTCCATATTTTTTCTCCAGAAGATTTTCGGGCATAGTCTAGACGATAGTTTCTTATCAACTTGTCCGTTGATTTTTGTGCATGATTCGATAGTTTACCTATCGATAATATTGCAAATGCTATGATGTCTCGTCAATGAAGTAAGTCATTTGTGGATTCCTGTTGGAATGTTGTACAAAGAATATCCTTTGAAGAATAATCTTGCTGTTTTAACTTTGTATTCCTAAAACTTCTCTATTGCAGTTTAATGTCCGCTTCCAATAGTTTGCAAAATGACGGGAAATCGGAGGATCAGTTTTCGCTTTACTCTTGTTATAATGGCTGTAGCTTGAAATACTCTGTATTTACTGAGACACAGTATCAATGTTATTGAACTGAGATGTTGTTTGGCAGAGGTAACAACGTTGGATCGATTTTGCGCCAGCCAAAGCATTCACCTAGCCATCTATCATCGTCATAGATAAGTTGTACTGTACTGAAGCTCGGGTGGTAAAGAAAACTCTGTTATATGGTGCAAGTTGTCTAGTTCGAATTCATAATTTTCTATTTTCGATAAAGAGTCTTGTTCCGTTTTCTTAATAAATTCAAATTTCAGAAGCCCGCAATTCATAGTAGACGAGGGTTTGGAATTGCACAACACAATCTGTTCTTGTTGAGTTTGCGTATTAATACCTGCTAATTGAAGTGGAATAAGAGAGGTTAGGAATAAGTTTGTATCAGAAATAGTCGGATCAGTGAATTTCATTTTGTACTGGCTCTGACCTAACGTTCCATCGAAGCCCCATTTGCAAATGAAACTCATATCTACAAATCTAATTTATCGATTTGTTCAAGGGCGTCTAATTTTAAGCAATAATTCGATCCACTGTATGATCCAGTAAGCCTTGAAATTTAACCTCGGCTTTTGATTTAGTAAAAGTTAGATACTCGTCGTGTGGATAACATGCTTTTTTTTTGTATTACACACCAGAGTACAGCGAAAATATATTACTGCCTTTCTGTTTAGCCCAATTTTGTAATCGTTGATATTTGTTTCTAGACAATCCAATGTCAAATAGAGCAGCGGTGCACAAATATAACTGGGCGCGACGCAACCACAACACTGTTGCCTTTAACCTGAGACGAAACTTTAGAAAGAAAAGACTGGTCGTTCATATTACCGAGGTTTAATAGAAACGTCACTATAGCCAAACTTCTATTTTAAATTTCTTGACTAGAAATTATTTTGGCCGTTTCTCAAATTTTAACCCACTAAGCCCGTCTAACTTCTTTCATTTAGTTCTGACAGAAGATCGTAGGGAACGCCTACCGCAATATTACCCCCGCTAACTTCCGTGCGACACGTACACGAGCAGTACCTTGAAACGAATGAGAGGGTGTATTTACTTTTCGTCTAAACTTATAACGTAATCCACGAAATTTGGAATATTTAATGACTATTTGATACATTGATTGTTTTAAATACATCAAATAGTCGAAATACAAAGAAATTAGTTTTTGTTGGGCGTTGAGCGAAAGAAAACTGATATTTCTGTTACAAAATAAACAATTATTCTAATAAAAATACTAGTGAAACGCAACGGTAATTTCTAAGTAAATAAGCTAATAGACCACTTTAAAATTAAAAATCATTCTCAAAAATAAACTTTTATTCTGGTAAAAAATAAAAGTAACACGTTCAGTAATTGTAAATAAATAAACAAATAATTAAATTCAATTTAAATCAATAAAACCACCTAAAAATCTACAAGAAGTGTTCAAACAGGCCTCCACTTTGAACGAGACAATAACCCAGTCTATTGTAAAATATGGTTCGCGTATTTGCCAAAACTTCAGGGGTTATATCCCTATTAGCTTTAAAATATTCCGAACTGTTCGAGCGTTCATATTAAGTTCTTAGGCAATTACGGTACTATTGCAAGGAAAATTAATTTCTGCTAAACTATAAACATCAGTCTCCCCGATTTGCTCGTTCTTCAGTAATTAGAGAAACGGATGTCTCAAATTTTTTAATAATTTCCGAAATTCTAAATTTTCAAGGAACAGGATGATTTTCGCACATAAATACAAATCTGCCGATTATTTACCAAAACAGTGTACCACTTAATAATGTGCTCTTTTTTTTCCGTGGAATAAACTACCATTTTAACAAAAAAAAATTGGCGCGAAACACGGTACTTACGCTTCGACGGCCGAATGAAAGCAAATAACTTGGAATCCTCTTGTTGTGCTAGGGCGTGGCGTATGCTGCCGCCCTCTCTCACCGCGCCAGCATTGGATTACCCCTCATCCGAGGGCCAAACTGGTAATTTACATGTATGTCAATGCTTACGATGCTTATTCTGTCTCATTCTGATTTAATGAATAATATAGTATTTTGTTTATTTTACTTAAGAAACGTTCAGTTTCTGGTGTGCATTTTCCAGACCTGTATATATATATATATATATATATATATATATATATATATATATATATATAATTTATTTTTGTATCTTAAACCTTTTGTTAAATATTTTTTTCTAATATTTTCTTGGGTATAGGTTTTTCATTAGAGAAACAAAGGACAACAATTTTCTTTCTGACGTTTCGCGAACGTCAGAAAGAAAATTGTTGTCCTTTGTTTCTCTAATGAAAAACCTATACCCAAGAAAATATTAGAAATATATATATATATATATATATATATATATATATATATATATATATATATATATATATATATATATAATATATATATATATATATATATATATACAGGGTGTCCAAGATAAGGATCCTAAGAATGGGGATCTCGGAAACAGTTGGAGATACGAGGTCGGTTGAATTAGAGAAAAGTTGCGCAATTTAGTGCTAAATTAAACGCAGTTAAAAAAATTTAAAAATTTCAAGCACTTCCGGAGATTTCCGGAAAAAAACGAAATTTGGCAAAATCGTTTTTAATTTTTGCAGGCTTTATTTAAAGAGATATCAGAAAATAAAAGGTAGATTCTCATTGCCACTTTTTATTTTTTATAATATGGTCTAAACAAAATTTAAATCCGACGTTTCGTTTTTGAGATACCATCATGAACTTTCATTTTTTATATGGAACAAAAAAAAGTATCCCATGTATTTGATAGCATTTTTTATTACAAATTCAACGATGTATCACCCTTGCATATCGAATACGTAGTTCAAGTACTTTCCATAAGAGCTCCATGAGAGCGAGAGAGAAAGGTATATCAGTTTTATAAAAGCCAATGAACTACACACTTGATATGCAAGTGTGATACACCGTTGAATTTGTAATAAAAAATGCTATCAAATACATGGGATACTTTTTTTTGTTCCATATAAAAAATGAAAGTTCATGATGGTATCTCAGAAACGAAACGTCGGATTTAAATTTTGTTTAGACCAAATTATAAAAAATAAAAAGTGGCAAGAAGAATCTACCTTTTATTTTTTGATATCTCTTTAAATAAAGCCTACAAAAATTAAAAACGATTTTGCCAAAATTCGGTTTTTTCCGGAAATCTCCGGAAGTATTTTGAATTTTTAAAATTTTTAAATTGCGTTTAATTTAGTACTAAATTGCGCAACTTTTCTCTAATTTAACCGACCTCGTATCTCCAACTGTTTCCGAGATCCCCATGGTTAGGATCCTTATCTTGGACACCCTGTATATATATATATATATATATATATATATATATATATATATATATATATATATATATTTATAAATATATATGATTCAGTGTTAATCCGGGAATACATCCGTTCGATCGTCTGGTTTCCTGTAGAAGTTTGAAAACATTTCGCCAAAATCTCACTTGGCATCTTTTGTGCTTGGTGGTTGTAGATCAAGTTGATCTACCGACCTACCAAACGAACGAACGGTTGTATTGTCGGATTAATACTGAATCACATGTTCCCATCCTTGAAACACTATGCAACCACATATATATATATATACATATATATATATATATATATATATATATATATATATATATATATATATATATATACATATATATATATATATATATATATATATATATATATATACATATATATATATATATATATATATATATATATATATATATATATTTATGTATATATTGCTCGAAACTTATATAACCGCCCTATATCTATATGAAATAATGCCGATTCATTGGAAAAAGAGGTAGCAAACATTAAATCTGATTTACAGCAGAATGGTTCCTTCTTCAAAATTTCGAATATTATCACCACCATATAAAATGGTCAAGCTGTGCCAATATATATGGAACTCAACATGGAAAAAAGAAAATTTATGGAAGCAGCTTATGTTAAAAATAATAGTGGAATCTTCAGTAAATCCAGTGTTGAAATACCTGATCTTCGGTAACCACCACTTTTTAACGTCAAATCATTTAGGTGTGTACAGCGAAGCGAAACGTTGTGCTTCAATGGACAGAGTCCCTATATAGGCTCGTCGCCTTAAAACAAAATATTCAATTGGTACTTGGTAACCATTAGAGATACAATCTAATCGAAACATCGTAAAAGTAAACAAAAATAAAAACAATGAAAGTCCGACAACTACATTTTAATCAATTTTCTACAACCTTCAAATAAACAGTTTTATATTTAAATTCACTTGAATGACGAAAATTTCTCAAAAACCGAACATAAATAAAACTTTGAAGGATGACTCTCAATAAAATAATGTTTTGACTGAAATCAAAAGAAAGTTTGTATTTATACAACAAAATGAGTCGGTCGCCTCGGTTGTGTCTTTCTATCGTGCTTTACCCATAATGACAGATTTTTTGTTACGTATAGCTTTAATTACAAGAATTTTGTTTTATTTTCTGTCATTTTATTATTTATATACAAGTTAAGATGAACATGTGTCAAAACTGTCACTAATACATTCGTAGATTGATGACACATGGATTTTTTCTCACTAGACCATTGTGTAGATGCTTTAAAAAGGTCGAGTTTACTAGAAACGTACGCCTAACATTTATTAGGTATATTTCTTATCTTCTGGCTGCACTAAGCATAGTATATTATATATTATTTAAAAAGCAATTTCGCCTTCGTGCTTTATAGAGACTAGATGAAAGAGTAATATGAAAGGTCATCGTATAAACGAGCTCATTTTTCATGACGCTTGTTTTTTCAAGTTAAAGAAGCAGAAATATAAAATGCACACCCTGCCATGATTAATGTGACCGAGTCGGCAATTCTGGGCTGTTATTTCGCATTTTAGGTAATTTGATTTTAAAATCCAGCTTCTCCATTTTACGTAAATTCAAAAAGATATTACGAGAAGGAAATTTTAAGGAAGCCTTTAAACTGTTTGGTAGTTTAAGTAATAAAATCATAAATGCTGAAGGCTTTAGCGAATAACGATGTGGGGCAATATGTTTTAAAATAAAGACTTTATATCCATCTTGCAGCATTTTCACTTTTTTTTTCGATCAAATCTTCAAATTTTGTATTTAAAATGGTTATTTAGTTGATGCTGGTAGCCGTTACCATGTGGTAGTTAATCATTTTCGTGAAATGTTTAAAAAGGAACTATTATGTTTTATACCACTAAATTTATTAAGAAAGGAGTGACTGCAGTTTCAACTCACAGAATCATTTTCAAACTAAATTACAAAGGTAGACTAAGTATTCAATACAGAAATATGAGAAAATTTAACAATAAATAAAAACTACCTGAGAAATTACATTATTACAAAGGGGAGGTACTAAATTTGGGAACTAATTATTATTTGGCGACAACAAATAACGGGGAATACCCAAGTTCTGTCTGGTCATTAAGCAAATTTACATTTTTATTTTACTATGTTTATATATTTCTAAAGATTCAAGAATATTTAACTTTTGGTCCTTTGTTGAATAATGTAATATATCAGTGTTTCTTAAATCAGGAAAACTGTGACTGTGTTCTAAGCAATGGCTGGCAAAGCTCGAGTCTGTTTTTTGTAGTCTATATAATCGGTGGTGTTCTGAAAAGCGAGTTTTAAAGCTTCTACCACTTTGTCCAATATACAAGCTATCACACTCTGAACATTTTAACTTATAAACTGATTTATCAAATTTATTAATTTTATCTCTAGCATTGTAAAGGATAGTGGACAGATTGTGTTGAGATTTAAAGGCTACTTTTATGTTATGTTTGGAAAAAGTATTAGCTATGTTTTCTGATAGGATACTACAGTATGACAAAGGTATATAAGATGAACTATCTTTTTCATTTTTTATTTTGGGGTATATTGAATTAAAAGCTAGTTGTTTTTGTTTTTTAGTTATTATTTTCTTTATGGTTTGTTGGAAAAATTGTTTGATATTGCAAACCTGTCAATGATATTTAGTTCCTCTTGAAGATCTTTTTCAGAAAGAGGCAAAGAGAATGCTCTATGTATCATTGAAGAAGATCTTCAAGAGGAACTAAATATCCTTGAAAGGATTGTAATATCAAACAATTTCTCCCAACAAACCATAAAGAAATTAATAACTAAAGGACAAAAACAACTAGCTTTTAATTCAATATAGCCCAAAATAAAAAATGATGAAGATAGTTCATCTTATATATCTTTGTCATACTTTGGTATCCTATCAGAAAACATAGCTAATACTCTTTCCAAACATAAAAGTAGCCTTTAAATCTCAACACAATCTGTCCACTATCCTTTACAATGCTAAAGATAAAATTAATAAATTTGATAAATCAGGAGTTTATAAGTTAAAATGTTCAGAGTGTGATAGCTTATATATTGGACAATGTGGTAGAAGCTTTAAAACTCGCTTTTCAGAACACCACCTATCATATAGACTACAAAAAACAGACTTGAGCTTTGCCAACCATTACTTAGAACAGAACACAGAACACCACCTATCATATAGACTACAAAAAACAGACTTGAGCTTTGCCAACCATTGCTTAGAACACAATCACAGTTTTCCTGATTTAAGCAACACTAATATATTACATTATTCAACAAAGGGCCAAAAGTTAAATATTCTTGAATCTTTAGAAATATATAAACATAGTACAAATAAAAATGTAAATTTGCTTAATGAGCAGACAGAACTTGGGTTTTCCCCGTTATTTGTTGTCGCCAAATAATAATTAGTTCCCAAAATTTAGTACCTCCCCTTTGTATTAATGTAATTTCTAAGGTTGTTTTTATTTTTTGTTAAATTCTCTCATGTTTCTGTATTGAATACTTAGTCTACCTTTGTTATTCAGTTTGAAAATGGCTCTGACTTGAAACTGCAGTCACTGCTTTCTTAATAAATTTAGTGGTATAAAACATAGTAGTTCCTTTTTAAACATTTCCCGAAAATGATTATTTAGTGTTTTCATTATATAGGGTGTTTGGTACATCGATAGAAAGTTTTGAAGAGGTGATAGAGAATGTCATTTTGAATAATTTATGTCATATATGCCTTAGTAAAAAAATGCACGGTTGTCGACTTACAGCACATTTTATAATTTTTCGGTTTTTTGGCAATTGGTGACTAAAAATTTAATTTTTATGATACTGGTATAATTTTTCAGTTTGAAATACTTTTTTTCTTTTTCTTTGGTTCATAAACTATAATAACAACAAGAAGACTAAAATTAAAATAACACACAGAAAACTGTGCACTCAAAAATTTTATTCATCTACGAAAATTTAAGTTTAATTCTTAGATTAGTGAGAAAAATAAATGCATTCAATTTATTTTAAAAATAACTTTGTTGGGTTACCTCTACAGTGGTGTATGGAAACCCGTATCAGTAAAATATGACATACGTTAACTTCAAGGAAGATATTCATATTAACGAAATTAACAATTTTCTATATTTATTTTTACTTTCCTAAAATTGCCAATATCACATTAAGTATTATTTTACATGTTATGTTCGAAATGTTGAGCCATTATTTCTAACACATTTTCGGGCCTTTTTCCTCGCTTGGGTGGTGGTTACGCCTAGACTCATTTTTTCCTCAAGTATGACACCTGCTTCATTAATTCTTTCAATTAGTTTATTACGGCCTATTATTTCAACTGTATAGACAAGTTTTTTCATACGTCTCCAGATGTGAAAATCTATAGGCGTCAAGTCTGGGAACCTCGCAAGCCACAATATGGGACCGTTGCTTCCTATTCAACGATTAGGGAATGTTTCATTTAAAAAATCTCTTACTTCAAACCGATAATGTGCTGGACATCCGTCGTTCTGAAAAATTATTCTGTCTCTTACGTTCAATGGTATTTCAAAAACTCTAAATAATTGTCTCCCTTTAGATGTTCAGGAAGAAAATATGGCCCAGTGAAAGTTCCTCCGATTACTGCTCCCCATACATCAGCCCAATAATGCAGATTGTGGAAGTTAGTTTAACAAATAACGGCAGAACAGAATTCTCCATGCTGGATCACCCTTTTTAAGGCCTTGAACCGGGGTGTAATGGAATGGATATTTTCCTTCAACGTTTCTCACTTTCCAAGTAGACAAATTAAGCTGATTAGCTACCTTTTTAGTGGCTGGATCTGCATCACATGAAACCAAAATTTGTTATTCTACTTCGACAGCATGTCTGTCTGCATGCAGTCTTTCTCGGCGATATGTGTTAGTAAAAACTTGTACAGGGTGAGTCAACGATTGGATGAAGTAAGTTTGTGCCTTTTCGGTGAAATTAACAAAGAAACTATATCTACTGTTTGATACAGTTTATTTTTATGCAGATTTTAAAAATATTTAGGACTCTACAGGGTGAGCCAAAAAACTAGGACAGCATAAAGTTGTATTTTTTTAAATAGAACACCCTATATACGAATCGTATTAAGGGTTTACTATAACAAAACTTTGTAGTTTCTGAGATAATTAAGTTTAAAGAAAAAAAGTCACATTTTCAAGCATCAATTCAATCCTAAATAACGTTGTCAATTTTGTGACAAATATATTCAAATTTGGAATTTAGCAAGGCCAAGGACAAGTTAACATAATTTTTACCTAATATTTGCAATAAAAGCTACAGGGTGTTGAACACATCGGCTCAAATTTGAACAAGTTTAAATGAATAAATATCTTTTTTTTTAAATGGTACACCCTGTATATTTTTATGTTATTTAATAGAGTAATAAAAACCCTAAAAGTTTTGTTCAATATATCCTATACCTATTTATAATAGTTTTTGAGATATTTCAGTTTTCCTTATTTTCCATACTTTTTTACAGAAATAGTCTTCATTATCATAGTAGCCATGAAAAATAATAAAAAGAAACTACAGAAACAAACAGAATGTGGTTAAATATGATAAAATACATTATTCGTTATATTACAACGGCAACAGTTTAATTAAACATAATGTGAAAAAATTAACACCACAATAACGACAAGGCAAATACATATTTACTTTTATACTAAAATGAAACAAAAAAATTACCTATTAAATACTGAGATTAATTATTTCTTTTTAATAAGTGTTCGAATAAACGACCCTCTTGTGCAATGAACAAATTTAGTCTTTTTTGCAGATTTTCTCGGACCCTGGACAAAATTAGTGGCGTTATTGTTCTACAGGTATCCCTAATCCTGTTTCGCATATCTTCCACTGTTGTTGGTGGATTAACATACACCTTATTTTTAATATAACCCCATAGGAAGAAATCTAATGGGGTGATGTCGCAAGACCTTGGTGGCCACTCAATGAAACCCCCACGTCCAATCCATTTTTGCGGATATCGTTGGTCCAAAAACGCACGAACTTCACGATGGTAATGCGGAGGCGCACCATCGTGCTGGAACCACATACTGTCGAGCTCATCCCTATCGAGACCTTGAAGCAGTTGAGGTAATTCTTCTTGTAGAAAGTTCAGATAACTATGGCCATTTAGTGGTTCATTAAAAAAGTGGGGTGCAATAATTCGATTATGATGAATACCACACCAAACATTTAATGACCAGTGGTTTTGATGTTGCACCTTTCTAATCCAAAATGGGTTTTCTGTGGCATAATATTGCATGTTGCGTCTATTTACGGCACCGTTACTTCTAAAAGTAGCTTCATCATTAAACATTACCTTGCATAATAAATTTGGATTTAATTGAATCTCCGCATTTATTGTTCGACAAAAGTTTACACGACTTTCAAAATCCTGTCCATGCAATTCTTGGTGTAATTCCATGTGATATGGATGATACCTATATTTCTTGGTAGTACGATTAGCGGTGGATTGTGATGTTTCACATAATGCTGCTAACTGCCGGCTACCAATATAAGGATTTTCCTGAACATTTAACAATACTTGTAGTTCTTTTTCTTCATTAGTTACTGGTTTGTTGTCCACTTTACGTTTTGGACAATCAACAGTATCAGAAGAATCAAATCTTTGCATTAAGTTTTGAAAAGTATGGGTATTAGGCTGGCGTCGATCAGGATACTTCATTTTGTAAATTCTTTGAGCAAGAAGGCAATTTTTTTGAGCCCCTCCTATTGTATAAATCATATCTATTAACTCATTCTTTGGAAAATTCATTTTACAATATAAGATGAATGCAAAAAAAACCAAACTACACTACATAAAAACCAAAAGAAGCGATTGCGGTTATAAATTTGACACACAGAAAAATTTTCTTTTACATTGTTTTTGCCATGGCTACTATGTAATGAAGACTATTTCTGTAAAAAAGTATGGAAAATAAGAAAAACTGAAATATCTCAAAAACTATTATAAATTGGTATAGGATATATTGAACAAAACTTTTAGGGTTTTTATTACTCTATTAAATAACATGAAAATATACAGGGTGTACCATTTAAAAAAAAAGATATTTATTCATTTAAATTTGTTCAAATTTGAGCCGATGTGTTCAACACCCTATAGCTTTTATTGCAAATATTAGGTAAAAATTATGTTAACTTGTCCTTGGCCTTGCTAAATTTTAAATTTGAATATATTTGTCACAAAATTGAAAACGTTATTTAGGATTGAATTGATGCTTGAAAATGTGACTTTTTTTCTTTAAACTTAATTATCTCAGAAACTATAAAGTTTTGTTATAGTAAACCCTTAATAAAAAAGATTTAAAATTATAAGCTAAATCGAAAATACGATTCGTATATAGAGTGTTCTATTTAAAAAAATACAACTTTATGCTGTCCTGGTTTTTTGGCTCACCCTGTAGAGTCCTAAATATTTTTAAAATCTGCATAAAAATAAACTGTATCAAACAATAAATATAGTTTCTTTGTTAATTTCACCGAAAAGGCATAAAATTACTTCATCCAATCGTTGACTCACCCTGTACATTAGGAATTCTTCTTCCAGTAAATCGATCTCGGTATAGTCTTTGAGCTGCAGCTGCATTGCCATCTGCTCTACCATACATGAAAATTATATCAGCGTTTTCTAAATTGGAAAAAGTAGTCATCGTTTTGTCAACAAGGCAATTTTAAATTTAGTAAGTGAACACTCATCTGGTGTAAAAGACAACTACAAGATGTGTGCGACCAGCGCTAAAGCCGATATCATCTGTATGGTTGGCTAAAAAAACTGGTTGGTTATGTATTGATGTTTTTATTTTCTTTATGTTTATTTTACAAATAACTATTACTGGCCTGGTGAACAGAAACACAAAAATTTATCTTTTAGGCATTCAAAACATTCAATGCAATACATTAGATATTTTGTATTTTAATTAAATTAAAAAAAAAATGACTAGAGAAAATTATTAATTTCGTTAATATGAATATCTTCTCTGAATTTATTGTATGTAATATTTTGGTGATACGGGTTTCGATAAACCACTGTAATGTAAGAAAATGACCACTGACTTTTAAATATGGCAACATTCTATGCAAACTTTTTATATGTAATTCCCAGTTAGCATTCCTTTCGGCAAAAATGAATTGTTTCATAATATTCACCTATACGAAAAAATTAAGATAAATATTTGATTAATAAGTAAATATAATGGTAAAAACGGCATTAATTCAAATTCAAAAACTTGTTTCCAAATTGAATTTAGTTGCATGTTAATTAAACATACCATGTCGTGCACATTTATAAAATACAATTTTTAGTAACACCGTAACCAGTATCTTTCCACAAACAGGAATACATAAGAACTACAGATTAACTCTCTTTAATGTCTATTCTATACCTTTAGAAAGCCAGTTTGAGCAGATGTTTCTTACTCCCGCCCCATTACTTTCATGTTAACGGTTACATTTTAAAGCACTATGCTCTCACCTTCGAAAATATTATACCTCCAAATATTTGTAGAAATATTGTATTACTTATAACATAAAAACTATTAAGTTTTCATATATGATTTATATAAAATAAATATTTTATTTTTTTTTTTGTATTTTATGATTGTTTAAATAATTTTGATAATTAAAGTAAATATATATCGTTATAGTATGCCTAATAATATTAATAAACAAAGATTCGCTTGGAGAATCTATAGGATGCAGTATGATGTAAGTATGATGCATAAATAACGTCATTTATTTATAACAAAGTGAATGCATGATGGGCATATGGCATTACGATATTTAAGTTCCATTATTCGCGGTACATCGGCTTAAAAAAAATGATCAAAATCGCTCCATTAGAAGCTGAGAAAATCAAATTTTTTTTTCATATATGTATTTTGAATCTTCGACTTCAATTTTAAAGTGAGAGTTCCCCACCCGCCTTTTTTTCATTTTTCACAGGCTTAGGGATATTCTTTTCATTTTTTATTAAAGCTTCCGATAACATAAACATTTAAATAGTTGTATCATAAAGGACAAAGTTTTTAGCTCAAGAATCAGGTCGGTATTGTTTATAGATTCACCGTAACAGGCTGCCAATTTTGACAGTTTGTATCTCGGAAACCAATTGATGGATTTGAATTTTTTTTTACAAAAAGAAGCGTCTTTCCAAGTACTTTTAAACCATGTATTGGAAAAAAAATTCAATGAAAATCCGCCGAGATAATCTATTTGTTTATAAACAAAAATATCAACAATATCTTTAAACAATTCCTGAAGACGTCCAAATCATCCGATTTTGATTCTCAAAAAAGCATTGGAAAACTTGAGTTCCCTACTATATGTCGAAAATAAATTTAAATACGTTAACGTGATATTTTGGACTCAGACAAACTTGAAAAATGGTCAATTTTTGAAAATGAAATCGGATTGCAAAATTATTGTGGAAAAACTATCGATTCGATCCCAACGAATTTTAGCGCGTTATTTTATCATGGCATAAAGTTTTCTTTGGTCTAATATGAAGGTCCTCAGAGAAATTTAAATGATCGAGAAAAATTGATTAAAAACCTGGTTTTTTACCTTTTTTTTTTAATTATTGCTATTTTGCAATAAGGGAAATATATTTTGAGACTTCTGACTGACCCTATCTTATGGCAAATTTAATTACCTTTAAAGTTACACGAGAGAAAATTTGAAAAAAAAAACGGTTTTTCTCGCTAATTTTATATTTTTATTAATAAAAACAATGTTGCTCGAATTTTTGAAAGTATGCATATCAAAACAATCGTTATTCAAGTTATTCTAAAGGCTCTCATGCAAAAATTTCCATAAAGGAGTAAATATGGACCACAAAATTATGTTAAGTTAGTACTTTAAAACTGTTTCAGGACAGAACAGGTATTACATAGTGCTTTTTTTACTGACATTATTTTTAATAACAAAAATATAATATTTTTTTTAGTCTATTTTTACGACCGACTTATAGTAACGCAGACGTTCACAGATTGTAATCAATTGACACCAATTGGATCAGTCTGGTGAGTTAACAAGTTAATACTGTTATTTTATTTCTTTCAATTTTCCATTTCATTCAACAACTTATATCGGTAGAAATTCGGAAAGCTACACGCTACGCTTGTCAGTTAAGGATAACCGATTAAATCCCGTGCTTATAATTTTCATACTGGTGATTACAATACTTTAAAATGGTGGATAGTACAATGCAGACATTTTCAGTTTAGTACAATATCAATACAGTTACTTTATAATTTGCGTGGTTCAGATTTGTGGCGTGAAAGTTTTTTTCTTTTCTTGAAATCTGGACGCGCCGTTATTAGGGAGTGAGACCACGTATTTCGAGGAAGAAGTTTGATTATATTGCAGGTGTTTCATTGCCAACCTGCAGGCACATCAGAATGCTTCTTTTTGCCCATAAAAATTTTCCTTTCAGTGCAACCAATGACATTTTAGAAGTATTTTTGAGAAATAAATCATGTGGTTTGCGCTGGAGTTGATTTTTTCTTTTGTTTTTCATACACCTTCTTTTCCGTGAATTAATTATTGATGCTACTTTGAAGCAATGAATGAATAAAAAGTGATGTAACTAGATTTTCAAGCAGCCTCTTTAATTGAATTTGCCTGATGGCAATATGACGGTCTAGAAATTTGGAATTTCTGGATTTCATCTGAAATTGGTACTAGGGGACTTTGCGGGTTTTAAATTTAGATTACATTAAGACGTTAAAATTATTTTTTTGAAGTTCAATAGGACGGATTCAATATAGTGAGTTGAAAATCTTACCTTATTCGCATTTTATCAGATTTGGTATTAGGGTGTTTTCGGAGTCATGTATTACGAATATGAAGTTAATTTTTTACAGTATTAGGTTGACAAGGAAGTAAGGGAGTAAAAATTTTAAGTTTTGAAATTGATATTGTGGGGTTCTTGGGGCGTATACAAACTCAATATGCACTATAAAATATATCGAGTTAAGAAATTTACATCTCAAATTCTTTAAAAATCGATATTGGAAGGTTTTGGAGTCTATATTACCAATCTAAAATTAATTTAAAATTTAAAATAGCGGATTTACTATGACAGACTAAATATATGTGTGATACAATTTCACTAGTTTTTGTAGAACTGTAAGAATCAAAGAATTTTTAGTAGTTCATTTTAGGGTTATTACAACTCTGGATAAAATGGTTACTTTTTTGCCACCCTGGAGTCATTGGGAGGTACACTAATCCCGATTAGTACTTAGTTCAAATAATTTATATTATAATGAATTCAAAACTAAAAATCGAAAAACAAATTTTTTTAAAGAAAATTGAACCGACTTCTAAAAGTAAAAAATAACTGAAAATTTCTATATACAATTGAAATTTTTGAAGTCGGCGCTAAGTTATTTCTAAACAAAAGAAATAACTACTAATATATACAAATTATGGTAAAAAAGCAATTACAAAGTATTGTTAATCTATTTATGCGAATCCTATTTTGTCAGATATTAGTTTGGCGCCGACTTTAAAAATTTATAGTTATTTTTCACTTTTTAGCGCGCTTTTAGAAGTCGGTTCAATTTTTTTTATAAAAATTTTATTAAGAAAACATTTATTTATTTATTTACTTATTTATTTATTTATTTATTTATTTATTTATTTATTTATTTATTTATTTATTTATTTATTTATTTATTTATTTATTTATTTATTTATTTATTTATTTATTTATTTATTTATTTATTTATTTATTTATTTATTTATTTATTTATTTATTTATTTATTTATTTATTTATTTATTTATTTATTTATTTATTTATTTATTTATTTACTTATTTATTTATTTAATTATTTATTTATTTATTTATTTATTTATTTATTCATTTATTTATTTACAATAACTGCCCTACAGGTTTTGAGACTCAACTACAAGGCAGTGGTTACACAAATAATACGTCTACGAACAATTTTAAATTAGCATCAAACGATAAAAATATATATCAATTTAAAAACAAATAAAAATTTAACTAAAATAATTAATTCTAATATTATATGTATAATACAATGTTATGCTAGCTACTTTCATATACAAAGGTGAACATACAAATCAATTAAGGAAGAGAAAGAGAAAAAAGAAAGAAATACCAAGGTCAATGTGCCAAAATCCAGCACAGTTCCTAGAGATGAGCTGAATATATCAAAGCTGGTACTCTTGTTGTAAGTGTCGCACATCAAATATAGAGGCGAAAATTTGAGCACGTTAGTTCTTGGAGTTCTAAGATAAAATACGCTAAAACTTCGACAATTTATACGAGGGATACTTAAGTTGATCCTAGCTAAAATATTAGAACAGTCAATAAAATTGTTAAGTACCTTATAAAAATTCCCGCCGTACTTTTAAAGATGAAAAGTTAAATTTCTGAAGCAATAGTTCATGTGAAAAACCTTGATTAGAATAAACCCCAAAACTCTTAAGATTAAGGTATTTCAAGAACCTTCTTTGGACCCTCTCCAAAGTATTGATGTGGGTATTGTAGCCTGGGGACCACACAACTGATGCGTATTCTAGTTTAGACCGCACATATGAGAAATACCGTAATTTGATGACGTCAGTGTTATTAAAATTGCGAGTACAACGCAAGATAAACCCAAGAACCTTTGAGGCTTCAGAAACGATATTATTCATATGAAAAGAAAATGAAAGCTTGGAATCGTAAGTGACTTCAAGATCTTTAAAAAGATCTGCCCGCGAGAGTAGCACGGTATTCAACGAATATTCATATCGAAATGAAGAAAATTTCGAAGTGAAAGTCATAACATTACACTTCTCCACGTTGAGCTGCAGATAATTTTTGGAACATCAATTGATAACCTGTTCCAGGTTCGATTGAAGCTCTATAGAATCCTGTAAGCAATTTATCCTCTTATATAGCTTAATATCATCGGCATATAATAAAATATCCGTGTCAATAACAGAAACAATGTCATTAATAAAAATATTAAAAAATAAAGGTCCCAGTACTGATCCTTGCGGCACACTTGAACTTGAAATATATTTCATTGAACGAGAACCGCGAATTTCAACATACTGAATACGATTATGGAGATATGATTTAAATAACTTTATTAGTGAATCTAAAAATCCAAACGATGACAATTTCTTAATTAAGATGGAGTGGTCCAAACGATCAAATGCCTTTGTAAAGTCCAAATAAACAACATCCATCTGACAACTATGATCAATTTAAACGGTTATACTAAAGTACGATAACTGATTTATTTTTATTTTATTTAAAAAATAATTATTTTAAAAAAGAATACAGGGTTTGGTGAAATTTTACTATAAAATATAATAAATCACTCACATTACGAGGCTTTAAATTACCTGTAGTTTTCAGGAAACAAAACGATTGTTGGGAGGTAAAAATGCCTCAAATACTGCCTGCGATCTGATTGCAGAAATGGATAGGGGAAGGTGGTAAAAATTATGTTTCATCTCGTGTCTCAACAAATTTTGGTTGGAACATTGTTTTTTTTTTAACAAATAGGTCAAAAAATGATTCTTCCCCGGTTTTTTGGATTTCACGGAAAATCTAAGGGATTTAGAGAAAATGTTCCATAGACGAATTGTACGTCTTGAAAATATCTTCAAAATGAGTTTTTGTTTGTCCAAATCGGTCTGTAAACAAAAACGTTATTGCAAATTAAACATTAAAAATAGCTTATTATTCAATTGTTAACAAGTTTCTTAATATTTATTGAATTGTTTTCAACTTTTACCAGAATGTGAGCTTTAAAGTGCTTAAAAAGTGTACGGAAGTTGGGCGCTGTTGGTCTAATAGTTTTTGTAAAATTGCAATTGTTTATTAGAAAAACGAAAAAAGTGACTATTTTTGATTGGCAGTACCGTCGTCTAGGAAACTGCTACAGAGTTCTGTCAGTGCTCATTCCCTTCGTAAAGACTATCATGTAGTAAAAAAAGTGAATATTTTTGATATTTTGTTTATGCAAAATCGTCATGAAGATATGGGTAGTTTTTCGCTTATAAACAAATTAATTAACAACTGCATTTTTTGTCCAATTTGTTAATGAAGCATATCATTGGAAAGCTAGTAAAAAACACGAATTTTGAAAAAACAAGGTCTCTACAACCAATAAGAGCCGAGTAAACAATTTTTTTTCAAATAATCACAGAGCGATACAAAGTGAGAGCGCGTCTTCAAATCGTCGCGCGCTTGAAACATTAGCAATATCTCCGCTTCCAAAGAACGTAGAGCTTTCATTCTTTGATTTTTTTAGGGTAACTCATCGAAAAAATAATATTGGGCACACGTTCAACCTTTTCGGACCACCCCCACACCCCCGAAACTTTCATTTTTTCCAATTAAACTTTTTTTACTCGTTTTACATGTTTTTTCATTGAAAACGATTACATACCTTATTATATATATATATATATATATATATATATATATATATATATATATATATATATATATATATATATATATATATATAAACTAGAAGTAATAACATCGTGCGAAAATTTGAATTTTCTTATTATTGTATTGAAATAAAATTTCTTGAATAATGTTATGGTTATAAAATAAGGTCGTATTAAAAGTTATACAATAATCCATTAAATCATAATTATTGTTAAATAACGTATATTTTTCTTTACTAGATGATAGCTTAAGTCTTTACGAAGAGAATGAGCATTGACAGAACTCTGTGGCAGTTTCCGAGACGACGGTACAGCCAATCAAAAATAGTCACTTTTTTAATTTTTCTAATAAACAATTGCAATTTTACAAAAACTATTGGACAGACAGCGCACAACTTTCGCACGCTTTTTAAACACTTTAAAACTCACATTCTGGTAAGAGTTGAAAACAATTCAATAAATATTAAGAAAGCTATTAACAATTGTAAAATAAGCCATTTTTAATGTTTAATTTGCAATAACGTTTTTGTTTACAGACCGATTTGGACAAACGAAAACTCATTTTGAAGATATTTTCAAGACGTACAATTTGTTTATGGAACATTTTCTCTAAATCCCTTAGATTTTCCGTAAAATCCAAAAAACCGGGGAAAAATCATTTTTCGACCTATTTGTTAAAAAAAACAATGTGCCAACCAAAATTTGTTAAGACACGAGATGAGACGTCATTTCTACTACCTCTCTATACCCATTTCTGCAATCAGATCGCAGGCAGTATTTGAGTTTATTTAACACTCCGTTTCCTGGCCTATAAATAAAAACAAACAGGTCTTTCTTTTAATCAAAATAATTTGAACTTGAGATTGTTTGAATATGAACATCAAGGCCACTGCAAGATAGTCAGTAAAAAATGCTACTACTAACTTTTGTATTTAAAGTTTTGTCCTAAATCCTTAAGTTTCTCAATTATTGAGCCATCTTCATTTCCTTTGACCGGTAATGATTATCTGACCATCAAATACCTTTAGACGAGACAAAAGCCGTTAAATATATTCCTAAACGTAACATTTTTCGCAGTTTTCAGTGCTCTATTAAAAAAATCAACTTGACATTGAAATAACCTTCAACGTCGCTCTCAAGGTAAAATTGAGGATAGCCGGCGAAAAATCCTACAGCATTTTTATATTTAAAGTTTTCCATGGAAACTTAACACTCCAGAGTTATTTCGGGTCTCCGATATTTATTACAGATACGATATGTGTGACCTAATTTAAGTACAAATGTAACAATTTTCCACATACCAAAAGGTACCCAATTTTTTTTTGGATTTAGCTTCATGTCTATTTTTAAGCTAATTGAAAATATGTTTCGGCAAAATTTCATCGTAAAAGCTAAATGTTTTATTGGAAAGAATATTGAAATATCAGATGTAAATTTTAAACATTCTTTTTTCTATATCATAAATTACGAGACTCAAGTTAACCGTAATAACTTTTATTAAATATATTTAGTAGGTTCTATTCTGTCAAAGCATTTCAGCTCTATAAAATATAGAGATGGATTGGAAATGGGATATTTTAAAAGCAAATATAGTAGCTCATATTCCACGAATGGTTTTACTTAGTTAAAAACATTGACTAAAATGTGGTTGTCGGACTTACATTTTCTTTATTTTTGTTTGTTCGTACGACGTTTCCATTAGGTTGTATGTCTAATCGTTATCAAGTATAAACTGAATGTTGTATCTTAAAGCTATGAGCTTATATAATGACTCTGTCATCTGAAGCGCAAAGTTTCACTTCACTGTACACACCTCAATGATTTGATGTTACAAAGTAGTGGTTGTCAAAGATTAGGTATCTCAACACTTGGTTTACTGAATATCTCGTACTTATTTTTAAAGTAAGGTGCTTTTATAAATTTTCTCTTCACACATTGTGTGAATACTATTAATCAGACAACAAACTAATACATTTTGACGTAGAAGGTCCCTATACTAGTGTGCTATTAGGTTAGTCACTAAACATAATCAAAACTAGACTTTTAAGTGATGTAACATTATCAGAACAAACTACGATATCACTGGACGGGGTGATGGACCTTTCGCAGTGTTAATTCGTAATGCTTACTTTCAAGTAAAGGACAAGTTATATTCCCAGGACGAAGGGATGTCAATGGGTTCTTCGCTTTCTCGATTTGTGGTCGTTTAAAATTAGATTAGCATTCAAAAAACTAACACACCGAAGGACTTAATTTTCATATATTGAGTGTTGGCTTTTAAATTTAGATAAAATTAAATAAAATTTAAAACCTTGCAGTGAATATTGTTGAGCTGATTGGTATCTGACTTGTAATTAATTGCGTTTTTATTTCTGTTGATGTAGCACATTTAGATAAATAAGCTACTTTTGTAATTATTTTGGTGGTCTAAAATTTTCATAATCAAAACCATGCCCAGTCTTCGGATGATGATCAACCACAGCGCATGTATTTTTTCCCAAACGACACTTTTATGTTGAGTAATGTGTTGTTTTACCTATTGAGCCGTTTGTCCCACATAACAGCCTAGATATTCTCAACAAAACAGCTCATATATAACATTGCTATTATACAACAAGGGTGTTTTGTCCTTGACTCTTAAAAATAGATTTTGATTACTTAGCAAAGTGTATTTGACAATGCTTATATTCGAAACACCTTTAAATAAGGACACAATTTAATTGACCAACTAGTTGACAAAAGAAAGTAATTTAAATTTAATTACATTTTCATTAGTTTCTTCCATTGGACCATCATAGATGTTGGAATTATAAACAAGTTTTTAAAGAGTGACTTTGGGGTAACCATTATTAACAAACATATCAAAAAGCCTTCTCAAAATATTGTCTTGAAATTTTTAGTCACATATCCGTAATTATATTTTTCATAGCTGTTAGAGTATTGTATTTTTGATTTTTTGGGTGACACGAAAAATAGTTAAGATATCTACCAGATGCTGTAGGTTTGTGGTACCAATCTAAAATTATTTTATTGTCTTCTGCTCTTGTTACCTGTGTATCTAAAAGAGGACCCATCGGTTATTCTCAGTTTTGATAGTGAACTGTACAGGATCCGCCATTTTTTATGTCGGTATGTAAACATTGAATAACTTTGAAAAAAAGAAACTGATTTCTATATATGAGGTAGTTTTATTAAATTTGGTTCTTTATAATTTATTGGGACTAGTTTTTGAATACTACATCGATCAAGTGGCCACCTTTATTGGCCAAAGCAAAAGGTGACCTTTTTGCTGCGTCTTCCATTACCTTTTCGAGCATCTTGGGTGGTATAGTGGTGATTTCGGCACGAATGTTTGCCTTGAGCTCTTCAATGGTCTGATGCTTGATGGTGTACACTTTGTTTTTTAAATAATCCCACAAAAAGAAGTCCGGAGCTGTCAAATCTGAAGATCTGGGTGGCCAGTCAATGTCGCCTCTTTTTGACATTAGACGTCCAGGAAATTTTCGTTGCAGAAACTGGATTGTTTGATTTGCAGTGTGGCATGGTCTTGTTGAAACTAGTAACCATCAAGATCTTTTTCACGCATTTATGGGCAGACAGAATGAGACAATATCCACCGATATCGATATCCATCGACTGTTTCATTTTATTTGAAAAAAAAAATGGCCAAATTATGGTTTTGGCGTAAACGCCAACCCAAACAGTCACTTTTCGGTCATGCAATGGCGTTTCGTGGGTCTCGTGTGGATTCTCCGTCCCCCAAATGCGGCAATTTTGCTTATTAACGCCGCCAGAGAGTATGAAATAGGCCTCGTCGGTCATCAAAATTTGCTTCCAAAAATCAGGTTCAGTGTCAACCATTCGAGCGACTGTTTGGCGATATGTCAAGCGACATGGACAGTTTGTCGGCAATATTCTTTGTGTTAACTGCGCTTTATACGGAAACAAATGCAAATCATCCTTCAAAATGCGCCGCAAAGTAGTTCCAGTGACGCCAAAATGCTGAGCGCGATGACGATACGACACTTTTGGGTTCTGGGCAACGCTCTCTCTGACCGCTTCAATCAGTTTATTGGAACGTCTTGGTCATTGATGAACGGTATGCTGACGATCACTCACTGTCCCGTACTCAACAAAATTCGAAACCAAACGACGGATAATGTTGTCGGACGGTGCCTGTTGGCCGCGTTGAATTAACACAAGTGAATGACTATTTTCAATATACAGGGTGAGTCAACGATTGGATGAAGTAGGTTTGTGCCTTTTCGGTAAAATTAACAAAGAAACTATATTTATTGTTTGATACAATTTATTTTTAAGCAGATTTTAAAAATATTTAGGACTCTACAGGGTGAGCCAAAAAACTAGGACAGCATAAAGTTGTATTTTTTTAAATAGAACACCCTATATACGAATCGTATTTTCGATTTAGCTTATAATTTTAAATCTTTTTTATTAAGGGTTTACTATAACAAAACTTTATAGTTTCTGAGATAATTAAGTTTAAAAAAAAAGTCACATTTTCAAGCATCAATTCAATCCTAAATAACGTTTTCAATTTTGTGACAAATATATTCAAATTTGGAATAGGCCAAGGACAAGTTAACATAATTTTTATCTAATATTTGCAATAAAAGCTACAGGATGTTGAACACATCGGCTCAAATTCGAACAAGTTTAAATGAATAAATATCTTTTTTTTTTTTTAAATGGTACACCCTGTATATTTTCATGTTCTTTAATAGAGTAATAAAAACTCTAAAAGTTTTGTTCAATATATCCTATACCTATTTATAATAGTTTTTGAGATATTTCAGTTTTTCTTATTTTCCATACTTTTTTACAGAAATAGTCTTCATTATCATAGTAGCCATGGCAAAAACAATGTCAAAGAACATTTTTCTGTGTGTCAAATTTATAACCGCAATCGCTTCTTTTGGTTTTTATGTAGTGTAGTTTGGTTTTTTTTGCATTCATCTTATATTGTAAAATGAATTTTCCAAAGAATGAGTTAATAGATATGATTTATACAATAGGAGAGGCTCAAAAAAATTGCCTTCTTGCTCAAAGAATTTACAAAATGAAGTATCCTGATCGACGCTAGCCTAATACCCATACTTTTCAAAACTTAATGCAAAGATTTGATTCTTCTGGTACTGTTGATTATCCAAAACGTAAAGTGGTCAACAAACCAGTAACTAATGAAGAAAAAGAACTACAAGTATTGTTAAATGTTCAGGAAAATCCTTATATTGGTAGCCGTCAGTTAGCAGCATTATGTGAAACATCACAATCCACCGCTAATCGTACTACCATGAAATAAAGGTATCATCCATATCACATGGAATTACACCAAGAATTGCATGGACAGGATTTTGAAAGTCGTGTAAACTTTTGTCGTACAATACATGCGGAGATTCAATTAAATCCAAATTTATTATGCAAGGTAATGTTCAGTGATGAAGCTACTTTTAGAAGTAACGGTGCCGTAAATAGACGCAACATGCATTATTATGCCACAGAAAACCCATTTTGGATTAGAGAGGTGCAACATCAAAACCACTGGTCATTAAATGTTTGGTGTGGTATTCATCATAATCGAATTATTGGACCCCACTTTTTTAATGAACCACTAAATGGCCATAGTTACCTGAACTTTCTAGAAGAAGAACTACCCCAACTGCTTCAAGGTCTCGATAGGGATGAGCTCGACAATATGTGGTTCCAGCACGATGGTGTGCCTCCGCATTACCATCGTGAAGTTCGTGCGGTTTTGGACCAACGATATCCGCAAAAATGGATTGGACGTGGGGGTTTCATTGAGTGGCCACCAAGGTCTTGCGACATCACCCCATTAGATTTCTTCCTATGGGGTTATATTAAAATTAAGTTGTATGTTAATCCACCAACAACAGTGGAAGATATGCGAAACAGGATTAGGGATACCTGTAGAATAATAACGCCACTAATTTTGTCCAGGGTCCGAGAAAATCTGCAAAAAGGACTAAATTAGTGCATTGCACAAGAGGGTCGTTTATTCGAACACTTATTAAAAAGAAATAATTAATCTCAGTATTTAATAGGTAATTTTTTTGTTTCAATTTGGTATAAAAGTAAATATGTATTTGCCTTGTCGTTATTGTTGTGTTAATTTTTTCACATTATGTTTAATTAAACTATTGCCATTGTAATATAACGAATAATGTATTTCATCATATTTAATCACATTCTGTTTGTTTTTGTAGTTTCTTTTTATTATTTTACATGGCTCCTATGATAATGAAGACTATTTCTGTAAAAAAGTATGGAAAATAAGAAAAACTGAAATATCTCAAAAACTATTATAAATAATTATAGGATATATTGAACAAAACTTTTAGGGTTTTTATTACTCTATTAAATAACATGAAAATATACAGGGTGTACCATTTAAAAAAAAGATATTTATTCATTTAAGCTTGTTCAAATTTGAGCCGATGTGTTCAACACCCTGTAGCTTTTATTGCAAATATTAGGTAAAAATTATGTTAACTTGTCCTTGGTCTTGCTAAATTCCAAATTTGAATATATTTGTCACAAAATTGAAAACGTTATTTAGAATTGAATTGATGCTTGAAAATGTGACTTCTTTTTTTAAACTTAATTATCTCAGAAACTATAAAGTTTGGTTATAGTAAATCCTTAATAAAAAAAATTTAAAATTATAAGCTAAATCGAAAATACGATTCGTATATAGGGTGTTCTATTTAAAAATATACAACTTTATGCTGTCCTAGTTTTTTGGCTCACCCTGTAGAGTCCTAAATATTTTTAAAATCTGCTTAAAAATAAACTGCATCAAACAATAAATATAGTTTCTTTGTTAATTTCACCGAAAAGGCACAAACCTACTTCATCCAATCGCTGACTCACCCTGTACATTGTCATTATTTTGGCGCGTTGTTTCGGTGTAAAGCGATTCATAATTAAAATTGTACTGAATTGACGTTTCAAGAACACATATACCCAAATCAATCGGTCTGTAAATGTCAAAGTTATTCAGTATTTACATCCCAATATAAAAGATGGCGTACCCTGTATATAATTGTTAAATGAGTTGAAAGTATCCAACGTATTCTGAATACTAACTTAAGGAAAAGAACAAACTATAACATCAACGTATTATATATAAAAGCCATACTGAAGGCAGACGGGAAAGCACACCATTCAACAAATGATCTAAAACAATCATGGTTAAAATTGGGGGAGCTCCATTGGAATACAAAATATTTGACAATAAAATTTATTGTTAAAACTGAAATAAGTATTACCAAAAATGAAACTGATTAGCTTCAGAAAGTTTTCTCTCGGTATAATCGAGTAGTCTTTTATTATAGTTTCCCATTTCATATAGTTTTATAAATGTTTCTGTGATTTGTATGCGGATGTTCGACTGTAGATTTTAACCAGTCTTTCACATTATCTACAACCCCCAAATAAGCATTTCAAAATATTATATGACAAAACCAATGGGATATCCAGCGATCTAGAAGTCCATCATGAGGAAAAATTTGGCCTTTATACTACCTCCCTGGCCATACGTGGATGGTGGGTCACATAGGAGGAAGCAGCATTACCATTATCTCCGGAAGGAACGATGACACCGACTTGGTAACCAGAGTCTCTTTGATTTGGTAGTAGAGTGCCATTTGGATTGGCTTGTTCGATCATTGTCAGCCTTCAGCCCCTATCTCCCATATACACACCATATAGATGACGCTAAGGAACTATTAAATGAACCCTATTTTTCCTCCCTAAAAGTGGGACTGAAAATAAATATTCCAAAAATCCAAATAAGGACAAATATTGTAATCAGTGAAAATATATATGTAGAAACAACAGTGATAGACCTAACTATCTCCTATAAATACTTGTATAACACTGATATAATTAGTTTTTGACCAATCTGACCTTCTAACATGCCTCGAAAGAAAGACCTTCAATTAATATGTGTTGCCAGTGATGATCTTATTAGTGAAAAATTTGACCATGGCAAGAAGAATAGTGCAAAAGGTCAGGGTGGTAATGAAGCACACGCTTTTCTCTGTGAGACAAAATCTTAAACCTCAATATACGACAAAGATAAAGAATGGTTGCCGTTATAGGGAAGAGAGCGACTTTAAAGTGGAATTTGGAAGGACATTCAGGATAATAGATAGACAATGCGGATACTGAAATGGAGATCGAGAGAAGAGGTATAGCGAAACAGGGGTCGTCCGCCTACGAGATGCACTGACCATCTGAAACGTTACCAAACAGACTGTAAGCAGACTGATTAGTATCGAAAGGTATGGAGAATGATGAAGAAGATCTACGTTTAGCGGGGGACATTGGAAGATTGACTTATAATGAAAATGATAATGATGATAGAGTGATACTCTATTAGATGGAATAAGCGAAAAGAAAATTTCCAGTAACGTTTTATAGAAAAATCAATCTTTAAGAATGACATAGAGGCAATGTTTGGGCAATTTGTGATCATCCAGTGCAATTTTCGATTAACAAAAAGAACACTTACATTTTTATACATTAATAGATTAAAGTTTTGCTGATATTTGTTCGACAGCATGCAAATAGTTTCAAATAACGACGTTGTTAAATCTATTGCGTTATTGGCTTAGCAAAGTTTACAATGCTACGTTTTAATTATATCCTTCTTTAAAGTAGTTTTGTAATAAAAAAAACGTAATATAAATTCGGTCTACTTATATTTTTGGAACACCCAAATTCACAGTATATCCTCATATTTCCTCTTTAATCTAAGATTAATTGCTTCATAAAACAATTAATTAACATTACATAAAGGACGACTGCAATCACTGTCAAATAGTTTGCTAACACCACTAGTTTTTATAGCGCGCTCTGTCAATCAAAGGCATAATAGCTTTAGATATTATTGTTCACTTGCTCGCAAATCTACGTCAATTTAGGGTCGACTGATTACGATAACTAGAGACAATGAGATTTCGTATTTCATCTGAATAACAGTGACGTGAATTGAGTCAGTTATGTTTGCGTAATTAGAAAAAAGCTTATTGGACAATGTAATTGATTGACATCTTATTAAATATAATATATACACTGTAAAAAGGAAATGCATTAAATTTAAGGTAAATGTGCTGAAAGCAAATTTCATAAACAATTCTTAAATGCATTTGATGCAATGCACTAAATTTAATAATTTTTACATTAATCTAAATTAATTTTTTTCATTAAATTTAATGTAATCTTACATTAAATTTATAGTTTGATCATTACTTTTTCAGGTGACTATGTACATTAAATATACATTCAGTATTTATTGGAGTATGTTATCATATATGCATCAACATTAATATGAGTTCAAGAAATTCTGAAACTACCAGGAAAAGGTGGACATTTTTCCCATAGGTAGTTTTCGCTTTCTAGACCAGTTTCGAACTCACTGATTCACATCAGTACAGGGTGGACATATACACCTCACTATAAGAAAATTGAGTCGTTAGCAACTTATATCATATTAAACAAGAAGTTCAATACAATTTGCGCTATCTCTTGGAATCTCATGGAATGTATATTGAATAATAATGTAAATTCCTTTAGTATTAGGGTATTGTGAATTAATTTTAATGTGCAGAAGTTGAAATATCTTTTCAGTTACTTTTTTGAAATTTAAGATACTTCTTCTTCTTCTTCTTCTAGGTAGAACCAAGTTATCTATACAATACCTCATCGATCCTCGTTTGAGGTCGAAATCCAGCTGTCTCTCTATCTTTTGAGGGGCCGTCCAGGAGGCCGTTTGGTGTTTGGTTTCTCTCTCATCACGGTTTTTGCTAGTGTCAGCGTCCATTCGTTTCACGTGATCTTTCCACTGCCTACGACGGTTTTGAACCCACTTCACAACATCCCCCACTCCGCTGTCCTCGCGTATTTTTGCGTTTCTTATTCTATCTCTTAAACTTGTTCCCGTGATCATTCTCAGCGTTTTCATTTCTGTGGTTATTGTTTCTGCGCCGTAGGTCAGTATCGGTCTTACACAGACCTTGTAAATTCTTGCGTTGCTCTCAACCGTCATATGTTTATTGTTCCAGATTATGTCTCTTAGTTAGCCTAATATCATGACCGCTTTGTTGGCCTGTGTGCGTACTTCTTCCGTTACTGCCCTATTACTTGTTCTATGTGCTCCTAGGTATTTAAACTTCCCAACCTGTTCGATATGTTTGTCATCAACCATTAGTTTGCATCTTACCGGTTCTTTTGCTATTACCATTGCTCTGGCTTTCTCCACAGATATTTTCATATTATACTGTTTGGCTGTTCGATTGAGATGGAAAAGCATTCTTTGTAAGTTGTCCTCGCTATCTGCTGTCAAGGCAACATCGTCTGCAAAGCATACAATCTGGACGGTATTGTGTCCCATTGGGTACCCAATATTTGTGCTTTTTACCTCATCAATGAATTCGTCCATGATTACATTGAAAAGTGTTGGACTTAAGCTATCACCCTGTCTTATTCCTATGGATAGTGGGATTTCCTCTGTTAGAGTGTTATTTGTTTTAATTACCATGGCGTTTTTGGAATTCAGTTCGTATATTGTGCGTATGATTGCTTCGTCTACTTGTTTTCTTCGCAGTAGTTTGTATGTTTTATTTAATGGACTAGGTCAAAATTTGCTGAAAACTTTATAATTTTTTATTCTTTCAATTAGTTTCTTAGAGAATTTGTATGATGGAGGTGACATAAAGGAAACTAATTGAGTGAGATAATTTATAAAGTCTCATTAACGAATATAATTTTGTGGGTTCAAAAGCTCAAATTTACTTATGTTTTCAGCACTAAACAAATTTACTGTTTTGGAAGTGATCCTTATATTTTATCGGTAAAAGTCTGTGGTATCCCGTACTAATATTTATTTTGTACAGAGATTCTGTGGGGAAATTAATTTAATATTTTTTGTGTGTTGCTACGTATAACCTTTGGCTCTTTTGTAAAAAATAAGCTGTAAAATTTATTTATAACTTATTTAAGAATTTAAATTTCTCGCTTTGAAGTATTTTTTAGGCATTTTTAATTATTTATGTGAAAGCTTCATACTCTTGATTTGAATTCGATGGAAGTTATTTTAACGTTATTTCTATGATAACAGCTAAGATTTCAAGTATACTGGGAAAATATGGTTTAGGTATTAACTGTTTTATTGGAGTGAAGTGAAAATTTTACTTGAAATTCGAATTTACGTAAAAGTTTTTGAACTTTTCTTAAACTCTTGAGTTTCCCATAGAAATAACCACTAGTAGTTGTCCAACAGGGTAGCTATTCTGGTTCTTCATAGGAAGTGATCATTCTCTTGAGAGAATAGGGACAATTCCATCCTACGGTTATTCTCTCGATCGTATATTACCGTATTCTCGTACGATGTGATGGGAGATCGGAAAAAAAATCTAGTAAGCTATGTTGCCAAACATCAATAGTGCATGTAACCATATAAATTGTGCATTTCACCCTAAAAAAGAATGTGAATATAGACATAACCCTACTTAGCAAGTAAATGGTCGAATTTTAAATGAATATAATAAATAATATTTTTAACCTATTTAATATTCTTAATGAGAAAAAAGAATTAGAAACGGAGTTTTATAGAGAAAAAATAAATATGTAAAGATACAGATCGAAATATTTTACTGGTAAAGTAGCCGTTATGCGTGAAATTAGTTCACCTATAAAGATGTAAAGGATACGCGAAATAAAATTAATATTTTCATTTCTTAAAATACAAATTTAGTTTATTCTCTACTGGGTTGGGGAAAGAAAGATTTTCCTTATTTTTGTAAAAATGCTATTTTTTATACTCCCTATAAATATCAGGGAGTGAATATACAAAGTAAAAAAAAATGAAATCTGTAAAAATTTATTTCATCAATAAAATACATTCTGCATTCTTGAAATATATACATAATATCCGGCTAATAGTAAAATTATTAATTTTCCCTAAACTAGTTGCTGATAATGTGTTGTTGGATCGGTCTTGCTTCTTGTAGAGATTGTTCTTGATGAACATTTCCCATATTAAAAAATTATTATCCATCTTTTGAAAAACATGTAAATTTATTCTTCAAGACACTACATCTTTCAACTGTACTCCATAATGAACAGATATCTATTAAATCTTTCCTCTGCTGTCCCCAGTTGTGAAATATCTTCCAAAAGCCATGACCTTAAAAAGAAACCCTGAAAAAATTAAACTTGGTTCACTTTCCTTTATATATTTAAACATATTCTAAATTAATAACAAATTATCAGTTTACTGTAAAACTAATTTACCTCAATCTCCAATGAGGAAAAATAAATCTGGTTTTCTTCTATAGATCATTTCCATTATATTGGAAATGTTAGATTCATTCCAAATATAAGAATCATGGGTACTACTAGGAAATTTAGCATTTATATTCATGATTTATAAAGTCTCATCGCAAATTCTAGGTCATCTGTTACTTATCTTGTAATTGCAACATGAGTGCCGTCAATGTACCCAATAATACCAGGGAAATTATGTTTAGTATAAAACCTAAAACATTATAAAAATCTCGTATATTTCAAAATTATCTTACATATTACCTATTTAACACCAGTTTTAATTTTTTTTGAAAAAAGAAATTACATTTAAATTTTAAGTTTACAAAATATGTATTACTGCTAGCTGTATATAATTTACAATTCAATAGAAAATTACCCAATTGGACAAGCTCATGATTCATTTAAATTTTGTAGCAATTAGATCCACTCTGAAATAGCATCATCTCTTTCTTTCTTCTACAATACTCAAACTGACACTTGGGCGACTCACTCCAGAAATATATTCAACCCAGTTATTTTGTGATAGGTGCTAGTCGCAAAAAATCCAAGAACCTACAAATATTTATATTTTAATAAAATTATATTAATATGGGTACCTAAATCTAAAAAAAAAATTAATATTAGCTTAACATTCTCCAAATTTTTTAAGAGTAACTAAAGCAGGAAATATATTACAAATATGTATAATCCAATCAAGTAAGAAAATCATTAATGACTTGCTACTCTTGTATATGCTAACTTTATAGCTACCAAATATTACCATGACCTCTGGCAAAGATGATGTTGCCTCCTTTCAAGCCCTGAGAATTCTATAAATTGGATTATTTTTAGTACAAAATATCTTTGCAGATCTTCACCAAGCCAGTAAAATAAATTAAATGAAGTAGAGTCCGCCAAGTTCCACAAATATTTATATAATAGATACTTACCTAAACAGCTTCGTGAATTCTGAATCATATAAATCTCCAAACGACAACAAATTTACAATATTTTCAAAACAATCATGAATTTTCTTAAACTTTTATAACCTAAAAATGTCGCATAATGACGGGAATGACAGTATGGTTCTCTCAAAATCTCGCCGTCCTCTTCGTTTGGACTAGTAGAACAAGTTCTCTCAAGATTTGATGGATGTGACCATCGCTTAAAATTACAGAATATGGTTTCATATTTTTCGTGAGAACCACGCCCACTTTCCATCAAGATGATCGTTCTCTCAAGAATGAGAATTGCTACCCAGAAGCCATAAAACGGCATGTATGCTCCCTGCTTAGCAAATTGATGGGCAATTTCATTGCAAATTGATGGGCAATTTCATTGCTCTCCACATTTTTTGATTCAACACTCACACGGGCTGTTTTTTTTTGCGAGTTAATTAAATTGAAGGATAAATTTATTATCACTTTATACAGGATGTCTTTAAGTGTTCTTTACAAAGCTCGAGCGCAAATTTTTTTAGTCCAAAAGTTGACAGTTTTCTAAATACAAGGTGTCAAAGTTGTATATTTTTTTATTTCTTTTAAAGATTTATCTTAAGCTCGATTTACACTAAATATGGTATTGTGTTTTTTTTTTTAGGATGAGGAATTAAAATCTGATTCCAGTTCCGATATATATTGCAAAGGGCGCCACTCATAGCACTTTGCCTACATCTGAAGCTTCATAACTTTTTTATGCCTTATTATATTAAATTTCTAATTAAAAATTCTTATTCTCTGACATCTCCTAATCAAAAAAGTTAAAATTAGTTACTGAGTTCCAAGAAGTTTGGAGCGTGCTTAAGGGCTAACAGGTCAACAACGATAAAAATTTATATAGCAACGAGCCAACAATAATAAGTATCGTCATTAGCTACAAAAGAGTATTGTCAAATGATTCAATCTGACAAACTTTTAGCGTTTAATTTTAAAGGACCCCGCACCAATCAAATGGAAATTGGATCCCGGTCAAATTATCTGAAAATTCAGTATGTTGTAGGTCTAGATGTCCTGATCAAAAGTAACCATGGGCACAAAGTCCAAAAGTTAATAGTTTTAGAGATACAGAGGGATGAGTTGCGCCCGCACCAACCAAATGGAAATTGGATCCCGGTCAAATTATCTGAAAATTCAGTATGTTATAGGTCTAGATGTCCTGATCAAAAGTTCTCATGGGCACAAAGTCCAAAAGTTAATAGTTTTAGAGATACAGAGGGATGAGTTGCGCCCGCACCAACCAAATGGAAGTTGGATCCCGGTTAAATTCGTTAAAAATTCAGTATGTTGTAGATCTAGATGTCCTGATCAAAAGTTTCCATTGGCACAAAGTCCAAAAGTTAATAGTTTTAGAGATATAGAGGGATGAGTTGCGCCCGCACCAACCAAATGGAAATTGGATCCTGGTCAAATTATCTGAAAATTCAGTATGTTGTAGGTCTAGATGTCCTGATCAAAAGTTCTCATGGGCACAAAGTCCAAAAGTTAATAGTTTTAGAGATACAGAGGGATGAGTTGCGCCAGCACCAACCAAATGGAAGGTGGATCCCAGTCAAATTCGTTGAAAATTCAGTATGTTGTAGGTCTAGATGTCCTGATCAAAAGTTCTTGTGGGCATAAATTCAGAAAGTTCATAGTTTTCGAGATACAAAGGGATACATATGCAGCGTGAAACATTGCAAACTATGTACCAAAATATTGAAATCGCGTAATCATAAAAAAATATTTCAGTCAATAGGTTTAGAATAATGAAGGAGACCACCAATTGTAATCTTGACTATGACCTTTAGATCAAGGGTCAAGGTCAAATATTGTTAAGATGTCATTTTTTTTTTGGAAAAAATTTCTTTTAAGAAGTAGATTTAAAAGATAAAAATGTTTTTTTCTGATATATTTTTCGAATTTCGTAATATTTGAACCTTATATGACCTTGAAGTCAATAGTCAAGGTGAGGCTTGTAATTTGAATGATTTTTTGAACGCAAAAGTCCATTTTTAACATATTTTTTTGGTAGTTTTCTTGTTCATGTTATTTTTAATCATCAAAAGCTAAGAATTTAGTGACTTATACTAAATTCTAATTTAATCATCAATAGTTAGAATTTAGTGCCTTATATAGATTAAAATACTCGATTTAATTTGAATCAAAGATCATGGTAACATAGCAAAGGAACAGCGGTGCCATAATTTTTGAATACGGATTTTCACAAATGATTTTATGAACCGTCGGCATTAGCATATGTTGGTACATAGTTTGCAATGTTTCACGCTGCATATGTATCCCTTTGTATCTCAAATACTATTAACTTTTGGACTTTATGCCCACAGGAAGTTTTGATCAGGACATCTAGACGTACAACATACTGAATTTTCAGATAATTTGACCGGGATCCAATTTCCATTTGATTGGTGCGGGGTCCTTTATCACTTAGTTCCTAAATTTTTCGCTATAGCTGGGCGTTACACACAGTTTATTGCCAAGAAAATGGTTGGACATCGATGAGAGCATACATACAGAAAAATTTTCAATTACCAAACTACCAAACATTTGGCGCTGTTTGAAAGCATCTTCAAGAAACTGGTAGGAGAAAATGGGGTAAATGGAAACACCTATCTTAAAAAACCTCAAAATTAACAAATAATATCACAAATGTAATAAACTTTCTTTGAAATAAAAACTTTAGTGTTCTACTTATTATTTAAACAAATAAAATACTCTCCAAATAAAGTTTTGTATAAAAATTTTACAATAAACAAAATCATCACAGTTCCTAGTCCCTACATCCTCTGAGGTAATTGAGATCGGATTGGGGGGACATAGGAATGATGTGGGGTAATAAGGAACAAGAGAAATTAAATAATAATTATGTGTCTCTAGCTGCTTAATTACGTTCTTAATTTGATACACAGCATCTGTGCATGCCCAGTTATGACATAAAATGTACATAATCCAGAATTCTAGGGGGGGGGGGGAGATTCAAATTTTTTATTGCAAAAGAGTCTTTTAAATTTCTGACTGCTTCCTCTTTACCTTTGAGCTTTTTATTTTTGTTCACTGCTTTTCTGCTTTTTTCTCAGTTTAAGATTTTATGTTTTCCTCTTCGTCTGTTTTTTATTTGCGTTTCCTCTAATTGTTGTTTCATCGAAATACAAGATAGGATCTGAAAGTCCAATTCATACGGACAGATCGAGATCAATTATATGCTCATTACATTGACTGACATTGGCCTCGCCCAACAACATATTTTCAGAATTGTCCTTAAATTTGTCCTGGTGAAATGGACAAATTCGAGCTAATTTGAACCCACCTACACTTTTACTTATGTTAGCTGATTTGTTATAGACCTTTCTAAAAAGTTCTTCAATGTCGTAGTGAGTTATTTTTTTCTGGATACTTCACCATATAAAACTCATATTCTCCATTATAGGCCGACTTCAATGGGCTAAAAAATCTTAGATTATGGTCCTTTATTTTGTGTGATACATGTGGTAGCAAAGATAAAACCTGTAGATTGTGTTCTCGATAAAGCATGTATGCGTTCAAGCTTTAATGGTTTTTATATCCATTATCACCTATACAAGTTTATCTTTAAAAAGTTTTACAAATGCAATGAAATGGCGTAGATAAACAACGAATATAGCTTAACTAATCTAACCGGAATTAAACATAGTGACCACCATATTTCTCCCACAACCTTTTAGAATAACTCAAAATTTATTTACAATACGAAAAAATACTTTATTGTTTATAATAAAAACTTTCTTTGGAGTTCAATCTTGCAGTCTGCACCATTGAACTGAAAAAACAAACGATACAAATCCTGCTAGATAATGAAATTGAAACTAAAATGTCGGAAAAACTACTATAACCGAGTTTACGAACGTGAGAGCCGACAATACCTTATTGCAGTGATCTCAAGTCATAAGTGAAATTCGGCAACCAGAATACATTGAAGAGGTGTCATTTTTGAAGAAGGGACGTGCAATGTTGTCATATTGCGAAGAAACATTCAAAAATAAAGATTTTATCGTATCATAAATGTAGCACTGTGAGCATTATTTTAACAATAGGCCTATATTTACCATTGTTACAGAGGTTTTCTTTTCTCAAAGAACAAATATATTTAGGTTACCTTATAGTTTGTAGTTCCGTACTTGTTTTTCTATAAAAACATGTAGCATCTTACTAGTAATATTTAAGAATTGGCAATGTTGTGATGCCAGTAAAAGGTCGCTAGGAAGTGGCAACTGAGCATTTCAGTTCGGTAACAAGGAGGATTGTAGACAATGTTGAAGATTGACTAAAATGTGTTTGTCGGAATTGCATTGTCTTTATTTTTATTTATTTTTACGACGTTTCGATTAGGTTGTATTTCTAATCGTTATCAAGTATAAACTGAATGTTTTGTCTTAAGACTACGAGCTTATATAGGTAAGACGAACACATATGTTAAAAATTCCACACATTTCGGGAACATTATTAGTAGCATCAATCTAGAGCCAGACGACAGACTAATAAGCTTTTATGTGGAAAGTCTGTATACTAATGTACCATTAGGGGAATCACTAGACATAATCAAAACTAGAATTTCAAATGATACTACTTTATCAGATCGAACCACGTTAGCACTGGACGGGGTGATGGATCTTTTGGAGTGTGGCCTGCGTAGTGCTTACTTTCAAGTAAAGGACAGGTTCGACTCTCAGGACAACGGGACTATGGTTCGAAACTCATGCCATAGAAACCGCAACAGTAAAACCGAAAATCTGGTTGACATATGTCGATGATACCTTCATCGTATGGAAGGGCAATGATCAAAAACTTAATAATTTCTTGAAACATCTAAATACCATTCGACCTACAATTAAGTTTACCATGTAAATGATCAATTGCCTTGATGTCATGGTGAATTGCTCAAACGAAACTGTTACAAGTTCCGTATACAGAAAACTAACACATACTGGACAATATCCTCATCCTAGTTCCAATCATTCTATTGTAACAAAATGAGGAATCATACGCAACCTCTATAATCGCGCTATATCTGTATGTAATAATGCCGATTCATTTGAAAAAGAGGTAGCAAATATTAAATCCGAGTTAAAACAGAAGGATTATCTTTTGAAACTAATTGACAATGTTATAAATAACTTCAGAACAACGAACACTGGACAGCAAAAAAACACATTCCTTCTTCATAATTCCGTATATCAAGATCAAGAGAACTTCGGGGGAAATAAGACGAATTGCCAGTAGTTATAATATAAAAACAGCCTTTAAATCAGGAAATACAGCTCATTTAACAAAAACAAAATCAAAAGGTACCGATAAGAAAGAATGTGTTTACAAAGTTCCATGTGAGTGTAGTGAAATGTATATTGGAGAAACCAAACGACCACTAGAAGTTAGAATTAAGAAACATAAAACTCATACACAAAAAGTGAAAACGTCGAGATCAGGGATTGCAGAATACACCTGGGATAAACAACACCATATAAAATAGTCTGAGGCTGCGGCAATATATATGGAACCCAACATGAAAAAAAGAAAATTTATAGAAGCAGCTTACATTAAAAACAATAATGAAATCTTCAGTAAACCGAGTATTGAGATACTTAATCTTTAGCAACCACTACTTTGTAGCATCATCATTGAGATATGTACAGGGTGAGTCAACGATTGGATGAAGTAAGTTTGTGCCTTTTTGGTGAGATTTACAAAGAAACTATATTTATTGTTTGATACAGTTTATTTTTACGCAGATTTTAAAAATATTTAGGACTCTACAGGGTGAGCCAAAAAACTAGGACAGCATAAAGTTGTATTTTTTTAAATAGAACACCCTATATACGAATCGTATTTTCGATTTAGCTTATAATTTTAAATCTTTTTTATTAAGAGTTTACTATAACAAAACTTTATAGTTTCTGAGATAATTAAGTTTAAAGAAAAAAAGTCACATTTTCAAGCATCAATTCAATCCTAAATAACGTTTTCAATTTTGTGACAAATATATTCAAATTTGGAATTTAGCAAGGCCAAGGACAAGTTAACATAATTTTTACCTAATATTTGCAATAAAAGCTACAGGGTGTTGAACACATCGGCTCAAATTTGAACAAGTTTAAATGAATAAATATCTTTTTTTTTAAATGGTAGATCCTGTATATTTTCATGTTATTTAATAGAGTAATAAAAACCCTAAAAGTTTTGTTCAATATATCCTATACTTATTTATAATAGTTTTTGAGATATTTCAGTTTTTCTTATTTTCCATACTTTTTTATAGAAATAGTCTTCATTATCATAGTAGCCATGGCAAAAACAATGTAAAAGAACATTTTTCTGTGTGTCAAATTTAAAACCGCCATCGCTTCTTTTGGTTTCTATGTAGTGTAGTTTGGTTTTTATTGCATTCATCTTATATTGTAAAATGAATTTTCCAAAGAATGAGTTAATAGATATGATTTATACAATAGGAGAGGCTCAAAAAAATTGCCTTCTTGCTCAAAGAATTTACAAAATGAAGTATCCTGATCGACGCCAGCCTAATACCCATACTTTTCAAAACTTAATGCAAAGATTTGATTCTTCTGGTACTGTTGATTATCCAAAACGTAAAGTGGTCAACAAACCAGTAACTAATGAAGAAAAAGAACTACAAGTATTGTTAAATGTTCAGGAAAATCCTTATATTGGTAGCCGTCAGTTAGCAGCATTATGTGAAACATCACAATCCACCGCTAATCGTACTACCAAGAAATATAGGTATCATCCATATCACATGGAATTACACCAAGAATTGCGTGGACAGGATTTTGAAAGTCATGTAAACTTTTGTCGTACAATAAATGCGGAGATTCAATTAAATCCAAATTTATTATGCAAGGTAATGTTTAGTGATGAAGCTACTTTTAGAAGTAACGGTGCCATAAATAGACGCAACATGCATTATTATGCCACAGAAAACCCATTTTGGATTAGAGAGGTGCAACATCAAAACCACTGGTCATTAAATGTTTGGTGTGGTATTCATCATAATCGAATTATTGGACCCCACTTTTTTAATGAACCACTAAATGGCCATAGTTACCTGAACTTTTTACAAGAAGAACTACCCCAACTGCCTCAAGGTCTCGATAGGGATGAGCTCGACAGTATGTGGTTCCAGCACGATGGTGCGCCTCCGCATTACCATCGTGAAGTTCGTGCGTTTTTGGACCAACGATATCCGCAAAAATGGATTGGACGTGGGGGTTTCATTGAGTGGCCACCAAGGTCTTGCGACATCACCCCATTAGATTTCTTCCTATGGGGTTATATTAAAAATAAGGTGTATGTTAAGCCACCAACAACAGTGGAAGATATGCGAAACAGGATTAGGGATACCTGTAGAACAATAACGCCACTAATTTTGTCCAGGGTCCGAGAAAATCTGCAAAAAAGACTAAATTTGTGCATTGCACAAGAGGGTCATTTATTCGAACACTTATTAAAAATAAATAATTAATCTCAGTATTTAATAGGTATTTTTTTTTGTTTTAATTTGGTATAAAAGTAAATATGTATTTGCCTTGTCGTTATTGTTGTGTTAATTTTTTCACATTATGTTTAATTAAACTATTGCCATTGTAATATAACGAATAATGTATTTCATCATATTTAACCACATTCTGTTTGTTTCTGTAGTTTCTTTTTATTATTTTACATGGCTACTATGATAATGAAGACTATTTCTGTAAAAAAGAATGGAAAATAAGAAAAACTGAAATATCTCAAAAACTATTATAAATAGGTATAGGATATATTGAACAAAACTTTTAAGGTTTTTATTACTCTATTAAATAACATAAAAATATACAGGGTGTACCATTTAAAAAAAAAGATATTTATTCATTTAAACTTGTTCAAATTTGAGCCGATGTGTTCAACACCCTGTAGCTTTTATTGCAAATATTAGGTAAAAATTATGTTAACTTGTCCTTGGTCTTGCTAAATTCCAAATTTGAATATATTTGTCACAAAATTGAAAACGTTATTTAGGATTGAATTGATGCTTGAAAATGTGACTTTTTTTTTAAACTTAATTATCTCAGAAACTATAAAGTTTTATTATAGTAAACCCTTAATAAAAAAGATTTAAAATTATAAGCTAAATCGAAAATACGATTCGTATATAGGGTGTTCTATTTAAAAAAATGCAACTTTATGCTGTCCTAGTTTTTTGGCTCACCCTGTAGAGTCCTAAATATTTTTAAAATCTGCGTAAAAATAAACTGTATCAAATAATAAATATAGTTTCTTTGCTAATTTCACCGAAAAGGCACAAACCTATTTCATCTAATCGTTGACTCACCCTGTACAGTGAAGCGAAACTTTGCGCTTCAGTGGTCACAGTCCCAATATAAGCTCGTGGTTTTGAGACAAAACATTCAGTTTATATTTGATAACGATTAGAGAGACAACCTAATCGAAACGTGGTAAAAATAAATAAAAGTAAATTCCGACAACCACATTTTAGTTAACAAGGAGGAGTTTATCCTCTTTAGTCGGTAAGAAGAGATATGCAACATTGCCACGTTTTGAACGGAAATCCAACAATTTAAATTCTTTTATTACTTGTTACAACGGTAAGTATATAACATTTTATTACTGATATCTAGTCATTCTCAACGTTGTAATAATGAATGGGTTGTGTTCCAAAGTTGTGTCCATTTTATGAGCATCAAAATTATAGCATGGGAGTAATAGTCAAAGATTATTTAGTCAATACCAAAATACTTTCCTCAAATCTAGGTATTATTACATTTGCCTACTTAGTAGCACTAAAAATAAACATAACTCTGACCTACTTTATTGCCTTATTTGATCGCCTTATGCAGCAAGAAGTTATATTGGAAACTCCCGAGGGTCGAATATATGGAAATTCTATTCCTCAGCATTTGTTCTTTGTTGTTTAAAAGTTTATAGGGATTTTTCGTCTGGGATTTTTCGGATTTTTCCAGAATGTTTCCATTAATCATTGTGTTATGGCATAAATGGGTTGCGGGTCGGTATAAAACGAACTGGACGTGCATATTAGTTACAAATGAGTTACTTGCGGGCAACTTTGTTGATTGTATAAGAACTTTAAACGAAATATAGAAAAAAAGGTTATTATGCTACATTAGGTTTTTATAAGGTCGGCGGAAGTTCTCCGGCAACAATTTCATATCGATTTTACAAGGGAAACTAAAATTTGTTCAAAGGGTGTTAATATTCTTGACTTCGTGAGGCAAGGTAATGATCAAAATGAAAATGTTTTTTCTAAATCACTTATTTATTCAATTGAAAATTAAATTTATTACGGAATGGAAAACAGCTCTTTGTTTACGTTTCTGAAGCAACATTTAATAGTCCCGTGTATGAAGCACTGACTGACATCGATTAATATATCAATTAAAAGTTCTTTTATTCTAACGAAATAATGTATAATATGTTACCTTTAAAGTAGTGTGTGTGTGTGATTATCCTATAAATCAAATTTCATCATCATCATCAAGTGCCTTCTCCATTGCGGAGGTTGGCAATCATGATAGCTATTTTAATTTTTGAGGCAGTTGCTCTAAATAGTTGTTTTGAACTGCATCCAAACCATTCCCTTAGGTTTTTTAGCCATGAAATTCGTCGTCGTCCCACGCCTCTTCTGCCACTTATTTTGCCATGGATTATGAGCCGTAAGATGCTGTACTTTTCTCCTCGAATAATGTGTCCGAAATATTGCAGTTTTCTCTGTTTTACTGTTATCTCGACTTCCTTTTCTTTCCCCATTCTTCTCAACACTTCGGCGTTCATAACTCGATCCACCCACGCAATCCTCTGAATTCTTCTATAGGTCTACATTTCAAAAGAGTTAAGTCTTCTCATTGCCTCTCGATTCAGTGTCCATGCTTCCATTCCATAATATAGAACACTATATACGTAACATTTAGTCAGTCGTATTTTCAGGGCCAACGTTAGTTCTTTGCTGCAGACAACCTTTTTCATTCTAATAAAGTTGGCACGTTCTTTCTCGATTCTGGTTTTTATTTCGACAGTATAGTCATTATTTTCTGTTATTAGGGTTCCAAGTAAGTGTACTTCTTAACTCTTTCTATGTGCTGGCCTCCTACCATTAGGGTTTCATTATTAATGGTGTTGTTTTTACTAATTATCATGAACTTGGTCTTTTTTGTGTTAAGAGAGAGTCCATATTCTCCACTAACTTTTAATATTTTATTCATTATCCTTTATAGATCTTTCAAACTATCAGCTATTATTACGGTGTCATCTGCATACATAATATTGTTGATTAAAACTCCGTTTTCTTTTATCCCTGCTCTTTCAGTCAAATTTGGTATGTCATAATTAATTATGAGATGTAGAATAGCTTTCGGATAATAAGAAGTACTTATTCAGCCAAAATTACTGATAAGTATTTACAAAAAAATTTTTTGGCACCCTGTATTTCGGAACCCTTCAACTTTAGGCCAATGGTAAATTGGGTTAGATCCTTATATTTTAGCTTTAGGAATTTGCTCTAACGTTTTGTACATACCTTTTTTAGACACCTTATAGGGTCAATCCATTAGAAATCACCTTGTTGCCCAATATTTTTGATTTTACAAATTTTTTACCAGTTACTCCTCAATATTAGACGAGTTAGTAACTATGTTTAAAAAATTTTGGGCTCGTACTTTTCTTTTGCCGGCCATTTTAAATTTGCTCCAGAACCATTTTTCGCCTGAAAACAAATTTTGTTAATTTTAGAGATATTAAGAGCAAGTAGTGAATAAAGTGAAGAAAAAAATTCACAACTATAAAGTGAAAATTATCTTAATAAAATTTTAATAAAAAAAAATTGAATCGACTTTAGAAGTGCGCTAAAAAGTGAAAAATAACTATAAGTTTTTATATGAAATTGAAATTTTAAAAGTCGGTGCCAAACTTATACCTAACAAAATGTGATTCGCATAAACAGATTAAAAATAGTTTATTTGTAATTTCATTTAGAAATAATTCATCACCGACTTCAAAAATTTTAAGTTCATATAAAAATTTATAATTATTTTTCACTTTTGAGCGCACCTTTAGAAATCGGTTAAATTTTTTTATAAAAATTTTATTTTTCGATTTTTAGTTTTGAATTTATTATATCCATAAATTATTTTAACTAAGTACCAATCGAAATTGTAACTCGCAATTACTCCAAGGTGGCAAAAAAGTACCCATTTTATCCAAAGCTGCAAATCATCCTTAAATCAACCTCTAAAAATTCTTTGATTCTTAGAGTTCTCCAAATACCAGTGAAATTGTGTCAAGCAAAAATTTAGTCTGTTATGGTAAATCCACTGATCAAAATTTCAAATTAATGTTAAATTGGTAATATTGACCTCAGAACCTTCCAATTTCGATACATAAAGAACTTGAGATGTAAATCTCTTAATCCGATATATTTTATACTACATATTTAGTTGGTATACGCCTCAAGAACCCTGTAATATCAATTTTAGACAAAATAAGAAAATATAAAATATTGTATCTTATCAACCTAATAGCTGTAAAAAATTAATTCCATATTCGTACTACATGACCCCGAAAACCGCCAAATGCCAAATCTAAAAAAATGCGAATAAGGTGAAATTTTCAATCCACCATATTAGATCCGCCATATTGCTTTTCAAAAAAATAATTTTAACTTCTTAATCTAATCTAAATCTAAACCCTTCCAACCCCCTAATGCGAATTTTGGATGAAATCCGGAAATTTAATATTTACAGGCCGTCAAAATGTAAAATTTCTAGTCCGCTATATTTGATTCGCCATATTGAATCCTGAAAGAATAACTTTAAATTCATAGTTTACACCCTTAAGAACCCCACATATCAGTTTTGGAGAAAATCGAAAAATGTAAAATATTTTGACGCCATATTGGATCCGCCAGATTGTGTTTTTCAAAATATAATTCGTAATTAACACTAACAAGAATCCCTCAGTACTGATTTTAGATAAAATCGAGAGATGTAGAATCTTTAATCCGTCATCTTGATTCCGCCATATTTAATTTTTTTTTTAATAATTTTAAATTCATAATGTGCGATCCCAAAAACACCACCATACCGATTTTGAAAAAATCGGACAAAATTGAATTTTTTTTAAATAATTTTAGATTCGTTATGTGCGACTTCAAAATCTCCCCGATACCAATTTTGGAGAAAATCAGATATAATTAATTCATTCGTCCGGCATATTGAATCCGCCATATTGAATTTTTAAAAAATAATTTTAGATTCGTTATGCGCGATCCAGAAAACTCCCCTATACCAATTTTGGAGAAAATTGGACAAAATTGATTTTTTTCTCCGCTATATTGGATCCGCCATATTGATTCTTTAAAAATATTTTGGATTCAGTATGTGCAATCCCGAAAATTTCCACACACCAATTTAGGAATAAATGTGACAAAATAAATTTTTTGTCGGCCATATTGAATCCGCCATATTGAATTTTTTTAAAATAATATTTGATTCGGTATGTACGGCTCCGAAAATTCCCAAATACCAATTTAGGAGAAAACCAGACAAAATTAATTTTTTTGGCCGCCATATTGTCAGCGCCATCTTGGATTTTATGGACCAATTTCGTCCAAAAAAATATGGGACCACCTCAACAACTTCTTGAACATAACGTAAAAAATTTCATTCAAATCGGTGCCGCCGTTCCGGAGTAATCGGTGTACATACATAAAAAAATACATAGTGGACGAATTAAGAACTCCTTCTTTTAGAGGTCGGTGAAAAGTGAATTTTTAGTGTTTGAAAAATATTAAAGGGAATAAAGTCTTACCTTTAATTTTTTTTTCTTGCATAGATCTATTACACAGCACGACGTGAAATGTGTACATTGAATTATTATCCGACGTTTCGCTTACTATTGCACGGGGCGTTTTCAGGGATCTTTACTTTACGAGATTAGAACACTAAATGTGCGAATTAATTTATCCTATATATTTTAAAGTAACTCTGAATTGTGTCTAATCTCTTGGCCCCAATCTGGATTTAAAATTGATGAAGATAAAAACATATATATCTGGTGGCTCGAATACTATCAGTTTGATTCCAGTGTGAATTTTTTTTGTTCAAATACTATGATTAGGTACTTGGTACTGGCCAAATTAGGTTAAAATTCAGACGATACTCAGCAAGAAGTTTATTTATTTTAATTTAATTAAAAAGTTAGTTCGCAAAAGGTATATCCCGGCCTTTTAGTTAGTATTATGGTAAATATGAAGATTATACTTTGATTTATAAGTGTTGCCTTGGAGCTTAATTAAAAGTTACGTTTATTTTTGTCAAGTTAAAGGCGATTTGTTTAATATTAGTTAGTGTCAACTCGTGGTCTCAAATCCTAGTTATCGTCTATATTATTTTTATTTTATTTTCCAATTATTAAATTGATGATTTAGCTGAGAAATCGATTATTTTCTAAGGTAAATCTGCTGCTTTATTTTACATTAAATTAAATATTGTAATTTAATGGTACTTTTATATATTTTTACTCTTAGCTGCCTATTAGTTCAACAGCAAATTACTTTAGGTTAATTATTTATTTAATTATTATTAATTAGATACCGATAGCTGTTCCATGTATTTATAACACTTTAACTTTAAGATCACTTAAGAAATCTTTTTATTTGCTATTTACGAGTATGTAGGAAGTTTAAGATTCTAAATTTAAATAAAAATAAGTTAATAATTGAATAATGTTTCTCATCCATTTGGCGAAGATTGATTAATAATATTTATTGCCTTTTAATTTAATTTTTATAACTAGTCTAGGCCGTTTTTTTTTGTAAGGGTTGTTGTATGTCTAATTTCTTTTTGCTGATTTTTCTTCCACATGATTTTTTTGGGTTTTCTTTTGCGTTTACTTTTGAGTAAAAACTTTTAGTTGTCACTTAATGATCATTGATGTTTACTAGTACCTATCCATCACTACACAATTGAGCAGTGTTAAAGCCCGATTTATACAAAACAGTATCATCGTAGGAATAACAGGCAAACTTATTATTATTTAATTTCTTTTTTGTATTTTTTAAACGATAATAACGCAGTTAATTTTACGAAATGTAAAATTTTATATCCCGTGCTTATTAAATATACAGGGCTTGCGTTATATTTTGATGCCAGTCTGTTGTTAAATTTTATTTCATTCTTTTTTTTTGTAGTATAGCATATCTTCGTTAATATTTATTGAAATTTTTATCTTGTTCTACTTTAACTTATTTTCTTCTCTTTGCTTTATGTCATTTCACAGTTTATAAAGTATTAAGTTTCAGAACCCTAATCTGATGTGTAATTTTTTTAAGATGAATATTTTGTAATAATTTGAACTTGAAGATTAAATATTTATATGAACTGTTCAAATTTATTTATAGCATATCCAAGTATATGCTAGCAACACATATTTGATATAAAAATTTTTATAAAAAAATTGAACCGACTTCTAAAAGTGCGCTAAAAAGTGAAAAATAACTATAAATTTCTATATGAAATTGAATTTTTAGAAGTCGGTTCAATTTTTTTTTTCTATTTTTAGTTTTGAATTCATTATTATATTCATAAATTATTTGAACTAAGTGCTAATCGAGATTAGTATACCTCGCAATGACTCCAAGGTGGCAAAAAAGTACCCATTTTATCCAAAGTTGGAAATCACCCTAAAATGTACCACTAAAAATTCTTTAGTTCTTATAGTTTTCCAAATACCAGTAAAATTGTGTCAAACAAATATTAAGTCTGTCGTAGTAAATCCACTATCTTAAATTTCAAATTAATTTTAGATTGGTAACATAAGCCTTAAAACCTTCCAATATCGAAGTTTAAAGAACCTGAGATGTAAATTTCTTAGCTCGATATATTTTATACTGCATATTGAGTTTGTATACGCCTCAAGAAATCCACAATATCAATTTTCAATATTTAAAGAATCTGGGATATAAATTTCTTAGCTCGATATACTTTATACTGCATATTGAGTTTGTATACGCCTCAAGAACTCACACAATGTCAATTTTAGACAAAATCGGAATATGTTAAATTTTCTATCCCTCATATTGTATCTTATCAACCTAATAGTTGGGAAAAATTAACTTCATATTCGTAATACACGACCCCAAAAACCCTCTAATACCAAATGTGCCATATTGCATCCGCTATATTGAATTTCAAAAACAAATATTTTAAGTCATAATCTAATCTAAATCTAAACCCTTCAAAGCCCCCTATCCAATTTTGGATGAAATCTGTTAAGTTCAAATTTCTAAACTTATATTCGCTATTTACATCCTTAAAAAGGATTCAGTCTCACCTTTGAACAAAATCGAAGTATGTAAAATTTTTAGTCCACTATCTTGGATTTGCCATATTGAATCCTGAAAAAATACTTTTAAATTCATAATTTACACCCTCAAGAACCCCCTATATCAGTTGAGGAGAAAATTGAAAAATATAAAACTTTTAGGACACCATATTGAATCTGCCAGATTGAGTTTTTCAAAAAATATTTTCAATTCATACTTAACACTACCAAAAATATCCCAATACTGATTTAAAAAAAATTGGGAGATGTAGAATTTTAAATCCTCCATCTTAGATCCGCCATACTGAATTTTTTAAAAATAATTTCAGATTCATTATGTGCGACCCCGAAAACTCTCTCGTACCAATTTGGAAGAAAATCGGACAAAACTGATTTTTTCGTCAGCCATATTGAATCCACCATATTCAATTTTTTTTTTAAATAATTTTAGATTAGTTATGTACGACCCTGAAAATTCCGTCGTACCAATTTTGAAAAAAATCGGACAAAATTGTTTTTTTGTCCGCCATATTGCATCCGCCATATTGAAATTTTTAAAAATATTTTCGATCCATTATATGCGATCCCAAAAACTTCCCCACACCAATTCTGTAGAAAATCGGATAAAATTATATTTTTTTGTCCACCATACTGGATCCGCCATATTGAATTTTAAAAAAATAATTTCAGATTCGTTGTGTACGACACCAAAAATTCCCCCATACCAGTTTTGGAGAAAATCAGACAAAATTAATTTTTTTGGCCGCCATATTGTCAGCGCCATCTTGGATATTACTGCACCAATTTCGTCCAAAAAAATATGGGATCACCGCAGCAATGTCCCGAGCATAACGTAAAGAATTTCATTCAAATCGGTGCCGCCGTTCCGGAGTAATCGGTGTACATACATAAAAAAAAAAACATACATACTCGACGAATTGATAATCTCCTTCTTTTAGAAGTTGGTTAAAAAGTCCAACTAAAAGCTGGTTTAATATTTATTTTGGTAATACCCTATTATTGAATTTCTTTTCACTTGGCGAAAAATACCAGCTTAGCAATATAAAAATACTTCTTACTTTTTTTTTGTAGGTACAGCAATAATTGAATTACTTTAAAATTTAAGTTTGCGAGTGCACCCTTTTGACATTTGCACCCATTGCAGCCCCCCACGGCCAGTATATATCTACGCTACTGGTCTTAACTCCCATAGTTTGATATAGTTTCGACTTCAAGTCCCTTTGACGCGCTTAATTAGGATGTTACTCAAATAATATTTGTTATCTATTATAATAATAAACATTTTGAAAAATACAAAATTTTCTAATAATTTTCAAGGAAGCTCAACCAGATATCACACAAACTGATGTTTGGAGAGCCCTTAATATGCCGATTATTATTTGAAATTTTAATATTGATTTTTTTTTTCAGATATAGCATCGACTCTATTCTTATCACATTTGAGTGCAGTCAAGCAAGAAAATGAAACCCTAAGTGTGATATGTATAGATAAAGATACCGGAAACTCAGCAATGTGGAGAGGGCCAAAAAATCGTCCATTAGGTTAGTATACTTAGTTCGAAATAGAACTAATAACATTTTATTTTGCAACCAAATTGTGAAATTTCCTTTTCGAATTAGCCTTTACTCAAAATAATGAAGTGAAACCGTAACAGACAGTTGATTAATTCTAAAACAGTTAACAGTAACAACGAGTTACATACACGAAACTGCCGACAAGATTGCCAGATTGCTCCGAAAATCAAATATTCAGACCATTTTCAACACATGTAAGAAAGTTGGACAAAGTTTGAAGTCTCGAAAGGACGCAGTACCATTTCATACAGAAGGCGTTTACAAGGTATCTTGCTCTTGTGGTAAAATGTATGTAGGTGAAACAGGACGGTCTATATCCACTAGGCTTAAGGAACATGGAAGATGTATAAAAAAGAAACAAATTGTGCAATCGACAGTAGTTGAATACCAGTATTGCTCAGGTCATACAATTAATGTAAAAGAAATTAAGGTGCTAGCATCAGTGTCTGGTTTCTTTAAACACAAAATTAGAGAACTAATCGGTATATATAAATATCCAAATAATATTAATAGAGATGCAAGTTACAGTCTACTTCACACATGGAAATCCATCGTAACGCTGGATCGCAATTCACTGAGAACCACTCAGGTATAAATACCGAGCTGTTGCTCTTCGATAGTTATTCAGTATTCTAATCTCGTGGAGTAAAGATTTATGAAGATGCCTCGTGCAATCGTAGGCGAAATATTTTGAATTTGGCCCAGTCTGAACCCAAAAACCATGATTTTCAACTCGATCAAAGCAGTGAAAGCTTTCGTTCTTTATCACTATCAAACTTATTAAACTATTTTCAAGTGTTTGTAAGCAATCGTTTAAATTAGACTGCGGAGATGTTTCCAGATATACCTTCTTATCGGAGATATTAAGATCAATCTATATTTGCTCCAGCCTCACATTCTGATCCCTAACGTCTTCTAAAACTTTATATCTCAATGATGTTTAAATATATAAAGCAACACCATCACCTCTGCTCTTAGCTCCTATTTCGCCTTTCTATATAAGAAGGAGTATTAGAAAGATCTGGCGTTAATCAAGTCTCTGATAGACTAATGACATCTAAAGAAGAATTTTCAGTTATAGAGGAAAAATGATTAAATTAAATATTCAGAGACCAAACATTAAAGTGAAAAAATTCCTGAAATAAGTCACCTTGAGAGATAATGCATGGAAATTAAATCAAAAAAGAGCTGTTTTGTTAACAAAAAAATAACATTGTTTTTTTTTACTGGAATATGTTCATTTCGGCATCCTATAAAACATATCTTGATGGTAACTCTGTGCAAAAAAAAATGGCGGACCAAAAATTGTCACGATTTTCCATTTTTTGAGGTTATCTCGAAAAGTAAAAGCTGTATCAAAAAATGTTTAAAACAAAAGTTGTAGAGAATTAAAACGTATGGATTCATATAATATAAGATATAGGTAGCGTCACTAGTTATCGAGATATATTTTTTTTTCTATAACATTTACGGTTTTTGTTTAGAAAAAAGCCATTTATTAACAAATTACTGATTTTAAATTTAACTTAAATATAGATATTATCATTCTAAAAAAGTATGTCAAACCCGGAATCTGTGAGTTTTTTATTTTCCTAGAAATTCGATGTCAAATTTGAAAATTCAACCTCAATTTTCCGCTTTCCTAATTAAGATACAATGCTCAATTTTAATGGAAATTGTTTGTATTATTTTATATTTTAAAGATCTATTTAAAAAAATGTTTTTTTAATCATGGGCCGAGAAATTTTGCAAAAACCATTTTTTGCACTAAAAAAATTGCGATAAATTTTCACCGAATGAAGATAAAATTTTTTTAATGCGTGCATTGGATTTAGATGTATCATTTCCGATCTCAAAAAAAAATTATCTTGGATGACAGCATTTTTTTTTCATAATGGCGTGGCAAATGAATACTAAGGGTTCAAATTTGCAGAAGATGCTTTTTAATACTTGTACTTCACCTGACACTGTGAATATGATTCGCAGAAACAAATTAAAAATACTTTATTTGTAATTGCTTTCTTACCATAATTTGTATATATTAGTAGTTATTTATTTCATTTAGTAATAATTTGGTGTTGACTCCAACAATATCAGTTTCATATAAAAATTTATAATTTTTTTTCAATTTGTAGTGCATTTTTAGAAGTCGGTTCAATTTTTTTTTATAAAAATTTTATTATTTTTATTGTGCATTCTACATACATTTCCAACCCACCGAATGCCTAATTATTACCATAATTTTTCTTGACAAAAACTCCAGATTCGGGAGCATTTGCAAATATGTAAAAATTGGGAAAAAAGAACCAATTTTGGGACTTCAAACATGCATATATCAGTACGCTGATCATCTGAAGAGCTCACACTCCGTTTGAGTTTCCTCTTTTAATAGTAATATTACATATATTTTTTAAGATTTTTTCTGAATATTGACGTGAGCAGCAAAAGTTCAAAGACCAAACAAATGACCCATAAAATTAGTAAGTAAGTAGCATTTTTGCTAACGCATTGTTTTCATCTTATTATTTGTCGTCGAACTTTAAAACACAGTTTTTTAAAAATTAATCGAATATATTTTTTAGGTGAAAGAACAATTCCACAAGTTAGAGTGACAAGTTACGGTACCCAGTTATTATTTCAAAAAATAAGGAAAGAAGATAATGGCACATATAATTGTAAGACAAAGACAGAGAGCGGCGATTTTACGTTGTTTGTAGAAGGTGAGTTATAGTTTTTATGCTGATATAGTATGAAACTTTCAAAACTTAGAAGAAATATATTAAATTACAAAGGCGCCGAAAGGTATACACATTATAAAATAATATGTAATCTACCGTACATTGTTTAAATATCTTTCTACCGATTATACAGATTTCTAAACTTATTTCTGTCAGTGATAAATAATTACCACGTCTTCATTCAATTAATTGTAGCTTACGTAAATTAATGAGCCAATTATATGTTATATAATTGACAGAAATATAGAGTAAATTACATATTTTTTAAGTATTTCTTTTCTTTACTTTCAGAAAATAGAAGCTTAGAGTGCCAATTAAAATAATAATTAATTTAAATAATAATTCTTTTACGTTTATGGATTATGTATTTATATAACATTCCCTTAAAAAATACACAACAAATGGAGAAAAATTTGTCATTTTCCCTTGTGTGTAAAACATGATTTTAAATTTTCAATTTTTATTAATTGTGTACCTTAACTTTTAAGACATTGTGTATGACTAATGTAAAATTTGAAATCACCATAATAAGTTTAGTGAAATACAGCAGCAAAAATAATAAAACTTTCCATATTTTGTATATTTCTTTGAAACATAATAACATATCAGATAACACTCGGTTCGTTAGCCAATCCGTAATTTCGTTTGGTTTCAAGATATCGATTTGGAATTTTATGAGGTCCAGGTCAAAAGTACTGCATATTTCAACAAATAACAGGGACATATATCTCAATCTCATTCCCTGAAAATATGTCACAATTTGATATACATTTAATCGGTATGTCATGTTACAATAGCTGCTAGATTAAACTGTCTTTCCAATGATATAGTTGTAAAAACAAGTCCTAGAATGGGAAATGTCAGTTTTCAAATTGAATTGTATAGTTTTTCAGAGCTTCAGTCAGGCTCATGATAATAACTATTAGAATTATGAAAAAAAAATAGATTATAGAGAGTGATTCTCCAGGAATTTTATCGATCGATTGTGGGAAAACTATTATTAGGGAGAATTTGAAAATTTAACTGTATAGTAATGTCCCTTGGGGACAGTCGGCTAAAATATTTTCAAAATGGTGGCTCTTTGGGTTATACCGGAAGTAGATGTCGAATTGCTTATTTTAAATAGAATACCCTATATATTGCTGTATTTTTGATTTCTACGTAAAATTCTAGACATGCCTCATATATAGTATTTTTTACTTAAGTCTCATCGTTTCGGACATATTTAAATTTTTATGTCAAAAATGACATTTTCGGACCAAGATTTAACTATAAATTTCTTCTATAAGGAAGTCTTTATTATTTAATTTGGGTTAATTTTCTTATAGACAAAAATCGACTTTAGTAGTATTTTTATGATATCTTGGAAATTATTAGTATAGAGTGGTCAAAATAGAAGAATAAAAATTATATTTAAAAAATCGTCAAAAGTCAAATTTTTCAAATAAAAAGCACCTATTTTTATAATTTTATCATATTAAACATAAAAAATAAGGGTAACTTTGTATAAGGTTGTCTATCCAAAAAATTTGTAGTTTTCAAAATATTAGCATTTCAACATTTTTTTATTGTAAAAATTCTATACGGCTTTTAAGTCTTGTTATTAGTTGGTCATGACGGCGAGGCGTGGCGAATATAAAACAATCGAACCCTACAGAATTGTCACTATTTCTTACCATTTAAAATTCATTAATAATAATCATGCCGGGGCGATTTAATTACACTCACGCATATTATTTAAACCTATTTATTATTTATGGAAAATGTGAGTTATTTCAAGAACATGCATTACATTCTCGATCCGATATTCGAAGAAACAGAAACCTACAGTAACTGTTAAAAAGATTATGAAAACTTCAAGAACTTTGGATCTATAAAAGCTAAAAGAAATGGAAATAAACCAGTTGCTAATAAAATAAAGTTACAAAAATAATTTGAGTAAATCTTCAAATTGACCCCCTTGAACTTCCAAACATTTTTCGCACCTAAGCAGTAGCTCTTCATGGGTGGCTCTTCTTATTAATTGAGGATTAAGTTCTTCAAACGCTATTCTAACGCGCTACATGCAATCTTTGATAGTGGTTAATGTGGTGTAATATACTTCATTTTTTATTGTCCTTCAAATAAAAGAATCAAGTACTCTTAGGTCGGGGGAACGAGGTGGCCAAAGATATTTCCCATTCCTGGCTATCCATTGATTATAAAACAAGATTTGCAGATGATTGCTAACTAAATGACTATTATGTGGAGGTGCCCCATCGTGTTGATAAAACAGATTTCTATGATCAGCCGGCGGCAAATTATCTAAATAGTTCACCTTCAAATTTCTCAAGATGTCAAAGTAGCGCTCACCTATAAGTCAAAAAAACGTATTTTGTGTCCAGAAATATTCAAAAATGGTTAACTTACCATTCAGATTATCTTGGTAGAATTTTAGGGCGACGACGCCGTTATTTCTTATAGCACAATGTACGTGAATATACGTTTGAGTCGTTCCAATAGTGGGAATTGAGTCGATTAAGCAATCCATTTTTCGTGAATTTGGCTCCGTCCTACCAAATAATATTATTCAAAAAACCAGTAATTTCGTGTGACTGAAGTAAAATAAATTGACAGAATTCTACTCTTCGTGGAAAATCAGTGCCTTTTAAATGTTGTACTATGGAATATACATTGGGATGAACATTGAGTTTCTATAAAATCCTTAAAACTGATGTTTGAGATAATCCAGACTCTAAAGGTACTTGCCTCGTAGATATCGTCAGATTTGCGGCGCAATATCCTAAAATTGTAGTTTCAATATTTTCGCTATTAAGAACGGGTTTATTTCTATTTCTTTTTGTTTTTATAGATCCAAAGTTCTTGAAGTTTCTTATAATCCTTTTAACAGTTGGTGGTGTTGGTTTCTGTTTCTGCGGATATCGGATCGCGAATATATCGCATGTTTTTGAAATAACTCTATCACATTCCCCATAAATGATAAATAAGTGTAAATAATCTTCCTGCGTGTAATTTAATCGCCCCGGCATGATTATTATAAATGAATGTCAAATGGCAAGAAATTGTGACAATTCTGTAGGGTTCGATTAAATTATTTTCTCTGCGCCTTGCCGTGATGACCAACTAATAACAAAACTTCATGATATAATGTTTAAAATAGGTGCTTTCTATTTGAAAAAATGTATTCTTAACGATTTTTTAAATATAATTTCTATTCTTCTTTTGTGATCACTCTGTACTAATGATTTTCAAAATGTCATAAAAAAACTATTAAAGTCGATCTTCGTCTACATAAAAACTAATCCAAATTAAAGAATAAAGAGTTTCTTGTAGGTAAAATTTATAGATAACTTTTGGTCTGCAAACGTCATTTTTGGTATAAAATTTTATTAGTCCAACACGGTGAGACTTAAGTACAGAACAGTATACATAAAATATGTCTAGAATTTTAAGTAAAAATAAAAAATGTAATAATATATAAGGGGGTTTCATTTAAAATAAGCAAGTTGACATCTACTTCCGGTATAACCGGAAGTGCCGACATCTTAAAAATATTTAAACAGTTGTCCCCCATACTTGTTAGTACACTGTCAAATTTTCAGATTATTCCTAATTATAGTTTTTCCACAATCGATCTCACTCTGTATAATGAACCATTTAACGGCAATAGGAAAAAGAAATTGTGATTTGTTCCGAGAAACGACAACCATTTTGTTAACATAGAAAATTTGTCAGCTTTCAATTTTTTTTTTTTGAAACGAAATGATCTGAATCACAAGAGAAAATTAAATTATGTCGATCAGTCATAAAAATATTAAATAATTTCCTTCACTGCATTTTTCGCAACACGGCAAAATATGTTTGCACTTTTTTGGTTTCTATAATGATATATCTAGGGAGAAAGTATTTTTTTTTGAAAAAATTATGCAGATTTAAAATGGAACTGGTCATCGAAAAAAGAAAAAAAAATATTTTGTCTCCTCCCGATTTTAGCTTCCAATTAACTTAAAAAATCATATAACAAGCAATCCCCGAAAAAAAAATTATCAAAAAAACGTCGTTTTGTTTTTTTTTTTTTGAAAAACGGCCGCCATTTTGTTACTTTTAAAAATTATTTGGATTTGAAATTTTTTTTTCAGAGTTTATGACCCATTTGACTTAAAAAAAACTGAATTACTTCGATTAACCATAAAAATATACAATTTTGAGTACAAAGAGACTTTCATTTTTCTTCACTGCAAAAGCTCTAAGGGCAACTTTAAAATCCCGAAAACTTCCTTGAAAATGATTTTTTCGTAAAACGGCAAAATACGTATACACTTTCTTCGATTCTAAAATCATATATAGACCAGGGCTTATCTGTAAAATATCGGGGTTTCGTGGATGTGGAATGCAACATGGAGATTTTTGCATGAGAGCCTTCAGAATCACCTGAATAACGATAAATTTGATATGCGTAGTTTCAAAAAGTTGGGCAACATTGTTTTTATTAATAAAAATATAAAATTTACGAGAAAATAACGTTTTTTTCAAATTTTCTGTCGTGTAACTTTGCAGGTATTCACTTTGCAGGAAAGTTGAAAAGGAAACCTCGCAATTAATTTGCCATAAGATAAGGTTAGTCGGAAATCAAAATGTATTTCCCTTATTGCAAAAGAGTAATAATTAAAAAAAATTAAAAAAAAACAGTTTTTAATCAATTTTTTTCGAAGATTTAAATTTTTCTGAGGACCTCCATATTACAGCAAAGAAAATTTTATGCCATGATAAAATAACACGCTAAAATTCGTCAGGATCGAATAGATAGTTTTTGCACAATAATTTTGCAAGTCCAAAATATCACGTTAATATATTTAAATTTATTTTCAACATATGGTAAGGAACTCAAGTTTTCCAACGCATTTTTCAGAATTAAAATCGGATGATTTGGACGCCCTCAGTCATTGTTTAAAGACATTGTTGATATTTTTGTTTATAAACAAGTAGATTATCTTCGCAGATTTTCATTGGATTTTTTTTCTGAAGTACATGGTTTGAAAGTATTTGGAAACACGCTTCTTTTCGTGAAAAAAAAAATTGAAATCTGTCAATTGGTTTCCGAGATACAAACTGTCAAATTTGACAGCCTGTTACGGTGAATCTATAAACAATACAGACCTGATTCTTGAACCAAAAACTTTGTCTTGTCGAGTTTGTAATGGAGCGATTTTGACCATTTTTTTTTAAACCGATGTACCGCGAATAAGGGAGCTCAAATATCATAATGCCATGTGCCCATCATGCATTCATTTTGTTATAAACAAATGACGTTTTTTATGCATCATACTTACAGCATACTGGACCCTAAAGTATTGAACTTTCTAAGCGAATCTTTGTTTATTAATATAATTAAGCATACCATAACGATATATATTTACTCTAATTATCAAAATTATTTAAACAATCATTGTTTAAAGAAATTGAAAAAAAAATGGTTTTAAAGTAATAAAAATAAAATAGTTATTCATTATCAATTTTGTTCAAAAAGTTCAATAAAGCACTTTTAATACTAAATATTATATTACAAACTTTACAGAGTGCAGGAAAACATTTTTTTTGTGCTGTATGCTGTAAGTATGATGCATAAATAACGTCATTTGTTTATAACAAAATGAATGCATGATGGTCACATGGCATTATGATATTTGCGCTCCATTATTCGCGGTTCATCGGTTGAAAAAATAATCAAAATCGCTCCATTAGAAGCCCACAGAATGAAATTTTTTTTCAGATATGTATTTTGAATCTTCAAATTTTATTTTAAAATGAGAGCTTCCCACCCATTTTTTTTATTCTTCGCGCGCGTGGGCGATGTTCTTTTCATTTTTTATTAACGTTTCCGATAACATAAACATTTAAATATTTGTATCAAAAAAGAACTCGGCAAGACAAAGTTTTGGGTTCAAGAATCAAGTTTGTATTGTTTATAGATTCACAGTAACAGGCTGTCAACTTTGACAGTTTGTATTTCGGAAACCAATTGACGGATTTGAAATTTTTTTTCACGAAAAGAAGCGTCTTTCAAAGTATTTTCATATCATGTATTGCAAAAAAAATCCAATGAAAATCTGCCGAGATAATCTATTTGTTTATAAACAAAAATATCAACAATGTATATAAACAATTACTGAGGGCGTCCAAATCATCCCATTTTGATTCTGAAAGGAGTGTTGGAAAATTTGAGTTCCTTACTATATGTCGAAAATAAATTTAAATACGTTAACGTGATATTTTGGACTCAAACTTCAAAAATGGTCAATTTTTGTGAACGAAATCGGATTGCAAAATTATTGTTCAAACACTATCAATTCGATCCTTACAAATTTTAGCGTGTTATTTTATCATGGCATAAAGTTTTCTTTGCTCTAATATGAAGGGCCTCAGAAAAATTTAAATGTACGAAAAAAACTGATTAAAAAACTGTTTTTTTTTACCTTTTTTTTTTAATTATTGCTATTTTGCAATAAGGGAAATATATTTTAAAATTTCCGACCAACCTATTTTATGGAAAATTTAATTACAAAACTTTTTTCCTCTTTAATTTTCTAGTAAAATGAATACATTCAAAGGTACATGAGAGAAAATTTGAAAAAAAAAATTTTTTTTTCGTTAATTTTATATTTTTATTGATAAAAATAATGTTGCCCAACCTTTTGAATTGGCGCATATCAAATTTATCGTTACTCAGGTTATTTTGAAGGCTCTTATGCAAAAATCTCCATGTTCAACTTCACATCCACCTAAAAACAGATAAGCCCTGGTCTAATATATTTCACTGAGAAAGCATTTTGTTTTTGTAATCGATCATAATTATACAGATTTACATAATACTTTCAATTATTTTAAAATTTAGAATTTTGAAGACCACTTTTAAATCAAATTCTCAAAATGGAAATATACAAAAGTTCAAGAATTTTCGAAATAATTATAATTTTTGAAGAGATGTAGTAATTAAATGTTTTTTCCACCATAATACATTCGAAAAGAGTGAATAATATATTTGTAGTGAGATCAGACGCAATTTTCAATTAGTTTACATATAAAAATATGCATTAAATCCGATCATTGGACCTCAAAAATTTCAAGTTTATTTCTTAAAACGTACACTAACGATTCGAGGATAATCCTCTAGAAATCAAAGAAATGTACATTCTTAAACAAAAAGAAAACCTTTTTTCCAGACGCAATTGAAACATCAATAGTTAATCCCGAAATTCAAACTCACGTTGAAACTAACACAAAACCTTCCAAAAAATACACTTTCACCGAAAGCAACATACCCAAAAGACATAATTTCTTTACTACTCTTGCACCTTCCACTACTACACCAGGTAATTTAATGTCTATGCTGTAGGCATGTAATATTGGCATAACTAGTTTGCTCCAGGGTTATGATGGGTAGAACACAAGGTGGTGTTCTGGAAACGAAAGGATGATATTTCTGATATTTAAATCTATTACAACAATGTCTATATATATTCATATCCTACTCTTCTAACTCAAAATTATCATTGTATTCTTTTCCTAAAATCGTATCTGAGAAAAGTCTGGTAGTATCGTTGAAAAGTTATTTAAATTTTATTTACGAGTTTGCATTTAAATTCTTAAGTTTGACTTAAAGTATTCAATCACTGCATCATTAAGCTATAGACTATAAGGAAAAAAACGAGGTAATAAGGAACAAATTAGTAACAGTACTTTTATGATTGAATACGTTCTTCTGGTACTTAAATATGATAAAATCACAAAGTGCTATTAAATTCAGGGAGAAAGAAATAGAAATTTGGCAACCCAAAACTCCGTATACCAAATTTTGTGTAAATTGATTCATTTTTATCGGCCACCATATTGGATTTTTGACCGCCATGTTGAATTTTGTCAATCTACAACTCCAGTTTTTAGGGGGCGCCCATCAGCTATTTTTCTATTTTTACAAGCTTTTTTTGATAGACACTCGATTTTCTACTGCTTCCGGCCGCCATATGGATTTTTCAAGGGTACACTCAGCATTTGAAAGTACATGCTCAAAGTTTTAAAATGAGCCCTTAGTCGATTATTTTGGTTGCTTCAAATTTTAGTCATAGCTCTGATCCGGTATACGCGGACTGCCCCATACATATATATATATATATATATATATATATATATATATATATATATATATATATATATATATATATATATACGAATGGTTTGGTTATTCCGGGTTTCAATCCGTTCGTTCAAATAATCGTTTTCACGAAGTTTCCCCAAAATCTCATTTAGCATTTTCAAATGCGGTTCGTCTCGTTGGGGGTTTTATTTGAAAAAGTATACTTTACCTTCAAATAACTTTAAAGGCCAATGTCACTATCAGATGCGCCGTTTGATTTCCTACAACTTTCGTCTGAAACATTTTTCTCTAAAATGCTTTGAAGAAAAAATATTCATCTGTTCCGGTACTTTTGGGACCCCCTGGATATATATATATATATATATATATATATATATATATATATATATATATATATATATATATTTAAATTGCCTATAATATCGTCGGGCAGCTTCCAAAGAAAAAATCAGCCTTCACCTGGGATGTAACTTGTATATTCCTGCTACAGTATCGTCTTTTGTCTTCGAACTATCTGCGTACCAGATAAGTATGCCAGACCTTCAAATGGTATATTTTAACGGTAGTTTGAGATCATATGGTTTATTTCCATTTGAAATTCCGGGCCACTCATCTTATTCCATAGTGGTACATGTCTTGTCGTTTTCAATTGTGCCATTGACAGCAAGGTGTAGCTTATGAAGCCCCATTCTTGCCTCTTCCTGATCTCTAAATATAGTGGACGAAGATCTGGAATATTCTCCATAGCTGAACTTTTTGTAAGCCGCTTAGCTTACACATAAATATTCTTTGCAACTCTTTGGACCATCAAAATAGAGCTGATTATATAATTGCTAGTCTAACACACACATTTACGTGAGAGACACCATATTTTTCCGCTCATTTGTTTTACAGTTTTAGGGATTATTTAAAATTTTCCTATTACCTTTTTCACATGCTTGCTCCGGGTCATTCGGAAATCCAAGATTACTCCAGGCACTTCACCTCCTGGAAAATTCTGTTTCCTTGTATTGATTGAGGTTCTCCAGTTTCCTCCGTTTTGTAAAGAGGATTAGGAAAATCTTTGGGAGCTGATGTTAAGTCTTTCCTCTCCTACTCATTTTTCTACAACCTTAAAGTTATGGTGCATTTTTGCTTTCAGGATTATAATAAGTAGTCAACATGTGCTAAAGCTGATTGTCTCCCCCTGCTAAGAGTTTATAAAAGCCCGTCTATTACCAGGTTCCAGAACAGCGGAGAGGAAACCCAACCTCTGTGAATATACTCCAGTTACTTGTGCTATTGTTGTTTGGCCCAGCCACCTTCAGCACGTTTCGTTTATTTTGATTTTCCCTACTGTGTAACTATATTAAACAAACCCCTTTTATTTTCAAAAGTGCTCTTAGAAGCACTTTTCTGAGCCTCATTTGCAACGTATCCATTTTGCTCGTGAAGCTTTGTTTCAGTTGACCTTTCGGTCCTATAGGCATTGTTCGGAAAAAATGTAGTTTTAATTATATATGTGATATGTCAATCCATATATATATATATATATATATATATATATATATATATATATATATATATATATATGGATCTATATTTCTTTGTTGCTGAATATTTTGACGTACCAGCTGGCTAGTCTCCATATTTTTCATATGAATAGCCCTTAGTATATGATAAAATTAGCATTCTAAACTAAAGAAATGTTGATTTCATTTAATCAAAAGATGACGTCAATTTTGTTATTTTGTGACACTTACACGCCCAATTAAGAATGAGCGTTTGAATTTTAAGATTTCTTGATTAACGAAAACAATCATTTTTTTATTTCAATAACTTTAAATACTAAAAGAAAGGGTATATTTAAAATTAAAATGATAAAAGTTTTGAGTTTTGAAATAAATTTCTTCGAAACCCATTCTGCCCTACTTAACAATACAAATACCTTTGTAGGAAGTATTTAAGGACATTTAAGATGATATGCTACTTATCCTCCTTTCGTTTCCGATTGACCACCAAATACCTTGCATATCGATTACATTCCAAACAGTTTTTTTTACAGGATATCCAATTTTTTGCCATTGTGCTCTTGTATCTCAGTCATACTAACTATGCCTTTTACACATGCACTCAATACGCTTTTTTTATCAGAAATTTAATTTTTAGTCAGGCCGAATTAGACAATGAGAATTTTGTAGCGGGAGGTAGTTCTATTTTCTAGATAAATCACTCCGGAAGGATATCAGGAATGATAATTGACTTATGTGCCAGCCTGAAAAGGTGAGCTCGAAAGGTGAAGGGGTAACTGAGAAAATGGGGAAAATAGATGATTCTTTACACTTTTTTCCATTATATCTTCGCAAATGATAATCCTTAAGCAAACTATTATAGAACACAATTTGTTTATCGGAATATTTCCTTTTGAAAATATATCTTTTTTCTAACTTCTTTTTCTCGTATTTTTTTCATTTTGTATTGCAAGTTATGCAAATTTGGAATATTAGGTCCTATATTATTTTGATCTGCTTACCGAAATATAATGAAGAAAAGGGTAAGAAAATCGTTTATTTTTAAAATTAGTCAGTTAACAATTTTTCACACTTTGAGCACACATTTTCAAACTTGCCCATAGGCCAATTTTCATTCTTTGCACAGTTCTGAAGTTGTTTATCGAGAAAGTAAAACTACTTCCTGCAACAGCAAATTGGAGCTACTTTTTGCACCTAATTCGACTATGCTAGTTACTATACAGGGTGATTCAAAAATCGATCACAAAACTTAAGGGGGTGATTCTACTTGACAAAATAAGGGTAGAGCTTCATATAATTTTTTTTCAAAATGTCATTCGTTTTCGAGTTACAAGCCGTCCAAGTTCAAGTTTTTATTTTTTGTTTTTTGAATTACTCGCTTACAGGAAAACCGATTTGACTAATATTTGATAGATAGGCTAAGTCTTCTGCGCTTCATCATTTTAGTAACAATTCACATTGATTGTTTGCCGCTAGAGGGCACTTTACCTACATTGAAAATTGTTTTTTTGTCATAATTTTTTAGTGTTGACAGCTACAGTAGTTTTTGGCATAATTTCTGAAAGACTGATGCCAGGCCTTTAAAAAAGGTGCTCTTTATTTACATCGCTAAACCCAACGGTTTAGACGTAAATCACCCTTAAAAATTAAGTGGTAAATTTGCTTTTCTCATTTAATTACCACCAGCTACCGGGTAAATAGCTATCAAAGTATACTAGAGCTGTCAGTTTAACATCAAATAAATTCGCTTTTTTAACTATTTAATTTATAATCTTAAAATAACTAATAATGGCTAACCAGTAAATATTCATATTATGGATTATTGCGATATACATTTAATTGATAAAAATTAATGAAACAGTACTAAACAAACTAAAAAAGATTCTCAAAATGTCCCCCATTTTCTTCCATACATTTCCTAACACTCTTCAAAAAATGTCGCCTAACTCGATGAAAAATTTCTGGTGTTTCTTTAATAATTTGGCACTTTTCGATTATCCTGAAGCAAAGATCCTCGACGTTGATTACTGGAATATCGTACACCAATTGTTTCAAATGACCCCAAAAGAAAAAATCCATAGGATTAAGGTCTGGTGACCTCGCTGCCCATGCCAATGGTCCACTTCGTCCTATCCATCGCTCAGGATACGTTGCATTCAAATAGTGTCGGACACGTATACTAAAGTGGGGCGGAGCTCCGTCTTGGAGGATCCACATGTTGGCCCTTACTTCCAATGGCACATCTTCCAGATACAATGGGAGACGATTTTGGATAAAATCTAAGTATACGTCACCAGTTAATGGGCCATCAAAGAAATGAGGACCAATAAGGTAATCTCCTATTATCCCTGCCCACACATTTAGTGAAAATCTACGCTGATGTTTCGTTTCTACCACATTGTTTGGGTTCTCGTAAGCATATGTGTGGATGTTGTGTAGATTTGTTATGCCATCACGAGTGAAACCAGCTTCGTCAGTGAATAATATGACGCCAATTAATCGATTATCGTGTTCATACTTAGCTAGGATCTGATTGCACATTTCCAACCGTCTCGGCCGATCATCGTCATAAAGAGCCTGCACCTTTTTTGAATGAAACGGGTAGAGTTGTTCTTCTCTTAGTATCCTCCATGAACTAGCCTGACAGAGCCGCACTTCATTCCCAATTTTTCTAGTACTAATACCTGGATTATCTTCAATAATTTCAAGCACTCTTTCTTCTTGTTGCACGTTTCTAGCAGTTCTAGGTCTTCCCCTATTTCCATTATAACTTTTAAAGGAACCACATTCCGCAAGCCTCCTGTGCACACTGGAAAATGTTTGAGCATGAGGGATATTTCTTTCCGGATAACTCTCCATATAATATCTTCTTGCCAACTCTGCATTACCATTTGCTTTTCCATAACAAAAATGGATATCACAATATTCGATATTTGAATACTGGTGATTAGCCATTATTAGTTATTTTAAGATTATAAATTAAATAGTTTAAAAAGCGAATTTATTTGATGTTAAACTGACAGCTCTAGTATACTTTGATAGCTATTTACCTGGTAGCTGGTGGTAATGAAATGAGAAAAGTAAATTTACCACTTAATTTTTAAGGGTGATTTACGTCTAAACCGTTGGGTTTAGCGATGTAAATAAAGAGCACCTTTTTTAAAGCCCTGGCATCAGTCTTTCAGAAATTATGCCAAAAACTACTGTAGCTGTCAACACTAAAAAATTATGACAAAAAAACAATTTTCAATGTAGGTAAAGTGCCCTCTAGCGGCAAACAATCAATGTGAATTGTTACTAAAATGATGAAGCGCAGAAGACTTAGCCTATCTTTCAAATATTAGTCAAATCGGTTTTCCTGTAAGCGAGTAATTCAAAAAACAAAAAATAAAAACTTGAACTTGGACGGCTTGTAACTCAAAAACGAATGACATTTTGAAAAAAAATTATATGAAGCTCTACCCTTATTTTGTCAAGTAGAATCACCCCCTTAAGTTTCGTGGTCGATTTTTGAATCACCCTGTATTTTAAAACACCTTGATGTTCCTCGTTATTATTAGTTAAGCCCATTGTTTTCTTTTTAATTATGTTGTTTGAATGAAATAAGCCCTACCCTAAATTTTGTCGGGGAGACCTGTGTTTCCATAGCACATGAAGAGACATGCCTCCCACAAAGATTTTCATACGTATTGTGACCCCCTAATTACGAATATTTAGGATGTATTCCATAACTACAAAACCTGCTTTTTGTAAGATAAAAAATACTTTTGTGTTCCTCAGTCGATTCTAAGCAAAAAGTGTGTCATGTGATTTTTCGGTCCGATGCACTTGTTAAATAGAAGAATTAAATTTAATTACCAATTTCTTCATTAGGATGTTCAAAAGAGATACACAATAGGTTATACACTGAAAAGGCCAATGACTTAACCATCTAGGATTCCTCTAAATACAAAAATAACTAAATAAATTTCACAAATCAACGCCATATTTAAACAAAATGACAGATGACAAGTCGGTAAATTACGGTTCTGTTTATTGGCGCACTGGCTCCATCTGTTAAAATGTTCGTCAACTAAAAATACTTTTTCAGTTCTCCAATAAGGAGTGCTTAGACCTTTCAATAAAGGTTAAGCATATAATTCTTGACTTTAAACATTTTGTATTGTGTTAGCCGTTACTTGATGGAAATCAAAAATATAATTGTTAAATAATATAACGTATTATAATTTCCACTACACTACATTAACTACCACAATTGTTTCAACACACAGTGTCTTCTTCAGCTGGTAGATAACAAGATGTTATCTGTAAGTATGTAGACTTCCAGTCGTAATCAAGGGGTCAAAATACAAATAAAAAACTTTTGTAGAGCCATTCATAGCCTTCGAAAACCCAGTGGGTTCCTCGACTATAGAATATTCGATAATTTTGTTTAAGATTCATAACTAAAGTCTTCTCTTTTTACTCCCATCAATTTACAAACCTTTATTGTTTATTACAGAAACACCGGTAATTCAGCTACAAGAGGGCATTGGTAAAAAAACATACAGAACGGCCCAATAGTTTGGCAAAGTTTATTAGCTCCGTTATTATAAAATAAGATTATAATATTCGATATAAAAGCTGCAGAAGATTAACATGTCTATACCTTAAATTATTTTTGACTATACAGGGTGACAGTAGAATAAAAAAAAATATTTTCAAATATTTAATAAATATTTTTGCATCTTTGGGTTCCCTAAGAAATAATTGTAAATTTTTTTTGCGACGTTGAGAGAATAATGAAAAATATCTAAAACACTTGAACTGACATCCATCTTTAGAATAATTAATATTTTGTATGAGGTGCGTTTTGTAGATATGCAAATTTAATAAAATTCAAATTAAGTTACCCCTTTTTTTCGAATAGGACACACCTTCTATTTATATAACTTATTATTCTATATATATTTAGGTTTACTTTAATTTTTGTAAATGCACCCCTATACTTATTTTGGCTAGTTTTAACTTTTTGTTTTTTATTGAAAACCTCTTAAAATACATACTGTTTTAAGAAATTTCATTGTTTTTACTAAGCAGGGGCACAGAACAATATAATTTTAGTTTTATGGGATAACCATATGTATTTAGAAATAAAAACCATTTCAGCTTTGGCAAAATTCATCTTAAAGCAATTTAATGTAAAATTTGCAGTAGGAATACAATGTTTTGACTTAGGAAAAGAATTGGATAATAAATTTAATAATTTTCAAATTTTTTGTCATGGCTGAAAATGTTATATTTTTTAACGCCTTTAATTAAATTTTAAACAAACCAATACTGATCAAAATAGACATGTAGTGCCTTAACAAAAATGAAAAACAATCAACATTTCTTTATAATAAGCTGGACAAATACAGGATGTCTGATTTGAAACACCTGATAAATAAGTTTTGAATTTTGTTGAACTTGGATATCAGCAAAACGTACCGTGTAAAATAATAATTATTTTAAAGGTTTGAGCAACTTACTTGACCTTTGTGTTTTTGTTGTCATTGATGTTACTTTGAAATTATTACAAGTTTTATAACGCCACATTTTTTTTCAAAATTTATAGCTTTTCCCATTAAATAGTATCGCAACGTCGGTCGGTCGGTATCTGATTCGCGTACCTGTCCTAAGGGTATGCCGGTGCCATGATCTGATACGATCACCGCTAAATTTGACATAACATCTGCGCTAGTAACCGTTTCTGATATTTGAGATGTTTGTGTCCTGTAGCACTCGTGAGTTGTTCCACCAGGAGTTGTCTATTTTGATTGTGTTTGGTGAAGCCTAAATGCCGATGCTTCTGGGTTAGCTAGCATTAGGTTAAACTCTATGCTACTATCATCGATGAATCCCGGAAATTCTGCTTCAAAGGATGACGTATGCACAAGGTCAGTTTGGAAACTTTGGAACATCGGACGTTGTTCCGGAAATTGAAAGGTAGGGCACCAAGCAGGCGGTGTCGGAGAGGACCCACCATAACTGCCGACCCGGCGAAAAGTCAAGCCGCCTCACTTTTCTTGATGTTTGTCAAGGACACCTCAGAAAGATTAGCCATGCTCTTAAATTTGAAAAAAAAGAAATTTTTATGCCGAAATTTAAAAAGGGGCAATGGGGTTGTGCGTCTGGGAAGCGAGCGTAGATGCTCAAAATGACAAGAAAAAAAGTTTAAGAAAATTTAAGTTTTTTATAAGAGTTCAGGGTTTACACTAATTATTTTGTGAAGAAATAATTAGTATAGGGGGACAAGGGTCAAGTATATTTTGTCGTGGCCAAATGTTTTTTTGAGCGCAACGAACCTACTTTACCGAATAAATTTATTTATTCTTCTTACCGATAAATTGTTTAAACTTGAGTCGAATGCTAGGTCGCACCGTAAGTCGCAAATTTATTTATTTATTGTTAAAATCCGTAATGATTTTTAACACCGAAATTTTAACGCAGAAAAAGTAGAGGTAATTGGACTTTAACGTAAAATTTTAAAAATGCGCAAGAAAAGTTTGAGTAACTGGACTTAGACGCAATTTTATAATTTTTTAAAGTCGAAAAAAGTAAGGGTAACAGATCTGATTTTTAAAAAGAAATTAAGAAAAAAATTAGATTATCACGAAAAACTAATAAAGGGGTTTTCGCAAGTAAATTTGTAAAATCTAACTAGCATAATGTCTCTGGAGGGTAAGGTTTTTCAATTTAATTTTTTACGATTTTCACCGAAAACTTAAAATGACTTTAACATTAAATTTCCGCAAAAAATCTTCTTAGTTTTTCTTCTTAATCTTCTGACTGAAAGAGAAAATTATTCTTTATATTTGTTGAGTATTGAAAACTCAAGTTAGAATAGCTACGCGATCTTTATGACAGTGATTCCAGATTGCAACACCAGTTCGCGTATACAATTCCGAATATCGCCCGTCTTTCGAACTGTAGTGTACCGGGCTCTGGGAAATAAAACCTGTCTTACCTAGACACTATTTATTTTTATCCAGAGGACTCCCGATACACCGTATTTAAACCGAATTTTTTGCAATAGGTTTTTTATTTTTAAAGTCTTCAGGCGCCCCAGCCTTTGGAAATTACTCGGGTAAAAGCTACTAGTTCGTCCAGGGGCCTCGGAGGTACTTTATTTTAAATGATTTTAAAAAACACTATCACTTTCAGCAACGCAGCCCTCTAAAAGATCGTCGATGTTGTAACCTCTTCTTAGCTGTTCAGCCGTCCTAAAAGCGATGAAACTTAACTACTTCTTAAGGCAACTGAATTCCGTTACTCCCCTTGAATATTCTCTTTCTTTAGGTCTGATCTGCTGCTCGTTTAATACTCTTCAGTTCTGCTACTACTGCTGATTTCTGTATAAAATCTAACGGGTACTTTACTTTCCGGGAAATCACGTCCCAAAATCAGGTGATGTGCTGACAAAGTAACGTGATATTCAAGCGCAAATTTGAACGTTAAATTTTGTCGCCGAATATGCATAATTCTTTTAAAAATGCTTTTATTACATTTAGGCAGATAAGAAAAACAATTTATAATTATTTTTTCCGCTGTTCCGTTTTTTTTTAAACGTACATTTTCAACAATAGGCAACACAGCCAAGAAATGTAAAACTAATTTCAAGTGGTATCAAGAATTTTGTGGGGAAGCCAAACATGGCTCATTAAAAAAATATATCATATTTTCTCTCCTACTTTTCTCCATCACCCTCTATAACTAATAATTTTGAAATATAGACAATTACAACTTTTATATAAAATATTTTTTTTATGTATATTAACAGAGCTCTTGGACTTTGACATACTATTCGGCCATTCTGCATATCCTCAAACATGCTTATACTAACTGTAACTAACTCATACAATTTTTTTAACTCCGTACAGAAACTAAAATGATTATCTATGGAATATCTACTGTTTACTAACAAAATGCTCTTAAAATATCACTTTATATGCATGGTGCTTATGATTTTTATAAGATTATTCACCCTTTTGGTGCAAAATTTTGAAATGTTGAATTGTCCTTAAAATAGTTTTTTTTTTACATTCGTCTTCTTAATAACCTATTATGGATTTTAGTGTGACAAAAAGACATACCTTTCCAATTTTCTTCACTGAGGTAAACGCAATTTGTGAAAATTCTGACAATGATATTAATGAAATAAACTTTCACAGCAAAAAAAAATAATAGGATATAACTAGCATGTAATATGGCTGTTACTATAAAAAATTGGGCTGCAATGGATATAGTCTAAGATCAAAAATGGAAGCTGCAACCAAAGCATAATTGAGGATTATAAAATTTCTAAACCCACAATCGCTATTTAAATTAATTGCTGGTATTGAATAAATGAATGACTGAACAAAAGATGGGCCTTTAACATCCCACCATGACTGCGAGTTACTCGAAGCCGATCACCTTTGCGAATCTAACGACATCCTGTGACAAAATTTTATTTCCTCTGCCTTAGTTCCGTGAGTACTGGACAATCTCTGCGTATATAATCAACAGTTTCATCCTTCCCCAGACATCATCTGCGCATAAGGTCATCTAAGATATCAATCTTATGAAAATGCCCTGTCAACAATCCTAGCTCAATTCTCAGGTTTTCCCTTCCTAAGGAGAGAAGCTCCCTGGTAAGTCGGGCGTTAGTTTCAGTTATGTTTCTTGAATCATCTCATTCCAGGAGCTCCTCTCCATGATTCAATAAATTTACTTTCCACCAACAAGTTTAATTCCCTTTGACCAACGGTAAATAGGACAAGTCGAGTTGATTAGGGTCCATATGGATCCCCATCTTAGCCAGAAGGTTTGTCTCCTCATTCTCGTGTATACCCGAGTAATCCGGACCTCGTATTGATAAGTAGTCATGCGTCGTTTTGAAAACTTTCCAAAAAACTTCTATAATATGGCCTAAAAATATATTTATAGGGATTTAAACTATTCGTATAAATTCTCATATTCAAACGTTGTTGTGCTCATTGAGATTTATAAAAATGAATGATTGAAAGTTTCGTGTTTTTCAGCAAATTCGCAGGATAGTAAGGAAAGTGCGATTGTTAACGAAAATTAATAAATACCCTTCGAAGCTCAAATTTTCCATAAAATTCATTGACCTTTTTCAGAATGGCGTGGTTTTCAGCAAATTCACAAGATCATCAGCAAAATGAGGCTTCGAACAAAAATGAATGGCCCTTAAATGTATTCCCTTATCTCAGCCCTCTGAATTTCTTCATCATGCCCGCTTCGAAATGGCATCTATACTTCCACCAACATCATCATTAAAAGGGGTCTTCTACATTACGTAACATAAAAAAATTGTGTATTCCTAAACCCACCTTCTCTTGTAACTCAATGTAACATTTGGTAAGCAACTCATACAGCCCCAATTTAGTGAACAACTAACACAAAATTTTATTTCAGTTTTAAATACGCTTGGAGACCAGTAGTAGATTTAGAACTCTATATCCACCTTTTTAAAAGCAACTGACCAGAGCAACAATAAGTCAAACAAGCTGTTAACCCTAAAAATACAAACATGAAAAAATCTTTTTTTTTTTGCTGAAGCGACAGAAATGGAAAATGGATAAAACTATTTATTTAACATATTTCAAAGCTCTATCACTAGGTTCTTACCCTTAATCAGGTAAGTACCTCCTGATTTCTCGGGAGCATATCTATGTCTGTTTAGCATTAGTACTTTCTGAGTGCTTCGTATAATAAATGATTTGTCTCTTCAAAAAAAAGAGTAAATTTTTTTGAAGAGTAATGACCAAAGAATTTAAAAAAATCAGTTTTTAGCGCTGTAAAATAACACCTGTCAAAAATTAGGCTCAATGAGGGTGGCTGCAAGTTTGTTCCTGACTTTTATGATGATCGAAAACATCTACAGTAGTATGATTTAATAAGTATTTACGACTTCTATAAAATATTAAAATGTCATTAAATTATACAAGTCGGTTCAATATAGAAGGAATTTTTTTTATGACAAAGTAGGGTTACTTTGACCTCCCCTGCATGCTCCCAAGAAATTAGGAGGTACTTGTCGGACACCCTGTATATTATGACAATATCAACGGCGAAACAAATTTGCCGACTAGAAGATCTAATCTTCAAGGTTACTAAGTTGGGTTGAAGTCTTAAATCTTAGTCAATTAAAAATTCAATTCCATATTCATTAATTCACTAAAATGATTCAAAACTTAAACCCGATCTAGTTACCCTGAGGAATGGATCTTCTATTCGGCAGTTTCTGTCATGCTTGTATTGTGATAATATATAAAGGGCGTTTTTTATAGAGGTATAGAACTTTTAAATGGAATAAAACAAAGATGAATTTTTTAAATTGACATGAAATTTACTTTATTCAAAAGATAACCTTCTGGCATTATAATTTAAATATGACTTCTGGCATATGACCGCCTCAGCTGGCTCGGACGTAGTCTAATCTGGAGGTCCAATTTTCGATGACTTTTTCCAACATTTGTGTCCGTATATCGACAATAACGCGGCGAATGTTATCCTCCAAGTGATCAATCGTTTCGGGATTATCGGCGTAAACTAGCGAATTCACATATCCCCACAGAAAATAGTCTGGCGGTGTTAAGTTGTACGATCTTGGAGGCCAATTCACGGGTCCGAAACGTGAACCTATGCGGTTACCAAACGTTTCCTTCAATAAATCAATTGTGGCACGAGCTGTCTGACATGTTGCGCCGTCTTGTTGAAACCACAGCTCCTGCACATCATGGTTGTTCAATTGATGAACGAAAAAGTCAGTAATCATGGCTCTATAGCGGTCACCATTGACTGTAATATTCTGACCAGCATCGTTTTTAAAGAAGTACAGACCAATGATTCCACCAGCCCATAAAGCACACCAAACAGTCAGTTTTTCTGGATGTAACGGTGTCTCAACATACACTTGAGGATTATCATCACTCCAAATATGGCAGTTTTGTTTATTGACGTATCCATTCAAACAAAAATGAGCTTCATCGCTAAACAAAACTCGCTTATGAAAATCGAGATCAACGGCTTGTTTTGGGCCCATTCACCGAATCTACGCCTTGCTAGGTGATCGAAAGGCTTCAATTCTTGCACGAGTTGGATTTTGTAAGCACGCAAACCAAGATCTTTCCGCAAAATTTTCCATAAAGTGAATGGACACACCAATTCCTTTGCACGATGGCGGATAGACTGATTCGGGTCTTCCTCAACGCTACGCTCTACAGCAGCAATGACTTCTTCTGTACGCACTGTACGACGTCTCTGTGGATGCGTATTATCTTTTAGAGTAAACGTGGTGCGAAAACGTTCCATAGTTAATCGAATTAATTGCTCTGATGAACGATTATGTTGACCGTAAAATGGACGTAGTGCGCGATACGTATTTCGAACAGAACCGTGATTTTCAAAATAAATTTGCACAATTTGGAAGCGTTGTTCAGGCGTCAGTCTATTCATGTTGAAATGCTAAACCAAACTAAACATAAATCACTTGACAGCTGACAAAATGGCCGCCAGTTAAAAAAGTGTTGCCAACTTAAAGTTTTATACCTCTATAAAAACACTCTTTATATCAACAAATTACTGCGTATATAGGGATATTAGGGATAAGAACCTATTGATAAAACCTTGAAATATGTAGGAAAATTAGTTTTATCTATTCTCCAATCTTCATTTTTACCGATCTCATTTTTGAGATATAGCGCTAGCAATCTTGACTTGCTCATACTATAAACTATTTAGTTACACTAAAATCCGTAATATTTTTAAAGTTGTCATGACAAATTAAAAAATATATTTATTTACTTTTAAATGTAGCAGAGGTATGAGAAATGTTAGTACCAAAACTTTATAATTAAACAAGAATATTTTGTAAGATATAGCACAGAATTCCATTTTTAATCCTCTTACCCATCTCGTAAATTGGTAACAAATCGCAAAATTGCTCTCACTCATACATTAAATAAATATAAAAGGGAAATTAAATATCACTTAAAATTTCATCTTTGAAATACCTGAAATCTAGGTTAGCGTAAAGGAAAATAAGCAAGGATTGGGTTTTAATTTAATTTTATTTTCTACAACTCGTAGTTAAATATTACAATTCGAATATTATTGCTATAAGGAACAAAACTGACTAAAAAACTAAATTCCGTAATTAACAATAAAAAACTAAATGAGTTACAAATGCAACTCAATGCAATTATTATATTACAAGGATGGCTGTTTATATTTCTGATACTGGTAGCGCTGGTGTTGCTAGGTGCCATCTGAAATTTGTAAGTGTGACATTTTAGAAGGTATAAGCATTCAGAGCGTTATTTCATCCGCACGCTATTTGTGTTGCTGACAGTAAAAAAAACCATCCGGTATAGCCCCATGAAAAGACATGACTCTACTAATTCGTTACACATGGGTTCTCAACGCGGAAACAGTTTTCATCAAAATGACGACAAAAACCGAATCAACACCATAAAATGTACTAAAAGTTAAATTATATAAACATCCAAAAAGGATTCCTGAATGCCGTCAAAAAAATTATTTTTCCCATTTAAAACCATTGAAAGTAGCAGTGTGAGCGATTACACAAAAGTTCAACTAGCTTCACAATGGCGAATTTTTAAGCTTCTATAACTCTTAAAAAAAGCATTTTGTGCGTTTGAAAGACGCACCTTTCGATTTTTTAATCATTGCAATAGCTTGAAAACTCGCTAATTTACAAACAATTGAAGTATCAAAAGTCAAAATACTGATTTCGATTATTTCAATTTTAAATGATGGCCAAACTGAGGGGTTTTGAGCTATCTAGACATTTAAAAATCCAAAATAGACGTTCTTTGAAAATACGTATTTTCTTTTTTAAAGCGTCTAAAGAACTTGATAACCAGCGATTTTATAGGCAGTTGAATTTGAAAAATGCTGTGAATAATTAGGTTTATTTCAACTTTAAATGCTTGCCAAATCGTGAGTTTTCAAGCTTAAAAATGGAAGTACGCGTCTTTAAAAGACTCTTCTTTTTCTTTTTTAAACATCTAAAAAGCTCGAAATCTTGCAATTTCGCAAGCATTTAAATTTGAAATAAACGTAATTTCTCAGGACATTTTTCAAATTCAACTGCCTGTAGAATCGCGAGCTTTCAATTTTTTAGATGCTTAAAAAGGAAAATACCTATTTTGGACGTCTGAAAAGTTTAAAACCCGCGATTTGGGAAGACTCTGAAGTTTCTATATTTTTCAGATATCCATTAATAAATGTTTATAGTAATTGCTGTATGAAGGTAATTAATTAGCTAAACGTATTTTCAATATATCTCTGTTCCATTACTAATATTTGCAATACAAAATACGTTTTAAAACTTTTTGAAACATCAAAAATTAATTTTATTGGAAAACAATGAGTAAGAAATATATAACTACTTTTTTCAACTTTTCAGGATATGAGGCATCGGGCACTCTATTTATTTTGTATTTATTCCAGTATTTGATAAATTCTTTATAAACCGATTCTCCAGCCTGTTCAGATCATACAACCAAGCCAACATTATCAAAAAAAAAACCTAAGCATTCTTTTAAATGTTGCATCACTACATAACCTTTCAATGTAGTTGAAAATTACGTAGCTGCAAAATTTGCACTCAAACCATATTTAGTTATACATTTCGTACTTGTTGTTTTCCAGTAACATGGATTTTTGATATTTAAAATAATTCTAAAACGTAGTTTATAATGAAAATATTTATAATAGAATAGAGATATGTTGAAACTACGTTTAGCTTAGTAATTATATACATACTGTAATTACTTTAAAGATTTATTAATAGATATCTGAAAAACATGGAAAATTCGAATGCTTGTCGAATCGTGAGTTTTTGAACTTTTTACATGTTTAAAAAAGAAATAAAATTTTTATAAAAAAATTGAACCGACTTCTAAAAGTGCGCTAAAAAGTGAAAAATAACCATAAATTTTTATATGAAATTGAACTTTTTGAAGTCGGCGCCAAACTAATACCTGACAAAATGTGATTTGCATAAACAGATTAAAAATACTTTATTTGTAATTGCTTTCTTACCATAATTTGTATATATTAGTAGATATTTGTTTCGTGTACAAATAATTTGGCGCCGACTTCAAAAAGTTCAATTTCATATAAAAATTTATGGTTATTTTTCACTTTTTAGCGCACTTTTAGAAGTCGGTTCAATTTTTTTATAAAAATTTTATTTTTCTATTTTTAGGCTTAGAATTCATTATGATATTCATAAATTATTTGAACTAAGTACTAATCGAGATTAGTGTACCTTGCAATGACTCTAAACTGGCAAAAAAGTACCCATTTATCCAAAGTTCTAAATCACCCCAAAATGAACCACTAAAAATTCTTTAGTTCTTAGAGTTTTCCAAATACCAATCAAATTGGGTCAAACGAATATTTAATCTGTCATAGAAAATCCACTATCTTAAATTTCAAATTAATTTTAGATCCGTAATATAGGCCTCAAAACCTTCCAATATCGATACTTAAAGAAAATAATTTAATTTTTTATCCATCATATTGGATACGCCATATTGATTTTTTTAAAAATAATTTTAGATTCGTCATGTGTGACCCCGAAAACTCTCCCGTACCAATTTTGGTGAAAAGCGGACAAAATTGATTTTTTTGTCCGCTATATTGAATCCACCATATTGAGTTTTTTAAAAATAATTTCAGATTCTTTATGTGAAGCCTCGAAAACTTCCCCATACCAATTGTGGAGAAAATAGGACAAAATTGATTTCTTCGTCCGCCATATTGGATCCGCCATATTGAATTTTTAAAAAATTATTTTAGATTCGTCATATGCGACTCCGAAAACTCCCCCATACCAATTTTGGAGAAAATCGGACAAAATTGATTTTTTTCGTCCGTCATATTGGATCCGCCATATTGAATTTTTTAAAAAAATTTTTAGATTCGTCATATACCATCCCGTAAACTCCTCCTTACCAATTTTGGTCAAAATCGGACAAAATTGATTTTTTCGTCCGCCATATTGCATCCGCCATATTGAATTTTTTAAAAGTAATATCAGATTCGTTATGTACAACCTCGAAAATTCCCCCATACCAATTTCAAAGAAAATCGGACTAAATTAAATTTTTTTTGTCCGCCATATTGGATCCGCCATTTTGAATTTTTTAAAAATAATTTCAGATTCTTTGGGTACAACCCCGAAAATTCCTCCATACCAATTTTGGAGAAAATCGGACAAAATAAATTTTTTTGGACGCCATATTGTAAGCGCCATCTTGGATTTTACTGCACCAATATCATCTAAAAAAATATGGGACCACCGCAGCAGCTTCCTTTACATAACGTAAAAAATTTCATTCAAATCGGTGCCGCCGTTCCGGAGTAATCGGTGTACATACATAAAAAAAAAAAAAAAATACATAGTCGACGAATTGAGAACCTCCTTCTTATAGAAGTCGGTTAAAAAGAACTATCTTTGGAAAGAAAAAAAATCACAATTCTACAGGCAGTTAAAGTTCAAAAATGCCCAGAAAAATTTAAGTGCTTGTCAAATCGCGAGTTTTTAAGATTTTTAGAAGTTAAGAAAAGAAAAAGAAGCATCTTTTGAAAATGTGTACTTTTGCTTTTTAAGCATCTAAAAAGTTTGAGAACTCACGATTTAGCATGCATTTAAAGTTGAAATAATCGGAATCAATATTTCGATTTTTAACCGACTTCTAAAAGAAGGAGGTTCTCAATTCGTCGATTATGTATTTTTTATGTATGTACACCGAGTACTTCGAAACGGCGGCACCGATTTGAATGAAATTTTTTACGTTATATTCAAGAAGTTGCTGCGGTGGTCCCATATTTTTTTAGATGAAATTGGCGCAGTAAAATCCAAGATGCCGCTTATAATATGGCGGACAAAAAAAATAAATTTTGTCCGATTTTCTCCAAAATTAGTAAGGGGGAGTTTTCGAGAATGCAGATAACGCATTCAAAACATTTAAAAAAATCAATATGGCGGATCCAGTAAGGCGAACATAAAAATCGATTTTGTCCGATTTCCTCCAAAATTGGTATGGGGGAGTTTTCCGGGCCTCACATAACAAATCTAAAATTAGTTTTAAAAAATTCAATATGGCGGTCAAAAAATAAATTTTGTCCGATTTTCTCCAAAATTGATACGGAAGAGTTTTCGGGGTTACACATGACGAATCTAAAATTAAATATGGTATATCCAATATGGTGGATAAAGAAATAATTTTGTCTGATTTTTTTCAAAATTGATATGATGGCACATTACGAATTTAATATTATTTAAAAAAAAAATTAAATATGGCGGATCTAAGATGGAGGATTAACGATTCTACATCTCTCGATTTTGTCTGAAGTCAGTATTGGGGGACTTTTGTTAGTGTTAATTACGAAATTTTTTGAGAAATTCAATTTGGCGGCTTCAATATGGTGTGCTAAAAATTTTACATTTTTTGACTTTCTCCAAAACTGATACAAAAGGTTCTTGAGGGTGCAAATTATGAATTTAATAGTATTTTTTCTGGATTCAATATGGCGAACGCAATATAGCTGACTAAAAATTTTACATTTTTCGATTTTTTTCAAATGTGGAACTGAATCGTTTTTGAGGATGTAAATAGCGAATATAAAATTATTTTAAGAAAATCTAATATATCAGACGCAATATGACCGTTTAGAAATTTTAAATTTCTGGATTTCATCTAAAATTAGTATTAGGGGGCTTTGAAGGGTTTAGTTTTAGATTAGATTAAGACATTAAAATTGAATATTGAAATTCAATATGACGGATCTAATATGGTGGGTAAAAAATTTTACCTTATTCGCATTTTTTCAGATTTGGTATTAGGGGGTTGGGGGGTGGTGTATTACGAATATGAAGTTAATTTTTTACAACTATTACGTTGATAAGATACAATATGAGGGACTAAAAATTTTACATTTTTCGGTTTTATCTGAAATTGATATTGCGGGGTTCTTGGGGCGTATACAAACTTAATATGCATTATAAAATTTATCAGACTAAGAAATTTACGTCTCAAATTCTTTAAATATCGATATTGGAAGGTTCGGGGGCCTATATTACCAATCTAAAATTAATTTGAAATTTAGGATAGTGGATTTACTATAATAGACTAAATATTTGTTTGACACAATTTCATTGGTATTTGGAACTCTAAGAATCAAAGATTTTTTGTGGTTCATTTTAGGGTGATTTACAATTATTGATAAAATGGGTACTTTTTTGACACCTTGGAGTCATTGCAAGGTACACTAATCTCGATGAGCACTTAATTCAAATAATTTATGAATATCATAATGAATTCAAAACTAAAAATCGAAAAATAAAATTTATATAAAAAAATTGAACCGACTTCTGAAAGTGCGCTAAAAAGTGAAAAATAACTAGAAATTTTTATATGAAATTGAAATTTTTGTAGTCGGCGCCAAATTATTTCTAAATGAAATAAATAACTACTAATATGTATAAATTATGGTAAGAAAGCAATAAAAATAAAGTATTTTTAATCTGTTTATGCGAATCACATTTTGTCAAGTATTAGTTTGGCGCCGACTTCAAAAATTTCAATTTTATATAAAAATTTCTAGTTTTTTTTTTAACTTTTTAGCGCACTTTTAGAAGTCGGTTCAATATTTGTATAAAATTTTTTAATATTTCGAATATTTGTAAATTCGCGAATTTTTAAGCTATTGCAACGATCAAAAAAAAACGTCTTTTAAACACTCAACATCTCCTTTTCTAAGCGTCCAACAACTTGAAAACTCCCTAGAGCTATTTGATGTTTGAGTAGTCGCTCGCCCTGCCATTTTCAATGGTTTTAAATGGGAAAAATACGTTTTTTGACGGCATTCAATCGTTTCTACTTGGATATTTATATGAGTGAATTTTCGTAAATATTATAGCGATAAATGATTAAGTTTATTCAGTTTTTGTAATCATTTTTATTAAAACTTCTTTCGCCTTTGAGAACCCACGTGCTTATAGAAAAAAAAATTGTGAATAATAAAAATCGTTAAATATTTTAAACATTTTTTGCCACTTTTCAACATGAATAACTTTTGACTAAATAAATATTTTTAAACTTTGCGCCTAGCAATTGATGGCTCGAGTAAAGAACTACAATCTGGAATTAATCGTAGGTTCTCTAATGAACAACGTGATTTTTTACCATTCAAGTTGGAAACTACTTTGGGTAATTATACATTCTTGATGGAATGATGTTTTCAACCAAGAATGGAAGATCAGAATGTGCATCGGGTAACTCATCCGGATAATGCACATCTACTTCAAAAACATACCCATACGGACTATCATCATCAACATTCATTATATTTAAATCTAATATTTTCCGTTCCGACAGCCATCTAAAACCACCAAATAGTAACGGCTGGGACATGCTGTTACCATACAGATTTGTAGCATTGAGATAACATCGTAGATTTAGGTCCTTAACATAATAAAAAATCCAACAATTGAGAGCATTTTGAATTTTTTTTATTATCCCAAAAATATTTTTTATAATTAAATACATTTATATATAGAACATATCGAAATTTAAAACACAAACAACCCTTTAAAATACTATAATAATTTTAAAATATATCAAATTTTGCAAATACGAACCCCTATATTTTGTTTGTTAATTTTGACATGTTCTATATATAAATGTTGTCAATTATAAAGAAAATTTTTAGGATGATAAAAATAAATTAAAAAAAAATTGAAAATGCTCTAAATAGAGTGCGGAAAGTCAACTGTTGATTTTTTTATGTAGTCCTAAACTCACACAAAGAAAAAAATGGAAAGTAAGATATAAAATTATATATATTAATTATAAAATTAACAATGCAGTAGCATACAGAACTTCAGTTATTATAATTATATTTGAGAGTTGGTGGGTTGATGTCTGTTTTGCATAATAATTAAAGATCTTGTATAAAATGTGGCATAATGAATTAAATACATCATATTGTAGTATATTGTACATATTTTATCAATTGCTCATCAGCTAGATAGAGTTTTGAAGCTGAGATTTAGCGACTAAGAGAATTATGATCGTATGTCTTCGCGGGCTAATAAACTCGTAAGATTGTAACAGGTTAACGATGCTACTACCTGTACTTTCGATTACGCGTATTGAGTAAATCCGAAAAAGAATATTTTTTTTAATATTGATTTGTACATTATTTATCAAGAAAACAAGTACTGAACAAGGTAGGTATCAAATCAAACACGTAACTGATTTACGTTGGGACATTTTATTTTGTTGCTTGGATGTAAAACCCAAAGAAGGTATACAAACTTTATGAATATAATTTTGGACTTCAAACAATTTATTTAGTTTTTAGCAACTTTAAATAAACATTAATTCAATATAAAATGTGATTATTGAATGCGATTCAAGTTATTTTAGGATTTTTTCAAGTACCACATAATCAATGAGTGTTATAAAAAATATATAATGAAAAAACCATAAATAGTTCAAAAGTTAAAAATGAAAATCTAAAAAGAATAAATGTCGAGGAATGTAAAAAAGTGAAGCTTACTCAAGAACCAATATCAAAGCAATTACCAGAGGGGAGCTTTAGTACTTATGTAATAGATATTAACAAATATATTATTTGCGAGAAAATATCTTGCAAAAGAAATTCTCAACTACATGAGATGGAATTAAGGGCATGGGCGGAAAAACTACAAAGAGTTTTACGATTATTTAAAGATCACGTTTACAACAGAGCTGTGTTAATGTTTTCACCAGGAAGTTTATTAACTTTGAAAATCAAATATTATGAGCAATGCTTTATACCGTATGAAAAAAAATATTTGAAAAGCATTAAAATAAAAAAAAAACAAGAGCTGCGCATGACCATATACAAAAATAGTTATAAAAACTGAAGTTCCTTATGCTATTGTATTGGATTGTATTGTTCCTAGATACTTATAATTAATAAATAAATATATATTTATACACAGTATTTAAATTTTTAAAACTTTTAAAAATATTTAATTTTACCGGTACACACCTTGACATTTTGTTATTCTATTACTAAATAAAATTTAATCTTTACAACGTCTACTGAGGATACATGGAATGCGAATGTGTTTTGTTTTTTTTTATATTTTTTATATTTTACAATGCTCAAAAAAAACAAATAAGGTATACGTTTAGTTTTATGTTTAAGAGGATATTCAATTTTTGATTCTTATTTGACAGGATCAAATACTTAATATTTTTGTTTAAATTAGGCTTGTGTAAATGTGGCTCAAATTTCCCATATCTGTTCTGTCGTTAACAGTGTTCTTCTTTATATCCTGTTATAATCAAAAGTATGTTTTTCGTCCTGTGTGTGTTTGTTTAACGCTGTTGAGGCGTTTTTCGTATATTTATGAACATTTAATCTGTTCTTCAGTATTTGGCTCGTCACGCCTATATATTTTTTGGGACAATTTGTGCAAGGGATCGAATATATTACATTTGATTTATTCATGAGAGGAGTTTTACTTTTTAAATTTGTGAACAATGTATTTAATTTATTATGTGACTTGTGGCATACGATTATATCGTGCTTTTTTAAAATGTATTTTATTTTTTCTGACAGCTCACTAGTGTAAGGTAATGCTACATATTTTTGCAGTTTATGTTCTATGTTTTTTGTTTTTACGTTATCATAAAACTTATATGTTCGTTTATCAATTATTTTGGTGATAGTCTTTTCGTTGAAATTATTATTTATTAGTGTCTTTTTTACTTTTTGCAGTATTTTTAGTCGGAATTCTGGAGACGTTAGGGATATAGCACGATCAGATAGACCGATTATAACGCTATTTTTTTGAGTTTTTGAATGATTAGAGAAACAGTTTAGATATCTACTTGACCAAGTTGGTTTGGTGTACCATTCAGTTAAAATTTTATTTTTTCTGCGTATAAGTGTCATATCTAGAAAATTTAATTTATTATTATTTTCTATTTCGGAGGTGAACTATAATTTTTCATTGAAACTGTTAAACTCTTGGAGAATTTCATTTATTTTATTTTGTGGTACGGCTGCTATGCAATCATCGATAAAACATTTGAAAAATATTATATTAAAAATTAATTTTTCTAAAACTTTTTCCTCTAAATATTCTATTACTAACTGAGCAATGGTAGATGAAATTGGTGATCCTATAGCACATCCATCGAGTTGTTTGTAAAAGGTATTTTCGTACTGACAGTAATTTGTATTTAGAACGAGGTCAACAGCATCCATAAAATTATTTTTTGATAGCCATGCATGTTTTTTTAAAATTTCCCATTTTTCTGCTAAAATAGTGTGGACAAGTTGATTTGATATGTTTGTATACAAAGATATAACATCTAGCGAAATGAGTCTGTAATTTTCAGCTGGGTTTATTGTATCAATAAATATTTTAAAGGCGAATGAATCTTTAATAAAAAAATCGTTTTTGCCTGTAATATTTAAAATGCAATTTGATAAGAATTTTGATAAACTATAGAATAGCGATTGTATACAAGAAACAATAGGTTTTAGTGGTATATTTTGTTTATGTAATTTTGGAAGGCCGTATATTTTTGGTGGAATAGCATTGTGAATGGTTAGCCTTTTTACATCTTTTTCAGTTAGTTCTTTTACATTCAGCAATTTTTTTATGAAGGTATTATTTTTCTTTTGATAAAGTTCGTTGGATCACTCTTAATATTTTTATATGTATTTTCGTCCTTTAGTAAGTTGTTCATTTTTGTGTCGTAATTTGCCTTGTTCATAACTAAAACTAATTTTAGTAATAGAGTAACAAAATGTCAAGGAAGAAAAAATTTTGAAAATGCCTTAAATAAAGGGCGAAACGTCAATTGTTTTGCATTTTTGCTAAATATAGAACCTAAACCCAAGAAAAGACAAAATAAAGGAAAAACGATATATATATATATATATATATATATATATATATATATATATATATATATATATATATATATATATATATATATATTAAACTATGTTTAAAGTATTAATACAACTATCAGCGAAATTTATAATGGAATATGTGTACTAGGAATCTATTCAGAAAATTCAAAATTCAAGTTCGTTCGTCAAAATTGATATTGTCCCCTTTAAATTACTCACCATCGACGACAACTCGCTTATGTCAGCACTTGATTCATCTTTCCAAACATTTCTGTAACTCGATTTTCGTTGTGGCAATCAGAGCCATCTTCGATTTTTCTATTACCTCCTTTCGGCTGCGAAAACGCGTTCCACGTAATGATTTTTTGACTTCATCCAACTGTTTGTTTCGTTCTTGGTCAAAAATTCACAGATAATGATGTCGTTGTGCGATGGGGCGTTATCATGGTGAAAAGTTCACGAGTTGTTTGCCCACAAATTCTTTCTTTTTGGTGAATTGCATAACGCCCAAATAATTATCTTTATTAAACATCTGACCTTCTGGCAAAACTTCGTAATATACAGTACCGTTATAATCCATGATAACTGAGAGCATCTCTTTCTTTTTCTACTAAAAACGAGGTTTTTTTTTTGGTTTTGGCTCATTTGTGTCTCTCCAGTCACTCGCTTGAGGTCTGGATTACGTGTCCTACTCATAAATCTACGCTCGTCTCCAGTAATGATGCGTTTGAAATTCGGAACCAGTGTCCTAAACGAATCCATAAGCAGTGTTCAGGTTTTTTGTCAGCTCTCTCATGGTTAATTTGTTGGTACTGATCAAAATTTCGCCCACTTTATTGATGTTTTTAGCAGTTTTCTATGTCGACGGCCTGTCGAGGATGAAGAACGCAGTGGGTCGTCATCCTCAACGGACTCACGACTTCCTCTGAAGCGTTCGTGCCTTTAATAACGACTGTTTTCTTTAGAGTATCATTACCGAAACACTTTTCCAACATTTCCAAGGTTGCAAATTCAACTCCATTTTGGGAACAGTAAAAAACCCAAAACACTACAGAAGTAGATGTACAAATGCTACGACGATAAAATTTTGTATGAATATCAATTATAAATGTGTCAATCTAACTAGAAAAACAAAACTCACACTAGCTTAGGAGCAGAGCGCCATCTGATTGTAATTCCGGGAATTTTCTGATCAAGATTTCCACTTATTTTCATAAGCGGTGGCGAGTGTGTTCTAATTGGTTGAAAGCTATTTGTTTATAGCCTTTAAAAGCAATAAAAACATTGTACAGGGTATTTGGTACATCGATAGGAAGTTTGGAAGATGTGATAGAGAATGTCATTTTGAATAATTTATGCCATACATGTACAAAAATGCACGGTTGTCGAGTTAAAGCACATTTTATAATTTTTAGGTTTTCTGGCAATTGGTAATTGAAAATTTAATTTTTATGATACTGGTGTAATTTTTCGGTTTGAAATTTTTTTTTCTTATTCTTTGGAGAGGACTAAAATTGAAATTACACACAGGAAGCTTTGTACTCAAAAATCTTATTCATCTACGAAAATTCAAGTTTCATTCCTATATTTGAGAAAGGTTTTTTCTAACAGTGAGAGGACATAATGCATTCAATTTATTGTAAAAATAACTTTATTGAAATACCTTTACAGTGGTTGATCTAAGCCCGTATCAATAAAATATTACATACATTAAATTCAGGGAAGATATTCATATTAACGAAATTAACAATTTTCTCTATTTATTTTGTATTTTCCTAAAATTACCAAAATCGCGTTAAGTGTTATTTTACATGTTATGTTCCAAATGTGAGCCATTATTTCTAATACATTTTTGGGCCCTTTTTCCCACTTGGGTGGTGATTACGCCTAGTCTCATTTCTTCCCTAAGTGTGACACCTGCTTCATTAATTTTTTCAATCAGTTGATTACGGTCCACTATTTCAACTTTATAGACAAGTTCTTTCATACGTCCCCAGATGGGAAAATCTACAGGCGTCAAGTCTGGGGACCTCGCAGGCCACAATATGGGACCGTTTCTTCTGATCCAACGATTAGGGAATATTTCATTTAAAAAATCTCTTACGTCAAGCCGATAATGTGCTGGACATCCGTCGTTCTGGAACACTACAAAACGTAATTGTTTATGTTTAAATATACAGGAAGGAAATATGGCCCAATGAAAGTTCTTTCGATTACCGCTGCCCATACATTTACACTGAATTTGTGTTGGAAGGATATTTCTTTTTTCATATGCAGATTCTTATCAGCCCAAAAGTCCATCTTCCATATCAGCATTTAACAAATAACGGCAGAACATAATTCTCCATGCTGGACCACCTTCTTCAAGGCCTTGAACCGGGGTGTAATGGAATGGATGTTTTCCTTCAACTTTCAAAACGTTCCACAACTGGTTGTTTATCTATTGGTGTTTTTATTTTGTTTATGTTTATTTTAGAAACAACAATTACCGTCCTGGTGAACAGAAACACAAAAATTCATCTTTTGAGCGTTTAGAACATCCAATGCAATACATTAGATATTTTGAATTTTAATTAAATTAAGAAAAAGTGAATAGAGAAAATTGTTAATTTCGTTAATATGAATATCTTCCTTAAATTTAATGTGTGTAATATTTTATTGAAACGGGTTTCGACCAACCACTGTAAAAGTAATTCAATAAAGTTATTTTTAAAATAAATTGAATGCATTTATTTCTCTCACTGTTAGAATAAAACCTCTCCCAAATCTAAGAATAAAACTTGAATTTTCGTAGATGAACAAGATTTTTTAGTACACAGTTTTCTATGTGTTATTTTAATTTTAGTCCTCTTGTTATTATGATGTATGAACTAAAGAATATAAAAAAAAAATTCAAATCGAAAAATTATTCCACTATCATAAAAATTAAATTTTCAATCACCAATTGCCAGAAAACCGAAAAATTATAAAATGTTCTGTAACTCGATAACCGTGCATTTTTGTACTCAGGCATATATGGCACAAAATGACATTTTCTATCACCTTTTCCAAACTTTCTATCAATGTACCAAACACCCTGTATTTTCGTACTGCAATTAATCCTGTCTTGCAGTTCTTGACTTGAGCTACCAATTGCTGGACGCAGAGTATAAAAACATTTTTTTAGTCAAAAGTTATTCATGTTGAAAAGTGCTAAAAAATACAATTTTTCTAATATTTAACGGTGTTTAACTCGAAAACTGTACATCGGACGAAAAAAACGCTTAGATCGCGGAACACGAAATTTTTTTTTTAATTATCAACAATTTTTTTGTTCATAATAAATTACCTGACCATTTCTCAGGAATCCACGCTCTAAATTCGTATTCAGGGGTCAAAGTACATAAAAAAACTTTTGTGGAGTCATATCTCTTTATCAAATGCGAAAAAATTTTTTGAGTACAAGTCTTCAAAAATTATATTTAATCCACTAAAAACTTCGGTTGTGAAAATAGAATAACATAAAACATTTCTTGATAAAAACAAATGTCGCGTTTTAAACAACATGTATAAAAATAAGCAATTTTGTTATCAGTTTTACGAAATGGACAGTTATGTACGAAACCACGCATTAATTTAGCAATTTTTTATAAATACACTTGACTCCTTATGGAGAATCGATCATATTATATTGGCTTTTAAAATTATTCCTAGAATATCTAAATTTATACTACTAAAAATATCGACCCATAAGGTGTCAAGTGCATTTTTCCAATTTGTCAATTCAAATTTAGCCAAAAATATTGACAAATTAGTCCAGTAGATTGCATTTGACGCTTTGTAGGTAGTTTTTTTAGATAGTTAAAAAGAATATTTTAAGCTGACTCTAACAAAAAGTCTTCCAAGTTAGACTTTTTGTTTTTCTATGATCCCTTTAAACCATTACCGGTATTCTAAGAAAAATTACTTTCTTTAGTTATCGGCATCATGTAAGGATGGAGCTTTAGTATTGTGACAACATACTGCTACCACATGACTTCTGAATTGTCAAACAAAAATATGGCTAAAACTTATAATACTGAAACAAAATAAGCATATTCTTATTCCAAATGTTGGGATTTAGTTGAACCAGGTCAATAAAACAACTTATGGAACATTTTATATTCAAATAATCCCTCAAGATCAGCCAGGGGTCATTTCTGAATCATTTCAAGGTCAAATTGAGAAAAATCCGCTAAATAAATTTGAAAAGAAGATATGTCAATTTTTGGGCTGGCTAAATTCAAATTTGTGGTTTGTTTAATCCCCCAAAGTCAGCCATACAGCAAAGTGTTCCACAAGTTGTTTTATTAACTTTGTCCATGCATATTCTTTGTTCAGTGCTTGAAACAATAACTTTGCTTATAACAGAAGTGCAGGTTATTTCGGGTTAGTTTGCTTATAAAAAATAAGGAATCACATTCGAGAGGATCAAACTACTCGTAATTAGTGTAATTTCCACTTTATTTTGTAAAGGCATCTTAGTTAGAACTTGAAATAATTCTGAACAACTTTTTTTTTGGTGGTGAATTTTGAGCGCGGTGTTCGTCATGTTAAAATGAATCTCCGCTGATAAAAAGAACGATTCCCCTATTTTTATGTCTTTTATAATATACCATAGTTTTATCAAAAACTGAGCCGGATACTTCAAGTACCTTTCTTGGTAATGTTTGAGTAGTGTACATGTGGTACGTTATGAGCCAAATTAGCAGCAATTAACCGCTGTCCCAGTTTAGTTTAAAATTTTGAGAGTTGATAAAGCTACCCAAATATTGAAGAGCTTCGAAATTTAAACAATTTTGCTGCGTTTTTGTGTAATTTACTGTATATACACTGCAATTCAAAGAATTTTTTTATTTTTGAATATTTCAAAAGTAAAACAGAGGACAAATTTTACATATATTTTTTTATGAAGCCGTCCATTGAATTAAGTTCTTTTTTAATTTTCATCTTAAAAATTTATTTCTTAAAAGTCTGAAAAAAGGTATACTATGAATCTAAATAATCTTGGATGACCTTTAGTTACAAAAATGTATGAAATGATTTTGTAAGAATTATAACAATTTATATATTTAACGCGCCCTCGGTCGTATCTATTTACGTTATGATCTAAAAAACATCTTATTTAAAGCTAAATAGTTATTTTTGTATAATGATTATTTACATTACTTTAGTTAGTATTAGCGAGATGATCAACTTAATTACTTCTTTAAGTGATATTTATTAAAACGAGTTGTATATGATCAAAATGATCATCTTAATACTACTATCTGAAGGTATACGAATAGTGATTTTGTGCAAAAATAACTAATTAGCAAATATTTCACAATGATCAGATAAATAAGCTCCATTCAACATATTTGAGAATTACGCGCGACTCAGCGTGTATACGTCATAACTTTTGAACTGTTCAATCATGAATACAACATAATGATATGAAATATTTAAAGCTCAAAATAAATTTCTTTTAATTGCATATTTCTTTTCGCTGATAGCAAAGTAGCCACAATGTTTAATGGCATATTATTTACACGTCCCAAAGAAAAAAAGCTTTAAATCGGATCGTCCGGTTCCACGCCAACCGCTTTTCAAAAAAAAAATATATATATATACATATAATTATTGCAAATTTACAATGCACCAAAAAGTTGAATTATCAAGATTTATGCAAAGTTTAAGATTTTTTTAGATTTATAAAAAATAGATCTTTTTAAAAAAAATTTCTAAACTTTTGAAACAAAAATTGAAAAAAAAACTTTATTCGAAAAACAGCTTCATGAAAAATGCATGTGAATTTTTTCCGCGTTTTTTAACTTTTGCTATGTTCTAAAGTTAGAAAAATCGTTGATTTAAATTGTGTATTTACAAAAATGCACAAGTTTTGGAATTCTTCAATATTTTGTCACCTTTATGGACCTTCCTTGAAGCAAATCCGTGATATGGCGGTTAATCGCAGTTCTTGTTGCTTGCTCTTACTTTGTGGCTTCACAGTATTTAAAACTAGTTAATACACAGCTAATATTGAATAAAGTTCATTGAAAACACACTTATCTAACCTTAGATTGATTTTTTGTTGGTGCCAGCCTACAATAATCTTTAATTGTATTCAATTAGAACAGTAGTAAGAACACTTTTTAATATATATTTCCACTGTACCATACATATATGTATAGTTTTATGCGTCATAACAAAGTCTGATACTTCATTTCTCTTCTTTTTTAGATATATTCTTGCAAATTAGACTGTATTTTGACACTGGTCATATTTTAATTCACTGTGTTTCACAATGAAAAACCAATATCTTTATAACAGCACTAAGAATTTATTAATTATAGATCAATCCAAGGAAATTTGTTCGTAACAAGAATACTGTCAGGATATGACTATGCTATCACACTAAAAACAATCCGTAATGATATTTTGTTATATTTTTTACTTTTTACTATGACCCGTTAATTCGTTATAAACAACCAAAACCAAGAAATTGCGCTTTTTTTCATTTTTTTGCTTGTAAAACCAAAATTAATGAAACAATCTCGATGGAATAAGCAGATGAATTGTAGAGAATAATAATACTAACAAAATTTGTCTTGGATAGACTCAATTGCATCATAGCAACGGAGATAAACGGTAAAAATCAGAAAACTCAGAGTTTTCTCAAAAATTCATTCATCTACGTCCATCCATCCATCCATCTACATACAATTTATGCGAGTCCTCACTCGCATAAATTGTCTATAAACGTACAAATTTTTACGGCATGCTACACAAAACGTAAATTTTTCTAATGTTGACGAGGCCTAAGATATTCTAAATTAACAGATACATATATGTATCGTTTTATGCGTCATAACAAAGTCTGATACTTCATTTCTCTTCTTTTTTAGATATATTCTTGCAAACTAGACTGTATTTTGATTCTGGTCATAATTTAATTCACTGTGTTTCACAACGAGAAACCAATATCTTTATAACAGCACTAAGAATCTATTAATTATAGATCAATCCAAGGAGATTTGTTTGTGACAAGAATACTGTCAGGATATGACTATGCTATCACACTAAAAACAATCCGTAATAATATTTTGTTATATTTTTTACTCTTTACTATGACCCGTTAATTCGTTATAAACAAACAAAACCAAGAAATTGCGTTTTTTTTCATTTTTTTGCTTGTAAAACCAAAATTAATGAAACAATCTCGATGGAATAAGCAGGTGAATTGTAGAGAATAATAATACTAACAAAATTTGTCCTGGATCGACTCAATTGCATCATAGCAACGGAGAAAAACGGTAAAAATCAGAAAATTTAGGGTTTTTTCAAAAATTCATTCATCTACGTCATTTTTTAAATTGTAGCGCTGGCCCGTTGCGAAATAATAGTAGTTTAAATTTACGTTATGAGCGAGCGATGCACCACTAAAAAGATGCAAAAAAAAACGAGTTGACTGAATGCGGAGGACTGCTAGAATGAAATATTTCACAATGATAAGATAAATAGGCTCCATCCAAGGTTATGCAGAAAAACATACTTGAGAATTATGCGCGACTCAGCGTGAATACGTCAGTTTTCAAGTGTTCAGTCATGAATACAACATAATGAAATGAAATATTTAAAGCTCAAAATAAATTTCTTGATTGCATATTTCTTTTAGCTGATAGTAACGTAGCCACAATGTTTAATGGCATATTATTTGCACGTCCCGAAGAATAAGTCATAAAAAGGTATAAATCAGATTGTCCGGTTCCACGCCAACCGCTTTTCAAAAGAAATATGTATATAATTATTTTAAATTTTCAATGCACCAAAAAGTTGGATTATCAAGATTTATGCAAAGTTTAGGGTGTTTTTTTCAGATTTATAAAAACTGAGCTGTTTAAAAAAAATCTAAATTTTCGAAACCAAAACTGAAAAAAAACTTTATTCGAAAGACAGCTTCATAAAAAATGCATCTGAATTTTCTCAGAGTTTTCCTCCTTTTAACTTGTGCTGTATTCTAAAATAAAGAAACTCGTTGATTTGAATTGTTTATGCTGCAGAATTTACAAAAATTCACAAGTTTTGGAATTCTTCAATATTTTTTTACCTTTATGGACGCTCAAAATTTGAAGCAAACCCGTAATATGACGGTTAAACGCAGTTCTTGTTGGCTTGCTCCTAGTTTGTAACTCCGCAGTATTTAAACTTAGTGGATACACAGCTGATATTGAATAAAGTTTATGGACAACACTTATAATTAACGTTTGATTGACTTTTTGTTGGTGTCAGCCTACAATAATCTTTAATTGTATTCAATTAGAACAGTAGTAAGAGCACTTTTTATTATATATTTACACTGCAGAATAACCATATTTTTTGCTTATAATGTTATTCTTTTATAATATGACACTAATAACTTTTAATACACTTTCAGAAGTTATGTTAGCGTAAAAATAATTTTTGAACATCTTAAATATCATCTCTTAAAAAACATAGATTTCAAGAAGATTTTTTAAAAATAATCTTTTATCCTTTTGCTGTTTGGGATATTTAAACTAAAAATAATGTTATTTGTGCTGATATACAAATTAGATTATAATAAATTTACAACTAAGCAATTACGAAATTCGTCTACTCTTATGTGTACCTATCTTATTAGATTTGGATCTAAAGTCGCGTTCATATTAGTAAAAATTTTAGCATAAGCTGTATATGAACGCAAAAGTTTCTGCCGCATGCTACACACAACGTAAATTTTTGCTTATGTGGACGCGGCGTAACACATTTGAAATTAACAGATACATGTACATTTGTATGTGCGTAGAGTTAGGGGTCTGTGCCTCCCTACTGCTGCTCAGTCAGATGTTCCTTATCGGCTAGAGCAGGTTCTTCAGTCCTATTTCCCTCAGAAATCTCAGGATGTTGGACAGCTTCAAGGTGGGTAGCTCCCCTTCTTCGATTTGGTGTGCTCCCAAGAACCGTATCCTAGAGTTTTCTAGAGCGCTGCACTCTACAAGGATATGAATATAGATTTCGTCCTTCTCCTCACAGAATTTGCACTCTTTTATTTCTGCCATTCCGTGTTTCTTGAGGTGTCGCTTCAGGTGGCAGTGCCCTTGTAGGACCCCAGTCAGAACTCTGAGTTGGTTCAAGCTTATGCATTCTTTGAACCTCTTGTGGTCGTAGTTCCCCAGAAGTATCTGCGCTTGTCTCAATCCTTGTAGCTCCGTCCAATAATTGGATCTCCTGCTTTCTTCTTCTATCTTTAGTTCTTCCAGCATTAGGCTGCTACTGATTCCAGAGAAAAGCTCTGGCCCCAGATACATACATGTACCTGATAAAAGATGTCAAGGCAGCTTTACCACACATCGTCAGTAACAACATAACTTTGGGGGATTGTATAGACAAGGTCAATTGATTTACAGACAAATTTTATGAAAAATTTCAGTTAAAGTCCTGCACCGATTACACAAAAAACAAAACATCGATAGCACTGTTTTTATTTATAAGTTCGTGTGCCTTATTGACTCAGGTATACCTGTCATTGAACTTGATAAAATCAAGTGAATAACTTTAAATCTGTTTATAAAAAAAGCGCCAGGTTTGGATGGTCTGCCGAACGCGGGTATGAAAATAGCTCTTTTCAACTATTACTGACCAAACTCAAAATTATTAAAATTATTAGAGAAACGAACGCGCCACCATCGTAAACAGTTATAGGCTTATTGGTATACTTTCGAACCTGAAAAAAATAGTTGATAGAGCAATTTTAAATCTCCTGGTCGACTCCATAGTTGATAGGGACATCTTGCCTACGGAGCAATTCAGAGGGTGTTACACTGGCGTTTAGCAGACCACCAAACTGGCATCGCTCACAACGCAGTAATTTAACAGTAAGTTCCATACAAGCGCAATCTTTTTCGATATCAGCAAAGTCTTTGACAAGGTGTGGAATAATTAAACTAATAAGGTCTGGAATCTCCAACTACCCTGTAAAACTGGTCTTAGGTTTCCTAGAAGGCAGAATATCCTCAGATAATGCTATACCTTCTGTAATGCGAATTAAAGAAGAGGTTTCTGAGGGTTCTTTGTCTCTCACTCTATTTAACCAATATACTGTGGATATTCCGATTTATTCGCTGACGATCCAGCTATTGCAATATCTTCAGGTGAAGCTAGATTTGCGATCCCAGGAATCGGTTATCCATTTGTAATGCTTTAAATTCCTTGAAGAGATGACGTAAAATACTTAAGGCTAGTCTTCTATAGGAAACTCAACTGGTTTATCAGCACAAACCATCTGCTAATTTAAGAGCTATTTATTCACTCAATCGTGTCTTTTGGTTCTCTCACACAGATTACCAAGGACAGATCAAGATACATTATCTACAAAGATCTTGGATGCGAATCCTTTTCGGTTTTTATTGCCAACTTAATTACAAAATATCTCTAGGTAGAGCTCAAAACACAACAAACCAGCATATGCTATCTAACTAGTCTCACTACAGCAGCTTCACCAATTTGTTAGAAATTGGTTGCTTAACCTTTAAACTGGGGTCGTTTTATATACCAGTAGCCAGTTTAAAAGCCAAACACTTACGTTCTATAGCCTTAAATGGAATGCCTCTTTCATATGAATTCTATAGAGCCAGTCCGACTTGTTCATTATATATCATGTGTCAAAGAACATTTTTTATTTACAAAAATATTTAAATTATTTTTTTCTTGCTCTATGTACTTTTCAATGTATTTTAGAAAAAAAACCTTCAGTATGAAAAGACACGTGCATTCACATATGTTTAAAAAATAATAAATCTGTTCCTAAAGTTCTCTTTTGGATGTAGTAAGAGGATATAAAAATTTCCGTCACGTACAACATTTTTACAAACTTCGAGTGATTTACTTTGCTCGGATAAAATAACTAATCAAAGGCCTTTTTATTGGAACATATAGGATAACATTTTTAACTTGTAGAACAACAAGTTTCTGATTTTGTTAGATGAAATAAAATATTATTTGAAAATATTTCTCTAATAATTATTATTATCAATATCTTCAAAACATTTAACTCAATATTTACTCTTCTTTTAAGATTTTCCTAGATTTATAATAAATTGAAAACATTTTTTTTTAATATAAATGTTAAGAGAAGCCCTAGAAAAATTATCTCTCTAACAATGAAACCATAGACGTTTGCGATAATTGCATTTTTCGATAGAATTTCTGTTAACTTTATTCACACTCCAATTCAAATATTTTTTTTCTGATCTTCGTTTTCTGGATTTGATACAAGGTAATACACTAGCTCGTCCCGACTCCGGTGCTTCTTTAAAGTCAGAACAATCCTTCTAGATAAACTACATAGACTCCGATTTGTAAACCCATCCGTGGGAACTCTCAGAAAATGGGGTATACACTTCCGAAAGGAAAGCATGTCCTGTCAAATGCAGAGGTAACCGCCCACCACAAATACATTATTCTCCTTCAAAACACGGAAGTCTAATTTGTGGGTTGAACTCTACCCTTTTCTTTATAATAAAGCACGCAACCCGTACATTAGGACTCTTTCTATAATGAGCCTTCCCTTTTTAAATCATACAGTAAGCCTGGAGGCCCAGAAATGGAAACCACATGTTTCTTCACTTTCCACATAAGTGCATCCATGCACGTCTTGTCACTCCAACAACGTATGCCAAATAATTAAAAGTTAGTACTGCTACATACCATAAAACTTATTCGTTTTATTAATATGATTTTTTCAAAAGTAAATTCCCAAACTAGCCGTTAACCCAACATTTTTGTTGCTGCCCACTCAGTATTACTGTACGGAGATTTTCTTCATTCCACATGTGTAAATTATGAGAACAGGTATAATCTCTTCTATTTTAAAGCCTGTTTCGTCCGTAAATAAATAACCAATCAATAGTGATTTTTTCAAATAAAATAATTAAACAGCAAACTACCTGCACCAAGATTTAAAGAAAAGGAATTTGCCTGCAAAATTTCATTGCAAAAGCTAAAAAATAGACGAAGTTATAAAGACTTTGATTAACAGATGGACAGACAGACAGAATAATACCATAAAGTTACCAAGCTGGGTATATAAACTTAAAAAACGGCCAAGTATATGAGTAATTCCTGCTAATTTTTAAAATTTGAGTTTTTCTTTAAGTAAACGTATATCCCTGCTGTTACTCGTTTTGTTATTAAGTCTTTTCGGAAAACTATTTTTTTTTATAATTTTTTGCTAAAATAGGCAAATGAATTATTTCTTGTTGTAATATAGGGGTTCCTAAAGAGAAAAGAGTTTACACCAACGAAAGGGATTAATATAACCTAAGTATTTTTTCAAACCAAAATCAAATTTGAGGTTCAAATTACAAGTACATTCCCAAAATTATCTCCTACAGTCGGAAAAAACCTCGAAAGTCTGAAAAAAAGATTGAGCTTTTAGAATTGTTGTTCTATCTCAGAGTCGAATTGATTCTAACTTTGAAGGCATGTGTGACGTAATTAAGTAAAAATGTACATACAACAAATTTATAACAAACCCTCAAAATAAAGTGAAAAGTAGCCTCAATCACCAAAAAGCTTACCTAACTAAAGATAAAATTCGGAACACAATTATTTTTTAGAGTCTACAAGAAATCACATTTAGGATGAATAAATAGTAAACAAAACTGGCTCAAAAACACTAAGAAACAGAGCAAACATAATTAACACTTTTAATTTATAGCGGTGGCTTTCAACTCCAAAAATAAAGCATTTGGATATCGATACTCCGTATAGTTATCGGTTGAACCATATAAAACATTGTGCAGTTTGTAGAATTAAGGATTGATGAAAAAAATATAGTTACATAAGATAATAAAAAACTTGTTTGAAAAAATTATTTAATAAAGAAAAGAACACAACAAAAACTTTTATAAGAAATAATATAAACTTAAACAAACAACACGGATACAAATTTAAGCTTTTTTTGAGCTTCTTTTAATGACAGGCAAACTCCAACCTCCAAATAGGGAAAAATGCTCACAGGTTAATTTATCGAAACAAGAGCCGCAAGTAAACGAGTTAAGGTATAATTTTGACGAGTTTTTTATATTTCAAATTAGCTGAAAAATTTGTTTTAATTTCGGCGCCGATTTTATTTCAGCATTTATCAAATTATCTACTTTTTCGATGTCTTTGGTAGTGATCGGAAAATCTAACAGGGGTTTTCACATGATTGTAAAATAATGATATAAATAGTTTGCAGTATTGTACATTAGACAAAAATTATGTTTTCATTATTTCTATCCTAAAAAATATGTTTCAGGAAATGAGTTACGTTATTCATTGCTATTTTCAATCAGGAAGAGAATTTTTCAATAAATAGGTACACTTTTCTAGTTGAGCTAGATTTTTTTGTTATTTCAAGCATTTCATATTATACAGGGTGTTTGGTACGTCGATAGAAAGTTTGGAAGAGGTGATAGAGAATGTCATTTTAAATAATTTATGCCATATATACCTTAGTAAAAAATGCACGGTTGTCGAGTTACAGCACATTTTATAATTTTTGGGTTTTCTGGTAATTGGTGATTTAATGATACTGGTATAATTTTTCGGTTTGAAATATTTTTTTTCTTATTCTTTGGTTCATGCACTATAATAACAACAAGAGGACTAAAATTAAAATAACACACAGAAAACTGTGCAGTCAAATATTTTATTCATCTATGAAAATTCAAGTTTCATCTTAGATTTTAGTGATATTTTTTTTCTAACAGTGAGAAAGATAAATGCATTCAATTTATTTTAAAAATAACTTTGTTGAATTACCTTTTACAGTGGTTTATTGAAACCCATATCGATAAAATATTACATACATTAAATTCAGGGAAGATATTCATATTAATGAAATTAATAATTGTCTCTATTCACTTTTTCTTAATCTAATTAAAATACAAAATATCTAATGTATTGCATTGGATGTTTTGAACGCCTAAAAGATGAATTTTTATATTTCTGTTCACCAGGCCGGTAATTGTTATTTCTAAAATAAACAGAAACAAAAGAAAAACACCAATACATAAACAACCAGTTTTTTAGCCAACCATACAGATAACATCGGCTTTAATGCTAGTCGCACACATCTTGCAGTTGTGTTTTACACCAGGTCAGTGTTCACTTACTAAATTTAAAATTGCCTTGTTGACAAAACGATGGCTACTTTTTCCAATTTAGAAAACGCTAATATAATTTTCATGTATGGTAGAGCAGACGGCAATGCAGTTGCAGATCAAAGACTATACCGAGATCGATTTCCTGGAAGAAGAGTTCCCAATGTACAAGTTTTTATTAACACATATCCCCGTATTTGTGAAACTGGTAATCTTCTTTTCAGAGAAAAATTGCATGCAAACAGACATGCTGTCGAAGTAGAACAAAAAATTCTGGATTTATTTGATGCAGATCCAACCACTAGAAAGGTAGCTAATCAGCTTAATTTGTCTGCTTAGAAAGTGTGAAACGTTATGAAAGTTGAAGAAAAATATGCATTCCATTACACCCCGGTTCAAGGCCTTGAAGAAGGTCATCCAGTATGGAGATTTCTGTTCTGCCGTTATTTGTCAAAGCTGATTTGGAAGATGGACATTTCTTGAAAATTATTCTTTGGTCCGATGAATCAAAAATTTCTCGGGCAGAGAACATATACAGTTTATATCTATAGGCCTATATTACCCAAAAATCGGGATCAAAATACGTATTTGACTGATGTATAACTATTGTCGAATTAATAACATTCAGTACAAACCCGTTCGTTTATATATACATGTCATTGTTCACGATAAGCTTAAAAACTACTGAATAGTTTCAAAAGTCCTTTTACAGTCTGACATCCTCCACTTTCCGGTTATACATAAGCCAAGTTTTGTTACGCTAAGTCTCTGATGGGAAAAACAATAAATAAAAACTTCGGTTTACCCGGGCAATGCCACACGGGCCCCGACCACCAGTCAGGAGCGGATTGAGACAGTTGGCTACGTCGACGGCACCTGACATGAATCTTCCCTTTCAGCCTGGCAAGCACGACTTTCTATACGAGATTTTTATTACTTTCTTTTGAAATCCTGACAGGAAAATAGAGATTTTTATTGAACTGTAACTACCTTCTTCACTATTCTAAGTATTTATTAAATATGTAACTTCTATAAATACACATTTGTGTAACATTTTTAGATAGTTTTGGCGTTAAACTCATAAAGACGTCTTTGAAACATTTTTGATCCGAATTTTATATCACTTTTTTCTTCAAATGCGATAATCCTTACAGATGGTAAGCAACCTCTCACATATATTTGTCCTATGTGTTGCCTATATTATATAAAAATTTACAGGACCGCCGGTTTTACGTTGTAACATTTTCATATTGTACAACAAATTAATAAGACGCAACAGTTTTAGTGCCTTTGAAGATAGAGTTGGAGTGTCCAATTTTCGTGGGGAGTTACAAGGAGAAAGAATATCACTGTAATCACTGATAAAAAGTAAAATAAATACAGTTTCTTTTTACTTTTTACTATCACATCACTTTTTTTACTTATTATTCTTATTATTTTTGACAGAAGATGTTCAAATACTTTTCTTAAGGGATGTTTAAGGAATTTAAAGGGTCATATTTTCTACAATTTTCGACGTGCCGTCACTGCAAGCATAGGAAGTTCCTCCTACCACTTAAAACTAAAAATATTCATTTTAATTTAATAATTTTACACACAAAACATAAAATGGGCATAAAAAAAGAAAACAAAAAGACACGATACAGTGTCATATATAAATATACAGAGTGATTCTTCGGGAAGTTAATCGATCGGTTGTTGGAAAAATATAACTAGAAAGAATTTGAAAATTTAACAGTGTACCTTCGAACATATCCCTGTAGAATTCCTGTCAATTCTAGAAATGAATTTATGGTTGCCTAAATTATTATTATTGTTATTTCCAATATGTAAACAATATCTAACAATATTTACCAAAAAAAAAATATTTTAAATCCTCTTTTTGTTAATATTAAATGCAAACTTCGCATTTATAGTAATTTCTAACATTTAAAAACACTGAAAAGAGCCACGACAAGCAATTAAACTGAAAGAAATGATAAGTAAACATGTTTATGTCTGTCAAACATCAAAAAAGCCTTTTCCCCACCGACCATAAACAGCCTTCAAACAAATTTATTGTTGTTTAAATCTATATCGAAGCAGTGTACTAACGTGCATGGGAGAGCCTGCTAAAATATTTTCAAGATGGCGGCACTTCCTCTTATACCGGACGTAGATATCAACTGTCAAAAATGACGTTTGCGGATCAAAACTTAACTATAAATTTTTCCTATAAGAAAGTTTTTATTATTTAATTTGAATTAGTTTTCTTGTAGACGAAGATCGAATTTAGTAGCCTTTTTGAAAATTATTGGTACAGAGTGGTCAAAAAAGAAGAATAAAAATTATATGTAAAAAATCCTCAAATGTCAATTTTTTCAAATAGAAAATACCTATTTTTATAATTTGATCATATTAATCATTAAAAATAAGGGTAATTTTGTATAAGGTTGTCTATTTCAAATATATGTAGTTTTCAAAATATTGACAATTCCACTTTTTTCTATTGTAAAAATGCTATACGGCTTTTAAATTAGTAATTAGTTGGCCATGACAGCGAGGCGTGGCGAAAATAAAACAATAGAACCCTACAGAATAGTCAATATTTCTCCCTATTTGACATTCATTAATAATAATCATGCCAGGGCGATTAAATTACGCGCACGAAGATTATTTAAACTTATTTATTATTTATGGAGAATGTGAGTTATTTGAAGAACATGCGATACATTCGAGATCCGATATCCGCAGAAACAAAAACCAACACCACCAACTATTAAAAGAATTATAGAAAACTTCAAGAACTTTGAATCCATAAAAGCAAAAAGAAATAGAAATAAACCAGTTGTTAATAAAATAAAGTTACCAAAATTATTTGAGTAATGTTCAGATTGACACCTGTGAACTTACATACAGTTTTTGGCACCTAGAATTCTTTTAGTATCCTTTTTTTTGGTGACTATACTTTAGCTGTTATTTAATTTTAAAAAGTTAGGTAGAAAACTGGCCGCAAAACGTTCTAGAACCATTTTAATTACCATAAGCATTGAAGGTAGTCTAGCATGTATTAAAAAAATCTTCGATGTCCAGGTCTCTATTCCTTAAATTAAAGTTTTTCTTCTACCTTGTGTTTCTCTATGTACAATATATCTACCATTTCCATTTATTTCATCTAATGCTGATGACTGGATCCTTGATGGTGACTATTTGTAGTTAAGTGGAGCCTCACAAGGTTGATCCTAACTCACTGACAAAATCAGAACTAAGCTAGATCATATACGTCAAAAACGATGTAAAAATATGGGCCAGAAAATAGAAAAAATAAAACCAGGAAAGTCAGAAACCAGAAAAACCAGCAAAGAAAAAAAGTCCTGAAACAAAATTCTTTTTTTTTAGTAAGTTTTAATAAGAAATATATGAGGACAACATCTTACCTCATCCATTAGTGGACTATTCAAAAAAAAACTAATTTTTACATAGCATTGTGCCTTTTCAGAACCTACGGCAAAATCTATCACCTGCTTTAGACGGTTCAATCGTAAAGGAAGCCAAAATGAAAATTCTTATCGCTGCCTCACCTGGCAAATTTCAGGGATAATTGATGTTCTTTTTTGCTAACCTTATTCTCAACCTGGAGCATTCTCACCTATCTCTGAACTTACCCAGATAAGCAGGTAATAAATTAAATATTGACAAGCCAAGGAAAATTATCAAGAAGAAAATTATCATCAAAATAGCCCGAAGTTACTAATCATGATTAAAACAAACGAAAAATGTTACAAATTCTACACTGGATACTCAACTATAAATTACCGTGCTCGTATCAAAAGAATCGGATATACATTCATAACCAATGCTAATTGAACTATTACTGACTATAACCTTCCATATTTTGAAAGTGACATGGAATGTAAATAAATCAGAATTTATTAAAAATAAAATATTTTGTTTAATTATTACATCCTAATTTAAACCAAGTAATGTGGTATAAAACTACATTTTAGAAACTCTGTTCAGAAGAAAGAGTGATAAACTATAAAACCAACAAAATTAAGAAACAAATTTTAAATTACTAGACAAATAATTAACTTTTAATCCGGTAAAATTATACACATTACTAAAGAGCATATATCATTAAAGAAATCTGATAAATTTAAATGCCACAAAAGATATCCTTATGACGGTCCTGTTCGTTATTATTGTCATACGGTAGATAACCACCCTTTTAATTAAAAAACCTTTCCAGGAAATAGGACGCCTTATTAGTATGTACAACATGACAGTTAAGGCAACCTAATTATCTTTAAAGTTGAGAGAGTGTAGCAACGTTATTTTACCAAATTATACGTAGATTTTCTATTAAATTTTAACGAGGCGTACCGATAGAAAGTGCCTTAAGCAATTTATTAAGTTAGTAATAAGCAACCACTTTTCTTGTATATAATTAGAGCATGAATCTGCCTGAGACAGGCAAGAATTTAAAATATTTGTTTTAATATTTTCACCATTATTTTTGAAGAGATCAGAAAGTAGTGCTGATTGCTAATAATGAAGTTTCCGAAATAATGAAGAGCTTTTGTTTCTTTAGCATCTAAGTTTTAATATAAGAAACATTAGCTTTACTTTAAAAAGCATTTATATTTTCCTAAATAAAAATATTTAATTTTAAATTAAGAGATATAAATAGGTTGCTATTCTTCAATTAAATTATAAGCAACTACTTTAGCCACTGCTGTGGCGACTTCAAGTTAATAAATTAATCCAAAATTACTAAATCAGTTGCTATTTTCGGAAGTCGGTACATTATATAATAAATATTTTAAAAAGAGATACTGTTTCTTAATAAGGGAACCGTCTATAATTTCTGGTATTTTTTAATATGTTGGAGTATACACAAAAATATCTGAGTCCTATATTCCATTTCTAGAGGGTGATAACTACCCCTAACAGGCTATTAACTATGTTTTTGAGAAAAAGACTAAAACGTAAAAGTGTTTTTATTATTTCGTGCGGTCAACTGACCTCCGAACATGACAAAATGGCAAAGTGCTATCAAATTAAGGGACGGCTTTTTGATATTAAGGTAGATTAGTCCTCTTTTCAGTTGTTTGCATTTTATTCGAAAACTATGCATTTTTCGTAAGTACATTTTACAGAAAAGTTGTAGGTAATGAAATTTCCGTTCGATATGGTGTCTTACTTACTTCAATTTAGTTCCTTAGTTCAAAAAGGTATTATTTTTTAAATAAACCTTAAAAGAAAATCAAAAAATGCAAAAAATTATTTTATTTTCAGATGAAATTAAGTATACATATTACTTCACAAAAAAGAAAGATGATATCATTCCCGTAAAAATGAGCTCCTGCAGAGGTCATCATGATGAAAAGTAACCGAGCTATGGCTTCTCGAACTTTGCTTCTTTTCTCGATATTTTTGCTTTTTTTTTCAATTTTCGTCCCACAACTTATTTGTAAGTGAATTTATGTAGGGTATTAAAAAAAGCTGACATCACGCCCGTTAAAATGGTACGATAAAAGGCCGAGAAATGGCTTTTAAAAGTTTGCAACTTTTTACGATTTTGAAAACTTTTTACCAACACATTATGTAATTTTATTTCTTTCCTTGAAAATTTTTGTTCATTGTAAAGCTCGATTATATTATTTTCAATAATTTTGTCAATTTCTTTGCTATTATCACCGAAAACATCATCTTCAGTAACGTTAGGTACATTAACGTTTCCAGAATGTAAACCCATACATTCCTTGCAGAACATGGAGCAATTGATTTCCAACTTCCTGCCACCACAATTCCCTTGGCATCGTTTGGTGTATCTACAGACGACTTTTTCAAGCCAAGGTTGCAATACAAGAGGTTTATTTGTAAAAATTGGTATCAACCCACTTTACGACCATTTCCAACCCCAGTGAAGAGGATTTAAAATATTCTCTTCCCATTGTTGCATTTGCAAATATTTTCTCAAGCCATACTGTTTAGTAGCATCATTTGTTAAAGGCAATTGCAATGAAGTAAATTTCGCACTTGTTGAATGTTTCTAGAATAGCTAATAGCAACAGGTGTTTAGCTTTCAATATTCAGGCCGTATAATTTCAATTTTCATTTTCAATTTCAATTTATTCATCAGTATCATGTTTTATAACACTTACATTCGTCAGTATATAAAATAAAAAACACTACAAATACATTTACATTTAAAATCTTAATTATATACATTACACATGAAACTTAAGCTAAGTCTAGTTTAAAAATTATGATTAAAATTTGTAATGAATAAATTCGTCAAAACTATAAAATGCATTCTGGATTAAGATTTCTTTTATTCTATATTTAAAAGGATTATCTGGAAGCTCTCTCAATGACAGAGGCAAAACATTAAAGAATTTTATCACCAGGCAACCAGGCCCATTCCGACACCTTTCCAAGCGAAAATGTGCTGCACCAAATTATCCCTGTGCCTCGTGTCCCAACTGTGGACCCCACTGTGCGTTTTGAAACTTTCTTTGTATTTTTTAACATACAGTATCTTATCCAAAATGTATTGCGATGGCAATGTTAATATTTTTAGTTCGGAGAATGCTGCTCTACAGTCCTCCCTAAAGTTCATACCCCGCACCATTCTCACAGTCCTTCGCTGAAGCCCAAACACGCGAGACGCCCGCGATGCATGGCCCCAGACAAGCAGTGCATATGACATTACCGAATGGAACAGGGCAAAGTACGAAACCCTCAGAACCGACATGCCAACACACAGCGCCAGACGTCTTAAAGCAAACAGACTGCTACGGAGCCTCCCTGAAACTTGCTCTATATAAGCTTCCCAAGTAAGGCCAGGATCAATCTGGACTCCCAAGAATCTAGCACTCAGTAAATCCCCATTTATATCTCCCACGTCACGTAGAGAAAATACCACTTGCTTGGTTTTATTTTCATTCAAAAGTAGTCCATTTGCGTCAAACCACTCCCTAGCACCAGACCGTGCCGCTTCCAACCTGCTTAAAGCCCCCTCCAGAGATACATCTGAAACCGAGAGAGTGGTGTCATCGGCAAAGAGTAAAATCTGCAGCATCTCTGCCCATAGGTAGGTTATTTATGTAGATTAAAAAGAGAATTGGCCCCAATACCGAACCCTGGGGCACCCCTATCGAAATCCCTTCCTTGGCCGAGGACTCCCCTCCAACTCTCACAATCTGAACCCTATTTTCCAAGTAAGATGTTATGAGCTTGCAGCTGCTCTCATTAAAGTTATAGAAGTGCAGCTTTTTTATGAGGAGATCATGAGCAACACAGTCAAACGCCTTACTTAAGTCGCAGAATAAGATGGCATTATATTTCCTTGATTCAAACGACCGTGTGATCCTCCCAATCAGATCCAGAATGCCCCAGAATAAAGTTACGATGCATTCAGATGCTGAACCGACTTCTTCAGGACTTGCATTTTCGCCTTAAAATACATCCAAGTACTCCTTCAAAAGAACAATATCTTTATTAACAAATTTTAAGAATTTCTTTTTACCAATACCAAAAAATGGAGAAGTCGTATTACCTCCACAGAGTGGATGAAGCCAAGGAATTTTTGAAGAAATGAAAACTTGTAGCTATTATGAGTGTACAATTTATCTAGCACTTTTTTATACTTAATTTCAAAAAATATATAGAGTGTTCGGTACGTACCACCTAAATACTTCGAAGTAACGTTGGACAGGTCTCTAACATATAAGCACCACTCTTATAATATAAGAGAGGAAGTCGCTACCAGAAACGCTTTACTCAGGAAACTGACTGGACATAGTTGGGGTGTGCGTCCTGATACTTTGAAAATACCCGCACGGGCAATGTGTTTTTCAACAGGAGAATATGCCTGCCCAGTCTGGAATCGATCAGCCCACACAAAACGAGTTGATATAGCCCTGAATGATACATGCAGGATAACACTCGAATGCATGAAACCTACCCCACTTTACTTTCTATACAGGGCGGCAGGTTTTTCACTGCCCAAAGAATGCAGAACAACTGCAGCATATATACACATGTTTAAATATACCTTTGATGAACGCCACCCATTATATAACACAGAGCCCAACCACTCAAAGTTAAAATCCAGACAAAGCTTCCTGCGACATGTGAGAGTGGACCCGCCAGAAATTACCCACCACCCCCAGAAGAGAGACCCTCTGGTAGTAGTCTCGAATGAAAAACTGGGAAGACTTTAAACCGTATTAGAAATGGCGTAGCCCCAGTAAAGATGAACGAAATGAAATGGCATCTACAAACGACAAATGTAAATCTATGAGAGTGTGGAGAACAACAAAATATGGAACACCTTCTGTCATGCCCTAGGTATCCCTAAACCTGTACCTTCGACGATCTTTGACCAACGATGCAGCCCGTTACTGGGCCGAGCACCTCAATTAAAATTACAGAGAGATCTGGACTCGAAAAAGTAAAAAAATAAGTATCGTAATTTAATCACAATGATGGAGGACTGTACGGCAAGTGTAAGCGACGCATTCGAAAGTTTATCTCCAAATTCAATTGGAGCGGCCAACCATAACGAACTATCATGGAGATGCGAACAATATTTGGAAGTTCAGGGTGGCAGTTTTGAACATTCATGAAGACAAGTCGTTTCCCTGTGTAGGTAAGCCATTTAGCATTTTTACAATACAAAAATGTTAAATTGCCAATATTTCAAAAATTTCAAATTTCTAGAATAGACAACCTCATGCAAAATCATTATTATTTTTAATGCTAAATAAGATAATATTGTTACGAACTTTATAGCATTGTACATTCCATAGTATTAGTTTGTGTTCGTAGCTTGTAGGGTTTTAGGTATATTTTCTATGAGTTCAAAATTTATTTGAGTAATTTTACCTTTGTTAATTTCCTCAGAAGACGATTATGAAAGAAGGTCTGGAACTTTTTAGAGAATTTGATTTCCTTGATTTTAATATGGACCGCCTATGATGGAACGTCTAGAAATCGCTGGATTATTCCTTTTTCTTATTTTGATTACCCCATTTTGTATGGAAATCCTTCTAGAGAATTAGGGAATCTTCCGGTATCGACTAAAAGGGTATATAATGGGTCCAGATCAGCTTTCTTGATCAGTTTAGCTTGAGAGTTCGTCGACGCAACTTGAAATTGTTTAACAAGTGTCAAAAGTAAGGATAACAATAAAATTATTTTAAAATAATACTTTGTTCAATAATACAGTTTGTGTTCGAAGATCGGCCGTCCGGAACAATATTATAAAAATAGGGGGTTTATATTTAAAAAAATTGACTTTTAACAATTTTTCTTAAGTTAATATTTAATGCAACGTCTTGATCAACCTGTATTTATTTATTTTTCAAAATATATATATAATACAGTATACTAAAGTAAATATTAGAAAGAAACCAATCCCAATTAAATATCAAAGGTTTCCAGATAGAAGAAATTTATTGTTAAGTTTAGGCTTGCACACGCCACTTATAACGAAGTTACTAAATTTTTGTGCATGAGTATGTTCGCTGGGATTTAATTTATATATTATACATCCGAAAAATCTGATTCTTGCAGGAAAAAAATGCTTAAAGTTTCAATATTGTCTGTATATAAGTAGATTTACCGCTCCATGCCGGGAAATGCGATTTTCCGACAGTTTTCAGAGCGTCCGTATACAGCAGTATTGTATGCGCGGTCACCCTACGCCGTCACTCGTGGGCATAGTGAGAGCTCGGACTGGCTCTTTAAGCTCGAGCTGACCATCAATTTGAGGAGAACTGCACATTTTCCACCCGAGTCAAAAATCGCAACTGACTGCCTAGGTCGCCCGCCGGACCGTGCCTTTATTGTCTAGCAATGTAGATAAGGCTAGGCTTGTGTGTATAATGTGTCACCATCCACTATCCTCCTTACGTCCTACCCCGTTAATGACCAGCATTATCGAGGAACCTTATAAGTACGGGCAATGTTGTGTCATCCCACCGTCACTATCGAAGACCCTTATAAGTCAGTTCCTTTATTAATTTCCCACCGCTATTGGTCGACATTATCGAGGACCCTTGTAAGTATGGGCAATGTCGTTCCATCCTACTGATGCTGTCGAGAACCCTTACAAGTATGGGTAGCCTCGGTTCCCTTCTTTCCTTCTTACCGTCACCCATACATACATACACTATATCCCGTCAGTTTTGTTTCTATTTCCGTATTGATCAGGAATGTGTTTTACCGCCGGGTGCCTTCCGATGTCCATTGATAAGGACGCTTAACAACTGCTGCCCTGACGTTTATAGCCACCGCCGCGTGTAAAGATGCCGGGTTAGTGTTAGGAATATCGCGTATACCGTCGTCAGTTGTACTTTTAGTACAAAGAGCCGTGAACGGCGTCCGCGGATTTAAGACACGAAGCGCGAGAATTTAAGTACGAGCTGTCGCGAATAGCATCGCAAACGTGTAGTACGAGGTAACGTGAATAGGGTCGTGAATGATACCGCCAGGTTACCATCAACCGCTATCGACCAGCACGAGCTACCATGAACTGTGCACATAACATACTCTTGCCCTCTAGACCATTTAATTGTTTATTTCGTTGTATATCTTAGGTTGTAAATGAGTTTTAAGCCATATCTTTATAAAAGTATGGAATATAGGATATAGGATTGTTTTAAAACTGTTTGTTTCCTTACCTAGTTCCCATTTTTAACAATTGGCAGCCAACAGCTAGCACTAATAAGCGGAATTGACCCCTGGCTTGCCATTTCTCTACTATAACAAGTTGCCCGGTGCACACGCTGGCCCTCGACCACATTAACCCCAAGGCTGGCGCCCGAGAACCCACCACTGGGTGAATGTTTTGATCTTTGGACAGTCAAACCGTTGAACAGTTCAGAGGGCAGGGATATTCCGATTGTAAGTAGATATCGTCAAATGAATACCCCTGGATTGAACATTTGACAGATGACTGTCTTCACGATAAATATCCGTTGACCGATGCTCCGCTGCCATAAACAAAGTAGATCCGTAGAGAACGACTTGCTCCTTTAAGAAAAACGCGTCAAAAATTTGGTGGTTTGACGGCATGCAGTGCTTGTGTGTAAAGGTGACATAAAATTTAATATTTGTCAAAAGTAGTTATTATTATAATACATGAAATATATCTATAATTTTACATAGAATTTATAAATGAAAAAACTTATAGAGTGTTTCACTTAAGATAAGTAAGAAAGCATCAACATCTTATTGAAAATATTTTAACGGAATTGCCCCCATCAACTTCAGTAAACTGCCAAATTTTAAAAAGTCTATTTTCCGAGAGATTGTTCACAGCAGTTCGTCGTAGGACACACTATGTTTTCAGCCGTTTGACATTGCTCAGTGTAATAGCTATTACTATAGCACAAAACCTCAAATGTTTTTATTATTCTAAAATTTTTAAATGATCTTAAGCTTCCTAGCTCGTTTGGAATTTTATTTTTCCTTTCATTAGTTGTCATGGCCATAAGTGTTTTTTTTTTTGCTAATAAATCTCCCTACTCTTTCATGTTTTCTTTATTACATGGCAAAATAAATTCAATTTATTTTGTAAATATAAGATACAATCGACAAAGGGAAAAACATCTTTGTTTAATTTAATTATATCATCCACCCGACCGTTTCATTGTAGCAGGAAGATACAAAATAATGAAAGGGATTTCAGATATAATAAGAAAAAATACTGAACAATATATAGGTAATGCTTTTCTTATAATTTATACTTGAAGAAAAAAAATATAATATTTGTCAGAAAAAAGCCATTGTACTATACAAGGTATCCCACGAAGAACTGCAGCGACCGATTTCTTGGAAAACAGACTTTGCGAAATTTTCAAATTTGGCAGTTTATTAAAGTCAACGGGGGCAATTCGGCTAAAATATGGTGGCAATTCCGGTTATACCGGATGTTGATACCTTATTGCTTATTTTAAAAGGAATATCCTATATGTTATTTTATTTTTAGGTTCAAAGAAAAATTACAGAAACAAGATACATCTAATTATGCTTTATATTTGAATTCAGTAAATCATAATTTTGATGAAAATTTTGAGATTTTATATGTACAAGATAAATCTCTAAAGCTTATTTTTTTGGAAATCAGCAGATTAAAAGATGCAAATGAATTATTGAACTTTTAAAGATTCTACTCTTATTTGAGATTTCCTCTGCTTCTTCGAATGCATATCCATTAATGGATGTTTGCGATCACATGCTCCATTGCTTGTGTGGATCAGTGTTTGTACATCACGTAACCCTGTCCAGTGTCTTTTGTTCCGAAGACAAGACATTTTCTTCCTCCCCATTCCCCTTCTGCCCCCAATTTTGCCCTCAATCATCAACTGTAAGAACCCATATTTTTCGTTTCGCATGATATGTCCCAGAGAGACTGTTTTTCTTTACTTTACTACTTCGAATAGTCCACGCTCTCTTCCTACACGCCCCAAAACTACCTCATTTGTCTTCTTCTCCGTCCATAAGATTTTAAGAATTCTGTGATACAGCCACACCTGGAAGGCTTCCAGTTTATTAATATTACTCGTTTTTAGGGTCCAACCCTCCACGCCATAAAGAAGCACTGACCATAAGTAGCATTTCATAAACCTCATCCTCAAGTCAATATCGAATTCTGAGCAGGTAAGCACATTTTTAAGCTTCAGGAAAACCTGTCGGGCTTGCTCAACACGGGTTGTTATTTTTCTGTCCGATGTCCAATTCTCACATAGCCATGTTCCCAGGTATTTGAACTTGTCCACTCTTTCAATGGGCGCTGCATCGAATGTTATTCCGGAGTTTGTAAATGCATCCAAGTTTCTGGAGATGATCATAAACTTTGTTTTCCTAGTATTGATGTTCAGACCCATAGATGCACTGTGTTGTCCAACCATATTTACTATTTGTTGTAGATCATCCATATTTTCGGCATAACGAATGTTGTTGATCCATACACCATTCACTCTAATGCCCTTTTTTACATCTTCTAAGGCCTCTCGGAAAATTGTCTCCGAATAAATTAAATAGGAGTGGAGATAGTACGCACTCCTGTCTCACTCCCCTCTCAATTTGTACAGTATTGAACATATCATTTTCAATTTTTACCTGTGCACTCTGGTTCCAATACAAATTTTGCTTTAGATGTCCTTTTGATCGATGTCGAGCCTCTCGAGGAGTTGTATTAACTTTTGATGTTGAACACGGTCGAAAGCCTTCTCATAATCTATGAAACATAGGCACACATCTTTTCTTTGGTCATAGCAATTTTGCACCAGTACCTGTGTTGCGACTATCGCCTCCCTTGTACCTAATTCCTGTCTAAATCCAAACTGGGAGTCGCTCACGTCTCTTTCACATTTCTTGTATATTCTTTGGTGTATTATTTTTAAGAAAAGCTTTAATGTATGACACATTAGACTGATAAGTCTGTGATCTTCGCATCTTTTTGCATTGGGTTTCTATGGTAACGGGATAAAAGTAGAGCATAGTCATTGTTTGAGGTAGAGACCCGTATTGTAGATGATGTTAAAAACTTTATGCAATGCCGCAACACCTCTTTCACCTAGGAGTTTGAGTATTTCTGACGGTATTTTGTCTGGTCCAGCTGCTTTGTTATATTTTAAGTTATGGATAGCTTTTTCAATCTCTTCTTTTGTAGTTGATGGGCCAGTCAAACTATCACTTCAATCAGTCTTTCTTGGTGGTGTGTTGTCTTGGAAAAGTTCTCCGATGTATTCCTCCCAGATGTAAATGTTTTCTTTGCTTTCGAGAACTATCTTGTTGTTCTGGCCTACTATTAAACTTGGTTTCCATCCTCTATCATCCTATATTTGGGATTTCCGATAATAAAATATCTTTTGTATAATTATATAGTTTTATGCGTCAACTAATATTAGAAAAATTTAGGTAGTTTAGGCTCGCTTCGTATTTTGGTTATTGTTTGCCATCTGAAGGAAGCACTGTGTGTAAAATTATTGTCATAGTTTTTTAAATAATAAAAATAAAAATGGTGAAAATTTAAAACTATTCTGTTATTATCGTTAGTCAGATTTACAATCCAAACAGCTTCGCACTCCCTTCAGACAGGCATAAGTGGCAGGAAAAAACTTTGTTCAGGATTTTCTTTTTTGTGGGGTGGGGTTGGGCACAAGGTGTTACATACAACAATAACCGTAAGAAATAAACTTGCAATATTCATATAAAGGTTTATTGGTATAAAAAGGATAGAAAAATTTCATGTTTAATAAAGACATGTTTCCTTTTTAACCGTCCCTGTGTCCCTCCCTAAATTCGCCCTTGTCCCAGGGATTATTGACTCATACCAGGTATACAAACACACCAATAGTATGAAACTCTTTGGGGACTCTTTCCATGTTATCGGGTGCTAGGTGGCGTGGTCTGGACTTCCTACAAATTTTCGGACCGTCCGCGCAGCTGCAAGGAGAACTGCTTTCTGAATAAGTTTATACAGATGTTCAATAAGGTCCAGTTCGTTGATGTTCTGCAGGAGGTTCTTTGGTATTACGTCAGTTGTTGATAGCATTATGGATTCCTGAGCTGGGCGATCTTCTCATTGTATTTTGGTCTTAGGTATAGCAATGTCAATCAGTGTAGTTCGCCTAGAAATTTAACCTCTTAATATAATGTCTTGCCTATTATGAGCAACTGTTTGATCTGTTAGGACCGTTTGGTCCCGGTATAACTTAGACTCGTTATTTTTAAAAATAGGCTCCGGATTGTATTTGTAGTAAGGCACTTTTCCTACCTGCAATAGTTTTAACTTATCCGGTAACTATTGGTGGAGTATCTTAGCGGCTGAGTCGTATCTTTCCTTATACTCCATTGCGACAAACGCTTGACATCCTCCAGTTATGTGCTGGATTGTAGACAGTTATATCTACATTGGTCATTTTCCATTAAGGAATCTCTGATGATGAACTTCCGATAATTCTTCGTCTGAATAACCTGGCCTTAGAGGCCCTCCTTTTCCGGAAACATCTGTCCTGAAATCATCACATTAGTTATATATATATATATATATATATATATATATATATATATATATATATATATATATATATATATATATATATATATATAATTTAAAACTGGTATTAGGGGAATTCTCAGAATCAAAGAATTTTTAGTTGTTCATTTTTGTGTGGGTACTTTTTTGCGACCTTGAAATCATTGCGAGGTACCCTAGTCTCGTTTAATACTTGATTTATATAATTTATGGATTTCATTAAGAATTCTAAATCAAAAATAAAATTTCCGTAAAAAAGTTGAACCGATCTCTAAAAATGCGCTAAAAAGCGGAAAATAACAATGTAAATTTTTGTATAAAATAAAAATTTTTGATGTCGGCGCCAAGTTATTTTTAAATACAATTTTTATAAAAAAGATGAACATTTTCTTGAAAATAGACTAAAAAGCGAAAAATAACAATATAATTTTTTATAGGGAATTGAAATTTTTGAAATCGGCGTCGAAATAATACTTGACATGGTGTGATTCGCATAAAAATATTTAATAATTTTTTAATAATAGTCAATATCCCTATTGTGAATATTTCAGACATTTTAAATCTAGTTTAGTTTTGTTTGAGGTTTATTATCCTTAACACGAGTGCAACTTTTCTTCCACCTAACATTGGTACCTAGCGCGTAAAATTACTTTAAAAAGGATTATACCAACAAAAAAAAAATAAAATGTAAAATTTGTTTATTAAATTTAAAAATAAAGTCTTAAGATTTACTAACTTAGAAGATTTTTTTGCACTTAATTCTCATTTATGCCAATTTTAAAACATCAATTTGATTTTGTTTTCCAAACCAATGGAAGTTAATTTGTTTGACTTTATTGTTTCCAAAAATGTAGAAGTCTTAATTTGTGTAAAATATTATAGACTCTAGCACGCTAATGGATTTCACTATATATGTCTCTGATTTTAATATGGATATATTTACCAAAAAGGAAGTGGTATTCATTTATGTTACACGTTAATGTCTTCAGTACTCCATAACCATATCACTGAATTGCCAAACAAGTCATAGAGAATTATATAAAAGTATGAGTGCTTTTGCCACTATCATGATTTGAAATATATTAATTCTCTCAAGTTTTTTACTCAGTATAAATCATTTATTATTTCTTTAAAATACGCGTAACTGATACACTGTGTTAGTTTTTAAATCCGAGATTTTCGAAAAATAAAACATTGGCCTAATGAATCTAAAAACTCTCTGCTCTTATAAAATAAATGCGAAAAAATTAGAAAAATAGTGTGTTTCCTGTTGTATCATGCTCACTGCACTTTAGAAAACATTACTTCTGAGTCCTTGAATATACAGGTATTGCAATAAAATTTCTTCAATCGAAGGCTCAGAAATCCTGAAATAAAGATGTTTAAGCCCAAGAGCATTATTACCAAAAATAATAAAAAGTAATTATACAGGGTGTCCAAGATAAGGATCCTAACCATGGGGATCTCGGAAACAGTTGGAGATACGAGGTCGGTTAAATTAGAGAAAAGTTGCGCAATTTAGTGCTAAACTAAACGCAATTTAAAAATTTCAAAAATTCAAAATACTTCCGGAGATTTCCGGAAAAAACCGAATTTTGGCAAAATCGTTTTTAATTTTTGTAGGCTTTATTTAAAGAGATATCAAAAAATAAAAGGTAGATTCTTCTTGCCACTTTTTATTTTTTATAATTTGGTCTAAACAAAATTTAAATCCGACGTTTCGTTTCTGAGATACCATCATGAACTTTCATTTTTTATATGGAACAAAAAAAAGTATCCCATGTATTTGATAGCATTTTTTATTACAAATTCAACGGTGTATCACACTTGCATATCAAGTGTGTAGTTCATTGGCTTTTATAAAACTGATATACCTTTCTCTCTCGCTCTCATGGAGCTCTTATGGAAAGTACTTGAACTACGTATTCGATATGCAAGGGTGATACATCGTTGAATTTGTAATAAAAAATGCTATCAAATACATGGGATACTTTTTTTTGTTCCATATAAAAAATGAAAGTTCATGATGGTATCTCAGAAACGAAACGTCGGATTTAAATTTTGTTTAGACCAAATTATAAAAAATAAAAAGTGGCAATGAGAATCTACCTTTTATTTTCTGATATCTCTTTAAATAAAGCCTGCAAAAATTAAAAACGATTTTGCCAAATTTCGTTTTTTTTCCGGAAATCTCCGGAAGTGTTTGAAATTTTTAAATTTTTTTAACTGCGTTTAATTTAGCACTAAATTGCGCAACTTTTCTCTAATTTAACCGACCTCGTATCTCCAACTGTTTCCGAGATCCCCATGCTTAGGATCCTTATCTTGGACACCCTGTATATAAAATTTTTACAAAAAAAATTGAACCGACTTCTAAAAGCGCTCTAAAAAGTGAAAAATAACTAGAAATTTTTATATGAAACTGTAAACTTTTAAGTCGGCGCCAAACTAATACTTGAGAAGATGTGATTCGGATAAACAGATTAAAAATATTTTATTTGTAATTGCTTTTTACCATAATTTGTATATATTGGTAGTTATTTATTTCATTTAAAAATAATCTGGCTCCGACTTCAAAACATTTCAATTTCATATAAAAATTTTTAGTTTTCACTTTTTAGAGCACTTTTAAAAGTCGGTTAAATTTTTTTATAGAACTTTTATTTTTCAATTTTTAGTTTTGAATTCATTATGTTATCCATAAATTATTTAACTCAGTACCAATTGAAACTAGTGTACCTCGCAGTGATTCCAAGGTTGTAAATCACCTTAAAATGAACCACTAAAAATTCTTTGAATCTTAGAGTTTTCCAAATACCAGTGAAATTGTGTCAACCAAATATTTTGTCTGTCATAGTAAATCCACTATCTTAAATTTCAAAAAAAATTTTAGATTGGTAATGTAGGACCCAAAACCTTCCAGTATCGATATCTAAAGAACTTGAGACTTAAATTTTGTTTGCCCAATATATTTTACACTACATATTGAGTTTGTATACGCCACAAGAACCACCCAATATCAATTTTAGAAAAAATCGGAAAATGTCAAATTGTCAGTCCCTCATATTGTATCTTATCAACTTAATAGTTGTAAAAAATTAACTTCGTATTCATCATAATCGACCCCGAAAATTCCCTAATACCAAATCTGAAAAAATACGAATAAGATAAAATTTTCAACCCACCATAATGGACCCGCCATATTGAATTTCAAAAAAATAATTTTAACGTCTTAATCTAATCTAAATTTAAACCCTTCAAATCCTTCTAGTACCAATTTTGGACGAAATCCAGAAATGTTAAATTTCAAGACCGTCATATTGCATCCGACATGTTAGATTTTCTTAAAATAATTTTATATTCGCTATTTACATCCTCAAAAACGATTCAATCACATCTTTGAAAAAAATCAAAAAAAGTAAAATTTTTAGTCCGCTATATTAGATTCGCCATGTTTGATGAACATCGAAAGAGGTAAAATTAACACTAACAAAAATCCCTCAATACTGTTTTTAGACAAAATCGAGAGATATAGAATCGTTAATTCGCAATCCTGGATCTGCCATATTTTTTTTTTCTAATAAGTTCAGATTCGTAATGTGCAATCCCAGAAAATCTCCCACACTAATTTTGAAAAAAATCGGACAAAATTAATTTTTTATCCGCCATATTGGATATGCCAAATCGGTCTAATTTTGGAGAAAATCGGAGAAAATTGTTTTTTTTCGTCTGCTGTAGAAGATCTGCCATATTGAATTTTTAAAAAATAATTTTAGATTCGTTATGTGCGATCCCGAAAACTCCCTCGTACTAATTTTAAAGAGAATTGGACAAAATTGATTTTTTTGTCCACCATATTGAGTTTTTTAAAAATATTTTCGATTCGCTATATGCGATCCCAAAACGTCAATTTTGGAAAAAATCAAGCAAAATTAAATTATTTTGTCCGCCATATTGGATCCGTCATATTGAATTTTTTAAAAATAATTTCAAATTCATTGTGTACGACCCCGAAAATTTCCACATACCAATTTTGGAGAAAATCGGACTTAATTAATATTTTTGGCCGCCATATTGTCAGCGCCATCTTGGATTTTACTGCACCAATTTCATCTAAAAAAATATGGGACCACCGCAGCAACCTCCTGAATATAACATAAAAAGGTTCGTTCAAATCGGTGCCGGCGTTTCGGAGTAATCGGTGTGCATACATAAAAAAAAATACATAGTTGACGAACTGAGAATCTCCTTCTTTTAGAAGTCGGTTAAAAAAATAAGAAAATTATATCTTTTACACCCTGTATTTCGGAAACCATCAATTTTTGGACAATGGTAAATTGGACTAGATCCTCATATTTTATCCTCAGGAATTTGCCCCCGTGTTTTGTACAGACCTTTTTTAGACGCTTTGTATAATATTAGAGTTTGCAAAACTCATCTAACCTGATGGTAGTGCTTTTGATTTGACACAAGCTCTTGAACAACAAAGAACCTCCTAGATATTATTATTTTACCATTTTGTTTAACCCGCACAAAATTTTTCAACAATTCTAATGATAAATTAGTCTGATAACACCGGATATTATATTCCTAAGGCAATAAGTATATCTAAAGTAAGCTTGGCTCAAGATAACTATTAGTTAAATAAAACTTTAACCTGAAAGGAAACTCTTTTATCCGCTCATATTTCCGGATTTCAACGTCTTCAAATACGGAAACTTATAGATCGTTTGCGGAAGTGTATACGAGAAACTATGGATATTCTGGAAATCCGATAAAAGTATTAAACGAAGTTGAAATCCCTGGAGCGGCCCTAATAAAATCCATACGAAGGCTGGCACTGTGAAACACTCTAAGGTATATTTTTATTGTAGTAGTTTTCTTTAAAATGTTATATAGTAAGTTTCAAAAATTTGGAATATAAAATCCATTTATTTTAGAACAATACTGTTCATTGCTTGAAAATTAAACTTAAAAATTGTTCAAAAACAAAAGTTTATCCGCATTTTTTTCGAACGGTTGGATATAGAAATATGCTAAAATATACCATATAATCAGTTGCCGAACAATTATTTATTTATTTATTTAAACTGTCTTACGGGACCCAGAGTCCCTATTATTGGACAGGAAAACGAATTCTTCTTCTTCTTTAGGTGCCATGCCTGTATTCAGACGTTGGTCGTCATCATGTTTACAATTTCCTGAAATCTTTCTCTATCGGCTGCTGCGCGAAATAGTTCTTCTACCGTGCAATCACACCACTGCCTGATGTTACGCAGCCATGAAAGCTTCTTTCGGCCTATCCATCTTTTTCCTTCCACTTTTCCTTGTATTATAAGGCGAAGTAGCTGGTATTTAGGTCCTCTAATTATGTGACCGAAGTATTCTGTTTTCCGCTTCTTTATAATGTTCAAGAGCAGTCGATCTGTATCCATCATTCTGAGAACATCCTCGTTGGAAGTGTGCGAAACCCATGATATCTTTAGGATTCGGCGGTAGCACCACAATTCGAATGCTTCTAGTTTGTTTAGCGTTGTGGTTTTTAGTGTCCATGTCTCGCAACCGTATAATAGAATAGACCATACATAGCACTTCAGGACCCTCTTACGAATATGCATTGATAGGTTCCTGTTGCATAGAACTGGTTTACATATCATAAAGGCCTTCCGCGATATTTCTATCCTAGCTATTATCTCTTCATCTGAGTCCCCATTTACATTCAACCAACTGCCAAGGTATTTGAAATGGTTTACACGCTCTATCCTCTTCCCATCGAGCCAAAGTTGACATTCACCTACAGTAACCTTTCCAACGGCCATCCACTTTGTTTTTGAGATGTTGATTTTAAGGCCTCTTCGGCAGCTCGCTTCATTGACTAGGTTTACTAATGTTTGGAGATCCTCGATGCTTTCCACAAGAATGGCCGTATCATCAGCAAATCTAATATTGTTGATTACTTCTCCGCCTAGTCTTACTCCTTCTTGTCTGTCATCCAAAGCCTCCCTAAAGATTTCTTCAGAGTATACATTAAAGAGACAGGGTGACAGAACGCAACCCTGTCTTACTCCACGTTTGATGGGTAGGTTTTGAGTACGACTGTTTTCAATTTGGATAGAGGCTACTTGATTGTAATATAGATGTTTTAGCAGTCTTATATCGTAGTGGTCTAGACCTGCCGCTTGTAGGCACTCAAAAAGTTTATCATGTTGTACTCGGTCGAATGCCTTTTCAAAGTCGATGAAACAGACGTAGATGTTCTTTCGAAATTCACAGCTCTTTTGTAGGAGAACGCGCATACAAAATAGTGCCTCTCTTGTTCCTAGACCATTTCTAAATCCAAATTGCTTATCACTCACTCTATTTTCGCATAAAAGGAATATTCGGTTCTGTATAATTCGTAGCAGTATCTAAAGCGTGTGGCTCATTAAACTAATCAGCCTAAAGTCGCTGCATTTGGTGGGTCTACTTTTCTTTGGTAATGTTACAAACAGCGATTCTAACCAATCATCTGGTATTATTCCTTCGTTGAAGATTTTATTAAAGAAAGTGGTTAGGTAAGAAATATTTTCCCCATCTATAAGTTTAAGCAACTCAGCAGGGATCTGATCTGGTCCAGGTGCCTTATTATTTTTAGCTTGCTGTATTGCTTTCCTGACTTCCGACTTCAATATACTGGGGCCCCTGTCTATCTCGCTGCTGCATATAGTATGTGTATGTGAAGCGTTTTCTCGAGTAGCATCGTCAAAAAGGTCACTGATGTATCTCTCCCATTCTCTGCACTGTTCTTCATGATTACAGATTCTTCCGTCGGCGTCCCTGAGTAAATGAGCATTTTTTCGTTTTCTGATTCCGGAGGTATATTTAAGTTTCCTGTGGAGATTGAAATTGTCGTGTTTTTTTTGGAGGTTCTCTATTTCTTTACAGGAATTTTCGAGCCAGAGTTCTTTGGCTTGTTTAATTTTTCTTTTTATGAGTTTATTGACTTCACTATATTTGTCAGTATCTATATAGGTCAAGAATTTCTTGTGTCATCCACTCATTTTTTGCCATTCTTTTAGGTGTTTTCAGAGACTCTTCCACTTCTTTCAAAATCGAGTTTTGTATATCGTACCAACATTCGTTAATGGTTCTGTTTCCGTTTGGTATTTTCGATATTTTGTGCATTTCGTTATTAATTCGCTGCGATATGTGTTCACGTGTTTGAGGATTTCTGAGGGGGTCGAGGCACATCCTGTTTTGTTTAGATGGCTTTGTTAATTTCTTTAATTTAATTTGTATTTTGGAGCAGAGTAAGTTATGGTTTGAGTTTATATCAGCGCTGGGGCAAGTTTTTACATCTTTAACTTTGTTACGAAATCGGTGGTTTATTAGAATGTTAACGAATAATGTTACTTAAATCCTAGATATTACATACATAGTGTAGACAGTTCAATAAGTGCGTCACAATCTATGAATCAGTAACAAATAATTATAACAAACCGATTTGATAACAGAGTAATAACAGTGAAGGATATCAAATTTGTCTTTTCAGGTGATCATAAAAGGAATATAGAGGGAGAAATTTAATACCTTAGATTTTATTTTTGGCAAATCAAAAAAATACTGAAGACCTAGTTATATTTGGAATACGGAAACGAATTCGCGCAAGAAGATCACATGCCAAAATCGGGTTATTAACTAGTTTATAAAAACGGACACACGAACCCACTACTCCATGGAAAATAGACTTTCGTCAGTAACAAAAATGTAACATCGGTTTTTTCTGCTGGAATGTGTTCATTTCGGCATCCTATAAAACATATCTCGATGGTAACTCTGAAAGACCTGTGCAAAAAAAAATGGCGGACCAAAAATAGTCACGATTTTCGGTTTTTTGAGTTAATCTCGGAAAGTGGAAGTTGTGGCGAAAAATGTTTCGAACAAAAGTTGTAGAGAATTAAAAAACTTATTGACTCATATAAATAAGTTATAGGTGTCGCCACTAGTTATCAATATATATTTTTTTTTCGACAAAATTTATGGTTTTGGTTTTTTTTTTTAAAAAAGGCATTTATTAACAAACTTCCGATTTAAAATTTAACATAAATATAGGTATTATCATTCTAAAAAACTGTGTCAAACCCGGAATCTGTGAGTTTTTTATTTTTCGAGAATTTCGATGTCAAATTTGAAAATTCAACCTCAATTTTCCGCTTTCCTAATTAAGATGCAATGCTCAATTTTAATGGAAATTATTTGTATTGTTATATATTTTGAAGATCTACTAAAAAAAAAATTTTCAATTGTGGGCCGAGAAATTTTGCAAAAACCAATTTTTTCACCAAAAAAATTGCGGTAACTTTTCACAGGATGGAGATATTTTTAATGCATGCGTTGGATTTAGATGCATCATTTCCGATAACAAAATAAAATTAATTTTGGATGAAAAAAACGTTTTCATCATTCATAATGGCGTGGCAAACGAATATTAAGGGCTAAAGTTTGCAGAAGTTGCTTTTTAATGCTTGTGTTCTACCTATGAATTTTTGGATGCAAGAAATACACTTCCACATGATCTGTGAACCTTCGAAAATTGGGCCGAATCTAATCGAAAATAGCTGCTGCAGGCCGCTGTCGGCGGGTTGCCATAGTTCAGGCGCATTATTTATCTCTACTACCACGGGAACTTCACTGACAATAAAGCAAAAAAACTTCATTTGAATCAATGCCGTCATTCTGGAATAAATCGGTCGAACTTAGAAGTTAGTTACAAATTCTCGCATTTCTCTATAATTAGGAGTAGGACAGCCATCTTGCTGGAATTACAACTTGTTGAACACTTTAGCTGGAACAACTATTCCAATTGCAAGAGTTATTTGATATAGAAGTCGATTTGCTAGAAAAATATCATAACAACAGTTTAATAAACGGAGTTTAAAGAACTTAATATTATTTACCATAAATGCATGGTGAGACATACAATCAAAATATCAAAATATTGACGAAGTTTTAAGGAAAGGAAACTGTACATCTCTTTCTAAAGATCCTACATCTAAATCCAGTTTCACGGCTTACAACGACCTATTTGAAAATCTTAACCTCGAGACGAGAAGCATCATATATATATATATATATATATATATATATATATATATATATATATATATATATATATATATATATATCTTCTTCTTCTTCTAGGTAGAACCAAGTTCTGTTATCTATACAATGCCTCATCGATCCTCGTTTGAAGTCGAAATCTAACTGTCTCTCCATCTTTTGGGGGGCCGTCCAGGCGGCCGTTTGGTTTCTCTCTCATCACGGTTTTTGCTAGTATGTCATCGTCCATTCGATCCAGGTGATCTCTCCACTGCCTACGACGGTTTCGAACCCACATCACAACATCCGCCACTCCGCTGTCCTCGCGTATTTTTGCGTTTCTTATTCTATCTCTTAAACTTGTTCCCGTGATCATTCTCAGCGTTTTCATTTCTGTGGTTCTCATAATTTGTTTTGTCTTTGTGGTTTCATTTCTTGTTTCTGCGCCGTAGGTCAGTATCGGTCTTACAGAGACCTTATAAATTCTTGCTGTGCTCTCAACCGTCATATGTTTATTGTTCCAGATTATGTCTCTTAGTTGGCCTGATATCATGACCGATTTATTGGCCTGTTACTTGTTATATGTGCTCCTAGGTATTTAAACTTCCCAACCTGTTCGATATGTTTGTCATCAACCATTAGTTTGCATCTTACCGGTTCTTTTGCTATTACCATTGCTTTGGTTTTCTCCACAGATATCTTCATATTATACTGTTTGGCTGTTCGATTGAGATAGAAAAGCATTCTTTGTAAGTTGTCCTCGCTATCTGCTGTCAAGGCAACATTGTCTGCAAAGCATATAATTTGAACGGTGTTGTGTCCCATTGGGTACCCAATATTTATGCTTTTTACCTCATCAATGATTTCTTCCATGATTACATTGAAAAGTGTTGGACTTAGGCTATCACCCTGTCTTATTCCTATGGATAGAGGGATTTCCTCTGTTAGAGTTTTATTTGTTTTAATTACCATGGTGTTTTTGGAATTCAGTTCGTATATTGTGCGTATGATTGCCTCGTCTACTTGTTTTCTTCGAACGCTTGTGTAAAGTCCACAAAGCAAATGAACATCGGTTTATCGTAGTCGATAGATTTTTCAACCAGCTGTCTGATAATAAATATACCGTCGATAGTAGAGCGGTTATTCCGGAAGCCCTGCTGTTCTTTACACGCCCCTAACTTGTCTACGATCCGTTGTGACAGTATTTTGGTTAACAATTTGGCTGAACTATTCAGTAGGCTGATTCCCCTGTAGTTTTCGGGTTGTGTCTTTGATCCTCTTTTGTGGATCGGAATTGTGATGCTTTTCCGCCATTCGTTGGGTACTGACGTTGTGCGGAGTATTTTTTGAAATAGAACAGTGACCTCTGTGACAAGGCTGGGGCCTCCGTACTTTAGCATCTCATTCGTAATTTGGTCGGTACCAGATGATTTTCTGTTTTTTAATTTCTTAATTGTCAGGTGCATCTCTGCTTCACTGATGTTAACATGTGTTAGTTCTGTGATTTCTTGTTGGTTTTTGTCTACGTTGTTTTCTGTAGCTGGTGCCTGGAGAAAGTCCTTAAAATGGCTGACCCATTGTTGGCTGTCGATTGGACTTAGTTAAACGTATTCATTGATTGGTTTTTTTCTGTTCCTCAGCATGTTCCAAATTTTCTTTTGTCCCCCATATAGGTCGTGTTCCATGTCTTTTGAATACTTTTCCCAGTATTCTTTCTTTAGTTGAGCTATTTGAATGCTGATTCTGTTTCTCACCATTTTGTACTCTTCGAAATGGTTTATTGTTTTGTGCTGTCGGTATTTTGTAAATGCTTGTCGTTTTTCTTTTGCTAGTATTTTCACCTCTTCTGTAAACCATGGTTTTGTATTGCTTCGCTTGTTCGTGCTAACTGTTCGTGTTCCGATAGCCTCCCTGGCGCTCCCTTGTATATTTCTTTTCAGTTTTTCCCAGGCTTTCTCCACTCCGTCATTTTCTAGGATTGTATTAGCTTTTATTTTCTCCGAGAGTCTCTGCTGATACAATATTTTTGTGCTATCGTTAGCGAATGATTCGGTATTATATTTAATAAAGGTATATTTTTGTTTGTGTGTTCTGTTTATACTTTGTTGGGATCGGTATTTACATAATACTAGTGGGTGGTCGTCTTTTTCCAGGTCTGACGAATTCAGAGTTCTGACATCGAGTATTTGGTGGGGTAATACTTTTCTGTTCGTTATTATGTAGTCTATGGTTGATTCTTGTTCTCGGGTGTTTCCCCATGTCCGTTTATATTGCCACTTATGTGGGAAGAAGGTGTTATTTATTCTCATCTCGTTTTGGGCGCACAGTTGTATGAGTTGTTCTCCGTTGTCATTTAGTATTACCTCATTATATCTCTGCATTACTCCCGGAATGGGTTCATTACCTATTCTTGAGTTGAAGTCTCCTAGCATAAATACTTTTTCTCTGTCGGGTATGGTACTTAGTAGATCTTGCAGTTTATTGAAGAATGTTTCTCTGACCTCTCTGGGTTTGCTGATATCTGGTGCGTAGACGCTTATGATATTCATCTTTTTTGGTTGTCAGTTTAGGATGACGTGAATGAGTCTTTCATCGACGTACTGTATGTCCTCTACGTAGTGTTCGTATTTTTCGTGGACGAGCAGGCCCACTCCTTCTTGGGCTCTTTCTTCCTTTTGTTTCCCACTGTATATAAATAGGTAGTTGTTGTACTCGTTGTTTCCTTTCCCTTTCTTTTTCGTCTCTGAAAGGGCGCAAATATCTATGGAGTGCCTGTTCATTTCTTCCTGATCGTGCTTATGCCATGAAGTGACATTCCAGCATCCCAATCTAATGATGTTCTGCTTTTTCCATGATCGTGTCCTAGTTCTCGCCAATGTCTGTTTCCGTGAGATTCGTCCAGTGTCCGAGGCATGTATGTTACTATGAGCTACATTGGTGTTTTACTGCGGGTAGGCTGCTAACCTGTCCTGCAAACCCTCCTCCTTTGCCCGGGCTTGGGACCGGCACTGACAGTTGCTGAGCTACTCAATACGCCCAGCCCCTGCCAAAGGCGGAGTTATATATATATATATATATATATATATATATATATATATATATATATATATATATATATATATATATATATGTATATATATGTTCCGGAGTAATCGGTGTACATACATAAAAAAAACATACACACTCGACGAACTGAGAACCTCCTTCTTTTATTAGTCGGTTAAAAAATACTTTTAACATTTTACATGATCTGTAGTTTAATTGTTATTTTCTCTTATTGTTATAACCTTAACTAGATTTTCCGTCTGATCCCGACTCGTATATAATTTTTTTACCCTTCTGAATCGCCCATTTTACAAGCCTATTAAGCGGTTAATTTCAAGAAAACTAATCTCAATTCAAAGTTTTCTGCCTGTATTTTCTTACAAAAGTTACATTACATTCTTAGGTGTTCAAAATTTATCATTGCGTATAATCATCCTTAAGTAAAAAAAAAGGACTGAATTTAGATCAAGCTAATGTATTTAAATTTGTATTCAAAGGGCTTCTTCCATCGAGTACCCTTCAGTTGTATAAAGGTACACATGTTTTATGTATGTAATACATAAACAAAAAGACAATACCCTAGATAATACGTTCAGATCCATTTTACCCTTAATATTAGATCTGTTTTTGTAACTAGTTTTGTTAGTTTATATAATTTAAAACTTAAATAAAACAAAAGTTAACAGCGAGTTTGCCCTCGAAGTTACTTATTCTAGTTGGTCAATTTTGTTTTGCCTATGATATCGGTATAATTTGTATTATATGCACGTGTCAATAAATATCAGTAAAAAACATTTATATAGAAATATTAAGGTTTTATCTCTCCTTAAAACTTGAGTTGTTTCGAAATGGAAAGTAGTATATAAAAAACTCATGCATAGGCGTTACGCTACCTCCTCGGACATGTTCAAAATTTTAACACTTTTGGAAGAAATGACAGCTCAAAAACTACCCGGGATAAGAGCACTCGGCTGAAATAGATTTGTTAAATATGTCAATTTATTAATAATTAAAATTTTCTGCGCAAACTTATATAAGTAACTCATTAGTTATTTTTAAATTAAAGAAATATATGTCCCTGTCCAAATTTCCATCTTAAAAATTACACTAGACAACAGCCAAAATATATTTAAAATAAAATCTACTAAATGTTACTATTTTTGGTGTGCTAAAACCGAAACTAAACTTATCTTTTTAATACTAGTTCAAATTTTAAAGATACGTGATGTCATGGCTCCCTATATATTAACAATGTAACCGCAAGAATGCACCTGGTATATTTATATTGTTATAACAACAGAAGGGCGTGATGTTGCCAAATCTACGATTTCCCTAAGCCGAGGAAATTTTGTACAACTTGACAACACCGCATTGACGATCTCCAGGGATGACCCCATATACGAAGTTCCAACCTCCATTGCTTAAAATAAGGGAAATGGTTATTTAAACCCATGTAAATCGACTTTTATATCTGCTTTGTACTGAATAGCCCTTGTATACAAACAAATGACCAACGAATATTATGGAATTGAGTAAAAAATTCTCCAATATTCTCTAAACATGTAGAAGTTGTATTAGAGTATATAAGCAGCTACAAAGCGGGGGGTTAGTCAGTCGAAGTTAGGGAGTCAAATTGAATAGTTGAGATTGTAAGATGTCTCGAAAATGGGTAAGCAATTTAGATCACTTCTGTTCTGTTTATAGTGAGGTGACTTCTGCGTCTCAGAAGAAGTCTTTTACCCCAGTCATATCAGCTTTATTTCGATTGCAATATTGGGGATCAAGACAAACAGTGTGTTCCAGCGATCTACTGTAAAAAGCGATCTATGTGGTTTGCCGTTCCAATGATCTGGAGAGAGCCTTTAAATCATATTAATGATTGCTATTTCTGGATAATAACTCGTGTTGGGCAAGGCACAGGTATATCCAACAAGAAAAAGTCTGTTATCCACTATCTAAATATTCCATCTGCCACGAGACCTGTGCCTCATAGTGAGGAACATCCTATTCCAGAATCCCCAGAGATATTCACTTACGAATCAGATAACAACATTTTCTCAAGAAGAAATGTTATCAACATCCAGAGATCCTTATTTCACACCCAACACCTTATTCCACCATTTTCCGTCCCTTCAACAATCATAAGAACCAGGGGAAAAGAATATATAACATAAGCCATTGGTAGACCATCAAATTAGGTCTATTTAAAAACTTTGTTGAAGCACTGAATATAGATGAGCCAGCTTTTAAGTACCTGCGTCAGAAATTCTCAAGGCTAAGTAAAGCAAAAATTAAAGTAGGTATTTTTGTTGGGTCACAGATTGAAAATATTTTGAAAGGCAAACATTTTGACAGCACTGTATCAGATATTGAAACAAATGCAATGAGTTTCGCTTCATTGTCACTAATTTTTCGGAAATAAAAAAGCTTACAATTATTTTACTTTTGTTGAAAATATGCTCTCATCGCATGAAAAAATGGGTTGCAATATGTCTCTAAAGATGCATTTTTTACACTCACATCAGAACCTATTTCCTGACAATTGCGGAGCTGTAAGTTTTGAGCCCGAAGAACACTTTCATCAGGATATATCAACAATGGAGAAAAAGTAATAGTGAAAGTGGAATGCTCCCATGCTTGCCGACTACTGTTGGACTCTTATTAGAGATGCTTCAGAAACAACTCACAAAAGAAAAACAAAAATACATGATATTTAGTGTCTCTACAAGTGTAAAAGTTAAATTTAAAATAAAAAAACTTGTTCTTAAATATTGCAATAAGTTAAGTTAATTTCATTGTAATTTTTGTTTTCAACGCCCCAAAATTAACAAAAAAATTCAATTTTCATTTAAGATACAACAAAAAAACTAAAATTTGTTTCGTAGTGCTATCGATTTTCCGAAAGTTTGGGAACTCCTACACTAGATGTCGCCCAGAGCAGACAAAGACAAGGCAAGTTCCCAAACGGATGATGGTGCATTGATGGGAAATTTATAATTCCAGTAGAGACAGCAAAAACATTGACAGGAGAGATAATTATACTAAAAAATTAATTAGACAATGACGAATACCACACAATGGATTCAAATAATAATATCAAAACAGCCCAAAATGAGATAATGCCAAAAGCAACACCTTCAAAAATAACTTGTCAAATTTAACAATGCCAGAGCTCTAATCTAAATATTTAAACAAAGAAAAATTTACGCAATTAAAGAAAATAATTTCAAGTTCAAATAAGAATAGACATAAATACAGCCACCCACAGTCTATTGAACGCCAAGCAAAACAACATAAATAAGGGTCAAACGGTGATAATTAATTTTTTGTTAAAAACAATGGACACTTTGTCCAAGGATTAAAAACCATACAATTAGAGCCGGGAGACATATCGGTCTGTTTTGATGTGGAATCCCTGAACACAAATGTTCCTATAGAAGATTCAGTTTCCATAATATCTGACATATTACGAAACAATAACATGTACTCCACTCCACTAGAACTAATTAAAGCATGTTTGATTTCCACTTATTTTACTTTTCAAGGAACTCGAGCAGACTTCGGGAACGGCCATGGGATCTCCCCTTCCGAAGAAAAAACTTTGTCTTTTGCTCCTCTAAAACCTAAATTTTGGTGCAAATATGTAGGTCATACGTTCGTAGTTTGGCCGTATGGCACAGAAAACCTCCATAATTTCCTGGATCATCTAAATCAACAACACCCTAGCATCAAATTCACTATGGAAACTGAATCGAATGGTGCCCTTCCCTTTCTTGATGTACTAGTAAAAAGGAAAGAGAATGGCCAATTAGGACATTCTGTGTACAGAAAACCATCCCATACAAATCGATATCAAAATGCAACGTCACACCATCATCCTTCTCAAAAATAATACGTCATAAACTCTTTGGTACACAGAGCATTTTCAATATGTGACGAACAATCACTGAAATGAGGGGCAGAAAAACTGACTAATACTCTGAGAGGTAACGGATATTGCGCTGAAGATATAAGACGTTCTATTAATAAATAGACCCAACTCCTCAACAAAATGTCATAAATGAACCTCCTATGGACAGTATTGTCTTACCTTACATATCCAGAACCACCGACAAGATTGCCAGATTACTCCGAAAATCAAACATGCGGAAAATTTTTCAACACATGTATGAAAGTTGGACAATGTTTGAAGTCTCCAAATGAAGCAATTCCATTTCAAACAGAAGGCGTTTACAAAATACCTTGCGCTTGTGGTAAAGTGTATGTGGGTCAAACAGGACGGTCTATATCCACCAGGCTTAAGAAACATGAAAGATATATAAAAAAGAAACAAATTGTACAATCTGCAGTAGCTCAACACCAGCATTGCTCAGGTCATACTTTTATTCTAAAAGAAACCAAGGTGCTAGCATCACTGCCTGGTTTCTTTAAACGTAAAATTAGAGAATCAGTCATAGTTTGTAAATATCCACACACGTGGAAATCGATTGTAACGCTGGATCACGGTTTGCTGAGCATCAACCAGGTATAAATACCGGGCTTTTGCTCCTCGATAGTTATTCAGTTGTCTAATCTCGTGGAATAAAGATCTCTGAGGATACCTCGTGAAATCGTAGGCGAAACGTTGGATAATAATTCCAATTTGACACGGTCTAAACCAAGAACCATGATTTTCATATCGACTTGCTTATTTAATATACATCTATTCATTTTGTGACTAACTTTTTACGACAACCCAAAGCGGCACAATTAGAAACAAGCATCGACCTCTTCGCGTACATAAGTCTAAATAGATATTTTAACTGTTACAATCTAACGCTATTTGTCCAGTGTTCGTAAAGCACAACACTCTACATCACTACTTTCAGTACTACACTTTACTATTACTTTTATTTAACTTAACAATTTAACTGCCTATACTTACAATAAATAAACTAACTTGATAATGTGGCCTACAGCGGCTTATATAACTATTACCAATGGGCTCTCGGGAAAATTCACGTTGACAGTGGAATGCGGAGATCTGGAACATACTCTGCTCTCTCTGGTGCTCGGCCAGCAGTGAATTCGGCGTTGCCAAACCTAATCCAAACTCCGTGTTAAAAGGAACTGGTCCTCCGTAACAATATTGAATAAATGATGGTCGACGCTACCTACGCAACGAACGATTTATACACTACATGCGATTTGAATTATTTTGTACCGGCGAATATAAGTAAATTTAGATTCCGTAAAAGAAAATACGGGAGCGCCTTGCGACTCGTCACGGCGCCCTAGCGTGCCGCGACGCACACTGTGGGGACCACTAGTTTAGAGAATGTATAAACCGAAACGTAAAATATCCTAAATATTTACTAATATAATACAAAAAATGACTGAGAGCTCCTAAAAATAAAACAAGCTTAATTAATTCGGCCGAGAAAAGAAACAAAGATATATTTAATATTTTAGCAATAGTGGACATTGTTTTTTATAAATTTTACATAAATCCACTCAGAACAGTTTCTTTGTTTTTCAGTTTTAAGCTTTCGAATTTACGAAATAATAAATTACTCCCCATATCTCACCATCTATACAAACGTAATTATTATTTGAACCAGTAAACATACCTTTCGCAAAATATCCAACGGTTTGCACATGTATGGATATCACCCGTTGGCAAATTAAACTAGAATTTATAGTTTGACTATCATTGGATTATTCATGTTTATTCATTAACAAACATGTTCCATGCAGTGCTCGCCGAGATTTGTAACTTGTGTTTGTATTTACAGGAAGTAACACTGCATTCGCAATATATTACTATCAACATGTAGATTTTGGTAAACATAAAATTTGAAATCAAATATTTTGTTTGGAAAGTTAGTTGAATGATAATTTATGTGGAAAAAGCGTACTGTGAAACAATTTAAATTTTACCTTTCTGTGAAGTAAATCATTAAAATTTAATATAATTTAAAGTTTTTAGTTTGATACACTCTATATACACCTGCATATTGAGTAAATACAATGAACTACAGATTGTTAAAGCTAACAAACTCTCACCAGAGTCGTCGGTTATGAAACACTTGGGATATATTGGACATATTTTGTTGAAATAGTTGCTCTGGCTTTGGGAAAATTATATTTCAACGAAGATTCAGTAGAAAAAATTAATCTAGGTAAAGGTTCATCTTAAAGAGAAGTAAAATTAGTTATTAAACAGTTAAAGAATAATAAAAGTCCCATACTAGATAAAGTGTCCTCTGAGATTCTCCAGATTATTTAAGAAGATAATCTAAATCTCTTAATAAACCTATTCAATAAGATTTACAATTTCGGAGGACTAGTTTCGTTCGACATTTATTTCAGTCAAAAAGACGAAGTCCAAGAATCTCTAGCGATTATAAACTCGTTAGTTTAGATAGTTGTGTTTTAAATGTTTATTGAAAAGAATGAACAAAAGAACATTCAAAAATGCTAACAAGAAGGCGACAGAATAGTCTAACTCTAATGACTGCAGAAATACTTAGGTCAGCGGGAATCTATGCTGGTGTCTTTTGTGGACTTCGAAAGAGACTTTGATCGAGTAAAACCTAATACGCTAATTTATTTATTTATTCGTGTCAGAAGCATCATACAACGTATATTACAATTCTATTATATAGGTTGTAACAACAATAAAATGAAACATGTATATATATATATATATATATATATATATATATATATATATATATATATATATATATATATATAAATATATATATATATATATATACATATATATATATATATATATATATATATATATATATATATATATATATATATATATATATATATATATATATATATAAAGGGTGTTTTTTTATAGAGGTATAGAACTTTTAAATGGAATAAAATAAAGATAAATTTTTAAATTGACATGAAATTTACTTTATTCGAAAGAATTTCTGGCATTATAATTTAAATATGACTTCTGGCATATGACCGCCACGGCTGGCTCGGACGTACTCTAATCTGGAGGTCTAATTTTCAATGACTTTTTCCAACATTTGTGGCCGTATATCGGCAATAACGCGGCGAATTATGTCCTCCAAGTGATCAATCGTTTCGGGCTTTTCGGCGTAGACTAGCGACTTCACATATCCCCACAGAAAATAGTCTAGCGGCGTTAAGTCGCACGATTTTGGAGGCCAATTCACGGGTCCGAAACGTGAAACTATGCGGTTACCAAACGTTTCCTTCAATAAATCAATTGTGGCACGATCTGTGTGACGTTGCGCCGTCTTGTTGAAACCACAGCTCCTGCACATCATGGTTGTTCAATTGATGAACGAAAAAGTCAGTAATCATGACTCTATAGCGGTCACCATTGACTGTAACGTTCTGACCAGCATCGTTTTTAAAGAAGTACGGACCAATGATTCCACCAGCCCATAAAGCACACCAAACAGTCAGTTTTTCTGGATGTAACGGTGTCTCAACATACACTTGAGGATTATCATCACTCCAAATACGGCAATTTTGTTTATTGACTTATCCATTCAAAGAAAAGTGAGCTTCATCGCTAAACAAAATTCGCTTATAAAAATTGGGATCAACGGCAATCTTGTTTTGGGCCCATTCACCGAATATACGCCTTGCTAGGTGATCGTGTGGCTTCAATTCTTGCACGAGTTGGATTTCGTAAGCACGCAAACCAAGATCTTTCCGCAAAATCTTCCATAAAGTGAATGGACACATATCCAATTCCTGTGCACGATGGCGGATAGACTGATTCGGGTCTTCCTCTACGCTACGCTCTACAGCAGCAATGACTTCTGTACGCACTGTACGACGTCTCTGTGGATGCGTATTATCATTTAGAGTAAACGTGGTGCAAAAACGTTTCATAGTTAATTGAATTAATTGCTCTGATGGACGATTATGTTGACCGTAAAATGGACTTAGTGCGCGATACGTATTTCGAACAGAACCATGATTTTCAAAATAAATTTGCACAATTTGGAAGCGTTGTTCAGGCGTCAGTTAATTCATGTTGAAATGCCAAACCAAACTAAACATAAATCACTTGACAGCTGACAATATGGCCGCCAGTTAAAAAAATGTTGCCAACTTAAAGTTCAGTACCTCTATAAAAAACAGTGAATGCAAACTTCGTCCCATCATATCCTTCCCATGTTAGCGGATGCACAGTTTGAATAAATTGCTGAAAAACACAATTCATCCTGTTCCACCACCATCGAGATGCTGGCCTACCTGTACCACCACACCGAGAAGAAAGTTAAAACCTTACCCCCTCCGCTACAGTGGTACGTCTCTCATTAGACTCATCAGGGTACCGACATGCACCTGTCTGTGCAAAGGACAAATCGGAAGGAAGCATGCATCACTGAATGCGGCTTCGCCGACCTCCCGCCGGATGTGTCATTATGCGGCTTTCGCAGATTCCCCCGTGTGAGATGCAATAGCAGTGGTTATATCCACATCTATATTACACGGGGGAATCCGTGAAAGCCGCATAAACATATATACGCCATCCGGCGGGAGGTCGGCGAAGCCGCGTTCAGTGATGCATGCTTCCTTCCGATCTGTCCTTTGCACAGACAGGTGCATGTCGGTACCCTGATGAATCTAATGAGAGACGAAACATGTACCTCTGCCGTACTACTGTAGCGGAGGGGGTAAGGTTTTAACTTTCTTCTCGGTGTGGTGGTACAGGTACGCCAGCATCTCGATGGTGGTGGAACAGGATTAATTGTGTTTTTTCAGCAATTTATTCAATCTGTGCATCCGCTAACATGGGAAGGATATGATGGAATGAAGTTTGCATTCACTGTTCCCATTTTACTTCATTTCATACGCGGAGTTGCATACGTTGGCTGAATGGGATTTCAGAACTACAACAGCATAATGTGGATATAACCACTGCTATTGCATCTCACACGGGGGAATCCGTGAAAGCCGGATAAACATATATATATATATATATATATATATATATATATATATATATATATATATATATATATACACATATATATATATATATATATATATATATATATATATATATATACATATATATATATATATATATATATATATATATATATATATATATATATATATATATATATATATATATACAGTGCCTTCATTTCGAAACGAACCATCCTTAATAACTTTGTTAAATAGAAAAATTTTAAAAAAAGAAAAAAAACGTCAATTTAGATATACAGGGGGAAGTTTAATTTTGCATTTGTTAAAAGTCTGTCAATCACCTCCTCACCTCCAGCTAACCTCACTTTGATATGTCAAATGGGAACCCCCACCTTGTGACACATCATTGTAAGCAGCATAAAATTGTCTATCCAACCGTATAAAAAAAATTAAATCGGTTGACGTACAAGCGAATAGTGTGCAAAAATGTCTTGTAATAATGCATAATATATCGGCCTCGAACTTTGGTATGTCAAATGATTACCCTATAGTGTGATACATCATTCTAAAGGACGTACGATCTGCTATCCAATGATGTCAAAAAAAATTAAGTTAATAGACGTTATAGGCAATTAGGATGCAAAAATGTGTGTTAAATATAAGCCGTTTATTCAGTTTTATTCAGTTGAAGAAAATTATTTTATTAAATGTTCAAAATGTGCGCCGTTATTAGCGAGACAATAAAAAAGCCTATTTTGAAATTCCCCACGAACATTGGCAAGGGTTTCTCTGCTAATTCCTCTACATTCCCGAACAATTCGATCTTTTAAATCGTCAATATTTTCAGGTGGGGTTTTATAAACCTTGCTTTTTAAATACCCCCAAAGAAAAAAGTCTAGAGGGGTTAGGTCTGGAGACCGTGCTGGCCATTCAATTGCACCACGTCTGCCAATCCACGTCCCTGGAAAATGTTTATCAAGCCACTCTCGAATTGCCAAAGCGTAGTGCGGGGGAGCTCCATCTTGCTGGAAATGCAAATTATTTTCATTTAGTACCATAACAGCATTTTCATCCACTTGATTTTCTAAAGATTGCACAATGGCAGGGTATATTGTGTTTTCTAAAAGGTTTAAATAAATTTGCCCAGTTAAATTATCTTCCAAAAAAAATGGACCGATGATTTCATTGCCATAAATTCCTGCCCACACGTTAATTTTTTCGGGATATTGAGTATGCCCTTCTCGGAAAAGGTGCGGATTTTCATTATCCCAGTATCTGCAGTTATGTCTGTTAACCAGTCCATTTAGAAAAAAAGTTGATTCATCAGTAAAGCAAATATTCTTAGGTAAATGAGAGTCCTCGTCAATTCGTTGGCACATTAATTCGCAAAATTGAATTCTCCTATCAAAATCGTCTTCTCCGAGTTCTTGAAGAATTTGAATTTTGTAGGGAAAAACTTATTTTGTTTTAAAACTTTATGCACAGAGCCAGCAGAAATGTTGGTTAAATCTGCGACCTTTGAGATGGATAAAGTTGGATCTATTGCAAACTGTCCTAGTACCTCGATTTGGCATGCTTCATCTACAACCCTTTTCTCAATAGATTTTTTATTACAAACGGATCCCGTTTCTTCAAACTTTCGTACCAATTCGAGTACATATTTATGGCCCACGTTTTTGTCTTGATGCCTCTCGTTAAATGCTCTGGCGGTTCTACGAGCGCACCGATCTTCAGCTCCATAGAGAAAAATTATTTCTATTCTTTCGGCTAGCGTATACACCATTTATATTCACGTTTCAACTAGGCGTCACAATGACAATTTTAACAATAATAAACAACTGGTGTTTAAAGATCTTAAAAATTTTATTTATTGCAGTGATTTCTTGTACCTATCAGATACCGCAAAAAATATCATTGAAATAAATACACTAGATTGATTAGACTGCAATGAATTTTGCGATGAATTTTAAAACAGGCTTAGTTTTTTTCTCGCAAATATTTTAACTGTTTATTATTTTAAAAAAATATTTATTTTAAATTTAAAATAATATTTTACTCTATGAAGTAGCCATTTGACATAATAAAGTTTAATGTGATAAGGTGTCTCTTATTACCACACATCTTTTCTTACTATTCGCTTGTACATCAACAGATTTTGTTTTTTTTTATTGGCTAAATAGGAGATAGTATGCCCTTTAAAATGATGTATCACACTATAGGGTAATCATTTGACATACTAAAGTTCGAGGCCGATATATTATGCATTATTACAAGACATTTTTGCACACTGTTCGCTTGTACGTCAACCGATTTAATTTTTTTTATACGGTTGGATAGACAATTTTATGCTGCTTATAATGATGTGTCACAAGGTGGGGGTTCCCATTTGACATATCAAAGTGAGGTTAGCTGGAGGTGAGGAGGTGATTGACAGACTTTTAACAAATGCAAAATTAAACTTCCCCCTGTATATCTAAATTGACGTGTTTTTTCTTTTTTTTTAAATTTTTCTATTTAACAAAGTTATTAAGGATGGTTCGTTTTGAAATGAAGGCACTGTATATATATATATATATATATATATATATATATATATATATATATATATATATATATATATATATATATGGGTGAAAATCAGAGATGTGAGTATTTTTCTTTTTCAAATTTCTGAAAAATTAGGTTTTCTTTTGAGGAAAACTAACAACAGGAGTTTATGATGCAATTTGTCATAAAACATTTTCTGAGAAGAGTCACGCACAAAAATATATATTTTCGAAATTCTACCTGTTAATAACAATTATGGCAGAGTCGTGAATCATTTCGGAAACACTTTTTAAATTAATTTAAAATAATAATATAATTAAGATATTTAAGAATTGCCTTTAATAAATTGTAAAAACCATGTTCCTACATAGGAAATATTGTGATATAAATCAATAATTTTAAAGGACATGCTGATGCTGTGTGTGTAATATTTTAAGATAAATTTATCATTATTGGTTGATTTGCCGTTTTCGTGACGTTCCCGGAAATGATGGCGATGTTCCCAACATGACAGTAGCGTTCCCTCAATGATCACAATTCCTGATTTATGATATTTTACACATGAAAATAATACACGTTTTCAGTATTATACCTTTATTTGTACTTAAGGTATTAAACATCAGTATTAGAGTTTAAACTTAAAATCTAATAACAATAAACTTTGCAGTTTCAAACAACAAATATTAAGTATTAGGAACATAAAGTAAATTGCACATAGTCATTAGAATCAACACTTAAACTTACAATCGAATAACAATAAACTTTGTAATTTAAAAAAAAATAGATATTATGTATTAAGAATATTACAGTTTATTGCACAATATCGCAAAATAACTTGATTATCAAATAGAACTTATAGTCTAATAATAAACTTGGGAATAAAAAAAATATATAGAGTTTTTTAGGTGGTTGAAGTTAGAGAAAGAGGATTAGGTCATCCATAACCACATTATTTTTCGAATATGTTCATATTTTAATCAAAGCAATAAAAGCTACAACTATCTTTTTTTTGCAATTTCGGTGTGGGTAAAATTTTAACAACTTGTTCATAGGTGACATCTGAAATATCATTATGTTCAATTTTGAATATTTTTGCTGAGTCCCCCCGTAGAAAGGTGATTTTTATTTCACCACCCTCATCAACCGAGGTGTCAGCAACTGCAATATATCTGTATTTAAAATTTTTATTTTCAGTTGGTACATTGGTGTTTACGTACTTCCAGAGTAGCAGAACAGCACCTAGTCAATTCATCAACTTTGCGATTAGCACTCTTTTTGGATGCTCTTTCTTCACGTCTTCTGCTTCTCTCAACTTTTTTTAGCAAACTGTCTATAGTTTTTTGTATTTTTTCTATTTTATGTTTCTGTTTTTTAATGATTCTATAAGTCTGCGCTCTATCTTTTTTAACTTGTTTTCTCCCCTATTTCTTCCGCAACACGCCAATATTGCTTTGCATCTCATTTTTTGAATCTGAAGGACTGATAGCTAAAATATTTGACAAGATTTTTTTCCTCTCTATACTTTTGAGAATTTTTCCTTCATGACTTTTTCTGCTTTCTCTTCTCTCTTTCAGACATTTCATTTATAATTTTAAATTTCTTTTCAGCTTTCTTTCTTCGGTAGAATTCTCTATCCTTCACTCTCTTTTTGTCTTTTTTCTCAGATGTCATATTATCTAAAAACCTGCTCTTCCTTGCATTAGCCTTTTCAAGATGTCTTTTATAAGCTGCACTATTTTGGTTAAATCGCTTTTTCGACTTCTTCTTCTCTTTACTTTTGTCGTTTTCCATGTTACTCCTACTACAATTGATACCTAAACCCAAATTTCAACTTAAATATGCTTTTTAAATGCAGTAAAGTGTCAATTCATATACAAATTTTCATTTCGGGAATGCCCGTCGTAGACAGGAACGTTCCCAAAATGACTATCCGATAAATGTTTTCACGTCACACTTGACGCCGCCATATTAGATGTCGGTTTTAGAGGTTATTAACAAGAAATCTGTAATATTAATCAGAATTATGCAAAAAGTACTTGCTTAATATCTTACTCAAGCTTCTCGTTTTTTTATTAATTTTTCGTAGTATACCTGTAGACATTTTGTGATTAATTTTCTCTTTACATTTTTTATTTCTTTAAAGTCTCGTGTTCAACGCTATCCATCATGGAATATTATACTTCTCCCTTCTATTCAACATTTTGTTTCATCTGAGATTCTATTCTTATGCCACTTTCATTGATGTCTCTACTAAAGTCGAAGTAAAAGATTCAGTAATTTTCTCTAAATCTAAACTGTCTTTAATAATTCTTAATGAGTTCTTTTTTCAGTTATCTCGAATATCTTTAACTGTTATCCTTCAATAAGTGTCTTAATATTTTGCGTTTTTGTTTACGTATGTATGCCTTTCATTCTAATCTTCTGTTGATTTCTATTCTTGTTCTCACCAGTCGATGATCACTGCCCGTATCAAGGTGATTGAGTACTGTAACATTTGTGATTGTCTGCCATAATGTAGTCAATGTTATTGTTAGTGTTGCCATCGAGACTCATTCGTGTCCATTTTCGTTGTGTTTTTTTGTAGAAGTAGGTGTTAATGGCGTATTGCTTGTTCTCCGTCATAAAATTAATTAGCAGCATCTTTACCCTTTGATTTCAGCAGCAATCGATTACGGGGTCCTAACTGAATACCCTGTCTATGGATTTTACAAATCATTTGTTTACAGTTGACAATCACAAATCACAATTTATTATCTATATTATACATTCAAATTCATAAAAAATGTTTACATACGAACACAGAACTGTCAAAATCGTTTTATTAAAAATGGAAATTTCGTTGATTTTATTTGACTTACTTTTTAAAATTCCGTTCCAAATTTTTTTCAGTGTATTTAAAAAATTAAGTCCATAAAATACACAAACTCGGAGCTGCTTAAATGTGACTTTTTCTACACGTTTTCCGTTTTTGTTTTCCCCTAAAATCCACCCTTCTTTTCACTGAGATATAAATACAATTTAAGCAGTAGGCGCTGAAAGCAGGCATGACGGCAACAAAAAAAAATTAACTAGCCTACTGCGATGGGACGTGATGGCGGCAATTTTAAGCAGTCGCTCGTTAAGGACCAGTTTTTAAAGTAGGATAATTGGGATAAAAATATAATTTGCCTTTTAAAAATGTCAGATTTTCACCTTTTTTGCTACGAAAGTGATACTTTCTCTCGAGAATTGATAAGATAATAGTTATTGCAGGAGAAAAATTGAACATCTGGTGCAGTACTACACGTCAGGAATTTATGAGAATAATTTAAAATTACAAGGGGCACAAGAAAAGTTTTTTCCCTAAAGACTTCAGTGTTAAAAAAAAATAAAATAAAAATAATTTATTGTGCAAAGAAAATACAAGGTGTTTCTAAAAGATCTATTGTGACGCGTTTTCGTAGAGGAGGGAGCAGAGAAGCAGGTCGTGCTCTTCGGATCTACTTCGTTCACGGCAGCGGAACATCGGTCAGTGGATATTTCTCGTGCAGACAGTCATCGGTCAAATGCTCAGCGCAGAGGAAATTGGGTCGGCGGTATCTACTTATATTCGGGATATCCCTGCTCTCTCAACTGATCAACGGTTTGACTGCCTCAAGGTCAAAAGATCCACTCGGTGGTCGGTTCTCGGGCGCCACCCTCGGGATTCATGTGGTCGAGGGCCCACTTAAGCACCGGGCCGCTTGTTACAGTGGAGAAACGGCAAGCCAGGGGTCAATTGTGTGTATTAGTGCTGGCTGCCGGCTGCCAATTGTTATATGTTATGTTAAAAATGGGACTAGGTAAGAAAACAAACGGTTATAAAACATCCTGTATCCTATATTTCATTCTTTTATACAAAGACATGGCCTAAAACTAACTTACAATCTAAGATGGACAATAATATAAACAATTACACGGTCTAGAGGGCAAGAGTATGTTTTGAGAGCTGTTCAGGTTAGCTCATACTGTTCGATTGCGCTGAAGACGGTAACCCGGCGGTATCATTCACGACGCTATTCACGTACCTCGTAGTATACGGTTGCGACGCTACTCACGACGGCTTGTACGCAAATTATCGCGCCTCGTATTTAAAATCCGCGGACGCTGTTCACGGCGCTTCATATTAAAATTCGACCGACGGCGTTATATGCGGTAACAATAACCCGGCATCGATCGGCGATAGGCGGTGTCTCTACATGGCGACGGTGATCTCTATACGCGGCGGCGGCGACAAGCGTCGGGGCGGCAGTTGTTTAACGCCCTTGTCAACGACATCGGAGGGCACCTGGCGGTAAAACACATTCCTGGTCAATACGGAAACAAAGATAATATTGTCGGCATTTAGTACATGTGTGTATCGGTGACGGTAGGAAGAAACGAAAGGAACTGACGCTGCCCGTTCTTATAAGGGTCCTCGACAGCGTCAGCAGGATGGAACGACATTGCCCGTTCTTATAAGGGTCCTCGACAATGTCGACCAAGAGCAGTAGGAAATTAGGAAAGGAACCGACACTGCCCATTCTTATAAAGGTCCTCGGTAGTGACAACATTGCCCGTTCCTATAAGGGTCCTCGGCAATGCTGGCCATTAGAGGGGTAGGAAGTAAGGAAGGAATTGTATGGTAAAACACCATATACACACAAACCTAGCCTCACCTACATTGCTAGACCAGGAAGGCGCGGTCCGGCAGGCGACCAAGTCCAGTCCATTTGGACTGTTGACCCGGGTGGAGAACATGCAGTTCTCAGCGAAATAATGGTCTGCTCGAGTTTAAGTAGATGGCCCGAGCTCCCACTACACTGACGTGTGACGGCGTGCGGTGATCGCGCATACAATACTGCTGTATGCGGCGCGCGATTACTATGGTCGGACGCTCTAAAAATCTCGGAAAATGATATTTCCCGGCATAGCGCGGTAAATCTAATTATATGTCGGTAATCTTGAAACTTTAAGTATTCTTGTCCCGCAAGAATCAAATTTTTCGGATGTTAAATCAATAAATTAAATCCCGGCGAACATACTCATCCCAAAAATTCAGTAACTTCGTTACACTATACAATCGCTAGTGCAAATTCTTGAAGCTAAAATAAAGAGTTTCTTATTAGAAATAATATTATTTGAAATTGAAATAAAACAGTAAATTCGGTTAAATGTGATGCAATTTGACTTTATTGCCATTTATTACTTAAATAAAATATCGCTCAAATATTCAACACGGCACGTTGATCCGTTCATATCAATTTTCGATTGCTCTATAGCATTTTGGGTGGTACTGTACTGCAATGGAACAAATATTAATTATTTTATACTGTTTAATCAGAAATATATTCTAATGAAATGAGTAATTAAATAATCATTCTGTTGATAGATTTTATCCGTGGGAATGGTATATTATATTTTTTTTATTACCACCCCAGTCGTTTAAATGTTTTCTTGAAATATATAAACTCAGTGAATTTATTACGACATAAACTAAAAAGACCCTCTTTAAGTTTTGGGGTATCTGCAAAATACCGTTAAATGTATTAAAATATTAAACGATTTTCCCATTATTAGGAAACAATAGAATAATCAAATGAACTCACTATAAGGTGATATATTGTTTGACAACATGTACAAAGAATTTGTATAGTAACCATTTTTTTCTATTCACGAGTTAGATATTTACTTTGAAAACAGCTAAGAAGAGTTTTTTTAACAGGAATTATCGTACATTCTTTTAGTTATAGAAAGACGTAGATTAGCTTGATTACCCGTTCTTTTATATAAAAAAAATAATACTAAGATGCTCAAAGTCCAATTCGGGAATTAACTATCCGGTATAGAATAGCTAACATCTTCTGGGGATGAGGAGAGAAACCTTCGAACTTTAGGGTATGGAATTGACGGTTACAGAGTGTACGACCGCAATAGGTACTAAAAGGGGAGTTCGGGGTGCTTTAGTAGAAAAAATAAGCTTTTGTTACGATCTGGAATTCGTTTAATGCGGTATGACATTGGAAAAAGGTCTTAGAAAATTACTTGTCGTGTATATTTGGCGGGAATGAAGATTGTCTCTGTTTTTCTTTTATTTTTTATTTAATCTGGGAATTTAAGGGAATATCCTGTTTTTATTTCGCTTCGTAAAAGGCTGACTCTAGTACCATATAAATAATTTAAATAGCTGTTTTTCGCGTTTATTATTTATTTTTTTCTGATTAATATTTTAAAAAGCTATTTATAGATTTTTCTTTTAAATTGGAATTGTTATTTTTTTTTTAATAGAAGTGCCAACGGGAGTAATTATTTTAGTATCTTGATACTGTTATTCATAACTTATTTTAAGTTTCGCAGTATAAATAATTTCGTTTCCTACTTATTTTTGTTAATAGACTTAAGTGTTTTAAGATACTGGTTTTGTTTAATTTATTAAAAACTTTTACGCGATAAAACTCGCGGAGGCACTACTGTGAGACCTTCAATACAAAAAGCGTGATCTGACCAGCTAGATAGCAGCCTTCCGGAGTTATGGCAGTGGTAAACTTAAATAACCTGTAGTTGCCTTGTATTAAAACTGCAAGAGAGAAGAACCACCATACTTCCAGAGTGCCAATGTCTGTAGTATTTGTTCAAAGGATTTTAAAATAGCTACAAAATTAACAAATCATAGAAGGAGATTGTAGGTCTACCGGCTTTACGCTACCAAATGATATCATTTGCAAGAGTCTATGATCAAATGGTGTCACAGCTCATATGGATGGCTCATATGCTGGTCTCAAATTCACCTGTAATCTTGGGTTTGTTGAGATAAGCTTGAGATTTAACATAGCCCCACAGAAAATAGTCCAATGACATTAAATCACGGGATCTTGGCGACTATTTCTTAAGATTAACGGCCTCATCGAACCTATTCCGCAATAAATCCGTGGTAACGTTGTAAGTTTTTAAAATAGTTAATTGATCTTTCTTCATTTCCTACATAACATACACATATTTCGGATTCCAACATTGGATACAACTAAACATCGTTTGTGTGTTATGCATTACCCAAAATAAAAAGAGATACTTTTTAGAAATTCACAGATTCTGATACTACAATGGCTTTACTTAAAATAATATCGGATATAGATTTTTATTTATGATATTCAGTATCATCAATTTCATAGCCCCTTGATTTGAACTGTAACTGATATAACTGTGGCCGACGCTGATCTCTAAATCATCTTTCTAGCGCAGCACTAAGGATTTCATAATCTTTTTGTTGGGTTATAGGAATTGTCTATAATAATTCTAGTATTGGTCCATGAAGTACAATTACTAATGTAGTAGCCATCTCTTCGTAATTCCAGTTATTTATACTAGCGGCAGCTTTAAATTGTCATTTGTTTATTATCCAAGATGCTTGCTCGTGGTAAGTTGAAGGTTTAATGTTTTATCTGGTGGTTATTATTTATCAGAAAGGCCACACTTCTTTGTTTTATTCACTTCTGTCTGAAGGTCCTTTATTTTAGATTCTACTTCTTGTCGTACTTTTAATTCTATCCCATCTACAGCTTCTTTCACTTCTTATAGCACACTTGATTTAATGCTATGTACTTTTTGGCACACTTTTGCTGCTATCTCGTCTCCGATTTCTCTCATTTCTTGTCGCACTTCTTCTATGTTTCGTTGTACTGCTCAGCGTACATCTCCTATCTTGCACTTCGCCTATTTCTTTCTTAAACATTTGCGTTTGTCCCTGTATAATTTGATCAAATTTTTGCTTCTCTTGAAGAATGACCTCTTGTATCCATTTATAAAGTTTATCTTCCTCTTTAATGCGAAGTTTTTCTTTTAGGAGACCTTCTTCTTCTTGTTTTTTTTTTCAGGCGATTTTGTTCTTCTTTTTGGCGACGTTCTGTTCTGTCGTGTTTTTTATTTTGGCTACATACTTTGTTTCCAAGTCTTTCTTTTTTACGACGTACTTCTTTCTGTTTTTTTCTTGACGCCGTTCTTCTTCTTCTTGCTTCTCTTTAACGCGACATTCTTCCATAAAATCAGCCAATAATTTATATACTTGCTCCATTTCAGCTGTCTAGTATTTATCACAAACATTTCTAGAATATTTTTGGAAACTCGTTCCTAAACTCCTTTCTTAATAACAAATTCAATATTAAAGTTAATTTCTCGATATCTTTTCCACTTTTCAAATAGAATGTTCTAGAACTTTGTAGAAAATTCGGCTCTAAGCTTATTTCTCGATGATAAATCCAATGGTGAAGCCGGTTTTTCGCTACCTCTTCTAGTTTTCAAATTGACTATTCTAGAATATTATCGAAAATTCGGTTCTAGGCTTGTTTCTTAATGACAAATTCGTTGGTGAAGTTCGTTTTTCTATATTTTTTTTTAGTTTTTAAATGTAATGTTCTAGAACTTTATCGAAAATTCTTTTCTAATCCATTTTCTTATGACAAATTCACTGGAAACTTAAGAAGGCTGGCAGTCCAAAATTAATAAGACTTTGAACTGAAATTACTTTTTATGACCAAATTATCTGTATTAATAATATTATAATTTTAGATTGTTATATTGACTGATTATTGCCGAAATTAGCACACTGACCTGAGCCTGAGCCAGATTATCAGTAGATTATTTGTTAAATTAATATATATTAATGTAATAGCAAATGGACATAAATTAAATTAGCTTGTTATATCAAGTGTAAATGTAAATGGAAACCGGAAATATATATATATATATATATATATATATATATATATATATATATATATATATATATATATATATATATATATATATATAGCTATTTAACCCTTTTTATACCAATACATAAAGAAGGACATAAGGACATTATTAGCAATTATCGTCCAATGAGCTTAATAAATAATTTTACGAAGATATATGAGAAATTTTAAAGGATTGATTGATAAATTTTTTGGAAATGAATAATATCTTCCCCAAAAAAACTGTTTGGATTAACTACTGGACTGAGTACAGGGTGAATCAACGATTGGATGAAGTAAGTTTGTGCCTTTTCGGTGAAATTTACAAAGAAAGTATATTTATTGTTTGATACAGTTTATTTTTACGCAGATTTTAAAAATATTTAGGCCTCTACAGGGTGAGCCAAAAAACTAGGACAGCATAAAGTTGTATTTTTTTAAATAGAACACTCTATATTCGAATCGTATTTTCGATTTAGCTTATAATTTTAAATCTTTTTTATTAAGGATTTACTATAACAAAACTTTATAGTTTCTGAGATAATTAAGTTTAAAGAAAAAAAGTCACATTTTCAAGCATCAATTCAATCCTAAATAACATTATTCATTATATTACAACTGCAATAGTTTATTTAAACATAATGTGAAAAAATTAAAACAACAATAACGACAAGGCAAATACATATTTACTTTTATACTAAATTGAAACAAAAAAATTACCTATTAAATACTGAGATTAATTATTTCTTTTTAATAAGTGGTCGAATAAACGACCCTCTTGTGCAATGCACAAATTTAGTCTTTTTTGCAGATTTTCTCGGACCCTGGACAAAATTAGTGACGTTATTGTTCTACAGGTATCCCTAATCCTGTTTCTCATATCTTCCACTGTTGGTGGTGGATTAACATACACCTTATTTTTAATATAACCCCATAGGAGGAAATCTAATGGGTTGATGTCGCAATACCTTGATGGCCACTCAATGAAACCCCCATGTCCAATCCATTTTTGCGGATATCGTTGGTCCAAAAACGCACGAACTTCACGATGATAATGCGAAGGCGCACCATTGTGCTGGAACCACATACTGTCGAGCTCATCCCTATCGAGACCTTGAAGCAGTTGGGGTAGTTCTTCTTGTAGAAAGTTCAGGTAACTATGGCCATTGAGTGGTTCATTAAAAAAGTGGGGTCCAATAATTCGATTATGATGAATACCACACCAAACATTTAATGACCAGTGGTTTTGATGTTGCACCTCTCTAATCCAAAATGGGTTTTCTGTGGCATAATAATGCATGTTGCGTCTATTTACGGCACCGTTACTTCTAAAAGTAGCTTCATCACTAAACATTACCTTGCATAATAAATTTGGATTTAATTGAATCTCCGCATTTATTGTACGACAAAAGTTTACACGACTTTCAAAATCCTGTCCATGCAATTCTTGGTGTAATTCCATGTGATATGGATGATACCTATATTTCTTGGTAGTATGATTAGCGGTGGATTGTGATGTTTCACATAATGCTGCTAACTGACGGCTACCAATATAAGGATTTTCCTGAACATTTAATAATACTTGTAGTTCTTTTTCTTCATTAGTTACTGGTTTGTTGACCACTTTACGTTTTGGATAATCAACAGTACCAGAAGAATCAAATCTTTGCATTAAGTTTTGAAAAGTATGGGTATTAGGCTGGCGTCGATCAGGATACTTCGTTTTGTAAATTCTTTGAGCAAGAAGGCAATTTTTTTGAGCCTCTCCTATTGTATAAATCATATCTATTAACTCATTATTTGGAAAATTCATTTTACAATATAAGATAAATGCAAAAAAAAACCAAACTACACTACATAAAAACCAAAAGAAGCGATTGCGGTTATAAACACACAGAAAAATGCTCTTTTATTTTGTTTTTGCCATGGCTACTATGATAATGAAGACTATTTCTGTAAAAAAGTATGGAAAATAAGAAAAACTGAAATATCTCAAAAACTATTATAAATAGGTATAGGATATATTGAACAAAACTTTTAGGGTTTTTATTACTCTATTAAATAACATGAAAATATACAGGGTGTACCATTTAAAAAAAAAAGATATTTATTCATTTAAACTTGTTCAAATTTGAGCCGATGTGTTCAACACCCTGTAGCTTTTATTGCAAATATTAGGTAAAAATTATGTTAACTTGTCCTTGGCCTTGCTAAATTCCAAATTTGAATATATTTGTCACAAAATTGAAAACGTTATTTAGGATTGAATTGATGCTTTAAAATGTGCCTTTTTTTCTTTAAACTTAATTATCTCAGAAACTATAAAGTTTTGTTATAGTAAACCCTTAATAAAAAAGATTTAAAATTATAAGCTAAATCGAAAATACGATTCGTATATAGGGTGTTCTATTTAAAAAAATACAACCTTATGCTGTCCTAGTTTTTTGGTTCACCCTATAGAGTCCTAAATATTTTTAAAATCTGCGTAAAAATAAACTGTATCAAACAATAAATATAGTTTCTTTGTAAATTTCACCGAAAAGGCACAAACTTACTTCATCCAATCGTTGACTCACCCTGTACATCAGATGCAGTTTATGAATTTATTAAATCAGTAACCGAGAATCTTGATAATGATAAAAAGTGTCTTGCTGTCTCTCTGGATCTTGCCAGGGCTTTTGACTTAGTACCAAATTGACTCATTTTAAAAAGTTTTAAACGTCTATGCTGTTAGAGGTTTTGTGTTGAGTGTCATTGAGAGTTACTTAAGAAATAGAATATCTACAGTTACCGTTTAGACATCAAAATAGGGGTTACTCAAAGGATAGTATTAAGACCGATTTTGTTTGTTGTATATGTAAACTCACTAACAAGGATGTAGTTGAAGCCTGGTTCTCTAATTTCATTCGCGGATGATACAGTGGCTATTTTTTCTGGAGAAATCTGGGATCAAGTAAAAGCATCGACAAAAACTGGTTTACTTAAAATAATAGACTGGTTGGAGTCCTCTAAGCTCACTTTGAATATTGACAATACCCATCATATGGCATTTTCTATATCAACATCAAATCATCCAGACTTTAATCATATTGAAGCTGGAAATATCTTAATAAAATACTTTCCATAAAAGATTTGGGTATAATTATTGATAAAAATTTAAAATGGGTTCAACATATTCTAAAATTAACCAACAGCATCAGAAAGTTAATTTATAAATTTTATATATTAAGAAACATTTTCACTGGGCGGTTTTAATAAATTTTTAAAATATTAATTAAATCCTTAATTAGACATGGAATAATTATTTGGGGTGCCCTGTATCAAAACTCTTTACAACAACCTCAACGTAGTTCAAAATTATATTTTAAGGATAATTTTTTGGAAGAAAAAAGAAAATATTCTACTAGGTTCCTTTATTCAGAATAAATTTTTAATGCCCGTTCATTGTATATATTGTTTTCTTATATTTATGTACATAAGATTACGAAATTTGAAAATTACGTAAATCACTCGTATGAAACGAAATATAGAATAATTAGACATCTAACGATACCAAACAGAAATGAGAACATTAGTCATAGATTTGTTAGTTATCTGGATCCAAAGTTTTATAATATTATTCAAATTAGTATAAAAACAATCTTAGGTGTGAAAAAATTTGGTAAGTTTTGCAGAATATATATTTTTCTTAATATTAATCAATTTAAGCTTTTTCTATGACAAAATCCCCATGGTTTCCTTAGTGTATAGATTTCCTTAGTGTGTAGGTATTTCAATTGATTAGTTTTATTGTTCATTCATCATATTTTTTTTTGGTCGACAGGAATGAAGAGTACTTAATTTTTAGTCAGTAGTTAAAGGTGTGGTATTGCTGTAGAGCCTTGTGATGGACAGCCTGTTGCGTGAACTGAATAATGCTATTTGTATATACAGGCCTATGCTGATGACCTAGTCATTTTGTGCCCTGATCACCGTGTTTAGGATTTGGAGGGGCCAATGGTGCGGGCCCTCCGCATCACAGAATGATGATGCCGCAGAAAGGGGCTCGAAATAAATCCAGACAAAGCCGAGATAATACTCTTTACAAAAAAGAGGGAAATGGGTAGACTTCCCACAATTACATTGGTGGGAAGGACTCTTCAACTTAAGGGGAGTAATTCTGGACTCACAATTGAGCAGGAATGATCATATTGAGGCTCGAACCAAGAAAGCCATATGTGCTTTCTGGGCTTCTAAACGAGTCTTTGAGTGTACATGGGGACTGACACCTAAAGTGCTATTTTGGATATACAGGGTGATTCAAAAATCGATCACGAAACTTAAGGGGGGTGATTCTACTTGACAAAATAAGGGTAGAGCTTCATATAATTTTTTTTCAAAATGTCATTCGTTTTCGAGTTACAAGCCGTCCAAGTTCAAGTTTTTATTTTTTGTTTTTTGAATTACTCGCTTACAGGAAAACCGATTTGACTAATATTTGAAAGATAGGCTAAGTCTTCTGCGCTTCATCATTTTAGTAACAATTCACATTGATTGTTTGCCGCTAGAGGGCACTTTACCTATATTGAAAATTGTTTTTTTGTCATAATTTTTTAGTGTTGACAGCTACAGTAGTTTTTGGCATAATTTCTGAAAGACTGACGCCAGGCCTTTAAAAAAGGTGCTCTTTATTTACATCGCTAAACCCAACGGTTTAGACGTAAATCACCCTTAAAAATTAAGTGGTAAATTTACTTTTCCCATTTCATTACCACCAGCTACCAGGTAAATAGCTATCAAAGTATACTAGAGCTGTCAGTTTAACATCAAATAAATTCGCTTTTTAAACTATTTAATTTATAATCTTAAAATAACTAATAATGGCTAATCAGTAAATATTCATATTATGGATTATTGCGATATACACTTAATTGATAAAAATTAATGAAACAGTACTAAACAAACTAAAAAAGATTCTCAAAATGTCCCCCATTTTCTTCCATACATTTCCTAACACTCTTCAAAAAATGTCGCCTAACTCGATGAAAAATTTCTGGTGTTTCTTTAATAATTTGGCACTTTTCGATTATCCTGAAGCGAAGATCCTCGACGTTGATTACTGGAATATCGTACACCAATTGTTTCAAATGACCCCAAAAGAAAAAATCCATAGGATTAAGGTCTGGTGACCTCGCTGCCCATGCCAATGGTCCACTTCGTCCTATCCATCGCTCAGGATACGTTGCATTCAAATACTGTCGGACACGTATACTAAAGTGGGGCGGAGCTCCGTCTTGGAGGATCCACATGTTGGCCCTTACTTCCAATGGCACATCTTCCAGATACAATGGGAGACGATTTTGGATAAAATCTAAGTATACGTCACCAGTTAATGGGCCATCAAAGAAATGAGGACCAATAAGGTAATCTCCTATTATCCCTGCCCACACATTTAGTGAAAATCTACGCTGATGTTTCGTTTCTACCACATTGTTTGGGTTCTCGTAAGCATATGTGTGGATGTTGTGTAGATTTGTTATGCCATCACGAGTGAAACCAGCTTCGTCAGTGAATAATGTGACGCCAATTAATCGATTATCGTGTTCATACTTAGCTAGGATCTGATTGCACATTTCCAACCGTCTCGGCCGATCATCGTCATAAAGAGCCTGCACCTTTTTTGAATGAAACGGGTAGAGTTGTTCTTCTCTTAGTATCCTCCATGAACTAGCCTGACAGAGCCGCACTTCATTCCCAATTTTTCTAGTACTAATACCTGGATTATCTTCAATAATTTCAAGCACTCTTTCTTCTTGTTGCACGTTTCTAGCAGTTCTAGGTCTTCCCCTATTTCCATTATAACTTTTAAAGGAACCACATTCCGCAAGCCTCCTGTGCACACTGGAAAATGTTTGAGCATGAGGGATATTTCTTTCCGGATAACTCTCCATATAATATCTTCTTGCCAACTCTGCATTACCATTTGCTTTTCCATAACAAAAATGGATATCACAATATTCGATATTTGAATATTGGTGATTAGCCATTATTAGTTATTTTAAGATTATAAATTAAATAGTTTAAAAAGCGAATTTATTTGATGTTAAACTGACAGCTCTAGTATACTTTGATAGCTATTTACCTGGTAGCTGGTGGTAATGAAATGAGAAAAGTAAATTTACCACTTAATTTTTAAGGGTGATTTACGTCTAAACCGTTGGGTTTAGCAATGTAAATAAAGAGCACCTTTTTTAAAGGCCTGGTATCAGTCTTTCAGAAATTATGCCAAAAACTACTGTAGCTGTCAACACTAAAAAATTATGACAAAAAAACAATTTTCAATATAGGTAAAGTGCCCTCTAGCGGCAAACAATCAATATGAATTGTTACTAAAATGATGAAGCGCAGAAGACTTAGCCTATCTTTTAAATATTAGTCAAATCGGTTTTCCTGTAAGCGAGTAATTCAAAAAACAAAAAATAAAAACTTGAACTTGGACGGCTTGTAACTCGAAAACGAATGACATTTTGAAAAAAAATTATATGAAGCTCTACCCTTATTTTGTCAAGTAGAATCACCCCCTTAAGTTTCGTGATCGATTTTTGAATCACCCTGTATACTATGGTGATCCGCCCCATGGTAACGTACACCGCTTTTATATGGTGGCGTAGTACAGCAAAACGCAAACATATTCTTCAACTTGACAAAGTTCAGGTTGAGTGCGATGAGGACTGCTCCCACCAGGGCTCTGGAAGTCCTGGTGAACCTGCCTCCTCTTCACTTATACATAGAGAACGAGGCCCTGAAGACTGTTTATCGTCTCAGTGGCCTGGAACAACTTGGAATTGGAAAGGGCGACGACTCAGGTGTCTGGGAAAGCGCAATGGAGAGGTGGCCATCACTCCCCATGCAAACAGACTATATGACGTCGCTTTTAAAACCCAACCACTCCCTGGAGCCAAGTAGAGAGGATTGGGAGGAAGAACTAAATCTTCCGAAAAATGGATCCTGGTGGTATACTGATGGATCTCGACAAAATGAAAAAGCTGAAGCCGGAGTATTCGGCAGGAGCACATAAGTCAGAGGGAACTACCCTCTCGGAAAATGTGCGACAATTTTTACAGCGGAAATTTATACTATTCTGCAGTGTGCCCATCTCTGTGAGAGGGACAGGAATAGAGTAATAAATATTTGCACAGACGATATTGGCACTGAAGTCCAGTATCGTGACTGGTGTCTGTAGGCAAGGGTGTACTATATGGTATGACAAGGAAAGGCTGCACAGTCATTCTCGTTTGGGTCCCAGGTCACTCGGACATACGCGGGAATGAGGAAGCAGACCGTCTGGCAAAGTTGGATTCGGCAACTGAACCATATGGACCCCAACCAATACTATCTGTTCCAGTTGCTATTGGCAAAAAGGAATTAAAATCGTTGCTGGAAAGCAAATTTATTGAATCATGGAGGGGAGCTCCTGGAATGAGGTGTGCTAAGCAACATATAACTGGGCCTAGTGCACAGCGTACTAAGGAGCTTTCTCTCCTTGGTAAGTAAAGAACTGCGAATTGTGGTGGGATTGTTGACAGGATATTGTCACCTCAGGGGCCATCTTCATAGAATCGGTGTTGAAGGCGACCCAACATGAAGATGGTGTTTGGAGGACGAAACTGGTGACCATGTTCACAGAGGGTGTCCAGCATTCAACGGACTGAGACAGAGATATTTCGGAGATACAATTTTGTTACTGGAAGCAGTTAGGCAAGTTCATCTAACGAGTCTGCTTGAATTCGCAAAGGCGATCGGCTTCGAATAATCTGCAGATATGGTGGGATGTAAAGGGCCAAATAAAGGCCTAGGCATACAAGGTATGGTAAAAACGTTGTCCAAAATTCTTATCGTACAGAGCGTAAAAAAATGGGGTCTTGAATGTCACAACTAGTTTGTCCTTGCAGTTGTGAGTAATTCACAACACTTTCTTGTATAGTAATTTGGAGGGTCTCACATCATATTAAAAAAAAATTGGTTCAATAATTATATGTAAATTCCATTGCAGCTCTTGGGGGCTCATATCTCCGAAGAAAAGGCCTATACGAAAAAAGTGTAAATGGACTTGCAGTATTCCTTTTACGTATTTTTTTCATATATGGGAGATTTTCCACATTTTCCCAAACACCCCGTATATTCTTATGGTTACTAAATATTGACCTCTTATTATATTTATGAAATTCAAACAAATAAAGTATGGCTACTACGGATATTCGGAGTTTCTTCGACTTCTCTCTCTCTCATTAAAATTATCTATTTTATGACCGAATTTACTTTTAAGCACAAAGAGAAAATGATATTTATTCAATCTGCGAATCGTTCTTGGGTTATCTCTTCAGATGCTTTTGGGCTACTCCGTGGTTTCGTGATTGAAGCTGTATGGAAACGCAAGCGACATTTACAGGAAATAATTAATTGCCACTCGTAAAACCTCCATTCCCTGATTTATCAGTGGGATAGCGCACCTGCCGATCTTATACTGGAGTATTAAAATGGCGACCGAAAAAACATTTCCTCTAATGAACTGACTGGATATAAATATAACGTAGCTATATTTTCATTTTACGTTTATGATTATATCGTTTGTGTACGATCAAATTAAAATCAACCATTTCTATCGTTCATCAGTTTAATGTTATATTGTATGTTCCGCAGTTTTTGTATTTATGTCAATTAGATTTTGAAATATGTTCCGCATTTTTATTGTCGTTTTTTCTTCTCTCCATCTGATGTTTCGCATTTCAAGGATCATCCTTAACTGAATTTTCCTAAATATGTACCACAAATTTTCAACACATTTTTAGAAGAATTTTTGTTTTCAAAATGATGCGAAGATAACTGCCTATATTTCAGGAATAGGCCAGTTTTTTCTGTTTTCTGTAAACAAGATGGATTGACTAAAATGTGATAGGACTTGCATTGTCTTTATTTTTATTTATTTTTATTTTTACGACGTTTCAATTAGGTTATATCTCTAATCGTTATCAAGAATAAACTGAATGTTTTGTCTTAAGACTAAGAGCTTATATAGGGACTGTGTCCATTGAAGCACAAAATTTCGCTTCACTGTACATACCTCAAAGATTTGATGTTACAAAGTAGTGATTGCAAAAGATTAGATATCTCAACACTCGGTTTACTGAAGATTCCGTTATTCTTTTTAATATATGATGCTTCTATAAATTTTCTTTTTTTCATATTGGGTTAAATATTTAGGTGTAAATATAGACCACAAAATTATCTTAAATTGAAACTCTAGAACCGTTGAACAAATATGCATATAACGAGCCAAGTACTTTAGGATTCTAATATATAAAGAAAAATGGATATCAAAAAAAAATAACAACTCATATATATATATATATATATATATATATATATATATATATATATATATATATATATATATATATATATACATATATATATGAAGTAAAATGCGAAACGGCGAATGCAAACTTCGCTCCATCACATCCCTTCTGTGTTAGAGATTGCACAGTTAGAACAAATTGCAATAAAACACAATTCATCCTATTCCGCCACCATCGAGATGGTGGCCTACCTGTACCACCATACCGAGAAGAAAGTCAAAGCTTACCCTCCCCGCTACAGTGATACGGCAGAGATACATGTTTTGTCTCTCACTAGACTCATCAGGGTACCAACATGCACCTAGCTGTGCAAAGGACAGATCGGAAGGAAGCATGCAACACTGAAACGCAGTTTCGCCGACCTCTCGTCTGATGACATATACATTTATACGGCTTTCACGGATTCCTCCGTGTGAGATGCAATAGCAGTGGATATATCCACATTATGCCGTTGTAGTGCTGAAATCAAATTCAGCAAACGCACAACTATATGCAGCTCCATGTATGAGTGAAGTAAAATGCGAACAGTAAATGCAAACTTCTCTCCATCATATCATTTCTGTGTTAAAAGTTGCACAGTTAGAATAAATTGTTCTTCTTCTTCTTCTTCTACTTGTATGAGATCTGTTGATCTGTTAATTCCGGTCTTGCCTCCCTATCATTTCCTGTGATGTGGACTGCCAGCTATCTCTCCATCTTTTCGGTGGTCTTCCTGGTGGTCGGTTTCCTGCTGGTTTTCCCTCTAGTACTATGCGGGGTAGTCTGTGTTCGGACATCCTTTTTACGTGGTGATACCATTCCCGTCTTCTTTGTCTTCCCCATCTTACTATATCCTGTATCTCGCATTGTTCTCTGACGTCTATATTTCTTACACGATCTCTTCTGGTTTTACCGACTATCATCCTCATTACCCTCATTTCAGCCACCCGTAGTATACTTTTCGTTTTACTAGTGTCTTCGCTCGTCTCTATTCCATATGTCATTATGGGTCTTATGCATGTTTTATAGATCTTAATTTTGCTGTCCATTCGCATATATTGATTCTTCCATACAAATTCTCTTAGGCATCCTGTGGTTACTGCGGCTTTGTTGACTTGGCATTTTACGTCCTTTATAGGTTCATGACTGCTGGATATATTTACGCCAAGGTATTTGAACTGCATCACTTGCTCTATGGGTCTGTCCTGGATTACTAGTTTGCATCTAATGGGTTCCTTACTGATGGTCATACTTTTCGTTTTTTCGATGGAGATATTCATATTAAGTCGTTGTCCCACTTGGTATAATTTAAAGAGCTGTCTCTGCAGATCATCTTCGGTTTCTGCGAGGATTGCGGTATCATCGGCATAGCCCACCAAGCTGATACGTGTGTTATTTATTCTGTACCCGATGTTTAATGTTGCCACTTCTTCTATGATTTTATCCATAATGAGGTTAAACAGGAAGGGGCTGAGACTATCTCCCTGTCTGATTCCTCCGGGCGTTGGTATGCTACCTGAGGTGTGTTGTTCTGTTTTAATTTGTGTTGTATTGGCAGTGTTCAGATTGCAAATTGTCTTTACTATATTGGCGGGTATTTGTTTATCAATAAGCATTCGAATGACGTCGCCTAGTTGGACTTTGTCGAATGCTTTAGTGAGGTCGACGAAACAGACGAATGCTGGTGTGTTATATTCTATGGCTGTGTTATATTGTTATAAAACGCAATTCATCCTATTCCACCACCATCAGATGATCGCCTACCTGTACCACCATACCGAGAAAAAAGTCAAAACTTACCCTCCCCGCCACAGTGATACGGCAGAGGTAAATGTTTCGTCTCTACTAGACTCATCAGGGTACCGACATGCACCTGGCTGTGCAAAAAAGATGCATTTACTGTTAGTATTTTACTATATATATATATATATATATATATATATATATATATATATATATATATATATATATAAAGTAATATACTGACGTTAATTAGAATACATGCCCCCTATATACAGTAATTGCAGAAAGCGAGCACTAATAAACCTTCAAAAGGTGGAAATTACAACTCTAATTAGTATGACTAAAAGCCATCATCCCAATCCACTACTCAAACTATGCAATCAATTATTTATTGTATGAATTCACAAAATATCCAGCCTCTTACTGCAAGACGTTCTGTCCTGACAACTGAATTTGAAAGAAAACCTGAAACTTGAATAATGATAGAGAAACTGTTTAAACTACGGACCGAAACCAAAGGCCAGACAGAAGACGTCCATTAATGATACTGGCAGATCTCACATTCAACTTTTAATATATTTTTTTTTCTTTTATAAAGATTTGTAGAGGCTTGATGATCAAATGTACCATAAATAAGGTTTTTATGCTGAAGGACCCCATTCGTCGGTCTGTAGGGTTCATATTTATATGTCCCGATAAATTATGATCATAATATTTATTTAATTATAGTATGGTATAGTGTTTAACACAGTCTAATTAAGTTAAGTGCTGTAGTTAATATTATTTAAAAGTAAAATTTGTTACTTATTTAAATAAAAGTTTCAGAGAGCTTACAAATTGTTATTTCTCAAATTTATTATAAGTTGCGTCGTGAAAAGAATTATGTTAGACTTATCTGTTTAAAACTAAGATATTCGGCTGTTATGGATACAAGTATTATGTTAAATCCATAAGCAGGCCCTAGAAAACATTTTTAAATTGAACGCTCATACAATTGAGTTATGAACAGAATCTCCTGTAATAATTTTATATTTCTGTTATCTCAAATTTATACTTAATATTTGCGAGACATATTCAACTTTCTAAGGATATTTTATAAAAAAATTTGAAAATATTAAAAACATCGGGGTACCACCTAATTAACGTTTCAACTGTTTATTCAAAGAATAAAACGTCTTAAAGAAACGGTTCGTCAACATATTATTTTTTTTTAATAACGATAATTTTGAACAACCAAAAATAAAATACAAATTTTAATACTATTTTATTTTTTGAAATCCGTGAGTTAAATATGTCACTTAGCGGCTGACATTTTATTTGCGCATGTTTCACCTTTCGCTTGCCTTCTACTGGGCGAACGAGGATATGAATGATGAACGTTTCAAGAATACGCATTCGCCACCTTTTCACCGTTCACTTCAGGTTCCTCAGTTCGAGAATATGGCCCCAGGATTACTTTGTAATTTTAAATGCCAGAATTGCGATCCGTATTGTGACAAGTAAAATGTTTTTTACTACCTGTTAATAAATGACAATTGGTTAATTGTTTTTTTTTAATTAAATTAAAATAGATAAGGATTTGACTGAGTAGTAATATAAACGAGCAATAATTACTCCTACATGATTCATGAAAATATATAAGGTTTTGACTGATAGTTAATTGAAATATATGATTAAGGTTTATTCATTGTTTTATTCCCAAAATCAACATTTCTCCTAAGATTTACTGGTAAAGCTAAGATTAACCGGCATTCACAATTATATATATATATATATATATATATATATATATATATATATATATATATATATATATATATATATATATATATTTATATATATATATATAATATATATATATATATATATATATATATATTGCGTTGAAATACGTGATGCGGAACCTAACGTATATCATCAGAGGTCTATTTTCGTCGCCCACACACGCTTCATGCAACTGCCCGAAGAGGAATTAGAATACTAAAATTTTGAATATTTTGTTTTTTTTTAAAAAATTTGACAAATTGGTGAATGTGAATTAAATAAGTTTTCTCTTGCTCTAATAAAAATACTACTATTTATATTTTATTCTAAACCACGATATGTATTTTTAATTTTTCCTTGAGCGCCCAGTTACTGTATCCTATCTAAGATAAGATAACAGCACTGTATTTATTCTTCGGATTAACTTAAAAATACATATATTATTATTAACAAAATTTTAATAAATCTATCCTCTCTTTTAATTTCCCCTTAATATAACTAGCTCGCTTCCCCTGAAACTATCCCAAGTGAGTTCAGATTCTCATAAGTTGAAATTACCTTTTATCTACTGCCAATTAAAACCACTGAATTGTATAAACAATCAACATAAATTTATTATAAATCAAAATGATATTAATACGGTTTATAAAATTATTTTGAAATACCTATTATCTAGATCCGCTTTATTAAAATTAAAAATCAATTGCACCTTATGGCTACTGTTAATTATAATGTCACTCCACTTAACTGTCAAGAGTTGTTTGTCAAATATGGTGGTTTCGTGTTCAGTTGAAATTTGTTTGACTTTTATTTATTTTAAAAATTAAAAAAAAATGTGTAAAGTGCGGATTATTAATTTTAACAAGTGATTATAAATTAGTTCTAATGATTTTATAATGTCTAATATAAATGTGGTAATATTATATTTTAAATACCTTGATCCTTATGTGTTTGTTTATTTATAAACAATTAAAAAGGTATATTTGTGTTTCCTTGTCTTCTTTTACCATCAAATTGGATTGGGATAATTGTTTAAAAATACCTACTATCAAGTAAGTAGATATTCTTTATGAAACACTGTCTTAATTATTTTTGGAAATGTCCAGGAATTGTCTACTTCTAGGAAATGTTGGTATTTATACCAGCCAGGTATAATTTCTTGAACTTTTATTTGACACAATCGGGTTTTACAAAATTTTCTTGATGTTAGTTGGTGTTGCTATTTCTTAATGACATTAAATTTAATTTAAATTATTTTTTTTTTAAATATTGATTAATTAAACTTTATTTAATATTTATTTACTTTCATAACTTTTTTTTTAAAAATATTTACTTAAAAAAAACAAAAGATCTCGCACGTGGCTTTATGATCTTGTCGTGGAAATTTTAAGGTTATGTAAAAATTTGTTTTGAGGAGAAACTTTTCTTTTACACCTCTCAGTAACAATACTTTTTTTCAACTCTGACGAATTTTTGTGATTTTTCTTTATATAGTATGCCTCCAGCTGACTTAATTAATCATTCTGATTGGCTCAGCAGTTGAAGGCATCGGGTTACTTGATGAAAAATCACCCTTTTCTTGGCATTCTTGTCAAACAAAAATGGCTGTCAAGAATTTTAAAATTGATGAAAATTTTCCAATTTTACCATTTCCTGGATTTATCCAATCATATGCATGACAATAAATACTATAAAATTAAACTCTATTATTTTACCTATCTAATTATACATAATTTAGCCTTCCTAAAACAATTTTTAATATTAAAAATTATAAAACAAAATGGTTTGACATGAAAATATTGAAATCTATAATTAACTAATTATTGAAAATTATTGTTTGAAGATGCTAAATTATGTTTTCTTAATATTAAAATATTAAATATTAGAATTTTCCTTACATTCTAATATAACTTATTTTACTCCACTACTTAAAATTAATTTATAATATCTAATTTCAATGTCAATATCAAACATTTTCTTAAATTTATTCTATGTTCTTATCTGTTTTAATTAAAATTATTTTCTTAATACTACTGTTAACTGTCTAATTTATATTAAAAACAATTCAATGAACCTTATTTATTATTTAAAAGTACTTTTCGTGACTGGTTTCACACTATATTCACCTTTTGTTCCTTTTCAAAACATTATTGTTGCAAAAACCGATCGTTATGTTTTTTATTTTACTTGAAGATTTTCACTCTTCATTATCACTTTACCTTCACTATCACATCTAATGTTTGTACCTTATTATTCTTATGATCAATTTATAATATGATCTTATTGTATTAATATTTATATATTGTTTATTTTACAATTATGTCTAAAAATTCATTATGAATTTAGCATTATATATGATTTTTATAATCATGTAAGCTTTTAATTATGCTTTGGTCCATATTATTTGTAAATATTAATGACTCTAATTAATTAATATACCTACTGACTACTTATTACTATCTAAATAATAAATTTATATTGTATCTTAGATATTTTAATTGAAATTGTTTAGACTAGTCGAGTATTTATAATATGGTCATTAGGTCATCTTGTGTCGATTTCTATTCAATATATATATATATATATATATATATATATATATATATATATATATATATACTTCATTTTTTAAAAATATTAGTGTGCCTAGACTTTTGCTGGCTACTGTATAGAGTTTTATTTTTAAATATGCTGTATATTGCGGATCTGGTGCAACAAATAAAATTTTTATTATCTTTAATTTTAACCAAATTTGATATTTTCGGGATCACAAACTACAAATTTATGAAAATAAATTAAATAATGTATGGGAATAAAAATTTCATTACGTTCGATTTGAACTAAACTTAGTATTTAGAGGTTTTTGATGTCATAGAGTACGAATTTATATCGTGATATGAAATTTTATTATCCCCAGTTTTAAATAAAACTGGTATTTATAAATTTTTTGCCATTCATAAATGGTAATAATAAATATATTTCTATAGCGTGGTAAGCTGAGGACATAGATTCCCACTAGATACGCCCAGCCTAATAATAAGTTCTATTTAAAAAAAAATCTTGTAATCTTAAAATTAACTAAACCATTTAGTTTAATTGGAAATTATTTGAAACGTGATTAATATTTTGAACGTTCAGTTGACAGTTTAATTGGACACATACAAAATGGCAATGGAAACCACACTGTGTTAAAATCGTTAATCAAGCTGCTGAACTACTGACACAACTACGTATCTATTTTGTACTTAATTAACTAAAATTCGGATTGCTTTAATGGAAACCGCCAAACCTGTTATTAAGGGTGTCTAATACTATGAAAAATTTATCTTACATATTTTTACAGAACACTAAAAGCATATTTCGGAACTTCTTTTTAGACTTACAGGGAAGGTGCTTGAAGTGTCTGGCTTCGATTTTAATGAAACTTCAACATGTTATACAGGGGACCAAAATAAGAGAAACGAAGTTTTTTTTTATCTGCGGAGATTCATTTTAACGGGATAAAAACCGTCAGTAAAGTTCACCCCTAAAAACAGTATTTTTGAAATATCTCAGGTTTTAAGTGAGATATCTTTATATAAGAAAATGGAAATTACTTATTGTTCAAAATGATGTTAAAATATGTTTTTTTTTCATCCCCAAGGATACCATCCCTTATTTTTTATAAGGGTAATCTCTTCACTCAAGTAATATAATTCTAAAAATTAGGAAATTTAATATAATTGTTTGAAAAGATTTTTTTCACGAATACCATAAGTAACTTAAATTGACCGGTTTTGAAGTTTCTAAAAATAAATAGTAAAAGAGGGTAAGCCACCCCCAAATATTTTTTTTTCTTAAATCTCAAGTTCTAATTGAGATAGCTTTACAAAACAAAATGGAAATTACTTGTTATTTGAAATGATGTTGAACTAAGATTTTTTATCCCCAAGAATATCATCCCTTATTTTTATAAGGTTAAACCATCTATTAGCGCACGTAATTTAATTCTGAAAATTACGAAATTTAATGAAATGGTTTCACAGTATTTTTTTCACGAATATTATAAGTAACTCAAGTTGGCATATTCGGGGGTTTCAAAAAATGAAGTAGAAAAAAAAGGTAAGTCACCCCCAAAAACATTCAAATTTCAAATCCCAAATTCTAATTGAGATATATTGACAAAACAAACTTTTTAATTGAAGTGAGGTTACACCATATTATTTTAACCCCATACATATTATTCCTTACTTTTTATGAGGGTTAATCTTGTAATTACGAAATTACCAAATTTGTTGATAATATTTTTTTGCAATTAAATTAAATAACTTAAGTGTGTTTCGAAATTTCCGAAAATAAACTAGTAAATATACATATTATTCCTTACTTTTTATGAGGGTTAATCTTGTAATTACGAAATTACCAAATTTGTTGATAATATTTTTTTGCAATTAAATTAAATAACTTAAGTGTGTTTCGAAATTTCCGAAAATAAACTAGTAAATGGAGCCACCCCTAAATCTTTTTTTTTTTTTCATATCTCGAGTTCTATTTAAGATATCTCTACAAAACAAAATTAAAATTACTTGTTATTCAAAATGTTTTTAAACTATGGTATTTTCAGTCCCAAGGATATTATTCCTTATTTTTTTATAAAAGTAAACCATCACCCTCTTTTATTAGTTTATTGTTAGAAACCCCGAAACACGACAACTTAAGGGACTTATGACATTCGTGAAAAAAGTATTTTCAAACAATTTCATTAAATTTCGTAATTTTTACAATTAAATTACCTGCGCAAATATATTGTTTACTCTAATAAGAAATAAAGGATGATATTCTTGGGGGAGAAAATACCATAGTTTAATATCATTTCAAATAACAAATAATTTTCTTTTTTTTGTAGAGTTATCTTAATTAGAGCTTGAGATATTAAAAAAAAATAAGAAAGATATCATACCTAGGGCATGTTCTTAGAGGAGATCGATACAAAATCATTCAGCTTATAATAAATGATAAAATGGAGGGCCGCAGAGAAATAGGCAGAAGTAGATGTCATGGTTAAAGAACATCAGCGATTGAACCGGAATACGCAGTGCCAAATAACTATTTAGATTGACTCAAAACCTCGAACAACTCGCCAATGTAATTGTTGACGTTAGAGGGCCTGATATGGCACCGTAAGAAGAAGAAGATTTACACAAGAGGAGTCATTAAACCGGTTTACACTACTAATATTTATATACACTATAGGCATTAACTACTAACTAATTTTTCTTTTTCAAATCACAAGGTTTTTTTAAAACTCATCGTACGATTCAGCTCGACTCTACTCTTCCTTATATGTGACTGCGGCTTTTTTATATCGACATACGTTATTTTCATTGTTTCGTGCGCATTCGGATTTGGTTTGCCAAAGTAGAAGTTACCGGCATGTGCAAGAATGTACTCGCATCGTCAGTGGCGTAGCAACTCATCAAGTTACAAATTATTGCCTGTTGTGATGTTTAATTTAAATTTCGCCTTTAAAATATTTTTTTCGCGAAAATTCTTTATAAAACTCGCAAACCTCTGGAGGTTCGCGAAGCACCGCTTAAGAAAAGGTGACGAAGAAACCAGTAACACGATGATATTTTCAAAATCAAAGAAAAAAATTTCTCTCCAAAATTGTTCAAAATTTTCTGTCGTTGTCAAAATCATAGTTTAACCGTATACATTTATTAGAGAAAAATATTTAGGAAGTAGTGCAATGTCCAAAAGTAACACCTAATATTAAAGAACAACATTATTTTCATAATTTTATCGACTGAGGCATGATGGGATCAAATTTTAATTATAAAGTTTATAAATGGAAAATAGAACATCATAACAAAACATATATTTTTACGTTACAACCAAATAAAATGAAATTTTAAATTAATTTATGTCGAGAGCTGTTAAAATTCCTTATTTCTGTAAAACGACCCCGGAATGTATCTTTTTTATTTTTATTTTGACATTTAATATCATTTTATCAAAAAACGCGGAGATCCGTTAATTAGATTACGTATTTCGCACAGCGATACTCTAATTCCCAACCGGTGACGGAATCGACCCTAAAAATTTTAAATAAAATGAAGAGTCGAGTCGCGCATCATTTAAAATACCATTAACTTATCGTACAATGACATCTTAGATCGTCAATTTATTTCAGTGGTATTAAAAAAGTTTTATAAAATGAACGAATTTGAATTATTGATGGAGTATGAAAATCTATTAGTTGTTTAAAATATTATACAGAGTATCCGAAAAAAAAGGCCAATCCATTAATTATATACGAGTATTCTTTGGATCAAAAAAATATAATTTTCGCTAGGTCATTTTTCATTGCGCCGCTGCTTGTTTAAAATGCACGACATCAAAAATTAATTTTAAAAAATATTTTCGCATTTCTCAAGAAAATAAAATGAATTTAAAAAAGGTATTTTTATTATGGTACATAATTGGTGGAAATTTAGTTATAATTAGTCATACGACAATAATATTCACATATTTTTATTGTGCTACTCTCACTTTCACGAATTCAAACATTACATTTTTGGAACAAATCTAAATACTCATATAATTTGAAATTAATTTAAAAAGAAACAGTTTGAAGGCAAAAAGCACATATCCCAATAGTTTGTAACTGTAGCCTCGTTTTTAAATTTAAAATATATGAATTTATTTTCTATTATGTTGTTTATGCGGTGAGCAGGTGATATGGTGTAAAGCAGCGCGCCCACTGGTTCGGTTCGGTTCAGACTGCTCGGCTCCGCGCAATCGGCCCGTTTTGGTTTACACGTAAATAAATGAGAGCCTGCTTACTGGTTCCGACCAGCCAGAATGCTTCTGCGCTTTCAGCATCGGCATCTTCGACTATTTTCAAGAGGGCAAAAATTGCCGAAAAGTCTGAAAGCGTTCGACTATTTTAAAAATAGAAAGAGGTAGTATAATCGTAATCTGTGGTATAGACGTAGTGTTTGTATTGTTACTATGTCGGACGAAGAATTGATAGAAAATGTGAGAGCATACAGAATATATAATAATAATAATATTCTCTATACATAGTTGTTGCCTAATAAACTTGAGGTAAATTGTCTAGGCGTTCACGTCACAATCAAAAAACATTAGTTATGTCACAAAAATCTGTGATGTAAACGTCAAATTTAATTAATTCGACTATATAAGTAGTGAACATAACCCGATTCGCTCGATCCCCCCACTCCTCGACCTTGACCTTGACCTTGCTTCACCCCTCTTTGGCCCCGCCCACATGTCCTTGTCATTGACCTTGAAAGTGCACGTGTGCTTTGGCCTTGGCCTTGTGTTCAAGGTTGTGTGTGTGACCTTGACCTTGACCTTGGTCGAGACGACCTTGACTTTGTTGAAGGTCATCTTGGGTGTGTGACCTTGAAGATATGTTACGTGGTTGGGGGTGACCTTGAATGGTTTTATATAAGGTATGGGGCAGTTTCATTCATCAGTTGGCTCTGACTTGTATAGGTAGTACATGTGTTAATATTTGACAAATCATGGCATATGTTTGTGAAAATTGCGGTTCTAAGTTTACTAATATTTATAATATGAGACGTCATCAAAGAGAATCGTGTGCGGCGAGATTTAATGAAGTGCCTGGAGGAAAACGGCTCCGAATTGAAGAGTATACATCGACGATTCCGCTAATTAATTGCGCTACATGTAATGTAGATGTTCCAATAAATCATATGTCGGTGCATAAACGAACACAACAACATAAAAATAATTCATGTTTGCCGGTATGTCATGGTGTGCAACTCGTTCAATGTGCCTTCAAAAGGAGAATTGCAACCTATCGGGTTAGCAGTGATATGGAGCATTCCGATTACGTAATGTTCTTTGCAGACATTAAATCCAAGGTGGTGGAACTTGTTAATAATTTATTGCGTGTGCATCATGCTTTAAAAGTTAACATGACAGCTGTTGGCGAGTACATGCTTCCATCACAAGAAATATTCAGTGAAAAATCCTTCAACACTGCTAATCAAATAATTAGTGTAGAAAGTGATTTGGATGCCGTTTACCATTCTTTCACCGAATTAATAAAAACGCAGGCGACAGAGTTCCAGGAGAAAGATTCAGGTATGGAAAAATCAAAACCCGATATATTAAACTGATTTTTATATATTATTTTTCTTGTTATAGGATGGGCTCTTGTGCGAATTTTATACTTGGAAGTTGGTATCAACAAGTATATGCCTATGGGTGGCTCATCATACATCAAGTTGCCGTGTTCTATTGAAAAGAAAGGAGCTGTCGTCAATGTGATTAACCAGGACGAATTTTGCTTTGCGTGGGCTGTAACATCAGCATTGTTTCCTCCAACAGCAGAGCCTTCACAGAAGACATCCTACCCCCATTTTTCTAGAGTGCTAAATGTAACAGGTATGGATTTTCCAGTAAAATTACGTGACATTAAAAAATTTGAGGAAATGAACAACATATCAATTAACGTATACGGTCTGGAATCTAAATATGAAAATAATGAAGTAATACATGAAGTTATTGGTCCACTGAGGTATGCGTCAAAAAAGTTGGATAGGCATGTAAATTTATTGTTAATTACAAAAGACTGTAGTAGTAAAGATGGCGGTGAACATTTTTGTGATACGACTTGTTCAAAGAGTCATTATTGTTGGATTCGGGATTTATCACGTTTAGTTTCAAGTCAAATTAGTTGTCAACAACATAAAATATATTTCTGTGATGGTTGCCTCATTTATTTTAGTACACCGTCAGCTTTAACTTTACATCAAAGCTACGATTGTAACCACATTTTCACGCAAACACCCTCAGTGGATTTAAAAATCGATAAATTTGGAAAGAGTGTGCCGGAAAATATTTTAAAATTCGAGGGTATAGAAAAGCAAATGCGCGTTCCATTCGTGGTTTATGCAGATTTCGAATCTGTTTTAAAACCCATTGAAACGGTACAACCAAACCCACAAAATTCTTACACTGTAAAAAGTTTTAAACATGAACCATATTCTTTTGCTTATTTAATTAAATGCTCTTTTGACGACTCACTTTTGAAATTTGAGCTATTTCGTGGGAATAATGCAGCTGAAGTCTTTGTGGATCGTATCGAGTGTGATTTAAGGGCTCTATACAACACATATTTAAAAGACATTAAGCCTATGAAACCGTTAACGCCTGAAGAAAAAAGGGAGTGTAATGATGCTAAAATATGTGGTATATGTGAAGGCCCTTTTGAAGAGGGTGAGATTAAAGTACGAGACCACTGTCACATAACTGGTGCAAAAAGATTTGGTGCTGCACATTCCGTTTGTAATTTAAATTATAAATTACCCTCTTTTATCCCTATCATATTTCATAACTTAAGCGGCTACGACAGCCATTTATTTATAAAAGAGTTATGTAAATATGGGGATAAAATTGGTGTTTTGGCTCAAAGTAAGGAAAAGTACATATCATTTACCAAAAGCATTTATGTGCACGATTATTTTGATAGTAAATGTGGAAAAGTCAAGAGGAAATATTTAAAGTTGCGATTTATTGATAGTTTTAAATTTCTGTCAACGTCTTTGGAAAATTTAGGCAGCGGTTTAAACGACGACGATTTTATTGAAACGCGGAAACATTTTTCAAATATCAACCAATTTAATTTGATGCGTCAAAAGGGTGTTTTTCCCTATAGCTTTATTGACTCTATAGAAAAAATGGAAAATACATGTCTTCCAAGTAAAGATGAATTTTATGATAATTTACGGGAAGAACATATTAGCGATGAAAGCTATAGAAGAGCAAAAGAAGTATGGCGCTTGTTTGGGTGTAAAACTTTGGGGGACTATTCGGACGTGTATTTAAAATCACATGTGTTGCTATTGTGTGATGTTTTTGAGCAATTTCGGAATAATTGTTTAAAATTCGATAAACTTGATCCAGCACATTACTATACCCTTCCAAGTTTATCATTTGATTGTATGCTACGTATGACTAAGGTAGAGTTAGAGCTCTTAACTGATATAGACATGATACATTTTTTTAAGAAAGGTATACGCGGCGGCATAAGCCAGTGTACAGAAAGGAAGCACATCGCTAATAATATTTTTTTACCAGACTATGACCCAACAAAACCTTCTTCATTTATAACATACCTTGATGCTACAAATCTATATGGTCATAGTATGTCACAAGCATTACCATATGGTGGTTTTCGATGGTTAAGCGAGCGCGAAATTCTGGATTTAAATATTATGGCTGTTGGTGATGATAGTTTACATGGCTACGTTTTGGAAGTGGATGTGCATTATCCGACTGAGTTGCATGATGCACATTCTGATCTTCCATTTCTAGTAGAAAATATCATACCGCCAACAGAAAACGCTAAATTACCGAAATTAATTCCTAATTTACAAGATAAAAAAAAATACATTGTACACTATAGAACTTTAAAACAAGCCATCGCCAACGGCTTAGTGGTAATGCAAACCCATCGAGTATTACAGTTTAAGCAATCAAAATGGCTAAAATCGTATATTGATTTTAATACCAATTTACGTAACAAGGCCACCACAAAATTTGCGAAGGACACTTTTAAATTAAAAAATAACGCGATATTTGGTAAAACTATGGAAAATGTGGAAAATCGAAAGGATATAAAATTAGTAACACATTGGGAGAACAGTGTAGGCAGAAATGGAGCTAGAGCACTAATATCCCGCCCCAATTTCAATAGTAGCTCGATATTTACCGAGAACTTTGTTGCTATACATATGAATAAAGTTAAAATATTGTACAATAAACCAATTTATATCGGTTTTTCCATATTAGATATATCAAAGACTGTAATATACGATTTTTATTATAATTTTATTAAATCCAAGTTTGGCGATGATGCTTCGTTACTTTACACCGATACTGACTCGCTTATATTAAAAGTGTATACGGAAAACTTTTATCAAACTATATCAGAAAACCCCGAAAAATTCGATACATCAAATTACCCCGAAATTAATAATTTCAACATAATTAAAAGTAATTCTGTAGTTGGTAGAATGAAAGATGAGTTTCCTGGTGATCCGATAATAAGTTTTTATGGTACCGGCGCGAAGGCTTATTATGTAAAGTCCATTAATAATGAATTAAAAAAAGCCAAAGGTATCAAAAAATGTGTTATCGAGAAAGACCTTCATCAGGAAGACTACCAACGAATTGTTGAACGGGGTGGTTTGATATTAAGAAAGATGAAGACATTTAGAAGTGAATTACATAACATTTATACCAACATAATAAATAAAGTAGCATTGTCACATAGCGATGATAAACGTTATGTAATTACCAGTTCAACCAAAACTCTACCTTGGGGGCATGCAGACATAGATTTTTACAAAACAGACCCGGAAGAAAACTTAGCAAATTTAGTCACCGTGTTGGAATCATTTCTAAGTCAGGACAGCACGTAATCTGGAAAATCCATATTGCATTATTTGTATTGTTTTTATTATTTCTATTAAACATACAACATTAATATGTAACGATAGTATTGTAATTTTTTTTTTTTTTTTTAAATAAAAAACATGTATTCATTACTTGATTGCTTTTTTATTGAACCTTTATTTTAAAATTATAAATATAATGAAGTGTCGACAAATAACAAACTGTAAAAGTTATTGTTGAAAAATTTGTCTAATAGTAAATTAAACGCACAGGTCTACGAGTAAATGTTTAATGTGAAACAGGTTTGCTGACAAGATCCTCCATAGTCTTTTCAATTTTCAACATTCTAGAGTTAAGTTCATCACGCAGTTCGTCTTGCCTAAGTTCATATATTGCAATAACAGTATCATCAATGTATCCTCTAAGTTCTTGACCGGTTTCAATTAATTTCTTGCGTACGTAACCTTCAAGTTGGTTTCTGAATATATCTTTAATAACAATTGTTGAGTCATGTAAAGCTTTCTGCGTATCTTGCACACACTGAGCAAGGTTATTATCAACATAATTTCGTGTGGTCGCATCGTCTCCTTCAAGAGGTTCTGCTAAATAGCACAATCTTTTGCTTCCCATGTCGTAATCTCCATTAGGTGTAAGTTTAAAACCTATTCCTGAAGGACCTCGCATAAAGTTAAAATCCTTAAATTTTCTTTTGCGACCGAACTTATCAATAGTGTTTACTTCTGACATTGTTATGTGAGACTGATTTGAAACCATTAGATTTCACCCTAATATATGGTTCTATTTCATTAATAAGCGGACTCTGCAGAAAAATATGGATTGCAAAACGTATTTTAGGTGATGTTTAATAAATACACATACAGATTCATTTTACTATTGTTTTATTGAAAAAAAAATTAAAATATAACAAAAGATTGAGTTTACTTTTTATTATTAAAAAAATAAAAAAAAATAACAAACAAAAAAATTAAAAATTAAGAAATAAAATACATGTTAATTTCTTCTGTACAGGTAAGCTTCTTCTATGACCCAATTTCTTCTCTGGATGGCACGTTCATTAATGTCCTTGAACTGGTAGTAAACTAGTCCACAAAAGCCGCATTGTACAAATTTAACCCTGAAAAGGTCAATGTAGTTGAAGTCGTACGTAAGATCATTTCGCCAGCAGATACCTAGTCTTTTACAATGATGACAAGTTAAATAAAAAGCTTTTGGTATATGACTGTATGTTTTGGCTGCTTCACTAGGTTGTTCATCAGTTGGCAACATGATGTTTGAATATGTTGTACTTTTCAATCGCGGTACTCTAATTATGTATTACTTTTTAAAAAAACCAAAAAAAATCCTTGAAAATTACAACCTCGAAAACGACCCTGACATTGACGGGTACTTTGACCTTGGCCTTGGCCTCGCATCTAACAAGTTTAGTACTATATTTATATGCTTCTTTAAAATAACCTTGACAGGGGCAAAAAAAAATCCATGAAAATTACAACCTTGAAAACGACCCTGGTATTGCCGGTTACGTCGGCCTTGGCCTTGGCCTTGCATCTGACAAGTTTAAATATTATACTTAATGCATCGAACAAAAGGAATAAAGGTGGTGTAGTGGGGGAAATGGGCATAAAAGCAGACTTGCTGGCTCGAGCTCTTCACAGTTCGTCAGAACAGCAAACAGTACAGTGCTAAGAAAAAGTTAATTGTGTGAGTTTGAATATCGAAAATGTCTAGTGTACGGTCTCTTTTAGATGCTCTTGACGTGAGCTGCGGTTCACAGCAAGGCATGCTGGATAACATGAGTGGTTTAGAAGTGTTAAGTCCGGGGGTGTTCGAGAACTGGAATGGCGTGGAGCATGAAGATGCCGAAGACCGAGCCCTCAACGATGGTCGCGACGAGGAGTTAGTTCAGTCAGCAGCGCAATTCCTGGAATGCTGGACGGAGGAGAAGGAGCCAAAGATAAATGTGATTAGTGATGTGGTTGTGCGAAAAGCATCGCGGCCTAGGGAATCTTCTCCGAAAGCTTCAAAACTGAAAAAGCTCTTGACTATGCGGAAGTCGGAAATCGCCGATAAAAAAACATTTTATTCGGCGATTAAAGGTGTGGGACAAGGGAAGAAGAAAAAGTTTAACTTTAAGCGTCCCTCCACCCCTGTTCCATTACCCGACTTCCTAAAAACAGCACCGCAAGAGCCATTGTCAGTAGAAGTGGAAGTCATAGAAGGCCCCGATGGACCAACACCACCAACGCCACCAACACCGGCCAGCGTAGAGAATGAAATAGTGTCGGAGGTGAAGTCTTCCCCAGCGCCAGCGCCCCTGTCGCCGATATTGGGGTGCCGGAAACCCATGAAGAAGCGGTTTAAGCGTTGTTTTGAAGGCGATGAAGTTTCCGCTGCTTCGTCGTCGTCGTCGTCGTCATCGTCTTCACCAAATAAAACCGCGTCTTCTTCCGAGCCATCACAACCGGAGTGGGTCGAAGACTTCACCAACTCTCAGAAGACCAAATTGACAGACATTTACGCCATGAAAAAACGCTTAGTGAATGAAGTGAACGAGTGTGCCAGTGACATTATAGAACTTGAAAGACAATTAGAGATAAAAAAGGTGAAATCTGCGCGGTTAAAAAGACAATTAGAGGACTTTAATAAATTATGTAGTAGGTGTTAGGTAGTTGTAGATATTAGCTTTTAATTTATAGTATTAAGTTTGTAAATATATATATATATATATATATATATATATATATATATATATATATATAATGTAGTTAATAAAAACGTGTTTGATCAAATTTTTTATATTTTATAATGAGAATAAAAATGACTTGAAAATTTATTTTTGTGTGTTATTTCATATAGGCCCTGTCCCACATAATATTAGGTAATAAAAAAAAAGAGTGAATAATCCACTAAAACTACGCAATAGCAATAGTTGTAAATATTTTCTGATAATATTTACAAGTATGCTAAAACATGGTTCGATTTATGAAGTTAAGGTTCTGTCGCCAGAACTTCTAATACTTTGTATCTCAATATTGTATGTTTTTATGAAAAAAACATAAAATATTGGTTACAAAGTATTATAACCAACTAAAACTACGATCAAATTATTTTGTGGTCCTGAAAAGGACCGTTTGGTTGTAAAACATGCGACTCTTTTATTGAGTTGTGGAGTCGCACGGCCCGTCATCATCATCAGCGGGGGTGGTGGTGCTGTCCTCTGTGTATTCGATGATGAACCGCCAAAGTTCATCCCATCTAGGATCGTTCGGCTCCCACTCCAAACAATTCTCTGTGGTAGAATCTACCACAGGGCATTGGATGGGTTGTTGTTGTTGTTGTTGTTGAGTCGCTGACATGTTGAACTAAAATGATTGTAATAAGTATTGGTGGTCGTATATATAGAGACAAATTAATGGTGGGGGGTGAAAACAAATGTCGTATTACGTATTGAGACCAAAAGTTGTTTGTGGTCTCAAATACGAACGAACGATTTAGCTGGGTTCCACCAGCACTTAAAGTTTTAATACTTTGTATCTAATATTGTATATTCTATACATACAATATTAGTAACAAAGTACTAATATGTACTAAAACTACGATCAAAGTATTTTGTGGTCCTGAAAAGGACCGTTGTTGTGTGCCCTTAAAAAGGGCCAGGGAGAGTGTGGGGCTTATGGTGCCCCATCCTCGCTGGTCGACCACCAGCTTGACGAATCGCAGGGGCCTTGTGGGTCGTCGGGTGTTGGTGATGCTGGAATTTCCAGCACCGCATCTTCCGTCGAGTCCGGCTCTGGCTGCGGCGACGGAGTTTCAAGTCTTTGTAAGACCCAATCACCCGCGTCGTCTAATTCCACTAGACCCGGATCATGGTCATATACTAGCGGAATCGGCTCATCCAAGTCGTCCCAACGTAGGACGTCAATTTCAAAATCCACCTCGTCGTCGTCGTCGAAGACTTGCACGTCTCCAACGTTGTCGGCTACGGTGTCATCACTAAAGATGGATGAGCCTCGGCTGGCGGGTCTTTCTTCCTCCATGTTCATCGTATGAGGGTTGATGAATATATGACTGTGTAACTGACCCAGTCTCATATATATAGAACTACCCCCACCCCACCAACGGATTCTAAATGTTATGTATTGGTGAGAGCTTATAGAATTATTGATTTTTTCAAAAACTTTAAATAAGGAATTAGATTTGTTTAGACAATAAGACTTATTCTTAATATTTCGTGAAGAATACATTACAAAAAAAAAAAAAAATAATAGAAACCTTGTTTGAACTGTTAACATTTTCATAGGTTCTCAAGCATATAACTTGGCACTTAAGCTACGAGACAAATCGTCGTTAAACGAATATCTCGCCCCATAAGTGACGATTACTAAACTACGATCAAAATATAATATGGTCCTGAAAAGGACCGTTTTTGTGGCCCTAAAAGGGCCTGGGGGGAGGGTGGGGTGCCTACCGTGGAGTAATACCCAACGATATTAACACCGACCTAGGTGCAGCCCTTGGTCTTCTCATTGGCGGCACCGTCGTCGTCGCTGGTGGTGTCGGCGTTGCAGGCGGTGCCGAAGGTGCCGCTCCTGGTGCGGTACCCCCGCACTCCTCACACTTGCATATTTTGCCGGGCACGAATGGCCTGACAATGCCAATGATCCTTTTTGGTATATCTTCCATCTTGCCGATCAAATGTGTAATGATGAACTTAGAAAAAAAAAAAAAAAAAACCCTCCCCTACAACTTCCACATACTCCCGTTCGGCGACCCTAGCCTCCTAACTCGAGAATTTCAATTTTTTCGTCTAAATTTTTTGTCAATTTTAAGATTTTCCAAATTTTTTTTTCACCATTGTATTCTACTCAAAATTCTAGGTAATTAAAGTGCTTTTATTTTTTCTCTATCTTGAACGGTTCCCGAGCTACAGCGCTTTAAAGAATTCAAATTACTAACTTTCTATAACCCTTTTTTTCAAATTTCATTTTTTCGAATTTTCAAAAATACTACAATATGTAGAAAAAAATTCTCTCTTTAATTTCCCAATACCGTTTTTCTCTAAATCTTCAACTTTAGCGCGTATTCAGCATTTTCAAAAAAAAAAAAATTATAATTTTTTTTACACCATCGCATTCTCCTCAAAATTTTGGGCTATCAAAGTGCTTTTATTTTTTTTCTATCTTGAACGGTTCCCGAGCTACAGCGCTTTAAAAAATCCAAATTACTAACTTATTGTAACCCTTTTCTTAAAATTTCATCTTTCCGAATTTTGAAAAGTACTACCATATGTAGAAAAAAATTCTTTTTCTAATTTCCTAATATCATTTTGCTCCAAAACTTCAACTTTGGCGCGCATTCACCATTTTTCAATTTTTTTTTGAAAAATTTTTTTTTTACGTTTTTACTATCGAGAAAAATGCTTGCTTATAGTACTCGATTTCCTCTATAATTTTTTCTTATAACTTTTTTCCCTATTCCTAACCGTTACTTTCCTACAAATTTTCTAAATCGTTGTTTTCATATTTTGCCTTAAAAATTTTTTCTTGTGTTATTTAAGCTCTTTTTTCCACTTAATAAACCACCATTTTCTAAATTCCCGTACTCTTTTCTTAAAGAGCGGGCTTTTCCGCCAGCTTTTTTTTTTTTTGGTTGGGTTTCAAATAAATATAAAACTACTACTTCACTCATTACAAATTTATTGATTCAAGAACATTATTTTGTGTTACATATAATAGATACATTAAAATATAGATTTATTGGTCACCGAACCGTTTAATACATTATAACTGAAAAATGAGTCGTGAATAACTAATGCGTACACTTTAGTGTCTTTGGGGAATTTATTCTTTCTCGTTTGAAACTCCAATTTTACATCCACTGTCGATGAGTTAATCGCCTCTGGTTGATGACTGCAATTGATAATAAAAACGGGGTTTTTCATATATTCCGCGAACGTTATCATCGGATCGTTTATTTCGCGCCCGTAGTAGCTGCTTTGGAAGTTTTCGTAATTGTAATAGGCTGCTGCGTACAGTTTCTTGGCGAAATCTAAATTCCATCTTTCGTATGGATAAACGGTTGAATTCAGATACAGTCTAATGTCGCATACGTCGGCGTGGGTAAACTGGGTTGCGTTTTTTTCTTTCTTGTCGCAATTATTGCTGTCTTGAAACCCGACGATTATATAGCGCGGTCTTTCCAGACTTGTACTCGTTCTCAAGGCCCACACGTCGGAAGATGTTTGCCTTAAAGCTGGTAATTCGTACAGATGCCATTTACGATATGCCATTTGAATACTGGCATTGTTTCCTCCTTTATTAATGCGAGACAGTATTTTCAATTTTTGCTTATCGTCTGGAATGATATGACGAATTTTCCATTCGATTTTGTCGATACTAATTTCTGCCTCTACTTCGCCGACGTAACAATTGGTAAAAGTGCGAGCTATAATCATAATAAGCTCTTGTTTTACGTTGAAAACACCTTTTGCGTAATCTTCGGCGAATCCCATAAGATATTTTAAGGGTAATTTCCCGGAGAATACGTTACTTGCCGTGTCTACGATATCTTGGTTTGCTTCGTCGAGACCCCATCCGCACGTCATGAGAGATCTTTGTTGCAAACTTCCGAATGAAACCATGGTTTTTAATGTCGTCGTAACTCCAGGTTTACGAACCACGGCGACCTGTTCACCTCCCATCTCGTAGCGAATTTCATCGAACAAAAATGCGAGGGCATTATTTGATAAAAAACATCTTTTCGTTGCGTCTATGGGTTTAAATTTTCCTTCGATATATATGTAACTTTCGGCGATATCCAGTATAATATCTTGAAAATTAATGGGGATACGGACTTCATCCGAATTGTTGAATGATGGAGATCCGTATGGTTTATACGTATGCTCTTCTAGACTAATAATGGAATTGTCCAAGATGGGCTCGGAGAAAACCTCTATTTTATCGCTGGTGGTGGAAATCATTTTCGCACTTTAAGACCGATTGATTTTAAAAATTTATAGTCTTCGGCAGATAACTGTTGAGATGTTTGTGATCTAACGTCTGGACGACGACTAACCTTGACGTTAACTCTTCTTTTACTTTTATTATGTTTCGGCGGTTCCCCCATCTTAGTCGACAGCACACACAATTGACGATTGAAGCAAAAACCCATTTCTATGAAAGTTTCTTCAGTTCCAATTTCACGATTATTTTCTCGCCTTGAAAATTGATTAGATCACCGCTATCGTCCAAGATGCGAAGAGTAATGTTGTCGATAAACTGACGTCCTGCCGGCATTAACGGCATATAAATATTATTTTGTGGTTCTTTACTGATTTTGTAACCGGGCTCCACGTCGATATCGAATTCGAACAAGGTATGACCTTCCACCGAATTCATATATGCTCCGGAAATTATATTACAATCTACGCGTATGATGCGTACTTTCATTATTTCCACCATCTCGGTTGATTCGTGCTTTTTGTCTCTTTTTAACACTGTATGATTAAATCCTAACATTTTACCGATACTCGCCTCTCCCCGGAAATCTATAGTATATTGGGATTTCAGTTCACATTTGAGCGTATTATTATTAGCGACCAAGTAAAAGATTCCATCGTTCTTTTCTTCAGTTGAAATCCTCAAAGCCTCCAACATAGCTTTACCTATCTCATCTATTTCATAGGCCCCAGGTGGAATCTGCAATTGTATCGGCTCGGTGGTGTAACCCTCCTTCATGTAGGCAAACTTATTGTTGCTTTCGTCCACATTAAAAATTGAATTGTATGTGTAAAATCCCAGCAATGCCAGACCATATTTGTTTTCTCTATTTAATTCGACTGGTGGATAAAAATCGGCGCATAAGACGCTCGAGTGTCCTGTTAGTGTGAACGTATAAGACATGACTAACCATTAAAACATCACACATCTCGGTTTTATTCTTAGCGGCAACATTTAAAAAGATTCATCGTCACACCTTTTCTCACTGCATTAGATAGTGATGTTTTTATGCTATTTTCTGCTTTTATGCGCACATCGCTGATTTTGCAATAACAACAAAATATTTTTCTAGCCGTAAGATCCTCATCAGTCATAACCTCGTTTAAATTGCTGCTGCTGCTGCTGAAATAATGTTTGCAACCGCACTGATATTTTAATATATCGATATCGCTTTTAAGGTGCTCCGGCAACTTTTCCCAAACGAATGGAATTTCATTTGGGGCTAATGCAATCATTACTTCCTTGGGCATGTTTTCTAACTGTTTCACGGTCATTTTCCTTAATCCACCGGCTAGATGAAATGCTTTCAGTGATTGCAATATTTTAGTATAGTTATTGCGATCCATTTGCGGTGTTAATGGTGACGATGATGATGATGACATCTTTTACGCTGATGATTCGACAAGAAACTTTAAGCACAAATGTCCACACCAGACTGTTCCAAAATCCTGCTGACGATCGTATGTATAGTAAATAATTTTTGATGGTTCCGATCCCGTTTGTAGATATCGTACCAATTCGATCGGTGGGGGTAAATCGCCGAAGCTGTCATAATATGTTACTTTAGAATTATTTTTTCTATAAGCTACCCAATGAGTCCCTGCACCACGCGTACTATCCAAATTCACTATTGCTGCTTCGTAACGTCGAGGACCTTGTCTAGGTAATAAATCCCTCATATAAACGCCTCGAAAGTGTCCTATTCTTTTCTTTTTGGCATATTTTTCTATATCGATGTTAGATAGTGGTCTTCGAGGTAGGGATTCAATTAGTTTTTTGATCTACGATTTAAAAATAATCCCATACCTTTACGATATGGCTTTAGAAACAAACCATTTCCTTTCGATTTTAAATACAGGCCGGCACCGGTTTTATCTTCGCTGCTTTTTTTTACTGCTTTTATGGCGCGCACAATTCCCGCTGCCCCACCGGCTAATGAACCCAAAGCTGATAACCCGGCAAAAATTGGTATTAATGGTAATATTCCACCAGTTTTAGGAATCGGTATTATTCTCGGTGTACGAACCTTCCTTTTGCCACCTGCCGCTTTTACCGATCTACGTGCTGCCGACAGAGCTATTTTAGATGCATTCATGACATTTTTTTCCAACATATTTTTACTTCCGGCTTTTAATAATTCCCTTCGAACTGCTTGTCGAATAGCTGTTCCGAAACTGGCTTTCCGAACATGTCGATTTTTATTAACACCTTTTCTTTTTGTATGACGCGTGCCTTTACTAGATGTTTTTTTGTTGATAATGATGATGGTACACCCATACCAAAACGTTGTTTTCCTTTCATAATGTTTGTAACTAACCAAGCTGCTGTTTTTTCACCTAAACTGGAATCTTTCGATTTTACTCTATTCCAAGCACTTTGTTCGAGCTCGTAATCCGCTCGATGTCTCGCACTTATGTTGTCTTTATTATGTAAATAGGCTAAATCGTGTTTTTTGCATGCGGCATCCAAAGGATTAATGCCTGGATCACCTCTTGTTACACGTTTTATTACTTTTGTTCCGGGTCCGCAATATTGATAACCAGGAATGTGTACCTCGAATGGTAATTTATTTATTAACGAATTCACAATACCGTATCCAGTTTTGTTGGAAACGTGAGACCGTCCACTTCGTTTGACGCTCGGCATCTGAATGACAGTTTTTGTGAAAAATTGCCTATAAAATATCAAATAAAAAACTTCCTATTGACAATCTCGATGAAAAAGTCGGATTTGGATTTGAAAAGAAGATAATGAAGAGACACGGTCCTCTACTTCCTTCCTCTATTCGCGGCCTGTTAATTGGTCCATCCAATTGTGGAAAAACTAATGTCATGATTTCGCTGCTTACACACCCCCTTGGGCTACGTTTCGAAAATGTCTATATTTACTCGAAATCTCTGTATCAACCGAAATATGAGTATTTAAGGAAAATTTTAGCGCCCATCAAAGGTTTAGGCTACTATGCCTTTAGTGATTCCAGTAATATTGTGGAACCGTCCGATGCAAAACCAAACTCTATATTTATCTTTGATGATGTTATATGTGAAAAACAAGATGTTATAAGATCGTACTTTAGCATGGGACGTCATAAAAATATCGACTCCTTTTACCTAGCGCAAACATATTCGCGAGTGCCTAAACAGCTTGTGCGAGACAACGCCAATTTTATTATTATGTTTAAACAAGATGAGTTGAATATGAAACACATATTTTCCGACCACGTTTCACCGGATCTAACTTTTACTCAATTTCAAGAAATGTGCTCAAAATGTTGGGATAATAAGTATGGATTTTTAGTAATTGATAAAGACAGTGATGTGAAATCGGGAAGATACCGCAAAGGATTTAATAGCTATATATTACTGTAATAATAAGAGAAAATGCTCATTTGATTGTTGAAACGTCCTTTGTTAACATCATGAATAACGCGATCGACTTAAAACGTAAACTAGTGGAAGCTACCAATGCCGTCAGAAAAAAATTTAAACAAATTAAAGCGGCTAAAGAGTTTAATGTTGTGGAATTGGAAAAGTTTTACGAACCCATTTCTAAGCCGTTGACAACTATATCTGATGTGGTTAAGCAACGTCAGCAGCAGCAGCAGCAGCAACAACAACAGCAACAACATTATCCAGCTACAAAATCACATAGTCTCAGTACATCAGTGCAGTCGACTCAAATATCAGGTTTTCCCCAACCTACACATTCCTTTCAAACCTCCACACCTATTCAGCAGCAGCAGCAGCAGCATCGCATTTCAAAAGAAGATATTAGCCAATCGGTGTTTGATACACCCTCGACATCAACTAATACATCTCTCGCATCCGCTGACACCACAACTTCCGATACTTTAAACGCACACCTGAAAGGATTACGTTCGAAACCATCTCTATACGATACTGTATATGGTGTACGTTTTGGTTCAAAAACAGATCATAACAAAAATTTTATTGGTAATTTAGAGGTGCGTTTTCGAAATGGAAATATTGTCTTATACAAAAAAGGGAAAAATATTGCAGAATATGGTGGATCACCGGCACTTTATGATTTGTTATTTCTTAAAACACCCCCAAGTGTAGGCAAGGAACAACAACAATTAAGTGATAATGTACTTTCAACGTACAAGGAAATTTTGGAATCAACGAATGCTGTCTACAACAATTTTAAAAAAAGTGATGGTTTACGGGAGACCAGATGGAACAAATATTTACGAATTATTAAACCTCTGATAATGGGCACAAAATTAGGTGGTACTATTACAAGAAAAAATCTCTCGGAAAAACTACAGTTACCCACAAAAAAGAAATTATCTTCGAAAAAATTTCAATATGTCTACTGGAACAAAGCTAAAGAGTTGGTGGATCGTTTACGTTTGTTTTGGAGTTCCAAAATGGCCGGTCACACTGGACACGAAAATGAAATTATGTCAATCATAGAGGAATTACGAGAAGAAGATATAATATATTAAGCTCAATATTTAATGATATTATTCAGTTCTTCCTTCGATCTGAAACCTTTAGTATTACTAATAATATGGAGCCCAGTCTAGAAAAAATCAAGATTGTTAATGAACTACATAGAACGGCTAGAAAAAATTTTGTAAGACGGCGCACGATAATAAAAGGATACAGAGATTTGTGGCAAATTGATTTGGCTGAAATGCAACAGTATGCTGATGAAAACGATGGTTATCGTTATATTTTGGTCTGTATAAATTGTTACTCGAAATTTGTCTATACCAAAGCCATAAAAAACAAGACTGGTATAGAAGTTACTAATGCGATGAAAAGCATCATTGAAGAGGCATCATATACACCAACAAATCTGCAAAGTGATCAAGGAAAGGAGTTCTATAATACAAACTTTCAAGCCCTGATGAAAAAATATAATATAAATCATTATTCCACTTACAGCACAAAGAAAGCTGCAATTGTTGAGCGAGTCATAAGGACTTTAAAAAATAATTTATATAAACAATTCTCGACAAGAGGATCTTACAAATGGATACATATATTATCGGCAGTAACAAAAACCTATAACCATTCGAAACATCGCACCATTGGAATGAAGCCTGCAGACGTGCAAGAAAAAACACATATTAAAGCATATGATTATTTAAAAATTGTACCTAAAAAATTTAAGTTTTCCATGGGTGACATTGTGCGTATTAGCAAGTACAAAAGCTTATTCGAGAAAGGATATACGCCCTCTTGGTCAACCGAATTGTTTAAAGTTGTAAAAGTTAACGTTACAAATCCACCTACTTACTTGTTGGAATCGTTAGAAGGTCAGCCTATAAGAGGGTGTTTTTACGAATCAGAACTACAAAAAACAAGCAGTCCTGACGTTTATCTAGTAGAAAAGGTCCTTAGACAACGCAAGAAAAATCACATCGAACAATTATTTGTCAAATGGCTAGGATTTCCCAACCACTTCAACTCTTGGATAGATAAAGCTAATATTGTTTAAATAACATATTGTATGACTATATTTTTTATTTAAAATGTAAAATAAATAAACAATATATTGTAAAATAAAGTTTTTTATTTCAATCTTCATTATTAAAAACAATGACAATAAAACATCATACACATAAATAACATTTCAATATTCTTGGAGGGAAGGTCCAATTCACCGACGACTACGACGTTATCTTCAAGGCTATGCCACTCGGAGTGCGTTCTCCTATTCTTTAACCTGCTTTTTTTAGATTTTTTTTGAAGTCGAGTCGTACGACAGTGCGCTTAATGAGTCATTTAAAGGCTGATGATAGAGTACTTTCTGCATAACTTCAATTTTTGTTTTAAGCTCACTATTATTTTTGTATATCATGGGGAGGACATCCTTGTTAAATATGTCACATATTACAACTGCAAAATTGTAAAACTTTCTATTAACAAAGTGTTTTGTCACAGCATCGTCATCATCTTTAGGTTCGCCTAAGTTGGTTATGATTTTTCCACCCATATCATACTGCCCATCCGCTGTAAGTTTAAAACCAATCCCTTGTGGCCCAGATAATATATGATATTTTTCATTATATTTCTGACGACCAAATTTATCAATTGTGTTGTTTCCTCGACTCATTTTCAATCTTTACTAAACTATTTTATTTTTATTTGCCCTACTTATATTAAATATTTCAGCTGAGAAAAAGAAACACTGGCTATGATCTACTGGGTTGGTATGTTTATAAAAGAAATAAAATAAAACTGTGATTGTAACAGATATTTATTTACAGTTATTTAATTGCACAAATACAAAAATTATAAAAAATTAGTTTTCCATGTCTTCGTTTTCGTTGCTCAAAATTCTATCCCATCCGACACTATTTCGATCGTCAACGTCTTGGGCTGTTGCTGTTGCAGAAACCAATTCATATTTTGCAGCAAGCTCACCTGGTAAATGTGGAATATTGACGAGGTATTCTTTTAATTCTTCTTCAACCATTTCAGCACAAAATGTATCCATGTCTATGGAACCATATAAAAATTTGTCGCACAAGTGTGCCCCAGCCATAAAATTGATTGTATCCCTGATCTCGTTCTTATATTGATCTTTGGTTACATCAATATGCGACCAATCATTTACGCTATCTAACATATCGTGAGCCCTATTTCTTAATTCTCTCCCCAACCAAAATATGTATCTATCTACACATTCGTTGGCGGTCGTCGTCGTCGTCGTCGCATCAGCAGACATCTTTAACAGAAATAATGAACACGCGTAAGTATTCTGACATGTGCAACTATATTTTAAATTTAATTACATCCTTTTTTTCAAACAATTTACATACAATTTACTCCAATGAGCCAAAACGTAATAATGTTCGAGTATTGTTTCCAAAAACTCTAGTGCCCTGCCCCAAATAAGTTAGAGTGTATTTATCTTTAGTTTTACTCATAATATCTACAATATCGTCAGATAGTGTTTCGGCCACACGTTTTGGTAAAAAAGTCTCAAATGTGCTATTATCACCGTCATCGTGTAAAGCCACTAAAAGAGTTTTACCAAATCGTGTAGTCATTGAAACCATCTTTACAATTTTATACACTTTGCCTACAATCATTTCGGTAACCTTTTTTTTCTCTAAAACCTCGAAATCTTTGCTAAACATTTCATTAATTTCATCTAGAGTTTCTTTTGCAATACTCATTATTGAAAAAAATGGTATATAAATCCAAAAATTACCGTGAATATAAAAGCACTTTCAGAACACTACACGAACACAATATTTGATGTTTATGCCACTGATATCTGCGACTGTTTGAAGTCACTTCTTCTCCCACGAACCTTTATAGCGGGGTTTCAAGGTCGAATTGTAACAATGGTGGGGGTAGCTTAACGATAGAAATAGTGGGAGGAGTATTGAAGGTCAAATGACGTCACACATTTAAATTGGTATAAGGATAACTTCAAGGACAAAATATAATGAAACAAATAACTACATTTTATGTACTTTATTCATTGATTTTTTTCTGCCATTCTTCTATGCGTTTAACATTATCACCTAAACCTAATTTCCTTAATTTGTTCAATAATAATTGTTTGTTTTTATATCTAAGAAAATTCTTACAAACTATACTAGCTAAAAGACACACTTCGGCATGGTCCATATACTTAAAAAATACACTAAAGTCCTGAGCCTCCGAATCTTGCATTTCATATGCGTAAAATTCCGAACAGGCTGCAGAAATTAGAAATTCCTCGTACATTTCTCGCACTAAACTTTCCATATTAACTACTACTACGTTAAACTTAAGTCCTACACTCTAATTTCATCTAACACAACCGGATCTGCAATGAACCTAATCAGTTTTTCCAAACAGTCACTAAACCCCAACTTTTTTATCTCACGAACAAAGTCTTGTAAATTTATTGTTTTGCTGCAATATTTACGACATGCATTCGCAGCCTTTTCATATTCATAAGCCAAATCACAATAGCGCGACGCCCATTCTGCTCGACTTTTCATTGCATCATTGAAATAATTATTAGCCGTTTCAGTGAACTCATCGCCCAATTTTTTTACTGTCTCTTGCAAAGCACTATTCATATTATTCACTCATTTTTACATTCACGACACTTTTTTATTGCTGGTGGTGGCCCATCTATATGATGACGATATATTTGTTCATAGTGAATGTAACAGGGTAAGCTTAACTGTAGTTCCTTGTTACACCGATATGACGCTGGCAGCTTATCCCAAATTTGCCGTAAACTCAGCGTATCAACGCAAGTTTTTAAATATTCGAGAGGAAAAAATGCTAGATCCTTCTCTTCAAAATCACACAAACTTTTTAAATTACTCTGATATAAACAAATTACTCTGCCGACTTGCTCTATAATTTTTTCTTTAGATAGTTCCGTATCTGACATTTCACACTGAATGAATGCAAGTAGACTCACACAATTTATAGAACAATTTGCAAGGTCAAAATCATTTCAAGATCATCCCACACTATTACAATGCACAAATAACTACTTCAAGGTCACACACCCAAGATGACCTTCAACAAAGTCAAGGTCGTCTCGACCAAGGTCAAGGTCAAGGTCACACACACAACCTTGAACACAAGGCCGAGGCCAAAGCACACGTGCACTTTCAAGGCCAATGACAAGGACATGTGGGCGGGGTCAAAGAGGGGTGAAGCAAGGTCAAGGTCAAGGTCGAGGAGTGGGGGGATCGAGCGAATCGGGTTATGTTCACTACTTATATAATACACTTACTTTAAAGTAACTGCTAAACGTTCCTCTGGTGGAATCGATTTTCGAAGGTTAGTGTTTTGTTTCCTGAGCAGCAACATATTTAAAATTTCATAAAATTTTATACTAGACATTCTAAAATATTTCAAAAATTTTCATTGTCGGTCATCAACTCTGGAAATAAATGATAAAATTCCCCGTGAACTTTTCTTTTAAGGTAAATATCATGAATCCAATATCTTATTCTCCGCTTTCCCTCCATTTCTGCTTCAACACAGGCTAGAGCAGCCACAACAATATCCTCCTCAGAGTCAGAAGAACTACTCATTTTATTCACTTGTCATCAAAAATAACAGCTCTAGAAACTCTAATGGTTAAAGCAGTTTTGATCACTGTTTAGTCTGAATTGTGCGGACCCAGTGAGCGGGGGCCATCGGCGTTCTGACTGAAGAGGACGGAACGGATGGAGCCAGAACGCCACTCAATTTTTAGTAGGAACTTTTATTGTGTTAAACCACTAAATTGAGAAAAACGGTTTAAAATGGCATTAGTTCTTAAATTTGAGATAAAAAGAAAAATAATGAGATTAACTTTAATTGATTCTATTAAATAAATCATTATAAACAAAATTTACAATATCTTGAAATAAAAACTAAAATGACTCTTTATGCATCAAAGTTTATAAAAAATTCCCTATAAAATACATTAATTAATGCATGTAATCTTGGCCAGAGATCATAGTAAATTACAAAAGTTCATTAAATAACATGAAATTAGTGAGCTATAAACAATATAATAATAATAACTACACAAAATTAAATAACCAAATAGCAATTATACAGAATACTGATCTATTCTTCCTTCAGGATTTCTCTGTCTTAATGGAGAGTTTACTCTCTGAAGTGAATTTAAAGCATATCTCTGTCGAACAGAGACCTCTTTTCAGTAGAGAATAAATCGGCATGACGAAATTTCGAGTGCCATTACCAAAGGAAATTTTTTGAAACCACACAGACTATATATATATATGGTATATAATTGGTGAAAATTTAGTTAAAAACAATAAAAAAATGGGGTATCTTATATTCCTTATCTCGTTAAACTGCCAGTCATATGAACCTCCAGCTTCTTTTTTCTTCTGAATAGAAACTTTGACAGGTCATTTAAAGACTTCATTTTCTCTCATGGTTCTTCTGTCACGAAAACCTTGTTCTTTCAGCTGGCACAGTAGGTTGTAGGTGGTGAAAAACTTGTCAACAACATGACTTTTACGATTTTCCACTATACGTAGTATATCTAGAATTTCCCTTGTACCCAGAGGCGTTCGCGCCATTGATTATTTATTTATTTTTTGCTTCCCTTCCAAAATATGAAGAAAAATTATAGCAGCATCCGTTACCTCTACAGAAGGCCCCCAATTTGAAACCAAATCGGATACGTTTGTCTTTTATAAATTGTTTTAGCCCATGGTGAGCATAATATTTCACAATTATTTTATCTACTGATAAGTACTTATGAAAAATGCTTAATTTTTGAAAACGATTATTTAATGCTTCCTTATAATTTTGGGCTTCCGAGTTGTTTACAAAATGTATCAAAGATTTTATTTCATTGTAGGTATTTCTACTAAAGGAGTTTTTCACTACCAATATTTCTAAGTCTTCCCTTTCGGACCCCTAGCCAAAGTTTAATATGCCGCGAATATCAAAAAACCAACAAAAATATTCAGATCCTCGGGAGTAAGTAAAATTTTATGTTTGTTTTTTTTTTCGGTTGCATATCTTAGCATTTTACTTACCAGAAGATCAAGTATCTCGTCATCAAAAGACTGCTGAAATATTTCTAACGCACTGGCAATACATAATTTTTTTTTATCTCTTCCAATTTGTCTTCCCAATTTTCATCTCTTGAGTAATCAACATAAAATGGAGTTCGTTGACTTCATTTTTGGGTGTCCAAACTTTATTTTCTTCTGACATTTTTCTTTTTGGCAAAAGAAAAAAGTAAGCGAATATCTTCTTCGTCAGATTAAATCCTATTTTCAGTGATTTCTAAATAATTTTGCACTTCAGTGTCTATAAATATTTCTGCTCCTCCTGAAATATCTTTCACCAAGGTAACGCCTAAATCACAATCATTTATATTATCCTCGTTAGCTAACTCGTCGACTTCTGAAGATAATGTCAAAATATCAGAATTTTTGTCATTAGAGTATAGGTTTTACTGCATCTTCAAGATCCTTAAAATATTTTTTACTTATCGTTAGAAAACACTGACTTCGCCTAAAAAAAATATGCTCCATATACCCAACATCCTCGGTTGAGGACGGTCAAATTTGATAGATTGTTATAGGTCAAGTACAACAACTGACGACTAGAAACTAATTTATGGTCAAACATGCATATGTGTAGATAAAAACAAAATTGAAATAGTTTTCTTACCTTGAAATGTATAAAAAATATTACATAAGATATTCAAATGTATTTCATTATATCTGAACTAAAAAACAATCAAACAAAATAGTTGCAACCAAAAGTACAGAGTAATCCATTAAAAATCAAAAACTTGAGAAATAGCTTATCTAAACGTTCGCCTGAACAGGTCTGAGCAAGACTGTTGATCTACGATGTCTATCACGCCCCCTACACACTGGTTTCCCCTACTAAATTTACTGTCCTCAATCGAAGATGATGGGCGTTTACAGGTTAAAATTGGAACCATATTCACAAAATCTTTTATACAAATCCAATATGGAGAATTGGGTGCCTATTGATCAGAAGCATCTCAAACCTGACCAATTCAACAACTAGAAAAGGTTTGACTTAAATGTTGTTGTCGGACTTGCATTGTCTCTATTTTTATTTATTTTTACGACGTTTCGATTAGGTTGTATCTCTAATCGTTATCAAGTATAAACTGAATGTTTTGTCTTAAAACTACGGGCTTATATAGGGACTGTGTCCACTGAAGCGCAAAGTTTCGCTTCACTGTATACACCTCAATGATTTGATGTTACAAAGTAGTGGTTGCCAAAGATTAGGTATCTCAACACTCGGTTTACTGAAGATCCCATTATTGTTTTTAATGTAAGCTGCTTCTATAAATTTTCTTTTTTTTCATGTTGGGTTCCATATATATTGCCGCAGCCTCAGACCATTTATATGGTGTTGTTTATCCCAGGTGTGTTCCGCAATACCTGATCTCGACGTTTCCCCTTTTTGTGTACGAGTTTTATGTTCCTTAATTCTAACTTCTATTGGTCGTTTTGTTTCTCCAATATAAATTTCACCACACTCACATGGAACTTTGTAAACACATTCTTTCTTATCGGTACTTTTTGGTTTTGTTTTTGTTAAATGAGCTCTAAGTGTATTTCCTGATTTAAAGGCTGTTTTTATATATTTTAACTACTGGCAATTCATCTTATTTTCTCCTGGTGAATCGCTCAAACGAAACTATTAAAACTTCAGTATACAGAAAGCCAACATATACTGGACAATATCTTAATCATAGTTCCAATCATTCTGTTGTAACAAAACGGGGAATTATATGCAACCTCTATAATCCCGCTATATCTATATGTAATAATGCGGATTCATTGGGAAAAGAGCTAGCAAATATTAAATCCGATTTACAACAGAATGGTTATCGTTTAAAACTAATTGACGATGTTATAAATAACTTTAGAACAACGATCACTGGACAACAAGAAACACATTCCTTCTTCACAATTCCGTACATTAAGAGAACTTCGGAGAAAATAAGACGATTTGCCAGTAGTTATAATATAAAAACAGCCTTTAAATCAGAAAATACCCTTAGAGCTCATTTAACAAAAACAAAACCTAAAACTACCAATAAGAAAGAATGTGTTTACAAAGTTCCGTGTGAGTGTGGTGAAATGTATATTGGAGAAACCAAACGACCGCTAGAAGTTAGAATTAAGGAACATAAAACTCATGCACAAAAAGGAGAAACGTCGACATCAGGTATTGCAGAACACGTCTGGGATAAACAACACTATATAAAATGGTCTGAGGCTGCGGCGATATATATGGAACCCAACATGAAAAAAAGAAAATATATGGAAATAGCTTACATTAAAAATAATAATGGAATCTTCAGCAAACCGAGTGTTGAGATACCTAATCTTTGGCAACCACTACTTTGTAACATCAAATCATTGAGGTATGTACAGTGAAGCGAAACTTTGCGCTTCAGTGGACACAGTCCCTATATAAGCTCGTAGTCTTAAGACAAAACATTCAGTTTATACTTGATAATGATTAGAGATACAACCTAATCGAAACGTCGTGAAAATAAATTAAAATAATGACAATTCAAGTCCGACAACCATATTTTAGTCAATCTTCAACATCGTCTACAACCTTCAAACAAACGTTAGAAAAGGTTTGATATAAATAATTCCTAATATTTATGGTCAAATGTGGAGGAGCACAGTCTAATTTAAACCACTGATCTTTTAATCTTAAATAAGAATGCTTGCCTAACGAAACTATATGTTCTCCAGCACTCACATCGCAGGACATCCTAATAGAACCGTCTCTCGGATCCACAAACTGAAAAATTCGCTCATGAAAATCATATATAGCAGTATGCGTTTTTTTTTTCTTATTAAATTTACCAACACGCACAAGAAGCAAAGTTCCTATCCATTTATTTTTACTTTAGTCTGTTACAGAGTCCCATCCCAGATATTGGTTTTTGTTTGTTTTTCAGTTATAACAACGAAATTAATTTTTTTTTTTAATTTTTTTTTAACTTTCGACTTATAAAAATGATCTAAAAATAAATGTATAAAAATATTATTTTTCAATTTTTCTGCCTCCAATGGTTGTTTATTTGAAATCAGGAGAAGAAGATTTTAAAAGCCAAATTTAATTTTCTCTCATGTAATTTGTCAGGGTGTAACACTTTATATGGAATATATCATCCCTTCTATTACATTGCATCCCATTAAGACGAAGCTATCATATTTTTCGAATTTTAAATATTCATGATATGGAAACATTATCCTTTGTAACCGTATCGGGCAACCGAGTAAACGCATAAGCAATATTCAAATAGTGAAACAATTTGCCAGCTTGGGTGAAAATACGTTCCCTTCATGAATGTGCAACATATGCAATTGTACGAATGTAATCAAAATAAACTGCGTGACAATTGAAGCCATTTTAACACAACAATGTGCAGTCTGACAACATGCAAGTCACACAAAAAATACGTAACTAGTTTCGGTTGGTATTTTATCTAACAATTGCCACCTACACTATGGGACAAAAGTAGCTCGAATACAGAGCACCTGTTTCTTTGAATATATATATATATATATATATATATATATATATATATATATATATATATATATATATATATATATATATATATATATATATATAATAAAATAGAATCAAATATTGGCGAAGCGGGCGTGAAAATTTATCAATCTACATGATTCTCGTGTTAAAAAGTGCGGAGCACTCCAAAATATGGAAAAACTCCGGATCCGACAGATGGCGACAGCGCTGTTTCGTCCTAATATGGGACTCGTCAGGCCACCGCATTCGGTACAAACCATCATCTCGCCTTTGCATCCTATAACCCTGAGTTTAAAATCAAAAAACAACAAAGAGGACGACAAAGGCGACATCTCGATGGTCCACTCCACTCGATAACACAAGAACTACACAGATTAACAAAGTTTGTAAAAATCCGTCATATGGTGGCGCGACGGTGAATTAAAACAGAAATATGTAAAATCGAGTACACGAAACGCGCTGCCCAAAGGATAGGGGTCGCATTTTTCGGTACTGGCAAGCAAGCCTACCGCTTATTTTAGCAGCCAAAGCCACGTGTCGCACCAAACGATCCCACCATGAGAGCAACGTTTAGCGTGTTTTAAAGCCAAACAAGTAAATAAATAAGTAGATAACTTTTTGTCCGTGTAATCTAAAATAAAATAGAATCAAATATTGGCGAAGCGGACGTAAAAATTTGTCAATCTACATAATTTTCGTGTTAAAAAGTGCAGAGCACTCCAAAATATGGAAAAACCTTAACACTAGAATCATGTAGATTGACAAATTTTCACGTCCGCTTCGCCAATATTTGATTCTATTTTATTTTAAATTACACGGACAAAAACTAATCTATTTATATATATATATATATATATATATATATATATATATATATATATATGTATATATATATATATATATATATATATATATATATATATATATATATATATATATATATATGTATATAAGCTTGTGAGTTTATTATCATATTATTCATATAATTTTAGTAATTTCATTACATTAAAACATTTTTAAGTTAACAAATACCTATAATTGTAAAAATTAACTAAAGCAAGTACAAAAGAAAATAAACCAACAAAAATCAACACCTACGATACAAGGACGTAGTGCTGATTTGTGACGTCAATACATGAAGTAATGAAAAGAACACATTGTTGGAATTATATATTCGTTTACTTATGAACTTTAGGCGATCGTTATTTAAATATGTTAAATACAAACAAACATAGATCATACGACAACAACATTATCCAGTTTCACAAATTCAAACATTACATTTTTAGAACAGGTCTAAATAATTACCCATATAATTGGGAAGTAATTTAAAAATACCGTTTGAAAGCAAAAAAAAACATGTAATTCAATAGCTTGTAATTGTAGCCTCGTTTTTAAATTTAAAATATATGAATTTATTTTCTATCATGTTTGGGAGTTTATTCTATTTTTTTAACTCTGTAACAACTAGACTAGCGAACAGTAGCTTTTCATCGGTGGCAGGTAGTGTGGTGTAAGGAGCGCATATACCAGGGCGCCAGTCAATTCTCAGTAGGATCTTGTATTGTGTTAAACCACTAAATTGAAAAGACTGGTTTAAAATGATATCAGTTCTAAAATTTGAAATAAAAAGAAAAATAATGAGAATCATTACAAACACTATTCACAATATCTTAAAATAAAAATTAAAATGAACCTTTATGCGTCAAAGTTTTTAAAAAACATCTTATAAAATACATTAATTAATGCATGTGATCTTGGCCAGAGATTGTAGAAAAATATACATTATGTAATAAATAGTTAATCTACGTTTAATGCCAATATGCATCGCAGATCATACGCAGTAAATTACAAAATTTTATTAAATAACATGAAATTGGTGAGCTATAAACAACATAATAGTAATAATAAATATACAAAATTTAATAATAAAATAGTAATTGTACGGAATACTGGTGTATTCTTTCTTAAAAATTTGTCTGTCTTAACGGAACTTTGTGAAGTGACATGAGGCAGAATTTGAAAACACCTCTAAATTGTAGAGAAACAAATCGGCATGACGAAGATTTCAGTTCCATTACCAAAGAAAATTCTTTGTAACCATAAAAACTTTGGACCTCAGAATAATATTTTCGAGCCTTAATACATTACTCAAAAAAAAGGCAAAAGAAAGCCTTCCTCTTTTTCATGAGGGTATCACAAAAAACCACATTATTAAGTAACACATGAGGAAGACATTTCCTCTGAGAACTTAACTTGACCAGATGTCAAGAGAAAATGCCAGATTTTCATGACGTCGGTTCTAGTTTCCCCTTCCAAGAAAACGTTTCGTTTCGCTTGGTTGCTCTCAGTCTGTGCGTGCCACTTCGATGATTCCAACGTTAAATGTGAAGTAGTAGGATCAAGAGAAATTACGTATACCCAAATCTGCATTTGAGCGGACAAAATAAAGATGGCAGAAAAACGGCAACGCTCTGCATTTCGAGGAACTGGACGTTCAGGGACAAAATTAATCACATCGATTACATACCTACAATTTAAGCCATATCGCTAGAATATTAATTAAAGTGACTTCAAAGCTTTTAAAATAGCTATTTTTTCGATTGATCTACATGATTATTAAATTATGCCGCTATATATAAATGAAAATGTTACAAGCTCATTATATAGTAAAAAAAAGTAGTACTACACTAACTTCAAGATGACACACATGGTCCTCTTTATACTCTTAATATACGAAAACTAATTTTTTAATATAATATTAAATCGCTGTGTACATGGTATGCAGTGTTAATCGTGAATTTTTGTTCAAGCTACAGAGTGTAAAGTCTGAAGAAGGTAAAATAAATTACCGAAACGTTAATCATGTACAAAATGTAAACATAAAAAGTACAACACTACTATGTTTTAATTAAATTTTTACCGGAATATAAACCCAAGAAAAACAAACAAATATATATATATATATATATATATATATATATATATATATATATATATATATATATATATATATATCTTTTGTATTCTTGGGGTCAGGTTCATACGTGGATGTTAAAAAAACAACGTGTTTTGACGTTTCGCATTTGTTTAAGGCATTTTCAAAAAGTTTTTTTTATATTATTTTCTTTAATTTAATAATACCAATAATATTATATAATTATATTTAAATTTTAATATAAAGAAAACCAAAGAATTCATAAGTTTGATGATGATTTAAAAAATAATGTAATAAAAAAATAATTGTTTTTCTTATAGCACAATTAACATATTTTATCATTCAGTATCGAAACAGAAATGGCAAGCTCAAGGTGAGTACCTACGCATTTTTGTAAGAATTTAAATATTTTTTAAATCATATAAAGTTTTTAATGGTAAAATAAGTTTTTAAAAAATTTTTATGAATTGTCTTTTAACCTTTTAACTTTTTCTGTTAATGTCTGAAATTTTAAATATAATTTTTGTATTTTATATTTAAGATTGTTTGACCAGGAAAAATGTTATTGGTTTTATTAAATTTTCTAAAATAATATAAAAAAAAAACTTTTTGAAAATGCCTTAAACAAAAGGCGAAACGTCGAAATACGTTCTTTTTTCTTTAACATCCACGTATGAATCTGACCCCGAGAATACAAAAAAAAAACATTTGTACTCAACCAGATACGGCTTTAGTGTTAGAAATAACAACGAAGAGGTAGTCAAAGTGAATCATCTTCTATACATGGATGATCTTAAACTGATGGCGGCTACCAGAAACCAGCTGGAACAAATGCTTAAAATTGTAGAGGAGTTCTCCGGGGATATCGGAATGCAATTTGGATTTGACAAGTGCCGTATTTCGAACATCGTTAAAGGAAAGATACAACCGGGGGCTTTTGAAATGCAGAACGGTGAAACTATAGCTGCAATGGAAGCAGACCAAACATAAATATATCTAGGTATGAAACAGGCTAAAAGAATTGACCATGGCACTATGAAGGCCAAATTGACAACCGAATTTGTCAGGAGGATAAGGCGGGTATTACGAATTAATTTAAATTGTAGAAATTTGTTCAAGGCGCTCAACACGTATGCTTGCTCTGCGCTAAGCTACTCTTTTGGAATTGTAAAATGGAGCAGAACGGACATCCAAAACCTGCAAAGAAAAATAAGGACACTCCTAACAAAAGCACAGAAACATCACACTCGGAGTGCCATTGAACGTACAATACTTCCGAGACACCAAGGAGGAAGAGGATTGGTGGATATTGGTAAGCAGCTCGACTAACAAATAATAAACTTACGTTCATATTTCCACAGGTTAGCGGACTCTTCCACACTACATCGAGCAATATGCGGGGCAGACGATTCAACGCCGCTACAGTTGAGGGAACAAGATATTACTTCTCACCACCAAACAGACCAAAAGAAGTTGCAAACCTGCAAACGGCATCCAAATGAGGTTAATCAGGACAATGTCGACAACTCAGCGTCGAACTACTGGTTGATTTCCGGACAGATGTTTCCGGAAACGGAGGGCTTCTTGTTAGCTATCCAAGACCAGGTTATTCCGACGAAGAACTATCGGAAGTTCTCATTAGAGATCCCTCAATAGAAAATGACCAATGCAGGTATGGCTGTCGAACATCGGAGATAATTTAGCACATGATTGGAGGATGCCAAGCGTTTGCCGCAACCGAGTATAAGGAAAGACACGACTCAGCCGCTAAGATACTCCACCAAGAGTTAGCAGAAAAGTTAAACCTATTACAGGTAGGAAAAGTGCCTTATTACAAGTACAAGCCGGAGCCTATTCTTGAGAACAAACAGTTTAAGTTATATTGGGACCGAACGGTTCTGCCGGATCAAACAGTGGCTCATAATAGACCAGACATTATACTAACAGATAAAATTTCTAGGCGAACTAAACTAATCGACATTGCTGTACCTAACAACAATAACCTAAGACCAAAATACAACGAGAAGATCGCCAAATAAAGAGATCTGGAGGTGCAAATCTGAAGACAATGGGCAATGAACAGCGTCCAAATGATTCCCATAATACTGTCAACAACTGGAGTGATACCAAAGAGCCTCCTGCAGAACATCAAGGGACTGGGCCTTAGTGAGCATCTGTATAAGCCGATGCAGAAGGCAATTCTCCTAGCAACCGCGCGAACCGTCCGAAAGTTCGTAGGAAATACAGCAGACAACGTCACCTAGAACTCGATAACATGGAAAGGGTTCCCACAGAGCTTCATACTTTTGGTGTCCTTGTATGCCTGGTATGAGTGAATAATCCCTGGAGGGAGTGCGAAGCCGTTTGGCTTGTAAATCATATAATAAAAGGTACAAGAAAAACAGGATATATATATATATATATATATATATATATATCATAGCTCGAATTTCCAATTTTTTTCTTTTTATGAAAAAAAAACAATAAAAGTATATCTCAAACAATTGTAGAAAAAAAATATTTGACAAATTGATTTCAAATTTCACACGTGTTCGTGTTCCCAGAAGTAAAAGTCTAAGGAATTTAGATCTGGAGACCTTGGTGGCCATTAAACAAGGCCCACCTCGACTTACCCGTCGAGGGTCAAAAACCTTAGTTGTGTTGACTGACTGTGTGTTAAAATGAGGTGCATTTGCATTCTTCTATCAAGAGGTACCTCTTCCAATAAATTATTTAAACTATTTAAATTTTGCTGCAAAAATTGTGAATAAATCTCACTATTGAGTCTTTCTTTCAAAACAAATGGAATTATAAGGTTATTTCCGATGATTCCAGTCCCACACATTTACAATAAACCTTTGTTGGTGTTTGTTTTGAATTATAGCGTGCGGGTTTCCATTAGACCAAAAATGTAAATTGTGTGAGTTTACTATGTCATCTCTTGTAAAACCGGCCTTATTGGTAAACAAAATAAGGTTAGAAAAATTAAGATTTAGGTTATGTTACTGTGTAAACCAGTTGGAGTATTGAAATCTTCCGGGATAATCATCCGAAGACATAGCGTGTACTTTTTCAATGTAGTATGGGTGAACTAACTATTCTGTTATAGTTTCATTTACAATCCATTTTGTAACATTGCTTTTTATCGCGAGCTTTCGTATGCTGTTTGAAGGGTAGCAGCAATGTATTGCAAGATTTGTTCCTCTTCGTGAGAATCTCGATCAATCATCTGAAAGGTTTTTGGACTTGGCAATGTTCGAGCTGGAAATTTTTCAGCGTATTGTCTTCTTGTCTTCGAAGAATTTGACAGCGCTTCACCATAAATTCAGTGCATATCAGTATACTTTGCGTAAGAATACTTTTTCATTTTTTAAAATTATTTTCACTTGAAAGCTGTTTTGACAAGTTCCGTCAATAGTAATCAATTATATAGGTATTAACAATAACAACCTGATTTTTACCTGTTTGTATTTAGCATAACTCTTGAGTGTTTCGCATAAAAACCAATTTATCTTGAAAACCGCCAGTTTTATCGAAACAAATTAAGAGTACCTGTCAAAAATTAGGCCCAACGAGTGTGACTGCAAGTTCGTTGCTGACTTCTCTGATGATATAAAACATCTACTGTAGTATGGTTTAATGAGTCTTTATGGTCTCTATAAAATATTAAAATTTCATGAAATTATACAAGTCTGTTCAAAACTTAGAGCCGATAAGGTAAATCACTGGGTACTTCTTTAGGGCACTGTATCTCCGTTAAGGGGCACCTCAGAAATTTTTTTATGGCAAAGTAGAGTTATTTTGACCTCCTCTGTATGCTCCCGATAAATTAGGAGGTACTTACCGGGCACCCTGTAGAGCTAACAACATGATGAGCATGATAAGAAGACAATTATGTATATATTTTAAAATTCACTAAAGTTGGTAGAAGATGAAAAAAAAATGTGCCTAAAAGAGTAATTTTAATGAAAATTTAAATTATTAAAAAATTAAATCAAATTTAAAATTATGTTTTGATGACTAAGACGTGTTTTGAATGTCAAACTAATAAAAGAGAAGGACATTTATTTTTTCTTATCTATCTTTTCACATCATCAATACGGTACATTTTCATAAATCTGGAGTATAAAATAACCTAAAGAATAAGAAATACAAATAAATAAAATTCCTTTAAATCGAAAAATCTTGTCGACCTAAATTAAAGATGCAGGAAGCGAGAAACCTTTCTAATAAAATTTACTGAAAACGACAGGGAATAAAACTTGTCTTATGTGTATTTAGTAGAGCCACTTTCAATATTTAATGTGAAAAACACAAGGTAAAAAAACAATGACATTTTTAGGTTTTTTTGTTTCCTGATTTCATCATCATGATGTTTACAGTAAATATGGAGAAATCTAGGTTTGAAAATTCTATCCTTCATTATTTTTATTATCCATGTTAATAAAGACAAAGCTTCAAATTTGCGTCTACAAGTGAACACAAACTTACTCACCGTACTTCAAAACTCAAACCCTTAGAAATTTGAAGTTTAGTATGGAGTTTGCAGGAAACTGTAAAGAAAAATTTAGAAAATCGGTCGAATTTAGAACTTTTTTGTTTTCAAGGCCTGTGAAGAATAGAGCCAAAACACGCAAGATCTTGTATGGTGCAAAGCATGAACCCTGACTCTTCCATTTCTATTTACAGGGTGATTGTGGGAAAACTATAATGAGGAAGAATCTGGAAATTTTTTCAAATAGAAAGTATCTATTTTTCTAATTTTATCATATTAAGCATTAAAAATAAGGGTAACTTTGTATAAGGTTGTCTATTCCAAAAATTTGTAGTTTTCCAAATATTGGCAATTCAACATTTTTCTATTGTAAAAATGCTATACGGCTTATAAGTTTTGTTATTAGATGGCCATGACGGCGAGGCGTGGCGAAAATAAAACAATCGAACACTATAGAATTGTCACTATTTCTTGCCATTTGACATTAATTAATAATAATATTATTTAAACTTATTTATTATTTATGGATAATGCGATAGAGTTATTTCAAGAACATGCGATCCATTCGCGATCCTATATCCGCAGAAATAGGAACCAATACCACCAACTGTTAAAAGGATTAAAGAGAACTTCAAGAACTTTAAATCCATTACAAAATGTGATTCGCATTAACAGATTAACAATACTTTATTTGTAATTGCTTTCTTACCATAATTTCTATTTATTAATAGTTATTTATTTCCTCTAGAAATAATTTGGCGCCGACTTCAAAAATTTCAATTTCGTATAAAAATTTATAGTTATTTTTCACATTTTAGAGCACTTTTAGGAGTCGTTTAAATTTTTTTAATAAAAATATTATTTTTCGATTTTTAGTTTTGAATTCATTATGATATCCATAAATTATTTGAACTAAGTACTAATCGAAATTAGTGTACCTCGCAATGACTCCAAGGTTGCAAAAAGTACCCATTTATCCAAAGTTGTAAATCACCCTGAAATGAGCCACTAAAAATTCTTTGATTCTTAGAGGTCTACAAATACCATTGAAATTGTGCCAAACAAATATTTAGTCTCTCATAGTAAATCCATTATCTTAAATTTGAAATTAATTTTAGATTGGTAATATAGGCCTCAAAACTTTCCAATATTGATATCTAAAGAACTTGAGACGTAAGTTTCTTAGCCAGATATATTTTACACTGTATATTGAGTTTGTATACGCCCCAAGAATCCTGCAATATTAATTTTAGACAAAATTGGAAAATGTAAAACCTAATAGCTGTAAAAAATTAACTTCATATTCGTAATATACGACCCCAAAAATCCCCTAATACAAAATGTGAAAACATGCGAAAAAGATAACATTTTCAACCCACCATATTAGATCCGCCATATTGAATTTCAAAAAAATAATTTTAACGTCTTAATCTAACCTAAATCTAAACCTCTAATACCAATTTTAGATGAAATTCGGAAATTGAAAATTTCTAGTCCGTCATATTGCATCTGACATATTAGATTTTCTTAAAATAATTTTACATCCGCTATTTGCATCCTCAAAAACGATTCAGTCTCACCTTTGAACAAAATCGAAAGATGTAAAATTTTTTAGTCCACTATATTGGATTCGCCATATTGAATCCTGAAAAAATACATTTAAATTCATAATTTACACCCTTAAGAACCCCCTCAGTTTTGGAGAAAATCGAAAAATGTAAAATTTTCAGGATATCATATTGAATCCGTCAGATTCAGTTTTCCAAAAAATACTTTAAATTCGTAATTAACACTAACAAAAATCCCCCAATACTGATTTTAGGCAAAACCAAGAAATGTAAAAATTTTTATTCCGCCATCTTGGATTTTGATCAGCTATATGGGATACGCCATATTTAATTTTTTTTTAAAATAATTTCAGATTCGTAATGTGCGATCCCAAAAACTCCTCCATAACAATTTTTAAAAAAATCGGACAAAGTTAATTTTTAATTCGCCATATTGAATACGGCATATTGAATTATTTAAAAATAAATTCAAATTCGTTATGTGCAACCACGAAAACCCCCTGATACCAATTTTGGAGAAAATCGGACAAAATTTATTTTTTCGTTCGCCATATTGGATCTGGCATATTGAATTCTTTTTAAATATTTTTAGATTCGTTATGTACAGCCCCAGGAACCCATACTAATTTTGGGGAAAATCGGAGAAAACTGATTTTTTCATCCGCCATATTGGATCGGCCATATTGAATTTTTTAAAAATAATTTTAGATTTGTTATATGCGACACCGAAAACTCCTCCGTGCCAATTTTCGAGAAAATCGGATAAAATCGATATTTTTGTCGGCTATATTGGATCAGTCATACTGAATTTAATCAAAATATTTTGGATTCGTTATGTGCGGCCCCGAAAACTCCCTCACACCAATTTTGGAAAAAATCGGAGAAAATTCAATTTTTTCGTCCGCCATATTGGATACGCCATATTGAATTTTTTAAAAATAATTTCAAATTCGTTATGTACGACTTCGAAAATTTCCACGTACCAATTTTGGACAAATTTGGACAAAATTAATTTTTTTCGCCGCCATATTGTCAGCACCATCTTGGATTTTACTGCACCAATTTCATTCATAAAAATATAATATCATCGCAGCAACTTCCTGAATATAACGTAAGAAATTTCATTCAAATCGGTGCCATTGTTCCGGAGTAATCGGTTTACATACAGGGTGAGTCAACGATTGGATGAAGTAGGTTTGTGCCTTTTCGGTGAAATTAACAAAGAAACTATATTTATTGTTTGATACAGTCTATTTTTACGCAGATTTTAAAAATATTTAGGACTCTACAGGGTGAGCCAAAAAACTAGGACAGCATTAAGTTGCATTTTTTTTTTAAATAGAACACCCTATATATGAATCGTATTTTCGATTTAGCTTATAATTTTAAATCTTTTTTATTAAGGGTTTATTATAACAAAACTTTATAGTTTCTGAGATAATTAAGTTTAAAGAAAAAAAGGCACATTTTCAAGCATCAATTCAATCCTAAATAACGTTTTCAATTTTGTGACAAATATATTCAAATTTGGAATTTAGCAAGGCCAAGGACAAGTTAACATAATTTTTACCTAATATTTGCAATAAAAGCTACAGGGTGTTGAACACATCGGCTCAAATTTGAACAAGTTTAAATGAATAAATATCTTTTTTTTTAAACGGTACACCCTGTATATTTTTATGTTATTTAATAGAGTAATAAAAACCCTAAAAGTTTTGTTCAATATATCCTATACCTATTTATAATAGTTTTTGAGATATTTCAGTTTTTCTTATTTTCCATACTTTTTTACAGAAATAGTCTTCATTATTATAGTAGCCATGTAAAATAATAAAAAGAAACTACAGAAACAAACAGAATGTGGTTAAATATGATGAAATACATTATTCGTTATATTACAACGGCAATAGTTTAATTAAACATAATGTGAAAAAATTAACACAACAATAACGACAAGGCAAATACATATTTACTTTTATACTAAATTGAAACAAAAAAATTACCTATTAAATACTGAGATTAATTATTTCTTTTTAATAAGTGTTCGAATAAACGACCCTCTTGTGCAATGCACAAATTTAGTCTTTTTTGCAGATTTTCTCGGACCCTGGACAAAATTAGTGGCGTTATTGTTCTACAGGTATCCCTAATCCTGTTTCGCATATCTTCCACTGTTGTTGGTGGATTAACATACACCTTATTTTTAATATAACCCCATAGGAAGAAATCTAATGGGGTGATGTCGCAAGACCTTGGTGGTCACTCAATGAAACCCCCACGCCCAATCCATTTTTGCGGATATCGTTGGTCCAAAAACGCACGAACTTCACGATGGTAATGCGGAGGCGCACCATCGTGCTGGAACCACATACTGTCGAGCTCATCCCTATCGAGACCTTGAAGCAGTTGGGGTAGTTCTTCTTGTAGAAAGTTCAGGTACCTATGGCCATTTAGTGGTTCATTAAAAAAGTGGGGTCCAATAATTCGATTATGATGAATACCACACCAAACATTTAATGACCAGTGGTTTTGATGTTGCACCTCTCTAATCCAAAATGGGTTTTCTGTGGCATAATAATGCATGTTGCGTCTATTTACGGCACCGTTACTTCTAAAAGTAGCTTCATCACTAAACATTACCTTGCATAATAAATTTGGATTTAATTGAATCTCTGCATTTATTGTACGACAAAAGTTTACACGACTTTCAAAATCCTGTCCATGCAATTCTTGGTGTAATTCCATGTGATATGGAAGATACCTATATTTCTTAGTAGTACGATTAGCGGTGGAATGTGATGTTTCACATAATGCTGCTAACTGACGGCTACCAATATAAGGATTTGCCTGAACATTTAACAATACTTGTAGTTCTTTTTCTTCATTAGTTACTGGTTTGTTGACCACTTTACGTTTTGGATAATCAACAGTACCAGAAGAATCAAATCTTTGCATTAAGTCTTGAAAAGTATTGGTATTAGGCTGGCGTCGATCAGGATACTTCATTTTGTAAATTCTTTGAGCAAGAAAGCAATTTTTTTGAGCCTCTCCTATTGTATAATTCATATCTATTAACTCATTCTTTGGAAAATTCATTTTACAATATAAGATGAATGCAAAAAAAAAACAAACTACACTACATAAAAACCAAAAGAAGCGATTGCGGTTATAAATCTGACACACAGAAAAATGTTCTTTTACATTGTTTTTGCCATGGCTACTATGATAATGAAGACTATTTCTGTAAAAACGTATGGAAAATAAGAAAAACTGAAATATCTCAAAAACTATTATAAATAGGTATAGGATATATTGAACAAAACTTTTAGGGTTTTTATTACTCTATTAAATAACATGAAAATATACAGTGTGTACCATTTAAAAAAAAAAGATATTTATTCTATTAAACTTGTTCAAATTTGAGCCGATGTGTTCAACACCCTGTAGCTTTTATTGCAAATATTAGGTAAAAATTATGTTAACTTGTCCTTGGCCTTGCTAAATTCCAAATTTGAATATATTTGCCACAAAATTGAAAACGTTATTTAGGATTGAATTGATGCTTGAAAATGTGACTTTTTTTCTTTAAACTTAATTATCTCAGAAACTATAAAGTTTTGTTATAGTAAACCCTTCATAAAAAAGATTTAAAATTATAAGTTAAATCGAAAATACGATTCGTATATAGGGTATTCTATTTAAAAAAATACAACTTTATGCTATCCTAGTTTTTTGGCTCACCCTGTAGAGTCCTAAATATTTTTAAAATCTGCGTAAAAATAAACTGTATCAAAGAATAAATATAGTTTCTTTGTTAATTTCACCGAAAAGGCACAAACCTACTTCATCCAATCGTTGACTCACCCTGTACATATATATGCAGTCATCTTACACGTCTTAGACTTTACAAACTATATTTAGTTTCTTTGTAAATTTCACCGAAAAGGCACAAACTTACTTCATCCAATCGTTGACTCACCCTGTACATACATAAAAAGAAAATACATATAGTCGCCGAATTAAGAACCTCCTTCTTTTAGAAGTCGGTTATAAATATAAACAATTTATCTAGTCTAAAAAGAAATTGATTTTTTGAAAATCTCATAGTATTGTAACCCCTTTTGAAATACAATTTGAATATGTATAAACATATATTCCGATTTAAAAAAAAAATAAGAATAAAATTATTTTCTTGGATAAAACAATCACATAATATGGAAAAACTAAAACAGAAAGGACTAAACAAATGCTACGAGACTCTAACATATTCGAAATGTATATTTAAACTTCATGTTAGCATAGCATAAACTAATACATTGAAATTCACCCCTATAAGGTTACTGTTTAATAAAACCCAGCGTAGCTAAAATAAACTGATATAAATTAAACCATATCGTTCTACTCGTGAAATATTCTCCAAATTTTAGTTATTAATGCCTTTGTGTGTGAAATCAATTTACCCTCTGTAACACTATCGTAAAACCACGTTTGATACATAAACCAATTTTCAAACATGCGAACCAATTTGTTAAAACCCAACCACGGTATAGAGATTTATAAGCTTTATACATGTTTGATGTGTATACCTATATCCGGATAGGATAAAATAAACTACTGTAAGACTGGGAGGTATAACTCAGTTATTTTCAAAGTTAGTACGTCGATAAAAAGGATTTCTTGAAATATAAAACGTATTTCTTGGAAAAGGAATGCTTGTTTTAAAGTAATAAAACTTCAGCTACAAAATAGAAAAATAATTTTTTGAAATAAAATACGTGACATCATGTCTCTGTATATATGTACAATATAACCGCAAGAATGCACATGATATATTTGTATTGTTATAACAATAGAGGGGTGCGGACTTGCCAATTCTACGTTTCCCCAAGTTAAGGAATTTTTTTACAACTTGGCAACACCACCTAGGGGATCTCCAGGGATGACCCTACATATACGAAGTCCTAACCTCCAGGACTGAAAATAACGGAAATAGACATTAAACCCAAGCAAATCGACTCTCGAATACAATCGACCACTCGTTCTGGTTTTTGTGGATTTCCATAAAACCTTTGATACGGAAAGCTTGACAAAATTATGGAAGCATTACAAGCATGCCGTATTGACTATCGATATTCAAAGTTAATATACAATATATACAGGAATGCAACTATGTCGGTGAAACTACACAGAAACACGGATCATATCCCAATTGGCAGAGGAGTCCGACAGGGTGATACCTTATCGCCTAAACTGTTTACTGCCGTACTAGAATACGCCTGGAAAAAACTTAACTGGGAAAAAAGAGTCCTGAATGTAGACGGCCAAAGATTAACAAATTTGAGGTTCGCGGACGACATAGTTTTGTTTTCCGATAATCTCAAGGAGATATGTACAATGTTACATGAACTTCAGCGAGTATGCGTCAATGTGGGTCTTAAAATAAAGATATCAAAAACAAAATTTATGACCAATCTGGTACCTAGTGGAAATATCAATATTGGAGACAACGAAGTGAAGCTTGTGGAAAAATACATATACCTTGGACACGAAATAAAAATCACAAGAGATAATCAAACATGCGAGCTACGAAGAAGAGTAAATCTCGCATGGGCATCCTATGGAAAACTTAAAGACATCTTCAAAATTGATATACCAATTTCTTTAAAACGTAAAACATTTGACCAATGTGTGTTACTGGTTATGACCTACGGTGCCGAAACTTTGACATTGACAACAGCAACTTCTAAAACGCTACAAATAGCTCAGAGAAAGATGGAAAGGTCAATGCTAGGTATATCGCTGCGTGACCGAGTTAGAAATGAAGACCTGAGAAGAAAGACAGGAGTTACCGACGTAATTTCCTGAATTGTCACACTCAAATGGAACTGGGTCGGACATTTCGCCCGAATCAGTGATGGAAGGTGGACGAAGAGATTACTCGAGTGGAGGCCGAGATTAGACAAAAGAAGTAGAGGAAGACCCCCTACTCATTGGACTGACGATCTCAAGAGAATTGCAGCAAATTGGATGCAAATCGCTCAAGATAGAGCACAATGGACGAGAATGGGGGAGGCCTATGTCCAGTAGTGGACGCAAAGGGCTGGATAAAGAAGAAGAAGAAGAAATCGACTTTTATATCTGCTTTGTACTGAACAGCCCCTGTATACAAACAAATGACACTATCGCGGATATTATGGAATTAGATAGAAAATTCTCGAATATTCTCTAAAAATGTAAAAGCCGCATTTGGGTATATAAGCAGCTATAAAGCGGAGGGGTTAGGCAGTCGAAGTTAGTGAGTCAAATTGAATAGTTGAGATTGTAAGATGTGTCGAAAATGTGTAAACAATACAGATCACTTTTTTTATATTTGTGACGAGGTGACTTTTGCACCTCAGAAGCGGTCTATTATCCTATTGATAAAAAAGGCATATCGGCTTTATTTCGGATGCAAAATTGGGGATCAAAACATACAATTATATATATATATATATATATATATATATATATATATATATATATATATATATATATATATATATATATATATATATATGTATATATATATGCTTTATTGTTTATCCGGGAGTTCATCCGTTCGTCGTTGTTTCCTGTTGAAGGATCTTGCAGACGTTTCGCCAAGGTCGCACTTGGCATTTTCACTGCTTACTGATCGAAGTTTGGAAAGTGAACTGAGGTTCCTTAGATTGCGAAGACCTTTTATACTTTTCGCGATCGCTCGTGATCGTAGGTTGTACCGAAGATTGTTCGGTGTGCCGCGTGTGCTTGCCGACGTTGCCGGTTGTACTTGTTTTACCGATGTTGATGTGGTGTTTTCTGTTCGTTTGATTATGGCTTTCCATGTGACTGGCAAATTTAGTGCGTCGTCTCTTTTGTTTAGTTCGCCACTTTTTTCGATTTCTATTGCTTCGCGAACAAGTCTTGTTCTGAGGTTACTAACATTGGCTATTTCTTTGCATGACTCAAAATCAACTTTATGTCCTGTTTGGATGTGGTGTTGAAATAGTGTCGACGTAGTTTGTTTGTTCTTAGTAGATAGCTTGTGTTCTTCTAGTCTAGCTGATATTCTTCTGTTTGTCTGTCCTATATATGATTTGTGGCAGGACCCGCAGGATATACTGTAGACCCCTGGATTATCTAACTTAATTTTGTCCTTGGGGTTTTTAAGATTGACACTTAAAAACCTATATATGCCTGTAAGCCTGAGAAACTGGTAAATGATAAAAAAACGATCTATACCGTTTGCTGTTCCAGTAATCTGGAGAGTGCCTTTAAATCATGTTAATAATTGCTATTTCTGCATCATACCCCGTGTTGGGCAAGACATAGGCATATCCAAGAAGAAAAAGTCGATTATCAACTATCCAAATATACCATATGCCATAAGACCTTATAGTGACCAACTTCTTATTCCAGAACTCCCAGTACTATTGCATATGGGAAATATTTCCCTCTTCGATATGCAGTTCACATGAAAGAATCATACGTCAATATGAAGTACCTATTGACAAGTATAAAATACAGTGAGTACCAATGACAGATCTCTATTTTTATTTGAGTTGCAGCTATGCTAAACCAAGTTTCGTTGTTTTTTGTGTGAATGGGACCATCGGGCACAAACATAAATGATTTGACAACAAAATAGTTTCTGTAAAATATATCAAATTTGTCTTTAAGGTGATCATAGAGAGAACGCAATACATATAATAGGGAGAATTGTAATACATTAGTTCTTGGTTTCGGCAAATATAAAAATACTGGAGATCTAGTTATCTCTGGAACATGAAAATGAACTCTCGCGAGTAAGTCAGTTGTTATAATCTTGTTGTTAACGAATTTATACAAAAAAAGTACACGAGCCCCGCTACTGCGATTCTCCAGAGTTGTGAAATTAAATCTTGTCAATAGGATTTCGTGAGATGTTGTAGGCAGTGGATAAAATCCGTCCGATTTAAAGCTTAGGTATCTTAAGAAACTATACAGAATTTTTTCTAATTTATCAGAGTGTACATGGTAATACGGATGCTAGATAACTGAGGCATATTCCAATTTGCTTCGTACAAGAGAATAATATAACGTACTTATGACCTGAAGCGACTGAAATTCATGACTAGATCTCACTAGAAAGCCCAGCGTTCGGTAAGATCTCGATACTGTATCATTAATATGATTAATAAACGTAAATCTGCCGTCAAACGTGACTCCCAAATCCTTAATGCAGTTAACTCGCCTTAGAAGAGCACCGCTGATCCCATAATCATGCAGCAGAGGCATTCTACTTCTTGAGAATAACATAACATTACACCTGTCTACGTTGAGAGGCAGTTTGTTTTTTAGACACCAAGCATTTAATTTCATGAGTTCCAGTTCAAGGGTCAAAAAATCGCCAGGATTCTGTATGTCCCGGAATATCTTTAAATTGTCTGCATAAAGTAGGCAGCTGTTACTCAACTCAAATGTGATATTGTTAATAAAAACATTAAAAAGTAAAGGACCCAAAACAGATTGAAAAATAGAATTTTTCAGGGGGTAGTGAAATAATAAATTTTTACGATGCCGTGTATATAATATTACCAACTATAAACGCCTTACCAAATTTTGGCTACACCCTGTAAGGTACTTCAGTTCAGACTTACCTAATGTTTGTCCTAATGCTGACTGGAATCCACTTATACGCTAGCTCATCTCAGGGTAGATTCGTTATTTTTATATTTTTCCACTATTTTTAATATATTGCCTGTGTAAGCTCTATGAATATCTAGTTCAGGAAAAAGAGGCGCAACAAAATTTTACTTTAAAATTTGCCCTAATGATTATACTACGAGCACTTGTAGAGAAAACTTGGAAAAGAACAAATATTTAATATGTCGTATCCGGGTAAATAAATCGCTGAATTTAACTGCTTAATAGTATTCTAATTTTAAATTATAGGAAATAAAACCAATTAAATAGAGGACAATACATTTATTCCTCACGGTATACCCCTTCCCAGAAAATAACTATAACCCCTGGAAAAAGTTATCACCAGTGTGAATTATTGCAAGCTCCTTTAATGGGGCTATCTCATAGAAATGCGATTACAAATGGTAAATTGCAATAAATAAAATCTTTGTTAACGACTTAGTCGAAAGTTATTGAGTTTCTATGATGTAGAAAAAGTGAAAATTAAACCAAAAGAGAGTAAGTTAAACTTGACAGTGTCCTGCACAGTGAAAGGCAAACCGATCCAAAAAGTAAACAAATCAACTACTATACTTGGAACGTTTACTTCGACATAGCCTAGTCATAGGAGATAAAAACACTCTCTATTTTAAACTAGACTGTGAAGTTCCACAAGCCCAACAATGCAAGAGACAATCAACTTTACAGTAATAAAAAAAAAATAAGCAATATCAAAAAAAACTACAAAAACGTCTGCAAGGAGAAAATTAGAAATTTGATAATGTGAGACAAAATGAGTATTTAAGTGATAGTTAACAGAATATAGGCAATTGATAATTACACAAAAAAGTGGAAGATAATTACAAAAATTAGATCATAGAAAGAAACTTATAACGGTCGCTCAAGTAGTTAAAATCTTGACAAAATTTTGCTGAAAAGTATGTGACACTTTTGTACAAAATAACTAGTTTCCAAAATATTGAATTGTTAGGCAATTAAAATTTTCAATAAATTTATCATTGTGATATTCATGACTTTAAACAATTATTAAATGGGTAATTTGCCACTCTGGGACTCTAAAAGGGAACCATAATAAAAAAACCTCAATTATAGTAGGGTGTCCCAAAATAAAACATTTAAATTTGAGGTTGTAACGCCACGAAGTCGATTTCGTTTCACTTTACAAAATTTACTGGTTCGCCGCAAAGATTAAGTGATATGGTAAATTTAGCAAAAGATAAATATCATTAGAAAAATATTAAAGTCCAAATATTTAAAGTCTGTTAATTAAAAAGGTTCAAAATCATGTAGAGAAAAATCCCTCACCTGTTAGCCCTCTAAGTAATCGAAAAGGAAAGATTGCTCAGAGAACTAAGCGATTTAAAAATACTGGTTTAATACCCATCAGGCTTAACAGTTAGAAACTCTCGGGCACATGTCTTTGGCTAAAACTAGGCACTTAGCTGAATCACTTTCAAACATAAGGATAAACAAGGCCTGTGACGTAGACGGCTTCACCAGAAAGAACGTTGACCTGGCTCAATACGGATATTGTCCCATTCAGAGGCTCACAATCTCAGAAGTGCAGCACGATAACCCAAACTGCATATTATTTCCCAAACAGTACATTATAAAATTCTATCTAAAAAAAACTGAAGGGATCCAAAGACACTGAAGTTATCCTAAGACGTACTGTATTTATTCTAAGACCCTAAAATTAAAAAATAAAAATTTCTACTCAATCAGTCATACAAAAGGCCTACGCAAAGCCTAGTTAAATTTTGCTTAAACAAAAAAACTGATTGTTCCAAAAGAAATATGTACATACTTCGAACTCAAGAAAATGGTGGCATCTGATAAATGTTAAGCAGTTGTTTCTGGGCTGGCTAAAGAAAAATAATCGCCAAACTGGCTGTAGCGTGAAACGACCAAATCACCAAAAAATGTTTGCTTGAGGCTTGGTTTTGTTAATTTAATCGGCCATTTATGACCAAATCTCTTAACTTGGGAAAGTAGTAAAACTAAATCACTTCTTCTCGCTCTTGCGTCAGATAGCCAAAAGAGAACGATTTTTCTCAAGTCACTAGCACATTCCTTCCAACGGAAGTTATCAAAAAAACTTAATAAAAAAAAGTCCGTCAAAAATCCATCCAAAAAAATAACCTTAATCTCGAGGCAATAATCTCGAATCCTTTATATTTACCATACAATTTGAACTACTTCCGGAAAATATATACAAAAATTCATCTTTTCATTTTTAAACTGGCCAGTACTCAAGTCAGACAAAGACACATAATACTCTCAAATATCTTGTCCTACAAAACCAATACTCAATAACAAATTACTTAATGGGTTCGAAATATTCGAAAATGAAATCCAATTAGTTCGAATTAGTTCCAGGGTCTAATTTCAAATATTATAATTACCAAAAATTCTAACTAGTAAGGTAGAGGGAAATAATGTACTAATAAACTAAAAACAACATTATAAAAAAGTCGATGTTATCTTATTTCGAATTTAGCATTTCGATATATTCAACAGAGGCGCCATCATATAGGCAACCATAAAAACTTTCCATGCAATGGAGTGGACCTGACTATTTATTTGAAACATCTGATATGTAAATGTAAACAAAAGGAATGATCTGAATATAGATGGAACCAATATTAATGAATGAAAAACAATCATTAGTTTTATAGTAGAAAACATCGTTTACTGTAAATTTACGTTTCAAGTTATACATGTCATTGACAACCTTTAAAGAAAAACGTACAAAATAAAAATCTATTTATTATTTTAATAATCTGAACCTGTAATTTAATGTGGAAAAATGTAAACGAAAATATTTATTATTCAAGACCAATTTTTAACCGTAACAAGATCCTTAAGGAACACCCGACGTTACTATAAAATTACTAGATCTACTTTCGAAAAATCTAATAAGGTTGTCATTAAAAACCAAAGTCCGACAGTTTGGAAAGTAAAATACCGTGATCAAGTCGATCAAATGCTTTGGAAAAATCTGTGTAAACGACATCAACCTGACACAACAGAGTTGTTTATTCCGATTGAAAATCGTTACTTATTTAAATAATATTCGTAATGTTTTACAAAGCGCTTGTAAACTCGAAATAATCCATTCAAAAAATAGTATATAAAGATTTGTCTCAAGGGCTTAATCGAAAAACTGAAAGTAAAAACTAAAATAACTTTAACGAGAAAAATGTTGTCCTTGATATAAGAGTTACTTCTTGATTGTTTTTAAAGTAGTTTGCAAAAAATTATATTGCCCGTTTGCTCCAATTATTAAAATATAGAATATTGCAATTTTTAAATTGTGGAATGCCCTTTTTATGTTTTAGGTCCCATTGAATTTGTGGACACTCCGTCCCAGCAATTTGGTAGAGAGGGGACCAAAATAGTTCTCAAATGTGAAGCAAGAGGGGGTGTAATTAGTTGGTTGGTAGATGGAGAAGCTCCAAGTGGTATGTATTTTTCAAAATTAAGTCAAGAACCGTAAAACTAGATGAAAATACGCACTATATTTTCATATTCTTTTTTAATATAAACTTCGGTTTTTTAAAAATCACTAAATTTTTTCTTTCTTTTCTTTCTTTATAAAAAATTTATGCCTCTAAGGTAAAATTTACTAAGAAACTATATGTATTCTATTATGTGGTTTATTTTTACGCATATTTGAAAAATACAGGATATGCTAAATAATAATAATAATAATAATAATCTTTATTGTCTAACAGATAACATCCATTTATAAGACATTATGACATACAACTTTGCTAAGATATTAAACAAAATTATAAGAAAAAATAAAATTATTGATTAATTCATACAACAATTCACAAGAAGCAAACATTTTATATTTTTATTAGAAACTTTAACTTCAAACCCTGTGTTAATCTCTTAGGGGTTAGGCTGTAAACATCGATGTCATTGCAAGTGTTGTTGAAGATACTCATGGCTTGAAATAGAGGCGTTTTTATAAAAAAATTTGTTTCAGGGCTAGGTAATGAAAAAATGGGACACGATCTGACAGGTCTCGGGGGTACATAACAGTTAACTTGAGACAATAAATCAGAATAGTCGATATAAGATCTGGATAGCTTGCTCAGAAACTGGGCTAACATGTAATGTCTGCGATTTATTAAAGATGGAACGTTAAATCGCCTCAATAATTGCTCTTCATCTATACCCCTTTGAGGGAATACTCCGTCACTCTTAAATGATAGGAATTTTAAAAATTTTCTTAGCACTCCCTCTAATTGACTAATGTACTTATCATAGATAGGATGCCATATGACCGCACTGTATTCCAGCTTTGACCGAACATGACTAACATACAAAGTTTTTAAGGCCTGCAAATTGCTGAAATCGTCAGAACTGCGCCATATGAACCCCAATATTTTGACCGCACTCCCACAAATCAAACTGATATGTTTTGCGAATGAAAGTTTTGGGTCAAAAGTAACTCCAAGGTCCCTAAAAGAATAACTTCGTTGAAGTATTTGACTGTTTAGAGTATATTCAAAATATAAAGAGTTAATTTTATTGGTGAAAGTCATTACGGTGCACTTATCAACATTCAAGGGCAAATTATTCGCGCTACACCAATTCCGAACAATATCAATATCCCCTTGCAGCTCTAGGGCGTCATTTATAATACGAATCATCCGAAATAGCTTCACATCATCTGCAAAGAGCAAAACACTGCTCGAAACTCCAACCGTAATATCGTTAATGAAGAGTAAAAATATTAGTGGAGCCAGATTGTTCCCCTGCGGAACCCCGCTTGTGACTTTAAATTTATAGGATTGATAACCCCGGATTTCAACATGTTGCATTCTATTTTGTAGGTAAGATTTAAGAAATAACAACAGGCTCTCGCTAAAATCCATAGCAACAAGTTTGTTAAATAAAATATAGTGATCGACTCGATCAAACGCCTTTGAGAAGTCGGTATAGACCACGTCAACTTGATTACGTTTATCCAATGCCCCACCAGTAAATTCGGCAAAGGAAGCTAGATTGCTAATAGTATTACGGACGTTAAAAAATCCATGCTGTACCTGGCAATATTAACTGTTGCACTTGACTCAAAATACACTCATATATCTACATCTCAAAAACCTTTGCTAATGGGGATAGTATTGAAACAGGTCTATAATTGGGGATATCGTTTATATTTTCTTTTTGGAATACAGGGGTGATTCTCGCCTCCTTCCAAATCTCTGGATAGGTATTTGTTTTAATCGCTAAATTGCACAAATATGACAAAGGTTTAAGCAGTGCATAGGCACAATCCTTAACAAAAAAACAAGGAACGTTGTCAGGCCCATGTGTCAGTCTATTTTTTCAACGCGCTCATAACTATTTGTTCCAGAATGAGCTCAATTAAAATATGCTGGCTCCAAACCGCATTGTCAAAAGATACATTATTCTTAGAAGGACGCGCATAAAAACTCTTGAAAAAGTCAGCAAATGCATTCACAATATACTCAGGATCCGAGAAATGATTGACACCATTTATCAAAACTTCAAGTACGGTTGTTGAAGACCTTTTAGATTTAATATATGACCAAAAATTATTAGGATCATTAGATAAGGCTAAAAAAACTAGGACAGCATAAAGTTTTAAAACTATACTTCAAACATTTTTTGATTTAATGTGCAGTTTTTAAACTTTTAATGAGGGTTTGATATTTCCTCAACTTTATAGTTTTTAAGAAAAAAAAAGTCGTATTTTGAAGCATCCATTCAACCGTAAATACTGTTATTAATTTTACGAGAAATATATTTAGATTTGTTATCAAGAAAGACCAAGGATAAGTAAAAACTATTTCTACAACATTTGCAATAAAAGTTACAGGGTTGGTTCAAGTTCGAAAAATTTTAAATTAAAATGCAGGGTATCCGGTGGGAAATTTATGTTTTAAAAAGTAAGAAGAAAACATTACAATTGTTTCATATTCAAGAAACCATCAGAAAAAAAAAGTTAAACACCTCTCTCATTAACAGTGTAGTTCCACTTACAGATCAGTTTCGAACTCATTGGTTCTCGTCTTCTCATTAGCACAAGGGAGACAAGTACAGATCACCCTAAGAGGTATTGTCGCCCAAGGGACGCCCACCCTCATCATCATTGTCGTTGCTATGATATTACGTCTAGGTTGAGGAATTTTTTCGACCTCAAAGTAGATTGAAGTACGATCCGAATATAAATAGGGTATATTACACAAATCGTCGACTAAACATCGTTGTCCTCTCTTCTCTCGTCCCTCTGTTGAACACTTCTGGAATCCATGTCCTAAATAATATACGGGTATATTGGGGATGATTGTTTGTTGTCCTGGAGTGTCTTCCTCGAAGCTGATCAAATCCTGCGAGAAACCTACCTCATATTCGCTATCTAACACTGAAAGTACTCTGTAAGCCGCAAGAAAAGAATCAGGGTTTGTATCAAGGAGATTCACGGTTTCTGAATTATTATCAAATACATGATATTCTGGAATGGTGTATGATGCATCACACAGGGGTGTAGGCGAGGATCTACCATAATCGCCCGATCAGGTTAAAAACCCTGGCCGCCTCACCTTTTTTCTCGTTCCTCCACGATTTTTAGATGTTTGAAACATTGCTCTTAAATTTAGAAATGAAAAGTAAACTTTATTCCAAGATAATAAAGGGATTTGAAACTACATATCTCAGAAGTGAGCTAAGCTCAAGAGATGAAGAAATGGTTATATTGTGGCGTTCTAATTGCAGGAAAAATAATTCGTTTTATGTCAATGTTTTATTTTTATCAGATCTGTTTTATAACACTTAAATACTCCAATATAGAATAAATTGAACGCTTAAGAACAACGCTTTCAGAAAACGCCATTGTCCTGGTTAATTTTATGTTGATGCAGAATTCTACAAGAACTTAAAAAACAGTAAATGTAACTAGAAAATAAGTATTAGTAACTAAACGCTGTAAACCTTTTCGAGCGCGTCGATAATAGTAAAAAAGTTTTACTAATGTATACGAAATTAAGATTGTGTTTGGTCTTTTAATTACCGCACTGAATATCTGTTTAGGTATGGGTTGAGTATAGGAAAACTCAGTTATTTCGAATCGATTACGCGAACTTTATGCCAATCCTGCTCCAACGCAACCTCCTTCAAGTATACGTCGTATGCGCGATTAGAGCCGGCGAGGAAAGTTAATCTGGACGTCCTTTAGTTACGAAGCTTAGCTGAGAGTCCGTAAGCAGGTACTTTCTTAATCCTCACTACGATTTTACAAAGGAGAAATCCCAGAAACACTATTTAATCCAAAATCGCTGAAGTCTCCGATGCTATTCCGCTTTTCAGCCAGCCAAAATACAACGTTAGCCTACTCAGAGAACGTCGAAATACTTTCAAGAACGAATTTGGGGTTTTAAAGTCAAACTTCTAACGTCAGCGTGCCTAATCAGTATTTTCGAATTCTCGTCGTTTTAATGAAGTTCTGAATGATCTTGAAGTTCTATGCTGCCGTCAGTTAAGATCATCGTTGATCTGGAAGAGATAGAAAAGTATCCGGAGTCTGGATTCTTGAAGATGATGAAGTAGAAGATCGAAAAGGCGATGTCTTCATGAGACAAAGGAATTTTGGCCAAGTATTTTGAAATTTGTTTAAAAAAAGAGGAATGTCAGTTACGAAAATGGCCTATATACGAAACCAAAACTTGTTTTCGCTGCCTATCTGCGCCTGGAATTGATGCACGGCTATTTCTTCTCGGGAGCGGCTCCTAACTACTTCTTTCTTCAGGATATTACCGTATTTTCACGTTGAAGGTCTCGATCCTGCAGCTATTTGACTGTCGAATTTTTTATTTCACGAAAACGCCGCGGTTCACGCGAAATAACCATTGCCATCAGTCGGTATTTTTACACGATTTTAAACCCATGATTTTAGCAACGTAAGAACTGAATTATATTTAGAAATGTTTACATACAACGGATGTTTTTAGGAAATTGTAAAGGCAAAAACTTGCATTTACAACACTGTGAATTATTTAATCAAATTATATTTTATTAAATAAAAATTCTGATGCAAGCTGCGCCATCTCGCCGAATTTCAGAAAATCTGAAAAGAGAAATCTAAATGTCATTAATGAATGATGAAACGATTTGGGAAAAACAACTGGAAAAAGCCTTATACGCCAATTGCAGATTTTTCTACTTTACTTAGTGGTTTCTTACAATTTGAAGTAGTACTTTTGTTTCATAACTGGCACACCTTGATATACAGAGTGTGTATAAAACATAAGGTAAAAATTCAAGGGGTATTTCCCTGGACTATTCTAAGGATATTTTTTCCTTTGATGATTTGCGAAAAGGCGTTTTGTTTCGAATATACAGAAAGAAACAAATTTTCGACAAAAAAAACAATTTTTAACGAAAAATTACATGTAACGTTTCTTAATCAACAAGAACTGTCCAAAATGACTACCTCTAGCTCTGACGCATGACTCCAATTTTCTTCTACGTGACTACCGAACTCTCTCAAAAACACCAGAGTCGTTTGTTATTGAGTTACACACAGCAATTATCCGATTTCTTAAATCTTCCCCATCTTCCACTGGAGTAATATAAATTAATGACTTTAGATGGTCTCATATGAAATAATCCAGGATGTTTAAGTCTGGGGATCGAGCAGGCTATAACTGAGGTTCACCTCGACCAATCCAGCGGTCTTCATATGTTACTGTTAAAAACTGTCTACCACACTAAATACGCTGGTGCACCATCGTGCATAAACCACACAACGTTTCCATTAGCCACTGGTACTTACTCCAGAAATTAAGGTAGCATTTGCTCCAATAAGTTGCGATCAACCTCGCCGGTAATTCTTCCTGGTAGAAATACCTTCTTCCACAATTCCAACCCAAACATTCAACGATACCTGGTGTCGAAAACGATCTTCAAGTACGTCACGTGAATTTTCTTCAGCCCATACATGTTCATTGTGGAAGTTCCTTATTGCATTTGTGGAGAAACTGGCTTCAATGGTGTAAAGAATCAGTGTCAGTAGTTGAGGGATTTGAACTAATGTGTGCAAGAGCCATTAATAGAATGCAGTACGTGGAGGAAAATCAGCAGGAATAATTACCTGAAGGCATTGTATGTGTTCTGAGTACAATAAATAGTCCCGAAATATGTTCCAAACCATTACTGATGTTCAAAGTATTTACAATTTTTCGAGTAGAATTACCTCAATCTTCTTTTATCATGTCCAGCACATTCTCTTCTACTTCTACCATTCTTACTGTCACTGGCCTTCTTGGTCCTCCACTTCGCTTCAATATTCCTGTTTTACGAAGACGTTGATGAATACTTTGGAAGATTTATCCATCAGAAACATTACTGTTAGGATATTTTTCAATCTAGCTTTTAATGAATTGCCATCAGCAAGTGCAATTAAATGCATATCAGCCATCTCAGCGTTCGAATAGCGATTCGTGATAGAGGACTTCACCAACAACACTTTCAGTACTTAAAATAGAATATACACGTCAAATAGGCAAACGTCAATCAGGCTCAGTAAATTCGATACATACAAAATTATCAATCACGTATTCAAATTCAATATCTGCCTCCATTCGTAGTAATCGGAATATTGTTAAAAGATAAAAACGCATTTTTATAAATTTTTTATTACTTGGTAGGTCCAGTATAGTACGGCATACTTTTATTTCGGCTACATTCATAATTTGAAAAATGCCAAAATTAGATATGTCGAAAATGTGCTTCACCCTGTATCATCGAAGCAAGGCGCCTTTCACAAATCAACAAAGAACAAAATATGCTTAGAATAGTCCAGGGATTAACCCCTTCAATTTTTGCCGTATGTTTAAAAAATTCCCTGTAGAATATATTTCAGTAAACAAATTTATTCAATTAATATATTCTTTCCTAAAATATGCATTTCAAAAAAATTAAATTGACTCTGAGTCATTTCTTAACAAATAAACTGTTCTCCATATAAATGGCTTTGTTTGATTTGTCCTTAACATATAGTGGGAGCAAGCCTCTTATTCTGTGCATAGAGAATACGTTACCCTCCTGAAAGAGATTCTAACACCTAAAATAGTTTTTACTTATGGAAACAGTAATTACTAAATTAGTTTCTAAATAATACATCTATATTTTCCGGATTTCTGAATATCCTAATTTCTATTTTGAGATTATAATCTAATAACTTCAAGTCAACTATTCAAATTGATAGGTAAAGTTTTGCTGCTCATTTAAGTTCCTCGTTTTGATTCCTTAAATACAAGTAATTGTTCATTTAATAAAATAAGTATTAGTTAAAATATTAGGTTTATGAAAGAATTAAGTTCTGATTATCTTGTTCATTAGAAACTTTGTGACATACGAAAATTGCTAAAACAAATATAACTAAAACTATTTTGGAAGCAGTATTTTGTTCTAACAATTTGATATTTGTGATAATTTGGCCGAAGTATATTCTCATATACACATTTGATGCCTTCAAACACTGCAAATTACTTAGTTTTGTCAACAGTATATGACAATATAAACTAGAGGCATTTTTCATTATTATAAACTATATTAGTAAGTTCAGTTTACTGGTAACTTTAATTTACATAAGTATGGAAAAAATTTAGTAATTTTTTTGATCCTGGAACCGAAAAATACAACTAGAATAAATTCCACATTAAAACAGTACAGCTTATAAAAAGACAACTTACACAGCCGTATTTAATTTATGTTATATTCCATCCAAATATTGATGGTCCATCGAAATTAGACTCAAAAAGAGCCATTTTGGGAAGAAAATGTAACTAGCGATTTTATTGCTGAAAAGGGTATATTTTGGCATCACTAAAAACATACTTCGATGGAAATTTATACGGTCCATGGCTTATAAAATGGCGGCCAAAAAATGGTCAGTTTTTTAAGTTTTTCCAGTTTATCTTGAAAAATAAGGGTTGTATGAAAAAATGTTTCAAACATATTATATTATATAGATAATTGAAAAACCTATGGATTGATATAATTAAAGTTATAGGTGGCGCCACTAGTTATCGAAATATAATTTTTTTTTTCGGAAAATTCCATCTTTTTATTTATAATTAAATGATATTTGTAAATTAACTATCGCTTCAGAATTCTAGCAAATGATAGATATTTTTGACCCGAAAAAGTGAGTTTAATCCGAAATTTGTGAGTTGAATAGTTTTTGAGAAAATCGAGCTCAAAGTTGAAAATTCGATGTCAATTATTATCGTTCCTAATAAAGATACAGCAACCAGGTTGACAGCAATTTGTTTGAAATTACGTATATTTTCAATATATATTTTCGAAAATTTTTTTTTTTTGATTTTCCGTCGAGAAAATTGTGAAAAACAGTTTTTTGCACTCGAAAAATTGCAATAACTTTTTTGTCAGTGTACTTACGATTATTCTAATACGTCTATTAGATTTAGATATATCATTTCCGATCTCTGGGAAAAAAATTGTTTTACGAAAATTTACCTATTTTTTAAAAAAATTCGCAACGTCGGAGTTTTTAAATATTAAGGGCTGAAATTTACAGAAAACATTATTGAATACTTGTAGTTTATCGAGAATTTTTTCGGTTTCACGAAACATCCCTATAAGATCTATGGACCTCTGAAAACTACCCACAGAATCTATCCGACGGTATTCAAATAGAGCGGGTACAGGTAGTCGACGGGTTGCTATTATGCAAGGCGCAGATGTCTTCCGCTCTTGGCAGTATCCGGTTTGAAGCCGGCATTCTGGTAACACCTGTCATTTCGGAGTAGTATGCTTTGGAGTATTCAAATACTTTTTTAAAGTTAAAATCTGCGTGAACTTTCACTAAAATGCTTTTAAATGCAAAAAATGTTTGCAATAGTGCTTTTACAAATATACAAACACTATAATATTTTTTCTTTCTAGTATGTCAAAACGTTATATCAAATTAACTCTAAAGCATACTACTCCAAAAGGACAGGTGTTACCAGAATGCCAGCTCCGAACCGAATACTACCAAGAGTGAAATACATCTGCGCCTTACAACATAGCAACTAGCTGACTAGCTGTACCAGCGCTGGTTGAATACTGTCGGATAAATTCTGTGGGTAGTTTTCAGAGGTCCATAGATGTTACAGGGATGTTTTTCGTGAAACCGAAAAATTTCTCGATAAACTACAAGTATTCAATAATGTCTTTTGTAAATTTCAGCACTTAATATTTATAAACCGGGACGTTGCGAATTAAAAAAAAAATGGTAAATTTTATAATAAAATAAAATAATCGTAACTACACTGAAAAAAAGTTTTGCAATTTTTCGAATGCAAAAAACTGTTTTTCGCAATTTTCTCGACGGAAAATCAAAAAAACATTTTTTCGAAATTATATTTTAAAAATATACGTCATTTCAAACAAATTGCTGTTAACCTGGTTGCTGTATCTTTATTTGGAAGGATAATATTCGACATCGAATTTTCAACTTTGCGCTGGATTTTCTCGGAAACTATTCAACTCAAAAATTCCGGATTAAACTCAAATTTTTTGGGTCAAAAATATCTATCATTTCCTAGAATTCTGAAGCGATAGTTAATTAATAAATATTATTTAATTATAAATTAAAAAAATGGAATTTTCCGAGAAAAAAATTATATTTCGATGACTAGTGGCGCCACCTATAACTTCAATTAAATCAATTGATAGGTTTTGTTTGAATGATTTTTTTATACAAGCCTTATTTTTCAAGATAAACTGGAAAAACTGAAAAAGTGACCATTTTTTGGCCGCCATTTTGTAAGCCATGGACCGTATGAATTTCCATCGAAGTATGTTTTTAGTGATGCCAAAATATACCCTTTTCAGTATTAAGATCGCTAGTCATATTTTTTCCGTACAAAAGTTTAATTTCCATGGACTATGATTGATTGCATATCATAGCAGACCAGGGTTGAAAAGCCCTTACACTTCAGCCTTCCGACTTATAGTATTGCCTACCATATCCATTTTAGGCGAACACGTTGGTTGTCTTGATCAGGTTTAACTGCCTGCACCCAAGTTTATCCTCTGGATATAAGCCTTCCGGATAGATTTATCCCTGATGGTGTCTCCAGTAGGTCAAAGTTTCACACTTGAAGATGTTGTGTGAGGCCACCTTGTCCTTTTCATCAAATAGTCTACATAGTGATTCTTCGTTGAAGATACCTATTATATGCAGATGTTTTCTCAAGCTGCAGCCACCTGCCTGATTTGTTGTTTGCTAAGTCGCAGAATTTCAAGGCTTAGTTTGCCGAACGGTCTTCTCAAAAAGAGCTTGCTGTGCCGATGCCTGGTGTTGTTCATCTGTCGACCAAGACTGCCACCCACGAATAGCAGCTTTGGTAATTCCAAATGCTGGCTCTGGTCCAATAAATGGAATGGTCCGCTTTTCATTGCCCGACACACTCTTGTGCCCTAGTACCCACGTAAAGGTGACCCTATTCTGTTTTCCCAGAAAAATAAGGTTTTGTAGACAGTTTCAAACCTGTTTTGATGTTATTTGATAACACGCTAGAGCCTTCAGTGCTGTCTGACTGTCAGAGAATGTAAGAATGGTCCTGTCCCTGTAACCCCTTCTCAAATTCTCCCGAAGCGTGAATTTCTGACTGAAATACTGTGGTATGTTGCCCTGGTGCTACACTCATATTAAGTCTGGGTGTATCCCCGTGTATTCTAACGCCTGAACCATGGTCAGATTTGGACTCGTCCGTGTACCAGACGAGGATTCTTGGCTGACTCACTGTTCAATCAGACTGCCTCTTCGAGTCAAGCTGAATGGTGTTGGGACTGTCAAAATTGTAGGTTCTTAACATGGTATCGCTGCTCATTTCTAGCAATAAGTTCTTACCACGTCATTGAAGCTGGTGTGCCCCAGGGCCCATCCAGTCTACTAAACGTGATTTCTTTCTAGCCTATAAGCTCCCATTCTCGCTTCAGCACTGATTATTATATCAAGGGAAAGGAGGTTAGATAAGTTTTCCATGATTGCTGTTGAGTTGCTTCTCATGGCACCCGTGCTGTATCGGCAGGCCGGTCTCTGAAGTTTGAAGAGCTCCAGAGTAGTTCGTCTTTGTATGTTTTTTGTCCACCATACAACGAAGCCAAGGATTTTCACGAGTTTCACCACCGCAGTGTACAGCCAGAGCACAATATGTGGCTTTGAACCCCACAATCCAAACATGTTTCGGTTAAACCAAAAGTTAAGAGAACGGAAAGTTAATATTTGAGAAACAAGAATAAACTATATAAATACTAGATCATAAATAATTGAAAAAAATATTAATTGTTGTCATTTTGTAGGGCCGAGATATAAACCTATAGGAGATGGTTTGCTAATTGAAAATGCTACTACAGAAGATTCGAGAACTTATATCTGTAAAGCTGTCAGTGAAGGAACGGGAACTATGAAGGATATGCCTATTGAATTAAAAGTCAGCCGTAAGTAAGAACATTTTTACTAGTGTGTTTAGAGTTGTTCAGTTAAGATAACTCTGTACCAAATTTTGCAAGCGATCGCAAAACATGTGATACAAAAAGTTGAACGGTTCGAGTTAAATTTGTATTGTTTACGCTTTTACTCAAGTAGACTTTTTTGTTTTCAATTTTAAATAAAATTGTGCTCTCAAGATATGCTTAGCAAATTATTAAAACTATGCAACTATTATAAATAACTAAACTTAAACATGTAATATACAATCGACAACAACATATTAAATCACTTTTAACGGAATATTACTCTAAGTAGCAAATAAATTAATAGGAAGATAAGAATCCTAAATTCCCATTACCATTTTTACTTGTGAAAAGTAATTTCGAGCTTCTTTTTTCACTGCAAGTTTTGTACCTACATGCAGAACAACTCACCATGATAATGTTTAATCACTTTTATCAATCACTGCCACTTTTTCCTTTTAAGAATAGTAAAAACCACTTATAATCTAATCCTTCACGGTATAGTGAGAGTGGCAGTCACTACCTGTAACACAACAGCCCGGACAACGAAGCCCCGTTGAAGTAGCGAGTATCTGCTGCTTGTCAACGCAAGGTCGGTTACTGACATAAACTTGGAAGATCGTCAATTGTCGCTGGTTGACTATCCGTCTGATGAGTTCACAAAACTCACATCTCTCGTGTCGCATCTCTCAACTAATGAGATTGAGCGCGTACATGAGGGAAGTGTCTTGCTTAACTCCAAAAATGTGACCTTTTCCTCGAATTTAAACGGAATGTATGGAAATTCCTAAAACCATTTCTTTGCTTTAATCTAACCTCTGTCGCACCTACACCGAACAAAATCAAATCGAGATTCAGCGCACTGCAGGTTTCTCCGAATTGAGACGAGGCCTGGTGTGTGGTAATGGGCCAGTGGTCGTTAACACATCACACATTTGGAGTTAGACAAGACACTCCCCTCAAGAGTACACGGTCAATCTCATTGGTTGAGATAGGTGACACGAGAAATGTGAGTCTTGTAAAAAATGAAACTCTCGGCCTAACATTACGCTAAGACAAATACTTCCGCGAAACATCGCTTGACCTAATATCGCCTTGCAAAGTTGTCGGCTTACGCCTTGCAACCTAGCTAACTTTCGCTTCGGCTGGCTTTCGCATAGCAGAAGCTTGGCTAGATACAGTGAGTTAATTGTTCCATTCCTCGGAGCTCATCCGACGGATAGTGTCAACCCGTGACAATCGGGAATCTTCCAAATCTAACCTTTGTTCCTCACAAGTAAAATGGCTACCGCTTAAAAACAGTTACAAATACGTGTACCCGTTCAATATAAGGTGTCGGTTCACGCCTTACAACCTAGCTAACTTTCGCTTCGCCTGGCTTTCGCATAGCAGAAGCTTGGCTAGATACGGTGAGTTGATTGTTTCGTTCTTATGAACTCATCAGACGGATAGTGCCAAGCCGTGACCATTGGCAATCTTCCAAATCTAATCCTTTGTTTCCCGCAAATAAAATGGCTGCCGCTTAAAGATAGTCACAAATACGGAACATTAGTGAAATGGCTTGCAGGGCATCTTCTCTCTTTCTTAATTTCGGGTTAAGTATGATAAAAATATATAGTATTAAATAAATCTGGCAATCGAGAATTAAATAATAGTTCTGTTAGTTTTAATAACATCTTTGGTTATTATACATTTGGCAGCTACAGAGTCATTTAATGTCAATAATATAATTGATATCCAGGATAGGTTTGTTAATTTAATTAAAAAATGCCAAAGCATGTAGATTTAATAAAGTAACTCAATGTTTTTATTTCCACATTTTTTGTGTTGGTGTATTAAATAAAATTTTCTAGAAGAAGGTTCAATTAAAAAAATGGAAAATTCTTCTAAAGAAGCGCTAAAAGTCAAAAAATTACTTAATTCATTTTTATATATAACTAAAATTGTTGATGTCGGTATCAAATAAATTAAATATGTTAGATAATGCGGAATAAATCCTACAAATTTTGTTTTTTTTTTATCTCTTATGCCGTATATATAAAATAAAATGTTTATAAAAAAATTGAATCGACTTCTAAAGAAGTGCTAAAAAGTGAAAAATAACAACATAAATTTTTATATAAAATGGAAATTTTTAAAGTCGGCCTCAGATTAATACCTTATTAACCGACTTCTAAAAGAAGGAGGTTCTCAATTCGTCGACTATGTATGTTTTTTTTTATGTATCTACACCGATTACTCCGGAACGGCAGCACCGATTTAAATGAAATTTTTTACGTTATATTAAGGAAGTTGCTGCGGTGGTCCCATATTTTTTAGATGAAATTGGTGCAGTAAAATCCAAGATGGCGCTACAATATGGCGAACAAAAAATTTTTTAATTTGTCCGATTTTCTTCAAAATAAGTATGGGGGAGTTTTCGAGGTTGCACATAACGAATTCAAGACATTTTTAAAAAATTCAATATGGCGGATCCAATATGGCGGACGAAAAAATCAATTTTGTCCGATTTTCTCCAAAATTGGTATGGGAGAGTTTTCGGGACCTCATATAACGAATCTGAAATAATTTTTAAAAAATTCAATATGACGGATTCAATATGGCGGACGAAAAAATCAATTTTTTCCGATTTTCACAAAAATTGATACGGGAGAGTTCTCGGGGACACGCATGACGAATCTAAAATTATTTTTAAAAAAATTCAATATGGCGTATCCAATATGGTGGATAAAAAATTAATTTTGTCCGATTTTTTTCAAAATTGATATGATAGCACATTACGAATTTGATATTATTTAAAAAAAAATTCAATATGACGGATCTTAGATGGAAGATAAAAGATTCTATATCTCTAGATTTTGTCTAAAATCAGTATTGGGGGATTTTTGTTAGTGCTAACAAAGATTATTATAGCTAACGCTAGCTATATAGCGTTAGCTATAATAATCTTTGGTGCTAATTACCAAAATTAAAATATTTTTTGAAAAACTCAATCTGGTAGATTCAATATAGTGTCCTAAAAATTTTACTTTTTTCGACTTTCTCCAAAACTGATATAGAGGGTTCTTGAAGGTGTAAATTATGAATTTAATAGTATTTTTTCTGGATTCAATAGGGCGAACGCAATATAGCTGACTAAAAATTGTACATTTTTCGATTTTGTTGAAATATAGAACTGAATCGTTTTTGAGAATGTAAATACCGAATATAAAATTATTTTAAGAAAATTTAATATGTCAGATGCAATATGACCGTTTAGAAATTTTAAATTTCTGAATTTCATCTAAAATTGGTACTAGGGTTTACATTTAGATTAGATTAAGACGTTAAAATTAGTTTTTTGAAATTCAATAGGACGAATCCAATATGGTGGGTTGAAAATTTTACCTTATTCGCATTTTTTCAGATTTAGTATTAGAGGGTTGGAAGGTGGTGTATTACGAATATGCAGTAAATTTTTTATAACTATTATGTTGATAAGATACAAGATTTGTTATAAGGGGGTTGGAAGGTGGTGTATTACGAATATGCAGTAAATTTTTTACAACTCTTATGTGGATAAGATACAATATGAGGGACTAAAAATTTTACATTTTCCGGTTTTATCTAAAATTGATATTGCGGGGTTCTTGAGGCATATACATACTCAATATGCAATACAAAATATATCGGGCTAAGAAATTTACGTCCCAAATTCTTTAAATATCGATATTGGAAGATTTTGGGGCCTATATTACCAATCTAAAATTCATTTTAATTTTAAGATAGTGGATTTACTATGACATACTAAATATTTGTTTGACACAATTTCATTGGTATTTGGAGAAATCTAAGTCAAAAAATTTTTAGAAGTTCATTTTAGGGTGATTTACAATTCTGGATAAAATGGGTACTTTTTCGCCACCTTGGAATCATTGCGAGGTACACCAATCTCGATTAGCACTTAATTCAAATAATTTATGAATATCATAATGAATTCAAAGCTAAAAATCGAAAAATAAAATTTTTGTAAAAAAATTGAACCGACTTCTAAAAGTGCGCTAAAAAGTGAAAAATAACTAGAAATTTTTATATGAAATTGAAATTTTTGAGGTCGGCGCAAAATTATTTCTAAATGAAATAAATAACTACTAATATGTACAAATTATGGTAAGAAAGCAATTACACATAAAGTATTTTTAATCTGTTTATGCCAATTACAGTTCGTCAGGTATTAGTTTGGGGCCGACTTCAAAAATTTCAATTTCATGTAAAAATTTATAGTTATTTTTCACTTTTTAGCGCACTTTTGGAAGTCGGTTCAATTTTTTTATAAAAATTTTATATATCTCGTGTTAGTTTTTGTTTCATTTTGTAACAATTTGGTGCCAATTTAATAATAATAAATTTGGTGGCAATTTAATAATAAAAATACATGATATCAAATAAATCTGGCAATCGAGAATTAAATAATAACTAAAGATTAAACATCAGCAACAACGAAGATTTGAATTAAAAATCCTAAATGAACTGACTTTTCTCATAAATATTTATGCAAGAATTAAAATTCTCTTTGAACATTCGTAAAATATGCAGAAAGTTTTTAGGCAAACATAAATATCTGCAAAAGAATAACAAACAGAAGCAGAATACAAACTAGTTTTAATTGAATTTAATTTTAAAATAATGTTTTATGGTAATTTTTTATAATGACGTGCCAGCTGTTCTGGCACAAATCATTTAAATTATTAATTGTTAAGGGTCGAGGGATAATTTTTTTACTTTTAAAAGAATTATAAGGAGTGCCTTGCTAAATTCAGTGCGCTTAGCATCTTACGCTATGACGCAAAATTGCACGTGCATTATTTTTTCAAGCACTTAAATAACACAGCCCCACAAAAGAAATGTCTTGAGTTAGAAACGAGACTCATTTCGTATAGATTTTGACATACTGATCACAAATCTAAAGGCTGTTTTATCATGTTGTCTCTAGTTATCACATAAGCTTAATCTTTTCGAATTTTGAGAAAAAAAATATTAATTTTAGTTATATGATGTTTTGAATTTAAAAAATAGGAAAGAAGTTTAGTTCGACGTCTTTTGTATTGAGTTTTTAGAACCAGAATCTTTTTAATTCAATTGCTCTAGGCAAATTACTGAAAATGCCGATACTCATGTTTTTCGAACGCTACTGTAACATTGAACAAGTTAAATCCATCAGCAACTTCGGGACTTCTTTTTACAGTGGGTCATAATTACAGGTGAATCAGTGAATATTCTTGTCAACCTTTTTAACTGCATTTACAAAACAGGAGAAATACCAAAAGAATGGCTCCTGTCAACTTTTGTCACTATACCAAAAAAGGCAAACGCAAAACAGTGCACTGACCATCGCACAATAAGCCTAATGGGACATACATTAAAAGTATTCCTCAAAGTGATTCACACAAGAATTCACAGAAAACTAGATGTGGATATTGGTGATACTCAATTCGGATTTCGGAACGGGCTTGGAACAAGAGAAGCACTATTTGCACTTAACATCATGTGCCGAAGATGTCTAGATATGAACCGAGATATGTTTATGTGCTTCATTGACTACAATAAAGCGTTCGATAAAGTACGTCACGATCATCTAATGAGAATGCTGGTAGAAAAAAAACTTGGATAAAAGAGACATCAGGATTATTTCCAAGATTTACTATAACCAGAAAGTGAATATTCGAATAGAGCACGAGACAACGGAGAAACTCGAAATTAGGAAGGGCGTAAGACCGGGATGTATACTTTCACCAATCTTATTCAACCTATACGCAGAAGACATCGTAAACAGGGCACTTTCAGAGTAAAATATAGGTATTAAGATAAATGGCATCCCAATAAACAAGTTGAGATATGCCGATGACACGGTTGTAATTGCAGAAACTTCGAAGGATCTTCAGATACTAATTAACAGAATAGTAGAATGCAGTGAAGAATATGGATTATCACTTAATATCAGTAAAACAAGAATAATGGTGGTATCTAAATCACCACAAAACTTCCCTGATATCACCGTGCATGATCAAAGAATTGAACGTGTGAGAAAATATAATTACCTGGGAACTTTTATCAACGAAAATAACGATAGCTCTGAAGAAATCAGAATCAGAGTGGAAAAAGCTAGAGCTACCTTTATTAAAATGAAGAAGGTGTTCTTCGGACGAGATTTAAACCTTAAACTTAAAATTCGCCTTGTGAGATGTTACGTGCTGTCAGTTCTTTACTACGGAATAGAAGCGTGGACATTGAAGAAGATTGATACCAAGAGGATGGAAGCATTTGAGATGTGGACGTACCGTAGAATATTAAGAATATCGTGGACAGAGAGAGTAACAAATGTGGAGGTTTTGCGAAGAATGCGAAAAGAGAAAAAATTAGTACTTACTATTAAAGAATGCAAACTGCAATACTTGGGACATGTTATGAGGGAAGATAAATACCAGTTTCTGCAATTAATTATCCAAGGAAAAATAATAGGCAAAAGATCCATAGAAAGAAGAAGGCATTCATGATAAAAGAATTTAAGAGAATGGTACAATTGCAACATCTGCCAACTGTTTAGATCTGCAGTGTCGAAGACACGCATAGCTTTGATGATAGCTAAACTTCGGAACGAGGACGGCACCTAAAGAAGAAGAAGATAATTACAGAAAAACTTCGGATGAAAGTGTATAACATAAGAAGCTACCTGGCGTAGTGGGCATTTTTGCTTTCAAAACTTCTTTTTATCAGCATTCTGGTTCATTTTCGTTTATTTGATGGCATGTCTCTTTTGATTGCAACAATAGTCAGCTATTATATTGATATTCCACCTTCTTTTGTATCTAGACTTAATTTTTTTTTAATCCTGATGAAATCTTTCATTTTGCTCTTCATTTCAATGGCCCATATTCTTGGAAAAATATTCAAGATGAATATCTGAAAATTGCAATTTTAAATTCATTAAGAAACCTTATTTTTCATAAATCTTCACTAATATAGTTCCTTTTAAAAAGTTGATGCTGGTAGCCGTTACTATGTGGTAGTTAATCATCTTCGGGAAATGTTTAAAAAGGAACTACTATGTTTTATACCACTAAATTTATTAAGAAAACAGTGACTGCAGTTTCAACTCACAGAGTCATTTTCAAACTGAATTACAAAGGTAGACTAAGTATTCAATACAGAAACATGAGAAAATTTAACAATAAATAAAAACTACCTGAGAAATTATATTATTACAAAGGAGAGGTACTAAATTTTGGGAACTAATTATTATTTGGCGACAATAAATAACGGGGAAAACCCAAGTTCTGTCTGGTCATTAAGCAAATTTACATTTTTATTTTTACTATGTTTATATATTTCTAAAGATTCAAGAATATTTAACTTTTGGCCCTTTGTTGAATAATGTAATATGTCAGTGTTGCTTAAATCAGGAAAACTGTGACTGTGTTCTAACCAATGGTTGGCAAAGCACAAGTCTGTTTTTTGTAGTCTATATGATCGGTGGTGTTCTGAAAAGCGAGTTTTAAAGCTTTTACCACTTTGTTCAATATACAAGTTTTTTTAGAAAACCAACGTTTATAGGTAATACTATATCTAATAACTATTTTCACCCCTTACAACACAAAATGGCAGCATACAATTCAATGATACATAGAGCATTCTCTTTGCCTCTCTCTGAAGAAGATCTTCAAGAGGAACTAAATATCATAAAAATAATAAATAAAAACAACTAGCTTTTAATTCAATATATGCAAAAATAAAAAATGATAAAGATAGTTCATCTTATATATCTTTTTCAAATTAATGATTATTGGTTCCTCTATCTCAGCGATCATGAGATCGAGTTTCCACATTTTGTTTTATTCTTTTATTATATGGATTTATCCCAATTTTCCGCAGTAACTTTATTCAAAAAAATTTTTCAAAAATCCAGTTAAATTAGTAATTCTGTAAGTTGTGTTATTTCTAGCAACTCTACCTTTTACTTGAGAAAGATATTTCCTTCTCCAATGGATAGTTTTCGGATGATCTATAAAAACAGATTTCCTATCTGGTTTTTTCCAGCAATCTCTCTGAGCAATTTCCAGGGCTCAGATTTTTAATTCCCGGTAAATCCCGATCTTCATTAATTTTAGTTAGAATTTTGTCGATGTTTGGGATCTGTTTCGCATAATAAAATGTATGTACAACTCCTTTTATTGCAGTTTTCATCTTTTTTTCCATCGAGGTTTTTCGTCTGCCTGTGATCGAATGTGGGTTGGGAGTACTAACAATTCCAGTCGTTTTTTTCTCCTTCGGTATTTGGTACATAGTAGATTTTCCAGCTCCTGTCATGTTGGAACACATCTCAACAGAGCTTTTAACATTATTATCTAGGTATTGATATCTTAATGTAATATAAAAATTCATCAGTTTTTCCTTGAGGAAATAATGCCTTGGTTTAACGATTTTGGAATAAATATAGAGGTGGAAGCCAATCTTTTGGGTATCTTACTAATCTCAAATAACATATAAAAACAAGCGCAAACAAAACAAATCGCTAAGTAAGGACACACCGTAAGGTGTACTTTGCTCACTGACAGAAATTAAATTAAACTATCAGAAATTTTATTGTTGCTGTAAATTTATAAAAGCTTATAATATTTAAACATAATTAAATATAGTTAAATTTACGGCAGTCCTCAGTTACCTGCGGCACTGGAGCAGGTACGTTGGAGGTTTCGGTAACAGTTTTATTACTCTCTCTAGTTCTTGAATAGAGTATAAGAACGTGCATGCTTGCAATCGCCCCCCCCCCCCTCCCAAAAGCACAGAGTTCAGGATAATAGGATCGATTTTGCCTTTTATATTAGGAATGTGTATGCTGCTGGCAATCCTCGCCCGTCCCCCGTTGACAACTTGTTTTTTTGCTATAACCGCCCCCTAAGAACTTTGAGTTCAGGAAAGTAGATCCGATTCTGCCTCTTATACTAGGAATGTGTATGTTGCTGACATCCCCCCTTCTCCAAGAGCTTCAAATTCAGAAAAATAGACACGACCCTGCCTTTTACACTAGAAGAGGGAATGTTTCCGGTGTCCCCCCCTCCGTCGACAACTTACTGTCTCTTGCCATACTGTACTTTTGTGATATCATTGTCCTCCCCCAAAAAAACAGAGAAGCTGCATCCGCCCCTGGGTGGTTGGTGTAAAGCCCGAGATGAAAAAAACATAAATATCGACATTTTCAGTAATTTGTCTGCAGTTATTGAACTTAACTATTGTTTGTCGTAAAAAAATTAGCACAAAACATTTTGAACTAAACTTGCTTTCTATTAATTAAAAAAAAATTAAAAATTCAGGTCCCTCGAAAAAGAAAAAGAATTTTCTCTCATAATTTGAAAATTTTCAGGTTGTGTGAGAACTAGTTGTAGCATTTAAATTTACCAGTTAGCATCAATGCTACATGTTTTTAGTAATAAGATATAATTTGTATATTTTTACCTGATTAAATTTAATTATTTATCCCGTAATTTAAAATAGTAAACATAGAATTTGTTTTTTTGGTTCACAACTCTTTTAGTCTTGTAACTTATCACTCTTTCTTCTTAACAGAGTTTGTAAATTGTAGTAGTTTATATATCACATTATTTGGTTTGAATTTAAAAGTCGTAAATATTTTATTTTTAATAAACTCTCATTTGTTTACATTCAATTTCAGTATTAAAAGTATAAGGTTATAGTCGGTAACATAGTTCAGTTAGCATTTGTTGTGAATGTATACCCATTCGTTGACACGAACACGGCATGTAGAGACCGATCATTTAAGGTTGAGTATGCAGTATGGAATTTGTGGCAATTTTTTTTTGAACTTTGTTTTAATCGTGATTAGCGACTTTGAACTGTTTGAACATAATTTTCTTTTTGATAATTTTCCATGGCTTGCCCATATTTGACGTATTACCTGGTGGTCAGTGTAAGTTCGGAACTAGGTTAAAGTGCTCCAGGTTGAGAATAAGGTTGGCAAGACTAAATACAAATATCACTAAGATTTGTCACGTCTGGTTGCAAGAGAGATTTTTATTTTCGTTCCCTTTACTGTTGAACCGCCGAAGGCACCAGACCAATCCTGCCACCAGCTCTGAAAGGGCGGACGGTCAAGTCTTTTTTTCGTTAAAGTCCACTAATCAATGAGGTAAGATTTTGCCCCTTATCTTTACGAACATGTGGTAAAAACAACATTTTATTTCAGGGCTATTTGACTACTTGACTATTTGGCTATTTGACTATTTGAATATTTGAAGCCAGTTCTTTTTTTATCTTTGGGCTTCATCTCACCCTTTTCATCTTGATATTGCTGTCATAGCTTTCTGATGGTTCCGGTCCTAGTTTTCCTGTCCATGTGACCACGACTGTTTTAACCTTACCCTGCGTTTGGTTGGTGAGTTGGACGTGGCCCTGTGAAGCCTCCATTCATCCACAACACAACAGGAATCCTAGCAACAGCGCTAAATTGAGAGGTACCATAGCATATACCAGGTAGAAGAAAAACCTTAAGTTAAAGAATAGGAGCTATAAATCATTTTTTTTTTAAATATAAACAAAACAACATAAATATATTTTAATGTGATATAATAACATGTAAGAGCTTTTTGATAACTCTATAAAACTTACGTTATTGGCAACTAAAGGTTCTAGAACATTTGCGGCCAAATTTTATATAACCTTTTAAAACCGAGGTAACAACCATAGTTATCAAGAGAGTACAAAAAAAAACATTGTAAGCACCATTCTAATTTATGTACATAATAATTTTTTATTGGGAATAAAATGGAATTGCTATTTTGTTTTAATTAAGTCGTTTCATTGTGGAGCTACACACCAACCGTCAATAATTTAAAATCATTCCTAATACCTAAGTGTTTTCCTGTTTAATCACTAGGTAAGTAACACAGATAATGTAAAACAGGTGGCGCCTATTGGGTAATCAAAGCAGAGCACAACTATCTCTAAAAGAGATACGAACGTAGCCTCCGACATATTGAGCTGCCGTACACATCCGTTGCCGTACCCTGTAAAAAGGGGACGCCGCATAGTGACAACACAATAAATGACCTTCAGATTCGTGATCAAGAAGTCGAAATAAATAAGAAATGATTGGTCTCGTTTCTAGCTAGAGACACTTTTTTTGTGGAGCGGTGTAATGCAAGTAAAGGCAACAAAGGTGTGCTCCATTTTAGTAATGGATGACGCATAAGTTTCCAGAAAATCTATTGCCATCTCAGAATGATCCTACAGGTTACATCTTAATTTAAAATAGGGTAATTCCACAAGAACCTTCTGGGGCACCCTATTAACATTTTCTCAAACAAAAAAATATTGTCTAAATTTAACTCTATTGTCTTAAGGAGGATAGAAAAAAAGCAAAATATCAGTAATAATAATCTATATTAAAATGTAATCACTTGTTTGTTAAAGCTTACTCATCTGCTGTTTGTGACACACATCACGAACATTAATAAATCAACGTCACGAGGATAGCTAAATTGAGCAAAATGTAATAGTAAACTGTAGTTTTATTTTACTGCATGCGGTGGTTGCCTTGTTACTACTTCGACTGTGGTCTTATATGTATATTTTAACTTAATATAAATTATATTAATAAATATTAAGGAAAACTAGGCTAATATCGGTTTGATCCTGATATACAGGTTGTCTTTAAAATGTCTAGCTTGCAAAAATTCCTGAGGCTAAAATGCGGGTTCTAACCTATTTTACCTTAGTCGAGAAGCCGTAGGTTCCCGAAATACAGAGTGTCAAATTTATAATTTTTTAAATTTTTTTGTAAATATTTATCCTAATCATAGCTTTATTTAAACTAAATTTGTTACTTTGCAGTTGTATCAACACCTTTTAAATCACAACGCCTCAGTGCTTACGTATGAGGTCATGACATATGGGCATTTAACCAAAAAAGAATAGTCACTTCTTTAGCATTATCTGTCAAATTTAAATTTTTTTCAAAAAAAAAGTTGGAAAGTGGGGTTATATCTGAAAATATCGAAAAAAGTTATTAGAAAAAAAAAATTTTTAATGTAATTTTTAGCCCCCATATGCAAAATTTCAGCTGTATAAAATAATTTAGATTTCTTGCCATTTTTTTTTAATTGCACTACTGTTGCAAAATAAGACTCGAGGCAACCTACATAAAACTTTTTAGTTTTTACAATGCTTAGTCCCAGACATATTTTGTTATTATAAAGTAGCGCCATATTAAATGTGTGTTTTTCTAAAAAAATCCAAATAGGGATATTAAAAGGGTTTAGCCGATTAAGATGGTTGAAATTGCCCATCGGTAATAAAAAAATAAAAAAAAACGTTTGTTCTACATTAAAAAGTACCCATACATATATATATATATATATATATATATATATATATATATATATATATATATATATATATATTATATTTTCCAGATTTTTGAACCATAGATCATATCATTTTCTTTTTATTTTGTCTTTTTTTGGGTTTAGGTTCTTTATTTAAAAAAAAATCAAAAGCAATTTTACGTTTCGCCCTTTACTAAAGGCATCTTCGAAAATTTTTTCTTGTTTTTTTATTAATTGATCTTCCTAAAAATATTTTTTATATGATTTAAAACGTTCATACACAAACACATTTACAATTTTAAAAAATAAACAAACACTTTATTTGTGTCGGTACCCTGATGAGTCTAGTGGAGACGAAACATATACCTCTGCCGTATCACTGTGGCGGGGAGGGTTTTATCAATTTATTCAAACTGTGCAACCTCTAACACGAAAGGGATATTATTGGAACGAAGTTTGCATTTACTGATCGCAGTTTACTTTATATTATATATCTATATATATATATATATATATATATATATATATATATATATATATATATATATATATATATATATAGATATATAATATAAAGTAAACTGCGATCAACAAGATCTTGTTTGTTCTCCAAAATGTAAAATATGTTTTTTATATTGATGTATTTTAATTATATATTTTTTTAGGAATAAATTTTGAAAATGCCTTGAATAAAAGGCGAAACGTCAATCGTTTTGTGTTTTATTAATTATAGAACCTAAACCCAAGAAAATACAAAATTAAGAAAAATGATATAATCTATGGTTCAAGAATCAAGAAAATAAATATATATATATATATATATATATATATATATATATATATATATATATATACAACTGAGGATATATAAGAAAATTTCATGTTCAAAACTCGATAAAAATCCAAAAAAATGCTAATAAGTGTGTTTTTTTACGATTTTGGGTATTCTTTTCATTATCTCTGCTTCGAAGCATAATGAGTTTACTAAAATTTGTATTCGTACCCACAACTTTTCTTCGGTGTTTACAGTGTACCATCTGTTTAACACTTCCTCATAAAAAGTAATTTTTAAGCACTAAATCCGGTAAGCGGGGTGACCAATTTTGCAGGAGCACCATTTTTTCTGCCGTATCATCAATTTTGAAAATTTTCATTTAAATGATTTATATCTAACGTGAAGTGTAAGGGTGGTGTATGAACCCCATATTTTTTCTAGTAGACAGTGGAAGATTTTCCAATAAATTTGGCTGCAAATGTTTGATGGTTTGGTACGCCTCTGGAAACTTTCAACTACTTTCGACCATTTAATTGGAGGCATATATATTCGGCCTTCAGATCTTGATTCCTCAACTTAAAAAACCCCAAAGTGTCAAATTTAGTTCAAATCAAGCTATTATTAAAATATGTATTTACAAAAAAGCTTCAAAATATGTAACTTTAACACCTTGCATTTCGGAAACTGTTAACTTTTGGACTAAAGTAAATTGGATTAGATTCTCATATGTTATCTTCAGAAACTTGCACTTGCATTTCATATAGACCTTTTGGTGACACTTGTGTATGCGTACAATTAAGAACAGATATAGTTTTGTTTGTTATTATTACCTATTATGGAGTAAATATATTGCTGCCTATGTAATGGAACAAATAGTAATTATTTTACACTGTTCAATGTGAACTATATTCCGTTAAAATGAATAATTAAATAATCACTCTGTGAATAGATTTCTCGTGGGAATAGGGTAGTTATATTTTTTATCACTATCCAAGAAAGTGTAAAGGGAAAATAAATCAGTTATCGAGCTTAACTTTTATGATCTTTGCCGTTTAAATGTTTTCTTAAAAAATTACATAAAGTCAGATAATTTATGAAGACGTAATAAGACCCTCTCTTATAATTGCCTATAAATTTGTCTAAGTAATCCTGCCCTGGTTAGGTAAATAAAACCGAAAGATAAGGGAGGTTTATAACATATGGTACATGCACAACCCTTAAAATGTCTTAGAATATTGAACAATTTTCCCATTATTAGGAAACAAAAGAATGATCAAATAAACTCATTATAATAGAAATATATCATTTGGCCATTTGTAGAAAGAATCTTGATTAATTACTGTTTTTTCTATTCACAAGAAATAACGAGTTAAGATGTTTATTGCCAAAACAGCCAAGAAAAGTTAATAGTTTTTTTTACAGTCTTTAACATATATTCTTTTCGTCATAGGAAGACGTAAGTTAGTTTGTTTTACTACTCTGTTATATAAAAATTAGGATTTAGGCGCTCAGAGGCCAATTCGGGAATCAAACATCCGGTATAGAATAGCTAACGCCCTCAGCACGTAATGATCGAAACCTACGAATTTTAAGGGAAAGAAATTGACGTTTCAGGGTTCCATCGGCTAATATGGGTACAAACGGGAATCAGAGGGGTGTCGAGGGGGTGTAAGATTCGAACACACTCTTTTAAGGAATAGTAAATGTTAGTCATAATTTGAATATCGTTAGAACGGTACTGTGAGTACCAGTGCCGTAGAATAATTACATCACGGGTATAATCGTCGGGAAAGAAGGTTATCTTTGTTTAATTTGGGAAATTAAGGGATTATCGTATGTTATTTTAGTGGGGCATTTCGCGATTTTCATACGGTTTGATTAAGTAATATAAATAGCAGTTTTTCGCGTGTTATTTCTTTTTTGTTTGTTTAATATTTTATTAAGCTATTTATACGTGTTTTTTCAAAATTGGATTTAACGTTTTTGGTTAAAAGAACGGCCAAGAAGAGCAATTATGTTAGTTTTTTTTCGTAATTGTTATTAGTTTTAAGTTTCTCATTGTAAATAGTTCGTTTTTATTCTATTTATTTTATTAATAGACTAAGTTGTTTTGAGAAACTTCTTTTATTTAATTTAATTAAAAAACCTTTTCCCGAATTAACATGCGGACGTACTGCTGTGTGAGCTGTAAACAAGAGATGTCAACTGTCCAGCTAATGAGCAGCACTGCCTGAGTCTTGAAGTTCTGAGTTGTGGTTGGTAAGCTTAAATAACCGTAGTTGTTTGGTACTAAAGCTACAAGAGAGAAGATGAACACTTCCAGAATGTGTTATTACTGTGAAATTTAATTATAGGTTATTAAAATTTGGTTATAAATAGACTGGCTAACGCTACTTCAATAAGTCATTTGCAGGAGTCTATGATCAAATTCTGTCACACCTATACAGTTGCTAAGTTTCGAAAGAGGAGAACAACTACACAGTGGGTGGGTGCAAAAATTGACCAGTATAAGTTCAAATCCATACTGTAATAAGTAATCAACAGTTGTACGAGGGATAAAACGTGGGGCAGCTCAAGCCCCGAGGATTGTAATTCGGTCATGTGTAACTGGAGTTCAAATAGTCATTGACATCAACGCAAATAAAACCTAAAATTAAATTAAATTCAAATCCTTCTTTAATAGTAGAAGTTGAGTCTTTGCCCACATAAGTTTGTTGGTAATTTCGAATCCCACATTTTAATTCATAATTAATTCCACACCACAGAATCTTAGGAAAGCCTAAATTAACTCGTCTTTATAGACGGTAAATTTTCCTGCCGGTCTTTGTTAAACTTCATAGAGTTTAAATTAGATTTAAACTTTTCGTGAATCTTAGACATTATTGTAGTTTTATTACTTGACAGTGATACGGTTTTCAATTGTAACTTATTTGTAAATTGCAAATATTTCTTTTTTCAATGATACGGAAAAATAGATAAAAGTAAAATAGCTCAACTTATACATATATTTGATTTGTACATGTGCAAAATTATTTATATTCCAAGTTTTCTTAGCCCTCACTTTTGACAGTAGACATATGAGGTAGGTGGGATACTATGATAGAAGTGAGAAAAAGAAAAATATCTAAAGAGAAGTGGAAAAGCTCTTTTTCTTTTTGAATGTTGCGGTTCTATAACAATTTTCCTTCCGTATCGTTATTTTCGCCTCATGGCAAAACGAGGAGTATGGAAAAGAATTGCCAAGTAAACCCATTATGTTCCTAAATTTCGTTCCATCCAAATAATTACCTAAACTGTATGATAGAGACTAAATATTCTAAATTATTTTTAATAAAATTTACTTGACGGTTTGACTGTTTAGTGGGGAGCCCCGTGCATTTTCGTAGTCGATGAAGAGGCATAGCTCCACAAAAATTTATTTACATGTATTTGGCTCCCTGCTTTCGAATATTGAGGGTCAATCCCCGAAAAATTTTCAGGAAATTTGTTATAAACAAAAAAATTGTTAATAATAAAAGAATTGTTTTTTTTTTGTAAAATAAAATATATTTCGTGTTCTAGAGCCGATTCTAAGCAAACACTAGAAGCCCGGTATAGACTCGGTATAAGTGACAAATTTCGAGGCTACGAGAAATCCAAGATTTCTACGACAAGCACGAGATCAGAGAATAATACCAGATGGTTTCCATATAAAATCTCCAGTTCCAGGACAACGGGCAAACAGGATATTAGAAAATGCTAGTAAGGCAATAATTCGTTCACAGATAAACTAGCATCGTTTCAAGAAAGCAACACTACTAGAGGACATTCACCAATGGTTCGAAGAAATTAAAGAATATACATTAGAAGAAGACTACGCCCCCATCCTAAGAAAAATTGACGCTACTTTTGATAAAGTGAGAACAAAACAAGAAATCGTACACCAAAAGAATTTTTTCAAATACCAGAGCAGACAAGAACAACAACAGCCTTCTAAGAGCCAGAGGACAATTGTTAATATATCTGACAAGGAATTAACTTCAGCGGAAAACTCACTACTTGCCAAAGGTTTGAACTTCACGGTTGCTCCAAAAGAGGTTCCCATTCTCGATATAATTAGCGCCGCAGACTTAACGAATATCGAAGACCCTTTTGAGATGAGTTCAGGTAGAAAATAAGAGAAACTCTACAAAAATATAGAAAAACCGAACCAAACATCAGCAAAGACGAGAAAACTGCCCTAGCCAACCTACAGAAGGACTCCAGTATTGAAATTCTACCAGCGGATAAAGTAAATGCTACAGTCGTAATGAATGCTGAAACATACAATCATAAAATTGACGAAGTTTTAAGCAAAGGAAATTATACATCTCTTTCTAAAGATCCCACATCTGCAATTGAAGGAAGAATCTATCGCGTTCTTAAGAAACATGAACGGTATATTCCTGAGAGGATCCGGACTCAGTTGACGCCACACCAGAGCAAAACTCCACACCTTTATGGACTCCCGAAAATACATAAGCAAGACATGCCCTTACGACCTATCACGAGTTCCCGGAACTCTCCGACTTCTGAACTTGCCAAATTTCTTCTTCCAATCCTGAGACCATTACAAGGAAATACATCGTCCTGGGTTAAGAACTCGCAACATTTCGTAGAAATTATACGTGAAATAGAATTACAACCAGAAGACCATTTTATTAGCTTTGACATGGAAAGCCTATACACCAACGTTCCAGTTAAGGACTCACTAAAAATCATAAGAAAGAAACTTGAAGAAGACCAGTCCTTAGCAGAAAAAAACATCTTTACCACCGCACGCCATTATGGACTTGTTGGAAAGTCATTTGACTAATTGATATTTTCAAGAAAAGGAAAAATTCTACATCCAGGATGATAGACTACCGATGGGATCTTCACTCTCACCGCAAATATTTTCATGGAATGGTTCGAGACGTTTGCAATTAAATCCACATCTATGAAACCAAAGTTATGGTTCAGATACGTAGACGATACTTTTATTATTTAGAGTGGAAACGATCTCAACAATATTAGCCCAACTATTAAACTCACCATGGAGAAAGAAGTAGAAAATAAATTACCATATTTAGATGTCTTGGTTGAAAGAAATGGCAGACCAATTCGAACTTCGGTTTACAGAAAAGCCACGCACACAGGACAATACCTTAATTATTCATCTAATCACTTCAACAACACCAAACAAGGAATTATAAGAAATCTCGTAGATAGAGCTTTAACTCTTTGCAACTCCAACGAGCACTTGATTAAAGAGATAGATTACATTAAAAATGACCTGACAGCCATCGGATACCCAGTATATCTAGTGGATAAATTTCTTGAACAAAGCAGAAATAGGACAATATCGACAACTACTACTTCGCAAGAAACATCATTGTCTCTGACCTTCAAAGAAAAAGCTGGAATCAGTTGCAGTGCGAAAATTATTTTAACGCTATAAACAAATAATCAATCAATTATAACGTACACGCCCCCGTGTATGAAGGGAAGTGGACGTCTACTTGCAGGCGCTTACCTAGTACACATAATCCATTAGCACATTATATATATATATATATATATATATATATATATATATATATATATATATATAAATTTGTCTATTAATTAATTAATTTTAAGTGTCTAGTTAAAAAATAAACAATATAATAGCCTAATTAATATTTATACGTACTATTTTTTTATTCATTTTAATACTTTCCATATATTTTATTATATACGATATGATCATAGCTTAAATTTCAATTTAAGTTTGCTATGGCTAATTTCGTTAATTTTTTCAAATACTCACGTTACGGGCAAACACAATATCCTTTTCTTTAAGTAAATTTTGGGTTTACTACCAACCCCTATAATAACAATTCCTTGTTAGAAATCTATCTGCTGTATTTAAATGGTCTTCTCTCCATACGCGTTTCGGCCACCTCATTGTCTCGTCAGTGAAGCAAAATATGTCGGTAAGATATTAAACCTACCGACTATGAGGTCAAACAAAAAATATCGCCACTCGAACGGCATCTATGAATCACCAGAGTACTGCGCAAAAGGAATCTATCTGTATTATCCGAATTAGAATGGTCATTTAAATATATTATCCTTTCAGGCAGAGGAAATGAAAGAATATATACAAACAGTTTATTTCCTGCAAATTCCGCTCGGGGTCTCTCTCCATGCACGTTTTAACCACCTTATGTGTCAGTGGAGCTGTATCGAAGTAAGAACAACATTCGCAGAAAAAAATTGTTATATAAAAAAAACTTCCTTTGTTATTTTTTTTTTCTAGCTTGGTTGTTCTATCGTCCTGAATTTTGGCTATATTCTTACACTACAAAATACTGTCTTCAGTTACATTCAGTTATCATCGGTTGATCTCTATTTATGTTATTTAGCTTGGCATTTGTTAAACTATGGGTGATTGTATCTACGTCTATTCTTATTTGAACTGATTGTTACCTTTTTTTTCAGTTTAATCTCGATTTACCTGCCTACTGTTCAAGTGATATTCCTCCTTTTGACTCGCAGTTTTCGTGAAATTATGTCGTTTTGTTTATGTTTTTAGGTTAGGATTCTGTCACTGTCGAATTTAGTATTTACAAATTATTTTTGTAGATGTTGCTTTTGCATTATCTCATTTTGAGAAGTTTTTCATCTCAGTATTTAAATTCGTTTTGTTATAATCATCATATCTTTATTAATTTTCCCCATTAGTTTTATTTTCACCCCTGTCAATTTTTCTTTTTGTATTTACTGTTGTTATAAAGTTCCTCAATACACCACCTGTGTTGCAACTTGCCTAACTGACGTATAGTCTGTGAGATCCCCAAATTTTCAGGAAATCAATAATTACTGTAAGCGAGAAATCCTTTTCGTTAACATTAACTTTTTCCTGACAACTTTTTCATTACCTGTTCTGCATCGATAGTATTACCGGCGAGAAGAGTATATCTTTAATTTAAAAATAACAAAAAGGCACGCACTTATAAAGTATATGTACTGATCGTCAAATAAACAGAAAATGTCCGGACCATGCTATGCGCCATTTTGGGTAAGGTGAAGTTATAATAACAGTGAATACGCTGTCGCCACTGAAAAATTATAACGACTAAACGTAATCGTTTACCTCCCACTGACAAGGTTTGAAGCAATTTGCATACCTTTCCGAAATTTCATCAGTATTACGTTATAACCTTACCCAACTTATCCAATTTGTGTCAATTGATTGTTATGTGTGGACGTCTGTCATACTATTGGTCGGTCGTAAAAATAAATTAAAAAATTTTATTATATTTTTGGTTGTTAAAAATAACTAGTCCTTAAAAAAAGCAATATGTTGGCGAACCGTTTCTTCAAAATGATTTATTTTTTGAAAAAACAGTTGAAATGTTAATTAGGTAGTACCCCGTTATTTTCAGTATTTTCTAATTAAAATTTCCTTAGAAAGTTGAATGTTTTGCAAATTTCAAGTAAATTTGAGATTATAGACATACAAAATTATTACACTAAATTATGTTCATATCTCAATAGTATGAGCGTGCTGTTTAAAAATTGTTTTTCTACGGCTAGTTCTAATTATGGATTTAACATAAACACTTGTGTCCCTATATCCCCAAACGGTCGAGTATCTTACTTTGAAACAGTTAAGTGTAACATAATTGTTTTCATCAACACAACTTATAAAAAATTTGAGAAGTAACAATTTGTAAGATATTTAAAACTTTTATTTAAATAAGTAACATTCAATTTTATATTCAAATAATGTTAAATGCAACATTTTACTTCCTTGGACTGTGTTAAACACTATACTACACTACAACTAAATAAATATTATTGATTATAATTTATTAGGACATATAAATTTGAACCCTACAAGCCAACAAACGAGGTTCTTCAGAACAAAAGCTTATTTATAGCACGTTTGGTCTTCAAGCCCCTACAAATCTTCACAAAATAATAAAAAAAGTATATTAAAGGTTGAATAGTATCATTGGTCGTACACAGTTCCTCTATCACCGGTCAAGTTTCAGGTTTTCTTTCAAACTTACTTGTCAGGATAGGAAGTCTTGCAATAATCGGCTAGATGTTTAGTGAATTCGTACAATAATTGATTAGTGGATAGCTAGAACGATGGATTTTAGTAATACTACATAGAGCAGTGGTTTCTACCCTTTCAAGTTTTATGAGTGCTGGCTTCCTGCAATTTCTGTATATAGGAGGAATGTATTCCTATTAAAGTCAGTACATTGTTTTGTATATATGAGTTGTTTTTCTTGATATGCCTTTTTCTTTGTATATTAGACTCCTAAGGTATTTGGCCCTTTTTATACATTTTTTGTTTAACAGTTCCAAAGTGCCAATTGAAGATAATTTTGTGGTCTATATTTACACTTAAATATTTGACTAATGGCTTGGTGCATATTACTTGGTTATTAAGTTATTTAAAATAAATTTAATCCAAGGAAAAACAAAGATTATTTCACAATAATAACAATGACACTATTTTTTGACTTTTGACGGTTAATTTGACGTGCCAAATGTCACTTTACCCAAAATGGCGCAGAGCATACTCCGGACATTTTTCGTTTGACAGCTCCATTACCACCTGTCATCCATTTATTTTCAGAAATCCGTGCGAAAAGGTAGCTTATTTAATATTTAGAACAAATTTGTGACAGTTGTCACCTAGTAACTCGCATTCAGACCATTTTTGAGCTGTCAATTCTTGGAATTTTTGAATATCAGAATCTTATTGAGTCGCTTGGCCCCTCTCTGGATTTAAAATTGGTGTAAATAGAATAACATAGCCTCCTTATGTATCTGATGGCTTAAATACTTTCAGTTTGACTTCATTGTAATTTTTGTTTCTTTTAATACGATGAGTGGATGTTAGAAACTGGCCAAATGAGATTAAAATTCAAGAAATTCTTAGCGAAAAGTTTATTATTATTTAATTAAACGATTAATGCCAAAATGTGTATCCAGGCTTCTATGTAGTAATATAATAAATATTACGATTATATTTTCATTTTTTTTTTGCTTTGGGGCTTACTTAAAATTGCATTTGCGTTTTTGCCAGGTGGAAACTAATTTATTCATAGATTAGTGTCGACCGATGGTCTGAAATCCTAATTTTCGCCTATTTTATTTTATTATTATTTAATGATTTTTAAGTGATGGTTAATTTAGATGAGTAATTAATTATCTTATGAAGTAAATATTATGTTTTATCTAATAATAACCTAAATACTGGTGATGACTGGACATTTATCGAACATTTAAATATTTTTGCTCCTACCTATCTTGAGTTAAACAGTTTAAAGCAGAGTACTAACTAAAATTAGTTATTGGTTTCATTATTACTAATTAGTTATTGATTAATTTTTTTATAATATTTCAACTTCTGGATCACCTTCAATATCTTTTTTTTCTGGATATGTAGAAGGTTCAAAATTCTAAATTTAAATAGAATTAACTTAATAATTGATAATTATTTCCCATTTATTAAAGAAAGTTGGAATTGTGTGATTATTTTATCTCAAGATTTTATTTATAGCATATCTAGCCTTATGCTATCAAGACAGCTAGACCTCTAATTATCCAATTAAATTTTTTTTTATTATTTATTAACAGAATGAAAATGAAAAGATACAACTAACTGGCAAGTACATATAAAAGAGGATACAAATAATATAAATTAAAGCTCATAAATAAATAAACATTATATTGAAAGTTCTTCTCATATTAAAAATAAAAATATAAGTTCATCTGTTCATACTTTAACTAATAGATATATAAGTAGAAACAAAAGAAAACATACGCGAGGTAAATAAACATCAATAAATAAATAAATATGAAAACCACACGGTTTGTTCTAGTGATAATTAAATGTTGTCACATTTTCGATACTAGGAATGTATCGTATTAAACATGATGCAAAATATCAGGTATCGAAAGCAAAAGTATCGATACCTGAAAATATTATATTGTATCGCCCTTCCCTAGTCATTTGCTGTTTGTGAAAGGCATAGGTCTATTAGGTAACAGTACAGAAAAGCTGGAAAGTACAGGGTGTTTTTTATAGAGGTATAGAACTTTTAAAAGGAATAAAACAAAGATGAATTTTTTAAATTGACATGAAATTTACTTTATTCGAAAGATAACCTTCTGGCATTATAATTTAAATATGACTTCTGGCATATGACCGCCACGGCTGGCTCGGACGTAGTCTAATCTGGAGGTCCAATTTTCGAGTACTTTTTCCAACATTTGTGGCCGTATATCGGCAATAACGCGGCGAATGTTGTCATTCAAGTGATCAATCGTTTCTGGCTTATCGGCGTAGACTAGCGACTTCACATATCCCCACAGAAAATAGTCTAACGGCGTTAAGTCGCACGATCTTGGAGGCCAATTCACGGGTCCGAAACGTGAAACTATGCGGTTATCAAACATTTCCTTCAATAAATCAATTGTGGCACGAGCTGTGTGACATGTTGCGCCGTCTTGTTGAAACCACAGCTCCTGCATATCATGGTTGTTCAATTGATGAACGAAAAAGTCAGTAATCATGGCTCTATAGCGGTCACCATTGACTGTAACGTTCTGACCAGCATCGTTTTTAAAGAAGTACGGACCAATGATTCCACCAGCCCATAATGCACACCAAACAGTCAGTTTTTCTGGATGTAACAGTATCTCAACATACACTTGAGGATTATCATCACTCCAAATACGGCAGTTTTGTTTACTGACGTATCCATTCAAACAAAAGTGAGCTTCATCGCTAAACAAAATTCGCTTATGAAAATCGGGATCAACGGCAATCTGGTTTTGGGCCCATTCACCGAATCTACGCCTTGCTAGGTGATCGTGTGGCTTCAATTCTTGCACGAGTTGGATTTTGTAAGCACGCAAACCAAGATCTTTCCGCAAAATCTTCCATAAAGTGAATGGACACATATCCAATTCCTATGCACGATGGCGGATAGATTGATTCGGGTCTTTCTCTACGCTACGCTCTACAGCAGCAATGACTTCTTCTGTACGCACTGTACGACGTCTCTGTGGATGCGTATTATCATTTAGAGTATACGTGGTGCGAAAACGTTCCATAGTTAATCGAATTAATTGCTCTGATGGACGATTATGTTGACCGTAAAATGGACGTAGTGCGCGATACGTATTTCGAACAGAACCATGATTTTCAAAACAAATTTGCACAATTTGGAAGCGTTGTTCAGGCGTCAGTCTATTCACGTTGAAATGCCAAACCAAACTAAACATAAATCACTTGACAGCTGACAAAATGGCCGCCAGTTAAAAAAGTGTTGCCAACTTAAAATTCTATACCTCTATAAAAAAACCCCCTTTATATCGATTACACAGTTACAATAAGAATCATTAGAATTCGGATTTAATCGGAATACAATGGAAACGTCCATTAGGTTAAAAATCATACCATCGAAGCAGTATATAAGAATACATATATATATATATATATATATATATATATATATATATATATATATATATATATATATATATATATATATAGGATTATGCTCAGAAAGGAAAAGCAGACTGCTGAATTTACACGCAGAATCAACTTGAGTTGTTAACATTTGAGGACCTAAAACATATTATCCGTGAGGTAAAAAGGCTAAGAAACATGCGTCATATTCGTAATAACATATAGAAAACTGAAACTGAAAACAGTTACTTTAACGCAAAAAAATAGGAACAATACAAAAACTGGCCAAAGGAGGCCAATAATTACAAAAATTAAGTGTTGGTAGATAGCAGAACAATTGGCAGAATGATGTTAAACAGATAACGGAAAAAGGATGGTATGGCAATAACAGTGAGTAGATGAAGGCTGAAAAGAGAAGAAAGAAAAACAAAAGACTTTAGTTTCCTATAATATTTAAATTCAGTTTTTATCAGACTTATTTACCGAGATTTCCAAGCCACACTTAAATTTTGTTAAATATTTGAATAAATTAGGTAAATAAACCGTCACTAAATTCCATTTTACTGTTGATTTTCTATTACCAGAATGCACACTCGCTGAGAAATAAAAATAGCATATTGAACGTAAAAAGGCAAATCTAATTTAACTTTAATAATAAAACCTAATAACTTGAAAAGTGCTAAACAGGCTTTTAAAAAGGTGGCGGAAATTAAAAGAATTCTCAATTTAGCCGGTCTTACCCGGAAATTTTCTTTATTGATTTTGGTTTATTTAGGTATACACAACAAGGTGTAGTACAGTTTACGTTAGGAAATATTAAAAATTATAAATTGCTATTTAAATTGAAATTCAAAGGAGTTGTTTGTTTATTAATTAATATCGGAATTTATTTAAGTCAGTTATTGCTTTTCGTCTCTATGTTTCCCAGAAAATCTTAAGATAAAACAATCAGCAATTAAATTGATCTAAAAGACTTCTATAATAGATGTTTTCGATGTGATTTTTTTCTTAGCTTTCCATTAACGTAGTAATATCTTTGAAAATTTGGTATTTTGACCTTAACTGGTATATCTCGAATTTATTTAAGTCAGTTATTGCTTTTCGTCTCTATGTTTCCCAGAAAATCTTAAGATAAAACAATCAGCAATTAAATTGATCTAAAAGACTTCTATAATAGATGTTTTCGATGTGATTTTTTTCTTAGCTTTCCATTAACGTAGTAATATCTTTGAAAATTTGGTATTTTGACCTTAACTGGTATATCTCGAAAAAGACATTTTGTGGACAGTGTAGAGAGTAGGATTATACAGTATATCGCAGTGAGATTCTGGGTGATGTTTATTTTATTTTTATCCTTTGGAATGTTGTATATTACTGACGCAAGAAAACTAGCCATTCCCCCCCCCCCTCCAACCTTCCAGCAAAGCAACGTGAATTTATTTTAATTTTCGACTATTTTTTATGAAAATCTTAATATATTTATTACATAATTAAAATCAGTTCTTGTAAATTCCAGAAAATTGTACACTGATTTATTTATATTATTTATACACTCAAAATAGTGAAATATATGAAATTAGTATAATTGTATTTAGTGAAAAATATAAATTAATTTTTATTACAAAGTAAAAGAAATTCCAAAAGATAATTATAAAAAATAATTTTGCTTTTATCATTATCGTCACTGTCTTCAATGTCTGCATCAGTATCGCTGGAAAACTCATGTAACTCATCATCCTCGGTTTAAGTTTCAGAATTTTTTTCAAAACCGTCTTATTAATACATTTAAATTGAAAGATAGATATTTTACTTAAAATTCCATAGACTTTGAAACCCATAAGGTGACCCGTATGCATTGTCAAGAAAAAGTCATTTTTGAAAAAATGTTTTCAAATGTTTTTTTTCTCAGTTTTTAAAGTTGTCCTAGATTTTGATAACAGAAAACGAAATTATATATAAGAAAGCAAAGCAATTTGCAGCAATTTTTTGTTTTTTCTCTGGCTTTACGTATCATTAAATTAATAAAAATGTAATGCAGAGCAATAAAAATAATTGTGAATTATTAGGTATATGTAAAATTATTATGAATTATTCGTACCTATGATATTTAAAGATATTTCTTCAAATGAAGGGTTTAATCTTGATACAGGTTATTGATTAATGTTCACTCGCAATTTTCTGATTTTAGTTCTGTAGGACATCTCATGTAGGCGTTAAACCATACATTGCTTATATATATATATATATATATATATATATATATATATATATATATATATATATATATATGGTCCTTTTATATTGCTGCAATAACTCTTCTTTCGATTGCGGTGGCGAACTCTTTTAGCATCGTTTCCGATACAGATTCAACACGTTCGCCAGCTAAAGTAGTTAATATTGAAGAAATATATAATACTTCATACAAGGAGGAATCTACTATATTTAAAACAATTTAGCTACTACATCCGAGTAACTATGAAGTTATTACCTTGAATAAAAGGCTGCACTTTGTGGATTTAATAAATCTTGAAGATTCAATAAAATGGGATAAACCTTGAAGAAAAAGCGATAAAGCTGGACTTTAAAACAAGAATAAATTTGGAAGTTATGGCTTGCATTATATGGGAATAAGTTAATTTTTTGGATACGATGATTATAACGAAAATAGAGAAATATAGTTACCTGATCTTGGTGTAGACTAATCAAATCAAATATAATAGAAAACAGATGATCTTTGATTGTATTCTATAATAAGTCTACATGATTACAAGTTCGACCAGTTGCAGTGAAAACTGCAGAATTTGTAAAATGTCAAAATATACTTTTAAATAGATCTTTTAAGAGGTTTTTAGAAACCACGGTCCTAATTATTAGAAAAATATTTGACAGGACGTATTTTCAAAATATTATTTACACAAAAACTGTAACAGAAATAAATAATCAATTTACCTACACGAAAATCGCAGAGAGAAACTTTGCAAAATCGCAGCTCCAATTAAGAACAATGCCGATAAAACAGGCGTAAAAGTAAAAAAATGACTGGTACAAGTTTAAAAAAATTATTACTGACAGACTCTGTATTTCGAAAACTATGAACTTTTGAATCAAGGTATATTGGGATAGATCTACATATTTTAGTCTCAAGACTTTGCACTGTTATTTTGTATAACGTTTTAAAGACACCTTATACAGTGTGACGGTTCAATTTTGCGCTTAAGCTCACTATGGCTAATTTATTTAATTTAACCTTATTTTACAAATACCATCGCTTTGGATAACACAGTATGATTTTCCTTAAGTATTTCCTAGGGATTCTTTGAAGACAAACATTTCATTAAGTACAGTTTCGATTAATTTTATTTGCCATAATTTTGTCCTACTTTGGTATTTCACTACACTGTGCTTAGGCAATTTCTTATCAATATCAAATTTACTGCTACTTTTTCCTGTGAATTATTGCAAACAAAAGTCAAGATATTTCCATCCTGTTTTATTGCCGCCATACTGCGGGATTTGAATGGGGAATTTCGTTTTGCGTCCAACGTGGGGACACTCAACAAGCTTCCCATCCTGCAGAGCAATTTGCTACACTGGTAAAGATTATCTCGTGTGAAAGAAGCAATGCTGAAAACTAGAGGCGGCACCAGCAAGCAAATTGCCAAGCTAGCCCCTATGCCGTAGAGTAGGGGTGGGTATTTTTAAAGAGGGCGTAACTGTATTTTGTTGGGTAAACACAGAAACCCCCCGCACGTTGTCGCTTGGGCTTAGCGTTCAGGTCAGCTCTTAAAGTGCTACACAAAATAAAATAAAGGTAATGGATTGCAAAAAGAACAAGAAGTTGAGGGACAAATGAAACTCAAATAATGTTTTATATTAATTATAATCTTTATTTACTGATAAGATATTTCTAAGGATGCACGGGTTTAAATCCCTAAGGGTGGATCTATGTTGATATTTACCCAGTAGGTAGATCTGCACTTCCTTGTGCCCAGAGGGTGTATCTGGACTTTCCTATGACCAGAAGGTGGATATGGGTATTCTTCTACCCCGAGGATGGACCCAGATTTTCTAGGGTCACACTGATTCCTGGTAATAATTTTAAGAGACCGACGAAATCCCTGTTTTCAGGTTGTACCTCGAGATAACTAACCAAAACGCCAAACTGGCCAAAAAATACTCAAATCACAATTCACTACAACGTTATCGAGGCACGCAAAACGAAATTCCCAATCCAAATTCCGCAGGATGGCGGCAATAAAACGAGATGGAAATTTCTTGACTCTTGTTTGCAATAATTCACAGAAAAAAGTAGCAGTAAATTTGATATTGATAAGAAAATACCTAAGCGCAGTGCAGTGAAATACCAAAGTAGGACAAAATAATGCCAAATAAAATGAATAGAAACTGTACTTAATGAAATACTTGTCTTTAAAGAATCCCTGGGAAATACTTAAGGAAAATGATACTGTGTTGCCCATAACGACAGTACTTGCAAAACAAGGTTAAATTAAATAAATTAGCCATAGTGAGCTCAAGCGCATCATATGGGTTTTTTCTATTAATCAAAAGTGGTGTAGTTTATATTTAAAAGTTATACACATTAATATTAAGAAAATAGTTTAATTGAAAAGACTCGAAAACTTGATGATCTTTTTAACGATTTGTTTTACGACCAATTTGTTTTTGATGCATCATCGGAAGATACAATACTAATTAATTTTTTAGAAACTGCACTTAAATAACAAAAGGGTATTTTATAAAATAGCTTCATAACGTATTTTAATAATGGACTTTTAAATTAAATCGTTGAAACTAGATAAACTTTACACAAAGTTAAAAGAAAAAAGTATTTTCCATTTAATGCAGACTTTATTGATGACACTGTGTTCTTGTTTGTCTTAATTATAATGTGTGTTATCTTTAGAAACAAACTACGTTTTCAAAAATAGTTATTTTATGATGTTACCTTATACAGGGTCAAAAACAAATAAACTTCGCATCACATGTGAACAAATTCTAATAGCCCGATTTAGATTTTGTAGAAAAACACACATTTAGTATGGCAGTACTTTAAAAAAAAAATATGTTTGAGATGAAGCATTGTCAAAACTAAACAGTTTTGTTGAGCGTTATTTTGCAAAGGTGGTGTAATTTACAAAAAATGGGCAAACATCTAAATTATCTTATGCTAAAATTTTTCATATGGGCTAAAAATTACATTTAGAAAATCTTTTTCTAATATTTTTTTTCTATTTTTTGAGATATAACCCAACTTTTTTAAAAAAATTGAAATTTTACAAATAATGCTTATCACGTGACTACAATTTTTTTGCGAAGTAGTAGATATCGGTTGGACTTCTTTTTTTTTGTTAAATATCACGACGTTTCGGCTAGTGGTTATCTCTAGCCATTTTCAAGTGAAACTAAATAAATCTCTTAGCTCCATGACTATTTAGGCATTAATACGTTCACAGATAAGCTATCATCGTTTCAAGAAGGCAACACTACTAGAGGACATTCGCCAACGGTTCGAAGAAATTATAGAATATACACTAGAAAAAGACTACGCCCCTATCCTAAGAAAAATTGACTCTACTTGTGACAAAATGAGAACAAAACAAGAAATCATACACCAAAAGAAATTTTCCAAATACCTGAGCAGACAAGAACGACAACAGCCATCTCAAAGTCAGAGAACAATTGTTAATATATTTGCCAAGGAATTAACCTCAGCAAAAAACTCACTACTTGCCAAAGGTTTAAACTTCACGGTTGCTCCAAAAGACGTTCCCATTCTCGATATAATTAGCGCCGCAGACTCAGCGAATATCGAAGACCATTTTGCCGATGAGTTCAGGTGAAAAATAAGAGAAACTCTAAAAAAATCTAGAAAAACCGAACCAAACATCAGCAAAGACGAGAAAACTGCAACTAACCTACAGAAAGACCCCAGTATTAAAATTTTACCAACGGATAAAGGAAATGCTACAGTCGTAATGAATACTGAGACATGCAATCAAAAAATTGACGAAGTTTTAAGGAAACGAAATTATACATCTCTTGGTAAAGATCCCACATCTGCGATTGAAGAAAGAATTTATCGCGTTCTTAAGAAACATGAAAGGTATATTCCTGAGAGGATCCGGACTCAGTTGACGCCACACCATAGCAAAACTTCACATCTTTATGGACTCCCGAAAATACATAAGCAAGGCATTCCCTTACGACCTATCACGAGTTCCCGGAACTCTCTGACTTCTGTACTTGCTAAATTTCTTCTTTCAATCCTGAGACCATTACAAGGAAATACATCGTCCTGGGTTAAGAATTCGCAACATTTCGTAGAAATTATACGTAAAATAGAAGTACAAACAGAAGACCATTTTATTAGCTTTGACGTGGAAAGCCTATACATCAACGTTCCAGTTAAGGAGTCACTAAAAATCATAAGAGAGAAACTTGAAGAAATCCACACCTTAGCAGAAAGAACATCTTTACCACCATACCCCATTACGGACTTATGGAAAGTTGTTTGACTAATTCCTATTTTCAAGAAAAGGAAAAATTCTACATCCAGGATGATGGACTACAGATGGGATTTTCACTCTCACCGGTGTTCGCAAATATTTTCATGGAATGGTTCGAGACGTTTTCAATTGAATCCGCAACTAAGAAACCAAAGTTATGGCTCAGATACGTAGACGATACTTTTATTATTTAGAGTGGAAACGACGAAGAACTTCGAAACTTCCTTTTTCATCTCAACAATATCAGTCCAACTATTAAACTCATCATGGAGAAAGAATTAGAAAATAAATTACCATTCTCAGATATCTTGGTTGAAAGAAATGACAGACAAATTCGAACTTCGGTTTACAGAAAAGCCACGCACACAGGACAATACCTTAATTATTTATCTAATCGCTCCTACAACACCAAACAAGGAATTATAAGAAATCTCGTAGATAGAGCTTTAACTCTCTGTAACTCTAACGAGAGCTTGATGAAAGAGATAGAATACATTAAAAATGATCTGACAGCCAACGGATACCCAGTTCATCTAGTGGAAATATTTCTAAAACAACGTAGAAATAGGACAATATCGACAAGGAATGAAGAACGGAAACCAGTACTGAACATCCCCTATGTTAAAGGCATTTCAAAAAAAGTTAGAAGGAGCGGAAAACGATAAAAAAATCAACGTTGTTTTTAATTCCAATAACTCTCTGAGAAGTCAGCTCACTAGGGTCAAACCAACAACTCAAAGGGACATCAAGAACTGTGTATATCAGATACCATGTGAATGTGGCAATTCCTACGTTGACGAAACAAAGAGACCTCTTGACGTAAGGATCAAAGAACACCAAAAATGCACATCTCGAAGAGAAACAGGAAAATCTGGTGCCGCCAACTATGCCTGGACTCATGGACACCACATAAAATGGTCTGAAGCTAAAATACTACACCGAGAACAACATTCTAGAAAACGGAAATTTAAAGAAGCCGCGGTTATATATCAGAAACCATCTTTAAATATAAGAAAAGTGTGGAAACCACTTCTTAATAATTGCAAATTAAAACTAAATGCAGCATAAACAAAAGGATTTTGCCGTAGCAGGCATGACTGCGCCCATCTCAGTCACTTCACTGCATTTATTTTTAGTATAAATAGTGCTAAGGGATTTATTTAGTTTCACTTGAAGACGGCTAGAGATAACTACTAGCCGAAACGTCGTGATATTCAACAAAAATAAAGACAATGGGAGTCCAACAGATATCTACTACTTCGCAAGAAATATCGTTGTCTATGACCTTCAAACAAACACTACATTTTTTTTGGTTAATTTTCATCTCGATCGAAGAAGAAATTGATACCAAAGTCAAATTTCAAATAAAGCTATTAAGAAAATCCCATATGATGCACTTTATTGGTCACACTGTATACAGATCCTCAATAACGAAAAGCTTCCCATTCCAGTCCAGTGATTAGCTCCTCCAACTTCATTGACTGTGCCGTATTTTTAAATAATACAGTAACCAGAAGAAAACCTGACTTGATTAAATAGCAGTAAAGAAAAGCAAATCCCTGTATTTACATCACCATCCTTACATTATGGCCTAAATTTATCTACTTCTGACAGTCATGACACAAATTATATAAGACTTAAACATTATATTGTATGTTTTATCAAAACATTCTCTTGAAGATGTACTCGCACATATATAAAGCGTACGAAGTATTTCCAAATAGAAATTATTTCATGAAAGTTCAATGGAATAATGCTATTTTACTGACGGTTTTGCTTTCAGTTTGCGGGTTTAATTCTGAATTCCGAGATAAAATTTATTAGGATGGAATTCATAGACGCCAGGCTTAAACAGTTGTTTATTGATTACGCGTGGAGATGGATACGAATCGTTTAAACGTGAAGATACCGTGATTAATTAAAGCTGTTATGTTTACAGTTCGATACGTTTTAACAGGGAGTATGTACAAAGGACAATCGGATTGAGTTCAGTAAGAAGTCATTGTTTTTGGATTAAAACAGTGTTATCTTTGGATTATTTTCCTGCTTTTTGCCTCCTATACGCATTGGGGAACTGGGGACAAAGTGGGGTCTAGGGGTAAAGTGAATAACTGCTTAATTTAGAATTTGTCTAATAGATACAAGTTAAATTACCATTTGGGTACTACAACCTTTGAAATTGTAAGAAAATGTATTTTTCGGATGCTGTATATTACAGGCAGAAAAATAGTTTCACTACCATCAGTTGATATCCTGATCGATTTAGACGTATCTAACGACCTAAACTTTATTTAAAATTATAATATAATGTACTTCTGAAACCCTTTTTATTGACCCCAAATGTCAGTCTCTAGCCATGTCCGCGCATCTAAATTTTGTATTTGGGCATCCATATTTCGAAAAACATTTAGTTAATATTTTCATTTTCTTTACAGTTATTCAATATTAAAGTACTTACAACTAATTTTGTCAATCTATTGTGAAAAAAATTATCATGTTTTCTGTATATCTATATATTTATATATATATATATATATATATATATATATATATATATATATATATATATATATATATATATATATATATATATATATATATATATATATATATATATAAATCCCGCTATCATTTTTGCGTCATTTTGTTTTACTATCATTTTTGCGTCCACTAAAAATACTAAAGTATATTAAAATATTTTACTCCCTCTGGGATACAGAAGGTACTGGAACAATAAATCAGGTTTTATTTTTCGATATACTTTTAAAATAAAAATAAAAAAATTTTCAAACATTCTTACATCATCCCTGCATCTTTACATCAACCGATCATTTTTGCCTCCGTATATTTAGTTTCAAAGTATCAGTAGTTTCTGCGTCCTGTTATAAGTATATCTGTCCATTACTTATTTGTTTTTGCATCCGCTGTGTTGCCAGATGTTTACGTGAAGTTATAGCGGACAACAATCTAGCTGAACAATATTTTTCAATGGGTTATAATGCTATTTATGCTATGATAAGAAGTCAACTGCAATCAACTAAGTTTCAAGCACTGAAAACTTTTGATAGTATTCTAACGAGTGAAATATGTTTTGAAAACTTAGACTCAATATTAATTATAAAGAGATATTTCTGCTTTCATATCAAATTAAAAATGCATTCTTTATTCTTTAGCTAGTAAAGAAACTTATCCAAGTGTGGAAGCCATTTAAAAATATATCCATTGAAACAGAAAAAACTGAAAAGCAGCAAATTTTGAGTAGAATGTAACTTTTCCACTTTAGAAAAATAAATAAATAACTATTATGTTTTGTGAACTGTTAGGAATAATTAATATTTGTTGTCAAAACTTTTTTTAATGGGTTAGATCAAAAGTAATTAATTGAAAATTCAAAATTGACAATCTTGTATTTTTATTTAAATGGATATTATTCCACACTTGTATTTTTAAAATGGGATCGGTTTTCCTAACGACCTTAAAAACCGCAGTTAATATTGTAAAAAAACGCAGCATTTACGAAAAAAATTTATTTGTCAAACTCATAAGGTAAATATAACCTTAAAATCTAACTTAAATTTCAATTTAACATACATACACAATTTTTTTTCTTTTAAATAGTTTGCTTAAAATAATGCTTGCAAAAATGCTATAATTAAAAAATACTCTGTAAACAATAACAAGAATCCTAATAATTATATTATTTAAAGCTGTTTTGGCGCCTATTCATTTCAGTATAAAAGTTAAGTTGGTAAACAAACTTATTCTTTTTAGAATAAGTATTTTGTACATAAACTTTAATGTGGCGCCATGTTTTATTATCAAAAATTCCAGGATATAAAAGTTTTAGATCCTCTACTTCACATTTTTTAGGAGGCAGTCTTTTTTGTATATAGTTTTTAAGAAAGGATGTTGCTGCATTTTTCTGTTCTTGTGTCTAGGCAATTAGAACTCTCTTATTTCGTTTTGGCACAAAACTCGAGGATGTTGACGATGTGAACATAGGCGATTGCTGTTTTAATAGTTCATCAACTGATTGTTGTTCATCATCAGACGACCCATGTTCCACTATCTCTTCTTCCATATTAATATTAATTTCGTTTAAATTCGTTCCTTTATAATTACCAGCTTTACCTCTTTCCATTAAAATTAACAATTTGGCAAGTTTTGCCGTTTGGAATATATCATCTGGTAAGCGATAAACTTACTTATGAACATCTCTAGTATGTCCCATAAATGTAGACAATTGTTCAATTTCATTTGGAGATAATTCAAAAATCTGACTCAAAGTGGCTAGATGTTTTTTAAGCCGAGTTGACGTTATGGCTTCAGGATTTTTAGCGCCACTTAGTTTAGCATGTTTCTGCATAACTTTATACCCAGTAATTGGAATATCATGGAGAAGTTTAGGAAAAAGGTAAATATTATCATTTTTAACAAAATTATTTCTTAATGAGATAAGTACTTGTAGATGTTGTTGAACATCTGAACTAAAAAGGACAGGAACACCACGATCGCGTTTTCCTCTAGTAACAACTCTTTTAAAAAAAAAAATTTTTTCTGTTTGTGATAGCCTAGCATCACTAAATTCCTCATAAGATTGGTAAATAGGTGCGTTTAGGTACAAATTAATAGGTAAGCGTTGCAGTTCACCCCAGCGCTTTCTGTTTAGCAATATTGTTCTGCAGTATGTAACTTTTAATAAAATTTTATAATTTTTTTCGCTCTTTGGGTTAATTCTTAGTTCTTCTCGTGGGAAGTTGGCGGTATCTATAAGATAATTTCTAAATATTTTTAAATCAGTTCCCAAGGGCACAATTGTTGCTTTATTCCATTTTTTAGTATTGGGACATGCTGCTGCAACAGAAAAAACCACATATTTCCAAGAATCTTGAAGAAGCTGTTGAAAGGTTTTAAAATTTGCTTCTAGTTGTGCAGTAGCAACAGATGAATTGTGTGATCTTCTTTTAACGTTAATCTTATAGCCAGTCTGCAGCATTCTTTCAGTGATATTGAAATATTCATTGCAATAGTAGAGGAGACATAATCTGTCAGGCAAGTATTCAGAGTGATCCGAGCTAAACGTTTCATTTGTGCCTGAAGAGAATGTAACTCTATAGGTTGAACTCCTCTCGCTGTCGATACTTGCAGAAATAATGCTCACCTCCTCGTCGTCTGGCAAATCAGAGTTATTTTCAATAGGACTTATTTTAGCTAATTGATGACTGGAGCCTGATGAAACATCATCACCATAATTGTTTTTTGTCTTATTTTCCTGGGTATCTAAAATAAACAGAACGTAGTTGAAAATATCAAGCAAAAGTAGCAGACGAAAATTACAGAAACATGTAGTTTTCAAGGCAAAATTTTGCGGCATCTGAATTTTCCATGTCCATAAAAGTACTATAGACGGTAATATTCAGTATGTTTAAAAGCTAAAAATCAACTTTTCCGTTTTTCTCTTTTTTTACGAAACAAAGTTCTGCTAAATTTCGCCTGAACTGAACCATTATTACAAATATTAATTTGTTTCATATTAGGTAAAACAAAATTATTAAAACGATTTTATAAAAAATGGATAAATAGTTTTTAATGATACTTAGCTAATAGTTTCTCCGTATCCTGAATTATCTTCAAAATATGTTTTCCAATTTTAATTTAAACTTACCAATAAACACACAATACTCTAAACATCAAAGACCGTCAACCGGCTGTTTAATATACGTCGCACCTAAATTAATTTAAAACTTCACTAAAGCTACCTGAAACAATGTTGTCAGATTTCAAGGACGCAGAAATATCGAAAGGGTGGGAAAAATATATCCATTTGTAATATGCAGCTCGCGAACGCAGCACCATCAGCGGTATTATCTCAAACTATAATATTTACGATTTTTCGATGTTATCGTCATTTTGAAGTCCGCTTAAAAACACTTTTATAAGTACAGTCACGTCATAAGGAAGCATTACACCAAAATTCCATTTCTGCGTCCATATACGGATGCAAAAATACAGGGGACGCAGAATTACATGTAAAAAACCAAATGTATGGACGCAGAACTACAGGAGGGATATATATATATATATATACATATATATATATATATATATATATATATATATATATATATATATATATATATATATATATATATATATATATATGTTTATGTGGCTTTCACGGATTCCCCCGTGTGAGATGCAGTAGCAGTGGATATATCCACATTATGCCGTTGTAGTGCTGAAATCACATTCAGCAAACGTACAACTATATGCAGCTCCGTAAATGAATGAAGTAAAATGCGAAACAGTAAATGCAAACTTCTCCCCATCATATCCTTTCTGTGTTAGAGGTTGCACAGTTAGAATAAATTGTTACAAAACGCAATTTATCCTATTCCACCATCATCGAGATGATGGCCTACCTGTACCACCATACCGAGAAGAAAGTCAAAACTTACCCTCCCCGCCACAATGATACGGCAGAGGTACATGTTTCGTCTCTACTAGACTCATCAGGGTACCGACATGCACCTGGCTGTACAAAGGACAGATCGGAAGGAAGCATGCAAATACTGAACGCGGCTTCGCCGACCTCTCGCCGGATGGCGTATATATGTTTATGTGGCTTTAACGGATTCCCCCGTGTGAGATGCAATAGCAGTGGATATATCCACATCCACATCAGTATTTGCATGCTTCCTTCCGATCTGTCCTTTGTACAGCCAGGTGCATGTCGGTACCCTGATGAGTCTAGTAGAGACGAAACATGTACTTCTGCCGTATCACTGTGGCGGGGAGGCTAAGTTTTGACTTTCTTCTCGGTATGGTGGTACAGGTAGGCCATCATCTCGATGGTGGTGGAATAGGATAAATTGCGTTTTGTAACAATTTATTCTAACTGTGCAACCTCTAACACAGAAAGGATATGATGGAGAGAAGTTTGCATTTACTGTTTCGCATTTTACTTCATTCATTTACGGAGCTGCATATAGTTGTACGTTTGCTGAATGTGATTTCAGCACTACAACGGCATAATGTGGATATATCCACTGCTATTGCATCTCACACGGGGGAATCCGTGAAAGCCACATAAACATATATACGCCATCCGGCGGGAGGTCGGCGAAGCCGCGTGCAGTATTTGCATGCTTCCTTCCGATCTGTCCTTTGTACAGCCAGGTGCATGTCGGTACCCTGATGAGTCTAGTAGAGACGAAACATGTACCTCTGCCGTATCACTGTGGCGGGGAGGGTAAGTTTTGACTTTCTTCTCGGTATGGTGGTACAGGTAGGCCATCATCTCGATGGTGGTGGAATAGGATAAATTGCGTTTTGTAACAATTTATTCTAACTGTGCAACCTCTAACACAGAAAGGATATGATGGGGAGAAGTTTGCATTTACTGTTTCGCATTTTACTTCATATATATATATATATATATATATATATATATATATATATATATATATATATATATATATATATATATTGAAATCACCAACATATTATATATATATATATATATATATATATATATATATATATATATATATATATATATATATATTGTTGCCGGAACCTCTCTCTTTGCGTTTTGTAACAATTTATTCTAACTGTGCAACCTCTAACACAGAAAGGATATGATGGAGAGAAGTTTGCATTTACTGTTTCGCATTTTACTTCATATATATATATATATATATATATATATATATATATATATATATATATATATATATATATATATATATATATATATATATTGAAATCACCAACATATTATATATATATATATATATATATATATATATATATATATATATATATATATATATATATTGTTGCCGGAACCTCTCTCTTTGCGTTTTGTAACAATTTATTCTAACTGTGCAACCTCTAACACAGAAAGGATATGATGGAGAGAAGTTTGCATTTACTGTTTCGCATTTTACTTCATATATATATATATATATATATATATATATATATATATATATATATATATATATATATATATATATATATATATATATATTGAAATCACCAACATATTATATATATATATATATATATATATATATATATATATATATATATATTGTTGCCGGAACCTCTCTCTTTCGTTGGTTTTAGGTATTATTTCTGTCCCTGAAGATGTTTTTCCCGGAACCGAAAAATCGCGTTCTAGTGGCGTTGCGGTCCTGTTAATCGGCGTAGATCCGATTAAGTTTGGAAAAAGTGAACTTTCTAGATTGGTAGAGTTTTCGTACGACACAGAAATATGTCTCTGCGTCCTTGCTCCGTGCGCAACAATATTTGTTTCTTGCGGGAACCGGTTAATAATATTAGGGGCGCTCTGGTTTCACCTTAATCGACCTAGTTTATAAGAATCCCTGTTTCGGTCAATTTGAAAACCCTCCTCAGAGTTAGACACCGATTCAAAGTATTTAATTAAATCTTTCACGGGAGTGTATTTTTGTTCAGTCTCGTCTATAGTTTGTAGGGAGTTTGGGGATTGAGAGTTTGCCGTGTGACGAAGTAGGGCGGCAGGTTTCCCCACCGCCGAGGTCCCACCAATTCCACCCGGGAAGTCCATATGACCACCCGTCTCATTAAACACGGACTGATGGGATGTTTCGTGACTGGACATGTTTTTAAAGGAGAATAATATTAATTTAAACTTGGGGCAAAATTTTATAAAAGATTTAGTCACGATTAGTTACTTGTCACGGTGGGCTTTTAATTAAATAGTTTTTTGCGTTTATTATTATAACAGGAAATTAATAATGTAGAATGTCTGTTGTTATGTTTCTGTCTATCCGTGCGCATCTATAGGTCTGTTCTTTAAACCTATCGTTGTTGATAATATAGATTAACAATAAAATAAATTTTAACAATTCAAATAAACTTAAAATTCTCAAACAAAAAACAAAAATTATTTTCTAGAATAAAAGTAATAAAATCAACTTGTTCCGAGATTTCTATTAAAAGAGAATATCGTTGCAAAAACAAACAAAACGTAATAACTAAGTATAACAATTATCACGAAAAATAACACAATTAATATTAATAAAATATTCGTGTTAGCAAGTGATTAAGATTAAATCTGGCACTAATTTAATCCGAAATTTTCAAAGTATTAGAAATGTCGTGATAAAAAGTTTTAAATACGGCAATGGGTTGCTAGAGCTTCTATCTGCTGACGCAACCTTGCGACGTCGGCCGTCGGCAAGCGGCTTGTTACCGACAAATGCAAAGGAACAAAGACGTCTGGGCGACAGGCGTCTGGGTTTTTCCCAACTTATAAATTTCACTTAAAATTTCGATTTCACACAAAGAAATTTATTTTAATTAGTATACAGTTTTTTACAACGTTATAAACGCGATTATAACGTTAGCATTTTTAATTGAGTATGCTTGTTTATGCAGTTATTCATTTAAATTGTCACAAACAATAGGTTTAACACAAAAGTCTCAAGTTATAGTTTTTTCAGTTTCACGCGGGGAAAGTCTTTATGCAGTTACAAATAATAATAAGATCAGACTCAAAGTAGAGTTTTTTTACGCGAAAATTTATCGCTGGTTTTTCCCGTAGAGCCGAACACTTATCGGACCCTACGGTTAGCCTGGCATGAAGTTTTCTAACAGAACAAACAAGTAGGGCTTAGGCGCACTTTTGGAAAGTAACTTTCGACTTTCCAAACTTACCAAAGTACAACGTTTGGTTGTTTTGCTTGCCTACTTGTTTGTTAAAAAACAGAATTACTACCCTATTCGCGAATGGGGCGCAATCAATAATTTTTCTTCTGGTAGAGAATCTAGGCATTAATTTCTTGGGAGAAATTAAATACTCTAGAGGCTCTCCTATTGAAGATCCCCGGGAGTTTTCGCTAGCTATGTGCAAATGCTAGGTACTAACTCCTCGGCAGCGATCTCACGACGCGTTTATAACCCAGCGAAATGCGTGTAGATTGTCTTTCGAAACTGAAGCTGCGGTGTATACTTCTTCTATCCCACGATGTCAGGCAAGAATAAGAGAGTGAATGTAATTTTGGAATGATATTTATACTTTTCTGAAGGTTGATTTGGCAACCCGCCCTGAAGGTTCCGCGGAGCCAATCAGGGTGGTGCCGTATGAGGGTGCTAATCTACACTTTTTAATATTTAAAATTTACAATAAATTAACGCTGAAATTACAAATGTTGCGTATGTATGTCAGAAACTTTAATTTCCCGCGTGATTTAGTATATGTTTTGTCTACGAAAGTTTATCCTTTACTGTCGTTTTTGCCGTTTTAAGTTTTCGGATTTATATGAGGCAAACTTCCAACCGCTGCGTAGAGTTTGGGCACGTGACTGGGGTGTAGTTTGCTAAGGGAGTCGGACGTTAGTTACAAAGAAAAATTTCAAAGCGTTTCGCTTATTTTGAATTGGACCATTGACATGTAAAACACGTTTTACAACAATATATATATATATATATATATATATATATATATATATATATATATATATATATATAAACTTTCAAACCTCCAAAATATTTTATTGTCGCTTCCTGTAAAGTAAGGAATTGACAAATATTTTTCCAAAGTCTCGTTCCACAATTTCCTTCTTTGAAAAATTCAAATTAATTTTTTTTATATTCTTCTTATCACAATTTTTTTTCTATTTCTTGTTGTCTGAGAGTTGAAAATTTACTTCACAGGACAAAACTTGGAGACTTTTATTATTTACTTTAAATAAATTATTTTAAAAAATTCTTTTTAATTAACAACAAAATGCATAACCTCCTTCAAAAATAAAACATTTGGCTTTTGTTTACTGTTAACGTATGAAAACTCCCGTTTCCTCTTAAAACAATTGAAAATATGAGGTTATGAAAATTTTTGGGAGCACGAGAGACGAATCATATGAAATTTCTGCAATCTGATTGGTTAGATTTTATGACACCTGGCACCTTGATAAATTTTACTACCTTGAAAAATTGCAACTTATGAATGCTTTTGAATTTAACCAATTTTGACTGGAATTTTCATGTTTAAATTAATATATGGACCTAAATTTAACGAAATTTTTAACGAAAATATCAGTTCTAAATTATTTACTTAGTCAGCAATTTTGGAATATATTGTCTTTTTCTTGAGACTATATCTAATTATATATATTATAAATTAAACAATACATCCTAAACTATGCCTAACTCTTTTTTATCCTAATCTAAACCATGTTTACTGGTTTATTATCCAATAATGCTTCATCTTAACCCTTCTGTGTCTGATTTTTTTCTTTCAATCTCAAATAAAATTGAGTCTTATCACTTATTAATACAGCATATATATATATATATATATATATATATATATATATATATATATATATATATATATATATATGTATGTATGTGTGTGTGTCTATAAAAATATAAAAATATATTCTTTTTAGATGAAATTCCGGCCCAAAAATTCAATTGTATGAAAAAAGAGTATAATTTTCTTATAATTCAAATAAATCATTTCTCACTAAACAGCTGATCAAATCTTTGATAACGGCCATTCATTTTTTAAAATAAAATCTGTAAAGTAACAAATGGTATCCCATTTATCATACACCATAGTCTAACCAAGATTAACATAATTTAATTTATCATCCCGAAGTATTTTGGAACATTTTTAACGCTGTTCGAAAGCCTCTATTCTCTAATGTTCTTAATCCTGACTAATACCCTAAATCTTGAATAATTTGCTGCCTTGAATCGAATTCGAATTCTGCGTCTTATTCTTTTACGTTTATTTCTATAGAGCTGAAATTAAGCATTTCCGTGCTTGAAAACAACTTTGTTTATTTGTTTATATATATATATATATATATACATATATATATATATATATATATATATATATATATATATATATATATATATATATATATATATATATTTATTTATTTGGTTATTTTGTTGGGAATATGGTTCATTTTTATATTGAAACTACATATAAAGGGTGTTTTTTATAGAGGTATAAAATTTTAAGTTGGCAACACTTTTTTAATTGGCGGCCATTTTGTCAGCTGTCAAGTGATTTATGTTCAGTTTGGTTTGGCATTTCAACATGAATAGACTGACGCCTGAACAACGCTTCCAAATTGTGCAAATTTATTGTGAAAATCATGGTTCTGTTCGAAATACGTATCGCGCACTACGTCCATTTTACGGTCAACATAATCGTCCATCAGAGCAATTAATTCGATTAACTATGGAACGTTTATGCACCACGTTTACTCTAAAAGATAATACGCATCCACAGAGACGTCGGACAGTGCGTACAGAAGAAGGCATTGCTGCTGTAGAGCGTAGCGTAGAGGAAGACCCGAATCAGTCTATCCGCCATCGTGCACAGGAATTGGATATGTGTCCATTCACTTTATGGAAGGTTTTGCGGAAAGATCTTGGTTTGCGTGCTTACAAAATCCAATTCGTGCAAGAATTGAAGCCACACGATCACCTAGCAAGGCGTAGATTCGGTGAATGGGCCCAAAACAAGATTGCCATTGATGCCGATTTTCATAAGCGAATTTTGTTTAGCGATGAAGCTCACTTTTGTTTGAATGGATACGTTAATAAACAAACTGCCGTATTTGGAGTGGTGATAATCCTCAAGTGTATGTTGAGACACCGTTACATCCAGAAAAACTGACTGTTTGGTGTGCTTTATGGGCTGGTGGAATCATTGGTCCGTACTTCTTTAAAAACGATGCTGGTCAGAACGTTACAGTCAATGGTGACCGCTATATACTGACTTTTTCGTTCATCAATTGAACAACCATGATGTGCAGGAGCTGTGGTTTCAACAAGACGGCGCAACATGTCACACAGCTCGTGCCATAATTGATTTATTGAAGGAAACGTTTAGTAACCGCATAGTTTCACGTTTCGGACCCGTGAATTGGCCTCCAAGATCGTGCGACTTAACGCCGCTAGACTATTTTCTGTGGGGATATGTGAAGTCGCTAGTCTACGCCGATAAGCCCCAAACGATTGATCACTTGAAGGACAACATTCGCCGCGTTATTGCCGATATACGGCCACAAATGTTGGAAAAAGTCATCGAAAATTGGACCTCCAGATTAGACTACGGCCGAGCCAGCCGTGGCGGTCATATGCCAGAAGTCATATTTAAATTATAATGCCAGAAGGTTATCTTTCGAATAAAGTAAATTTCATGTCAATTTAAAAAATTCATCTTTGTTTTATTCCATTTAAAAGTTCTATACCTCTATCAAAAACACCCTTTATAAAGTAGTCATACCTATTGTATATATATATATATATATATATATATATATATATATATATATATATATATATATATATATATATATATTTTTATTTTTCAGGACGTTTCGATTCTTTCGAATCTTTTTCAACAGATGGTTTCGGCGGATGCTACAAAAATGTACAGTTTTAATATTATTATATATGGAATAAGGAGTTAAAAACTGACCATTAAGAACAGAGATTTTTGTTTTAAACAAAAATTAATTACATCACAAACCAATTGTAATCACTCACTGTTTTGTATATTCACTTTTCAAAAGTATTTTTAAAAGTCCAGTTAGAAGAATGGACACTATATTTTTAACCCTATAACTGCCTTGACTTAACTGAATGTGGAACCCAGATGGAGTATGTTTTAGGTACTTTAAGTGGCGTAAAAAGTTTGGATCTTTTAAATGAACTGATATCTTTCTGAAAAAATATCGTGATTCAATTTAAAAGAATTGAAAACGGAAAATTGTTTGAAAACTGAAACTAACAAAGAAAAACGAGAATTTTACGAAATGATTGCAATAAAAAAAATCCGAATGCCGTAAACGATAAAACAGACATCAATAATCTAAATCACATTTATTTCAACATATTAAAATAAACCAATATAAGGGAATTTCTAAAATAAATAAAACAATAAATAAGAATAATTATCCGCTTTCAATTCTCCTTAATTGAATCACGATATTTTTTCAGAAAGATATCACTTCAATTAAAAGACCCAAACTTTTTACGCCACTTAAAGTACCTAAAACATACACCATCTGGGTTCCACATTCAGTAAAGTTAAAGCAGTTATAGAGTTAAAAATGTAGTGTCCATTCTTCTAACTGGACTTTTAAAAATACTTTTGAAAAGTGAATATACAAAAGAGTGAGTGATTACAATTGATTTGTGATGTAATTAATTTTTGTTTAAAACAAAAATCTTATGTTCTTAATGGTAAGTTTTTAACCTGTTATTACATATATAATATTATTAAAAATGTACATTTTTGTAGCATCCACCGAAACCCTCAGTTGAAAAAGATTCAAAAGAATCGAAACGTCCTGAAAAATAAAAATATATATACAATAAGTATGACTACTTTGTATATGTAGTTTCAATATAAAAATGAACCATATTCCCAAGAAAATAACCAACTAAAAATATATTGAATGGTTCAAGAAAAATTAATTCCTATATAACATATATATATATATATATATAAATATATATTTTATTATTTGCTTGGGATTAGGTTCTCATTTAAAATATGTTTTTCATCGCTTTGACTTTTCGTTCTTTATTTAGAACATTTTCAAAAGCAATCGTCTAAAACGAATTATGAATATAATATAAATACAACCATTACACACACTTAAAATTCAACATTTAAAACTATAATATAACATTTAAAACAGTAATCAAAAACTGAAACAATGATTATTTAAAAGATTCTTTTTAGTAAATTTTACGCCCCTTGAGATTTCGTCAAAACTATTACTAATATCAACAAACCACCAAGCACTTCAATTTTATATTCAGGGACATGATGAACAAAAACTTTAAAAAGTTTATTTTTGCTTTTAAGGAGATATATACATTTTTTGATGTTATTAGGTGAATATACTGCGTCTAAATTATACTGTAGATTTGACTAAGATTGTTTATGTCACCTATGTCATTTCCTTTATTATTAACTTATGATAATTTTTGACCCTATCGACTATTTTCGTATCTTCAAAGTTAAAAAAGTGCTTTTCATTCTTTTCATGTTTTGTCAATGCTGTAGTAGCATTTTTGGTATATTTATGTTCATTTAGTCGATTTTTTAATAATTGACTTGTCATCCCTATTTTTTGGGCAGTTTGCACACGGAACTGAATATACAATATTGGAAGTTTTCATAATTGGTGTTTTGCTTTTCAATTTGGTAAAGATTGAGTTCAATTGGTTGTAATTTTGTGGCATGCAACAATATGTTGTTTTTTTTAAATATATTTTAATTTTTCTGAAAGATTTGTTGTTTAAGGTAATGCTATGTATTGTTTTAATGTTTCCTGTTGTGAATCATCCTTGTATATGGTTCTTAGGTTGTTTTACTGTTTGTATGTTCTTTTTAAATAATTTCTTCGATATCTTTAATATTAAAATTGTTTTGTGTAAGTGTTTCCTTAACTTTTCTTAGAGTCGAAGGTCTGAAGGTAGAGGATGTTAGTAAGGTGGCTCTGTCAACCAAGGTCACGACAACAATTCTTCTTTGGTTTTTTAAATGATTTGAAAAGTTGTTCAGACATCTTCCCGACCAGGTTGGTTTGGTATACCACTGCGTTTGAATTTTATCATTTTTGCATATTAAAATTATGTCTCGGAAGTTTATTTTTCCATTTACTTCAAATTCTGATATAAATTTTATTAGCTATGGAAATTATTAAATTGTTGTACAAAGTAATTTATTTTGTCATTAGGAATTGTCATTAAATAATCGTTAACGAAACGTTTAAAGAAAATCAAGTCTAAATTTAGATTTTGAATGACTCTTTCCTCCAAACATTCCATGACTAGCTGGGCGATTGAGGATGAAATAGGTAATCCCATTGCACCACCAACTTGCCTGTAAAATTCATTGCCATATTGAGAGTAGTTTGCTGATAATGTCAAACTTACAGCTTCTATAAAACTATTCTTGGACAAAGTTGTGTAGTGTTTCAGCTCTTCCCGTTTTTCAGATAATATAATTTTAACCAGATCGTTCAGAATCTATAGTGATACTACGTCCAGGGAGATAAGTTTGTAATTTTGTGGGACACTTACGGTAACTATATATTTTTTAAACCAAAGAAACCTTTAATATAAATGTTATTTTTTCCTGTAATATTTGAGATACAGCCTGAGAGATATATTGTATGGTGGAAACAATAGGTCTTAATGGAATGTTTGGTTTCTATAATTTAGGTAGTACATATATTTTTGGAGAAATAACATTATGGATTGAGAGATTTTTCGTATCAGCGTAACTAATTTTTTTTGTTAGTAATTTCTTGACGAATTCATTATTTTCCTTTTGGTTTATGTTTGTTAGATCGCCATTTATTTTCTCGTAGATTATTTGGTCATTCAACAGTTCATTTATTTTGCTTTCATAATCAGATTTATTCATCACTACTGTTTTATTGCTCTTGTCTGAATTTAAAACAATTATTTCGGGGCTTTCTTTTAAAAAATTACGTGTGCGAGCTATTTATGTTTTGTTTTGTAAGTTGTTGGCCTTAATTTTTTAATGCGTGATTTTTATTTTATGATTGGTGATAACATTTGTCACTTCTGCTCTAATTGTATCTTTATTGTCTTGTGATTTGTCCTTTATTGCCAACTCAATGAAGGCTATATATTCGGCGACCTCACTTCAATTAACAAGTAGTTTCCAATTTGTTTTGTAAATATACCTCAATTAGAATTTGAGATTTAAAAAAATATGTTTGGGGGTGACTCACCCCCAAATACTACTTCATTTTTTGAAAGCCCAAAACCTATCAACTTGAGTTAATTATGGTATTCGTTTTTTTTTCAATTTCATTAAATTTCGTAATTTTTGGAATTAAATTACGTTCACTAATAGATAGTTTACCTTTATAAAAAATAAGCGATGATATTCTTGGGGATGAAAATACCTTAGTTCAACATCATTTCAAATATCAAGTAAATTCTATTTTATTTTTTTAAGTTATCTCAATTAGAACTTGAGATTTAAGGAAAAAAAATATTTGGGGGAGGCTCACCCTCTTTTACTAGTTATTTTTAGAAACGTCGAAACCCGTCAGCTTAAGTTAATTATGATATTCGTGAAAAAATATTTTCAAACAATTATATCAAATTTCGTAATTTTTAAAATTAAATTACGTGCGCGAATAGTTGGTTTACCCTTTTAAAAAATAAGGAATAATATCCTTAGGGATGAAAAAATCATAGTTTAATATTATTTCGAACAAGTAATTTTCATTTTGTTTTGTAAAGATATCTCACTTAGAACCTGAGATATTTCAAAAATACTGTTTTTAATGGTGAACTTTAAGGACGGTTTTCAGCCCTTTATAATGAATCTCCGCAGATAAAAAAAATACATGTCTCTTATTTTTGTATCCTCTACAACATACTGAAGTTTCATTAAAATCGGAGCCGGACATTTTAAGTACCTTCCTTATTAGTGAGTAACGTTATTTTAAATTTAGTTTAGATTAGTTGTTTTGAACTTGGCCGGAGGCTCTTTTAAATAGCCAAGAAATAACTACTTACGCTTTTGATTGAAAATGTTTTCCTTAAAATTTTTCAATTAACAATTTTAATTTAATACCCATTTTAATTATTTAATCTTGGTTTCATGAAAATTAATTAAAATCGTCGTACAAATACAAAAGCCCTAATATAACCAGGGTTTGACACATACATAACCTTTATTCCAGTCAGGAATTTGACCGGCAGCAACAAAAAGGATGAAACAAAGTTTAAATTTGTTTTAAAATAAACACAATAAAGCCGAAAAGTTTCGTCCCTTTTGTGATTATTTAACCTCAATAAAAGCTTGTAAAATATTTTCGGCTTTCTTGCATAAACCGCCAAGAGCCGATTTACAAAACCTTTGTTAATTATATTTTTCTTTCCGTTACAAAATTGACGTTAAAGGCCTTATAAAATAGAAATTGCTGACAATTTCTGTTTCTTTTCATAGTATCCTATACACAAAAACCTCCAAAAACGATTATTTGTAAAGAAACTTTGACGAAATACATTTTGTCAGTCAATAAACTTTTACTTTCTTGTCCTCTTTACTTTTAAAGATATTATCCTAGTTTAAAATATTAAAGATGTTGGCAACCCCGCTTTTCCTTTCGTCATATTTAATTAATGAAACATAAATAAAGGAACTGAAAAAATATATTTTAGTATAAAATAATAATAATGTCTGGCCAGCAGTGTGCTGCAGCCAGCAGTATACTTGTCGCCACTGTAATGCGTAGACAGTACAGCCAGCAACGCCAGCTATCCGCTGACCTTTAATCATATCCTTTCTTTACCTTTTAAACATCCCTCTGCCCTGACCCACTTACACTCAATTCCTACATAATTCCTTAGGAGCCACTTTCTTTCAGCTTTCCGACTGGACCCGGCAACGAATAGATCCAGGGTTTCCCTCAACCAATCGTAGGAGGCGATTAAATGGGGAGAACTTTTAAATTTTAAATAATGAAAGGTCGATTGCAAAACATAATATACCCCAGGTGGGTAGGACCCATAGTCCACAATCCCACACCGCAGAAGCGGTCTGCTCCACGGATTCTGGGGGGAGCAACATTTCGACATCGCAAACTTCAAGTGGCAGGGTATTGAGGAGGCGAACCCCTGTCGAACAAGAAGCTAGAGCCCAACAGCAACATGAGAGCCAAACAACAACGAGAGCTCAACCTTCCGAAGGTGCCGCGCAGGAACCTCAGCCAGCGCTCACTCAGGCGGGACTTCCAAGACAGCGCATGAGATGGACAACATCCATAAATGAAACAGTAATGCGCATTTTTTATAGGGTGACTGAACTAGGACGTTGTCTATAGCCGAAACAATCGGCTATAGACAACAGCTTCATGCCGAATTTTGTAGGGAATATCCACACCTACAAGTGTCACAACAGAGAATAGCAGACCAATATAGAACTATTCTCCGAAATAAATTTATCTCAGAAGCGCGACTGAACATCATCAAAGCGGAAATAGAACGAGAGATAAGAAGCACCGATGATTACAATGAACAAACCCCAGAACCTGCGCCACAGCTAGACCCAGAGACTCAAGAACAACCAAACAATGGCATGAGAGTTGACATCGCTGTGGACAGGCAACAACAACAACACGAGGGTCAGATAACTTCAAGAGCTCTACCCGCCGAAGATGCTGTGCGGGAACCTCAACCAACTCTTACTCAAGCGGGACGACCAAGACAACGCATAAAATGGACTTTGTCCATGAACGAGACATTAATGCGGATTTTTTATAGGGTGACTCGACTAGGACGAGAGATGATCGGCTACAGACAACAACTGAAGCTCGGCTTTATAGCATCAAAGAGGAAATTGAATGTGAGATCAGAGGCACTGACAATAACAATAATCCGATTGCTGAACCTGAGCCACAACCGGAACCTGAGGTCCAAGAACAACAGGAACAGCTGAATGACGAAACCCAACAGGACAACACTGAAATCTTTTATCAAAAACTGTCATCGGAAATGAGTGTTGCGGTGTTGGAGTATGATGGAAGCAATCCGTTAAGAAGACCGGCACTGCCAAAAATTAATTCATCCAAAAACCTGGGTGCCGTGTTAGACATCATGAACAATCGGATTTTACCAGCTTATGTTTCAGATGCCTACACTCTGGAGTTCTTACATATGACCATATACTGTGCCGCGACTGCTATAGCTAGAGCTCTAGAAATTAAAGTAACAACAGAGCGCCGTTCAGCAAGAACAGAACCCAACACACCGCCATGGAAAGACGTCTAAATAAGAAAATTGAAAATCTTCGAATAGGACAGCTGACGGAGTACATCAGGGGCACAAGAATTAGTCGACTGCAAAGGCGAGTTGAAGAAATCATGAATCGTGTCAGATATCATTCGCAACAAGATCCAGCGAATGTTAATGCTCAGCAATGCCTTGATTCGCTGAAACAGAAGCTCTCTATTATTGCAGGACGGCTACAGAGGTACAAAACCAGCAATAACCGAAAACGAGACAATGCGCTCTTCCAGCGATCAGAAAAGACTTTCTACCGTAAGCAAACTCTCCACCTAATATAGCAGATAATAGATATCCCAATAGAGAGCAGGTAGAAGAGTTCTGGGGAAAGCAACTTTCTACACCAGCCGATTGTAACATCGCAGCTGGCTGGATCTATGAAGAACACCAAGTCTGCCAAGATTACAGCCAGATGCAGTTTGAGCCATTTACCACCGAGGAAATTTCAAGAATAATCTAGGAATCCCATAACTGGAAAGCTCCAGGTCTCGATGGGATCCAAAACTACTGACTCAAGAAGTTCTGATGTATGTACCATCAGCTGGCCAATCTTATTAATGATTTTTTTCTTAACCCAGCAAAAATGCCATTATTCTTGACCGAAGGTATTACGTACCTCCTACCAAAGGATCAACATAACCCACATGACCCAGCTAAGTATAGGCCGATCAGCTGCCTACCCACACTGTATAAGGTGATCACCTCCTGCTTGACCCAACGCATCTATGCACATTGTGAGCAAAATAACATCATTGCAACTTAAGGATGCACGAGGGGAGCAATGGGATGCAAGGAACAATTGATTGTTTACTTTGTTATATGTCACCAAGCCTGTGCCAACCGAAGAAACCTCTTTGCTGCCTACGTGGATTATAAGAAGGCCTTCGACTCGGTGCCACATGAGTGGCCCAAAACTATATTGAGAATGTATAGAATCGATAGTAATTTTGTTTCCTTTTTAGAACGCATCATATCAACCTGGAGAACTAAGATCCAATTGCAAGTGCCATCCAGCGACACCATCGAAACTAACACCATTCCGATACGAAGGGGAATATTTCAGGGTAATTCACTTAACCCATTGTAGTTCTGGCTTGCAATGAACCCACATCACGCCGTTTGAACTTCACCAGGTGCGGCTTTGGTGTTAGAAATAACAACGAAGAGATAGTCAGAGTGAATCATCTTCTATACGTGGATGATCTTAAACTAATGGCTGCTACCAGAAACCAGCTGGAACAAATGCTTAAAATTGTAGAGGAGTTCTTCGGGGATATCGGAATGCAATTTGGACTTGATAAGTGCCGTATATTGAACACCGTTAAAGGGCAGATACAACCGGGGGTTTTTAAAATGCAGAACGGTAAAACTATAGCTGCAATGGAAGCAAACCAAACATACAAATATCTAGATATGAAACAGGCTAAAAGAATTGACCATGGCACTATGAAAGCCGAATTGACAACCGAATTTGTCAGGAGGGTAAGGCGGGTATTACGCACTAACTTATATAGTAGAAATTTGTTTAAGGCGCTCAACACGTATGCTTGTTCTGCGCTGAGCTACTCTTTTGAAATTGTAAAGTGGAGCAGGACGGACATCCAAAACCTACAAAGAAAAATAAGGACACTCCTAACAAAAGCACAAAAACATCACCCTCGGAGTGCCATTGAACGTAAAATACTTCCAAGACACCAAAGAGAAAGAGGATTGGTGGATATTGGTAAGCAGTTCGACCAACAAATAATAAACTTACGTTCATATTTCCACAGGTTAGCGAACTCTTCCACAATACATCGAGCAATATGAGAGACAGACGATTCAACGCCGTTTCAGTTGAGGGAACAAGATATTATTTCTCACCACCAAACAGACCAAGAGAAGTTACAAACCTGGCTATAGAAGCCACTTCATGGACAGCATCCAAATGGGGTTAATCAGGACAATGTCGACAACTCAGCGTCGAACTATTGGTTGATTTCAGGACAGATGTTTCCGAAAACGGGGGGCTTCTTGTTAGCTATCCAAGATCAAGTTATTTCGGCGAAGAACTATCGGAAGTTCATCATTAGAGATCCCTCAATAGAAAATGACCAATGCAGATATGGCTGTCGAACATCAGAGACAGTCCAGCACATAATTGGAGGATGCCAAGCGTTTGCCGCAACCGAGTATAAGCAAAGACACGACTCAGCTGCTAAGATACTCCACCAAGAGTTAGAAGAAAAGTTAAACTTATTACAGATAGGAAAAGTGCCTTATTACAAATACAATCCGGAGCCTATACTTGAGAACAACCAGTTCAAGTTATATTGGGACCGAACGGTTCTGACGGATCAGACAGTTGCCCGTAATAGACCAGATATTATACTAATAGATAAAATTTCTAGGTGAACTACACTTATCGACATCGGTGTACCTAACAATAACAACATATGGCCAAAATACAACGAGAAGATCGCCAAATACAGAGTTCTGGAGGTGCAAATCCGAAGACAATGGGCAATGAACAGCGTCCAGATGATTCCCATAATATTCTCAACAACTGGAGTGATACCAAAGAACCTCCTGCAGAACATCAAAGGACTGGGTCTTAGTGAGCATCTGTATAAACCGATGCAGAAAGCTATTCTCGTAACAACCGTGCGAACCGTCCGAAAGTTCGTGAGAAATACAGCAGACCACGTCACCTAGGACCCGATAACATGGAAAGGGTTCCCACAGAGCATCAAACTTTTGGTATCTTTGTGTACCTGGTATGAGTCAATATTCCCTGGAGGGAGTGCGAAGCCGTTTGGCTTGCAAATCTTATAATAATAATAAGTAGAATATTTCAGGGCGATTCATTTAGCCCATCGTGGTTCTGCTTAGCCATGAACCCACTATCACGCCGTTTGAACTTCACCAGATGCGGCTTTAGTATTACAAATAACAACGAAGAGGTAGTATTAGTGAATCATCTTCTATACATGGATGATCCTAAACTGATGGCTGCTACCAGAAGCCAGCTGGAGCAAGTGCTTGAAATTGTAGAGGAGTTCTCCGGGGATATCGGAATGCAATTTGGACTTGACAAGTGCCGTATTTTGAACATCGTTAAACGGAAGATACAACTAGGGGCTTTTGAAATGCAGAACGGTGATACTATAGCTGCAATGGAAGCGGACCAAACATACAAATATCTAGGTATGAAATTGGCTAAAAGAATTGATCATCGCACTATAAAAGCCGAATTGACAACCGAACTTGTCAGGAGAGTAAGGCAGGTATTATGAACTAACTTAAATAGTAGAAATTTGTTTAAGGCGCTCAACACGTATGCTTGCTCTGAGCTAAGCTACCCTTTTAGAATTGTAAAATGGAGCAAGATGGACATCCAAAACCTGCAAAGAAAAATAAGGACACTCCTAACAAAAGCACAAAAACATCACCCTCGGAGTGCTATTGAACGTACGATGCTTCCAAGACACCAAAGAGGAAGAGGATTGGTGGATATTGGTAAGCAGTTAGACCAACAAATAATAAACCTACGTTATTATTTCCACAGGTTAGCGAACTCTTCCACACTACATCGAGCAATATGCGAGGAAGACGATTCAACGCCACTACACTTGAGGCAACAAGATATTATTTCTTACCACCAAACAGGCTAAGAGAAGTTACAAACCTGGCTACAGAAACCACTTCACGGACGGCATCCAAATGAGGTCAATCAGGACAATGTTGACAACTCAGCGTCGAACTATTGGCTAATTTCAGGACAGATGTTACCGGAAACGGAGGCCTCTTGTTAGCTGTCCAAGAACAGGTTATTTCGACGAAGAACTATCGGAAGTTCGTCATTAGATATCCCTCAATAGAAAATGACCAATGCAAATATGGCTGTCGAACATCGGAGACAATCCAGCACATAACTGGAGGATGCCAAGCGTTTGCTGCTTCCGAGTATAAGGAAAGACATGACTCAGCCCCTAAGATACTCCACCAAGAGTTAGCAGAAATGTTAAACTTATTACAGGTAGGAAAAGTGCCTTATTATAAATACAATCCGGAGTATATTCTTGAGAACAACTTGTTCAAGTTATATTGGGACCGAACGATTCTGAAGGATCAGACAGTTGCTCACAATAGACCGGATATTATATTAATTGATAAAATTTCTAGGCGAACTACACTAATCGACATTGCTGTACCTAACAACAACAACCTGAGGCCAAAATACAACGAGAATATCGCCAAATGCAGAGACCTGGCACCGAAAATGACCTATTTGACTGAGCTGTTAAAATTAGATCTTAATTTCTGTTATCAGGAAAGAGTTGGCTGATATAATCCTTACAATTATTTGACATCCAGGTATCAGCATAAAATGAAATTCATTGATTAGTTCAGTGATATAAAATACATAAGAATACCAAAAAAAATTCCAAAAGGAAAAAAATGTTTTAAAATTCAAAACAGTGTTAATAAATGTTAAGTTAGAAAACAATAGTGGAAATAATAAAAGGTCTCATTTTACTCCTAGAATTCACATCGCTCCAACTTCCCCTACTAAAATTTTGTTTATTAATATTCCAAAACATGTAAAATACAAGTTACCGGAGTAAATTACAATTTTAAACCGTAATAAAAGGAAGAAACATTGTGAGTTGCGATTAAACGTTGTTATAGGAACGTGTTTACGTCCCCTTTATGTAAAAACAGGTCATAAAAAGTTTAAATTCAATTTAAGCCTTATGGGACCTTTAAAAGCCGTTTTTGTAAGCTTTCGGGGCGATAATTTATTTCGTGATTTAATTTACGTAATCCCGATTTTCATAAAGTCGCTAAAATGACCCTTTAAATTCCTCCAATGCGACCTAAAAAAATAATTATACCTTTTATTAAAAAGTTTTGATTTCAGTTAATATTCAATTAAAAAATTGTTTGTACAGGGCGATCTGAACAGAAATTGTAAAAACACATAAATACAACGTAGTTTAATTTTGTTTTAAATTTCAAGTACCCTAAAAATGAGAATTTATACTGATACACGTCATCGTCCTGACTGATTAGCTGACATATCAACACACAGCCCAAACTATTAGATAATATAATGAAATTTTGAAAAAAGTTTGGCAACACCATGTGGGCATCCACTAAGAAAAAAATTTTCAAAATTCGCACTCCAATAAGGTAAAAAGGGGTAAATTGTTATTTGATAAGTTTATCGATATCACTTGACTAAACAAACACAGATATGGACTCGACCTTGGTTTCAAAGGATAACTCACAACAATATCCAAAAATTGATTTCTAGATTTTTCGATATTCACATTTCGAAAAGGGTAAAGGTTTTTTTTTATCGAAATAATACTCTTCATTTGCTTGCACATTTTGCTAGTCTAGCAATTGGAGAGAAGTCAATGTGTCAAATTAAAATCAAAACCATCACCTATACCAGGGGTATTCAAACTTTTTAGCCTAAGGGCCCCCCTGACTCCTCCAATGAGAGCCAAGGGCAAAGATCTATCTAGCTCATGGTACCAACTTTGAATTACACGAATATTCGTGTGAATGGGATATGTTTTATGTGGCGCGGGGCGCGGGAGGGGAATCTGCTCCGTTCACAATTTACAGTTTATATATGTAGGCAAGTATCAAAAAAATTTTATTGAAGTTAAGATTGCCGATGTGCGGGCTGTGTGGTATGTATTGTTACAATTAATTACGTCCATGGTAAATGTATAATAATGACATCTTGCGAAGAGTAAATCAGATAAGTGCGGGATATGGCGAAGCTACTTTACTTAGTTAGTCAAAGTATACAACGCCATCTTGTAGCGAGCAGCAAATTCGAGTATTTTCGAGAGTTTCGAATACGTTCTATGCACCGAGGCCGCGTGATACAAATATGTGGGACAATCGAGAATTCGACAGTTCCAAACTTTGAATTAGGAGCGACACATGCGGACTAAAAGAGGAAACATATGATGATGTGTCTTTTTTGACTATAGTTTCTTAGTGAAAATATAGTGTGTTTCTAATTAAAGTGTCTTAAAGATAGATCTTGTGCATTTAATCAAAAATCCCGCTCTTAATAATATTTATAATAAATAAAATCTATATGACATTATTTTAATTTAAATCAACATCCCTTTTGGGTAGAATTATATAAGTATGAAACGCGCTACCCAACGTGTATCGAGTTCTAACATATATCTTTTTTAATTCGCCGTCGCGCCATCGCATGGCGGTTTTATGAAACATTGTTAATTTATGTTGCTCTTCTGTTGAGTGAACCATCGAGATGTCGCCTTTGTTGTCTTGTTTGCTGCTTTTTAATTGTAAAATCAGCTTATAGGACACAAATGCGAGGTGATGATTTGTACTGAATGCAATGGCCTGACTAGTCCCATTTTAGGACGAAACAGTTCTCCACACTTTTTAGCACGAGAGCAAAGTTTATTGACAAATCATGTGTCGGCTTAGCCGAAATTTATTTTATTTTGAAGCTATACTGACGAAAACGAAATCTATATATATATATATATATATATATATATATATATATATATATATATATATATATATATATATATATATATACATATATATGTATATATATATATATATATATATATATATATATATATATATATATATATACATATATATATGTATATATATATATATATATATATATATATATATATATATATATATATATATATATATATATATATATATGGAACTTTTCCAAATACATAGACCGTGTAATTGCATATTTTTAAAAAATTTTTTACCGCTTCGAGGTATATTCAAATGTTCGTCTGTACTGTTTAAGATAACAGTGCGGCATCAAGTTCTGCGGGTAATTTCCTGCCGATATTTTACCATATGGGGATTTTAAGTAGAGTTATTTTCTGTGTATTTTGCTCTCGGTTCGTTACATTTCGTAAAAAACATCGTTATATATAACCTCCAAACAAAGACTACCACTAAATATGGCATAAATGACACTAATCTTGTTTTTTCTTCTTTAATATTTATTAAAAAATCTTGTGTTCGCTTGGTGGAGATTTATTTTATTTTAAAATTATATGGACGAAATCTTATCTGTCTATATATACCGGGTGTCCCAGGCCACTCGACATAGTTATATCAAAGTTTAAAATTCTCAAAAACCCCGTTTCCCTAGATTTTAAAAGAGGTGGACGGGTGGTCTGGGACACCCGGTATATACTAGATACCTCGCAAAAAACATCGTTGTCTATAACCTCCTAATAAACACTACCACTAATATTGCATAAATGATTTTGTTTTTTTCCTTTTTTAATCCTTTTTCCTATATTTTTTGTTCTACCTGCTCTATATACAATTCTATTTTTCTCAAATCTAGAAGTTTTTTGACATTATTTGATTTATAAAAATATATAAATAATTGAATTTGATACCAAATAACCTTAAAGGTTCTGCATATAAATCCTCATAATTGCCATGCGAAGGTGAGAAAAATCTTGGAATTTGCGTATTTTTTTATTGTGACTGACACAAACAAGAAGGAAGCAAATTTTTTACGGGCTCGTTTTGACTCCGAAAACGGACTTTAATGAGCTGAAACTTAACGTAAACAAGAAAATGTAGGTGTTCCTTGAGGTATTTAATTAGTTTTGTTAAGAGATAGGGATGGCAGTTTTACGACTTAGGGCCCATCCTCGGAGCACTGAAAGTTCCAAAAACAGACTTTTTACCAGATTCAGGACTCTGCTAAAAGGTATAAAATAGTTGAAAAGCTAATTAGGAGTTTATTGCAACAAGACATTAAATTATATTATATCGTTATAAATCTGTAAGAACTGATCAAATGATTTTTTGCCATATATATATATATATATATATATATATATATATATATATATATATATATATATATATATATGTGAAGTAAAATGCGAAACAGTGAATGCAAACTTCGCCCCATCATATCTTTTAATAAAACACAATTCATCCTATTCCACCACCATCGAGATAGTGGCCTACCTGTACCCCCATACCGAGAAGAAAGTCAAAGCTTACCTTCCCCGCCACAGTGATACGGCAGAGATACATGTTTCGTCTCTCACTAGACTCATCAGGGTACCGACATGCACCTGGCTGTGCAAAGGACAGATCGGAAGGAACCATGCAACACTGAACGCGGCTTCGCTGACCTCTCGTCGGATAGCTTATAAATGTTTATACGGCTTTCACGGATTCGTCCGTGTGAGATGCAATAGCAGTAGATACATCCACATTATGCCGTTGTAGTGCTTTGACTTTCTTCTCAGTCTGTCCTTTGCACAGCCAGGTGCATGTCGGTACCCTGATGAGTCTAGTGAGAGACGAAACTTGTATCTCTGCCGTATCACTGTGGCGGGGAGGGTAAGCTTTGACTTTCTTCTCGGTATGGTGGTACAGGTAGGCCACCATCTCGATGGTGGTGGAATAGGATGAATTGTGTTTTATTACTGTTTATTCTAACTGTGCAACCTCTATCACAGAAAGGATATGATGGAGCGAAGTTTGTATTCACTGTTTCGCATTTTACTTCACTTACATACGGAGTTGCATATAGTTGTACGTTTGCTGAATGTGATTTCAGCACTACAACAGCATCATGTGGATATAACCACTGCTAATGCATCTCACACGGACGAATCCGTGAAAGCCGTATAAATATATATATTTACGGATTCCTCCCGTGTGAGATGATGCAGTGGATATATCCACATTATGCCGTTGTAGCACTGAAATCACATTCAGCAAACGTACAACTATATGCAACTCCGTATATGAATGAAGCAAAATGCGAAAAATAAATTCAAACTTCGTTCTAACCATATCCTTTCCGTGTTGGACGTTGCACAGTTGAGACAAAATGCTAAGGAACACAATTTATCCTATTCCACCACCATCGAGATGATAGCCTACCTGTACCGAGAAAAAGGTCAAAACTTACCCTCCCCGCCACAGTGATACGGCAGAGGTACATGTTCCGTCTCTACTAGACTCATCAGGGTACCGACGTGGACCTGGCTGTGCAAAGGACACATCGGAAGGAAGCATGCAAATACTGAACGCGGCTTCGCCGACCTCCCGCCAGATGACGTATACATGTTTATGGGGCTTTCACGGATTCATCCCGTGTGAAATGCAATAGCAATGGATCCACATTATGCCGTTGTAGTGTTGTGGTGCTGAAATCACATTCAGCAAACGTACAACTATATGCAGCTCCGTATATGAATGAAGCCGCTTGGTGGTGGAATAGGATAAATAGTGTTCCTTAGCAATTTGTCTCAACATCCAACACGGAAAGGATATGGTTAGAACGAAGTTTGCATTTATTGTTCGCATTTTGCTTCATATACAGTGCCTTCATTTCAAAACGAACCATCCTTAATAACTTTGTTAAATAGAAAAATTTAAAAAAAAGAAAAAACACGTCAATTTAGATATACAGGGGGAAGTTTAATTTTGCATTTGTTAAAAGTCTGTCAATCACCTCCTCACCTCCAGCTAACCTCACTTTGATATGTCAAATGGGAACCCCACCTTGTGACACATCATTGTAAGCAGCATAAAATGGTCTATCCAATCGTACAAAAAAATTAAATCGGTTGACGTACAAGCGAACAGTGTGCAAAAATGTCTTGTAATAATGCATAATATATCGGCCTCGAACTTTAGTATGTCAAATGATTACCCTATAGTGTGATACATCATTTTAAAGGGCATACTATCTCCTATTTAGCCAATAAAAAAAAACAAAATCTGTTTATGTACAAGCGAATAGTAAGAAAAGATGTGTGGTAATAATAGACACCTTATCACATTAAACTTTATTATGTCAAATGGCTACTTCATAGAGTAAAATATTATTTTAAATTTAAAATAAATATTTTTTTTAAATAATAAACAGTTAAAATATTTGCGAGAAAAAAACTAAGCCTGTTTTAAAATTCATCGCAAAATTCATTGCAGTCTAATCAATCTAGTGTATTTATTTCAATGATATTTTTTGCGGTACCTGATAGGTACAAGAAATCACTGCAATAAATAAAATTTTTAAGATCTTTAAACACCAGTTATTTATTATTGTTAAAATTGTCATTGTGACGCCTAGTTGAAACGTGAATATAAATGGTGTATACGCTAGCCGAAAGAGTAGAAATAATTTTTCTCTATGGAGCTGAAGATCGGTGCGCTCGTAGAACCGCCAGAGCATTTAACGAGAGGCATAAAAACAAAAACGTGGGCCATAAATATGTACTCGAATTGGTACGAAAGTTTGAAGAAACGGGATCCGTTTGTAATAAAAAATCTATTGAGAAAAGAGTTGTAGATGAAGCATGCCAAATCGAGGTACTAGGACAGTTTGCAATAGATCCAACTTTATCCATCTCAAAGGTCGCAGATTTAACCAACATTTCTGCTGGCTCTGTGCATAAAGTTTTAAAACAAAATAAGTTTTTTCCCTACAAAATTCAAATTCTTCAAGAACTCGGAGAAGACGATTTTGATAGGAGAATTCAATTTTGCGAATTAATGTGCCAACAAATTGACGAGGACACCCATTTACCTAAGAATATCTGCTTTAGTGATGAATCAACTTTTTTTCTAAATGGACTGGTTAACAGACATAACTGCAGATACTGGGATAATGAAAATCCGCACCTTTTCCGAGAAGGGCATACTCAATATCCCGAAAAAATTAACGTGTGGGCAGGAATTTATGGCAATGAAATCATCGGGCCATTTTTTTGGAAGATAATTTAACTGGGCAAATTTATTTAAACCTTTTAGAAAACACAATATACCCTGCCATTGTGCAATCTTTAGAAAATCAAGTGGATGAAAATGCTGTTATGGTACTAAATGAAAATAATTTGCATTTCCAGCAAGATGGAGCTCCCCCGCACTACGCTTTGGCAATTCGAGAGTGGCTTGATGAACATTTTCCAGGGACGTGGATTGGCAGACGTGGTGCAATTGAATGGCCAGCACGGTCTCCAGACCTAACCCCTCTAGACTTTTTTCTTTGGGGGTATTTAAAAAGCAAGGTTTATAAAACCCCACCTGAAAATATTGACGATTTAAAAGATCGAATTGTTCGGGAATGTAGAGGAATTAGCAGAGAAACCCTTGCCAATGTTCGTGGGGAATTTCAAAATAGGCTTTTTTATTGTCTCGCTAATAACGGCGCACATTTTGAACATTTAATAAAATAATTTTCTTCAACTGAATAAAACTGAATAAACTGCTTATATTTAACACACATTTTTGCATCCTAATTGCCTATAACGTCTATTAACTTAATTTTTTTTTGACATCATTGGATAGCAGATCGTACGTCCTTTAAAATGATGTATCACACTATAGGGTAATCATTTGACATACCAAAGTTCGAGGCCGATATATTATGCATTATTACAAGACATTTTTGCACACTATTCGCTTGTACGTCAACCGATTTAATTTTTTTTATACGGTTGGATAGACAATTTTATGCTGCTTACAATGATGTGTCACAAGGTGGGGTTCCCATTTGACATATCAAAGTGAGGTTAGCTGGAGGTGAGGAGGTGATTGACAGACTTTTAACAAATGCAAAATTAAACTTCCCCCTGTATATCTAAATTGACGTGTTTTTTCTTTTTTTAAAATTTTTCTATTTAACAAAGTTATATATATATATATATATATATATATATATATATATATATATATATATTATATACATAATTTTTAAGGTCTGTAACATCACCTTTTTTGTGTACTATAATCATGGTTGCATTTGTCCACTGCGATGGGGTTATTCCTTCCTCGATGCATTTAATAAACATAACTTTCAAAGCTTGGATGATTTATGGTCCTCCTTCTTTGAATGACTCTATTAACAGTTCATCGTCTCCAGGAGCTCTATGGAGTCTTGGATGTTTCCAAATATTGCATCTATCGTTGTACTAGTTTCATAATTTAGAGTAGAAGCAATACATTCATTTCCTGTCGAAAATCTGTTCAATACAGAGTCTACTGCGTTTTTGGTCTTGCCATGTGGACTAACCCATGTCCATTTTTTGCTTATATATAAGTTATTGTGGTGAGCAAAGTTTATCAGTGTATCACCTCTTTCGTTCGACCTCCCAATCCATGGTAACTGACTGCAATTTCAGCTTCATCTTGTTTATTACCAACTTTTGCATTCAAATCTCCAATCAACATTCTATAGTGTGTTTTTTCATTTTTTTAAAGCGGTGTATACATCTTCATAAAAGTTTTCTAGCTCGTCATCTGTATATATATATATATATATATATATATATATATATATATATATATATATATATATATTGTTCCAGAAAGTCTGTCTTTTAAACACAAACTGTATTGAATACATTCTATTATCTTGAAAGCTTTTTATTGTCAACTTCAATTCTGAAACTGGTCAAACAAATTCAAGTTGCATCTACGAACTTTCAAACTAGACTGTCCACGAAAGCCGATCTGGACCCTTTATATACCCTTTTGGTCGATACCAGAAGATTCCCTAATTTTCTAGAAGCATTTCCATACTACATGGTGTCACAAAAATAAGAAAAAGGAGTAATCTGGTGAGTTCTAGACATTCTATCAGAGGCGTTCCATATTCAAAATAAGGAAATAGAATTTACTAGAAAGTTCCAGACCTTCTTTTATCGACGTCTCGTGAGGAAATTAACAAAAGGTTAAATTAATTAAGTAAATTATAAATTTGTTGAAAATAAATACAAAACCGCACAAACTACAAACACAAACTAATCCTGCGAAATGTATAAAGTTCGTTACAATATATATATATATATATATATATATATATATATATATATATATATATATATATATATATGTATATAGATAGATAGATAGATAGATAGATAAGTCTTTATTTATTCCAGTAAGTATTACTTACAAAAAAACCCATAAGGGCATAGAACAATGTCAAAAAATATCATTACTGTGATAAACATCATAATAAAAATTATAGTTCATTCTCAGCTGTAGATAAAAAAAGAAAAAAAAATGAAAAAGAAAAAACCTCAACAATAATTATACAATTTTAAATATCTTTCTTGAATAATTCCGTCAAGTTAATGTAGTAAAAACAAAACAACTAAAACTTAAGATAAAGGGCAATATTATAAATGAGACAAAAATTAAATAACAAGTACACTTACATGCATTTAGAATTTAATAATACAGCCAATAACAAAAATTTTAATTCGAGACAATACTGCCTTTATCACACTCATAAAACTCTTCTAATGTATAGAAGGCTTTTTTACATAAAAAGATTTTCAGGACACACTTTAATTTATTTCTCGGTAGTAAATGTACATTTTCAGGTAAATAATTAAAAACTTTTATTATAGAAAACTCCACATTTTTCTGCAAAAAAACTAAAGTTATATTTATCAGAAATCAGATTTGTTTTATTTCTAGTAATGTAGTTATTTTTAATAGATGCACCTTCAAAAAGATCCCTGTTATAAACTGTTAATAAACATCACCGAATCCAAAATGTATAACCATCAAAATATTGTTACTAATAAACATATTCTTACAACTGTCTTGTTGTTTCATTGCAAAAATACATCGTAAACATCTTTTTTGCAGAATCAAAATTCTATTAATATCACAGGAATTGCCCCAAAATATCAAACCATATCTGAGTCTGGACTGTACAAATGCATGGTATGCTGACAGAGCTGCATCGATTCCAACTCTCTCCGAAATAAGTCTTAATGCGAAACAATACTGAGATATTCTAGTGGCAACTTGATTATTCAATCTGTTACCAAACATAATGCACTGTGTCTTGGAAACATTTAGCGACAGGCTGTTGGAACGAAAGTACCCATCGAGAGTGTCCACCACAGATTGAACCTTCATCGATAGCAACTCCGCCATGCTTTCACTGAATATAAGCGATGTATCATCAGCATATATTACAGTCTGCTCTCCAGAGATTTCGGGTAAATCATTTGTGTAAAGAATATACAAAAGAGGTCCAAGTATTGATCCTTGAGGGACGCTCCTCTTCATTTTAATCCTCTGAGACACTATAGCCCTACCATGGATATCAGACTCTACAACACACTGAGTCCTGTCCGTCAAATACGATCTTATTAATTGCAGCGCGTTACCCCTTATACCATACATTTCTACTTTTAATAATAATGTTTTATGATCCACAGCATCAAAGGCTTTAAAGAGATCCAGGCACATGGCCAATGTTTGCTTTTTTTTTATTTAAAGAATCTATAATTTGTATAAGTGTTTGGTACAAAGCTCTTACAATGGATTTCCCTTTTCTAAAGCCATTTTGTTTATCTGATATTACAGAGAACTTATCCAGAAATGTTATAATTCTCTGAAATAATTTTTTTTCAAAAATCTTGCTTATATTAGGCAATAGCCAGATTGGTCTATAATTCTTTTCTTCAGATTTCTCCCCCTTCTTATAAATTGCTCTAATATGGGCATTTTTCAGCTTACCCGGAAAAATACCTGTAGTAAATATATATATATATATATATATATATATATATATATATATATATATATATATATATATATATATATAAATATATATATATATTTCTAAAAGAAAAGTCACATTGTAACATTTTCGTTGGAACTTTTAGTTTTGTAAATTACCGAAATTCCTATTCTTCTACCAAATTAATTAAAAACTTGCAGATGCAGAACATTTCCTGTTATTTGAAGTCTGCCTTTCAAAGTGTTTGGTAAGAATGTAGATTTAAGCTTTGTTAATATCGAGCTTAACGTAATGGTTTCGTGAGAGCTTTAACTTAGTTTTATTGGTGTAAACTCGCAGCGATAATAATATATGCTTTAAATTGCTGGTAATTTTACTTTTGTTAAGTTTGGTTCAAAATTAATGGGTTTAAAATTTGTTGCTTCTGTTTCTTGTCCATAGTAGCGATACTAGAAAAAATATCTGCCTAGCTATGATAAAAATAATTTTGCGTTGCCTGGTAACGAAATTTTCGTAATATGGCATTACTCCATTGTGATATGTTCATTTAATACCGATTGTTATATTCCTGCTCAAGCGGACACCCTAGGGGATACAGGGTGTAGCTATAAGGAGTGAAAGTGGCGTATTTTTTAGGAAATTGTCGGTATCGATAATATGTTTGAAAATTTTCCCAGTCAAATCTTGATATAACTAAACATATAAAGGGGATATATATATATATATATATATATATATATATATATATATATATATATATATATATATATATATATATATATATATATATATATATATATATATATATATATATATGTAGACATTTGAAAAGGAGGTAGTCTCGTGACTGGACTAGTTAAGCAAATGATTAATAAATTTTTATAACTTTTTATACAGCACACAATATAACTTACCAGAGAACATTTTTGAAAGAATAAGTCAACCCTCTTTGCTACATACACAACCTACTCAACAAGGTGCAGACAACAACGAGGTTCAGCATTCTGTCTACATGTCGCTTCCCTACATTGAAAATTTAAGTCCCAGACTGATAAAGGTTTTTCCAAAATATAACCTCCATTAAAATTGCAACTAAACAAGCTAAAAAAATGGCGTTAATTTATTCTAGAACTAAAACATCTATGTCACTGAAAGAAAACTGGAACATTATCTATAAGATCCCATGCCTAAATTGTGACCAAGTTTATATAGGCCAAACCTCTAGAGATATTTCAGGTGGAATAAGTTCTCATAACAGCGATTGTAACACAGGAGGGGTTTCCTGTACTCTTGCAGTGTATGTGCTAAATAAGGGTTATTTAATGAACTTGAGACCGAAAATTCCGGCAAAAAAAAAGTTATTTCCTTAAAAGAGTCTTCCTAGAAATGGTTCACATAAACAACAAAATACATTCTGTGAACAAGAGATGAGACATAGGAAACCTTAGCGTAATTTATAGTTACTTATTTCAGTTACAAAGCAATGGAAATCGGTTCCCCACTGTTCAATTTTCTCAGATACTTTTTGACCACTGTTCTGAATGTTACTATCACACTGTCCAACTGGGTGTGTAGATTGCCATTCTTGACATTAAAATAGCATTCTGCTTTGTTTGTTATTACAGTTTCTAGTCATACTTTTCATTGTTCGTTATCTGTTCGCTTAATAACAATATATTTATCAAGAACGGTTACCTCCGTTCCCATAACGACTATTTGTTCTTGAGCGGTGTAAACTGTACTTATTAAAACCGGCTTTCAACTGTCAAAAGTCAATGTCATTCTCAAATTAAAATGGCATTTCAACGACGTCAACGTGTTTTTTTAAATTATTTTTTGAATTAATCAAATTAGTTTTGCCTTTTAAAACAATTTTTTCATGTTATGTCAATTTTTTCATGTTATATGATCTTATTGTTAAGTGATAAGGATTGTATCTGTTAAACAAAACTTGGTATTTTATACATACTCACTTTGGTAGATCTTTTTCTTTATTTTTGTTCATAGTATTAGAATTAAGGAAGGTTATTTTCTCTTTTGTAGAAGTCCTGAGGAAGGAAATAAAATTTCTAGAAAGCTAGACTAACAAAAAAGAGATTGCTTTTCTTTTCTGACCAACCATCCTTTTACCGCAGCCCCACAAAAGTGCCTTAAACCTCTCAGTTTAGTTGACTTTTCTCTCTCTCTCTCTCTCTATATATATATAATATATATATATATATATATATATATATATATATATATATATATATATATATATATATATATATATATATATATATATATATATGATTATGCGGCTTTCACGGATTCCTCCGTCTGATATGCAATAGCAGTGGATATATCCATATTATGCCGTTGTAGTGCTGAAATCACATTCAGCAAACGTACAACTATATGCAGCTTCGTATAAGAATGAAGTAAAATGCGAACAGTAAATGCAAACTTCGTTCCAACCATATCCTTTCCGTGTTAGAGGTTGCACAGTTTGAATGAATTGCTACAGAACACAATTCATCCTATTCCACCATCATCGAGATGATGGCCTACCTCTACCACCATATCAGAGAGTCGAAACTTACCCTCCCCGCTACAGTGATACGGCAGAGGTACATGTTTCGTCTCTACTAGACCTCTGTACGTATCACTGTAGCGGGGAGAGTAAGTTTTGACTTTCTTCTCGATATGGTGGTACAGGTAAGCCATCATCTCGATGGTGGTGTAATAGGATGAATTGTGTTCTGTAGCAATTCATTCAAACTGTGCAACCTCTAACACGGAAAGGATATGATGGAACGAGGTTTGCAATTACTGTTCGCATTTTACTTCATATATATATATATATATATATATATATATATATATATATATATATATATCATCGTAATGATTAACAGGTTCATGCCAGATCATTGGAGATTGAAACTTGAGAGAGGTTCTCTTCTTAGTGACCCATAAACGTAATTCTTCAGCACAGATTTTACATACAATGCTGGGTACCCAGTATTTATTTTCCAATGGAAAACAAGAACACTCCAAATATACTTGTTTTAGAAGGTATGACACACTAAAACGGAATTTTAGAAAAACATTTGTGGGAAATTACAAAGCTGTATATAAATCATAAGGGTAATAGATATTCATAACGTAAACAAACTCAATATAAAAGTAAGAATGAAGGAAGTAGCTGTATCTAAAATACTCGAGCTGATACAATAAAACTGAGCATAGATTCGAAATCATTGACCTTAAATTAGTAAATAATCATTAAAATATTTCATGCAACAAAAAAAATTTGATATTGTTGTGCCATGTTATCGATGCCGACAATTTTCCGAAAAAATAGTCCATTTTTCCTCTTAAAGCTACACCGTGTATCCACAACGGTGTCTACCTGAGCCGAAATGACACAACCAGTATTCAATGAACATATTACAATGGAGAAATGACGGCAAAACGGGTTCTATGTCTCTTAATAATAGATAGATGACTCTGCTATGAATTGATTGGTATATCCTGCTGTTGAATGATGTTCTGTCAGACATGACACATTTCCTTCATTTCGTTATTCACAATTTTTAAGTAATTTAGGCTGTTTCGAAAAAAAAAAATTATACTAGATCTATTTTTATTTTAACTTAACTAAAGTTTAGATATACTTTTAAATACTATTTTAAAATATTTAAAATTATTTTCGTAATACACTGTATCTTCTTTAATATTTTTATTATATTAAATAATTTTTGCGATAAATAAGTATCAAATTTTTTAAAATTGTTTTCTTATTAAATATCCCATCTCCTGCAACCCCTATAGACCAAAATTTCATTAAAATGTAAATTACAGGTGTCTTACTTATTTAGCCTAAGAGTAATATTTTGGAAATAAGCTTACGCGAATGTCTTCAAAATTAACGCAAATTCAAAAAGGCGTATTTTTGTTAAAGACGCGCCTAATGCCTTAAAATTTACAGGATGTACTCGCTCAAGTAAAAATATTAAAATATTTATTTATTTATTGTAGTAATCAGATTTATTTTTGAAGTTTATTTTTTAAATAACGTTTTATGGAGTCGAATTTGATAATTTACTCCTGGAAAAATAACTGTTAATGATTTAAGTTATTTAAACACTTCATACTAGTATTAAGAGTATTGTTCCGGACGGCCGATATTTGAACATACACTGTATTATTGAACATACTCCATTATTTCGAAAGCTTTTTATTTTCAACCTTAATTGTGACACTTGTCAAACTAATTCAAGTTGCGTCGACGAACTGTCAAACTATACTATGAAATGTATAACGCTATAAAGTTCGCTACATTGCCCCCCTTTCAAGCCTTGATCATCCCGATCAACCTTTCGTGATCCTGATAATGAGCCAATATGTCCAGATCCACAACTTTCATCTTCGTATGAGGGCGTTTCCGAATTCAGTATAGTTGGGTCACTACATTGTACGGAAGTTCCCACGACTTCTGAAGCTTTGGTGAACGCTTTTGGGTTTACTTACGATTGTATAACTGTGACAGAATTTGATTATAGACTCTGGCCATTGACATATTGAGGTAGCGTTAATTATTTTATCTATAATCAATTTTTGCCCCATATTAATTAGTAACTATTTTAATAACCTACAATTAAATTTCACAGTAATAAAGACACTCTGGAAGTCTGGTCGTTCAACTTCTCTCTTACAGCTTTAGTACCAAACACTACGGTTATTAAAGCTTACCACAACCATGACTCAGATCTTCAGGACTCAGGAAAGGCTGCTAATTAGTTGGTCAGTAGACATCTCTTGTTTTGTAGGTCTCGCAACAGCGCGCCCGCGAGTTTATTCGCGTGAAGGTTTTAATTAAATTGAATAAAACAAGTTTCTCAAAACACTTAGTCTATTAACAAAATAAATAGAATAAAAACGAACTATTTACAATGAGAAACTTAAAACTAATAACAATTATGAAAAACTAACATAATTGCTCTTCTGGGCCGTTATATCAACCAAAAATATAAAACCCAATTTTGAAAAAAAAACACGTATAAATAGCTTAATAAAATATTAAACAAAAAAGAAAATAAAACGCGAAAAACAGCTATTTATATTACTTAATCAAACCAAATGAAAATCACTTAATGCCCACTAAAATAACACACGATAATCTCTTAATTTCCTAAATTAAACAAAGATAACCTTCTTTCCCGACGATTATACCCGTGACGTAATTATTCTACGGCACTGGTACTACGGTACCGTTCAACCGACATTCAAGTTGGAACTAAAATTTACTATTCAATAAAATCAAATTTGTTGATAATATTTTTTTACCAATACAATAAGTAACTTCAGTTGACGTGTTTCGGGGTTTTCGAAAATAAACTAGTAAAAGAGGATGAGTCACCACCAAATACGCTTTTTTAATATCTCCAGTTCTAATTATCTCTATAAATTAAATTTAAAATAGGTTGTTATTCAAAAAGATGTTAAACTATGCTGTTTTTACTCCCAAAGATATTATTCCTTATTTTTTATAATAATAAACCGTCATTTCTATATAATTATTCTTAAAATTGTCAAATTTTAATTTAAATGAACATTACAGAATTAGAAATCACCATTTGTCATGAATTGTAATAATTTACACACATGAATGAAAGAATTTTATATTTTCTTATTAATTATAAGAAAAAATTTTAGTAAGGTCTGTAATGTTCATATCAACTGAAATTGGGTAATTTTAAAAATAATTATACCTGTATGAAATTACATTCTTCGAATGATATCCTTGAGGGTGAAAATACTGTAATTTACCTTCATTCATAACAAGTAATTTCCAATTTGCTTCTTAAGGTTATCTCAGTTAGAACTATGACTAGTTTGTTTTTAGAAACCACGAAACATGACAATTTAAGTGACTTATAATATTCGTGAAAAAGATATTTTCCAACAATTCAATTAAATTTTTGTATTTTTTACAATTAAATTAGGTGCGCCAATGTATGGTTTACTCTAATAAATAATAAGGGATGATATCCTTAGGAGTAAAAATATCATAGTTTAATATCATTTCGAATAACAAAATAATTTTCATTTTGTTTTGGAGAGTTATCTTTATTAGTTCATGAGATATTAAATAAAAATGTATTTGAGGGTAACTCACCCTCATTTGGTAGTTTATTTTTTGGGGAACCCCGAAAGGTGTCAACTTTAGTTAATTATGGCATTCGTAAAAAAATATTTTCAGACAATTTTATTAAATTTCGTAATTTTTAGAATTAAATTAAGTGCGCGAATACATGGTTTACCCTTATAAAAAATAAGAGATGATATTCTTGGCGATAAAAATACATTATTTCAAAATCATTTCAAATAACAAATAACTTTCATTTTGTTTTGTAAAGGTATCTCAATTAGAACGTGAGATTTAAGAAAAAAAAATTGGGAGTGACTCACCCTCTTTTATTTTTATTTTTAAAAACCTTGAAATCCGTTAACTGAAGGTATTTATAGTATTCGTGAAAAAAATATTTTCAAATAATTACTTTAAATTTCTTAGTTTTTAGAATTATATTATGTGCGCGAATGGATGAATTATCAATATAAAAAATGTGGGATGATATCCTTGGGAGTGAAAAAACCACAGTTTAACATCATTTCGAACAAGTAATTTTCATTTTATTTTGTTAAAGATATCTCACTTAGAACTCGAGATATTGCAAAAATACTGTTTTTAGGGGGGAAGTTTTCGCCCCGCTAAAATGAATCTTCGCAGATAAAAAAAAATACGTGTCTCTTATTTTTGTACCCTCTACAACATATTGAAGTTTCATTAAAATTGGAGCCGGACACTTTAGGTACATTCCTTGTAAGATAAATTGGGCTAGATCTTTATATTTTAAGTTCAGGTATTGGCAGCATTTTATCCAGACCTTTTAAAAATACCATGTATAGATTGAAAAATTTTGAAAATATGAAGTACAGTGCAGTACTTTATTTTCTAGCAAATCAACTGAAATAGCCCTAAATTTTTTAACCTTTTACTCTAAATATAATATATGCAAACTTTTAAATTATTCATGTCCAACAAATGCTAAGTTTATATTTTTTACAGATGAACCTAGACTACCATCAAACACAACAGAGAAACATTACATGAAACAAGTCATTGTATATGGATATATTGGTGGAGTTGTAAATTTAACTTGTGAAGTAGAAGCAGAACCACCACCGTCCTTTACTTGGTACGACAAAAGTCATAGAAAGAAAATTGGCGAAGAAATTCATATTTCTCCTGTTCAATCTGTACTGATGGTAAGAATGCAATATTTTTATACTTACTTAAAAGGCGCAAGGTTTTTTTATATTTGACACCATATCTTGAAACTTTATTATAAAAGATGGAAAAAACGTTAAATGCCAAAATTGCAGTATTTTTTTAATTGTCTTTTAGATTTGTTTACAAAAACAGTGACGCATCCTAAAGTTGAGAAATCATTTTTTTTTGAAATGGAATATCCTATATATTCTCTGCTAGAATAAAAGTTATTTTCCTTTTAACTTCGAGATTGTATAATAATTTAGTGTTAGAACAAGCCGTTATTTAAATATTTAAGTTCAAATTATTAATAAACTGATATGAAAAAAGGAGAGCCCTGGAAAACAAATGCTTTATTTTAATTTTTGTTGTGACGTTTTAATATGGTTTCGAATCAGCCCTGCTCGTGTAATAACTGAAAATGTCCAGATCAGGATATTCGCCATATTGGGGAAAGTTGACTTATAACAACAGTGAAGACATTGTCGCTTTAGGAAAATTATACTGGCTATATCGATTATCTCTAATTAACAAGGGTAGAGGCCATTCGCGTAGCTTTCCGAATTCGCATCGACATTAATAGTTGAACAATATGGGTAGTAGAAAGAGATAAAATGACAGTATCATATTTTAAACTCACCCGACTGATTCAATTCGTGCCAATTAATTATAATATCTGGATTTATGCGATACTATTGGTTGGTCATAAAAACAAATAGATGAATAAAATTTATTATTTTTGGTTATTAAAAATAACACGTTATTAAAAAAAGCAATATGCTGACCAACCGTTCCTTCAAAACGTTTTATTTTTTGAAAAAACAGTTGAAATGTTAATTAGGTGGTACCCCATAAATTTTAGTATTTTCTAATTTTTAATTAAAATATTTTTAGGAAGTTGAATGTGTCTCGCAAATTTCAAATAAATTTTAGATTACTGACGTACAAAATTATTATACGAAATTCTGTTTATAATTCAATATTATGAGCGTGCTATTTAAAAATGTTTTTACGGCTAGTTCTGATTGTAGATTTAACATAAATACTTGTGTCCATATATCCATAACAGCCGAGTATCTTACTTTTAAACAGTTAAGTCTCACACAACCTATAAAAAATTTAAGACAAGAATTTGTAAGATAATTGAAACTTTTATTTAAATAAGTAACAAAATTTAAATTTAAATAATGTTAACTACAACATTTCACTTAATTAGACTGTGTTAAAAACCATACTACACTACACTTAAGTAAATTATGATTTACAAACCAAAAGGCTTAGCACTCCCTCCAGGGAATATTGACTCACACCAGGTATACAAAGATACCAAAAGTGTGAAGCTCTATGGGAACCCTTTATCGGGTCCTAGGTGACGTGTATTTCTTACTAACTTTCAGATGGTTCGTAAGGTTGCAAGGAGTATTGCTTTCTGCATCGGTTTGTACACATGCTCACTAAGGCGCAATCCCTTGATGTTCTGCAGGAGCTTCTTCGGTATCACTTCAGTTCTTGACAGTATTATGGGAATCGTTTTGACGCTGTTCATTGCCCATTGTCTTCGGATTTGCTCCTCCAGATCTCTGTATTTGGAGATCTTCTCGTTGCATTTTGGCCTTAGGTTGTTGTTGTTAGGTACAGCAATGTCAATTAGTGTAGTACGCCTAGAATTTTAAAAGTAAATATTATTATGATTATAATTTATTAGGACATATAAGTATGAACCCTACAGGCCAATGAAAGAGATCCTTCAGCATAAAAGTCTTACTTATGTTATATTTGATCTTCAAGCCTCTACAAATCTTTATAAAATAAGAAAATGTAAAGGTTGAATGTGAGATCTGCCAGTATCGTTAATGGACGTCTTCTGGCTGACCTTTGGTTTCGGTCTCTGGTCTTACACAGTTCCTCTATCACTTCTCAAGGCTAAGGTTTTCTTTCAGACTTAGTTATTAGGACAAAAAATATTGTAATAAGTGGCTTGATGTTTAGTGAATTCATAAAATAATGATTTGATGGTTTATGTAGTGGATTGATAAGATGATGGATTTCGGTCATACTACGCAGAGCTGCGGTTTCCATCTTTTTAAGGTTTATGAGTGCTGGCTTTCTGCAATTAGTGTATATAGGGGGCACATATTCCAAATAACGTCGACATATTGCTTTATATATATATATATATATATATATATATATATATATATATATATATATATATATATATATATATATATATTACACTTTTAAAGTATTGGCTCCTTGTATACATTTTTGTTTAACAGTTCTAGAGTGGTAATTTACAGTAATTTTGTGGTCTAGATTTCACCTAAATATTTGACTGATGGCTTGTTCTATATTACTTTATTGTTAAGTAATATAAAATAAATTTAATTCAGAGAAGAAACAAAGATTTTAATAACTTCACAACAATAACAACAATGACACTACTTTTTTTATTTTTAACGGTTAATTTGAAATGCCAAAATGTCACTTTCTCCAGTATATCGAGGAGCTTACTACGGATATTTTTGATCTGACAGCTCAATTTGAAGTTGTCATCCATTTTATTTTTTGAAATCAGTGGTATTAGTCAATATATTAAGTATTCGAAACCATATTAAACCGTCACAATGTAAATTAAAATTAAGCATTTGTTTTGCAAGTCACCTCTTTTTTTTTATATCAGTTTATTAAAAATTCAAACTTAAATATTTAAATAACAGCAAACCCTAACTTACTATAGTTTTGAAATCAGGAGGAAAATATCTTTCATTCTAGCAAAGAATGTATGTGTTTCATTTAAAAAATTAAAATTTCTTTTGTTTACAAACTTTACGACACGTCACTGTTTTTTTAAACGAATCTAACTGATAACATGAAAAAAATCGTACAACTTCCTAATTTAAAGTTTTTTTCCATCTCTTATAATAAAGTCCCAAGATATAGTGCTAAATATATAAAACTCTGTTTATTCAATTTAAAAAAAAATACTTATAACAAGATGTCTGCTGTAATCCTTTTGATACAGATATTTTTTATATATAAGACCCTAAAAATTGCAATGCTAAAAAATCTTTATTTTGGCTCTCAATATAACATTAAGTAATATGTTGAAATTTTTTAAATAATGATAGTTTCAAACACGAAGCATCAAAGATTTTGAAAAATGACCTTTCACAAGAATCTTATCCAAAACAAGAAACCTAAGTCATATAATCTATAAAAAAAAAATCTAGTCAAATAGTTTTTACTCAAGATAAAAATAGTATAGCTGTAAATAAACTAGATTATATTTAAAAATCACTAAATGTTCTGGATCCAACAAAATAAAATTTTAAAGAAAGACCCAACTAATAATTTTAAAAGACAAATTGAAAATGTGCTTAACAATTGTAAAAGCTTGTTTGTATAGAAAATAAAAGCATAATTACAGAAATTACAAAAAATTAAAATTAGATCTACAGTGTGGCCAGTAAAAACCGCATCATATGGAATTTTTTTATTAATAGCTTTATTCGAAATTTGACTTTTGCAACAATTACTGCTACGATTTAAATGAAAATTGAAATAGTACTTTCGTGATTAGCATTATCTGTCAAATTTTATTTTTTTTTCCAAAAAAATCAAAAGTGGGGTTAAATCTCAAAATATCGAAAAAGTTAAAAAAAAAACGACTTTTTCTATATGTAATTTTAGCCCATATGCAAAATTTTAGCTTCTTAGTCGATTAATAAAAAACGAACAGAAGCTGTAAAAATGGAGGTCAGCAGAAATGTCAAGGCCACAGGGAATAAGAAACGAGGATACTTTACTACAAAAATAACAAACAAACCATGATATGATATCCAGAGTGTCACGGTTCAATTTTGCGCATAAGCTCACTATGGCTAATTTGTTTAATTTAACCTTATTTTGCAAATTCGTTATGGGCAACACAGTATCATTTTCCTTAAGTATTTCCCCGGGATTCTTTGAAAGAAACCATTTCGTCAAGTACAGTTAAGTACGATTAATTTCATTTGCCATTATTTTGTCCTTTACTTTGGTATATCACTACACTGTGCTTAGGAATTTACTTATCAATATCAAACTTATTGCTACCTTTTTTTTTGTATTTAGATAGATAGATCTTGTGTTTTTTCTCGACCATTTATATTTTTATTTGATGGGATTGCATGTATATTGGGTTGCAGAGTATAGGAAATTTATGTTGATGTATTAATATATATTTCTTGATTGGGATATTTATTGAATTTATTATTCTTATTTTGAGTGGAAAATGGTAATGATTAACGAATTAGCTTAACTAATTAATACATTTCAGCCGACTGTTGTTGCCCAGTATCTTTCTTTTTGAGCTGCCATTTCTTTCACACGTGGTAATTGAACGCGCCTAACGGAAGTCGATTAGTGTGCAAGCAGGGCCATGGTATAAATGAAGGCCGTTTTGCATTGGTTTTTCACTTTTTCTTGGTTTGATTCGGCCGAAACAGCTGCAGACTTCCATTTCAATTTTTTGTTGCCAAATTTTTGGGAATTGAGATGGAAAGGCGAAGACAATCCCGGTAATTTTATTGAGTTTTTGTGTACCGTATCTTTTGCCAGGTTGGCAGGTATGCTTTCTTGTGTTATCAGGATAAACCTGGAGACAAGGATTTTGAGCAGTTTACACAGGTCAACAAAGGAATTAGTCTGATCCCATAAGATCGGAGGTCCACCCTTAGGGTCAGAGAACAACATATCCACTCTTGGGCTAAAAGAACAGTATTTCCACCCCCTGGGTAAAAGTTATACCAAGGTCCACTCTTGGGGCTAGAAGAAGTCCAGATCGACCAACATCTTGGATCCACCCTTAAGGACTTCTCTATTGTTAGAATTAGGAGTGATTAATATACAACATGTCTTTCTTTTAACATTTATGAGTTTTCATTTGTTCCACCACTTCATGTCAACATTTAATTTAATCATTTGTATTTTTGTCACTTTGTACAGCAAGATAGAGAGCTGGGTTGAACGCTAGGCCCGAGCAACAACGTGGGCAGGTTTCTGAGTTTACCCAGCCCAAACTCGGTGGCGCCTTTAAAAATAAATACCCACCCCTACTCTACGGCATAGGGGCTAGCTCGGCACTTTGCTTGCTGGTGCCGCCTCTAGTTTTCAACTCTGCTCTGTTCGCTCAAGATAGTCTCGTTTAGCGCTTTTAAGTTTTTACCAGTGTTGCAAGAGAATTGCACAAGAAGCAGAAACCCTAAGAGATTGAACGAAAAGTATAAGGAAAGCTATAAATGCTCAGAATCTTCAAAATGAGCAGTGGCAACACAGGAAAAGAGTATAGAAATAGAAATCGAACAAAGTTCTAAACCGACATATTTTAGACTGGGACAAGTTTTTTGTGTCGAAATTAAAATCTAGTGTGGGACTCTTAATAAAATTTTCGAAATTCAATTAATTTGTGTTAAGCGCAAACTAAGGCACGTTTAGTGTTCTTAGATTCGTTAACGATGTCACTATTAGGTTGTCACTAATTTTCTTTTGACAGCAAATTATTTGTCGCAAACGGGTATGTCACTATCAGGTTTCCTTTACGCAATTTACTTTCCGCAAATTATTTTATTCGTAGCAGCAGGCGCATGAATACTCGGTATATTATTTATTTTAAACACTTTCCGCTTATTTTTTCCTACGACGCTGGAATTTTACTAAAATTTGAGTGTCATGGTTTTTTTCTTTAACTGAAGATTTTACTTTGAGGTTCCTCCCCTAGCACTCAACTGATATCAGCCACCAGAGTTCGCCTCTAACGAGTTTCCGCCTAACAGACGAGGTTTCCTGGCCTTTCTAGTACCGCCATCTTCTTTCTTGAATCGAATTCTTGATCGTCTTAATAGGACAACCAAGAACCTCTCTTCTTAAGCCGTCGTAAGCAGAGCGACCTCCCTCGTTGCATTAGCGTAAACAGCTTAGTGGTCCTCTTGATGCCGAAAAAGGCGCTCCAGGAAAACCTCTAGGAAATTTAAAACTCCCTACTCGCGTGTTGAACCGTTTAATTCTTTCTTCTGGAAGAGAAACTGACAATAATCTCTTGCGAGATTACCGACGAGTGGCCCACCTGTTGAAGATTCCCCGTGCCTTTCTCTGACGTGGTGTAAGTGCCAGACTAATCAGCAATGGCAGAGAATCTCACGTTTCGCCTAAGTAAATGTTTCAAAAGACTTAGATGCTCGTGTGCGCGTGTGTAAAAAATTTGAGAGATCTGCGCTCTTTTCAAAAATCGTTTCTTTTATAAAGATTTTATTTTTCGATTTATAATTTGGAACTCGTCGTAATATATATATATATATATATATATATATATATATATATATATATATATATATATATATATATATATATATATATATAGAGAGAGAGAGAGAGAGAGAGAGGGAGATTCTAGGCTACTGCTAACTGCTACCTCATGATGGATGATAACCGCTGCATCGTGTCTGTCATTGTTCTTTGATGCAGCAAGTACTTGATATCATTTCATTATTGGCTAAATTGTCTCTGATGTTAGATATACATATCGATATTAATCATTCTGAATTAGGCGAGCCTTAAATGATGTTTATCGGTTGTAATAACGTAGTCTCAAATAGCTGTTAGGAAGCCTTCGGTTACTGGAAACATTTCACTTAAAGTTAACAAGTACTTCCATGCTAATATGTTGATATTTTTCTCGATGAACTCTCTTGAATGTTAACCATGAGGGAGCTAAGCAATTTTGACTCATCTGCCTCCTAAAATATTCGAAAACCTGTGGAAATATAAAAGCAAGTTTATTGTTTGTTAGTCTAGTTATTTGCCAATATCCACCAATCCTCTTTCTCCTGGATATTTAAATGGAATTCTTCATTCAGTAGCACTACGAGGATGATGCTTGTGTGCTTTTTTCATGAGTATCTGACTTTCCTCTGTAGACTTTCTATGTCCATCCTGCTTCATTTCACAAATCCAAAAAAATAGCTGTTGAGAGTTTAAACAAACTTTTGTTATTTATTATCTACTAACTCATTGTTAAATATTAGTTAGTAATAATAACATTTGTAATTATTATTTAAGTCTCATTCTTGTTATATCTAAGGGCCCAAATCGAGATTTTTTAAACCATGTATATTCTTATTTATTATTTTAAATAATTAGTTTAAAATTTCAATATACATCGTGTAAAATTTTAAAAATATTCTATAGCTCAAAATAGCTGCATATCTGGTTATATGTTAAGAAAATAAACAGTATTGTAATATAATGGAGTAACATATCATTCATGCCGAACCCATCTTTTTTAACAGAAATGTGAAGAAGCGACACTAGATAACTCTTGCGAGGATAACACCCAAAACAACACACGCAAAATCACCTACACCTCTGTATATTCTGTACGTATACGCCAATTCCATCTCTTGTTTCTTTTTTCAGTCAGTACAATCATGAAAATACTCTCTAATTTTCATATTTTTCAATCACATCCTCTAGTTACCAAATAATTTTCATTCAATTTTAGTTTTTATTTACTTTTATTTTTCGATTTGTCAAGTATTTATTAAAATAGTAATCATCACATCATAAATACTCTATTTTTTTTTAATAATTGAATTTCGTAATATTAAATCCTTCAAAATACGTGTATTCTGAAATTGGAAAGCGGAAAATTCGGACGGTTAGTTTCATGAAAAGGTGACGAAAAAAGCTATTTGGTTACGTCACAGTACCAAGGTTGATTTTCTCCAGTAATTTACTGGTGAACCAGAAGTAACTTGCCGTTTCTCTACGATCTACTATTACACAGTGTGTCCCGAAACAACACCAGGAAAGTTAGCGACGCGATTACACAGGATATCACAACGTCAGTGAACTTTTTTTTGGTTGGTTTGTCTTTGCAACTAGTGCATAAAACCAGTAAATAATTTAAAAGAATTGCAGTCTAACATAAAGGGTGTTTTTTATAGAGGTATAGAACTTTTAAATGGAATAAAACAAAGATGAATTTTTTAAATTGACATGAAATTTACTTTATTCGAAAGATAACCTTCTGGCATTATAATTTAAATATGACTTCTGGCATATGACCGCCACGGCTGGCTCGGACATACTCTAACCTGGAGGTCCAATTTTCGATGATCAATCGTTTTGGCTTATCGGCGTAGACTAGCGACTTCACATATCCCCACAGAAAATAGTCTAGCGGCGTTGTCGCACGATCTTGGAGGCCAATTCACGGGTCCGAAACGTGAAACTCATGGTTGTTCAACTGATGAACGAAAAAGTCAGTAATCATGGCTCTATAGCGGTCACCATTGACTGTAACGTTCTGACCAGCATCGTTTTTAAAGAAGTACGTACCAATGATTCCACCAGCCCATAAAGCACACCAAACAGTTAGTTTTTTCTGGATGTAACGGTGTCTCAATATACACTTGAGGATTATCATCACTCCAAATACGGCAGTTTTGTTTATTGACGTATCCATTCAAAGAAAAGTGAGCTTCATCGCTAAACAAAATTCGCTTATGAAAATCGGGATCAACGGCAATCTTGTTTTGGACCATTCACCGAATCTACGCCTTGCGCGAGTTGGATTTTGTAAGCACGCAAACCAAGATCTGTCCGCAAAATCTTCCATAAAGTGAATGGACACATATCCAATTCCTGTGCACGATGGCGGATAGACTAATTCGGGTCTTCCTCTACGCTACGCTTTACAGCAGCAATGACTTCTTCTGTACGCACTGTACGACGTCTCTGTGGATGCGTATTATCATTTAGAGTAAACGTGGTGCGAAAACGTTCCATAGTTAATCGAATTAATTGCTCTGATGGACGATTATGTTGACCGTAAAATGGAAGTAATGCGCGATACGTATTTCGAACAGAACCATGATTTTCAAAATAAATTAGCACAATTTGGAAGCGTTGTTCAGGCGTCAGTCTATGCATGTTGAAATGCCAAGCCAAATTAAACATAAATCACTTGACAGCTGACAAAATGGCAGCCAGTTAAAAAAGTGTTGCCAACTTAAAGTTTTATACATCTATAAAAAACACCCTTTATAAGTAATAACCTCATAACCATACATTAACATTCGGTTTATTCCAATATCTAATCGAGCAAAGTATAAAAACACAAAAACCTATTCAATGTATAAGGGACATGGACACATATTGCAGAAACTGAAACAAAATGTCAAAATATCGACGGTTTCCTAGTTATAGGTAAATAAACAAATTTTTTCATTAATTTTCAATGCAAATTTACTTTATTTCTTAATGGATCAAGTTAATAATTGGCATGAATACTGAATCTACGTTTAAACAGTTTCCCTAAATTATCACTGGAAGGCACTTTACCTATATATCAATGTTTATTTTTCTTATAATTTTTTTTTTGTGATCGATATTATTAAAATTGGGATTGAAATAGTGAAAAATGGATCAAATAATACACTGTTACTTCATATCGATAAATTTTAACAATTGGCCTCATATCGACCTTAAAATATTGTATAAGTGTGGAAAATCCAAAAGAGAACATGTAAATAATGGCAATGTAACAGACAGAAACGGACAACCCATTTAGGTCTGTTGAAGAAGCGAAATAAAGTATAAATGTTGTATCGTAGCTTACTTTCAGCAAGACAGTGAGTCGTGCTAAGCACGGATTTAATATTAAAAATAAAAAATATAGATTATCGGATCCAACATAGCAGACTGAATCTTTAAAATCATGAAAATAAATTCGAAAAACGTCTAATGTGGTTCAATAGGTGCAATTTAAAATCAAAATAAAAAGAATATTGCTCTTGATTTCAAGGTGCATCTTAAAAATAAATACATAGATATCTATAATCATTAAAACGGCGAAAGTACTTTTTCCTGTATGGTTAGGACTTCTTAACAAATACCAATGCAAATAATTTGTAACCAATTCAATATTTATTGTTAACATAAATAAACAAATAATACGCCTGTAATAAAAATAATAAAAAGAATTTTTCAATCTTTGACTTCTTTGTTAACAGCTCTGTTCTCATTATCCAATACGTACGAGTTGTTGTCCGAATCCTTATGATGAAAAAAACAATGTAAGGATCCGTCGATGCCAAAAGTTTTAGAACACATCCTCCATCAGGATCAATTCCGCTTTACTCTTGTTATAATAGGTGACTCATCCCTGTTCTCGAAGAAACGTCGAGCTGTCTTGCCATCGTTAGTGCTTCCTAATCCTTTCTTTTGCATGTCAACAAGAATTCCTAATCTCTCTCTTCAAAGGCCTGTTGGATGGCGGCCTTTGTCTGTGCTTTCACCTCTTTGTCTTTCTGCTTACGGGCTTGCCAGGTGTATTACGTTAATACGACAAATACAAGTAGCATTCGAAGCATCGCATACATGTATGTAGAGTTAACAGCCGTAACTTAAGATACTCTGTATTTATCGGGACACGGTATCAATCTTGTTGAACTGAGATGTGGTTTGGCAAAGGTAACTGCATTGGAGCGATTTCGTTCCAACCACAGCGTTCACCTAGTCGTCTATCATCGCCATAGATGCAAGTTATTTGGTTCGAGTTCATAATTTTCTTTTTCTTTAAAGACGTTTGTTCAGTTTTCTAAATAAATTCGAATTTCAGAGGCCTGCAATTCATAGTAGAGGAGGGTTTGGGATTGGATAACAGAATCTGGTCAGATGAGGAATAGATTTGTATCAGAAATATTGGGATCAGTGAATTTCATTTTGTACTGGCTCTAACCTGACGTTCTATCGAAGTCCAATTTGCAAATGAAACTATATAATTTATCGATTTGTTAAAGGGCGTCTAATTGAAGCAACATAATTCGATCCATTATGTGATCCAGTAAGCTTTGCAATTTAACCTCGGCTTTTGATTTAGTAGAGTTTAGAAAATCGTCATGGGAATAACATGCTTTTTTGTATTTCACGTAACAGAATACGGCGGAAATATATTACTGCCTTTCTTTTTAGCCCAATTTCGTAATCGTTGATATTTGAGATAGTTTGTTTCATGTTTTGTATAAGAGTTAATAAAAAAAAACAAAATAACGATTTTTAATAGTGCATACCTCCTGAAGAAGCCTCCATTTTAAATGTGGAGCCCGAAATACGCAAACCAGAAATAATTGACTTGAACGACGCACAAATATTCTCAACCTACTAATTGGCCGCGACGCTCCCACAAGACTGCTACGTTTAACGGGAAACGAAACCTTAGAAAGAAAAGACTGGTCGTTCATATTACCGAGATTTAATAGAAACGTTGTTATAGGCAACCTTCTAGTTTAAATGTCTTAACTAGAAATATTTTCTTTTTTATTTTGGCTACGTTTTTTCATTTCTGACCCATTAAGTCTTTTGGGTTATTCCCGCTAACTTCCGTGCGACACGTAAAACGAACAGTAGCTTGAAAGAAATGAGAGGGTGTATTGTTTTTCGTCTAAACCTGTAACGTAGTCGACGGAATTTGTAATATTTAATGACTATTTGATGCATTTATTGTTTTAAATGCATCAAATAGTCGAAATACAAAAAAAAAAATATTTTTTGTTGGACATTGGGCGTAAAGGAAACTGGTATTCCTGTTATAAAATTAACATTGATTCTAATAAAAATACCACTGAAACGTAACGGTAATCTCTAAGTACATAAGTTAATTGACCACATTATAAAAATCATTCTCAAAAATAAACTTTGATTCGGGTAAAAAATAAAAGTGACATATTCAGTAGTTATAAATAAATAAACAAATAATTAAATTCTTTTTAACTAAATAAAAACATCTAAAATTCTACAAGAGGTGTTCAAACAGGCCTCCACTTTGAGCGAGACAATAACCTAATCTATTTTAAAATCCGGTTCGCGCATTTGCCAAAATTTCAGGTGTTATATTTATATTAACTTCATTAATTTTTTGTCTCAATTCATCCAAATTCATAGCACGATCATATATGTGCCAATAAATTTTTTGGGAAACATGACCCCCAAGAAAAAAATCGTTTGGGGCCAAATCGGGAGACCTGGGTGGCATTTGAATGGTTTCCCTTGTGCTTATGAGGCGCTCAGGAAATATAGTTTGCAAAAATTGTTGCACTTCTCTCGCATTATGAGCAGGGCAACCATCCTGCTGAAACCAAATTTCATCAAAATTAATATTCAATGCTCGAACAGCTGGAATGACGTGATTTCGCAAAAGGTCCAAGTATTTATTGGCAGTTAGGTTCCCATTAATATAAAAGGGTCCAATGATAAAATCCCCTAACATGTCAGCCTATACATTAACCTTTTGCGGGTATTGTGTTCTCTGAGGAATATTGAGATGTTGATTCTCTCTAGAGCATCCTACGGCAATAGAAGGATTGTGACGGCCGTGCAAGGAGACTGAAGATTCATCCGTAAACAAAATGTTGCTGATGAATCTGTCGTCCCTATTAGCCCTTTTCATCATGTCCTCACAAAACACCATACGTTTTTGCTGGTTTTCCGGAAAAACTTCTTGAGTTGTTCGCAATTTGTAACAACGATATTTGTTACGCTTTAAAATATTTCGAACCGTTCGAGCGTTCATATCAAGTTCTTCTGAAATTGGGTACTATTGCAAGGAAAATTAATTTCCGCTAAACTACATACGTCAGTCTCCCGATTTGCTCGTTCTTCAGTAATTTGAGGAGCCGATTGCTCCTCATTGTTATCAGTGCATTTTTTACAAATGTTTAGACAACCGATTGTCTCAAATTTTTTAATAATTTCTGAAATTCTAGATTTTGAAGGAATAGGATGATTTTCGTACGTAAATGCAAATCTGCCGATTATCTCATGTATACTTTTACCAGAATAATATCACTTAATAATTTGCTCTTTTTGTTCCGTGGAATAAACTACCTTTTTAAATAAAACAATTTGGCGCCGAACACGGAAATATCAATACTCGGTACTTACGCTTCAATGGCCTGGATAAAAAGAAAGCAAAAAACTTTCTTATTTTGTTAGGGTGTGGCGTATGCTGTCGCCCGCTCTCATTGCACTAGCATTTTATTACTCCTCACTCTAGAGCCAAGCGGCTAATTTATTAGATTTAAGCACGTATATCGATGCCCCTACGATACTTATATTCTGTCTGATTCTGATTGATTAATAATATAGTATTTTCTTTATTTTACTTAACAAACGTCCACGTTCCGGTTTGGATTTCCCACACCTATATATATATATATATATATATATATATATATATATATATATATATATATATATATATATATATATATATATTTTCTTTGCACAGCCAGGTGCATGCCGGTACCCTGATGAGTCTAATAGAGACGAAACATGTACCTCTGCCGTATCACTGGGGCGGGGAGGGTAAGTTTTGACTTTCTTCTCGGTACGGTGGTACAGGTAGGCCATCATCTCGATGGTGGTGGCATAGGATAAATTGTGTTCTTAGCAATTTGTTCAAACTGTGCAACCTCTAATACGGAAAGGATATGGTTGGAACGAAGTTCGCTTTTACTGTTCGCATTCTACTTCATTCATAGACGGAGCTGCATATAGTTGTACGTTTGCTGAATGTGATTTCAGCAGTACAACGGCATAATGTGGATATATCCACTGCTATTGCATCTCACACGGAGGTATCCGAGAAAGCCGCATAAACATATATATATATATATATATATATATATATATATATATATATATATATATAAAATAGAATAAAATATTGGCGAAGCGGACGTGAAAATTTGTCAATCTACATGATTCTCGTATTAAAAAGTGCGGAGCACTCCAAAATATGGAAAAACTCCGGGTCCGACAGATGGCGACAGAGCTGTTTCGTCCTGATATGGGACTCGTCAGGCCACCGCAGTCGGTACAAACCATCATCTCGCCTTTGCATCGTATAAAGCTGAATTTATAATCAAAACACAGCAAATAAGATGACAAAGGCGACATCTCGATGGTCCACTTGATAATACAAGAACCACACAGATTAACTAAGTTTGTAAAAGAACCGTCATATGGTGGCGCGACGGTGAATTAAAACAGAAATATGTAAAATCGAGTACACGAAACGTGCTGCCCAAAGGATAGGGGTCGCATTTTTCGGTACTGGCAAGCAAGCCTACCGCTTATTTTTAGCAGCCAAAGCCACTTGCCGCACCAAACGATCCCACCATGAGAGCATCGTTTAGCGTGTTTAAAAGCCAAACAAGTAAATAAATATGTAGATAAGTTTTTGTCCGTGTAATTTAAAATAAAATAGAATAAAATATTGGCGAAGCGGACGTGAAAATTTGTCAATCTACATGATTCTCGTATTAAAAAGTGCGGAGCACTCCAAAATATGGAAAAACTCCGGATCCGACAGATGGCGACAGCGCTGTTTCGTCCTGATATGGGACTCGTCAGGCCACCGCAGTCGGTACAAACCATCATCTCGCCTTTGCATCGTATAAAGCTGAATTTATAATCAAAACACAGCAAATAAGACGACAAAGGCAACATCTCGATGGTCCACTTGATAATACAAGAACCACACAGATTAACAAAGTTTGTAAAAGAACCGTCATATGGTGGCGCGCCGGTGAATTACAACAGAAATATGTAAAATCGAGTACACGAAACGCGCTGCCCAAAGGATAGGGGTCGCATTTTTCGGTACTGGCAAGTGGGATCGTTTGGTGCGGCAAGTGGCTTTGGCTGCTAAAAATACGCGGTAGGCTTGCTTGCCAGTACCGAAAAATGCGACCCCTATCTTATGGGCAGCGCGTTTCGTGTACTCGATTTTACATATTTCTGTTTTAATTCACCGTCGCGCCACCATATGACGGTTCTTTTACCAACTTTGTTAATCTGTGTGGTTCTTGTATTATCAGTTGGACCATCGAAATGTCGCCTTTGTCGTCTTATTTGCTGTGTTTTGATTATAAATTCAGCTTTATAGGATGCAAAGGCGAGATGATGGTTTGTACCGACTGCGGTGGCCTGACGAGTCCCATATCAGGACGAAACAGCGCTGCCGCCATCTGTCGGACCCGGAGTTTTTCCATATTTTGGAGTGCTCCGCACTTTCTAATACGAGAATCATGTAGATTGACAAATTTTCACGTCCGCTTCGCCAATATTTTATTCTATTTTATTTTAAATTACACGGACAAAAACTTATCTACATATTTATATATATATATATATATATATATATATATATATATATATATAGCGTTTGTCACCACCCTCCCCCTCCTGATATCGGTATTTGGCTAGTAACAGTCAAAACAAAGACGAAAAACATTCTGAAACCCCTTTGTCTAGCCGAATTGCCATTTTCCTATCATTAATTATATTTTTATTAGAAATAAGAACTTTGGTAATGTGATTTAATCTTATTGTTTTTTTATATCTTTGACTACCCGCCTACATTCCAGAAGTACTTTGCCAAACTGCCTTTTCATTGACAACCGTCTTTAGGGAAATACATCAAATTTTCGATACAAAGCTATTAAATTACCAACAATATTGTCCGAAACTTTTCCAATTCAACCATTTTTTTTTTCTCTTATATATTTCAATATACGTACATCACCATTGTAGGACACACTACACATTTTATACCTTTTTCTTAATATTTTTAGGTTTAACTTTGTGCTACCAGTTTCTCTAAAGAGAATTGTAAAATATTTCAATTCTTCGAGGAGAAGGGGAAATGCAACATTTTATTATTTCACAGAAATCATTTAGAATAGTTGCTTGTGTCGCTACAAATATTAGTTCCCTGTACATTCCTTTATTTTAAATGAATTATTCGATATTCGAATATGGAGATTTTTGCATGAGAGCCTTCAGAATAACCTGAATAACGATAAATTTGATATGCGTCATTACAAAAAGTTAGGCAACATTGTTTTTATTAATAAAAATATAAAATTAACGAAAAAAAAACTTTTTTTTCAAATTTTCTTTTGTGTAATTTTGGAGGTATTCATTTTAGAAGAAAGTTGAAAAGGAAACAAAGATCGTAATTAATTTTGCCATAAGATAGGGTTGCTCACAGATCTCAAAATATATTGCCCTTATTGCAAAATAGCAATAATTTAAAAAAGGTAAAAAAGCAGTTTTTTATCAATTTTTTTCGACCATACAAATTTCTCTGAGGATCTTTATATTAGAGCAAAGAAAACTTTATGCCATGATAAAATAACACGCTAAAATGCGTTAGGATCGAATCGATAGTTTTTGCACGATAATTTTGCAATTCGATTTCGTTTACAGAAATTGACTATTTTTCACTTTATCCAGAATTAAAATGTAATAATTTGGACGCCCTCAGACATTGTTGATATTTTTGCTTATAAACAAATAGATTATTTCGGCGGATTTTCATTGGATTTTTTTTGCCAGTATATGGTTTGAAAGTACTTGGAAAAATGCTCCTTTTCGTGAAAAAAATTCAAATCCGTCAATTGGTTTCCGAGATACAAACTGTCAAAATTGACAGCCTGTTACGGTGAATCTATAAATAATACAGACCTGATACTTGAACCGAAAACTTTGTCTTGCCGAGTTTTTTTCTGATACAAATTTTTAAATGTTTATGTTGTCGGAAACTTTAATAAAACATGAAAAGGGTGTCGGCCACGCGCGTGAAAAATTACAAAAAGAGGGGTGAATTTTCTCGGCTTCTAATGGAGATTTTTTTCTCATTTTTTAAACCGATCTACCACCAATAATGGAGCTTAAATATCATAATGCCATGTGCCCATCATGCCTTCATTTTATTATAAACAAATAACGTTATTTATGCATCATACTTACAGCATACTGTACCCTATAGTATTGGACTGCTACAACAATATATATTTACTTTAATTATCAAAATTATTTAAACAATCATTGTTTAAACAAATTGAAAAAAATTTTGGTTTTTAATAATTTTATTCGTAAAATACAGATAAAAATTATATCTCCAAATATTTGTAGAAATATTGTATTACTTATAACCTAAAAACTATTAAGTTTTCATATATGATTTATATAAAATAATTATTTTATTTTTATCTGTATTTTTTGAATAAGATAATTTAAAACCAATTTTTTTTTTAAAATTTGTATAACAATGATTATTTAAACAATTTTGATAAAATAAATATATAACATCATAGTATATTAAATTATATTAATAAACAAAGATTCGCTTGAAAAGTCACTATAGAGTGCAGTATGCTGTAAGTATGATGCATAAATAACGTCATTTGTTTATAACAAAATGATTGCATGATGAGCACGTGGCATTGTGATATTTGAGCTCCATTATTCGCGGTACATCGGTTTAAAAAAAATGACCAAAATCGCTTCATTAGAAGCCGAGAAAATGAAAATTTTTTTCAGATATGGCATATTTTGAATCTTTGAATTCAATTTTAAATGAGAGCTCCCCACCCATCTTTTTTTCATTTTTTACGCACGTGAGCGATATTCTTTTAATTTTTTATTAAAGTTTCCGATAACATAAACATTTATGTATTTCTATCAAAAAAGAACTCGGCAAGACAAAGTTTTTGATTCAAGAATCAGATCTGTATTTTTTATAGATTCACCGTAACAGGCTGTCAATTTTGACAGTTTGTATCTCGGAAACTAATTGACGCATTTGAAATTTTTTTTCACGAAAAGAAGCGTTTATTCAAGTACTTTCAAACCATGTATTGCAAAAAAAATCCAATGAAAATTCGCCGATATAATCTATTTGTTTATAAACAAAAATATCAACAATGTCTTTATACAATTAGTGAGGGCGTCCAGATCATCCCATTTTGATTCTGAAAGAAGTGTTGGAAAATTTGAGTTCCCTTCTATATGTCGAAAATAAATTTGAATACCTTAACGTGAGATTTTGGACTCAGACAAACTTGAAAAATGGTCAATTTTTGTAAACGAAATCGGATCGGAAAATTATTGTGCAAAAACTATCGATTCGATCCTAACGAATTTTAGCATGTTATTTTATCATGGCATAAAGTTTTCACTGCTCTAATATGAAGGTCCTCAGAGAAATTTAAATGGTTGAAAAAAATTGATTAAAAAAACTGTTTTTCTTACCTTTATTTTTAATTATCGCTATTTTGCAATGGACGAAATAAATTTTGAGATTTCCGACCAACTCTATCTTAGGGAAAATTTAATTATGAAACTTTTTTGCTTTTCAACTTTCCTCTAAAATTAATACCTTTAAAGTCAGACCAGAGAAAAGTTGAAAAAAAAAACAGTTTTTTCGTTAATTTTATATTTTTATTAATAAAAACAATGTTGCCCAACTTTTTGAAATGACGCATATCAAAATTATCATTATTCAGGTTATTCTGAAGTCTCTCATGCAAAATCTCCATGTTCCATTTCACATCCACCTAAAAACAGATAAGCCCTGGTCTAATATTAGAACACTGAATTGAGATTAGTATTATGGAAGACGACTTTACAAGGGACTGATATTTCTATGAGTGCTTTTCAATATTGTTTCATACTCATACTCATAAGAGGAACACAATTCATCAAGCTTTGGCTGCAATACAGTAGTATTTTCCGACTGGAATTGGAGTTAAATTTTTTAAGGTCATCGAATGCTTCAGCTGGTGTAGAACAGAGTTAACTTACTTGTTATTTTAGTTCAGGTTATTTTAGTCCTAATATGCTTTTTACCTAATGGAAAAAATGAAATTATTAACTAAAAAGGCTTATTTACATAACACGATATTTATTTTTAAGTTTGTTTCTTTTCTAGCAATTTGCAAATAATTAGGAATATTTACTTTTGTAAAAACCTACCATGCTGGGCGAAATATCTAGCTACATTTTCTCAGTTGAAACCATATGCAAAAAATTACCATATACAGGGTTATTTACCCTATACGGCACAGAATATGGCGGCCAAAATACGTAACTTTCGAAAAGTTTTACTTTTGGGATATGGGGGTCTAATATAGTTACTTTTTAAAATTATTTTCATATTATACAGGGTGTTCCAAAAGTTCTGAAAGTATCAAAGAAATTAAGTGGCTATAACTTGATTAATTTTAATAGAACGCTTTACTTTTTACCTTACTAGAAAATGTATCTTTTAAATACCTGTCGAATGGTATAAGGGTGTTCTATTGCTAAGTCTTCGCGTTTTCACAGAATACGCCAAATAATCGTTTTCTGCACCATTTTGTGTTTTTGAATAGATGCTTTAATGTATCTAGTTGCCCATGGCATTTAGAAAAGTCAGATAATTCATTTAATCTATCAATTTAATCTACAAAGCCTGTTGTCATAATAGCGGTATTATTTTTGTAACTGTGAACTTCATTTACTGAATTGAATTATCTGAACATTGTTGTGTTATTGCTTTGCCAAAATGAAGATTTATTCAAAGGAAGAGCCTATTGATATGATTTGAGAATGTCATCAAAATTGTTGGCTTCTCAAGTCTAGGCTCAAAGGTTTCCTGAAAGAAACCATCCTACCAGCCATTTTTATGAGACTGTTAAACCAAGTTCGGGAAAGTGAAAGTATCAGTTATAAAAAATCTGTTATAAGAAAACCTGTCACTGAGGATGAAAAAATGTTTTAACTGTACTTGGTTCAGTGATCGAAAATCTCAATATTAGTCAGAATGATGTTTCCGAAAATACTAACATTAGCCAAGCAAGTGTTTCAACGATTCTTAACAAATACAGATTTCATCCTTATAAAATCCAGCTTTGTCAAGAGCTTCACGGAAATGATTTTGACAATCGAACTAAATTCTGCTTGCGGCAGAAAATTAACACTTTTTTGATAATGTGTTGTTTAGTTATGAATGTACTTTTCACAACAATGGTTTCGTGAATAGACACAAATCCATTACTGTTCTGATTCAAATCCGCATGAATACAGAGTCTTGAGAAACTAGAATAGGTGGTCGCTTAACGTGTGGAAAGAAATACTGAGTCCATACTTAATTGGACCCTACTTTTTTGAAGGAATTTTAAATGGTTTGATGTTTCGCGATTTTCTTTTACACCAAATTCCAGTGTTATTAGAAGATGTCTTTTTAAATATTAGATCAACTAAGTGGCTTCAAGTGAATGGAGCTCCGCCTCATCATCGCGAATTTCGGTAATTTTTAAATGCCACCTTTCCAGAGGGTTGGATTGAGAGAGACTAATTTCAAAATTGGCCCCTGAGATCCCCGGACTTAAATCCACCAGATATAAAAGGAATTGTCTACAATACTCCCCCGACAATATCAAAAGATATGAAAATACGCTTTTCAAACTGTAGCCAGCAAATGTTGTCCAGAGTTAGTACTGGTTTCGAAAAAATAATATGTAAGCGTTTGGAAATGGATGATCGACATTTCGAACATCTACTATAAATATTTTGATTCTGTTTTGTGCTATCGTCAATACGTTATTACCATTATTGCTGTTATAGCGTGTCGGACGACTATAAATCGCATTCCGGATTTCTGAATATTTGTAAAGATATTCCTGATTATTATTCTTATAGTTGTAAATTACCTATCATTTCCAAATAACATAGGCAACTAGGTACATTAAAACATTTATTCAAAAAACACAAAATGTTGCAGAAAACGACTATTTGGCGTTTTATGTGAAAACGCGAAGACATACTATAGGACACCTTTATACTATTCGACAGGTATTTAAAAAGTACATTTTCTGGTAAGATAAAAAGTATAGCGTTCTATTTAAATTAATCGAGTTATAGCTACTTAAATTTCTTATTTGATTAGTTTTAATTTTTGAACACCCTGTATAATATAGCAAGTTTATTATAATTGGGATATAAAAATATTATTTATTGTTACACTTCACTGTAAATTTCGAGTACATAACTGAACTACTTCTTAAGTATTTGAAACATGAAAATTAGGTTAGATTTTGTCAAAATTCAAATTATATAAAAACCCTCAAGGTTTAGGTCCTATAAACCTTATTAAAATAGGTATTTATGTTGATTGGAAAATCCAAAAATGCAATAATATATATGGGGTTCTATGTAAAAAACAACTTTGATACTTTCAGTGACACCCTGTATAATATAAAAATAATTTTAAAAAGTAACTATGTTAGACCCCCATATATCCCAAAAGTAAAACTTTTTGGATGTCACTTATTTTGGCCGCAGTACCCCGTGCCGTATACGGTGAATAACCCTGTATGTATATATATATATATATATATATATATATATACATATATATATATATATATATATATATATATATATATATATATATATATATATATATCTATATATATATATATGAAATTTTAAATCCACTATTTTAGTCCACCCACTATTGATTAGTTATTTATTAATTAAAGTATTAAAATTTGATACGAGTCCCATGTTAATTTACCGTTTTCATTGGTTTCTAATAAAGAAAAATTTGATTACAGTTAAAAATGACACAGAAAAACATGGGGGATTATAAATGCGTAGCAGAAAACGAATATGGACGCCTCGAGGTGCAATTTACACTTTTAAACGGTAAGTAATATTTTAATACCACTTAACTAATCAAATTTGTCTACCGCCTTATCCCTAGATGTTTCTTTATAACACAGCATTAGGTAAAACTTTTTAAGAAGGTATTTCATGGAAAACATATTATTCGATTATAAAAAGAGGCTGAAATACAATGCCTTAAAATTAAAGCTAAGAACACTAATACTCCAGTCAAATAAGCGAAAAAAAGAAGGGACACTCATTCATCCAGGCAGAGACCTGGATTTTCGGGTAATAGAGGCCTGCGGCAAATGCTTGACATCCTTCAGTTATGTACTGGATTGTCTCTGATGTTCGACAGCCATATCTGCATTGGTCATTTTGTATTGAGGGATCTCTAATGATGAACTTTCGATAGTTCTTCGTCGGAATAACCTGATCTTGGATAGCTAACAAGAAGTCCTCCGTTTCCGGAAACATCTGTCCTGAAATCAACCAGTAGTTTGACGCTGAGTTGTCGACATTGTCCTGATTAACCTCATTTGGATGCCGTCCATGAAGTGACTTCTGTAGCTAGGTTTGTAACTTCTCTTGGTCTGTTTGGTGGCGAGAAGTAATATCTTGTTCCCTCAACTGTAACGGCGTTAAATTATCTGCCTCGCATATTGCTCGATGTAGTGTGGAAGAGTCCGCTAACCTGGGGAAATATGAATTATTTGTTGGTCGATCTGCTTACCAATATCCACCAATCCTCTTCCTTCTTGGTGTGTTGGAAGCATTGTACATTCAATGTCACTCCGAGGGTGATATTTTTGTGCTCTTGTTAGGAGTATCCTTATTTTTCTTTGCAGGTTTTGGATGTCCATCCTGCTCCATTTTGCAATTCCAAAAGAGTAGCTTAGCGCAGAGCAAACATTCGTGTTGAACGCCTTAAACAAATATCTACTATTTAAGTTAGTTCGTAATACCCGCCTTACCCTCCTGACAAATTCGGCTTTCATAGTACCAAGGTCAATTCTTTAAGCCTGTTTGTTTGGTCTGCTTTCATTGCAGCAATAGTTTCACCGTTCTGCATTTCAAAAACCCCCGGTTGTATCTTCCCTTTAACGATGTTCAAAATACGATACTTGTCATTATTATTATCACCCTATTTTTATTTATTATCAAAATATTAACACAGTGCACTAAAGCAGGTCCCCTTCTAGAACGAAACCAATCCCAATTAAACAGCGAAGGCTTTCATATAGGAGAAATTAATAATTATGTTTAGGTCTGCCAATACCATTTTTTACATAAAATTTAAAATATGTCAAAAATAGTTAGACTTGGATATATCACAAAATATATATAAAATATGTCTATAATTTTGCGTAGAATCTAGACATGAAATAACATATAGGGTGTTCCATTTAAAATAAGCAAGAGGGCATCAACTTCCATTATAACCGGAAGTGACACCATCTTAAAATATTTCAGCCGAATTGTCCCCATCGACTTTTTTTTCCGGGTCTGTCTAGAAGCAGGATGCACTGCGGCCATAGTAGGCCTATTGTGCTCATCCTAGATTTACAACCACTCTATTAACCTAGCCTCCTGAATTAATTTGTATAGGTCTACTAAGGAATGAGTATGTACTTCCCTCGGTTCCAGATTTGTTGACCCAAAGGTTTTATGTCGTCTTCTTTCCAGTTGCTTACAGTCACATATGCTGCCACATAGTTTGCAGTCGAGGTCTCCGTTATACAGGTTCATTTTATTCAGATGTTCTTTGACGGCCATGTGTCCCGTGATGATACCTGCAATTGCTCTTAATTGATTTCGTTCCGTATAGTTTTGTGTCCAATCAACGGCTTTTGTGATATTGGCGTTGAGTGGTATAGCCGATGGCGCCCCATTCTCGCTTTTCCCTAAATCACTAAGTATAGCGAAGGTAGATCCATAATGCACTCCATTGCCGAAGTGGTGGTCGATTTCATGGCCCCAGTAATGTTCAAGCAGGCGACTCTCTATATGCCGCGTAGTTTTGTCCTCGCTGTTATTTTCCTTACCTTGGGCCACCAGACAACCGCAGCACATGTGATGGCTGGTCTCACTATACTGGTGCATAACCAATGCACCATCTTCGGGAAAGACCCCATGTTTTCCCATATAATCTTCTAACAATCATAAAAGTTTGTTTGAAGGTCATAGACAATGATGTTTCTTGCGAAGTAGTAGATATCTATTGGACTTCCATTGTTTTTATTTTTATTGAATATCACGACGTTTCGGCTAGTAGTTATCTCTAGCCGTTTTCAAGTGAAACTAAATAAATCGCTTAGCTACATGACTATTTATACTAAAAGTAAATGCAGTAGAGTGTGACTGAGATGGATGTAGTCATGCCTGCTATGGCAAAATCCCATTTTTTTATGCTGCATTAAGTTTCCACACTTCTCTTATATCTAAAGATGGTTTACTAAAACAACTCGGGTTCTGATGTATGACCGCGGCTTCTTTGAATTTCCGTTTTCTCCAATGTTGTTCTCGGTGTAGTATTTTAGCTTCAGACCATTTTATGTGGTGTCCATGAGTCCAGGCATGGTTGGCGGCACCAGGCTACACTACTAGAGGACATTCGCCAACGGTTCGAAGAAATTAAAGAATATACATTAGAAGAAGACTACGCCCCTATCCTAAGAAAAATTGACGCTAGTTGTGACAAAGTGGGAATAAAACAAAAAAGCATACACCAAAAGAAATTTTCCAAATACCAGAGCAGACAAGAACGACAACAGCCTTCTCAGAGCCAGAGGACAATTGTTAATATATCTGCCAAGGAATTAAGCTCAGCGGAAAACTAACTACTTGCCAAAGGTTTGAACTTCACCGTTGCTCCAAAAGAGGTTTTCATTCTCGATATAATTAGCGCTGCAGACTACAGAAGAACTCCAGTATTAAAATTCTACCAGCGGATAAAGGAAATGCTATAGTTGTAATAAATGCTGAGACATACAATCAAAAAATTGACGAAGTTTTAAGGAAAGGAAATTATACATCTCTTGCTAAAGATCCCACATCTGCAATTGAATGAAGAATTTATCGCGTTCTTAAGAAACATGAACGGTATATTCCTGAGGGGATCCGGACTCCGTTGACGCCACACCAATGCAAAACTCTACATCTTTATGAACTCCCGAAAATACATAAGCAAGACATGCCCTTACGACCTATCACGTGTTTCCGGAACTCTCCGACTTCTGAACTTGCCAAATATCTCCTTCCAATTCTGAGTCCATTACAAGGAAATACATCGTCCTGGGTTAAGAATTCGCAACATTTCGTAGAAATTATAAGTACAACCAGAAGACCATTTTATTAGCTTTGACGTGGAAAGCCTATACACCAACGTTCCAGTTAAGGACTCATCTTTACCACCGCACGCCATTATGGACTTGTTGGAAAGTTGTTTGACTAATTTCTATTTTCAAGCAAAGGAAGAATTCTACATCCAGGATGATGGACTACCGATGGGATCTTCACTCTCACCGGTGGTCGCAAATATTTTCATAGAATGGTTCGAGATATTTGCAATTGAATCCACAACTAAGAAACCAAAGTTATGGTTTAGATACGTAGACGATACTTTTATCATTTGGAGAGGAAACGACGAAGGACTTCGAAACTTTCTTTTTCATCTCAACAATATTAGTCCAATTATTAAACTCACCATGGAGAAAAAAGTAGAAAATAAATTACCATTCTTAGATGTCTGGGTTGAGAGAAACGGCAGTCAAATTCGAACTTCGGTTTACAGAAAAGCCACGCACACAGGACAATATCCTAATTATTCATCTAATCACTCCAACAACACCAAACAAGGAATTATAAGAAATCTCGTAGATTGAGCCTTAACTCTCTGCAACTCCAACGAGAACCTGATGAAAGAGATAGATTACATTAAAAATGATCTGAGAACCAACGGATACCCAGTATATCTAGTCGATAAATTTCTTGAACAACGCAGAAATAGGACAATATCGACAACGAATGAAGAACGAAAACCAGTATTGAACATCCCATATGTTAAAGGCATTTTAGAAAAAGTTAGAAGGATAGGAAAACGATATAAAATCAATGTCGTTTTTAATTCAAATAACTCTCTGAGAAGTCGACTCACTAAGGTCAAACCAACAACTCAAAGAGACATGAAGAACTGTATATATCAGATATCATGTGAATGTAGCAATTCCTACATTGGCGTAACAAAGAGACCTCTTGACGTAAGGATCAAAGAACACCAAAAATGCACATCTCGAGGAAAAACAGAATAATCTGGTGCCTCCAACCATGCCTGGACTCATGGACACCACATAAAATGGTCTGAAGCTAAAATACTACACCGAGAACAACATTGGAGAAAACGGAATTCAAAGAAGCCGCGGTCATATAACAGAACCCGAGTTGTTTTAGTAAACTATCTTTAGATATAAGAGAAGTGTGGAAACCACTTCTTAGTAATTGTAAACTAAAACTAAATGCAGCGTAAAAAAATTGGATTTTGCCATAGCAGGCATGACTGCATCCATCTCAGTCATACACTACTGCGTTTACTTTTAGTATAAATAGTCATGTAGCTAAGGGATTTATTTAGTTTCACACAAAAATAAAGACAATGGAAGTCCAACAGATATCTACTACTTCGCAATCATAAAGGCTGTTTCCGATTTTTTTGTTATATGGGACCGAGGTCTTTTAGCTTTCTTTGTTTTGTGAAGGGAATAATTACAATCTATAAGTAATATAAGTTCCCAAAAGACTATACTTATTCCCATCGTCAAGGGAAATTCTGTATGTTAAAGCGAGAACTAAGAGATTCTTTGTTCGATATAATAATAAAAATATTGGAGGTCTACAGACCTGATTAGCTACTTACACTGAACCCTAGTTTACTTAACAGGAATCTTAAATCAATACGACAGACAGGCCATTACGAATATCACAATGTAGCTGCGTACCCTAACACTGTACTGCTAGAGTTGTATACTTTCAACAAACCCGAATTTTATACCTCCTCTTAAAGCATTTTATTTTAAAAATTTGTACATACATTGAATATTTCGTTTCTATACATGCGTAGTTTCTCCTGAAGTAAAAAAGAACATATGTAATTAAAAGCTTCGAAAGAAACTCATTTAGTAATTTAATTACCTAATTTTTTGTCTCTGCATTCGAAGTTACTTTGCTCATTTCCCAACCCTTTTAAGTTTTAAACTTAAAAGCCTTTTTAATTCAATGAAAGCAAACATTTCTAATTTAGCTTTGAATAGTAATGTAAAAGCTCTGATAAGTATTCTACCTTTATAAAAGCCTGTTTTTTAACATTAATTTGAATCATTTAGATAAGCAATAAGAAAATATTATATTTCTAAATTTGATTTCTATATGGCGTAAAAAAATAGGGCAAAAGGGTAAATCGCACTCAACTATAACCTATTCAAGAACTAGAGAGAGTAGTAAATCATTTTTGACCCATTTTTTTTTCGCAAACTATGTGTGTTCTTTAGTCCGGTGTCTTTGGCCAAATCTGTTAGACACATATATTTTTCATAGGAATGGGTTAGAAATTGTATAATCAAAAATACCGGTCTATAATAATATACAATTTGGGTTGAAGAACAATAGATTTTTGGAAGTGTGAAGTGTTAAAAAGGATTTTAATCATTGTCATAGGCGTCGGAAGGAGGTTTATTTTATCACTAAGTATTTATGGCATAGAATATTTTTTCGATCGTAAGTTCAAAATAGAATTAAGTTATTATAATACTATTATTTTGATTTCTAATGCATTTTTAATATCTCTAACTCTAATTCAAAACCAAATGCAAATATTTTAATAACCACTTTTGTTCAACTGCTGAATGCGTGATGAATAAACTTGAAAGTGCTCAGCAGCCTTTTGAAGATTACCTAAAAATCTACGCCACTGAAAAACATCCCGTCTTTTAAATTTCAATCAATTAGTTTTAGTGATGTTGACAAGGCCATTTCAGAAATAAAAAATAGTAGCAGCAAAGATATTGAGGGAATTAACACAAAAATTGTTAAAAAAATTAAGGATATAATAGTTCAGCCCCTAATAATATTGACAAATCAATCTATAACTTGCAGTACATTTCCTAAAGTTTTCAAAACTGCTAAGGTGGTACCCCTCTTCAAGAATAAGGGCTTCATTGATGACTGCAACAATTATCGCCCCATATCTTTATTACCAATCTTGTCAAAAGTTTATGAACGAATTTTGAAAAATCAGGCTAATGATCACTTTGAGTCAAACAAATTATTTGCCTTGAGCCAGTTTGGATTCCGAAAGAACAAGACCACAACTTTAGCTATTGACCACTTCACTAGTAATGTTTTATAGGGCTTTGAAAAGTATCTTGACACTCTCGCATCCTTTTTAGACCTCACAAAAACATTCGATTGCGTTACACATAGCATTCTTCTAAAAAAACTATCATTCTACAATTTTCAGGCTGACGCCATTCAGCTACTTATTTCATATCTGTTGGATATGATCAGTATGTTCACTTGGGCAGTATAATTCTAAAAAACAATTCCTAAGGTTTGGTGTACGTCAAGGGTCGGTATTAGGTCCCATCTTATTCCTCATCTATATAAATGACCTGGCATACTGTAAAGGCAAGGGAGTCAATACTATTTAGTTTGCTGACGACACAACGTTTTATATACGTTATCACCCTTCAGAGATTGACAGTCTTAATTACCAAATTTCAGAAAAAAAACTGTTTCAATCGCCTATTCTTGAACAACTCCAAATCACAAAGTATTAACTTTACTCTAAGAAATAACAGTGAAATTGTACAGTCCTTTCTACCTCAATGTGCAATGGAGGTCAAATTTCTGGGAGTACACCTAGATGCAGGATTAACCTGGGAACAACACCTTGTTAATTTCTCAAAAAAACTATCCCAACAACTGTTCCTGTTCAGGAGTCTTGTACGGGTAACTTCCAAAGAAACTCTTCTGACAGCATATCACAGTAACTTCCCTTCTCTTTTGGCTTATGCTATTCTTTCCTGCCACAACGCAGATGGGTAGATGATATAAGACAGTTTGCTGGAAAAGACTGGCTCCAGAAGGCGAGAGACAGATCCCAGTGGAGGACCATCGGAGAGGCTTATGTCCATGAGTGGACGTCAATGGGTTGAAAAAGAAGATGAAGAAGAAATCCCGATCTTTATTGATTTTGGTTAGAATTTTGTCGACGGTTGTGATCTTTTTCTAATAGCAAAATGTATGTATAACTCTTCTTATTGCAGCTTCCATCTTTTTTTCCTGATTTTGTAATAAATATTGAGGTAGAAGCCATGTATTTTGGGTATTTCACTAATATATAAAAACAAGCGCAAACAAGAGAAATCTCTAAGAACACACTGTAAGATGTTTTTTGGTCGCTGACAGAAATTAAACTAAACTATGAGAAATTTTATTGTTGAAGTAAATTTATAAAGCTTATAATATTTAAATTTAATTAAATTTAATTAGATTTGTGACCGTCCTCAGTTACCTACGGCACTAGAGCAGGTACGTCGGAGATTTCGGTGATACTTTTATTACTCTCTCTAGTTCTTGAATAGAGTATAGGTTTTCCACATATAAAATAGCTCTCGCTTAAAAATAATTACAAACACCGAACAGTAGTGAAATGGCATGCACGACATCCTCTCACTTTGTTGATCTGAGAAATAAAACGTCTTAGCAATAAACTTAAAACTTAATTTTCTCCAAATTATTAGCCAATTATCCCTTTCATTTTTCGGACCCTTCAATTACACACAACTGCCAAGTCGTGCAATCTAGAAACACCGGATCACTTCCTACGTATTTTGTGTACTGAATCCTAATTCAACATCAAAATTTGTCCATCACGTCAGGTTTTTAATAGTAGTAGAAGGTTCACAAAATTACGATTTATACCTTTCTCATATACAGTGTGTCCCACAACGAACTGCCGCGAACGATTTTTCGAAAAATAGACTGGTAAAAATTTTCAAAATTTGGCCATTTACTTAAGACGATAGGTGCAATTCGGCTAAAATATTTTCAAAATGGTGGCACTTCCGATTATACCGGAAGTTGTTTCCTTCTTGCTTATTTTAAATGTAACACTCTATATGTTATTTTATTTTTAGATTCTACGCAAAATTATACAGGGTGATTCTCAGGGAAATTTAGGGATCGATTTTGGGAAAACTGAAGGAAGAATCTGAAAATTTGACAATGTACTAACGTGCATGGAGGACAACCGGCTAATAAATTTTCAAGATGGCGGCACTTCCGGTTATACCGAAAGTAGATGTCAACTTGCTTATTTTAAATGAAACATCCTATATATTATTACATTTTTGATTTCTACGTAAAATTCTAGACATATTTAATGTATAGTCTTCTGTATTTAAGTCTCACCGTTTTGGACATATTTAAATTTTTATGTCAAAAATTACGTTTTGCGGACCAAAATTTAATTATAAAGTTTTCCTAGAAGTAAGTCTTTTCTATTTAATTTGGGTTAATTTTCTTGTAGACGAAGATCGACTTTAGTAATCTTTATATGATATTTTCAAAACTATTAGTACAGAGTGGTCAACAAGAAGAATAAAAATTATATTTAAAAAATCGTCAAAAGTCAATTTTTTCAAATGGAAAGGACCTATTTTTATAATTTTGTCATATTAAGCATTAAAAATAATGGTAACTTTGTATAAGGTTGTCTAATCCAAAAATTTGTAGTTTTCAAAATATTGGCAATTAAAAATTTTTCTATTGTAAAAATGTTGTACGGCTTTTAAGTTTTGTTATTAGTTGGCCGTGATGGCGAGACATGGCGAAAATTAAACAATCGAACCCTACAGAATTGTCACTAATTCTTGTCATTTGTTATTCATTAATAATAATCATGCCAGAGCGATTATTTATTATTTAATGTGATAGAGTTATTTCAAGAACATGCGATATATTCGCGATCCGATATCCGCAGAAAGAGAAACCAACGCCACCAACTGCAAAAAAGGATTATAGAAAACTTCAAGACCTTTGGATACATTAAATCAAAAAGTAATAGAAATAAACCAGTTGTTAATATTGAAAATATAATTTTAGTATATTTCGCCACATATCCGACAATATCTATCAGGCAAGTAGCATTAGAGTCTAGATTATCTCGAACATCAGTTTTAAGGATTTTAAGGAATCACAGTTTTCATCCCTATGTATGTTTCATAGTACAACATTTAAAAGGACTGATTATCCGCGAGGAGTAGAGTTCTGTCAATTTATTTTACTTCGGTCACAAGAAAATGCAGGTTTGGATTTCTTAATAGACGCAATTCCCAGCAGGAAGAGAACAAGAAAATGGTTTGATAAAGAATGCCAAGAAAAACTACAAGACAGACAGAAGAAACGAAACATTATGATTCAGCAAGAAACAACAGAAAACAAAGAAAGCTATACAACATTCCGACGAGAAACAAGAAAACTAATTAGACAAAAGAAAAGGAAATATGAAAAACAGCAATATGAGGAAATGGAAAGGAATAGACAAGACTCAAATAGTCGAGCATTCTACAAATCGGTGTCAAATGAGAAGAAAGGCTTCAGACATAACTCTGTGTCAGTACTTACAAAGAATAATGATGAACTCATAATCAACGAAGAGGAGATACTCCAAACATGGCAAGAGTATTTCCAAAGTGTACTAAACATACATCAAGAGGAAGAACATAGAGAGGATATATATACATATTTATATAAATATATATATATATATATATATATATATATATATATATATATATATATATATATATATATTGGGGACCCACCGGTAGAGGACCCAACAATAGAAGCAACGGTACAAGCAATTAACAAATTAAAGAACGCAAAATCCCCAGGCTCCGACAATATACCGGCCGAATTTCTCAAGTACGGAGGGGAGATTTTACATAGACAATTACATACACTAATCAAACCTATGTGGAAAGAAGAGAAAATGCCAGAAAAACGACACGAAATCGTAATAATCCCTATCCATAAAAAGGGAAACAAAACCAAGTGCTCCAACTATAGAGGAATCTCCCTACTTAACACGGCATACAAAATCTTATCGAATATCCCATTAAGTGGACTAACGCCTTTTGTAGAAAATTTCCTAGGGGAATACCAAGCCGGATTCAGGAAAAATAGATCGACTATAGATCAGATCTTTACTATAAAACAGCTACTTGAAAAAGGATGGGACTTCAATAGAACTATCCACAATCTTTTCATCGACTTCCGACAAGCATACGATAGCAGAAGGGGTCACCTGTGGAATGCAATGGCAGAACTTTCGATTCCAAAAAAACTAATCCACCTCGCCAAAGTGTGCCTAAATGGCTGTAGATCAAGGGTACGAATAGGTAACCAACTCTCAGAATCTTTTGAAATAAACAGTGGCCTAAAACAAGGAGACGCACTGTCACCTCTCCTCTTTAATATAATCCTGGAAAAAGTAGTGAGAACAACACAAATTAGAACAGAACTAATAACAGTAAATGGACCAAAATTACTACTAGCATACGCGGATGACATTGATATTGTTGGAAACACCATCACCCATGTAAAGGAAACTTTCAACAAAATAGAAATAGAGGCAAGGAAAACCGATCTAATGGTCAATGAAGAGAAAATCATATACATGTGCATAAACAGACAAAATAATCGAGATAGAATAAGACAAAATGTAACAATAGACACATATAACTTTGAAAGAGTGGAGCGTTTTAAATATCTCGGAGCGACAATCACCGCAGATAACGATATTACAGAGGAGATAAAAGGAAGAATTCAGGCAGCAAACAGATGTATGTATAGTCTTAATAACACCATCAAATCCAAGAATCTAACACGAACCTCAAAAATTAGGATATATAGAACAGTGATTAGATCAGTGCTGATGTATGGCTGTGAGACGTGGATGCTGTCAAAAGCAATGGAAATGAAACTTAGATGTTTTGAGAGGAAAATCATTGGAAGGATTTTCGGACCCTATCACGACCCCAATACTAATCAATACCGAATTAGAACAAATGCCGAGGTCAAACCGATATATAACGCTAGTGACATCGTACAAGAAATTAAATTCCAACGCCTAAGATGGGCAGGCCATGTCCATAGGCTCCCTAATAACCGCCTTACAAAGTTAATTTGGGAGGAGGCCCCGACAGGGAAAAACCCTTAGGACGCCCAAGAATGCGATGGAGAGATAACATATGGGTTACCCACTGACCCAACTATCATGGACGACCGTGTGAGATGGAAGCAGGTTGTGCAGTCAGCAAAGACCCACCCCGGGTTGTAGGGCTACTAAAGAAGAAGAAGAAGAGGCAATTCCCACTATTGGAGTGACTCAAACATACATCCATTTAGATCTTCAAGAGTCTTAGCAGTTTAACGTGTATTGTGCTATAAGAAATGACGGCGTCGTGGCCCTAGAATTCTACCAAGATAATCTGAATGACTAGTTAGCCATTTGTGAAGAGTTCTCGATACAAAATACGCTTTTTAACTTATATTCCAGTCTTCCTATGAAAAAAGGTGAAAAAATTTATTGCAGATATCTGAAAGTTTCAAGTCGTAGGGGGCACCCAGTAGATGATAAATACGTAAAAAAGTACAGCTAGATCAGCCCTGTTTTTTTATAAACAATATCTTAAGTCGGAAAATTCGATTTTCTGCCCGTAGAATTTTCTGGTTACATTTTAGAGAAAACTTGTCCAAATGAAAGTTATGGGTATTGAATAGACCTTTATTGCATTTTTTATGCGTCAAAATCGATAAATGATTTATCGAAATAATGGCGAAAAACCATCTTTTTTGCTCTATTATATAAATGTTAATAACTTTTGCAAGAAAGGCCAAAAGTGATGTATAATCCCTTGATACGGCCATTATGTGTCTTTATAACTGTGCGAAAGCTGGACCAAATCGGTTTGGTAGTTTATGAATAATCTTAATTGTTTATCCCAGACACTGAATGTTCAAACAATTTTCCTTGCCCAGAGGATGATTCTACAGATATTTGCAAAAGCGGAATTCGATTCTTCGAAGTTCAAGCTACAAACGAATTTGAAAAAACGATTGATTTAAAAAAAAATTGTAAAGAAAACCATTTAAAGAAGGGGTAACTTTTTTACGTATAAACAATTGGAATAACTTTGTTTAATTGAATAATACAAGTTTGTGAATAAGTGGACTTGAAAGCTGGTGGAAAAACACGAATTTTAAAAGAAAACAAAGTCTCCTACGACCAGTAGGAACTAAGATGTTTGTTTATAAACATTAAGAGTCGAAATTTTTAAACGAAGACCTATATTTTATGATGCATGATAAGTATGAAATTTATGCATCGTTAGTAAAGTTATAGCCCTTCGAAGTAAAGGTACTTTTGCAAGTGCGTTGTAGCGAGTGGTAAGGGAAGCTCGGCTTTCTCACGGTGTGCTTCTGAAATTAAAACTTCAAATTGAGGCCAATAACCAGCTCCAGAGGATCCGCAACCAATGCACTGGCAAAGTTTCTTTTAAAAATCATACAACTTTAGAAGGTAAAATGAATACATATGTTAAAAATTCCACACATTTCGTGAACATTATTAGCAGCATCAATCTAGAGCCAGATGACAGACTAATAAGCTTTAATGTGGAAAGTCTGTATACTAATGTACCATTAGGGGAATCACTAGATATTATCAAAACTAGACTTTCAAATGATACTACGTTATCAGATCGAACCACATTACCACTGGACGGGGTGATGGACCTTCTGGAGTGTTGCCTGCGTAGTGCTTTCTTTCAAGTAAAGGACAGGTTCTGCGCTCAGGAGTACGGGCTTCCAATGGATTCTTCACTCTCTCCAGTCGTCGCCAATATATATATATATATATATATATATATATATATATATATATATATATATATATATATATATATATATATATATATATACATATATATATATATATATATATATATATATATATATATATATATATAAATATATATATATATATATATATATATATATATATATATATATATATGGAATGGTTCGAAACTCATGTCATAGAAACGGCATCAGTAAAACCGAAAGTCTGGTTCAAATATGTCGATGATACCTTCATCGTATGAAGAACTTAATGATTTCTTGAAACATTTAAATAACATTCGACCTACAATTAAGTTTGTAGTGCCTTTCCTAGATGTCATGGTGAATCGCTCCAACGAAACTATTAAAACTTCAGTATACAGAAAGCCAACACATACTGGCCAATAACTTAATTATAGTTCCAATCATTCTGTTGTAACAAAACGAGGAATTATACGCAACCTCTATAATCGCACTATATCTATATGCAATAATGCCGACTCACTGGAAAAAGAGGTAGCAACTATTAAATCTGATTTACAACAGAATGGTTATCCTTTAAAACTAATTGACGAAGTTATAAATAATTTTAGAACAACGAATACTGGACAGCAAGAAACACATTCCTTCTTCACAATTCCGTACATTAAGGGAACGTCGGAGAAAATAAGACGAATTGCCAGTAGTTATAGTATAAAAACAACCTTTAAATCAGAAAATACACTTAGAGCTAATTTAACAAAAACAGAACCTAAAACTACCAATAAGGAAGAATGTGTTTACAAAGTTCCATGTGAGTGTGGTGAAATGGAAATTGGAGAAACCAAACGACCACTAGAAGTTAGAATGAAGAAACATAAAACTCATACACCAAAAAGGGGAAACGTCGAGATCAGGTATTGCGGAACATGCTTGAGATAAACAACACCATATAAAATGGTCTAAGGCTGCGGCAATATACATGAAAAAAAAAAGAAAATTTATAGGAGCAGCTTACATTAAAAACAATAATGGAATCTTCAGTAAACCGAGTGTTGAGATACCTTTGGCAACCACTACTTTGTAACATCAAATCATTGAGTTGTGTACAGTGAAGCGAAACTTTGCGCTTCAGTGGACACAGTCCCTATATAAGCTCGTAATCTTAAGACAAAAACATTCAGTTTATACTTGATAACGATTAGAGATACAACCTAATCGAGACATCGTAAAAATAAATAAAAATAAAGACAATGCAAATCCGACAATCACATTTTAGTAAATCTTCAACATTGTCTACAACCTTCAAAAAAATTGTGTTTACAAAAATTAAAAATGAAGACAATGTTGTTCATTTTTCTAACTCCAAAGGCATCATCTACAAAGAATTTGTTCCTCAAGGTACTATTGTAAATGCTTCATTCTACCAACAAATGGTGGACTGTCTATGCAAAAGAATTGGGCGAGTTAGACCAGAGTTGTCGAGAGATAATTCTTTTTTTTCTCTTGCACGATAACGCACCAGCGCATATCATGACAATTAACACTCAGTTTTTAGCCAAAAAAAAATGGTTTCTACGCTCAACCATACACCATACTCGCCTGACTTGACTCCCGCTGACTACTTTCTGTTCCCCAAATTGATGATGGACTTGAAAAGGAACCATTTTGAGTCGATAGACGAGAACTAAGAAGCCGTGACAACAAAGTTAAACATTATTTCAAAAGAGGAATTTTTGAAAAGCATTAAAACGCTGGAAGATCGTGCCAACATGTATATTGCTTCCAATGGAGACTATTTTAAATAAAACATAGGTTGAAAAAATGTTTGTAGTTTTTTGCGTCTTTTTAGCCACAGTGTGATTTACTGTGTATCATTTATGTAAGAACCAGGTCAACTCCGTCAACGCCTACTTTTCAAAAATATATTGCAATAAAATGTTTATAAAAAAAATTGAACCAACTTCTAGGAGTGCTCTAAAAAGTGAAAAATAACTATAAATTTTTATATGAAGTTAAAATTTTTGAAGTCGGCGCCAAACTAATACCTGACAAAATATAATTCGCATAAACAGATTAAAAATACTTTATTTATAATTGCTTTCTGACCAAAATTTGTATATCCTAGTAGTTATTTTTTTCATTTAGAAATAACTTGGCTCCGACTTTAAAAATTTCAATTTCATATAAAAATTTATAGTTATTTTTCACATTTTAGCTCATTTATAGAAGTCGATTCAATTTTTTTTATAAAAATTTTATTTTTCAATTTTTAGTTCTCAATTCATTATGATATGCATAAATTATTTGAACTAACTACTAATCGAGATTAGTGTACCTCGCAAACAAATATTCAGTCTATCATAGTAAATCCACTATCTTCAAACTAATTTTAGATTGGTAATATAGGCACCAAAACCTTCCAATAACGATATTTAAAGAATTTGAGACATAAGTTTTTTATCCTGATATATTTTATACTGCATATTGAGTTCATATACGTCCCAAGAACCCCGCAATATCAATTTTAGACAAAATCGAAAAAATAATTTTAAAATTTTAATCTAGTCAAAATCTAAACCCTTCAAAGCCCTCTAGTACCAATTTTGGATAAAATCTGTAAATTTAAAAACTGTCTACATATTGCATCTGACATATTAGATTTTCTTAAAATAATTTCATATTCGCTATTTATATCCTTATAAACGATTCAGTCCCACCTTTGAAGAAAATCGAAAAATGTAAAATTTTTAGTCCGCTATAGTGGATTCGCCATATTAAATCCTGAAAACTTACTTTTAAATTCATAATTTACATCCTCAAGAACCCCCCTTATCAGTTTTGAAGAAAAGCGAAAAATGTAAAATTTTTAGTCCACTATATTGGATTCGCCATATTGAATCCTGAAAAAATACTTTTAAATTCATAATTTACACCCTCAAGAACCCCCTTTATCAGTTTTGGATAAAACAGAAAAATGTAAAATTTTTAGGATGCCATATTAAATTTGTCAGATTAAGTTTTTTAAAAAATATTTTAAATTCGTAATTAACACTAACAAAATTCCCCCAATACTGATTTTAGATAAAATCGAGAGATGTAGAATATTTAATCCGCCATCTTGGATCCGCCATATTTGATTCTTTAAAAAATAATTACAGATTCCTAATGTCCGATTTCAAAAACTCCTTTATATTAATTTTTAAAAAAATCGGATAAAATTAATTTTTTATTTTATTGGATACGCCATATTGAATTTTTTAAAAATAATTTTGAGATTCGTTATGTGCGACCCCAAAAACTCTTCCGTACCAATTTTGGAGAAAATCGGACAAAATTTATTTTTTTTGTCCGCCAGGTTGGATCCGTTCTATTTTTTTTTAAATTTTGGATTCGTTATGTGCAAACCCGAGAACTTCACCACACCAATTTTGAAGAAAATCGGAAATAACTAAAATTTTTTGTCCGCCATAATTTCAGTATCACTGTGTATGACCCCGAAAATTTCCCCATACCAATTTTGGAGAAAATCGGATTAAATTAATTTTTTTCGCCGCCATATTGTCAGCTACATCTTGAATTTTACTGCACCAATTTCGTCCAAAAAAATATGGGATCACCGGAACAACTTCCTGAACATAACGTAAAAAATTTCATTCAAATCGGTGCCGCCGTTTCGGAGTAATCGGTGTACATACATAAAAAAAAAACATTCATAGTCGACGAATTGAGAACCTCCTTCTTTTAGAAGTCGGTTAAAAAATTTAAGTCCGAAATTGAAAATACTAAATTATTAAAAAGTTATAAATTATAGCTAAAGAAAACCTTAAAACAATTTTAAAGGCCATAGAAATTAGATTATAAAATTGACAATAAATACAGGGTGTTACAATTAAAATTTAAAAAAAAATTCTTTAAGAGTAACAAAATGTAAGTTTTTATCAACCGTGTATAATTTTTTGAGCTCATTTTTATTTTACAATAAACTATAATGATATTTCTAAAAAAGTAAATACTAATTAAAACATCTAGCTTGAAAGGAAAGGCAGACACGCAGCTTAAGGTTTGGTCTACAGTTTCAAGAATAATTATATATTTCAAGAACGGCATTTTTTACATTTATTAAGCACAGTGTCTTACCCTTATTTTTTCCGCGCTGTCAAAATATGCAATAATATACAGGGCATTCCATTCAAATTTTGATAACTTTTGTGTGAAATCTTTTTTTAAGATACAGTGTATATTTCAAAATAACTTTAGACCTACATATCTCTAATTAAAAATATTGTAAAAATATTTTACTGTTTTCTGTATATGAACCGACGCAAATGCGGAGCACCCGTTTGTATACAGGGTGATTCAAAAATCGATCACGAAACTTAAGGGGGTGATTCTACTTGACAAAATAAGGGTAGTGCTTCATATAATTTTTTTTCAAAATGTCATTCGTTTTCGAGTTACAAGCCGTCCAAGTTCAAGTTTTTATTTTTTGTTTTTTGAATTACTCGCTTACAGGAAAACCGATTTGACTAATATTTGAAAGATAGGCGAAGTCTTCTGCGCTTCATCATTTTAGTAACAATTCACATTGATTGTTTGCCGCTAGAGGGCACTTTACCTACATTGAAAATTGTTTTTTTGTCATAATTTTTTAGTGTTGACAGCTACAGTAGTTTTTGGCATAATTTCTGAAAGACTGATGCCAGGCCTTTAAAAAAGGTGCTCTTTATTTACATCGCTAAACCCAACGGTTTAGACGTAAATCACCCTTAAAAATTAAGTGGTAAATTTACTTTTCTCATTTCATTACCACCAGCTACCAGGTAAATAGCTATCAAAGTATACTAGAGCTGTCAGTTTAACATCAAATAAATTCGCTTTTTAAACTATTTAATTTATAATCTTAAAATAACTAATAATGGCTAATCACCAATATTCAAATATCGAATATTGTGATATCCATTTTTGTTATGGAAAAGCAAATGGTAATGCAGAGTTGGCAAGAAGATATTATATGGAGAGTTATCCGGAAAGAAATATCCCTCATGCTCAAACATTTTCCAGTGTGCACAGGAGGCTTGCGGAATGTGGTTCCTTTAAAAGTTATAATGGAAATAGGGGAAGACCTAGAACTGCTAGAAACGTGCAACAAGAAGAAAGAGTGCTTGAAATTATTGAAGATAATCCAGGTATTAGTACTAGAAAAATTGGGAATGAAGTGCGGCTCTGTCAGGCTAGTTCATGGAGGATACTAAGAGAAGAACAACTCTACCCGTTTCATTCAAAAAAGGTGCAGGCTCTTTATAACGATGATCGGCCGAGACGGTTGGAAATGTGCAATCAGATCCTAGCTAAGTATGAACACGATAATCGATTAATTGGCGTCATATTATTCACTGACGAAGCTGGTTTCACTCGTGATGGCATAACAAATCTACACAACATCCACACATATGCTTACGAGAACCCAAACAATGTGGTAGAAACGAAACATCAGCGTACATTTTCACTAAATGTGTGGGCAGGGATAATAGGAGATTACCTTATTGGTCCTCATTTCTTTGATGGCCCATTAACTGGTGACGTATACTTAGATTTTATCCAAAATCGTCTCCCATTGTATCTGGAAGATGTGCCATTGGAAGTAAGGGCCAACATGTGGGTCCTCCAAGACGGAGCTCCGCCCCACTTTAGTATACGTGTCCGACAGTATTTGAATGCAACGTATCCTGAGCGATGGATAGGACGAAGTGGACCATTGGCATGGGCAGCGAGGTCACCAGACCTTAATCCTATGGATTTTTTCTTTTGGGGTCATTTGAAACAATGGGTGTACGATATTCCAGTAATCAACGTCGAGGATCTTCGCTTCAGGATAATCAAAAAGTGCCAAATAATTAAAGAAACACCAGGAATTTTTCATCGAGTTAGGCGACATTTTTTGAAGAGTGTTAGGAAATGTATTGAAGAAAATGGGGGACATTTTGAGAATCTTTTTTAGTTTGTTTAGTACTGTTTCATTAATTTTTATCAATTAAATGTATATCGCAATAATCCATAATATGAATATTTACTGATTAGCCATTATTAGTTATTTTAAGATTATAAATTAAATAGTTTAAAAAGCGAATTTATTTGATGTTAAACTGTACAGCTCTAGTATACTTTGATAGCTATTTACCTGGTAGCTGGTGGTAATGAAATGAGAAAAGTAAATTTACCACTTAATTTTTAAGGGTGATTTACGTCTAAACCGTTAGGTTTAGCGATGTAAATAAAGAGCACCTTTTTTAAAGGCCTGGCATCAGTCTTTCAGAAATTATGCCAAAAACTACTGTAGCTGTCAACACTAAAAAATTATGACAAAAAAACAATTTTCAATGTAGGTAAAGTGCCCTCTAGCGGCAAACAATCAATGTGAATTGTTACTAAAATGATGAAGCGCAGAAGACTTAGCCTATCTTTCAAATATTAGTCAAATCGGTTTTCCTGTAAGCGAGTAATTCAAAAAACAAAAAATAAAAACTTGAACTTGGACGGCTTGTAACTCGAAAACGAATGACATTTTGAAAAAAAATTATATGAAGCTCTACCCTTATTTTGTCAAGTAGAATCACCCCCTTAAGTTTCGTGATCGATTTTTGAATCACCCTGTATAACCTCATACCTACCACGTAACATAGAATATTAAAAGTAAAATATTCTAATAACTGTTTTTTTAAGGTACTCAACCACAACCTCCAACAAGTCTCGCATTAAGAGAAGTAACATCGGATACATTGGTTCTGGAAATTGATGGACCCGAACCAACTGAAAATGAAGTAAATACGAATATGATACCAATCGGGTATCGAGTGGAATACAGAACTGTTCAAGAAAATGAGACAGAATGGATGGCACAAAGTTTTCCTCTAGTTGATGGTAATAAATTTTGTTTTTATATATTTGAATAGGTCTACTTTATCCTATGAATGCTATTTATACAGGATGGCTGGTAAGTGTACGTCAAACTACTAGCAGTATTACATATAATTTTTTCCTAACCTACCCTGCAACGGAGATATGAGGCTTAAAAGGGGTACTCAGTAACTCACTTTTTAAGGTGTAGCATTTGAACATACTTGTTTTTTCAATAAAATTTGGTGATACTGTATAACCGGTAAAGACTCACGAATCTAGACTATAAACAACTTTTGTCAAATCATTAATTCTCCGCGACAGTGTGCTGTTTGATCCTTTGTTAACTTTAACAAGATTAATTTTCTTTGCCGCTCTTTCTCCATGAATATACACTTCGTGATGTCTTTAGCACATATTCTAATAAAGTTTTCTGTCACTGAATGTTCTTGTCCAGATCTTGCAATTCTGTAACTAACTCGAAATGATGTCTCGGGCGTCGTTTTACTATCTTTCTCTAAATTTGTTAGAAAAAAAAGAAACACTAGACTTTTTATTACTTGCCAATTTTCCTTTAAAATACTCCAGGTTCTTCCAAGGGGAAAAGATGCTTTCAAACTGCTGTTGGCCAGGATTTCCTTACAGATTATACAATGCGGTTTAGGTTCTGAGTCCTCTCGGGTAAAATAAAAACCCATTTGTAAATAGCCACTGTCATATTTTCGTTTCTTTCTTTTTTCTCACTCTGTTCGCCTGTTTTTTCTTTGCTTTCAGTCTTGCCAGACGGTAGCTTACTACAACTGCCACCATGTGTTGGTCCCAAATCAGGGACCGAAGTGGAAAAACCAAAAACTACCAGTTTTTAACAAACGCTCCATTACATAATTTCAGAGCAATAATTATTTAGTTTTACGTTCGACATGCGCACGTGCGATTTGTAAATCTTAAGTAATTATTAGGGTAAAAGTGGGAGAGACGCCATATGAGGTGAGACGCCATACCTCCGGAAATTCAGTGAGTAAGAAAGAGATGGTATATTTCTCACTGTTTTTAACTGCTCATAGATGCTTCCTTCTCAACGTGTCAGTTCTTCTTCGACTGCGCTCGAGTGTGACGTCTGTATGGCGAAAAAATTATGTTAGCACTAGAATTTTTCGACGAAAATTTTGAGTCGCAGCCGTTTCAAAGAGTATTAAATGTAAAACAAAGACACTGTAAGGTAAGAACTGGTTTTAGTGTTTTATTTAGTTTGTTATTAACTTATTTCAACTACATTTTGCAATACATATTACACTTACGTACTTTATACCTATATGGCATTTCTCCCACGAAATGAGAAGAGATGCCAACCTTTGCAAAAGTGTAAATGAAGGGCTATTTTCTTTATTATTTCAGCTCAAAAACTTTACGAAATGCCGATTCATACCTTGAGTAGGCGTCTGGTGATACTAAAAAGTCTGGACCAAGTCCTTCAAGTATTTATCAAACTCTTGTTATTAATGTAAGAACTTATTGTTTTTATATGTAATGATATAGTAAGTAATTATATAAACTACTGTTCCAGCATCACTGGGGACAGAGAACGAAAAACGACTGGCTTCTTATATTAAGCGCTTAGCTAACGCTGGTTTTGCACCTGATAGGTCTACTATTCGGTCTCTTGCCTATCAATTTACAGAAAAGCTTGGAATTAAGCATATATTTTCTAAAAAAAAAGAGAAGGCAGGTCAACATTGGCTCTCTTCTTTTCTAGAAAGAAACAAAGATGTCTCAGTACGTCAAGCAGAAGGTTTATCTGTTGCAAGAGTCCAAGGAATGAACCGAGAAGAAGTAGATGCATTTTTTAAACTGCTTGAAGAAGAAATGGTAAAGCACGATTTAACTAATAGACCTGAAAATATTTTTAATGTTGACGAGAGTGAAATTCAACTAATAAATAAACCTGAAAAGTTATTAACAGCCAAAGGAGCAAAGGACGTTCATGTGATCACACCTCGTGAAAAAGGAGAAACAATTTGTCTGGTTGCATATTGCAGTGCTGAAGGCCGTTTTCTACCTCCAGTGTTAATAATGAAAGGAGTCAATAAAAAGTCAGAGTTTTCTGATGGCTTGCCAAATGGGTCTGATATCTATATGAATAAAAAGTCATCATATATTAATTCTGAATTATTTTTGCGTTGGTTTAAAGAACATTTTCTACCCAAAAAAACTAAAGACAGGTAAAACAATTTTGATTTTAGATGGCCACACCTCACATTCCAATTGAATAAATCGGTTAGACCTAGCAAATGAGAATGATGTCATAATTATGTGCTTACCGAGTCACACTACATAAGCCCTTCAACCTCTTGATCGCAGTTTTTTCAATCCTCTGAAAACCTTATTATTATAATCAAGAATCAAATGCGTAAATGTTGAGAAATAAGAATGGAACTATAACACGACTACAGGCTGTGCCATTAATAGGGCAATCATGGGGAAAAGCTGCAACCGTGGGAAATGCCATATCAGGTTTTAAAGCTTGTACAATATTCCCACTCAATCCTAATGCTGTTTCAGATCATTTCTTTTCACTATCTGATTTAATTAAAGTAGCTACTCCTGCCATTCCTCTTGAAAGTGCTGCTACTGCAGCTCTGTCTCCACAAAAACCATCAACTTCCAGGCAAACATCCACTAGTAAATAAACACCTGCAAATATTCTTGAGGAGTCTAATCCAATCTCAAAACTACCTAGTTCGACAGTGAAGCGAAAACAAGTTGCTTGTGTTTTGACTTCCCCTGAGAAAGTTTGTAAGAAGACATCCAATGTCAATTTAATTAAAGGAGCAGCTGAAAAACGCAAATTAGCTAGTGCAGAATTACAGTCTTCATCTTCTGTCTTAGCATCCACCCCAATCAAAGATGATAACAATGTGTGCGCGGAATGTTAGGAAAATTATTATTTAACAAAAAAATACTGACTGGATTAAATGTTCCTTATGCTAAAAATGGTTGCATGTACAATGTACGCTCTGCATTGCAATAATTGTGATTGTGATGAGAGAAATGATCCGCAAAAAGAACCAAAAAAAGGAATAATAACATATATGGCACCTCTCCCACACTATATGGCGTCTCTCCTACACGTTATGGCCTGTTGTCAACTTATAATTTTTATTTATTTATTTATTTTTTTTGATTTAAGTCTAAAACTCGTTGATTGTAATTTTAATACTTAATATTAGTGTACCTTAAAAATAAAAAATAAAGGGTTGATTTATATTGCATTTTTTACTTAATTTCTACAAAAAGTATGGCGTCTCTCCCACTTTTACCCTATAATTTATCTACACAAGAAGAACAAAGTAGTTTACACTACTAATATTTATGTACACCTTATGCATTAGCTTCAAAAGCTTTTTTTTATCATTCAAGGTTCTTCAGCTCATCGAATGATTCAAGTCGATTCTACTCTTTCTTATATATGATTGAGACGTGTTTACATCGGCAAAAATTATTCTCGTGCACATTCGGAAAAAGTCTTGGTTCGCCGAAGTAGAAGTTGCCAGCTCATTCGAGAATATATTCGCATCATCAACAGCGTAGCGACCCGTCGCGTTACAGGTTGTTGCCTGTTGCGATGTTTAATTTAAAATTCCGCCATTATAATAGTTTTTTCGCAAACCACCACACGGAAAACGCTGCTTTACACAATTATCTAAAAAAGATACTCTACATTTATTTCAAAAAATCGAACCTGCCTCAAAATAACTTCCTTGAGAGGTCACATAGCGCTGGAAATGGTTCATTTTAGCAGTGCAGGAACTCGAATACTGGAATAGCCTTCAGTTGGTTAGTTACAGCCGTTTAAATGCTTCCGAGTGTCCCAAAGTAATAACCTTTGAAGTGATTTTCAATCTCGGAAAAAAGAAAAGTCACAAGGTCTCAAGTTAGGTAAATAGCGAAGTTGGGAAGCCATAGGGATGATTTTACTGACCAAAAATTCGTTTATTGAAGTTGCTGCATGACAAGGGGCATTGTTGTGAAGCAACACCTAGTTTTGATGTTTGATCCCACATGCATGATTCTCCTTCAAAGTTATCCAGGTACACTTCGGTACAAGACCAACTTCAGTTTAAAGGAAAAGTCACGGTTACACCTATTACCATAACTATTGATACTGGTGCTGCAGTATATCTGATAAAGTCAAGCCTTGTTGATAAATTTAGAATCTTATCCTTATCCAGAAAATAATGTTGAGAACTGTAACTGGAGAAGCAGCTGATATGATTGGAGAAATACAAGTGGAGCTTCAACTTGGAAGGCTGAAATTAAACCATTTGGTATTGGTTGCCGACATAGGAGATGGGTCTATTCTTGGATTGGACCTGACTCGTTAATATGGATATTCTTTCGACAACAAGCACCAAAGAATTTATTCTGTCAAAAAACCATAATGCCGAACCAATCAAAGTCATTGACGAATAAACAACTAGAATATAGGGGAGCACGGAGAAAACAATTTACGGAAGACTAGGCGAAGTTCTAGAAGCAACGTCGGATTAGTTCAACACACTACCAAACCCCGTATATACCTAGTATCGAAGGCGTCAATCAAATCATATGACATCAAGGCAAACTTGGAAGAGTTTCAGCAAGGTAATAGAGTTTGGTTATGGAATCCATAGCAAAAAAAAGCTATATACCTGAGTTAATGCCAGCATAGGAAAGACCATATATTGCTGACGTTGTTTATAAAATCCAACAAAGTCCCAAGGTCAAAATGAAAGTAGTAAATATCCACAGGTAGTTCTCGTCTCCTATGCTAGTTGTTTCTTGTTATTTCTAGTTGGATCTATAGGTATATAAATAGGGATAGGATATGAGTTTTAATATAGTGGCATTTGAATGGTGAAGGTATTAAGCAGTACTAATTGGATAGTTGTGATTTAGCTCTAAATTGTTATGTAGCTAATGTAGTATTGGAAGTAAATCAGTGAGAAGTGTTATGTTTTATTCTGCGGATTCAGTGCATGGTTTTATATATATATATATATATATATATATATATATATATATATATATATATATATATATATATATATATATATATATATTCCGTCTCAGGACTGTAAGGCAGGTGACGTTTCGGTGAAATCTCATTCACCATTTTCAAAGCTTACTGTATGGCGTCTACGAGCGAACTTAAAGGTGACTTCGTAGACGGCACACAGTGAGCTTTAAATGGTGAATGAGATTTCACCGAAACGTCAGCTGCCTTACAGTCCTGAGAGGGACTCAGCACATACACGGGATGCCCGAAAACCTTCGATTACTTATCACACCCGTGAGAATATTCGACATAACATATATATATATATATATATATATATATATATATATATATATATATATATATATATATACATATATTTCTATCAATTCTTCCTTCACTAAATTTTGAAAAGAGTTTTTCCATCTGAATGAAGAGAATATGAGAGATAAAAATTATTTGCTCATGTTTTGTAATGTTTGAAAATATCCACTTGGCATATTTAGGTTAAGTTTTCTCGAAATCCTTCGTCTCCAGAAGCTAAAAATCTACTGGGTGGTGTAATAATCTTAATGTTTATTTCTGTTTCAGATAAAACCTACACCCTTGGACAATTAGTGCAAACAACACAATACGAAGTAAGGGTAGCAACCGAAAATCGTGCTGGCTATAGTTACTTTACTAATTCGTCATTTTTTTCTACTGAGCCTAATGCGGCAACCACCCTTAACTTTACCCTACCATCAATAGCTAGTGTTATAGTTAGCATTTTATTAATAATTTTCAATGGGCTGTTTAACAATCATATTTGATGCTAAACCTGAAAGTTTCTTTAACTTAGTAGAATAGATAAAAAATTACCAACAGTCCAGAATTCCTCGATTACTTCAGGGCCGTTTTTTTTTGACATATTGGTCACTTTACCCAATAAATTATTTCAATGGTTTATCCTGAAATAATCACTATAGTAAAGCTATCAAGAAGGCAAGAAATTTGCCCATTATTATAACCTACTTTGTTGTTGTGTCTGACCTATTATAAAAAAAATATTTCACTCCATCTTCATACAATTGACCTGTTTCCAACCAACTTACATCTGTTACAAGCTGCTATTGTTTTGTTGTTATTTAATGCAAAGATGGCAACCTAAATAAGCATGATTATTATTTTAATTCTTTATATAAAAGACATTTATTTATTAGTTAATTGAATTTTCTGGTTGCCTATTTGTGTTATTAGAGTTTTAGAAAAAAAATGAAATCAAATTTAGTAGTAAGAATGTTGTGTGTAACTATCACCGCCTAGAAATTAATGTTAGAGGCCATACTTCCTGATGTTGATAAACAGGTGAGGAAACAATAGAACCATTGATCGATTCATCTGAAAATAAAGAAACTGTTCGCTTACTTGTTCGACAATATTAAGGATGTTCAATGGTTATACATTGGTATAGGGAAACCTATAACACTTCAAAATTTGGTTATCCAGTATGTAAAAAATAACGTTGTTTTCAATATTTTTATCGGGAGTTTTTGTCAGAAAAACAACTCTAAAAGTAGCTCGAAAGAATATTGCTGATAAGTTCAAATATCAGTGGCTAAAAACTTGATTTTTTTAATATACCTTATCAATAGTTATTGGGTTGGTCTGTGCCGAGAAAAAACTAGATTGGGTCGGTTGGTGCAAATAGTGTCAGCATCCTACGGATGACGTAATGCTTAGTTTTAGGTGTTCCAAACTTTTAATTAAGTAAGTAATTAATGTGTGAGATAAATATTTTTTTATTAATTAATTCAATTAATCATTCAGATGTGTGAAAAATATGTTTATATTAATTAAATCAATGTGTCCTTGTCAACTATCACTTATACCTATCACCTATACTATACCTGTCACTTATATCTGTAACTTCCGTCTACCTACATCCGTCACCTTTTTACATCTCATCTGGCTACCTATCAAATCAATTTATAAATCTTCTTCTAGTTAACTTTTCTTATAGTTAGCTGCGCTTTTTAATTTTGCTCGGATGATGTGGCTTTTTAATTCCACGGGGGATCGAACCAGCTACCTTCGCATTCAAAGACAAAGTCTTTCAAAGCCACGTCACAAAGTTTAGCAATTAATTTCTATCTTGAGTCATGGAATAATTTTAAACAAGTTAATAAATAAAAAAATCGTATACCCGGTTGAACGTCAAACTCTCAATCTCCTGACTGATGCTTTATCTACTAGACCATTGTCACAACATCTAAAATCCAGCAGTTATACCTTAGTTTAGTTCGACAATGATGTAATTAATCAGAGACTTTTGTTGAGCAGAAATTGCTTTATTTTACTTAAATATGTAATAATAATAATAATAAAGCTTATAGAGATGATTTTTTTCATAGTCAAAGGACTATACCAGGGATACTTTTTGGGGTTAGAAAGATTTTACGGGGGGGGGGGGTATTTTTCGTGGTAAGTGGGTGGTTTTGTTGTAGTAAAAAAGATCTTATGCGGAATTGCAAATCTATGTAATACATGTATATGTATACGAGAGAGAGAAGTTCAAATAGCTAACTAAATATGTTAGTAATATTGTTTTTATGGTTGTGGATATTGAACAGGTTATATACATTGTATTTAAAATATTATATTCGTATGAAAAATCGTTATCGGGATGCCGAAGGCACTTTTGCCGCTATGTGTTTGCATATTTTGCTCTTCTAGTTTGATCAAAAGACTAGATTTGGTTTACTGCGCATATGCCAAAAGAGGTTTATTCATCTTTTCGTTAAATTTCAGGTTGATGAATATGTTTGTGGGGTATTTTTCATCTAAAATTAAATTTAAGGCCCCAATTCACACCTATTAAGAGATGTGTATACATTTCGCTTCCTCGTATATACTTATATTAAAATATGTAGATATGTTTTTATTAATTTATAAACCAAAAATAAATTGTGCGATCAAGTAGTCAGAGCAGAAGAAAGACCAGTTTAGCAGACAAGAATTAATAAAATCCGAGACGTTAAATGTTTGATACTGAAATATAGTTATTTTGATAAAACAAATATGTTTTTATTTTTTTATTTACCAACATTTTACGTCTCAGATTTTATTAATTTTTATTTGCTAAACTGGCCTATCTTCTTCTCTGACTACTTGATGGCACAATTTATTTTTGGTTTATTAATTAAATTAAAATAAATTAAATTCTTAATTGATGCAACATACATATCTACATATTTTAATATAAGTTATACGAAGAAGCGAAATGTATACACAACATTCTTTAATAGGTGTGAATTAGGGCCTTAAATTTCATTTTAGATGAAAAATAACCCACAAAACATATTCATCAACCTCGAATATAACGAAAAAACGAATGTACTTCTTTTGGCATATGCGCAGTAAACCAAAACTCGTCATTTCATCAAACTAGAAGAGAAAAATATACACACCCATTGCGGCCGAAGTGCTTTCGGCAACCTGTTAATAACGATCTTTCATACGAATATAATATTTTAAATACAATGTATATAACCTTTTTAATACTTACAACCATGACAACAATATTACTAACATATTTAGTTAGTTATTTGAACTTCTCTTTCTCTAGATAAATTTACAATCCTCCATAAGATATTTTTTACTACAACAAAACCATCTACTTAGCACGAAAAATATCCCCCCCCCTCCTCCCGTAAGATCTTTTTAACCACAAAAAATACCCCTCGTAAAATCCTTTGACCATGAAAAAATCATCTCCATAAGCCTAATTATTATTACATATTAAACTAAAATAAATCAATGTCTGCTCAATAAAAGCCTCTGATTAATTACATCAATGTCGACCTAAGCTAAGGTCTAACTACTGGATTTTAGATATGGTGACAGTGGTCTAATAGATAAAGCATCAAGCAGGAGAGGGAGAGTTGGACGCTCAACCAGGTATACGACTTTTTTTATTTATTAACTTGTTTAAAATCATTCCATGATTCAAGATAGGATTTAACTGCTAAACTTTGTGACGTGGCTTTGATATACTTTGTCTATCTCCTAACCCGAAAGTAGCTGGTTCGATCCCCTTTGGAATTAATACAATGAAAAAGCGACGTCATCCGGGCAAAATTAAAAAGCGCAGCTAACTATAAGAAAAGTTAACTAGAAGAAGATTTATAAATTGATTTGACAGGTAGCCAGATGAGATGTAAAGAGGTAAAAAGGTGACGGATGTAGGTGAATGGAGGTTGGAGATATAAGTGACAGGTATAGAATAGGTGATAGGTATAAGTGATAGTTGACAATGACACATTGATTTAATTAATAAAAACATATTTTTCACACATCTGAATAATTAATTGAACTAATTAATAAAAAAAATATCTATCGTACATCTGAATTACTTAATTAATTAAAAGTTGGAAACACCTGACTAAAATTGATTGAAGTAAAACATCATTCGCAGGATGCCAACTCTATTTGCACCAACCAACCCAATCTAGTTTTTCTCAGCACAGACAGACCCAATAACTACTCTTATCATCAGAAAGAGAAAAAAGATGAAGGTACGGCAAAACGGATTTTCAAGGATAATTTTTTTCTTATTCTATAGCATATTTTCGAAAGAAACATTTCCTTACTCGTTTAATTTTAATACTCTTTTTAAACTCGGCTACGTCAGAAAGGACAATTCGGCAACTCTACCTTATAAAAGGCGTCAAAACTAAATTTCTCTATGCATTGAGCCAATAACAAATTCTTCTATCAATTTTCAGCCAGACTTAAATTTCTCCATAGATATAAAAGCTAGGTACGTAGACTGCAAACAATGGAAAGACTACTATGATAATCTACTAGAAGAACAACATGGAGAGTATTTGGACACGTAACTAGATGTAGACAAAACAGGAGTTAACGGAGTAGATACCATTAAATTAGAAGAAATAAAAACAGCATTACAAAAAATAAAGAATATTAAATGACCAGAACCAAAGGATTCACCGATCGAGTTAATTAAGCACACCACCACAAGAACGTATAAGCTGCTTTGTGGAATTTTTAACAAGTGCCTGGAAGGGATTCCAAGAGATTTGAGGAGCCCTTATATATATTCCATTTATAAAAAGGGAAACAGGAACGACTGCAGTAGTTATTGGGGTATTAGTATTACATCGTCCATTGTAAAATTTTACGAAAGAGTCCTAACAGCCCGAATAGAAGAGGAAGCCACGGAAAGGGAAGAGCAAAGTGGATTTCGACCTGGGCGATCCTGCATGGACAATATGTTTACAATAAAACAACTAGCAGAAAAGAGACCAATAAGAGGAATGGAGCATCAACCTACTTTTATAGATCTTTGTAAGGCATTTGACTCCGTTCCCTTGCAGAAACTATGAATTGCAATGACAGAAGCAGGCATAAATAGTGTATATATAAACTCCGTAAAAACACTGAATAGAGAAAACTCAGTGGTTTTTAAGGTCGAAAATTAAACTTCTGAGGCTTTCTCACAAACAAAAGGGGTTAAACAGGGCTCCTGTCTCCCTCCAACACTGTTTAAAATTTATCTCTGCAGCGCTTTAAAAGACTGGATAAGAAAATGTAGCCCAATGGGGTTATGGATGGAGAACACTCACTTGTTTACAATTCTCTTTGCAAATGATTAGGTAGTTTTTGCAGAAGACCAGCAAGACATGACTTACGGGATAAACAAACTCATAGAATTCACTAAATGGGGTTTAGAGACACAATACATGACTATAGACAATACAAATTCCTAGGAGTTACAATAAATGAAGACGGAAAAGATAATAAATATATACTAAAGCAACTAGGAAAAGGAAAAAAATATGAATAAAGCACTACATCTAATCTTGTGAAGTAAGAACCTAACAAAGAAGTCAAAAAAAATGATATATCAGGCTATGATTCAGCAAGTACTGACATATGGGTCAGAAGTGTGGGTTACAGATAAGAATATGTCGCAAGAGCTTCTTTCAACTGAAATGATGTACTGGAGAAGATGTTCCAATTATGGAAAGTTATTACTTGATAATGTAAGAAATGAGACTATCAGAGAAAGAATGGAAGTAAAAAGTACGATGATGGTCGATATAACTGAAAAGCAGTTAAAATGGTGTGGACACCTGCAAAGAAAGGGTACCATTAAAGGTTTGGAACTGGACACATCATCATCATCATCACACATCCTGTAGCGTCCACTGCTGAACATAGGCCTCCCTCAATCGTTTCCAATGTTCCCGATCTTGTGCTGATTGAATTCAGTTTGTTGCGATTCTCTTGATATCATCCGTCCACCATGTTGGCCCCTACTTCTAAATGCCTGGAACCTAGGACGCCACTCCATAATGCGTTTAGTCCACCTAGCGTCTTCCATTTTCGCCACATCCTTGATCCCTGTTTTAGTTCTGATAATTACATTTAGAACTTTATCTCCCAGTGTTATTCCCAATATCGACCTCTCCATGGCTCGCTGAGTCACTCTAATTTTTTCTTCAAGGTTGACAGAAATTAACACGATATCGTCAGCAAAGCGTAGGTGGTTTAATCGTTCACCATCTATATTGACTCCCATGTTCCCCCAACCTATTTTTTTAAACATGTATTCTAGCAGCATTGTAAATAGTTTTGGTGAGATTTTATCACCTTGTCGTACACCACGTTCCATTCTAAATGTAGATGTTATTTTGGAATGGACTTTCACACTTGCTATTGCGCTATTATATATGTTCTTAATTAAAGCTGTATATCTGTGATCGACTCTACAATGAACTAGTGCAGTAAATATTTTATTTTGGTCAACTGAATCGAAGGCTTTCTCGTAGTCCACAAATACTAAGACCAGTGGTTTGTTGTACTTCACTGCTTTTTCTATGAGCGTTTTCATAACTAGCAAGTGGTTGTTTGTACCATAACCGGATCTGAAACCTGCTTGTTCTCTAGGTTGTTCTCTAATTTGGGAGTCAATCGTCTTGTTATTATTTTTATAAATAGTTTGTACATGTGGGCGAGGAAACTGATTGGACGGTAGTTTTTTAGGTCGGTGGGATCGCCTCTCTTATGCATGATTATCATTATGGCATTATTCCATGAAGTTGGGATTTGTACGGTCTCTAAACATCTACTAAATAGGACTTTGAGAGCATTTATTAATTTTCCCCCTCCTGCTTTAAAACTTTCAATAACAATGCCATCTTCTCCTGGGGCTCTGTTGTTTTTCATTTCTTCAATTTCTGATGATAAAATTTCTGGTATATCTTCTGAGCTTTGATTGCAGACATTTGGAATGTTTGTTAGGTCATTGTCAATGGTGTACTTTTTGTATAACGCGCTGTAGAAATCTTCCACTATTTGGAGTATTTTTTCTCTATCTGTTGTAACTGTACCTGCTGCATCGCGGAGTTTATGAATTTCTTTTGTTTCTTCTGCCCGGTTACTTTTAAGTATTTTTAAGCTTTTATTCTGCTCAATTACATTAGATAGGGCTTCCGATTTGTATTTTCGTATATCTCTTCTTATAAGCCTTGATATTTCTTTGATAATTTGCCTGTATTCTCCTGAGTTCTTCTGTTCCATTTTCCTTCGTCTTTCAATAAGCTCTTTTGGTGTTGATTTAATTTGTCAGATGTTTTATTTTTTTTATTACCATACTTTTCTACGGCGTCCTTTAGGATGTTTACTATTTGGTTATTTGTTTCCTCCAGGTCTATGGTTTCCAAAGTTTAGAGTCCGTTTTCAACATATTCTGTATATTCAGAGAGATTTTCTGAGGTTGTCCATCTTCTTAGGTTCTTTCCTGTTACTAGTTTGGCTCTTGTCCTCTTAATATTTATTACCACTTTTCCTCTCACAGCTCGATGGTCACTACCTACTGAAAACTTATTAAGCACACTGACGTCTTGGATTATTTCTTTTCTACTCGATAGTATGTAATCTATTTCGTTTTGACACCATCTATGCTTGCCCATGTCCACTTTCTACTAGCAGGTTTTTTAAAAAAGGTATTTATGATGTAGAGGACAAAGAAATAAACGAGGAAGGCCGAGAAAAAAATGGCTTTCAAACATCGGCACCGAAATGGAAAGTAGAGGACTCCTAGAAGGAGACTGGAATGATAGGAAAGGATGACGTCTGGGATGCGAAAAGCGACATTTAATTGCGAAAACTCGCTGTATATATATATATATATATATATATATATATATATATATATATATATATATATATATATATATATATATATACTGCGAATCTTATAGACGCCTATAGGGAGGCAGAGAGTTTTCGATGAGTAATATATCTCTTTCTCATGGCGGAGCTAAACACGATACCTCAAGCGTCGTTGGATACCCCTGTTACCTGCCGCCATTGGAAAGTGAGACATTACTAAGCATGAGCCAACTTGATTTTATAAGCTCCGCAGTTTATATGTTTAACTTTTATGTCTATGGATTTTCCCCTCCATTGAACTTAACCTTAACCACTTCGTCATCTCGTTACGTCAGTTTTGTTTTGTAACAAATTTTTTTTTGCTTTATTTTCACTGGACTTGGTCGATGTAATACTGTTAAACAAAGTGTTGACAGATGACACGTAGAAAGGTTAAATCACTGACATAAGTTCGCTACCAAGAAGTTGGCAATACAAAATGTATACGATGTTATCAAACAACATTCAATATTTATGAATTAAATACTAATAATAAACGCCTAATATTACTTTTAAAAACATTCTTTATGCTTATAATATAACTCAAAATATCATTTTGTAGGAATATTTTATGTCCTTTTATTCATTTGAGAGACTTTGAAAACGACATATTTTTATATCCAAGGTAGGCAGCACTATGACATTCCTTCGCATTCATCCAATACCACCCTAACCCCCCCCCCCCTCCCTATGGCACCAGTGAACATCCTTAAGATGTATATAAACATGCAGCATTACACGTTGCACGAAGAAGACACAATATGATTAACTTTAAAGTGAAACATGATACTGCTTTGAAACATTCTTGCAACCCATCAGTTCATATATTATTTTATTGAAGACAGTTTACAGTGGTCAGAAACTTTTATTTTCAAAATCGTTTAGTATGCCAGGAAAACAAAATGGCTAGGTAATTCTTATTGAAGAATGAAGAAAATTATTTGTAAAATTAGATAAAATTATCTTGAATACAGAGCGAGGAATCCTAACCTGAAAAAAATTCAGTCAAACATGACAATTTTCTCAGAAAATATTTACGATTCATTTTTAGAATTTGTCAAATGGGAGTGAGAGAAATGAATGTGTGTCATACTATAACCTCAGCAAATAGTATTCTCTATAACTCGTTAGCGAAAATGAAGCGAAACAAGCAGCTCAATTTTCCCGGAAGAACTGTATAAAACACTTTTTGCTAAAGTTATAGTAACATTTACATTCATCTACCTCACTTTCACATGAGAAATTCTGAAAATGAAATAAACCTGCTTTAAGAAAAAAATCATTAAGAGAAACAGAACAAAGGCTTCCGATTTATCAAAATTAAAGAAAGAAATTGTCATATTTCATCAATTTTTTTTTAAGTTAGTAATCTTCACTCAATATTTTCGATGATTTTTCCTTTAATCTTCAAAATCTCTATTTTTCGAAAAGATCCATCTCCTTATCTTATTTTCCTGGTACGCTGAACGATTTTGAAAGTCAAAATTTTGTTTTAGTCCACTGCATGCCATTCCAGACATGTAAATATGGAATGTACTATGGGCGTGACACGACCACTAAAGACCGATAACTAATGGAACGCTGTAATGTTACCAAGTTACAAAGATACGTCGTTGCGATGTAATATTCAAACTTACAATTAGTTCACGACAGTTTTGCACGCTTGTCTATACGCATTTTGGACATATGGCCCGTGACATCCAATAGGAAATGGTGGGAAAAATATCAAACAGCAATCTTACTACTATTTGGTGAATAATGTATTCGCAAAGAATATCACTAAATGATTTATTTTTATATGAAGATTTTTTTGCAGAGATTGTAATAGATGATACTAATTAACTGAAGGCTTGGAAAGCAGAATCATCAAACCGGTCTGCCAAGCTAAGTCTAGTAGGGAGAGAGATACTCTCCAGCCGATTCACTAGGGAGAAAAAAATACTTGGAAAATGTAAAAAATTAAAAACGCTACTTTATAGAACACTTTATTATTCCCAGAAGCATGTCCACAGGACTTATAGTTTTATGGGAAAAAAATTAAAAATTACTTTGATTCCCCAATTTCTAGCGATACCATTGACGTAAGAAAAAATACTGTTACGTTCGTAGTTACGGCAAAATTTAAATACTTATCAAGTCGTGACGGAGCCCGTGCTTTCGAGTTTTAAATGAAAAACATCGTTGAAAAACTTTTGATTTTTTGAAATTCGACAAAACATTATTAATCTGGATAATTTGAGGAAGTTTTTTCTCAAAATGGTAATTTTTTAAATCAAAATTTGAAGCAGAAGCGCATGGTTTACTTATTATTTTTTTGTGACGTACAATATTTTTTCATTTTTCCCTCTTTCAGCTCTTGATGGTGCTGTTTTTCGTATTCTATATTATTGTGCTTTAATAAAATCCCTTCTAAAATTATATTTTAAAATATCTAAATAAGTATTCACGTAAATTGCCTTTTGCTACACATTTACTCTCAATCATATTTACATATTATTAATTTAACCAAAAATTCGACAATATATTCTCTTATTTAATAATACAAACAGTAATTTATTTATATCACCGAAGAAATATGCTTCTCAGTTTGAACTTTTGCTTTTCCTTTTCCGGTTTTTCAGAATCGGTAACACCCTCTCTTCAGTTTTTTTCTGTCTTGACACTTTTGACACATACACTTCGAAATAATTTTCCTCTTCTGGCTCAAAAGACCTTGCAAAATCTTTAGATCTTTAATTTTATCTTTAGTGACACCAGAAGATTCCGGTTTCCAGCGGCTGAATGGGCGGCGAGAGGCTCGAATGTTTTTTTATAAAATAGCACTGTGACTTCAATTTTCGAGTTAAAAAATTACCGCTTTGGGAGAAACTTCCTGAAACTATTCAGAATAATAATGCTTTGTTAAATTTCAATAAATCAAAAGCTCACAATTGAGCTTTTTTATTTAAAACTCTCAAATCACCCGTCCGCTTTTATAACTACTTTAATTTTGCCGTAACTATAAACATGACAGCAATTTTCTTACATCATTGGTATTCCTAGAAACTTGGGGATAAAACAGTTTTAGAAAAGTCCAAATTGACCATGTTGCCGCGAATTAAACATGGAAGATCCATCGATTTTTATTGGATCGAAATAGTAATTTTTGATTTCTTTCATACAAAACTAAGAATCCTTCAGATTAATTCCTGGGATTAAAGTTGTACAAAATATTATGTTTTATGAAATAGTATTTTATAGTTTTCATATATTTTTTTTTCGCGCTAGTGAATCAGCGGGTTTGTGGGTTCTGCTTTCCGGACCCCTAATCGTCCAAGTCGTAGGTAAACATAGTTACATAGATTCCGAGATGGATGAGACCTACCGTGGCGTGGTGGGGATAATGTAAGAACAAACTGTATATAACATGTAACAGCGAAAAATAGATTGAGGCCTAGAGGGGTGGGTGAAAGTTGACTAAAACAGGTTTTTTGAATATACAAGCTAAGAAACACATTTTGGGAAAAAAGTTTCGAATAAAAGTTAGTCGAAATTTTAAAAACCTACAACTTGAGCTTTCCTGTGATCATTTTTGTTAAATTCTTATTGCAAAAAAGCCTAATGACCCTCAAAATCGGCCATTCTTTTCATATCAATTATTTATTGCAAAATTAACTTTTTTGCATTTTTGTTTTTAAAGGGAAGCCCTTATTTTTCTGAACAAAATAATATTTTATAACAGTAAATCAGATAACCTGTTGCTGAGATATTGCTAATTGTTTATCCCAAGACGCAAAATGTTGATGCTAAAACTTTTTTTTGAATGAACATCTCGACAAAGATCGGATCTTATCGTGAAGGCCTAAACTTTCATATCTTGTTAGAGACACATGACAAAAATTCATTTTCAACCCCTTTAATGTCGCGTTAAAAACGGGGGGTGTTTATTTGTAAAGAAATAGAGTGCGCGAGAAGATACTGAACAGCGCTCGGATAAATTCTCCGTTTTTCAGCAATAAATAAAGCAAGTTCGGTGTTTTCTTTTTTGATCTGAAATAACTCGAAAAATTATAAATATGGCAAACCCCCTTTAATAGAGCGATATTTAAGAATTTGAAAATAAATTTTTTCATTTTCTCTAAATATATGAAAACTTAGGCCTTTACGAGCAGATTGAGCCTTTATGGGGGTCAAAATGTTTACCCCAAAAAAAATTATAGCAATCCACATTTTGAGTCTTGGGATAAACAAATAGCAATATATCAGCAAAAAATTATCTGATTTACTATTATAAAATATCATTTTGTTCAAAATAACGAGGGCATCTCCTTAAAATCAAAAAAGTCCAAGAAAAGTTAATTTAGCAACAAATAATTGATATGCAAAAAATGACCGATTTTAAAGTTTTTTCGGCATTTTTGCAATAACAAATTGACGAAAATGATCACACAGCTCAAATTGTAGGTTTTTCAAATCTCTACATCTTTTATTTGAAACCTTTTTGTTCCAAAATGCGTTTCTTGGCTTGTGGATTCAATAAATATATTTTGGCCAACTTTGACTACCCCTTCTTGGTCCCAACCAATTTTTTGCTGGTACATTTTATGTAGGGTTTGTTCTTACATTGCCCCAACACCTTTAGATAGGTCTCGGAATTTACGTCAAAAACAGCACTCATTTTTACCTATGGTTTGGATTATAATTGTAACCAACTTTCCAAACAGTAAAATTATATATTTTGACTTAAATTATAATTTTTTTGTAATTACTTTTGTAAAATATGAAGAGTTATTTGAAAAAGTACAAATTGGATAAACTACTTTTGGATGATTTTTTCGATTTTATTTAATAAGATTGCAGTAATTTGATTTTAACCCTTTGACAAAATATATAGATCTGTCAACATTAGTGTGTATTCCTGCAACAGTATATTTCCTCATTATTTATAGGTCAGATGCAATAGCTCTATTTCTTTAGTCGCAAAAATATGTAAGTCGACAAAAAATTAGGTTTGTTCCAACAAGACTAAAAATCCGAAAGCCAATGTATGTCTTAATTTTAACAATTTCAGTGAACGAAATTCTATAAAATTTTATAGCTATCAACTGAACAATTTTGAACACTAAAATTTCTCTACAAATAACGAAGGAGTACAAGGGAAAACTTTGAAAGATTTGTCTGAAGGTGAACTGTTTCCTGTGCAGTAATAGATATCTTACGATTATATAAGAGAAACTTAGCTCTCAACCAACTGAAAAAAACTTATACTATAAGGACAAACGTACTCTGTTCTAACACAGTTAAGAAACAAAGCACTATCTCAGATTGCAAGAATACCAGGAAAGGGTGCCCTTCCTATGGTAGTGCACCGCCATCTGTAGACTGGTTTAGAACTTGTTAGTTCTCGTCAGTACAGAATAGGCCAGCGCACTTTAGCATCGAAAGAGTAAACCCTTATATTAGACAAAATATCAAATCTAATACAAGTATAAGGTTTTTTCAGTTGGTTGAGAGCTAACTTTCTCTTATAAAATTGTATTTCATACACCCAACTGCAAGTATCTTATCCACTTTTGGTTTATATATACAGATCTCTACGAGATTATATATTCAGATTGCGTGGAATGCTGGGAGATGACGCCGCTTGTATTAGATTTCATATTATGTCTAATATAAGTTGCCTAAAGGATTTACTTTTCCGATGATGAAGTGCGCTGGTCTATTCTGTACTGACGAGAACTAACAAGTTCAAAACTGGTCTATAGATGGCGGTGCACTACAATAGGAAGAGCCTCCACCCTTTCCTGGTATTCCTGCAATCTGAGAGAGTGCTTTGTCTCTTAACTGTGTTAGAACAGAGTACGTTTGTCCTTATAGTATAAGGTTTTTTCAGTTGGTTGAGAGCTAAATTTCTCTTATATAATTGTATTGTATACACCCAACTGCAGGTATATTATCCACTTTTGATTTATAATAAATATTTGTTGGACTTCCATTGTATTTATTTTTTTGTCGAACATCTCGACATTTCAGCTAATACTTATCTCTAACCGTTTTCACGTGAAACTGTTTCACTTGAAAACGGCTAGAGATAACTACTAGCCGAAACGTCGTGATATTCAACAAAAAAATAAAGACAATGGAAGCCCAACAGATATCTACTACTTCACTAATTAGATTTGTTGACCAGTTTACTTAATTGATATTTACAACTTAATTTCATACCAACTCAAAAAGTGTTTTTGACCATCTAAATAGATCATTTTTCTAGTTCTGCTTTGCTAATTGTAAATACCCAATTTCTTGTTGGAACAAAAGAGACTTTTTAATATTTTTAACGGTCCCATTAATAAAACATTAATCAAATTATATTGAATGGATTGACTTTTAAACAAAAAATAGTTTCACTTAACATCCAGTTGATTCTACATAAGGTGGAGAAAATATAAATTGTGAAATTTAGCCGAAGCGATAAATAAATATGTGGCAACATTGGATGAGTATCGTTCAATTAAAGTCCATTAAAATGATTCGAAGTCAAAAGAAAATTAATGTATATGGAAGAAGCGAAAGAAAATAAATCTAAACTAATGCGAATATTACAAATCTAAGTCTTATTTCTTTTGATCTATTGTTAAACTAGTTTAGATAAGTTGTTAGGATTTTTCTATATTATTAGGAAAACACGATTTTTGGCTACTTTTGGATATGTTACGATAAGTTTTCTAAAATAAATAGATAAATAAAGACGAAAATATTGGCGATAATGCTGACCCTTTTTTAGGATCAAGCGTTCAGCATAGGGAAGGAAAGATTAATGTAAGTTCATTATAGAATGTTCGTAATGTGTTTATCATTTTTGATCCTGGAGATCAATTTCACAATATTAGCTCTTCATTCTCCGATTTTTCTCGTTAATTATTTGATCTAAAATGGAAATTCTCTGACTTTCTCTCTCATGATTTATTTCGGTTTCATTTATCACTATCTTCAAATCAGCATTAAGAGTCCATAGGAAAGCACTAATTCCTTCAGTGTATGTTTCTTGACCTTTTTTTATTATTTATTTACTCCTTTATATCAAGTTTAAACAACCTATACCGGATGTCCCAAACCACCCGTCCATCCCATTTAAAATCTAGGGAAATGGGTTTTTTAAGAATTTCAGAATTTTGTATAACTATGTCTGGTACGATCTTTCGATTGGTGGCACTTATAATTTCCGGTTCCGACCGAAAGTGGGTTTTTCAGACCTGAAGTTCGTTTTTTTAAATGGAACATACGTATTTTTATAACGGAATTTGATTCTTTGCAAAAAAATATGAAACATTTGTTTTCAAAATTTTTTTCGGAAACGTCTTTCTTGACGTTGATCTTTAAATTTAAGTTCACGTTCTATTTACACAAAATCTCTTATGTACTTTGCTACCCGAATTTTTGGAAAGACAGCTGTGATATCTAACCGTTCTACGTCATCTCCAAAGACAATGTCATCTTGAGAAGTCATAATCATGTTTTTACTGCAAGCAAGATTTCCTAAGAACATAATAACTTGTTTAAAAATAGCAATAGTAGATAATCACGTTTTTACAATTAACAAGATTTATTAGCACACGATAGTTAATATTATAACAACCACATAAAGTAATAAATACATGTTTCTGTCAATAAGGTTTATTAGAAAATAGCGTTCATCGGCAAGATTTTTTAGAACTTAATAATTTATTTTTTAATCCCAAAACTAAATAATCACATTTTTACTATTAACAAGATAAAAGTATTTCCCAACCAAAGCCATAAAACTATATTTGTCTGCTATTGCTATGTTTGAACAAGTTATAATATTTTTAGAAAATTTTGTTTGCCGTAAAAATATGATTATCACTCCACAAAATGGCATCGTCTCTTGAGATGACACAGAACTGTTAGATATCACAGCTGTCTTTCCGAAAATTCAGTTAGCAAAGTACATAAGAGATTTTATGTAAACAGAAAGCGAACTTAAATTTAAAGGTCATTTAGAGGTCAAGAAAAACGTTTTCGAAAAAATTTTTTTAAACATAAGACTAAGGAAAACCTTCAGCTGACATTTTCATGATGGGGAAACGGCGTCAGCTAGCGCTATGAAAGTGTTACTGCACAGCACTTCTTATGAACTCAGTGAACAATGTATGTCAATTAAATGGATTCAGCTGAAGAGACTTCCACAAACAGATGTCCAAAAAATGTACTTCTTCTTCTTCTTCTTCTTCTTCTTCTTCTTCTTCTTCTACGTTGACTAGGGATATCACTGTTTGTCATTCTATCTACACCCGGCTTATTCTACTGATGAAGAGAACCAGCTCTGGGCCCATCTCTTTGGTGGTCGTCCTGGTAATCTTCTTCCTCTTGGTCGTCCATACATACAAACTTTGGCTAGTCTCCCTTCACTCATTCTCTCAACGTGTTCTTTCCAACCTCTTTTTCTTTCTTTTGTCCATTTGACCACGTCCTGCACATTACATTTTTCTCTGATTAAGGTATTTGTCAGCCTATCTCTGATTGACACATTCAGCATTGATCTCAGTACTTTCATTTCGGTGGTTCTCATTTTCTGCTTTGTCTTCTTAGTATCTGCTCTTGTTTCCATGGCATAAGTTAGAATTCGAAATATAACATCTCTTAAGCATCCTGCCACTTTTAGGGCTCTTGTATTTTGTGACAGTACTTCTCCAGTAAGGTTACGACAGCTTGTTGTGTCAGTGCCTAGGTATTTAAAGTTCATGACTTGTTCAATTATCGCATTTTCTATCTGTAGCTTACATCTTCTTGGTTCCTTGGAAATTACCATACACTTTGTTTTATTCGTTGATATCTGCATATTGTACTTCTTAGTTGACGTTAAATAGGTGTGTCAATCTCTGGAGGTCGTCTTCGTTATCTGTGAGTAGGACCGCATCATCCGCGTAGCATATTATATTGATATTGTGTCCGCCCATCTGGTATCCGCGTTTCAGTCTGATGTCCTCTATTATGCGGTCCATTATCAAATTGAATAAGAAGGGGCTTAGCGAGTCTCCCTGCCTTATCCCTTCGTTTATCTTGATGTCTTCGGTTTGACCTTCGGATGTCATTATTTTTGTGCTGGAATTTATGTACAAGTCATCAATTATGTTTATGATCTCCGCTGAAACATTTTTCTGTTTTAGGATGTCCGTTATGTGCTGCTTCTTGATGCGGTCAAATGCTTTCTGTGGTTCCCCTGTTTTTTCGAAAACCCTGTTGTTCCTCCGAGATCTCTATTTTCTCTTCAAGTTTGTCACGAATAATTGCTGTAAATAGTTTGGTGACAGAGTTAGGAAGTGTAATTCCTCTGTAGTTGTCCGAGTTTTTTGTGTACGGTAATTGTATAGCTGGTTTTCCATTTTTGCGGTACTTGCTCTTCTTTAATAATTTTATTAAAAAACTTTTGTAACTCCTCAGTAAGCATTTGGCCTCCGTATTTCAATAATTCGTTGGTAATTAGATCTGGTCCAGGAGGTTTTCTATTCCTTAAATTACGTATTTTATATTCTATTTCTTCCGATGTTACCTGCATTTTTGTAGTGCTCAGATTTATGGATCCACAAACAGATGTCCAAAAAATGTACTGTGAAATTATTATTTAATTAAAGAGAGTTATTTTTCTCCTGATGGTAACCATTAATTCGATCTTCAAATTGTACGGCTCAATGTTCTTTAAAGTTGGGCAAATTTTTTCAACAAAATAGCGGAAAATGAGATAAAAGAAGGAGCTGGGCAGAAGAAATTAAAACGACAATGTCTTTAGGTAAGGACAATGACCATATATAGAAGTTAAACTAAACAAAATATCTGCAAAATAATTTTGTTGGTTGGGTACTTGGTGGAAACATCGTCAGCTGAGCTCACTTAATAGGTATGTGATGTGCGGTGAGCTCATAAGCTGAGCCATGCTGTGGCAGTTTCTAGCAACATTTTCCCCCACGAAAATGCCATCTAATATTTTTGATCTCATAATGATGTATTCTAACACACATGTCAATTTCAATTGGCAATACATCATTAAAATTAACAAGATTTTTGTAAAAGAGACCGTTATCAATTGATGCAGTTCTCAACTGTTATCAGGCCGCTAGAGTTATTTATGTTTAATATGTTGTCATTGTTTTTTTGAAGGTTATAGACAATGATGTTTCTTGCGAAGTAGTAGATATCTGTTGGACTTCCATTGTCCTTATTTTTGTTGAATATCACGACGTTTCGGCTAGCTAGTAGTTATCTCTAGCCGTTTTCAAGTGAAACTAAATAATCCCTTAGCTACATGACTATTTGTACTAAAAGTAAATGCAGTGGAGTGTGAATAAGATGGGTGCAGTCATGTCTGCTATGGCAAAATCCCATTTTTTATGCTGCAGTTAGTTTTAGTTTACAATTACTAAGAAGTGGTTTCCACACTTCTCTTATATCTAAAGATGGTTTACTAAAACAACTCGGGTTCTGATGTGTAACCGCGGCTTCTTTGAATTTCTGTTTTCTCCAATGTTGTTCTTGGTGTACTATTTTAGCTTCAGACCATTTTATGTGATGTTCATGAGTCCAGGCATGGTTGGCGGCACGAGATTTTCCTGTTTCTCCTCGAGTTGTGCATTTTTGATGTTCTTTGATCCAGAGGTCAGCCAGCGGATACCCAGTATATCTAGTGGATAATTTCTTGAACAACGCAGAAATAGGACAATATCGATAATGAATGAAAAACGAAAAACAGTATTGAACATTCCCTATGTTAAAGGTATTTCAGAAAAAGTTTGAAGAATAGGAAAACGATATAAAATCAACGTTGTTTTCAATTCAAATAACTCTTTGAGAAGTTGGCTCACTAGGGTCAAACCAAAAACTCAGACATGAAGAACTGTGTATATCAGATACTATGTGCATGTGGCAATTCCTACATTGGCGAAACAAAGAGACCTCTTGACGTAAGGATCAAAAAACACCAAAAATGCACATCTCGAGGAGAAACAGAAAAATCTGGTGCCGCCAACCATGCCTGGACTCATGGACACCACATAAAATGGTCTGAAGCTAAAATACTACACCGAGAACAACATCAGAACCCGAGTTGTTTTAATAAACCATCTTTAGATATAAGAGAAGTGTGGAATCCATTTCTTAGTAATTGTAAACTAAAACTAAATGCAGCATAAAAAATGGGATTTTGCCATAGCAGGCATGACTGCACCCATCTCAGCCACACTCCACTGCATTTACTTTTAGTATAAATAGTCATGTAGCTAAGGGATTTATTTAGTTTCACTTGAAAACGGGTAGAGATAACTACTAGCCGAAATGTCGTGATGTTCAACAAAAATAAAGACAATGGAAGTCCAATATATGTTGTCATCGATACAAAAACTTTTATATATAAGTTTTTAATGTCTTTATAATTCCTTTTTATAACCACGTCCACGACTAGTTCATCATCTCACGAAGTGTTTTATATCCATTCAATTAGGAAAGATTCGGAAACAAATCACTTGCTTTTTATTACCATAGCTCCCTGACTACTGTTACTTCACTTCGTCTGTGATTAAGGATTATATTTTGGACTTCAATTTTTGATGCCATTTATTGTTGCTGGATCTTTTGATTTATCGAATTGTTTATCTGTCACAAGAAAATTTATTTGAAATAAGTTGTAAAAAATGACATGACTTAAAGAATTTCAAATATGATACCTAGAAATGTATCAACAATAAAACAAAAAGACTGCTTTATGGCTAATTTGTATAATATAAAAAATATATTAAACGTTAGTGTCATGTAAATTTTGATTTAGCTTCACGTAGAATTGTTAATATTAAAAACGTGTCGTGATTAAAAACAGGCGTAAATTTTCAGCCCATATGAAAATTATTGCTTAAAATTAATTTGGAAATTTTAATAAATTTATTGCTTTCAAATAATTAATTTATTATATAAATAGGATTGATATCTACAACCTCCAATGTAAATATAAATTATCTATAATAAATTATATATTTTATTGTTAAATGTAATAAATACTTTAAAAATATCCGTTTTTAATGCGTAACGATTTAAGCCAATAAAATTTGAATTGAAATGGAAATAAATTTTACCTATTTAATAGTTTTTGCATTATTTGTTCTAAATCGACGTCATTTATAAAAAAGAAAGCTGTAACTTCTACCTAAAAGTTTATATTATTGTGAAAATAACTATGGAAGATATTCGTAAAACGGCGAACAATGTACATGGCATATCCCTCTTGCTAACTTTTCGAAATGATAAGTGTTAAATTGAAATAAACTTGGATAGCGTGTAGCCTTCTCATATAAAATTAACTTGTGACATATCATAGGGAGTTATATATCATAGGTTAGTTCTTTATAACACTTTCCAAAGAAAATCAGAAAAATAGCAAACGACAATGTTTACTCACTGTCTGAAATAAATGCAATCATTCTCAAAAAACAAAAATTTTACTTTGAAATTAATCTATCCGCAGACCAAAGAAAAAAATACCAGACAATTCCGAGAAGAGTTCTAGGAAAATATCAAACATCCTTTACAACGGCAAATATAACATAACCTTTAAATTTTCTAACACATTATCTAACCTAATCTTTAGTATTAAAGACATATAATAAATATAAAAAATCAGCAGTTTATAGGTTAAAATGAAATGAATGCAATAGCTACTACATTGAATAGACAGGAATTAATTTTATATAAGTATATATAAACATATTAGAAATATATAAACATAAAAAAGACCAAAATACAAACCTTCTCGACACTCAACTGGAATTTAAAAATTCACTGTTATTTAGTTTGTTGTAAAGCAATATAATTAGACCATCTTTCTGAAGTTTAGGACAAAAAAAACCGATGGTACAGCGAACTATTGTAAAAGTTAAAATAATTATTACACCGCCATTTTTGATACGCAAATTTAAATTTCGATATTCTGATTCGTAATCAGAGATGTCATAAACTCCCGTAACCGGACTCTTAAATAGGTTTGTACACTTCATCATAGCAATTATATACATTTTGGGGATTATTGGCTGCCATTTTAAATTCCCATCTTATGATGCAAGATTCGTAATCCGCGACGTCACAAACCAACGTAACCGAACTTTCAAGTAGGTTATATCTTTCTTTATAGTCATAATATGTATTTCGGAGGTTATTGGCCGCCATTTTGAATTTCGATATTCTGATGCCAACGTACCCGAACATTACGAACTCACCCCTACAATGGAATATTTTGCCGTCACAGAAAACTCTATGAATTCTTTTTTTCTGCGTTTTCACAAATTTGTTTTTTGGAAGCGCCATATTGGATCCATCATCTTAATTTTTACAAACGATTTTAAAAAAACATCTACCTGCCTATCTTTTGGATAAATTAACGCATAACGGAAATCCGAGATGTGCCTAAAACGAAGATTTTTAAAATCACCCTATAGATTGAAAACTAAGAGAGCCATGACAATTTTGACACCTGAATCTTTCGTTTCGTTAAAAATAAGAAACTAAAGTGGAAACCGCAACACTATATCTTTAATAATAACTCCAATACTCCCTAAAACTGTCGAAAATGGAACACCTCGTACCCAGATTCTGAAGTAAACTACACAAGTAGTATAGGTAACGGGGTTCTGAGATCCGTGTCGATGACATTACGTTAAATTTTGGACATAGGGGTGATATGTATATAAATGTACATATATATATATATATATATATATATATATATATATATATATATATATATATATATATATATATATTGACATGAGTCACACATACACATTTTATAAAAATTTCATTGTCTCCCAACTATCCCCTTCTACCCTAATAAATGTTGAATGACCCTAATAGAGATATAATATTATTCACAAATCTTTGCCGTTTAGTCCGATGTTCAAGATTTCTAGCATCTTGTAATGGTGTATTTTACCAAAGGCTTTGTGATAACAGACAAAAAAATCGTTTATGTTACAATTGACAACTCTGCAACTTTCAGATAATTCCTAAATAATCTCCAGTGCATCACCGATTCCAAACTGAACCTCCGAGATATATTTCCGGCAGGTTTTAAATATTTTCTTATGTTCTGCAAACCCTTTGCTCTGAAAATTGAGAATATTATAAACTCTGATTTGAGCTAATATTAAAGAATATTTCCTGATTAATATTTATTAGTAAATATCCTGTTGCTTATTGATCTAATTTCTATGATGTCTGTCGTTCATGAATTGTACAGGAAAAATATCTGGCCCAGGGGCTTATCCTTTAGATACTTGAAAAATAATTTTCATTCGGATATCATGTATTACGCTAGCAGGACTAGAGAAAAATTGAAATGCAAGGATCTGTCAGAACCTCTGCCGTTTCCACCCCCTCATTTGCTATACATAAAAGATAACTGATGATGATTTACAAGTAAATGCAACGTGATACTATTAGATCCCCCCCTTTTATCAAATTTCTATAGTTTTGTTCTTTCATACTTTTTAAAGTTATGTTGACTAGGTTATATCAAAAAAGATATTGAAACAATGGCATCGAAAATGTTTACAAATATTTCAGTTTCCTCTTTTTCAGCTTTCCTAAAACTTCAGTAAAACAGTTAAGCTATTCTAGCGCTGAGTTAGTCATTATTCAGAATTAAAAATTAAAAGAGTTAACTTTGAATAAAGTATTAAAATAACTTTCGAATTAGATAATACAAGAAATGACAAATAAAATGTTTTAAATTAGTTGAACTCCATCTATGATATGTCACTCGAGAATCTGATGTCAAAACAATTGTGAACGATATTTTTTTCTTAAGGTTAGCGGAGGGAATAAAAACATATACCGACAAAAAAACGTTATCCACTTGAACTAATTTATAATTAGATATAAAATTTACTTAGCAATTAATATAATTATAAAACAATTGTCTGACAGTTCAAATTCTATGGGCATTTAAATGACAAAAGTTTGGAACTCTTCTCTCATCCTTTTTTCTATAATAATAGTAAAATTATATCGTTATACTACTTTTGTAGTCCCCTGAATCATTGAATATACTTCAAAATTTAATATACTTAAAAACAAAAAAAAAGTGCTGAACAGATTAAATATTTTACCCAAAGAATTTCATGTTTTGGTCAAATATCAAATCAGTGCAAAATTATACATTTCATAGATTAATCTTTGCCCTTGGTTTGAAATTTTAATTAATTTTTCCTAGTTAAGTTACTTTACTTTGAAATTGTTTCATAATTTGTAAAAAAATATCCCTAAAAACATTAGAGATCCAAACTTTTGAAAAATTCACTGTGTTCCCGTAAAAAGACTCCTGTATTCTGTATCATACTGAATCTTTACCAACAGTAAAGAAAATAATTCCTGAAACTTTAGAAGAATTCTGTAAAATTCAAATGCTAATGTGTCTGCAATACTTGAAACATAAGCATTAATATTTTATTACTATAGAAAAAAATTATTTTAAACCAAACATATCTCAGTGAAAATGATCACTAATAAAGATAATATTTTTTTTTCGCCTAGAGCATGCCATGTCTAGTCAAACTCAAGAAGTTACCCATCTTTTTTTATTACCTCCAAGTTATTTTACAGTCTGTTTCTGTGAGTAGGAACGATAAGTTAAAAGTATGATAACGATTAAGATTTGACATGGAGGAAATATTTCCCTATTACGTCCAGGAATTGATTTCCCTTTTAAAATACTAATAAAAAATTTGCTTGAAGTTTTAAAATTAATTTATTAATGCAGAAAAATAACAGGCGCATTTTTATGTTTTGAATATTATATTGTCAAGGTGCCTTCTATTTAGGTCCAAACACTCCTGTAATGCCGTCTTCATGTGATTAAAAACTACTGAACACATCGCTGGTGAAATTCCATTAATTTCTTCCCTTATTTTTTGTTTTAAATCTTACAAAGTCATAGGTCTATTAACATAAAGTTTACTTGTGGAGTATCCCCACAAAAATAGTCCAGTGGGGTGAAATCGGGAACCAGCTGGTTAGCTGCCAGTTCAGGTCTGTAAAGCGAAAGATGACCTTTTCCAGGAATAATTTTCGAACGACTTCCATAGACGCTCGGGCTGTATGTGCGGTGGCAATCTTGCCGAAACCATGTCTCCTGATAAGGACCAACAAATGCTTGCAGCTGAGGTACCAAAAACTCCCGAAGCATTGCACAAAAACGATCACGCAGTGTCGGTTCTCAAAAAAGTACGGAATACACAATTACTTTTGGGCTATGCAGGGCTCTTTCGTGTTTTTGTCCTTAATTCGCTGATGCCCAATAGCGACAATTTTGCCGATTAACTGCGTGTGAAATGTGAAAGTGCGCTTCGTCACTGAACAGAATATTGTTAATTTGGTTGTTTGCAAAAAAATGGCCTATCATTGTTTCGGCAAAAGATTGATAGTTTCTAAAGTCATTTGGGTATAATGCCTGCACTATTTGGATTTTGTATCGATGAAACCTCAAATTTCTTCTTAAAACTGTATGAAAAGATAAATTTGTGCATTCGCACCATTTGTGATGTTTTACGAATAGATCCGCTTGCATTTCAAATTATCGCAGCATGCACAACCTCAACATTCTGAGGAGAAGTTACAGTCCTTAGACGAGCACGGGGTTTCAAATTTACCCCTGACGGTGTTTCTCTAAACGTCTTTACCCACGATTTGATCAATTTTTTCTTAGTGCGTCCTCCACACGCCTAATATTGAAGCGAGTACAAAAACTTCACTTTGCAATTGTGTACGAGTCGTTGTTTTTGAAGTGTGCCTTAATAGTGAACGCACGATGCACACCTGACCAACACTCCGTTTTTACTAAATAATTTGCATCGATACGTTACACTGTTGCCAAGTTTTTCAAGTTTAAAAAGGGAAATCCATTCCTGGACACCTGTAGAAACTTTTTTTTTCAAACATCACCCATCTTATTGCATAGTTACAATTTAAATAAAAAATGTTAGGTGATATAACAAATATGTAAAGTCTACGGCGTTTCGAAACATCAATAATCTAGTTAATTACTGCAAATATGTTATGTGTAATGTAAAGTAGATCAAGAGCAACTTTAGAGCAAGTGAAAAAAATAAATTCTGAAGACACTTTTTGAAGAACTATAATATTCGCCACGGAAATGAATGGTATGGAGCCCGATTTTTGATTTTTTTTTTTCTTCTGGGGTTAACTAGGACCAAATAAACTTGGTTTTCTTGAAATAAATGTTAATGTTTCTTATTTCCGAAAATGAGTTATACCTATTAGGGGTGTGTGAATGTTCGAAAATTGAAGTTTGAGTCGAATCGAGTTTTGTATTCGAATTCGAGTCGAATATTCGATTTTTCGAATTATCGAACAAACTCGAATTTTCAAACAAACTCGAATATGTGCACAACTCAAACATTTAAACAAACTCGAATATTCAAATAAACTCAACTTTTTATACAAACTCGAATTTTCAAACAAACTCGCATGTTCAAACACACTCTAATTTTCAAACAAACGGGAATATTCAAATAAACCCGAAAATAAAAAAATACATTTCAAAAAAAAGATTCATATGAATCAATCAAATAATCAAAGTATATACTGCAGCCTTTTTTAATAGGTGACTGGGTTCATTAACAGTCAGATCCAAAAATGTTTATGTAGACAAATTAAATGAGTTTGTTGATTATTATAAGTTAAATGTCTTAATTTGTCTGAACATTCCGATCACAGGTTTATGGTCCACTTCATAACACTAAAAACAATATATTGGTATCGAAATTATGTGGGGGATACTAAGGTAGACCCCAGTCGATAAATTCAAGGAAATCTTGTTTATCTGTGCTATTTTTTTCATGTTCTTCGGTATCATGCACTTTTAACGTACATATTTGCATAAAATACGTATAACATAATATATTTATATCAGTATGACAGCTTGTATGTAACCCATGCCCATCTCGCTGCTTTATCAGCAGCAATCATGCATTTGTTCGACTGTTTATGAATAAATTGATGATCAAGGGCTCGAAAAAAGTTGAGACAAAGACTTAAGTCCACTTTTTGGGTTTTTGGTCAGTATTAAAGACTTACTTCGAAGTTTGTGCGTGTTTTTTGAAGGCGATTGTGTTTAACAACTTATTTCTTTGAACATAAAGTCCGATTTTATCGAAATCTCGAAAAATGGACTTGTCTTTTTTCTCACAGATCATAGATGTATGTTTACAATAAATGAAGAAATGACACTGGCTCTTTGCATACTTTAATTTTAAAAACAAAGAAATGTAGTATTATTATTGACGTAAATACCAAGATGGATGAGACCTATCCAGGGATTTTGGGGTAAAAACAAACTATACATAAAACATAACATCAGGAAATAGATTGGGGTCAAGGGGAAGAGGTCAAAGTTGGCCAAAACAGGTTTGTTGAATCTACAAGCCAAAGAATGCATTTTGGAAAAAAAATGTTTAAAATAAAAGTTGTAGATATTTTGAATACCTACAATTTGGGCTTATGTGCGCCCATTTTCGCCAATTTGTTATTGCAAAAATCCTTAAGATCGGCAATTTTTTGTACATCAATTATTTATTGCAAATTTAACGTTTTCTACATCTTTTTGATTTTAGAAGGGGCCCTGGTCATTTTAAACCTCCATAAAGGCTTAATACCTACCTATTACACTTGCTGCGAGTCTGCAGAAGTTGGAGAAGAAGCTGTTTTGAAACCAGAAACTTATAAAACAATAACATAAGCAAAAGTACACTGTTATGGTTTTAATAACATATGTTTTGAAGCGTAAATTTCAAGTAAAATAAAACTTGAGATGGTCTTACGTGCATGAGCTACCATGATAATTTATGTTTTAAAACGTATCAAAAGTAAAATAAATTTTTTAATTAGATTTTTCCCATTTTATAGTCCTAACTTGAAATAATATTTTATTTATATACTGCCAAGGAGAATAATCTTGACAGTGAGTGGCATATATGTCTTATAGATAGGTAATGCAAAATGTACTATTTCCTTGAATTTGTCGATTTGATGTTTACTTAAGCAATCACCGAGATAACTTCCATACCAGTATTTTGTTATTAGTCTTCCGAAAAGAACCATTAACACAAAGAGAGAAAGATATTTAACTTATAATAACCAACAAAAATCATTTAATTTGTCTACCTACAATTTTTTCCATCTGAGTGTTGATGAATTCAGTTGCCTGTTACCAAACGCTGCAGTATGCACTCCGACCATTTGACTGAACCATATGAATTTGTTGATTAAAGTCTTGTTTTTCAATTTTCCAGTTATTTCGAATATTCCAATTTGAAAATGTCAGTTCGCTTGAAAATTCGAGTTTGTTTGAATATTCGAGTTTGAATATTTAAATTTATTCGAATATTCGAGTTGAAAAATTCGACTTTGTTCAAAAGCTCGACTCGAACTCGACTAGTCAATTTTTCTTCAAACAAACTCGAATTTTCGAATATTCGCACACTTGTAAGACCCAGCCTGATTTTTAATTTTTTCTATGAGAAAAAATTAATTTTATGTGATTTCTTGACAAATGGCGAAGGTTACTTTTTTTATCGAAAAATCCGCATTAAAGCATGACCACTGAAATGTTTGAATGCAGTAATACAATAACTAAATCAAGTTATTTGAAACATTTTGAAAATTATTAAAATACATATAGCTTTTTAAGGGAACACTTTTATACTAAATAATATAAATACTCTGTATCCTATTTATTAAGTGTTTAAGCTAAAAATAATTGAATTTTTCTCCCTTTTCAGAAACCTTGCTATTTAGGAGGAACGTATGTCAAAATGTCCCACTTGTATTTTATTCTAAGTATATTCCTTCTATTTTGTTAATAGTTTTAAGAGAGTAATTTTAGATAATGTGTGGAAAAAATGTGATTTTGTTGATATTTTATAAATTATAATGACACATTTCATTATAGGTTTATATAATTTTATATTTAGTTTACCAAGAAACTCAACTGCAGTCAAGAGCTTGCTAATTAACCTGATAAAATATGATTTGCTGACCTTACCCATTTATTGTTTATTCGTCTTTTGTAAAAAGTATTTTTTTTTAATTTTCAACAACGCACTCGATGAGGTAAGCTGAGATTTTTTAAATGAACATTCATGAGAAATATAACAGATATCTCACTTTACGCTAAAAAAAAAAGTCATTTTTGCAATTTTTATTAGCGATTCCTATTATAGATATCAATGTAATTCTTTTTAGGTTGTCTATTAAAGTATGTGAAAAAACTTTTTATTGATTTTATATCCTTTCTAGGGAGGACAAATAATTCGCGAAATGGAGCCCTTTTAAGGTGAAATTAAACACAAAATTACTTTTTCTTCTTATTATATTCCTCCATAACACTAATACATTTTTCAGATTTCTCAATAAGTTTGTTTATACCATCGAAAAAAAAATTATTCCTGTGTTTCGGTAAAATATGTAGAAATTGCTTCCCCTTATCGTCTCAGGAAAACTCTTTCCCTCAAAGCTCTTTTTTTAATTTTTTGAAATCAGTAATAATCACGGGAAGCCAAATCTTGGCTATAGAGAGGGTGATCCAAGATTTAAAAGCCAATTTTTTTAAATACCAGCCATTGTAACTGAAGCCTTGTAGATTGGTCATTGTAGTGCAGAAGCAGAACAACTTTGATCAGGTTTCCTCGCCTTTTCTCTCTTACGGTATCCCTTAAAAATACTAGTAGACCTGAATTGTATTCTCCTGTTATAGAAACGTCTTCATATTTGTATTCAATCAGCAGTATTCCATCTGAATCCCAAAAATGTATACTAATGATTTCTTCGGCCGAGTGAGACACCTCGAACTTCTTCGCGGGTGGTGTGCCCTTTTCGTGCCACTGCATGGACTCTTGCTTCCACTCAGGCTCATAACTATGAATCCATGTTTCATGACGAGTAACAATCCAGCCCAAAATATCATGCCTGTCCTCGCTACACCGATCCAAAACCGCGCGATAACACGCTACTCGACGCTTCTTTCGATGATTCTCATCACCCATGTTTCGCTCACCTTTGACATGCCAAGATGGCCATGCAGGATATTCTGTAAATAGAAAACATCTCTTCCAAAATGGTTTGAGGAGGTTTTCCTTGCTTTATCAGGAACTTTATGATTGCACGAAATGTGATTTTTTCCATAGTTGCCCCTTATTTCCCGATTGACTTGTTTCGCTATCGATATCTCTGCCAGTAATGGCCCAGATTTAAAAAAACTTAGTATATATACTACTAATGAGTTACTTAATTAGCGCGGGTAAAAAGTAGTAATGCATCCTCCCTCCAACTGCTTCATTCCGCAAACTTCTTGTCCCACCCTCGCTGACGTTATGGGTTTACCTATCCTGATTCATTTCAAACATAATATTTTTTTAACCACTATACTTGTGATTATAGCCAGTAATAAAATTAGAAATTTTAGTTCAGAAATAAACGAAATGGCGAACATTTAAACAAAAAGTTGCACAACGAAAAACTGTTTTATATATTCCGTGCACAGAAAAATAGAAAATATGAATATTTTGTTTTAGTTTTACTACGGTATATATGTCTAAAATTCGTGGCTAAAATTTCTTAACGCCGCATGCAGAAACGTTGTTTCAAGAAAAATGCGCTTATATTTTTTTTATAAAAGATAAAGGGATTTAACGTCTCCTCGCAGGATTCTGGACTACCTAGAAGCTTCAGAATTGCGGCGGCTCACACACGACCAAAGCCGCGCAAATATGCTAAAGCATTTAATAATGCTATCAAAAATATCGAATAACTTTATGAAATTTTCTGAGAATAATCCTGAATGTTAGTACTTTTGGAAAACGCATTTTAGGAAGAATCGGTTTCTTGAACTCAAGTGGGATACTCCCTTAAGAAATTTAATTCGCATTTTAACCATGAAAAAATCTATAAACACCAATTAAAAAAATAATAATGGGAAACAAAATTTCCCTAATTGAGTTATTCTTAACCTGTGAAAGCATTTTGTCTCAAGTCCTTTTTAATCTTTACACAAACGACATCCACTGGGACAATTGAACGGAAGTGTACTTGTTCGCTGTTGACATTTCGAGGTTTCCGCCTCAGGGTACAGAGTCCGCCTCAGGGTACAGAGACGCATTAATAAATTAAAGAGTTAGATATCCTGTTAGAAGATATCCGTGAAAAACAAAGGACTAATCTTTAGTAGACGTTTGAATTGGTCGAATAATACAATTTGTTTCTTCAAAAAGTCTAAGACACTCTGTGCGTCCTCCTTTGAATAGGAATAGTAAATTGAACACTAGAACGAGACTTCTCAAATATTACATGTTACTATCATTTCGTACGTTGTCCTAACATAGATAACCATGGCCATTTTATTTTAGCTCGTACAAAAATATCAAAAAAGTTGATTGACTCAAAAGTTACAGGCGATTAAAGATCGCAAAATTTTTAACACAAATTATTTCAGAAATTTAGAGTCGTACGTAAAAGTTTGTTAAGGTCTTCTTTACTTAAAATTATGCAAAGTATACGACCCAATAATTAATTTTGCGAAAATTATATTTTTAAAAGTTTGAAGAATTATTTGTTAATAACAATTTTATGAACACTTTGGCGTACCTCTATCCAAAAAATTCATGTTCAGGGACTTAAAATACTTAAAAAAAAAACTTGGGTAGGTCCATATAAATTAAAGGGGTGATTGAAAACCCCTTGGCTTCTTCAATAATCAGGAAATAAATTTCTATTTTCTATTTTTGACTTTAGAAGAAAAGGTAATTATCAACCCGAAATGGCTCAGCTTTGTAGTTTTTGAAAAAATGGTGATTTTAGCAAACCTTTTAAAATAATTGGAAATAGGTAAATATGACTTGACTGTTGTTGATCAGTATTCATATACTACTTCATATTGTTATGCTTTGGAACTTTAAAACAAATAATGTGATATCTTGATTTGTGGATTATTATTTGGCTTTATCGTTGTAAATGTTTATAAAATACTTATAATATATTGTTGTGCCAATTTTGGGAATCAATTTATGAGCTTTTTAATGTAAATAAAGATGACGTATATAGATAAGCTTAGTTGGAAATGCATTTATGTAAATAAAATAAAGGAAACAAGTAAAAAAGTGGTTTTTGTAGATAGTTTCCTAATAGATGAAGAATTGCTTCATTTTTAACTAGATTAGTAGAAGCATACCATGAAAATTACTTACGATTTATTTAAAAATGAGTTTTAAAATTTAAATAAAATCCTATTTATAAAAAAAGTTATATATCAATCAAAAGACCAAGCACATAACAGATAGGATTTCAATAGCGCCATTAAATCGGCTGGAAACGTAATATTTTGTAGTCGATGCTCCAAGCCCATAAATTTTGAAATTTTAAAGGACATAAGTCCCGTGACCCGTCATTTATTACTGACGCCAAGTTAGTTGTTTTTAGGAAATAGATTTTTCGGAAATAAGGTTCATACAAAAATTGACAAAGGAAGTGCAACTGTTGTTATGGATAAGGACAAGTATACTGAAAAAATGAACCAGCTCTTAGATGATAATGCTTGCAAAGTAATTCGGGCGGATCCAACTAACAAAATCGAAAGGAAGCTTGACTGCTTAAAATACATAAAGAAAATGTACCTCTACGTCCAGTCGTCAGTGTGTTACACTCACCACCTTATAAAATAGGTAAACATCTGGCCAAACTTTTACATCCGTTTACAGGAAAAAATGAATCCTGAACAATTTGTCCAAAGAATAAAAACCATCCAATTACAGCCCGGAGACATATTATTAAATTATTTATTACCTTGTTAAAAAAAAAAGTTCAAAATATCGTCTGTGGTCCCCCAGTTTGGTCAAACCATAACACTCCCTTACTTCATCAACGCCAAGCTGCAGCCCTCTCTGTACCAATCTATACCCTAGATACTTTAAAAATTTTACCTGAACAGCCTCCAAACGTTTTTTATGTATATCAAAGTATGAGTTCCAAATCAAACTGCAGTATTCCATTATTGACCTTACGTAACACACAAACAATGAAGAGACACCACATAGATTATTAAAATCCTTGGACATTCTTACCACCATACCCAACATTTGGTGGCCCCTATTAATTATTGCATTATAATGATCAACATAACGAAGTCTACTTTCTAAAAATAATCCCAAATTTTTAACTACATTCACCTTCTGCAATTTACTCACTCCAATTCTGTACTCAACTTCGTTCACGCTCTTGTTTCAACTGAATATAATATATGAGCAACATTTAGCTTGAAGTTAGTTTTCAAGCACCATGTCCCTCTGAAGCAATTCACAATCTTTACTGGACTATATTGCTCTAAAAAGTTTCAAATCATCCGCAAGCAGGAGATACTTAGAACTAAAACACTGACCTATTTTATTTATAAGCAACTGAAATAGTCTAGGGCTCAAGGGCGACCCTTGGGGCACACCTGAGACCACATAAAACTTATGTGAAAGAAACCCTGCCAGTCTAACCTGCAATGTTCTATCCTGTAGATAGGATGACATCCAAGAATAGAATGGATCATCCATACCAAGGGATTCAAGTCTGTGAAGCAATACACTTTGATCAATCAAGTCACAAGCTTTATTAAAGTCCGTGTACACTGCATGGACCTTACACCTCCGATCCATGGCTGCGCTAATGTAATTTGTATACAAGAAGAGATTAGTCTCCATAGAACGGCCTCCCTGAAAACCATGCTGCTCCTCCACTATAATACTGTTGAATATATCTAACGAAGGCAGAACCATTTTTTCCATAACTTTAGAGATAGCAGACTGTATGCAGGCAGCTCTATAATTCTTAGTATCAGAGCTGTTACCTGATTTAAATATAGGGGAGACGTATGAGTTCTTCCATCTGCTGGGAAAGACACCACTAGATAAAGATTTATTAAAAATGAAAGAAAGAGGCTCACATAAAGACAACAGGCAATCTAGCAAACGCTCAAATCCAATCTCAACATCGCTTACATTAAAATGTGGACCGCTAATGATCTCCTGCACATTTATGTTGGCAGCCTGACCATTAAAACTCTGATATACAGAACTAAATTGTGTAACAAAGAGATTAGCTACCTCCTCTCCTCCCTCTGCTTGACGATCATTAAGAAACATAACTTCCCGAATTTTATCACTCTGTCTAGTCTTTGATTTAACAAACCTCCAAAATTCATCAACGTTCTCCCCCATTCTCCCTTCCATACTTGATATATACCTTTCATAACACTCACTGGTCAAAGCTTTACATTCATTTCTCAAATTATTAAATTCAATAAAATACTGCTGACTATTTGTTGTCTTATATTTTCTGTGCGCAACCTCCTTAGCTATTACCTTTCTCTTTAGTTCTGAATTGAACCAAACAGGAAAGCTCGACCTCCTCACAGTATATTTCGGCACAAAGAAGTCTACTGCTTGATATATAATTTCATAAAAAGCATCAACACTATCATTAACATAATTCATATAGTAAAGATCAATCCAATTTACTTGCAACAAATAATTATTTATAGCACCATACTCAGCCCTGTCAAAATTGTAACGGATTTCATTTTTGCACTTAATAGATTATATTTGAAATGACAAAACAGTCTCAAGTGGAGGATGATAATTATCAGAGAGCAATAAAGGATCACTGATGGTGATATTCAAATAATAGCCAGCAAAACACAAATCGAGTACCGTGCCATGAATATTCCTGATATAATTATACTGACTCAAACCTAAATATGACATCTCATCACAGACCAAACTTTCAATATCGCTATTAACATTCCCAGCAAATAACTTAGAGTTCCAGGTAAAACTTGGAAGATTATAATCACCAACTATAATTATCTTATGGTCCTTAACATATTTGGCAACAACGTATTTCACAGCTCGAATATGATTAACATATATCTGATGTCGGAGGCAGATACACACAACCAAAAACATACTTAATATGACCCAACCCAACTTTTACAAAAATATATTCAACGTAACACTTTTCAAGAATCGAACATACTTTTCACAGCTATGACTACACCACCTCCACGCTTTTTATCACTCGAAGTACCATCTCAGTAGTCTACGGTAGATATTATAAGAATCACAGACCATGTAATATCGGACATATTGAAAAATAACAGCATGGAATCCACCCTATTAGAATTAACTAAAGCATGTCTGATTTCCACTTATTTTACTTTTCAAGGAACAACGAGTAAATAAAAGAATTAAAATTGCAGTAACATTATTTCACTTTTTACAGGTAACACATGGTTTAATCGGTTTTCAAGGTTGTTCATCACGATATCAGAATAAAAATGAAAGAAATATTTTGAAAACATAATTAAAATAGAAAAATGTTTATTGAAATAATAAAATAAACATTCTTTCTGTACGTTCTACAAGTTGAATATTATGGGTACACAAGGGTGCTTATAGCGATATCGAATCTTGCCAAGTTAATGACAGCGAGTGTATATTCTAACTAATATAGATATTAAATTGAAACGTGTTTTCTGATCAAATTGATCTTCGATGGTCTTATAACCTTAAACCGTCGATGGAACTTTCCCTTTCAAACTTTTCTTCGACGCATTTTTGTTAAAATCTGTTTCAAGAACAATTATTATCATATCGATAATGAACAACTTCTGTCCTTTATCCATCTCTAGAAGTCATCATATATCAGTTTTTAATGGCTTGGTGCGATGAAAACTTTCAATGAGTATCATCCATTCCCGGGATAAAACAGTTTATTTTATTTTGACCTTCGATTGACCCTTGGCCTTGACTCAGCAATGTATTCCTGGCATTAAAAATAAGGTTATTCGTTTGTTATTTTATTTTGACCATGAATTGCCCTTGACCTTTACCCAAGGGTCATAGTTAAGGTCATCTTAAGATGCCTTACTCCAAACTCAGCAATTTTCGTGTGAACCCTATTTCCGAAAAATCTATTTCCCATTAAACAAATGACTTGCCGTCACTAGTAAATGATCCGTAATGCGACCTTTGACCTTCAGTATCTCGAATATCAAACAAAAGATTTAGGAACTGTATGAAGAGAGTCACAATCTATCCTGGAGCAGACATTGGATCTGACCATAGTCCCGTAATTGCTGATATTAAAATCAAACCTAAAATAATAAAAAGTAATAGTCAATAAGGTAAATTTGAGATAGCGGAAACGGATAAAGAACTGCTTACAAAGGATCTGAACAACTACATAAAGAATACAAGAACTGACAACAACGTACAAGAAATTTGAAAATAGTTTAAGGAACTAACCAACAAACTAATAACTGAAAATACTGTACGGAAGAACAAACCGAAAAAACAGAAATCGATGACAGCAGAAATATTGGACCTCATGGAACAAAGGAGACAGTCGAAAACAAATTGAGTGGAATATAAAAGAAGACAAAGAGAAATTAAACAAAAAATTCGGATAGCGAAAGAGAATTGAATGAGAGACAAGTGTATCGAAATGGAGGATCTAGAAAGGAAACATGACACATTCAATACATACAAAAAGGTCAGAGAAATAGCAGGTCTATATAATACCACTAATACCCTTGTGGACCCTGTTGGTAAAATTATCTTGGACGAAAAAGAAATTTTTGAAACATGGGTTAAATATGTGAAAGAATTATTTGATGATGACAGACCGAATGAACACAACTCGGATGATCTCGCTAATATAGACATGGGACCGGAAATTCTAAACAGTGAAGTTCTATCTGCCATAAGATCTGCAAAAACCAGGAAAGCCACCGGGCCTGATAATGTGCCAACCGAGCTATTACAAATAATCCATGAGGAAAATATAGGAATCTTGGGCAAACTGTTTAATACCGTTTACGCGACTGGAGATATACCGGAAGATTGGCTGAGGTCTGTATTCGTCCCAATCTCAAAAAAACAGCGAGCAAAGCGATGCAGTGAGTACGGACTAATAAGTCTAATGAGCCACACTTTGAAGGTCTTTCTCAGAATCATTCACAGCAGGATAAGATCTAAATGCGAAGCAGATTTAGATGTTATATCACCGAAAATCTAAACCCAGATAAAGAGATAAGGTGTTCAATAGAGACTGCTAGAGCAACTTTTCAAAAAATGAAACCACTTTTCTGCAATGATAACCACAACCTAAAACTACGACAGAGAATGATAAGATCATACGTCTGGCCAGTGTTACTATATGGGGCAGAGATCTGGACAATTAAGGCTGCCACGATTAATCGGTTGGAGGCTCCCGAAATGTGGTTACACCGGCGAATGCTGAGAATATCTTGGACAGCTAGGTAGACCAACGAAATGGTACTCCATAGGGCCGACACAACTCGTCTACTGTTAAACACTGTGAAGTGTAGAAAAATCTCATATCTTGGACATATATTCAGAGGGGAGCGATATAGAATTCTTCAGCTAATCATGATGGGTAAAGTAGAGGGGCGTAGAGGGGTAGGAAGGAGACAGGCTTCCTGGTTGAGGAATATTCGTGAATGGACAGATATACGTAGCGCTGGGGAACTATTCCAGCTAGCGCAGGACCGTGAAAGACTTGCTAATGTAATTGCCGACATCAGGGGGACCTGATATGGCACTTGAAGAAGAAGATCTCGAAATTTATGGATTTTCGAGCTTCGTAGCCATAAGTACTTTGATGGTGCTATGAAATCCCAAAAATTGTTTACGTGGTTTTTTAGAAATGAAAGTATCAAAAGAAAATTTGATAAAGTTATTTTTGTTCAAATTTATAAAAAAACCTTTTTAGTTCAGCTTATAAAACTAAACGATTACGTTATGAAAAAAAAAACACTGTATAAAAACTGTTGTTTTATTGTTAAAAAATACCTTAAATAACTATTCTATTTAAACTGTTGATAATTAGGTGTAGGAACTACAACGGATCCCCAAAACAAAATGGTTTTTGTTTCCTCATGTCTAATGAAGAAGAGGAATGGCACATCGACTCTAAACGTTACTCTGCTACCATCTCTTGATAAACTAACCGACGTGGCAGCTGCAGCTTCAGTTCCCATTTCTGTTATATCCATATATACCTGAAAAAATTAATCTTGTGAAATAAAATTAAGCTTGAGTCTTACATATAATATAAATATATCAGTTGCAAAAAAACACATTCAGTACATTCAGAAATGTTTAAAGTTTATGAACTACAGAATGCGCAAATTATGAAAGGCTGCCTTCTAAAATTTTAAATTGAAAATTTACAGGGTGAGTCAACGATTGGATGAAGTAGGTTTGTGCCTTTTCGGTAAAATTTACAAAGAAACTATATTTATTGTTTGATACAGTTTATTTTTACGCAGATTTTAAAAATATTTAGGACTCTACAGGGTGAGCCAAAAAACTAGGACAGCCTAAAGTTGTATTTTTTGTAAATAGAACACCCTATATACGAATCGTATTTTCGATTTAGCTTATAATTCTAAATCTTTTTTATTAAGGGTTTACTATAACAAAACTTTATAGTTTCTGAGATAATTAAGTTTAAAAAAAAAAAAGTTACATTTTCAAGCATCAATTCAATCCTAAATAATGTTTTCAATTTTGTGTCAAATATATTCACATTTGGAATTTAGCAAGGCCAAAGACAAGTTAACATAAATTTTACCTAATATTTGCAATAAAAGCTACAGGGTGTTAAACACATCGGCTCAAATTTTAACAAGTTTAAATGAATAAATATCTTTTTTTTTAAATGGTACACCCTGTATATTTTCATGTTATTTAATAGAGTAATAAAAACCCTTAAAGTTTTGTTCAATATATCCTATACCTATTTATAATAGTTTTTGAGATATTTCAGTTTTTCTTATTTTCCATACTTTTTTACAGAAATAGTCTTCATTATCATAGTAGCCATGTAAAATAATAAAAAGAAACTACAGAAACAAACAGAATGTGGTTAAATATGATGAAATACATTATTCGTTATATTACAACGGCAATAGTTTAATTAAACATAATGTGAAAAAATTAACACAACAATAACGACAAGGCAAATACATATTTACTTTTATACTAAATTGAAAAAAAAAATTACCTATTAAATACTGAGATTAATTATTTCTTTTTAATAAGTGTTCGAATAAACGACCCTCTTGTGCAATGCACAAATTTAGTCTTTTTTGCAGATCTCCGCATTTATTGTACGACAAAAGTTTACACGACTTTCAAAATCCTGTCCATGCAATTCTTGGTGTAATTCCATGTGATATGGATGGTACCTATATTTCTTGGTAGTACGATTAGCGGTGGATTGTGATGTTTCACATAATGCTACTAACTGACGGCTACCAATATAAGGATTTTCCTGAACATTTAACAATACTTGTAGTTCTTTTTCTTCATTAGTTACTGGTTTGTTGACCACTTTACGTTTTGGATAATCAACAGTACCAGAAGAATCAAATCTTTGCATTAAATTTTGAAAAGTATGGGTATTAGGCTGGCGTCGATCAGGATACTTCTTTGAGCAAGAAGGCAATTTTTTTGAGCCTCTCCTATTGTATAAATCATATCTATTAACTCATTCTTTGGAAAATTCATTTTACAATATAAGATGAATGCAAAAAAAAAACAAACTACACTACATAAAAACCAAAAGAAGCGATTGCGGTTATAAATTTGACACACAGAAAAATGTTCTTTTACATTGTTTTTGCCATGGCTACTATGATAATGAAGACTTTTCTGTAAAAAAGTATGGAAAATAAGAAAAACTGAAATATCTCAAAAACTATTATAAATAGGTATAGGATATATTGAACAAAACTTTTAGGGTTTTTATTGCTCTATTAAATAACATGAAAATATACAGGGTGTACCATTAAAAAAAAAAGATATTTATTCATTTAAACTTGTTTAAATTTGAGCCGATGTGTTCAACACCCTGTAGCTTTTATTGCAAATATTAGGTAAAAATTATGTTAACTTGTCCTTGGCCTTGCTAAATTCCAAATTTGAATATATTTGTCACAAAATTGAAAACGTTATTTAGGATTGAATTGATGCTTGAAAATGTGACTTTTTTTCTTTAAACTTAATTATCTCAGAAACTATAAAGTTTTGTTATAATAAACCCTTAATAAAAAAGATTTAAAATTATAAGCTAAATCGAAAATATGATTCGTATATAGGGTGTTCTATTTAAAAAAATACAACTTTATGCTGTCCTAGTTTTTTGGCTCACCCTGTAGAGTCCTAAATATTTTTAAAATCTGCGTAAAAATAAACTGTATCAAACAATAAATATAGTTTCTTTGTTAATTTCACCGAAAAGGCACAAACCTACTTCATCCAATCGTTGACTCACCCTGTACAACGTCGAGCCACGTCGCAAGTAATCTAAAAAAAAGTAGGTAACCATGTGGCTTACGTAGAAAACTAAAAATATACCTTATGTATAACTTGATCAGCGTACAATCCAGGATTATGGAAATGATTGTCAGAAGACTGTTGATCTAACAATTGTCGAATATTATCCAGAGTTTCGGGGGCTCGATTTGCAATAGAAGGAATCCCTGGCAATTTATTAGAAAGAGGAACTTGATTGTACGATGAGTTCGATACTAACGGAGTTGGTTGAGGTTTTGGTGTTGTGGTTTTGATAGTATTGTCGACAGTTTGTTTAATAAGAGTGGCTGGAGTAATTGAGCCCATTCTGTATGTAAATTCTCCTGGAGATAGAAGAGCAAGATTGGCCTGGTCCGGATTAAAAAGTGACCTAAAAAATAAAAGATATTATATATTTTAAAGAACTTGCGTTTAGACCGTGACAAATTAAAATTATTATTTGACGTTTCACTTACGATTGCATGAAACCTCTTCCAGTATCTTCATTTCGTGGAATAAGAACATTGAATGACGATCGAGGAGCAACAGCCGGTATTTATAACCGACTGGTATGCAGCGAAACGTAATCTAGCGTTACGATCGATTTCCACGAGTGATGTAGACTGTAAACTGCATCTCTAATAATATTATTTAAATATTTAATTCGATTGATTCCCTTAGTTCCTCTTACATTAAAAGTGTGACCTGAGCAATGCTGGTGTTCGGCTACTGCAGATTGTAACAATTTGCTTCTTTTTTATACATCTTTAATGTTCCTTATGCCTAGTGGATATAGACTGTCCTGTTTTACCTACATACACTTTACCATAAGAGCAAGATATCTTATAAACACCTTCTGTTTGAAATGGTATTGAGTCTTTTGGAGATTTCCAACATTGTCCAACTTTCTTATAGGTGTTGAAAATTGTCCTAAAGTGTGATTTTTAGAGAAATCTGGCAATCTTGTCGGTGGTTCCGTGTATGCCAGGTAAGACAACATTATCCATAGGAGGTTCATTTATGATATTTTGTTGAGGAGTTGGATTTTTATATTTATTGGAAGAACGTTTTATATCTTCAGCGCAATATCCGTTGCCCCTCAGAGCATTAGTCAGTTTCTCTGTTTCTGATTTCAATGATTGTTCGTCACATATTGAAAGTGCTCTACGTATCAGAGAGTCTATGACGGATCACTTTTGAGAAGGATGATGGTGTGACGTTGCCATTTGCCATTCTCTTTCCTTTGTACTAGTACATCAAGAATGGGAAGGGCACCATTTGACTCAGTTTCCATAGTGAATTTTATGCTAGGGTGTTGTTGATTTAGATGATTATGGAGGTTACCTGCGCCATGCGGCCAAACTACAAACCTACCATCGAAATTTAGGTTTTAAAGGAGCAGACGCAAAGGCGTTTTCTTCGAAAGCTTCCATGAAGATGTTCCGGCCGTTCCCGAAGTCTGCTAGAAGAAAGTTCCTTGGAAAGTAAAAAAAGGGGAAATCAGACATGCTTTAATTAATTCTAGTAGAGTGGAGTCTATGTTGTTTTTTCGTAATATGTCAGATATTGTGAAAACTGAATCATCAAAGAAAACAAGTAGACGAAGCAATCATACGCACAATATACGAACTGAATGCCAAAAACACTATGGTAATTAAAACAAATAACACTCTAACAGAGGAAATCCCACTATCCATAGGAATAAGACAGGGTGATAGCCTAAGTTCAACACTTTTCAATGTAATCATGGACGAAATCATTGATGAGGTAAAAAGCACAAATATTGGTACCCAATGGGACACAACACCGTTCAGATTATATGCTTTGCAGACGATGTTACCTTGACAGCAGATAGCGAGGACAACTTACAAAGAATGCCTTTCCATCTCAATCGAACAGAAAAACAGTATAATATGAAAATATCTGTGGAGAAAACCAAAGCAATGGTAATAGCAAAAGAACCAGTAAGATGCAAACTAATGGTTGATGACAAATATATCGAACAGGTTGGGAAGTTTAAATACCTGGGAGCACATATAACAAGTAACAGGGCAGTAACGGAAGAAGTACGCACACAAGCCAACAAAGCGGCCATGATATCAGGCCAACTAAGAGACATAATCTGGAACAATAAACATATGACGGTTGAGAGCAAAACAAGAATTTACAAGGTCTGTGTAAGACCGATACTGACCTACGGAGCAGAAACAAGAAATGAATCAACAAAGACAAAACAAATTATGAGAACCACAGAAAAGAAAACGCTGAGAATGATCACGGGAACAAGGTTAAGAGAAGAATAAAAAACGCAAAAATACGCGAGGATAGCGGAGTGAGGGATGTTGTGAAGTGGGTTCGAAACCGTCGTAGGCAGTGGAGAGATCACGTGGAACGAATGGACGATGACAGACTAGCAAAAACCGTGATGAGAGAGAAACCAAACACCAAACGGCCGCCTGGACGCCCCCCCAAAAGATGGAGAGACAGCTGGACTTCGACCTCAAACGAGGATCGATGAGGCATTGTGTAGATAACAGAACTTGGTTCTATCTAGAAGAAGAAGAAGAAGAAGAATCATCTATAGGAACATTTGTGTATGGGGATTCTACATCAAAACTGACCAATATGTCTCCGGGCTCTAATTGGATGGTTTTTAATCTTTGGACAAACTGTCCAGAGTTTTTAACAAAAGATTTTTCCTGTAAAGGAATGTAAAGGCCAGATATTTACCTATTTTGTAGGTTGGTGAGTCTATTGCGACGATTGGATGTAGAGGTACATTTCCTTTACATATTTTAGTAAGTCCGTGGAGGCGTGGAATCTTGGAGCTGCTTGGTTTAACGGCTTTCTTTTTTTCTGGAATGAGGCCGGAAGCATTTATTAGAGATGTGAGGTTTCTTTCAATTTTGTTTGTTGGATCTGTCCAAATGACTTTGTAAATATTTTCGTCCAAGAGTTGGTTTATTTTTTCGGTATATTTTTCCTTATCCATAAGAACAGTTGGGAGAACTAAGATTGTGTTGTTCTCGTTCAGTTTTTTAATAGCCCTCCTATCCGCTGACGTAATATTTGATTTAGGTGGCTGTGAGTGTTTTATGATCTTCGCTATTTCATATCGAATCGTGTCTGCATATTCTGGAGATAATTTTCTAATGGAAGCTGCGGCACTATAAATCATTTCTTCCACTGGAATGCGCCTTGGAGTGATGGCGAAGTTCTGTCGTTTAGATAAGATAGTTTTCTCTGCTTCGGTAAGTTGTATACTTGATAATTTGAAGACTGTATTGGTTGGTGCGCTTACTGGATTATTGTTGCTCAAAAGTCTTTCAAATTTGCTTTTTAGTTCATAGTGACTTTTTGACGGATTCTTTCCGCTTGGACGTAGGTGCAGATATGTAAATGATACGTTCGTAGTTTGGTCGCATGACGCAGATACCCTCCATAATTTCCTGGATCATCTAAATCAAAAACACCCTTGCATAAAATTCACTATGGAAACTAAATCAAATGGTGCCCTTCCCTTTCTTGATGCACTAGTACAAAGGAAAAAGAATGGCAAATTAGGATATGCTGTGTACAGAAAACCAACATATACAAATCTATACCTCAACGTAACATCACACCATCATCATTTTCAAAAAGAAGCTGTCATAAACTCTTTGGTATACCGGGTGTCAACGAATCTATTAGACAAGTCATAATTTCTAGAGTATTATGTGTATCAAAATGAGAATTGGTACAGGTAAATGGTATGTGAAGGGGAGAGTTTTCACATATTTTCCACTTTCCGGCCACTTCCGGTTTCACCGGAAATGGTTTTGAATTATTAAATAGAACACCCTGTATATTTTAACATCTTTGGATCTCTGAGACAATTCTAGATCAGAATGTGACATTTAAAAAACTTTTTACGTCTACTTCATTTTTTTAGAGCCACTTTTAAAATTGCGTCTAGGTGGCCATGATCGGACGCAAACTAATCTGAGGGCCTTAGGTGATGTCAAAAAAATACAATCGCAAAGTTTTAGTTACTAGTATGAAAGACAGGAATAAGACAAGTTGACAAAATTACGTTTTCATTTCTAACTATTAATTTTCAAATGGCGACCCCTTTTTGACAACTACTTTTCGAAAAAAGCATTCTTTGACGAATCTAACGGTACTAATTTATTTGCGATTGGATTAGACATAAGAACAGAAATTAAATATTATTAAACAAAATACTGGATAATTTATTTACTTATGACAAGTGCGCCATGGACAGCCATGATGCATAATAATTTGCAACTGTTTTTATCAAGTCTTCTTTGGAAAACAAAGCACTCACTTAAGTAGATAATGACAGTGACATACGCTCTAAAAACAGACGTAAAAGTTTCTTAATTTTCGTTAAGTTTAGTTTAAATTTTCGTTAAAATAATGTATACTCAAAGTGAAAAAGTGGATATGTTATTATTATTTGGAGAGTGTCATAGAAATTCAAGGAATGCTGCCGAGTTGTATGCTCATAGATATCCGAATCGGCAACATCCAGCCCATCAGTATTTTCCGTATGTCGAGACTCGTTTTAGGCAAATAGAAAATCAAGAGGCGGAACAGAGGTTTATCATAAATGAAGAGACTGAGATTAACGTACTTGCTATGGTTGTGGTTGATAAAACAGTTTCGTTAAGAAAAATTAGTCAAGAACTGCAGATAAGTTATGAATCAGCAAGAAAAATACTGAAAAAGCATGGATATCGAGCATTTAAATATCAGTTACATCAACAATTGTATACTGAGGATGGCGATAGACCGGTAGTGTTTTGTGATTGGCTGCTTCAAAATCATAGAGTTAACCCAAATTTTATCGATTTTATTCTATTTTCCGACGAATCCCGATTTACAAATAATGGTATGTTCAATAAAAAAAATACTCGTTACTGGGCCCAACAAAATCAACATGAAATGAGAGAGGGCAATTTTCAAGAAATATTTGGCGTCAATGTCTGGGCTGGTATCGTTGGAAACAGAATAATTGGGCCAATATTGTTTCAAGGTCAGTTAACAGGGGTTAGATACTTAGGTTTTCTTCAAAATGAAATCGAAAATCATCTCAATGATATACCTTTAGCAGTTTTACGGCGAATTTACTTTCAACAAGATGGAGCACCGCCTCACAATACTAGAGAAGTTCTTAATTATTTAATAGAGCATTTTAATAATCGAATTAGTGCAACCAATGGTCCGGTACGGTGGCCAGCCCGCTCACCGGATCTAACTGTGCTCGATTTCTTTGTCTGGGGATATGTTAAAGAAAGGGTTTACTATGGAGCAGCCCCAGCTACTCTTGAAATATTAGAAGAAAGAATTTTACGGGCATTTAGAAGTATAACGCCCCAAATGCTACAAAACGTGTTGAGAGAAACAATTAAATGAGCTGAAATGTGTCGTGAAAAAGAAGGAATGCACTTTGAACATTTACTACACTAAACTTTTTAACAAATTCAGCTACTGTACTTTCAAATATTTTAAGTGCGTCGTCTAGGTTATGAGTTTATTTTGTTAGTTTTTTGTTAATTTTGTTAAATTTTTAATCCAATTCCTGTCTTTCATACTAGTCACTAAAACTTTGCGATTGTATTTTTTTGACATCACCTAAGGCCGTTAGATTAGTTTGCGTCCGATCATGGCCACCTAGATGCAATTTTAAAAGTGGCTCTAAAAAAATGAAGTAGACGTAAAAAGTTTTTAAAATGTCACATTCTGATCTAGAATTGTCTCAGAAATCCAAAGATGTTAAAATATACAGGGTGTTCTATTTAAGAATTTAAAACCGGGGCCATTTCCGGTGAAATCGGAAGTGACCGGAAAGTGGAAAATATGCGAAAACTCCCCTCTTCACATAACATTTACCTGTACCAATTCTCATTTTAATACACATAATACTCTAGAAATTATGACTTGTCTAATAGATTCGTTGACACCCGGTATAGAGCGCTTTCAATATGTGACGGACAATCATTGAAATCAGAAACAGAAAAACTGACTAATGCTATGATATAGGATGTTCTATTAATAAATATAAAAACCCAACTCCTCAACAAAATGTCATAAATGAACCTCCTATGGACAGTGTTGTCTTACCTTGCATACACGGAATCACCGACAAGATTGCCAGATTGCTCCAAAAATCAAACATTCGGGCAATTTTCAACGCATGTAAGAAAGTTGGACAATGTTTGAAGTATCCAAAGGACGCTATACCATTTCAAACGGAAGGCGTTTATATGATACCTTGCTCATGTCGTTAAGTGTATGGAGGTGAAATAGGACTGTCTATAACCACTAGGCATAAGGAATATGAAAGATGTATAAAAAAGAAACAAATTGTACAATTTGCAGCTGAACACCAGCATTACTCGTGCAAAAGAAACGAACGTGTTAGCATCAGTGCCTGGTTTCTTTAAACGTAAAATTAGAGAATCAATTGAAATTTGTAAATATCCTAATAATATTAATAGAGATGCAGGTTACAGTCTACATCATACGTGAAAATCGATTGTAACGCTGGATCACGGTTCGCTGAGCACTAGTCGGGTTTAAATGCCGTGGTGTTAGTCATTCAGTGTTCTAATCTCATGGAGTAAAGATCCCTGAAGATATCCCGTGCAATCGTAGGCGAAACTTCGAATAGTGATTCCAATTTAACACGGTCTGAACCCAAGAACCATGATTTTGAACTGAACTATTTTACTAAAACAATTTGGATAACTTCGTGTAGAGATCACCGAAAACTTCGACAGCCGCGAAGTCGAATAAACTTATGAGTTATTTTAGTTTTGCTGTAGACATACTGTTAATGTATATTAAATTCCATTATCGAACCATTTCTACTTACTTAACGCCCAACAGTTCCAAAGATCTTTTCAGATCCACAGTGGTCTCGATTCTCATTTTTGGAAACACTATAACGGCTCCGGTGTAATTAGTTCTGCTCACCAGCCTCTCCAAATCAATTTCGGTCAGTTTTGATTCAAACTCGTGCAATTTCTGCACACTCGAATCAAAAGGCATTACAACATACATCACACTTTTATTCCCTTTGTAAGGTAGTCCGAGGATTTCGCAGCCTAGTTCGTTGTCCCTATAATAAGGAAATTCGCCTCCATTTGACATCATATCGACCTCGTGAAGGCTCGCTTCTTTTCTTCCATTTACAAAAAACGGTCGCCTAAAAGAGTATATTTGACGTTAAATACTGTCAGAAAAAAAATTAAATAATAAATATCTCTAAATGATCTTTAAACTCACCCAAAAAAAATTGTTATAAAAAAATTTAAAAGAACCAACAAAAGAAAGAGATGCATTTAATGTAACTTGTCAGGTGGCTCTGTAATGGTCTCTACCTTTTAGGGCTCCCCCCGGCTAGCTTCCAAGGGAACGGAGAGTGGTGTAGGTATATGCGCCACCTGTTTTATGTGCCCTAAAGTTCAAGGCAGAGACCGATCTAACAAAACAAAAACAGGAAATTTAATTAAATTATAAGAAAAACACCCAAAAGATTTAAAAAAAACAAGCATCTATATTACGTGCGTTGGTGTAAACGTAACCACCGAGAGTGGCCCAGCGCTTCGCTGTTTGAAGGAAGAACTTCGGACAGTCAGCTGGTTTTTTTTTGACAATTCAGAACTAAATTAATCTAACAAAATGAGAGATTTTAATTTAATCAGTCTTTTGGCTAGATTACTAATTATACGAGAGCGATTTACTATAAATGGCAACTATATATATATATATATATATATATATATATATATATATATATATATATATATATATATATAATAATGATAGTATTAAGTGCACTTTACCCGCGTAAATAGGCCTGTTTACCTGAGTTAACAAATGTGCCCCTTTTACATATGTGAAAGATATCAACTGCATATGGTTGCAAGAGTTGATTAATTGTACCATACGAGGAAACACAATAGATCTTACCAAGGTAAGTACACTAATTACTCATTTATTTTATATTTAAAATGAAAAGAAAAGTACAACGGCTTTAAATTTTACAGGTGATGCTGAAGGCATTAAAGTCTATGATACCCTGAAAACGACACAGACACATAAAACCTGTTTAACGACGGCTTCTTGATGTGCTGATATTGAAGCTCTGGATCACTCGGTGTGGTGGTATGTAGCATGTAAGGCAGGTGCTGTAGAGGTATTCGCAAGAATGGCCGAGTGGTCTGGTATGTACAGCAGCCAAGGCAGGTACCGTTGAGAAGTCAGCCAGAAGGCCCCGATGATGGTTCCAAATGAGGGCAATGAAAGGAAAAAGAAAAAGGGAAAAAAAAGGAACAGAAAAAAAAGGCCTAAAACAAAAGATGGACTTAGAAAGAACTCAACCTTTTATGCTACGAGTGAGGTAGGTTACTCATTCCTTTTCTTCTTAGACATACCCACAATTATTAACACTTGAGAATTAAAACAAAAACTAAAACAAAGACTTACCAGTGATGTTATGTGGTCTTTTCGTGGTGGAACAAAAAAAAATAGCAAAACTTGATGTCGGGTTTGTCCCCCGAATTGACCAAACTAAATCAGCATACAGCTGTTAACAACACAGTTACTATCAACTTGGTCAAGGACCCGAAACTTTCAATTAAAAAAAAACTAGCAAAATTGCCAAGTGACCTTTCCGGTGCAACTCTGCAAGGAAAGTTCTTATCACTCTAAGATTTTTTTCATGTCCCCCCAGAAAAACGTCCACGGAAACGGCGGGAAAAGATACAGGGATCTGTATATTGACTGACAACTGACAAGCTTCAAAACAATAAAAAAATAGAAATATGAAATTTTAAAATTATGACAAGAAATTTTTATTAGCAATTCACTAAGACAATTGTGGTACGTTCAAGAATTTATATCAGCAAAAAGGCTTTGTTGAAGTGAAACTAAACAAGAAAAGTCGAGTAGATTCTAACCTTAAACTTTATTTACATTTGACACTAAGGTAGTTTTCCGTTTTTAGCTTAATAGAATCTGTAATAGTTATGATAACTGACAAAATGGGAAACTTAAACTGCCTAGAAGACATAGAAGATCCAACAGAGTCCAGAGAACTTCCACTCAGAAATCTGTCGATCCTGCAGCCAAATGATTATTTGCTCACTTGAGATCTCTCGATGAAGGTAACAATAACCGTAAAAGACAATTTAAATTAATAATTTCTGACTAAATATGCCATACCGAGGCACTCTGTACAATACTAATACCTTTTTGTATTTTAGGTACAAAGGAGAGAAGCCTTAGGAACTCAACAAAATAACAACAAGGACTATTGAACAATGACCATCAATTATAATACCATAATTGTGAATCAAATTCTAATAAACAAGATATATTGCCAATGTTTTCTTTCATTTATAAATCTGTTCCCAAAACAAAATAAAACAAAACACATAAATGATGAAAGGTAAACGTAAAAATTACTATTTTAGATAGGAAATTAGATAGGAAAATTAAAACCGTAACAATACCTAATTTAAATAAGTTTTTCTCAGCTATTTAGCTCTAAATGAAAGGGTTACGATATTTTGAGTGTATTAGAGTAACCAGGGGTAATGGAGTTCACTTAAGAAAAACATGATGTATTTTTTAATTTATTTAATATAAATCAAAATTAAGAAAAGCAGCAAAGTCTTTAATTATCGAGTAATCAACAATTTAACAACAAAAGCATATATCTTTGACCTACTAGTAGTAGGAAAACATTTAAAAAAAAAACATGTTTGAGCGGCATTGCCCCTGACTTTGGGTAATGCCGCTCGGTGTACGGGGTAATGACGCTCAAACATGTTTCTTTGGAATATAACAAGTAAGATACATTTTAACTAATTTAAATCAGTTTTTCTCAGCTATTTAGCTCTAAAGGAGAGGGTTACGATATTTTGAGTGTATTAGGGTAACCAGGGGTAATGGAGTTCACTTAAGAAAAACATGATGTATTTTTTAATTTATTTAATATAAATCAAAATTAAGAAAAGTTGCAAAGTCTTTAATTATCGAGTAGTCAACAATTTAACAACAAAAGCATATATCTTTGACCTACTAGTAGTAGGAAAACATTTAAAAAAAAAAACATGTTGGAACGGCATTGCCCCTGACTTTGGGTAATGCCGCTCGGAGTACGGGGTAATGACGCTCAAACATGTTTCTTTGGAATATAACAAGTAAGATACATTTTAACTAAAGAAATATAATGAGATCAACCTTAAAAAATAAAAGTAAAGTCTTCAATCACAAATTTGCATCAATTATCATGTGGATAACATGCTTTTCTTGTATTTTACACACCAGAGTACGGCGAAAATATATTACTGCCTTTCTGTTTAGCCCAATTTTGTAATCGTTGATATTTGTTTCTCGACAATCCAATGTCAAATAGAAGAGCGGCGCACAAATATAACTGGGCGCGACGCAACCACAACACTGTTGCCTTTAACCTGAAACGAAACTTTAGAAAGAAAAGACTGGCCGTTCATATTACCGAGGTTTAATAAAAAAGTTACTAAAGCCAAACTTTTATTTTAAATTTCTTAACTAGAAATTATTTTGGCCGTTTCTCAAATTCTAACCCACTAAGCCCATCTAACTTCTTTCAGATAGTTCGGACAGAAGATCGTAGTGAACGCCTACCGCAATATTACCTCCGCTAACTTCCGTGCGACACGAAGACGAGCAGTACCTTCACACATCTCATTCGAGATGTATTTACTTTTCGTCTAAACTTATAACGTAATCGACGGAATTTGGAATATTTAATGACAATTTGATACACTGATTGTTTTAAATACATCAAATAGTCGAAATACAAAAAAAAAAATAGTTTTTGTTGGGCGTTGAGCGTAAAGAAAATTGATATTTCTGTTACAAAATAAACATTTATTCTAATAAAAATACTAGTGAAACTCAACGGAAATTTCTAAGTAAATAAGCTAATAGGCCACTTTAAAATTAAAAATCATTCTCACAAATAAACTTTGATTCTGGTAAAGAATAAAAGTAACACGTTCAGTAATTGTAAATAAATAAACAAATCATTAAATTCAATTTAAATCAACAAAAACACCTAAAAGTCTACAAGAGGTGTTCAAACAGGCATCCACTTTGAGCGAGACAATAACCCAGTCTATTGTAAAATATGGTTCGCGTATTTGCCAAAACTTCAGGGGTTATATACCTATTAGCTTTAAAATATTCCGAACTTTCGAGCGTTCATATCAAGTTCTTAGGTAATTACGGTACTATTGCAAGGAAAATTAATTTCTGCTAAACTACAAACGTCAGTCTCCCCGATTTGCTCGTTCTTCAATAATTTGAGGAACCGAATGCTCCTCATTATTATCAGTGCATTTTTTACAAATTTTTAAATAAGCGGTTGTTTCAAATTTTTTAATAATTTTTGAAATTCTAATGTTTCAAGGAACAGGATGATTTTCGCACATAGATAAAAATCTGCCGATTATTTACCAGAATAGTGTACTACTTAATAATGTGCTTTTTCTGTTCCGTGGAATAAACTACCATTGTAACAAAAAAAAATTGGCGCGAAACACGGTACTTACGCTTCGACGGCCGAATGAAAGCAAATAACTTGGAATCCTCTTGTTGTGCTAGGGCGTGGCGTATGCTGCCGCCCGCTCTCACCGCACCAGCATTGGATTACCCCTCATCCGAGGGCCAAACTGGTAATTTACACGTATGTCGATGCTTACGATGCTTATTCTTCTGTCTCATTCTGATTTGATGAATAATATAGTATTTTCTTTATTTTATTTAAGAAAAGTCCAGTTTCTAATGTGGATTTTCCAGACCTGTATATCTTATTTATCAATATCTAATAATTGTGGACATATGTGTATACGATCGATTTGCGTTTATCCGAGGTAAGAAAATGGAAGTATGTTTTTTATCCAGAAAAAAAAGTAAACAGTTAGATTACTTTCATATCGAAATTTGCGATTGCGCTGCACTGGGTGGACTGTAAATGAGAAATTTTTTTCGGTGAGAGATCTAAGCGAGATTTTTAATTAAATCAGAGGTAACAGCAAAAATACCCACCTTTTAGTACTTCCTGCAAAAAAGTGGTGCTCCCATTCAGCTTTGAAATACAAAGCACTAGCAAGAATAACCTTGGTATCACTTGAAGGCAGGTCATTTAAAATATATTTTATTTTCCCATTTGTATTTTTTTCAACCCAATGGTTTACTTCTAATTGAGCTGCTCTAGCATTCCTGCTAAAATCTACATTTACAACACTACTTTGATATAGTTCTTCTGCAGTTGTTCTATACAGCGGTCGGATCTAAAAAAAAACACAAAATCATTACAAACAAATCAGCGCCAATCATGTTTCTAATTGCAGTTTGCTGATCATGATCTGACAGTTTTTGGGAAGCCTAATTGACAAATACATGTATAGACATATAATGGTAGGGGAAGGTAGGGACCCTTCGTACGGTTTTCACATTTTATTTTTTTTTTCATTTCAACTATTTCAATCAAAAAATAGCTGATTACATATACTACTAGTTTATTTATCTGAGATTAATATATAAAATTGACAGGTCGTTACATCTCACATTTAATGCATAATTACGACTTAAACTTAATCTGAAATTCGTACGAATCTACTCCACACATGGGGGTACTTTCATACAGTATCGGGGGCACCTTCAGATGCAATGGGGCAGTTTCGTACAAGCGAATAAAACTACAAATAATATCCATATTCCTTTATTAAAATATAAAATTAAATATATAAAATTAACAAAAGTTAATGACTTCTCTTCAGTCAACAAAAATAAACGATTCTAGTCAATAAAAACTAAATCATCACTCTTCTAATGAATTATTAAATATATTCTCTTATAATTAACAAAAATTTAAACTTTTTTTTAACAAAATAGAGGATTTGTGCCTTTATAAATTCTACTTAAATAATATAAATATAACTAAAACTAAGAAATAAATCATATCTTTGGAGCAAATTCGCACTTTAAACAGTCTACCGTCAAGTAACGAGATGGAAACACTATTAAATATTAAATTTAGATAAATCGACTGAGAAAGTGAACAATTTGGAAGTTCTAGAAGTACAAACTAACCGTGGCTGAGGATCAGATAGAATCAGTTCAACATCAGTGATATAAACAGTATGTATATCTTCGATATTTGGGAAAATAAATGTCCATGACAGTCCTAGTTTCTTTCTTAGATAAGAGACCTTAAATTCGGTTTGACTATAGTGACTCATAACCTTTCGTATGTAATAAACGACAGAATTTTTCTTCGGGAACTTGACTAATATAAAAGAATTATCATTAATGTTGTCGGGTAACACATCAAGTGTCAACTGTCTTGTGTGCATTTCAAAATCATCACAATCAGTTTCATCTTCATCCACCATGGAAGTTGAACTCTCTTGCAAGCTTATATCTGATTCTTCATATTCTGATGCATCACTCTCTATGTTTTTGGCTTTCATCTTCTTTGTTTTTAAATTGAAATCTTCTAAAGCACGTTTTAATTGTTTGGCCCTAGCTTTTCTTTCCTGTTCTAGTTTCTTCAATTGTTTTTCTTTGTGTTTGTCTTCAATTTGTTTTTTTTTTCAGGTGTATCAGTGTAAAAACGTGATTTATCTAGCTGTCTTCCCCTGTTTGCTTTTTTATTTCTTACAGCAGTTGGATACGGTCGGATTGCCTCTGGAGTTAAAAGAGTTTTTTCTGTGTTACAATTTGATGGATTGGTGGATTATCTAAAGCTTCTTGTTCACAAGTATTTATGTTTGGCGTTTGCAATTCACAGTCAGCAATTAAACTCGGTGTGCTACATCTTTGGGATTCTTGCGGAACCTCTAAGAAATCATGTGTTGTAGAACATGAGGGCTAGCAAAGATCATCGACAATATCCTGCGATGTAGGTGTTGCGAAATCATCAGTGATGTTCTGATTAGGTCGAGTATTTTCCAAATTGCCTAATGTATACACCTCCGTTGGAACAAAATGTATTTCACTAAAAGCTAATTCATTAAGGGCCATATTCCAGGTGTGCTGAACCCACTTGCGATATTTTTTGCCGTGAATGATTCGAAATATGTAATTTTCACAAGTTTAGGAATATTGTAAATGCTTAGTGCTTTGCCAGGATTCATAATATGCCAATTATTGAAAGCAGTTTTGAGCTTTGATTTAAAGGGCCCGAAGACTCCGATGTCGAGTGGTTGGAGCCGATGAGATGTATGAGGTGGGAAAGATAGGTAAATAATGCCATTGTCTTTAGCGTAGTTGATTGCTTCCAGAGTAATATGACTCTCGTGATTGTCACACAATAATAATATGCGGTTTTCTTTTGTGCAAAGTGTGTGCTTCTGTATATGTTTTAAAACAGAGACAAATATATCAATATTTATCCAGCCGCTTTTATTCGCAGCCCCAAGACTGCCTTCGGGTGCACCATCGATAAAATTATCTTTATAATGCACGCGTGGAAATATGAAGAGTGGAGGGATTGTATTTCCACTGGCCGATATAATATTATACTTTTTTACTCGGCTTTTTAATGTAGATAGTTTTAAGTTATACTTATCCGCAGCTTTTCTGTATGATAATATTCCGTTTACTACATCCTGTATTGCTGACTGCATAGAAGTTTCATCCACTGCTTCGCTACGAGTATTCTTTGGTTTATAACTTCGTATCATGTTTCTGAAAATAAGAAAGGAATAGTAAGTTGGTAGGTATTATAACAATATATGTACACATCGGCGACAAGGCAGTGAAAACAGCCCGTGCAATATTGACTTACAAGGCCATCGATAGGACACGAAATAAACCATCAGCAATCATCTCGTCTATTTAACCAGGTGGGGCACATTCATAGGCGTATGAAGATGCCCCACCTGGTTCTGTCCGAAAGTACCCCATTAACCAAATAATAATTATATAAAATCTCTTTTAATATTAATATGCAAACTAGATAAATTAGTCATTAAAAACATATCTAAGGGTTATTTATTATTTACTGAAAAAATACAGTGTAGAAGAAATTATCACATCTATTGAAATAATATACGAAAACACTAGTTAACAAATTTACTTACCGAGCGCGAAAACATGATGCGGCCTGTCACTTCACTGTCACTGGTGCGAATGGCGCGAAACTACAGTTACAAAATAGTGGCTACTCAACTCACACACACATGCAAAGGAACGTCTATACGTCTATTCGTTTGTGTTTTATAAGTATTGTATGAGGGTGCCTCGCGTACGAATGGTGTCGATCTTCCCCTACGTGTCAACTTACAAGTTTCAAAAAGTTAATTTTTTATATTATACTTTCTTGAATTGAATTTATAGTGTATATAATAATTTAGGTTGATTCGATAAAAATGACCGAAGTGTACTTTTATCCATAAATATTCAAATGTTGGAAGCAATTGGTAATTGCATGTAGATCCAAAAACTCAATTCTGTTAAAAGAGAATGTATTTTTACAATAAGATGGAAAGTTGCATCATAAATATAGTTAAAATTCTAAGTTTTTGGGAACAGATATTAGCGCAAACTTTAAATAGAATATAAAGGGTGTTTTTTTATAGAGGTAAAGAACTTTTAAATGGAATAAAACAAAGATGAATTTTTTAAATTGACATGAAATTTACTTTATTCGAAAGATAACCTTCTGGTATTATAATTTAAATATGACTTCTGGCATATGACCGCCACGGCTGGCTCGGACGTAGTCTAATCTGGAGGTCCAATTTTCGATGACTTTTTCCAACATTTGTGGCCGTATATCGGCAATAACGCGGCGAATGTTGTCCTCCAAGTGATCAATCGTTTCGGGCTTATCGGCGTAGACTAGCGACTTCACATATCCCCACAGAAAATAGTCTAGCGGCGTTAAGTCGCACGATCTTGGAAGTCAATTCACGGGTCCGAAACGTGAAACTATGCAGTTACCAAACATTTCCTTCAATAAATCAATTGTGGCACGAGCTGTGTGACATGTTGCGCCGTCTTGTTGAATCCACAGCTCCTGCACATCATGGTTGTTCAATTGATGAACGAAAAAGTCAGTAATCATGGCTCTATAGCGATCACCATTGACTGTAACGTTCTGACCAGCATCGCTTTTAAATAAGTACGGACCAATGATTCCACCAGCCCATAAAGCACACCAAACAGTCAGTTTTTCTGGATGTAACGGTGTCTCAACATACATTTGAGGTTTATCATCACTCCAAATACGGTAGTTTTGTTTATTGACGTATCCATTCAAACAAAAGTGAGCTGTATCGCTAAACAAAATTCGCTTATGAAAATCGGGATAAACGGAAATCTTGTTTTGGGCCCATTCACCGAATCTACGCCTTGTTAGGTGATCGTGTGGCTTCAATTCTTGCACGAGTTGGATTTTGTAAGCACGCAAACCAACATCTTTGCGCAAAATCTTCCATAAAGTGAATGGAGACATATCCAATTCCTGTGCACGATGGCGGATAGACTGATTCGGGTCTTCCTCTACGCTATGCTCTACAGCAGCAATGATTTCTTCTGTACGCACTGTACGACGTCTCTGTGGATGCGTATTATCATTAAGAGTAAACGTGGTGCGAAAACGTTCCATAGTTAATCGAATTAATTGCTCTGATGGACAATAATATTGACCGTAAAATGGACGTAGTGCGCGATACATATTTCGAACAGAACCATGATTTTCAAAATAAATTTGCACAATTTTTAAGCATTGTTCAGGCGTCAGTCTATTCACGTTGAAATGCCAAACTAAACTAAACATAAATCACTTGACAGCTGACAAAATGGCCGCCAGTTAAAAAAGTGTTGCCAACTTAAAGTTTTATACCTCTATAAAAAACACCCTAAGATTATTTGAAAAAAGAAAAGTCAAATAAAGTATTGTTATATGATGTGAATAATTTCCAGATAACAAGATCCATCGTCTGTAGCTCGAATCAAAGTGTTTATATTTAAAAAAGCAACAAGAATATTTAAATTTTAATAAGATTAAGTTAATTAGTTGCCCATATAACACGGCTGCAAATAGATTTATTTACTTTTTACTGAAACCTTAAATTCTAAGATTAAGTAAAGTTTTAAGTTGATGCTGATGATGATGGTCTTTAAAGAAGTGAAGAAATATTTAAAAACCATTACATTTCTCACCGCCAGTCTTTTATGATTTATTTTAAAAACGATGGAGGAAGCAGCTGATGACTATTATATCAAAACAGAAATTTTTTAACAGGCGCCACTGTATTCTCATCAACATGTGAATCAAGCGGGCAAGTCTAAGGAAACTGCACTGATACAATTAACAGATGAGATTCAAGGTGCACTGAATAGCAAGAAAACCATAGTATGGGCCTTTCTTGATATAGAAGAGGCTTTTGACAACACTTCACATGAAGCAGTCGAAAGAGCACTTGGTGAGAGGGGAGTCGATTGAACGACGCCCAAATGGATGGTTCGACTTCTCTCTACTAGAATAGCAGAGACAGAGATAGGACAGGACTTTATCGTCCTCTGTACCACCAGAGGATCCCTTCAAGGGGAGTAGCTTCTCCCTTATATGGTGCCTAATTGTAGATCGACTCCTCTGTGATCTGACTGATCTCGGCATATCGTGTCAGGGCTATATCGATGATGTAGTAATTCGTGAGGGGCAAATTCAAAAATACCCTTAGTGACATAATACAGAGAGGACTAGAACACATTAAACAATGATGTCAAATGATGGGACTAAATGTCAACCCCGCCAAAACAACCTTAGTAGCCTATACAAGGAAAAAAAAAACTCAATCTGAAAACCATCACAATGGATGGGAACGTTACTGAGTGGAAATCAGAGGTTACATATCTGGATCTTACCCTACATAATAAACTTTTCTGGAAGGAGCACGAAAAAGAAGTAATCAAAAAGGTTACAAAAGCCTTGATGGTCTGTAGAACCTTCTCAGGAGAAAGCTGGAACACAAACTCAAAAATCCTGCAGTGGATGTACACTGTAAGGGTGAGATCAATCATCACCTATGGAGTAGTGATCTGGAGTAAAAGAAGTAACCAGTGTCGCCAATACAAGAGCCAACCTCTCGAAAGTTCAAATACTGGTCTGTGCGTGCATAACCAGAGCAATGAAAACCTACCCAACGCCGCCATACTTGTGGAGAGTATGGTGAAGAGGACAGTATACAGGATGATGAGAGATAAAGTCAAAAACGAAGGCCAAATCTCTTATTCATTGGTACATGTCCCCAGATGTAATAAAAAAAGAAGTTTAACTTTGTGAAAAACTTCAACCCAAAATTGCCAATGGGACAGAAATAGCATTTAAATATTGAACAAGAATTCCATTAAATGGTAAACAGATGGCTCCAAAATAACGCAGGGAACTAAAATAGAAGCGTATAAATCCCAGTAGTAGACACCACGAAAGCTTGGGTAAGTCACCAAGCATTTTCCAGGCGCAATTCAAAGAAAAAAACTATTGCGGACAAGAGATTATAATTATGTCGCCATCAGTGTGCTGACTTTGTAACGAAGTTACTAATTTTTGGGCATGAGTATGTTCGCTGGGATTTAATATATTTATTTTACATTCGAAAAATCTAATTCTTGCGGGAAAAGAATGCTTAAAGTTTCAAGATTACCGACATATAATTAGATTTACCGCGCTATGCCGGGAAACATAATTTTTCGAGATTTTCAGAGCGCCCGACCATAGCAATCGCGCGCCGCATACAGCAGTATTGTATGCGCGATCACCGCACGCCGTCACATGTCAGAGTAGTGGGAGCACGGGCCGTCTATTTAAGCTTGAGTAGACCAATATTTCGCTGAGAACTGCACGTTATCCACCCGGGTCAACAGTACCAACGGACTGCTTGGGTCATCTGCCGGACCGCGCCTTCCTGGTCTAGCAATGTAGGTGAGGCTAGGCTTGTGTATATATGGTGTTTCACCATACACTACCTTCCTTACGTCCTACCCCGCTAATGGCCAGCATTGCCGAGGAACCTTGTAAGAACGGGCAATGTTGTGTCATCCTACCGTTACTGCCGAGGACCCTTATAAGTACGGGCAGTGTCGGTTCCTTTCCTAATTTCCTACCACTATTGGTCGACATTGTCGAGGACCCTTGTAAGAACGGGCAATGTCGTTCCATCCTACTGACGCTGTCGATGGCCCTTACAAGTACAGGCACGTCAGTTCCTTTCTTTCCTTCGTTCCGTCACCGATACACACACGCGCTGAACACCGTCAGTTTTTGCTTATGTTTCCGTATTGACGAGGAATGTGTTTTACGGCCAGGTGCCCTTCGATGTCCGTTGATAAGGGCGCTTAACAACTGCCGCCCCGACTTTTATCGCCTCCGCGTGTAGAGATCGCCGCCGCCGTGTAGAGATGCCGCTTACCGCCGATCGATACCTGGTTACTGTTAGACATACCGTGTGTACCATCGTCTGTCGAATTTTAGTACGAAGCGCCGTGAATAGCGTCCGCGGATTTTAAATACGAAATGCGATAATTTGCGTACGAGCGTCGCGAATGATACAGCCGGATTAACGACTTCAGCGCTACCGAACAGTACGAGCTACTGTGAACAGCTCTCATAACATATTCTTGCCCTCCAGACCGTTTATTTGTTTATATTATTGTCTACCTTAGATTGTAAGTTAGTTTTAGGCCTTGTCTTTTTATGAAAGAATGGAATACAGGATACAGGATATTTTAAAACCGTTTGTTTCATTACCTAGTCCCACTTTTAACATTACAGATAACATTGGCAGCCGTCAGCCAGCACAACTACGCCCAGTTGACCCTTGACTTGCCGTTTCTCCACTGTAATAAGCTGCCCGGTGCATAAGTGGCCCCTCGATCACATGAATCCCGAAGGTGGCGCCTGAGAACCGACCACCGAGTGAATGTTTTGATCATCGGGCAGTCAAACCGTCGAACAGTTCAGATAGCAGGGATATCCTGATTATAAGTAGATACCGTCAAACCGATACCCCTGCGCTGAGCATTTGACCGATGACTGTCTGCACAAGAAATATCCACTGACCGATGTTCCACTGCCGCAACCAAAGTAGATCCGTAGAGGAACTAAATGATTTGGTTAAGCATAATAAGGTCATCTTCTTGTTGGGGACACACCGGGGCCGAGGGAAATGAAATAGTAGACAAACTGGCGAGAAAAAGGGCTGAAACGCCATTTCTGGAGTCCGAAGCTTGCTGCGGAATAAGTAATGTAATGCTGAAAGAACTAAAAAGGGGGAAAAGAGCAGAAGATCCAATTAGTGGGCGGATCAGCAAGGAGTGAGACATGCGAAGATATTTCTTAGGAACTGCGACCGAAAGAGTTTCAAGGAAAGCATAACCTAAACAAACACTAAATCAGAGTTTTGACAGGAACCTGATGCGGCATTGCTAGCTGAAAGGACACCTTAAGAAACTCGAATTGGCAGAAAGAGAAGAGTATAGTTTTTTCAAGGAGGAGGACGAAACCTCTATTCATTGCTTTAGAAAACCCAAGAATAGAGTTCTTAGGAGCAAAAGATTAGCTACCCACTTTGAAGCCGTCCAGGATTCTAAGATTTCTGAAGGAAATAGGACTGGAAGACCTGGGTCGCAGTGTAAAAATTCCCAATTTGACACACATAGACATACATTTCTTACCACACTTCACAGATAAATCTTTAAACTACTCCAAGCATTCAATAGCCCATATTGAAAACATCTGACGTAATATTTTACAATAAATCATATAAGATGCATTAATAGTATGAACAGTTTTAAAACTACGATTAATAAATAGCTTACTGTTAAGAATTTTAATAAAGACTGACGTATTTCAAACTTTGTTATCTTATTTTAAAATCAATGCTTATTTTTCTTTCTATATATAGTTACATGCTTATTGAATAATGTATTCATATTATATCCATTTCTCCCATATACATAAATACAGCAACATAAAAGAAAAAAGAAGCTCCTACCAAATTTCTCAAATAAAAACTCGTTTTCTGTGCCCTATCATATTAGAAAGGCTAAATTCAAAAAGAGACAAAAAATTATATATTCTTTAAATTTTTAAAACATTATGTATTCTATGAGACTTTTTACTTACTGGATATCCAGTTTGAACAAAAATTGCCGTGGCGACATTGATATTATCACCTATATTGAAACCAGGTGAAGTAACTAGCTTATACAACATCCTCGAAAACTGCTCATGGACAATTTGAGATTTCCTATTGAGGTCTGGAATTCCCGAAGCAAGTCCCATAAATTCTGATATTTCTTTAAATGTGACTCCATTAGATCCTAGTAATATTAAAGCCAGAGCTCCTAAAATAAACAACGAATTTTCATGTTTATATTAAAATAAACAACGAATTGTCATTCTTATATTAAAAAGTCCTAATTTCTTTTAAATTAAACCTAGCACGTCACTGACCTATGAAAGAACATATTTTGAATAAACGAGTATCATGACATAATACAGATAACTTTTCCAGTATTTAAATTAACCCTTACTGATAAAGCATTTTAGTTTTAAAAATCAACATTTTAAACAAGCAAAATAATATTTGAATGACAAGCTATCACACTCTGAACATTTTAACTTATAACCTCCTGATATATCAAATTTATTAATTTTATCTTTAGCATTGTAAAGGATAGTGGACAGATTGTGTTGAGATTTAAAGGCTACTTTTATGTTATGTTTGAAAAGAGTATTAGTTATGTTTTCTGATAGGGTACCACAGTATGACAAAGATATGTAAGATAAACTATCTTTATCATTTTTTATTTTGGGATATATTGAATTAAAAGCTAGTTGATTTTATTTATTAGTTATTAATTTCTTTATGGTTTGTTGAAAGAAATTGTCTGATATTGCAATTCTTCTTGAAGATCTTCTTCAGAGAGAGGCAAAGAGAATGCTCTATGTATCATTGAATTGTATGCAGCCATTTTGTGTTGTAAGGGGTGAAAAGAGTCATTAGATATAGTATTACCTGTAAACGTTGGTTTTCTAAAAATTTTAAAATTACACTGATTATTGAGGTGAGATAAGGTGAGATCAAGAAAATGTATTTTATGGTTATTTTCAGTTTCTAGAGTAAATTGAATTGAAGTTGAATATGTCAATAAAATAGAAGCATTTATTCAATCCGAAAATATTACAGAAATTAAAAGCGATCCTACAAAAGTTTTTCAAACAAATTTGAAACAAACCCTGTCAAACATAACAGCCATTTTTTCAGAATTCGATAAAAAAAAAGAATAATCAATATGAACCCACAAGCACCAAAACTTTATGGCCTTATAAGAAATCACAAACAAGGAAATCCCCATTCGCCCAGTCATTTCATACATAAATAGCCCTACGAGAGAACTCAGTATGAAATTAAATTCATTTTTCAAATAAATAAGCAACTTTAACCCAAGTCACAGTTTAAATAATTCAGTAGATCTCGTCCAAAAACTAAAAAACATAAAAACCTCAGATAACTCCATACTAGTTTCTTTTGACATAAAAAGCATGTTTTCTAATATTCCAACAGATGAATGTTTTATACTTATCCAAGAAATCTTACAGGGACGAAATATAAATCCAATAGTTGCTACTGAAATCTTGTCCTCTTTTGAACTTTGCCTATCACAAACCTATTTCCAGTTTAATAACAAATTTTATTTACAAAATTCACGCCTACCAATGGGTTCTCCTCTTAGCCCTCTCCTAGCAGACATTTTCATGTCAAACATAAAAACCAAAATTCTTAATTCCCCTTTAAGCAAAAACCATGTTCAATTTTGGTACAGATATGTGGATGATATTCTAGCATGTTTTAACGGCACTACTAGACAATTTCAAAAATTCTTACAATACATTAATAATTGCCATCCAAAAATTCAATTTACTCTAGAAACTGAAAATAACCATTTTCTTAATCTCACCATATCTCACCTCAATAATCAGTGTAAATTTAAAATTTTTAGAAAACCAACGTTTACAGGTAATACTATATCTAATGACTCTTTTCACCCCTTACAACACAAAATGGCTGCATATAACTCAATGATACATGGAGCATTCTCTTTGCCTCTCTCTGAAGAAGATCTTCAAGAGGAACTAAATATCATTGAAAGGATTGCAATATCAAACAATTTCTCCCAAAAAAAACATAAAGAAATTAATAACTAAAAAACAAAAACAACTAGCTTTTATTTCAATATATCCCAAAATAAAAAAATGATAAAGACAGTTCATCTTACATATCTTTGTCATACTGCTGTACTCTATCAGAAAACATAGCTAATACTCTTTCCAAACATAACATAAAAGTAGCCTTTAAATCTCAACACAATCTGTCCACTATCCTTTACATTGATAAAGATAAAATTAATAAATTTGATAAATCAGGAGTTTATAAGTTAAAATGTTCAGAGTGTGATAGCTTGTATATTGGACAAAGTGGTAGAAGCTTTAAAACTCGCTTTTCAGAACACCACCGATCATATAGACTACAAAAAACAGACTCGAGCTTTGCTAATCATTGCTTAGAACACAGCCACAGGTAGTTTTTATTTATTGTTAAATTTTCTCATGTTTCTGTATTGAATACTTTGTCTATCTTTGTAAATCAGTTTGAAAATGACTCTGGGAATTGAAACTGCAGTCACTGTTTTCTTAATAAATTTAGTGGTATAAAACATAGTAGTTCCTTTTTAAACATTCCCTTCTTTTACCTCTTGGAAATTTTAATTGGATGAATGGTTTTACTAGAAAAAAAATATTTTCAAGTACATGCCTTATAAACTTGTTCTGTAACAAATCCCCATATGCCAAAGTTCATTTTAGTTATATCTGGAGATCTAACGGGCCACAAATCCAACGATTCGAGTATGTTTCAAAAAAGTATAGTCTAATTACATAGTTACCCACAACAAGACACTATAGGCTAGAGAATCGTTTGAAAATAACAAGGCACCGGGGCCCGATGAGGTCATCCCTATGCTTTTAAAGCAGGGCAAAGGGCTCATCTTCCCGGTGTTCTGCAAGATTCTAGGGGCAAATATAGCCTTGCTTGCTCTCGGTTTGGAAAAGGTCCAAAACCTGGAAGAGATTGCTCTTAGGCAAAGTCGTTTAGGCCAATTAATCTGTCGTCTTTTCTGCTAAAGCTGATAAAGAAACTGGTTAAACACTCCAACCAATATGCCTATTAATTATGAAAATCATGTGTTAGCTCTATATCACCTTGTAAGGAGAATAGAGTCTACTACTGATAGCTAGGAAATGGTACTGACAGACTTCCTTGATATCGAAGGAGCATTTGACCATACCTCCTTCACCTCTATGATAGCGTCTGCGAAAACACATGGCATTGAAGACACTGTGCAGATGGATGCTTCAGGGCAGACGAGCAAAGTCTAAACTGTTGGAAAGAACCGTCAAGGTGTCGATAGCCAATGGTTGCCTGCAGAGGTATGCTGATGATATAGTCATACTCATTGTGGGGTAACATGGCAATATATTATCGGAGAAGGAAAAACGTTGGGTGATTTGAAATTACTAACTCTCTTCAATACACAACTTGAGATGAGCCATGAGGTTAAATATCTAGGTGTAACCCTGGGGGTAAAACTTATCTGAAATTCACACCTGCAAGAAATTATTCTAACGGTATAATGTCCATCATGTCAGCAAAAAGGGCACTGGGCAAGACGTGGGGAATAAAACCACTACGGTGGTAAGATCCATGATGACCTATGACTCGGTAGTATAGTGGACAAAAACCATACATTTTAGGAGCTCTGGAGCTCTCCAAACTGCAAAGACTGGCCAGCCTAAGCATCACGAGTGCCATGAGGAGCGCCCCAACAGTAGCCATGGAAATCCTACGAAACCTCCCTCTCTTCGATATTAAGGCTGAGGCGAGAAAAGGAGCTTATAAGCTGGAAATAAACAACGTTTGATGGACTGGACCTACCTTCGGACACACCTGCATCAAAGGCGCGGTACTAAAAATGAGCAGTGACACCATACCTAGAACTTACAATTTTGACAGAAAACCTCGTCTGGTACACAGATAGGTCCTAAACTGATCATCGTGACAGACGCCGGAATATACGGAAATGCATCCAGACTTAACATAAGTGTAGCATTGTGACAGCATACCACAGTATATCAGGCAGAAAATCACACTTTCGATATCTGTCTTCAGGAGAGTTTGAGAAAGAGTTACAGGGACCTGACTGTTCTCATCTAATCTGATAGTCATGAAGCGCTGAAGGCTCTAACATTCTAGATAACACCAAAATAGGTCTAGCACTGCCTTCAAAACCTTATCGCTCTGGCCAACTACAACAGGGTTACCCTCACGTGAGTCTAAAGGCAGAAAGGCGTCCCAGGCAATGAAAACGCAGACCAACTTACAATACAAGGGTCTGCCACTTCGTTTATTGGACCAGAGCCAGTATTTGGATCTATAAAGGCTGCTAATCGTGAGTGACTATCCTGGTAGACAAATCAACAACACCAGAGCCTCTGAAACCACATTGCAGGCTACAGGTAGAACAAGCTATTGCTGAGCTGATCATCCGGTGAACTAAGACATAAAATTCTGCGTCTAAGCAGACAACAAATCAGACTAGTGAGAGAACTGGTCAAGGCAGCTAACCTAGAACTGATAAAACAGGCAAAACAGTCTGAAGGCTGCAGTGTAAGGGTCTCTCAACCATAGCTTGCGGCATCATACGTCTACATCTACATCTACGTGATTATCTACAATAGGTTCTTAAATATTGAAGGAATGAAGGGAATTGTATTTTACAAAATGTGGATTTTCCGGTACATATTAATGGAAATTGTGTGTATTAACACTTCTTCCTAAGAAATGTAGCTTCGTCTCTAAATAACATCAAATCAACAAAATTTCTTTGCTCAGGTATTCAGGTTTGAGTCCGCAGACGAAACTTCAATGTTCTCTGATAGAGCCTTAAGTATTCGAGGAACATTCAATATCAACCTGTTAAGAAAGCGAGAGCTGCCCAGTATGAGGATTTTCGGTATGAGCACGTTTTTTTCGAGTACTTTTGTTGTATGCCTGCTGCTAATTCTTTAAAAACGCTCCAAAAGCTTTTCTAAAGTCCATTTTCAGGCTGACGTCTTTCGGGAAATCGCTGATAATACAATCTTTTCGCTAATAGTGCATTCTTGTGACTTGTAAATAAAAATCATATCGGCTTGTGAATTCATTATTAAAAATTTAACTTTAACTAGTTATCAATAGGTTAACTTATTTTTTAATACAATTAATGAAAATGAGTATACCGGAAAAATTATCTCTGATAAATATAGTAAAACTTTAAGAAACGTGAAGAAACAATGATTTTACATGATAAACTAGTTATATACAAAGTGCTCCATTTAAAAAAATCAAAGAAAAATCAATAAATATTTCATGAAATAAGCAAAATTTTGGCAAACATCCTGTATGAGATCATTGCTTAGGCGTTATATTAGACCTTAAGTAATACATTTGTCTTTCTTAATGCCATTGTTGTTTACTGTAGTGGTTGCTGTAGATTGCAAGATATAGTAGATAATAGAGCACCATGTTTTTTTTTGGTGATTTTTTTGAAGAAGTTGGCAACATTGCAATAAGATTAAAAACCACATGTGGTATCATATGGATAATTCTTGGTCATGCTGTCATGAAACTCCATGTATAATTTCAAATATTTTTGATTTGTAGAAATTTTCATATAATACAACTTTTCTTAGAAGATTTTTTCAAATTTTTGAAATATAAGAGAGATAGGGTACTTTGTCACACATTTACGCCACCCTGTATATACAACTCACTGGCTGACATCGTCAATAGCTACTTGACGAGCTGCATAAAGCCGTCTTTTAGAAGTAGAACCCAACAATGTAATATATACAGATACATAGTTACCTGTTGAAAATTACGGTTCTTGCGTTTAGACCGTGTCAAATTGGAATTATTATCCGACGTTTCGCATACGATTGCACGAGGCACCTTCAGGGATCTTTACTCCACGAAACCAGAACACTGAATGACTATCGAAGAGCAATAGCCCGGTATTTATATCCGACTGGTGCTCAGCAAATAGTGGTCCAGCGTTACAATCGATTTCCACGAGCGATGTAGACTGTAACCTGCATCTCTATTAATATTATTTGGATATTTGCTCTTTTTTTTTTGCGGGCTCTCTGAGACAAAGAAAAAAGTGCAGGGAACATCAAAATACGGAGAATTCACACTAATATACAGTGGAAAAGCAAAATCAGAAAGAGCGCACTCAGGTGTTGGAATTTTGCTGCACGATAAATATACACAGAGCATCGAAGACATCGAATACATCAACGACAGAATATTAAAAATCTCCGTAAAAATGAACAATACCACAACACACTTGATAAGCACATATGCACCAGACATATCTAAGCCCACAGCAGAAACTGAAAACTTCTACCAGCAACTACAAAACGTCATGGACAACATAAATACTAAACACGAAATTATCATACTCGGAGATCTTAATGCACGGATCGGGAACGATGTCATACCAGGTATAAAGCAAAAGTATAATGAAGCCATAATTAATGAAAACGGCGAAACACTAATAGATTTCTGCGCTAGAAATGAAATGAGGATCAACAACACATACTTCCCACACAAAGACCAGCACAAATACACTTTCAATAATAATCGAGGCCAGCGATCGATGCTAGACTTCATACTCACAAATCGAGTGATAACACCCACACAAGTACTCGACGTCAGAGCCCTAACATCCGCTAACCTGGGGACTGATCACAACCTTGTTCTATGCAAGATGCTACTAAAACGTCCACAACAAAAGAGAAAACCACCACAGTTCATCGAAAAGTACAATTTGGAGTCCCTAACAACGGAGAGCATAAAACTCCTCTACGAGAATAGGATTACTAACAAATTAAAAGAGAAAGATTTAAAACCAGAATGGAGAGTAGAAGAGAGCTGGCAAAATATTGCGAAATGCATCAACGAAGCAGCGGAGGAAGCGATTGGAAAGCGTAAAATTAATGTAAACGCGACAAACCACACCAAACCGTGGTTTTGTCAGGAGGTAAAAGAACTCTCTGAATCAAAACGGAAATGTTACCTAATATACAAAAGCGCACCGTCGGAAGAAACTCACGCAGAATATGTCCAAGTAAGAAACAGAGTAAACGCACGAATAAGATCAATCAAAAGAGAACATTGGGCTAATTTTACCAGCGACATGGACCACGACTTGTATGGCGCTCAAAGGAAAATATGGAAAATGCTTCGGAACAGAAAAAAACAAGTTAACGAGTTCGTGCCGACCAAAGGAGTACCAATAGGGACATGGCAACAGTATTATAAAGAGCTTTACGATGCTGAAGAAATGCCGAATATAAATGAATACGAAACAAATATAATTGGAACTGTCACCGACGAAGAGGTAGAAGCAAAACTCAAGAAATTGAAAAACAGAAAATCACCCGGGCCGGACGGCATCCCCAACGAGCTTTTAAAATATGGAGGCCCCGAACTGGCAAGGAAACTATCGCAACTATTTAACAAAATCTTAGACGAAACGGAAACACCAGACGAATGGCATAATAGCATCACCATACCTATATTTAAGAAAGGACTAAAAACCTGCCCACAAAACTATAGAGGAATAACTCTCTTAAACACAGTAATGAAACTTTTCACGAGTATTCTCAAGGACAAACTGGAAACACAAATTAAGAATGCTGAGGAACAACAGGGCTTCACAAAGGGACGGTCAATAACAGACGCAGTGTTTATAATAAAACAAATAAAAGAAAAGGCTACAGAGTACAGTATGCCAGCGTATATCTGCTTCATTGACCTAACAATGGCGTTTGACAGAGTCCGATTGGGAGACATTCTACATATATTAATGGAAAATAAGGCACCAGCGAACATAACGAAGATAATCCATAACCTAAATAACAATAACGTAACAAAGGTCAAGGCAGGAGATCAATTCACTGAAAATATCCCAACACTGGGAGGAATTAGACAGGGTGACAGTCTGAGTCCTTTTTTGTTTAATCTCCTCATGAATAAACAAGGTAACATGTCTCAATCTCGGATACAGACTAGGCAACAAAAGAGTGGGTTTGGTGTGCTACGCCGATGATGTAGCAATTATTGCTGAATCAGAAAACGATCTACAGAGACAACTCTTCCAGTTTTTCCAAGTAAGCCGCCAACTCAATATGAACATTTCTATCAGCAAAACCAAATGCATGACAATCGCAAAGGATCCACTCAGATGTAAGCTGGTGATGGAGGACAATCCCATAGAGCAGGTGATGCAATTCAGATACCTAGGCATAGACATATCAAGCACCCACGACCCAGTTAAAGACCTAAGGAGCCAGATTAACAAAGCATCCGCACTCTCAGGATGCCTACGAGATATAGTCTGGTCAAACTCATACATGCGCAAAGATAGCAAAATTAGAATCTACAAGACTTGTATCAGACCCATCATGACATACGGCACGGAAGTCCGTGAGGACACTAACAAGACGAAACACATGCTAAGGGTGGCCGAAATGAAAACACTGAGAACAATAGTGGGGAAAACAAGAAGAGACAGAGTAAGAAACACAGATATCAGAGAACAATGCGGGATACAAGACATTGTGAGATGGGGAAGACAACGTAAGAGGCAGTGGTACAACCATGTAAGACGGATGGACGAGAACAGACTTCCGAAAATAGTCCTAGAAAATAACCCGCCCGGCTCAAGACCTCCCTGGAGGCCCCCTAAAAGGTGGAAAGATAGTTGGCAATCTGCCTCTCAGGAAAAGATGCAGAGGCAGCTTCAGAACTAACAGATCGACAGATCTCCAAGAAGTAGAAGAAGAAGAAGGATATTTGCAAATTTCGATTGATTCTCTAATTTTACGTTTAAAGAGACCAGACACTAACGATAACACCTTAGTTTTTTTACATTCAAAGTGTGACCTGAGCAATGCTGGTGTTCAGCTACTACAGATTGTACAATTTGTTTCTCTTTTATACATCTTTCATATTCCTTAAGCCTAGTGAATATAGACAGTCTTGTTTTACCGACATACACTTCACTACAAGAACAAGGTATCTTGTAAACACCTTCTGTTTGAAGTGGTTTTGCGTTCTTTGGAGACTTCAAACATTGTCCATCTTTCTCAGTGCAATAACCCTTGCCTTTCAGAGCATCAGTCAGTTTTTCTATTTCCGATTTCAGTGATTGTTCGTGGCATATTTAAAGAGCTCTATGTGCCAAAGAGTTTATGACGGATTGTTTTTGAGAAGGATAATGGTGTGATGTTGCTTTGAAATATCGATTTTTATTTGTAGGTTTTCTGCACACAGAATGTGGTAATTTGTCATTCTCTTTTCTTTGTACTAATACATCAAGAAAGAGAAGGGCACCATTTGATTCAGTTTCCATAGTGAATTTTATACTAGAGTGTTGTTAATTTAGATGATCCAGAAAACTATGGAGGTTATCTGGAGCTCTGAGAGGTAACGGATATTACGCGGAAGATATATGACGTTCTATTAGTAAATATAAAAACTCAACTCCTCAACAAAATGTCATAAATGTACCTCTTAAGGACAGTGTTGTCTTACCTTACATACACAGAACCACTGACAAGATTGTGAGATTACTTCGAAAATCAACCATTTGGACAATTTTCAACCCATGTAAGAAAGTTGGACAATGTTTGAAGTCTCCAAAGGACGCAACACATAGAAGGCGTTTACAAGATACCTGGCTCTTGTGGTAAAGTGTATGTGGATAGAACAAGACGGTCTATATTCACTAGGCTTAAGAAACATGAAATATGTATAAAAAAGAAACAAATTGTACAATCTGCAGTAGCTGAACACCATCATTGCTCAGGTCACACTTTTAATGTAAGAGAAACTAAGGTGCTAGCATCAGTGTCTGGTTTCTTTAAAGGTAAAATTAGAGAATCAATCGAAATTTGTAAATATCCAAATAATATTAATAGAGATGCAGGTTACAGCCTACATAGTACGTGGAAACTGATTGTAACTCTGGATCACGGTTCGCTGAGCACCGGTCGGGTATAAATACCTGGCGGTTGCTCCTTGATAGTCATTCAGTGTTTTGATCTCGTGGAGTAAAGATGCCTGGAGATGCCTCGTGCTACCGTAGGCGAAACGTCGGATAGTTATTCTAATTTAACACGGTTTAAACCCAGGAACCACACTTTTCAACTTGACCAAAGCTTTCGTTCTTTATATAATTACCTGTTGATGATGAATAAATAAGCTCATTCAATGCAGATCTACAACCGTTTTATTTTTCAGATACATAAAACTGATACTACAAAATTTGTCTCACCTGATATACTCAACGGTGAAAATACCACGTTGGTATTTCGTACCTCTTGCGATAATAGTTTGTTAAGAGTTACAGTCAGTCTTGCTATTCCAGTAGATATAATTTCATTGACATACTGTTCATACGCGCTCGTTCCTCGTAGAGATTCCAAGTCCGCAGGAGCAATCTGTAGATTATAAAAATATACATATTGATAACAGATCGATATAAAAATGATATAAATTATATTTTTTGGATATAATAATATATTGGATATAATAAATGTGTTTTTAGCATATATAGTTTATAATTGTCTAATTCGAAGTAAGAATTTCTACAAGTTATTACCGCTGGGACAGTGGCGTAGTGAAGACTCCGCAAGGCCAGCGACGCGGGGAGGCCCCGAGTCTCGGGAGAGCCGCTTACTCATAAAAATCTTTAGAATTTAGTTTAAACAATTTCCAACAACTTGCTACTTTACAATCCATTTAACGCAAAGTGTCAGTAATTATTTATTATAAATGGACACGTATGCAACGCAGGACACGTATATTAAAAAATCACTTTAAGACTCACTAATTAAACCCATTGAACACAAGGCCTCTGTGACAGTCTATATTAATATCTATACTCACGGCGCACTAACGAGCATTTGGCCTCAAAAACCGGACAAAAAGGAGAAATGCAAAAAATTATATTTTTTGTATACCTGAGTAACCGTACTATCATAAAAATATGATAAAGTAGCCCCTCCACGCAGCTACGCCCCGCACAGTTAATTGCAATCTAAGCTTCGTTCAATACGCACGCATTCGTTCTTGATAGATTTTTTTCAGATTTGTGTTTGGTGTTTGGTATTTTGTAAAGTTAATATTAAAAAAAAAATTTTTGTGATGGAATCTGAAGAATAAAGTAAGTATTTAATTTTAATATATATTATTTAAAAATATAATGACTGTTAATATTCTTATGGACCTAAAACAATATGCAAGAAAATTTTCTATTTTTGTGTTTTTCTTTTTAACTAATTAGTGTTTTTGAAAATGTTCCGAGCTAGGTCGGGCTATAATTCTTTAGACTATAGACATTAACCATATTATAACAGTCAAAACATTTTCCACATGTTTCCACCTCTTAAAAAAACCGTTTTGAATTCCACGGGTCTTTTTTGCAATAATTTTGGCTATTTTTTACTTACATACATATTTTTTTTCCTATAAGTACAAATTTGACATCAAATGGTATTGAGGTATATCGTAAAATGATATACATGCTCTTTAAAGAAAGCACATCCAGCACACTTGAAGATAAGGTATCATTTATAGAATATAAGCTTTGCGAAATGATGAAATATCTCCAAAACGAGTACCATACCTTAAGTCACGATTTAAAACATTTTAATAGTGATTTGAAGAAAAGATGGATATCATCTAACTATATTGAAGAAAGATTAAAAAAAAAAAAACGAAAAATGGCTTAATACATCAATACCAGTACATAACTGGGCCAAGAATTCTACGGGACGCCCAAGGAAGCATTTCCCAGAATTACATGATCGTAGTAAACGACGAAATACAAAAGAAATCCGCGAACAGGTACCTGTTGAGGAGCTTACCTATGCAGCCAGCGTACGTCAACGAATGTCTGGAAATGCCGTGGCCTCTAAACTTATAATAGATGCAACTTCAATACCAACAAGAGCCAAACTTTACAAGAAGGTAATAAATACTGCTCAGAAACCGAAAGAAAAAAATTACACACCTGAACAAGCTTTGCAAATCTTTGTTGAAGATGACTTTACAAGGAGGCAGTGGGAGTTGTTACACGATTCCAATAAGAGTATATTTCCTTGGTATACTCTAATTAGAGAAGAAAAGAAACTCTGCTATCCAAAACCAGAGTCAATCCGAGTTACGGAGACGAGTGTTGAAGTTATGCTTCAGGACCTACTTGATCACACAGTAAAGAGACTTTGTTTTTATCTTGAGATAGATTTTTATGGGAAAACGCACAATTACCCTAAGTCAACATATAAAAGGATACCCATTACGTTTTTTAAATATTACTCCCCTCCCCCTCCCCCCCTAAGTCAGCGCCGTTTTACCCGATTGGTAAAATAATGCCAGAAATGAAATTGGAGTACCTAAAAACATATAAAACGATACCCATTACGTTTTTTAATATTACTCCCCTCCCCCTCTCCACCCTAAGTCAGCGCCCCTTCACCCGATTGGTAAAGTAATGCCAGAAATGAAATCGGAGTACCTAAAAACATATAAAACGATAACCATTACGTTTTATTAATATTACTTCCCTCCCCCTCCCCACCTTAAGTCAGCCCCCCTTCACCCGATTAGTAAAATAATGCCAGAAATCAACTTAGGGCCCTCAAAAATCCGCGGATACTGATTTTGACACGTCTAGAGTCAAAAACAAAGACGCTATTAATTTTGTCCGGTTTTTGAGGTCAAATGCTCGTTAGTGCGGCGTGCGAAACAATAATAAAGGGTGTTTTTTATAGAGGTATAGAACTTTAAGTTGGCAACACTTTTCTAACTGGCGGCCATTTTGTCAGCTGTTAAGTGATTTATGTTTAGTTTGGTTTGGCATTTCAACATGAATAGACTGACGCCTGAACAACGCTTCCAAATTGTGCAAATTTATTTTGAAAATCATGGTTCTTTTCGAAATACGAATCGCGCACTACGTCCATTTTACGATCAATATAATCATCCATCAAAGAAATTAATTCTATTAACTATGGAACGTTTTCGCACCATGTTTACTCTAAATGATAATACCCATCCACAGAGACGTCGTACAGTGCGTACAGAAAAAGTCATTGTTGCTGTAGAGCGTAGCGTAGAGGAAGACCCGAATCAGTCTATCCGCCATCGTGCACAGTAATTGGATATGTGTCCATTCACTTTATGGAAGATTTTGCGAAAAGATCTTGGTTTGCGTGCTTACAAAATCCAACTCGTGCAAGAATTGAAGCCACACGATCACCTAGCAAGGCGTAGATTCGGTGAATGGGCCCAAAACAAGATTGCCGTTGATCCCGATTTTCATAAGCGAATATTGTTTAGCGATGAAGCTCACTTTTGAATGTATATGTCAATAAACAAAACTGCCGTATTTGGAGTGATGATAATCCTCAAGTGTATGTTGAGACACCGTTACATCCAGAAAAATTGACTGTTTGGTGTGCTTTATGGGTTGGTGGAATCATTGGTCCGTACTTCTTTAAAAACGATGCTGGTCAGAACGTTACAGTCAATGGTGACCGCTATAGAGCCATGATTACTGACTTTTTCGTTCATCAATTGAACAACCATGATGTGCAGGAGCTGTGGTTTCAACAGGATGGCGCAACATGTCACACAGCTCGTGCCACAATTGATTTATTGAAGGAAACGTTTGGTAATCGCATAGTTTCACGTTTCGGACCCGTGAATTGGCCTCCAAGATCGTGCGACTTAACGCCGCTAGACTATTTTTTGTGGGGATATGTGAAGTCGCTAGTCTACGCCGATAAGCGCGAAACGATTGATCACTTGGAGGACAACATTCGCCGCGTTATTGCCGATATACGGCCACAAATGTTGGAAAAAGTCATCGAAAATTGGACCTCCAGATTAGACTACGTCCGAGCCAGCCGTGGCGGTCATATGCCAGAAGTCATATTTAAATTATAATGCCAGAAGGTTATCTTTCGAATAAAGTAAATTTCATGTCAATTTAAAAAATTCATCTTTGTTTTATTCCATTTAAAAGTTTTATACCTCTATAATAAAACACCCTTTATATTGTTATCTGTAACAATTAAGTCAGATTTTTTTTGCGAGCTGACTAAAATCTTTAATAGGTATTTTTTAGTTACTTGGATGTAGTGGAATCCAACAAAATTGAGTTTGTTCAAGAAACAAAAAAAAAGTTGAAATTTATCCCCCAGTGTTATTTTTCATATTCTTTTAATTTTCTGTAGAAATGGATTATTGTCGTATTTCAGAAATTTGGTCAAAACGAGATATTTATTCATTTTACTAATTAACAATAAATATATCAATCAAAATAAGAATGGAAACTAAATCTATTACACAATTTTAGGTAGTATATTTTTTGGAGAATTTCAATTATATTATGAAATTATTCCTTTTCAAGACTATGATTTAAAAATTTTTGAATAACATAGTTTTTAAACTAAAATACATATATTAACACCTGTAATGAACCATTCGTCATGAAAAACAGTAATCTAATCTAAATCTTTTTCCTCCATTTTTTTTTAAAGTATAGAAACATACATATATTTTAGAAATTATTTACATGATTTATTCTAATAAGATCTATTCAATAAGTATTAAATCAGTGACGAATGATTAAAACATCATAACAATAAAAATAATTTCACCTTCAATATAATGTCGCATTATTTATAATTTTCAGCTTAACTGTTACATGCAAATTAAGATAGACCAGTGGCGTAGCGTGGCGTAGGGCATAAGGAGCACTCGCTTTGGGAAGTACTTTAATAGGGGGAGGTAGATTTAAAAAAAATATTAAATAAATATTTTACTACATTTTTTTCTGGAATTCCTCTTGGTTTTTTCGTTGGTAGAGGGATCCGCCTATCTCTAGGCAACTATGATCATTTCGTTTTCTTTTAGAGCCTTAGTACATCTTTTTATAAAATAGGCTGTGTTGTCATATATATGAATTTGTACGGATTTTCAAAATTTAATACGGATAATATGAATATGACTTTTCATACGCATTTATAGATTTACTTTGGACCAGCCAAATTTTGTTAATCTTTTGTTGTGAATTTAAATTTATTTTTGCACGTGTTGGTTCCTATATAATAAGATTTATAGAATTTCATACAAATCATGTAACAAGTTATACATAAGCCAAACTGGGTGTTAAATAAAAACACGTTTATCGAAACACAACAGGAACTGCCAGAAGGAAAATATCGTAAGCCAGAGGGCCTGTGCTATTTTACGTGAAAAGGGGCCTACTTTTGATTTTGATAATACAGAAATCATCGGTATTCAACCTAACTACAACAAAAGACTTATTCAAGAAATTAAGAATATGGAGAATCTTTGTACTTTTTATTTTAGACAGTTTTCTGGTTTCTACACAATATATTTTTTCTTTTTTTTTAGGACTTAAAAACTTTATTTTCGAAACTTAAGTAATTTCATGTTACAACAAATTGTTTTTGACGTTTTTCTTTGTGTTGTATATATATATATATATATATATATATATATATATATATATATATATATATATATATACAGGGGCGGATCCAGCCTCTCTCTTTGAGGGGGGCGATGATATCACAAAAGTACAGTATGGCAAGCGAAAACAAGTTGTCGAGGGGGAGGAGACACCAGCAACACCCCCAAAAGGCAGGGTCAGGTCTATTTTTCTAAATTGGAAGCTCTTGGAGAGGAGGGACGATCACAAGAAAAAACAAGTAGCCGACAAGGGGGGGGGGTATGCCAGCAGCATACATATTCCTAGTATAAAAGGCAGAATCGGGTCTAGTTTTGCTGAACTCAAAACTCTTGGGAGGAGGGGTATCGCAAGAAAAACAAGTTGTCAACGAGAGGGGAGTGCCAGCAGCATACACAGTCCTAATATAAAAGATAGAATTGGTTCTATTTTCCTGAACTCAAACCTCTTCGTAGGGGAGGGGGGGCGGTCTCAAACATACAGATTCCTATACTCTATTCACGAACTAGAGAGAGTAATAAAACTGTTACCGAAACCTCCAATGTACCTGCTCCAGTGCCTTAGGTAGCGGAGGACTGCAGTAAATTTAATTATATTTAATTATATTTAATTATTATGAGCTTTTATAAATTTATTGCAACAATAAAATTTCTGGTAGTTCAATTTAATTTCTGTCAATGAGCAAAGTACACCTTACAGTGTGTCCTTAGTGATTTATCTTGTTTGTGCTTGTTTTTATATATTATTTGAGATTAGTGAGATATCCAAAAGATATGGTTTCCACATCTATATTTATTCCAAAATCGTTAAATCAGGGCATTTTTTCCTCAACGAACAACTTATTACGATGAATGTTTATGATGTCTTAAGATATATGAATATCTAGATTGTTGAGATGTGTTCCGACATGACAGGAGATAGAAAATCTACTATATACCGAATAGTGAGAGAAAGAAAACGACTGAAATTGTTAGTACTCCCAAGCCACATTCGATCACAGGCAGACGAGAAACCTCGTTGGAAGAAGAAACGAAAACAAACGTCGACAAAATTCTTAATAAAATCAGTGAAGATCGCGATTTACCTGAAATTCAAAGAACTGAACTCTAAAAATTGCTCAGAGAACTTAATTTTTGCCGGGAAAAACCAGATAGAAAATCTGCCCTGATAGATCGTCCGAAAACTGTCCATTGGAGAAGGAAATATCTCTCTCAAGTAAAAGAGTTGCTAGAAATAACATTTACAAAATTAGTAATTTAACTGAACTTTTGAAAGATTTTTTTGAATGAAGTTATTGCGGAAAATTAGGAAAAATCCATATAATAAAAAAATAAGACAAAATGTGGAAACTCGATGTCATGATCGGTGAGATAGAGGAATCAATTATAATTAATTTGAGCCAAGATAGCTTCACTGACTTTGATTAGGAATTAGATTAAATATTTTTATTTTAGTGTGTACCACTCATTAATTTTATATACATTTAATTCCAATTAGCCGTAAGTTTTTTATTATTTTATTATTGCATTTGTGTCTTTTTCTTAAGGGTGTAGAATTAACAGGTTTATTTTATTTTTTTTTTTTTGGGGCTATCGGAATTTCATATAATAAAGTAAATTAAATTAAAATGTCAGTACAATAGAAATAAAAATAGGTAGGTCTAATTTTAACTGTAATATATAAAAACTAATTACATTTGAATCCATTTTTTGTGTTTAATTGTAATTTTGCAGATGGTTTAAGAAATAAATAAACTGAAACATAAATGTCCTAAAAGTGTTTAATTAATTTAATTAATAAAATGACCGATAGCCCCAAAAATATTTTAATATTATATGGACGAATTTACTTTATTATATATGTTCAACTTTTTGTATTTTTGACAATGGGTATTTTGTAAGTATTAAAATTATAACTTAGAATTTTTTGAGAGAATACGGCTACGTTTTGGTCGGAACGTGCTTAAAACATTTTCTATGACATAATTAAAAATAATGAAAATACAGTTGTGATTTGTGTTGAAGATGTCAAAATTATATACATTTTGTAATGTATTTGAATTAGTAAGAAATCATAAGAAATAAAATATTATTATAAAAACTTTTTACTTTAAGTTTATTACCGAAATAATATTTTAGGCCATAAATACTTAGTGATAAAATAAACCTCCTTCCGACGCCTATGACAATGATTAAAATCCTTTTTAACACTTCACACTTCCAAATATCTGTTGTTATCCAACCCAAATAGTTCATTATTATAGACCGGTATCTTTATGAAAAATATACGTGTCTAACAGAAATTGTCAAAGACACCGGACTAAAGAACACAAATACTTTGCAAAGAAAAAAAGGGTAATAAATAATATATTACTCTCTCTAGTTCTTGAATAAACTATAGTATAAGAGGCAAAATCGGGTCTATTTTTCTGAAAGCAAAGTTCTTGGGGGGAATCACCCCCACCGCCCCCCTTGGATCCGCGCCTGTATATATCTATATATATATATATATATATATATATATATATATATATATATATATATATATATAGTGTATTCCACGATGAATCCAGATAAACAGAAACCGTCACGGAACAAAAATAAATATTGGAAAATGGTTATATGAACTGTTACTCAATATCGGAAATAAATTTTAATAACCCAATTTTGCTGTTTCATTTACTGTTCCTAATGAATACACAGGAGGTTCGCCAATTTATTCCGGTATTTTGAAAGGGTTCGCAAGAAAAAAAGATTGGGAACCGCTGTTTAATACTAATTACACAAACCATTAGGACAACTATGCAATATCTTCGATTATCTCAGGGATCCCCGTTCTTATGGAGAAAACGTATTGTTTTTGCTATTTCACAAGACGCTCTTATGTTTTGTTGTGAACAAGGAATCGTCGGAAAAAACCTATTTTAGAATGATGTGTTTAATTTTTTATTAAAAAATTCCTATTTTTTTTTGGTTTTTTCGAATATTTAGATTATGTTATATAATTGATTTTGTCCTATGTCCTCGATATGCTTTTATAGAAAATATTTTGTATTTTATTTTATTACAACTCAATCATATTTAAATTATTGTGTTATTACTTCAATAACACTGGACAACAACCGAAATGTATCTAAAATAAAATCGACTAATAGGCCAGGAAACGAAGCGATTTTTGGGAGGTAAAAATGACTCAAATACTGCTTGAGATCTGAATGCTGAAATGGATAGGGGAAGGTGGTAGAAATAACGTCTCATCTCGTGTCTCAGCAAATTTTGGTTGGAATATTGTTTTTTTTAACAAGTCGAAAAATGATGTTTCCCCTGTTTTTTAGTTTTTACGGAAAATCTAAGGGATTTAGAGAAAAATGTTTCGCAGACGAATTGTACGTCTTAAAAATATCTTTAAAATGTCCAAATCGGTCTGTAAACAAAAAAGTTATTGCAAATTAAACATTAAAAATGGCTTATTTTTCAATTGTTAATAAATTTCTTAATATTTATTGAATTGTTTTCAACTTTTACCAGAATGTTAGTTTTAAAGTTCTTAAAGAGTGTCCGGAAGTTCGGCGCTGTCGGTCCAATAGTTTTTTTTAATTGCAATTGTTTATTAGAAAATCGAAAAAAGTGACTATTTTGATTGGCTGTACCGTCGTCTAGGAAACTGCTATAGAGTTCTGTCACTGCTCATTCTCTTCGTAAAGACTTAAGCTATCTTGTAGTAAAAAAAATGGATATTTTTCATATTTCCTTTATGCAAAATCGTCATGCAGATATGGGTAGTTTTTCGCTTATAAATAACAACCGCATTTTTTGTCCGATTTGTTAATGAAGCATATCATTGGAAAGCTGGTAAAAAAACACGAATTTTGAAAAAAAAAATGTTGATTAAAATGACATTCATTGTACAAATAAAAAAAAATGAAAAGGTCTTAATTGTTTTGTATTTATAAAAGATTAGATAATTTAAGGTGTATTATTTATGTATTTATAATGATTTTTTGTTTCTGTATAATAATAGACAATAAATATTAATACATATGTGACTAATTATATAAAACTTCGTTATCTTGTGTAATATAATTTCAAAAGGTCCCAGACTCCTGAAAAATATTGTAGTAATTTGTATAATTTTCACCTATAAATGCTATTGAATATATTATGCAAGAATATTTATCATTTATATGTTTTTATATTAGTAAATTCTAAAATTTTTCTCCATTTTTACTACATTCATAAAATATACGTTATTTAACGATAATTATGATTTAATGGATTATTGTATAACTTTTAATACAACCTTATTTTATAACAATAACATTATTCAGGAAATGTTATTTCAATAATAAGAAAAATCAAATTTTAGCACGATATTATTATTTCTAGTTCATAAATATGTAATAAAAGCAAAAAATGCGAAACCTTGAAAAATATAATTTTTGGGGGGTAGAAGGGGACCGAATATAATTGTTCGTAACCGTAAATATATATATATATATATATATATATATATATATATATATATATATATGAGCTACCCCAAAAAAGCAAAGAATGAAAGCTCTACGTTATTTAGAAGCGGAGGTATTGCTAATTTTTCAAGCGCGCGCCGATTTGAAGACGCGCTCTCACTTTGTACTCGGTGAGATTCGGTTACCCCCTCCAACTTACCTTATCTGGCGTCCAGCACGTACTCCCAGTATAGCGATCTCCTGAAGGGTTGATTGTGTATAAATTAACCTCAATTGAATGATTTCATATACTTTAGGCTCTTATTAATGAACTGTAAAAAATTCAGCTCTGAATATAAATATACATTCGCTCTGTGGTTTTAAAAAAAAAATTGCCAACTCGGCTCCTATTGGTCGTAGAGGCTTTTTTTTTTTAATTCGTGTTTTTTTACCAATATTAACAAATCGGAAAAAAATGCGGTTGTTAATTAATTTATTTATAAGCGAAAAACTACCCATAACTTCATGACGATTTAGCATAAACAAAATATGAAAAATATTCAGATTTTTTCACTACATGATAGCTTAAGTCTTTGCAAAGAGAATGAGCAGTGACAGAACTCTATAGCAGTTTCCTAGACGACGGTACAGCCAATCAAAAATAGTCACTTATTTAGTTTTTCTAATAAACAATTGCAATTTTACAAAAACTATTGGACCGATAGCGCCCAACTTTCGCACACTCTTTAAGCACTTTAAAACTCACACTTTGGTAAAAGTTGAAAACAATTCAATAAATATTAAGAAAGTTATTAACAATTGAAAAATAAGCCATTTTTAATGTTTAATATTCAATCACTTTTTTGATTACAGACCGATTTGGACAAACAAAAACTCATTTTGAAGATATTTTCAAGACGTACAATTCGTTTGTAGAACATTTTTCTCCAAATTCCTTAGATTTTCCGTAAGATCTAAAAAACAGGGGAAAAATCATTTTTCGACCTATTTGTTAAAAAGAAAACAATGTTCCAACCAAAATTTGTTGAGACGCGAGATGAGACATTATTTCTACTACCTTTCCTTACCCATTTCTGCAATCAGATCGCAGGCAGTATTTGAATTTTTTTTAACACTCCGTTTCCTGGCCTATAAATCTTTATTATTTTTGGTGTGCTAAAACCGAAACTAAACTTACCTTTTTAATATTGGTTCAAGTTTTAGAGATACGTAATGTCATGTCTCCCTATACTTTAACAATGTAACCGCAAGAATGTACGTGGTATATTTGTATTGTTATTAAAAACTTGTTCTTGAAAATTGCAACTAAGTTTTTAATTTCATTGTCATTTTCGTGGTCAGCACCACAAAAATAACAAAAAAATTCACTTCTCATACAAGCTACAACACAACCTGAACTAAAGTTTGTTGCGTAGTATAATTAGTGTTATTACTTCAATAAGTAATTATCGATATGGTGACCGTTATATCTTTTTTTTCGTTGCTTTAAACAAATATTTGAGTTTCGTGGTTTGGAAAAAAAAATATAATAAAAAAAAATATGTTAAACAAAGGTACTTTGGACAAATTCCATTCAAAATCATGTAGTGACAATAATCAAAAGAATAAAATGATTTCTCCGTAAAAAATATTACTCTAGGAACCAAAAAAGCTTCCGTGTATTTTGCCGTTTTGCGAGAAAATCATTTTCAAGGAAGTTATCGAAATTTTAAAGTTGAGGTTAAAAATTTTGCAGTGAAGACAAATTAAAGTTATTTTTTTATTTAAAACTGTATGATGTTATGATTAAGCGACGTAATTCAGCTTTCTCTTTTGATTAAGGCCAAATTTTTAGAAAAAAATTCGAAATCTGAAAAATTTTCAAAAAAAAAAACATGCGCGATTTCCTCAAAAACTACATTTTCTTTTTTATGTAAATTATATTTTGTCAAATATTAGTTTGGAGCCGTTTTAAAAAATTTCAATTCCATATATAAATTTATATTGTTATTTTTCGCAATTCGCAAAGAGATGAAACATTACTCTCATTTTTACCTGTTTATGTTTAGTATTAGTAACTTTTGAGTGTTTCGCGTAAAAACCGATTTATCTCGAAAACGACCAATTTTATCGAAATAAATTAAGAGAATATTTTTTGAAGAGGAATGAAAAAAATAATTTAAAAAATTAGTTCACAGCCCTGTAAAATGATATCTTGTGACAGAATTTGATTATAAACTCTTGCCGATGACATATTGAGGTAGCGTTAATTACCTTATCTATAATCATTTTTGTCCCATATTAATTAGTAACTATTTTAATAACCTACAATTAAAATTTCACAGTAATAAAGACACTCTGGAAGTCTGGTCGTTCAACTTCTCTCTTGCAGCTTTAGTACCAAACACTACGGTTATTAAAGCTTACCACAACCATGACTCAGATTTTCAGAACTCAAGAAAGGCTGCTAATTAGTTGGTCAGTAGACATCTCTTGTTTTGTAGGTCTCGCAACAGCGTGCCCGCGAGTTTATTCGCGTGAAGGTTTTAATTAAATTAGATAAAACAAGTTTCTCAAAACACTTAGTCTATTAACAAAATAAATAGAATAAAAACGAACTATTTACAATGAGAAACTTAAAACTAATAACAATTACGAAAAACTAACATAATTGCTCTTCTCGGCCGTTATTTTAACCAAAAATATAAAACCCAATTTTGAAAAAAAACACGTATAAATAGCTTAATAAAATATTAAACAAAAAAAAAAAGAAATAAAACGCGAAAAACAGCTATTTATATTACTTAATCGAACCGTATGAAAATCGCGAAATGCCCCACTAAAATAACACACGATAATCCCTTAATTTCCCAAATTAAACAAAGATAACCTTCTTTCCCAACGATTATATCCGTGAGGTGATTATTTTACGGCACTGGTACGGTACCGTTCTAACCGACATTCAAATTGTGACTGACATTTACTATTCCTTAAAAGAGTGTCTTCGAATCTTACACCCCCCTCGACATCCTTCTGTTTACCCGATGGAACCCGGTAAACGACAATTTTTTTCCCCTAAAGTTCGAAGGTTTCGATATTTATGTGCTGAGGGCGTTAGCTATTCTATACCGGATGCTTGATTCACGAATTGACCTGTGAGCATCTTAATAATAATTTTACACATAAACACAATCAATAAAACTATTCTATTTCTTTCTATAACTAAAAGAATATATGTTAAAGACTGTAAAAAAACTATTCACTTTTCTTGGCTGTTTTGGCAATAAACATCTTAACTCGTTATTTCTTGTGAATAGAAAAAACAGTGATTACTCAGTATTCTTTTTACAAATGGCCAAACGATATATTTCTATTATAGTGAGTGTATTTTATCATTCTTTTGTTTCCTAATAATGGGAAAATCGTTCAATATTTTAAAACATTTTAACGGTATTCCACATACCATATGTTAAAAACTACCCTTATCACATCTGTTTTTATTTACTTAACCAGGGCAGGATTACTTAGACAGATTTATAGGCAATTCTAAGTGAGGGTCTTTTTACGTCTTCATAAATTAACTGACTTTATATTTTTTTTTTTAAGAAAACATTTAGACGACAGAGGTCATAAAAGTTAAGTTCGATAGCTGATTTACTTTTCCTTTAGACTTTCGTGGATAATGATAAAAAAATATAACTACCCTGTTCCCACGGCATATCTTTTCACAGAGTGATTATTTAATTATTTATTTTAACAAAATATAGTTGACATTGAACAATGAAAAGTAATTAACATTTATTCCATTACAATCTCTCAAAAATTAAGCACAACGAGTGTGGCTGCAAATCCGTTCCTGACTTTTCTGATGATCTAAAACATATACTGTAGTATCGTTTAATGAATCTTTATGGCTCCTACAAAATATTAAAATTTTAATTAAATTATGCAAGTCGGTTCAAAACTCGAGTCGGTAAGGTCAATCGCTGGCTACCCCTTTAGGGCTCTGTATCTCCGTTTAGAGGCACTTTAAGATTTTTTTTTTCTATAAAAGATTAGAATTATTTTGACCTCCCCCTGTACGCTCCCGAGAAATTAGAAGGTACCCACCGGATACCCCGTATTTCACGAAAAAATCTCCTTGCATGATTTGAAATGGAATCCGTCACTGAAAAAAGAAAAAAAATATTGTATCTCCCCAAGCATTTTACCACTCATGAAAACAATTATAATTGAACATTTAAAAAGGAACCCTCGAAAAAATTCATCTAAAATAATAGATTTTTTGAGAAAATTGCGTTTTTTTTGAAGAACGACCGCCATATGGATTATTTTATATATTTTTTTATTTTAAACTTTTTTTCTTAAAGTTTGTGACTCATGTGGGCCTAATCAAAAGAGAAAACTAAATTATATAGAATAGTCGTAAAAATATACAATTTTGAATGAAAATAACTTTAATTGTTTCTTTTATTTCTCTTCATTGCACAAGCTCTAAGTTCAACTTTAAAATCTCGATAACTTCCTTGAAAATGATTTTTTACAAAACGTCAAAATAGGTGTATACTTTTTTGAATTCTAGAATAATATATTTCACGGAGAAAGTATTATATTATTTTTTTTTTTTAATATTTTCACTGCATGATTTTATAAGTTTTATGGAGAAAGCAAATTTCACTCCATTCATATCTAACCTCTTCTTAATACCTTCGAGGTGAAACAATCATAAAACGTTTTTATGTTTAGTTTAAATATTTTCAACTTACCTGGACACGATGCTTATGATTGTAATAACTTTGGGCTACCTCTTCGTTGTCGTGTACTGGATAGTATACAGTAGAATCGTTGGTTTGCGAAAGGACAATGACTAATTCTATTAGAACGATAACTGAGAATAAATTAGGTGAAAGATGCATGTCTGAAAAAAAATAGATGTATTTTAATTTATTAATAATCTTTTACATCACCAGAAATAAACCAAAAATTTAATGATCATTTTGTAAAGAAAGAAATGGTAGTGGGTTTATTAATATATGTATATATGTATGTGCGTAGAATTGAGGTGTGTACACCCGACCTGGTAGACCTATTGTGTCTCCCTGCTGGTGCTAAGTTGTAAGAGTTACCTTACCGGCTAAAGCAGGTCTTCCAGTCATATTTCCCTCAGGAACATTAGGAATTTGGATGGCTTCAAGGTGGGTAGCTTATCTCCTTCTATTTAGTATGTTCCCAAGTACCGAATTCTAGGGTTTTCTAGAACACTGCACTCTGAGAGGATATGAATAGAAGTTTCATCCTCCTCCTTAGAGAATCTGCACTCTTCTCCTTCTACCAGTCCGAGTTTCTTGAGGTGGCAATGTCCCGTCAAGACCCCTTTCAGAACTCTGAGTTGGTTTTTGCTTAAGCGTATGCATTCTTTAAATCTCTTCTGGTCGTAGTTCCCAAGAAATATCTTCACTTGTCTCAATCTTTGCAACTCCGTTCAATAACTGAATCTCCTGCGTTATTCTTCTACAGTATTTTACAAAGTTAAATTTATTTTTCATTTCATCTTCAAGCATGTCCCAGATTTGTTGATTTCTGGATAAGTTATATGACCTCATCTCTCATCATCCTATAAATTGCCCTCTTCACCATACTATCTACAAGCATATGTGGAGATGTGAGGTTTAAGATGACTTCTTTTTCGAGAGGTTAGCTCTCGTATTAGCCAGACTAGTTCTTTTGCTCCAGATTACTGCCCTATATGTGGTGATTGGTCTCACGATTGCAGTGTATATTCTGCAGAATTTTGTTTGTACCCCATCTTTTTCCCGCAAAATTTCTACAGACCATCAAGGCTTTTGTAGCCTTGTTAATTACTTCTTTTTCGTGCTTGTTACATCCATTTTGATGGTTTTTCAGACTGAGACTTCTTTTCCCTGTAAAGGCTACTAGGGTGCTTCTGATGGGGTTTATGTTTAATCCCATCATCTGGCACCATTCCCTAGTGTATTCAACCCTTCTTTAAACTATGCCACAGAGGGTTTTCTCAAATTTGCCTCTTGCAATCACAACCACGTCATCGGCATAGCTCTGACAAGATATGCCGAGGTTAATCAGATCACAAAAGAGTCGATCTACAATTAAGCACCACATAAATTGAGAGGCTACTCCCCCCTGAAGACATCCTCTGGTGGTACAGAGGGTAATAGTGTCCTCTCCTATCTTTGTCTCTGCTATTCTAGTGAAAAAAAGTTGTGTTATCCATTTGGATGTCATTTGGTCCATTCCCCTGTCAAGTGCTCTTTTGACTGCTTCATGTGGAAGGTTGTTAAAAGTCTCTTCTATATCAAGAAAGGCACATATTACAGTTTCCTTACTGTTCAGTGCTTCTTGAAACTCATTTGTTAATTGTATCAGTGTGGTTTCCATAGACTTACCCGCTTGATACGTATTTTAATGAAGGTACAGTGGCACTTGTTCAAGAATTTCTGTTCTGATATAATTATTTACTACTTTTTCCATCGCTTTTAAAATAAGCAATGTGAGACTGATGGGTCGCAGTGTCGCCCTTCTCCATATTTCTGATATTTAAATCTTATCTCAAATTCTGTACTCGTGTCTGGATCTCATTGAGCTAAGAGTCGTCTCAGCCTCATTGCCTGCTAATTACCAGAAAATTATTTTATATTTTACTAAGCGATTACAAGAATGTAGTGACATAAAGATTTATTTAAATCTTAATTAATTTTTAAACTTCTTCCTACTCCGGTGTACATATAGATGTTATTTCAATGTTGATATTTTATAGTCTGTTATCGAACATATCTTGTGGTTTAATATACACCGACATATCTCGGAATGACGATTTTATATAAACAGTTTTCAGTAAATGTCTCTCTTGTTCCGTACAGTTCTATTGACGACATTATTAGGTGGTCGAAACGCGAAAAGAAAGAAAACGAGAGTGAAGTTTGCAAGAAATAAGTTGTCGATGTTTCTCTTGAAAAGCCTGAAGGAGAAAAACTCATTAAACCAATAACATGTACAATCTTGGGCACAAATGCTGCGGAATGAATTTGCCTACATTGTCTATCATGCTCCTCCTTTAAAATATGATACATCAAAAAGTTTCTTTATACCTGTTCAAGTACTCCTTATAACTTGGTGATCACATCAAAAAAATGTATTCTAACGTACCCATTAGCCATCAGTCAAATAAAATGCCTAAATCACTAATAGTTTCCATTTTTGTTAACGCACATCCATCAATAGAGTATTCATACAACAAAGGGGATAATTTTTTGCTCGACATCACTTGCTTGCTTTAAATAATTAATTATTTTTGATACACCATTATAACAGCTTCAATAATCTACAAGTTCAGATCCTCATCTTTAGCATGTACCTGTCCAATCTCTCTAAATGTACAGCTCTTCTATCTTTTGGACTTAGTTCTGTTTTGTGCCACCAATAGTCAACTCTTTTAATCTTTTTCTTTGATAATTTGTCCACCTTCTAGCTAACTTTGCTATGCTACGTATGTAATCTTGATCTCTGTTTAAAAACACGATTTATTCATATTGTTTCTTTTGGCTTTTGGCTCGCTTTGAATCCTGTCGAAATTCTTTTTGACGGTGCGATCTTCTCAAGAATATATTTTACTCCAGTTCATCTCCTAATTTATTCATTTCTGATCTAGTTTTTTAAGCTTAAATCATTTGCATTTGCTAAAACACCAGATGGACTCATCAATGAGCATTTCTGGGTTATCTTAAGGTAACAAATTAAGTAATCCATACAGGCGGATCCAAGGGGAGGGAGCGGTGGGGGCGATCACCCCCCCCCCCCCAAGAGCTTTGAGTTCAAGAAAATAGACCCGATTTTATCTCTTATACTATAGTTTATTCAAGAACTAGATAGGGTAATAAATTATTTTTTACCCTTTTTTTTTCTTTGCAAACTACCTCTAATCCGGTGTCTTTGGCAAAATCTGTTAGACACATATATTTTTCATAGGAATGAGTTAAAAATTTTATAACCAAAAACACCGGTCTATAATATTGGACTATTTGGGTTGGATAACAATAGATATTTGGATGTGCAAAGTGTTAAAAAGGATTTTAATCCTTGTCAAAGGCGTCGGAAGGAGATTTATTTTATCACTAAGTATTTATGGCATAGAACATTATTTCGGTAATAAACTTAAAATAAAAAGTTTTTATTTCTTATGATTTCATAATAATTCACATACATTAGAAAATATAGATAATTTTGGCATATTTAACACAAATCACAACTGTATTTACCATTTTAGGCACATTCAGACTAAAACGTAGCCTTTTTGTCTCAAAAAATTCTAATTTATAATTTAAATACTTACAAAATACCCATTGTCAAAAATACAAGAAGTTAAACAAATATAAAAAATATATTCGTCCATATAATATTACAATTTTTTTGGGGCTATCGGTCATTTTATTATTAACTAAAAACATTTTTAAAACATTTGATGTTTCAGTATATTTATTTCTTAAATCATCTGCAGAATTACAATTAAACACTAAAAAAGGATTCAAATGTAATTAATTTTTATATGTTACAGAAAATTTAAATAATAAATTGTGTTTACGCTGGTAAACATTATCTAATATCTATTCGGAATCAAAAGCAATGAAGCTATCTTCGCTCAAATTAATTTTAATTGATTCCTCTATCTCACCGATCATGAGATCGAATTTCTACATTTTCTTTTATTCTTTTATTATATGGATTTTTCCCAATTTTCTGCAGTAACTTTATTCAAAAAAATCATTAAAAAACCATTTCAATTACTAATTTTGTAAGTTGTGTTATTTCTAGCAACTCTACTTTTATTTGAGACAGATATTTCCTTCTCCAACGGACATTTTCCGGAGGATCTATAAGAACAGATTTCCTATATGGTTTTTCACACAAAAAATTAAGTTCTTTGAGCAATTTCTAGAGCTCAGTTCTTATAATTTCAGGTAAATCCCGATCTTCATGGATTTTAGTTAAAATTTTGTCGACGGTTGGGATCTGCTTCTCATAATAAAATGTATGTACAGGTTTTTCGTCTGCCTGTGATCGAATATGGCTTGGGAGTATTAACAATTCCAGTCGTTTTTCATTGAGGAAAAAATGCAGTGGTTTAACGATTTTGGAATAAATATATATATATATATATATATATATATATATATATATATATATATATAGAAGCCGTATCTTTTGGGTATCTCACTAATCTCAAATAATATAGGAAAACAAGCACAAACAAGATAAATCACTAAGGACACACTGTAAGGTGTACTTTGCTCACTGACAGAAATTAAATTGAACTATCAGAAATTTTATTGTTGAAGTAAATTTATAAAAGCTTATAATATTTAAATATACGTAAATATAATTAGATTTAGGGCAGTCCTCAATTACCTGCGGCACTGGAGCAGGTACGTTGGAGGTTTCAGTCAGTTTTATTACTCTCTCTAATTCTTGAATAGAGTATAGCAATGTGTATGCTTGCGATCGCCCCTCCCATTCCCAAGAGCTTTGAGGAAAAAAAACCGATTCAGGAAAATAGAACCGATTCTGCCTTTTATATTAGGAATGTGTATGCACTCTCCCCGTTCACAACTTTTTTTTTCTTCTGATCGTCCCCCCCTCTCTCCAAGAGCTTCCAATTTAGAAAAATAAACACGACCCTGCCTTTTACAGTAGAAATGGGAATGTTGGTGGTGTCTCTCCCCCCCCCCCCCCAACGTCGATAACTTGCTTTCTTTTGCCATACTGTACTTTTGTGATATCACCGCCCCCCTAAAGAGAGAGGCTGGATCCGCCCCTGAATGCATATATATGTTTAGAAGAAATAATTAGTTGTTTAGTTACCCAAAATTGTTGAAAATTTTAAATAAATGTGAATTTTATGATTTTTTTTTATTATGATTTAATCCCTGCCGATAGGATTGTTTTTGGGGAATGAATTATATAGTTCAAATAGGTATCTGAAGGAAATTATTAGAAACTTACCTATCAAGAATTGTTGAAAAATGTTAATAAATATGGATTGTAGGATATAATTTATTATAATTAATTAACCCAGAACATTGAGGTTGTTTTTGGAGAACAAATTATATATTTTTTTAGGTACTTAGAGGAAGTTGTAACAAGCGTAAATACCAAAAATCATAGAAAAATATTATTAAGCTCGCTATATCTCGATATGACAGCTAGCCGCCAGCTTCACCCTTATCTTATTAAATAATGGACATATTTTATTATATATATATAATTCTCCTTTCAGGCAGAGAATATGCAAAAATATATGTACAAACAGTTTATTTCCTGCAAATATCGCTCTGGTCCTCTCTCCATACGCGTTTCGATCACCTCATGATCTCGTCAGTGGAGCTGTATCGGACCAAGAGCAACATTAGCAGGAAATAACTGATATATGAACCATAAATTTCAAGATATGTCGGCAGGCTATTACACCTGCCGTCTACCAACTTCGATGTTAGACTGAAAAATATCGTCAGTCGAACAACATCTATGAATCAACGGAGTCAAGTGAAATTTTTAAACAATCAAAATTTCAGTAAGAAATAAAGAAATCTTTCTGCCGTATTTAAATAGTTTGTTATATATGTAATTCTCCTTTCAGGCAGAGGATATGAAAAATATATGTACAAACAGTTTATTTCCTGCAAAGAGGACCAGAGCGATATTTGCAGGTAATAAACTGTTTGTATATATATTTTTCATATTCTCTGCCTCAAAGGAGAATTACATATATAACAAATTATTTAAATATGGCAGAAAGATTTCTTTATTTCTTACTGAAATTTTGATTGTTTAAAAATGGACATATTTGTTTCACCTTTTGACACTTAGGATGTGAAAAAATAATATTTTAAAACTTTTGTGTTTTATTCAACAACTCTTGATGGATTGTCATTAAGACGTAACATTTCGAAACTGGATTTACGACAAAAAGCTGTCGTATGTTTTTTTCAGTAAAATCTATTTTTATGATTATTTTTATACCAAAACACGTTTTTAAACAACTTTAAAAGTTTATCTAGGTAAACTGGAATTTAGCTATTAACCTTACTAATGAAAACATAATGAACTACCTAATACAATTTACAATACAAATTATTTTAAACACCTGCAAAATTTAATAAAAAACAAGTTCGCGAATGCGTTAAGTATGAAACCGACTATTCAATTTATTATTAATTCATAGATAAAACTTTAAGCAGGGAATTTCCAGGTTCCATTGTTTTTCCTGTTTTGATAAAAATTAATTATTTTTATTTTATGGAAATTCCAATACCGGTTTTATCGTTTAGTAAATTGTGAATGGAATATTGAAATAAATATTGTTGCGAGGATTGTTTAAGGAGAAATTTAATACGTAAAATTATATTTATTTAAATTGTATTTTACCGGTTTTGGGTAAAATAGTCTTATTAAGATAGCTCAAAATCCCCTACGTCGCACTAACGAGCATTTGGCTTCAAAAACCGGACAAAAAGGAGAAATGCAAACTATACAAGTAATCGTCGAAATTATTTTTTTTGTATAACTGTGTAACCGTACTATCATAAAAATATGATAAAGTGGCCCCTCCACGCAGCTACGCTCCGCACTAAAACGAGTACCATACCTTAAGTCTCGATTTAAAACATTTTAATAGTGATTTGAAGAAAAGATGAATATCATCTAACTATATTGAAGAAATGTTTTTGAAAAAAAAAACAAGAAATGGCTTAATACATCAATACCAGTACATAACTAAGCCACAAATTCTACGGGACGCCCAAAGAAACATTTCCAAGAATTACATGATCGTAGTAAACGACGAAATACAAAAGAACTCCACGAACAGGTACCTGTTGAGGAGCTTACCTATGCAACCAGCGTACGTCAACGAATGTCTGGAAATGCCGCGGCCTCTAAGCTTATAATAGATGCAACTTCAACACCAGCAAGAGCCAAACTTTACAAGAAGGTAATAAATACAGCTCAGAAACCGAAAGTAAAAAATTACATACCTGAGCAAGCTTTGCAAATCTTTGTTAAAGGTGACTTTACAAGGAGGCAGTGGGAGTTGTTACACGATTCCAATAAGGGTATATTTCCTTGTTATACTCTAATTAGAGAAGTAAAGAAACTCTGCTATCCAAAACCAGAGTCAATCCGAGTTACGGATATGAGTATTGAAGTTGTGCTTCAGGACTTACTTGATCACACAGTAAAGAGACTTTGTTTTTATCTTGAAACAGATTTTTTATGGGAAAACGTACAATTACCCTAAGTCAACATATAAAACGATACCCATTACGTTTTTTTTTAATATTACTCACCTCCCCTCCCCACCCTAAGTCAGCGCCCCTTCACCCGATTGGTAAAATAATGCCAGAGAAAAAATCGCAGCACCTAAAAACATATAAAACGAAACCCATTACGTTTTTTTTAATATTACTCCCCTCCCCCTCTCCACCCTAAGTTAGCGACCCTTCACCCGATTGGTAAAGTAATGCCAGAAATGAAATCGAAGCACCTAAAAACATATAAAACGATAAGCATTACGTTTTTTTAATATTACTCCCCTCCCCCTCCCTACCATAAGTCAGCCCCTCTTCCCCGGTTAGTAAAATAATCAAAGAAATCAACTTAGCGCCCTTAAAAATCCCCGGATACCGATTTTGACATATCTAGATTCAAAAACAACGACGTTAATAATTTTGTCCGGTTTTTGAGGCCAAATGCTCGTTAGTGCGTCGGTTGTGCGGCTTTCCATCTTTCTTCTCATTCAGAATCATTTAAGCTTAGCGATACATCAAGCATTCTCTCTGCTGCCATAGAAAGGGCAATTGCATTCATTCACAAATCCCCAATTGCCAGATAGTTAATAGCATCCGATTCTCTAAACTCTCTTATAAATAGAATCCTTTTCATCGGATCATCCTTCCGTACATAGAATTAATTACCTGTTTTACAAATGTCATAGGTTAGGACACACTATCAAATTTATTTGGATAGCTAGTCACATCGGCATCAGGGACAATGAAGAAGCAGATCATCTCGCTAAAATGTTAGTGGCCCCATATTTAATTTTACTCTCCATATTAAAGATTTGCACCCGGGCATTCATAGACTCATATCTAATCTCATAGAGTCTAAATGGGATATTTTGGAGGGAAGCAACAAATTACGCGAAATTCTCTCAGCTCTACTCATAATACTTTCTTAGAACTCGATTTAAATAGAAAGCAAGTATCTACTGCAAGGAGATGATTCCCCAGAATGTCCTTACTGTAACACAATACTGACGAACAAGCACATATTTACAGAATGTGAAGAATATTCTACGACTCTTCATAGATATAACATACCTACTGAGTCTATAAATCATTCTTTGTCCATTAATCCAGTCAACATAATCAAAGTAATCGATTTCTTAAAAGAAACACCACTATTTGATAAAATATAAAAGTTAGCAGGTATTAGGCATCCATGATTTAATAGTTTAATCTTCCAATCAGTGATCTAAACCAAAGAAGTGACGCTAAATGACCTTGTTGTCGATGCGTCATTAATTAAAATTCTCTCTCTCTCTCTCTCTCTTATTAAAAAAAAAACATGGAAGGTAATTTTCTAGAATGGGATTTCAGAGATTTAATTCAGCTTTCGATATTTTAGATATAAATTGTAAAATTATATTTATTTCCAATATTTCACAGTTCAAATTGGCGTTTTTAGGCAGACAATGTTAAAAAAAAAATAGAGAATCACATTAAAGATAACGTAGTAAAAATTGATTTTTACTTAAAAATTCTACTTTAATTGAAACTTGAATAAACAGATATTCAACATGTTGATAAAGCTACCATGTAAAGGAACGTGATGAATATCTTTTTATTCAAGTTTCAACTAAAGTGAAATAATTAAGTAAAAATCGAGTCGTACTACGTTATCTTTAATGATATGGAGTGTCACCAAATATCAGCAAACTCAATTCGAGAATTACATTTGCTATCTAACAATTCAATATTTAACTTTAGAAGGCCTTTGTGGATGGGAAGTTGAACATAATCAAGCAGATTTGTTTTTCTCTAATCCCCTTGACCTATCCTACTTTCGAATAATTTTTTGTTGTATGGTTGCATTGTGTTCGTATATATTAATTGTTATGCGACCCTGACATTTCTATACTGTGTTCCAAATTGATTCTTATTAATAAATACAATTTGAAATATCCCAATTTTATCAAGACTTCTTTTAAAAAATGTTCAATAAGATCCTTTCATTGATTTGTCGTTGTATGTATGTATGTATGTATGTATGTATGTATGTATGTATGTATGTATGTATGTATGTATATATATATATTTATATATTTATATATGTATATATGTATATATATATATATATATATATATATATATATATATATATATATATATATATATATGATTTTTACTTGGGATTAGGTTCATATTTAATATACAATTTTCATTGCTCTGACGTTTCGTTCTTTATTTAGAACATTTTCAAAAATAATATAGACTTAAAATTCAACATTCAAGACAATAACATTTAAAACAATATCAGAAATTAAAATGATGATCATTTAAAAGATTATTTTTAGTAAATTTTACGTACCTTGAGATATCGTCAAAACTATCGCTAACACTAACAATCCACCAAGGACCTTTATTTTATATTCGGGGACATGATAAATAAAAAAACTAAAGGAATTTGTTTTTGCTTTTAAGGTGATATAGACATTTTTGATGTTATTAAGGGAATATCTGTGTCTAAATTATATTGTTGTAAATTTGACTTAGATTGTTTATGTCAGTTCTGTCATTTACTGTATGTGTTTCCTTTTTGATGGCTATCATTTCTTTTATTATTAATTTATGATAATTTTTGTCCATATCGACTATTTTGGTATTTTCGAAATTAAAAGAGTGTTTTTCATTCTTTTCATGTTTTGTCAATGCTGTAGTAGAATTTTTGGTATATTTATGTCCATTTAGTCGATTTTTTAGTAATTGGCTTGTCATTCCTATATAATGTTTTGAGCAGTTTGCACACGAAACTGAATATACAATACTGGAGGTTTTCATAGTTGGTGTTCTGCTTTTCAATTTTGTAGAGATTGAGTTTAGTTGGTTGTTACTCTTGTGGCATGCTACAATATTGTGTTTTTTTTTAAATTTATTTTAATTTTTCTGAAAAGTCTATTGTATAAGGTAATGATTTTTCCGTTTACTTCAGATTCTGATGTAAATTTTAATTTGTTATGGAAATTATTAAATTGTTGTACAACGTAACTCACTTTGTCTTGAGGAATTGCCATTAAACAATCGTCAACGAAACGTTTAAAGAAAATTAAGTCTAAATTTAGATTTTAAATGACTCTTTCCTCCAAATATTCCATGACTAGCTGGGCGATCGAAGATGAAATAGGTGAACCCATTGCACAACCATCAACTTGTCTGTAAAATTTATTGTCATACTGAAAATAGTTTGTTGATAAAGCTAAAGTTACAGCTTGCATAAAACTATTCTTGTACAAAGTTGTGTAGTTTTTTAGTTCTTCCCATTTTTCAGATAATACAATTTTAACTAAATCCTTTGGAATATTTGTATATAGTGAAACTACGTCCAAGGAAACAAGTTTGTAATTTGAGGGATACTTACGGTATATATGAACTTTTTGAGACAAAAGGAATCTTTAATATAGAAGTTATTTTTTCCTGTAATATTTGAGATACAGCCGGAGAGATATTTTGACAATTTATAAAAAGGTGATTGTATGCAGGAAACAATAGATCTTAATGGAATGCTTGGTTTGTGTAATTTAGGTAGTCCGTATATTTTTGGGGGAATATTATTATGGATTGAGAGATCTTTCATTTCAGCGTCACTAATTTCTTTTTTTGTCAGTGATTTCTTGACGAATTCATTATTTTTCTTTTGGTTTATGTTTGTTGGATCGTCATTTATTTTCTGGTATGTTGTTTGGTCATTCAATATTATATTAACTATATAAAACAATTACTGTGATATATGCTTATAAAAAAGATATAATTTTGTAGATGAAGGATACAGATAAATATAACATAACTTTGAAAAAGCTGACTATGTAGAGCGAAACGTCAGAAGAACTGTCCTCTTTTAATCTTCAAATTAGAAAACCTATTCCCAAGAAAATGTTAAAGAATATATATATATATATATATATATATATATATATATATATATATATATATATATATATATATATGTATAGGAAATATAAATTAATATTTAATAAAGTCACTTCTTTATGAACAGATGATATTCAAATATTTTAGGTTAAGTTTTTTCTTCACAACCTATTAGGTTGTTATAGAAGTTTCAGAATCAGCCATTGTTTCCACTTTCGTCTTCTCCAAGTGCATGTCAATTAATAGACTTTTGCGACGACATTTTCCATCGCTTCGCGATCCATAGAGATATATATCAGTGTTAATATACTGTGCAAACCTGTCCTCTGACGAATGTTCTGCAGCCATAACATTATCTTCCTTCCTATCGCTCTCCTGCCTTCGATTTTTCTTTCAACTATTAGTTGCAGAAGTTTTTTTCTCTTCTATATTAGGTTAAATAGTTCTTCGGTGATGTTAGTGCATTTCAAGAGCTGCGTAAATGCACCAAGTTAATCGCATGTCTTTCTTAAGATACGTTCGTAAACGCTATGGCGCTGACACAGACGATAATGAAAACAGCATAGGTTATGTCGCTCACAACAAAGTATTTTTGGAAGCACAAGGACAGCAATTGTCAAAGTACATAACACGTTGTGCGCACATACAAGCGACTTGCTACTTGGATCGAGAATGAGATGGCGGGCGAGGAATGGTTCCGTTTATTCTTGAACAGAAATCCTTCACCATTTGTTCGAGTGGCTCAAGCTATCAGCCTTTTACGAGCAACAAGTTTCAACAAAACAATGGAAGCTTTTTCAGCTAACTTGCAAGTTTTTATGGACAGACATACCTACGAGCCACAGGACATATACAATGTTGTCGAAACAGGCATCACTACAGTCCAAAGGTCTGACAAAATCATAGCAAAGCGTAGCATATGGCAAGTAGGAGCCGTTACTTCCGCTGGCTCGTTAGTCATAGTAGCTTTTGCAGTGAATACTTTGGGAAATGGCATTCCTCCTTTATTTCTCTTTCCACATGTTCGATATCACGACCATCTTGTTAGAAACGAGCCAGCAGGATCAATTGGGACTGCAAAGCCTTCAGGCTGGTTACAAGATGTATCTTTTCTAATATTCTCGAAAATTTTAAGAAATTCTTCAATGGTTCACCAACGCACAAAGTCTTGCTAGTGTTAAATAATCATTCTTCGCACATTCATATTAACACATTGGATTTTTGTAAGGAAAACGGAATCACTTTGCTTTCATTTCCTCCACACTGCTCGCATAAACTACAGCCTCTTGACAGGTCTGTTGTTGGACCCTTAAAATAAGCTATAAATCCTGCTTGCGATAGACGGATGACCATCTACGATGTAATAGGTATTATCAAAACTGCTATGCCTCTGGCTTTCACACAGACAGACCAAACCTTGAGAACAATCCTGTAATATCATCTTCTGTAACGAACAAACCAAACCCTGACACTGAAGAATATATTCTTGCACTGCCATTTTTTGTAAAGGACATGCCAAATCTTGACTCTGTAGCAAATTCTGCAGTTGATAATGAAATACCGCCCCTTTTATCAGAAGAATTTGACTTTTCATCGTCCCTTGATAGAGACACTAATCCCTGACGCTAGATAGAACCAATCTAGACCTAAAAATAAAACACCGCCACTTTCAACTTCTTTATTGGACAAATCTTCAACTCGGAATTCTAGCAATGTTCAGCCAACTGCTTTATCTTCATCCACGTCATCTCTTTTTTCACCTGAAATTGTTTAGCCTAAAAAAAAATAAGAAGTTCTAGAACCAAAAAATCGACGAGTTACACAGATACACTCGAAAAAGAGGCAGCAAAAATATGAAGCAAAAGAAAAACATTGAAGGCGAAACAGAGAAAGAAAAATCTTAATGAACCGAAAGAAACTAACAGAGGGGAAGGAAAAAGCAAAGCAAATAAAAGGATGACATCACCACCGTCATCAGATGAAGAAGAATATTTTTGTCTGGGTTGGGTAGGCGCATATTCTGAAAGTACGCGTGGCAGGAAGTTGCTGGATCAAATGCCAAAGAAAATGTGAACTTTGGTCCAATTTAGACTGCACAGATGGTAGTCGCCATTATATTTATCATAACTATGATGAGTCTGATTAGATATCAATACCTTACTTCTTATTTTTTCGCATGTTACATTTCTTTTTGGATGTTATTATACAAATGTTAATTTTTTTCTTGAAGAGACCGTTCTGAGTTTTTTTGTTTCAAAGATTTTGACATCACAGTTTTTAATATTTGTTTTGTATTTTGCTGGGTTCCTATAAACATAACTATAAATGTCTAGTTAACTTTTAGACTGATTTTAAACGAATGTAGTGCCTTATTAGTTGTAAGTGACTGAATGTTTCCAGATTTTATTTCTTTTGTGACAAAGTTGTATTTTTTTTTCCAGAAGGGGATTATATTAGATATGACTTGTATTAAAAGTGATTTCAGACTATTTTAGAGTATTTTTGAATCTGTCACCCAAAGTAATATCACAACCGCCCCTAGGGTGTTGTGTGTTGTGACACTTTCTCTTTTTTTCTTACTTGTTCCTATTAGCGTGTATTAGCTGGAAATTAGATAAAAAAAGCTGTTTTGTTAACAAAAATATAACTTTATTTTTTTTTTGCTGAAATGTGTTCATTTTGGCATCCTATAAAACATATCTCGATGGTAACTCAGAAATACCTGTGTAAAAAGAATGCCGGACTAAAAATGGTCACGATTTTCGGTTTTTTTAGGTTATCTCAAAAAATAAAAGTTGTATCGAAAAATGTTTTTAACAAAAGTTGTAGAGAATTAAAAAACCTATCGATTTGTATCTGTGAGTTTTTTATTTTCCGAGAAATTCAATGTCAAAGTTGAAAATTTAACCTCAATGTTCCGCTTTCCTAATAAAGATATAATGCTAAATTTTAATGGAAATTGTTTGTATTGTTTTATATCTTAAAGATCAATTAAAAAAATTCTTTTTTCAATCGTGGGCCGAAAAATTTAGCAAAAACTAATTTTTGCACTAAAAAAGTTGCGATAACTTTTCACCAGATGGAAATATTTTTTTTTTAATGCGTGCATCTGATTTAGATTAATTTTGGTTGAAAAAAACGTTTTTTTTTTCAAAAAATCATAATGGCGTGGAAAATAAATATTAAGGGCTCAAATTTGCAAAAGATGCTTGTTGATACTTCAACTTTACCTGTGAATTTTTTGGATCCAAGAAATACACTTCCATACGATCTGTGAACTTTCGAAAATTGGGCCGAATCTAATCGAAAATAGCTGCTGCAGTCCGCTGTCAACGGGTTGCCTTAGTTCAAGCAGATTATTCATAGGCGCTTCAAGAAAATTTATGCATCACAAGTAATATTTATAATACTGATGTTGTTTTATTAATTTATATGATAGTAACAATGTTTAGTCATATTAATTATTAACTTGTTTATTAACAAAATTTGTACAAAAAATTGTAGAGAAAATCATACAAATATTCAATTATATATTACGTTTTCTAGTATTTTTTTCCTTTATATTATTATTATCTTTTTTCTTCCAAAATTATTTTTCTTTGAGATCGAAAATGATACATCTAAATCCAATGCTCGCATAAAAAAAATTTTATCTCCATGCGGTGAAAAGTTATTGCAATTTTTTGGTGCAAAAACTGGTTTTTGCAAAATTTCTCGGCTCACGATTGAAAAATTTTTTTAATACGTCTTCAAAATATAAAACAATACAGACAATTTCTATTAAAATTGAGCATTGTATCTTAATTAGGAAAGCAGGAAATTGAGTTTGAATTTTCAAATTTGACATCGAATTTCTCGGAAAATAAAAAACTCACAGTTTCCGGGTTTGACATACTTTTTTAGAATGATAATACCTATATTTATGTTAAATTTTAGATCGGTAATTTGTTAATAAAAATGTCTTTATTTTTAACAAAAACCGTAAATTTTGTCGAAAAAAAAAATATATCTCAATAACTAGTGGCGCTACCTATAATTTATGTAATATGGATCCATAGGTTTTTTAATTCTCTACAACTTTTGTTTGAGACATTTTTCGATACAACTTTTACTTTTCGAGATAAACGCAAAAAACCGAAAATCGTGACCATTTTTGGTCCGCCATTTTTTTTGCACAGGTCTTTTTGAGTTACCATCGAGATATGTTTTATAGGATGCCGAAATGAACACATTCCAGCAAAAAAATCAGTGGTACATTTTTGTTACTGACGAAAGTATATTTTCCATGGAGTATAACCACTGTGTTTATGAATATAATTTATATATACATATACATATATATATATATATATATATATATATATATATATATATATATATATATATATATATATATATATATATATATAAGTAGATAAGTTTTTGTCCGTGTAATTTAAAATAAAATAGAATAAAATATTGGCGAACCGGACGTGAAAATTTGTCAATCTACATGATTCTTGCGTTAAAAAGTGCGGAGCACTCCAAAATATGGAAAAACTCCGGGTCCGATAGATGGCGACAGCGCTGTTTCGTCCTAATATGGGACTCGTCAGGCCACCGCATTCGGTACAAACCATCATCTCGCCTTTGCATCCTATAAAGCTGAGTTTACAATCAAAAAACAGCAAACAAGACGACAAAGGCGACATCTCGATGGTCCACTTGATAATACAAGAACCACATAGATTAACAAAGTTTGTAAAAGAACCGTCATATGGTGGCGCGACGGTGAATTAAAACAAAAATATATAAAATCGAGTACACGTAACGCGCTGCCCAAAGGATAGGGGTCGCATTTTTCGGTACTGGCAAGCAAGCCTACTGCTTATTTTAGCAGCCAAAGCCACGTGTCGTACCAAACGATCCCACTATGAGAGCATCGTTTAGCGTGTTTCAAAGCCAAACAAGTAAATAAATAAGTAGATAAGTTTTTGTCCGTGTAATTTAAAATAAAATAGAATAAAATATTGGCGAAGCGGACGTGAAAACTTTTCAATCTACATGATTCTTGTGTTAAAAAGTGCGGAGCACTCGAAAATATGGAAAAACTCCGAGTCCGACAGATGGCGACAGCGCTGTTTCGTCCTAATATGGGACTCGTCAGGCCACTGCATTCGGTACAAACCATCATCTCGCCTTTACATCCTATAAAGCTGTGTTTACAATCAAAAAACAGCAAACAAAACGACAAAGGCGACATCTCGATGGTCCACTTGATAATACAAGAATCACACAGATTAACAAAGTTTGTAAAAGAACCGTCATATGGTGGCGCGACGGTGAATTAAAACAGAAATATATAAAATCGAGTACACGATTGGGCAGCGCGTCTCGTGTACACATTACATTTAAAAACACTTCTCGTTAAGCTTAGCAGTACTGACAAAACTATGGGCGATTAAATGAAAATTGTCACAACCGTACCCAGTCTACCCTTTTGGGATTGAAAAATCCAACCGAAATTTTCTAGAAGAAAATTCACTCTCTAAATTACTTTGTAGTAGTAATTTTTAGCTCCGTTTTACCCTACTTATTTCTATTTACGTTTTGAGCTATAAAACGAAATGATGTTATCAAACTAAAAGAACTAGATAGTCAGTATTCCTTAGTGCACCTTTTCATATAATATATGTATTTTAACTAGCCAATAATTAATTAGTTTTTTAATCTTGGCTCTGTATTCTTCTGATATAAAAACAAATAAGTAAAGGTTATTAAGAAAATATCCGAATTTTCCTAGAAATACCGATTGATCCATGATGATTATTTTTCTTGTATTTTATGAAATGCCAGGTTATTTGATGTTCCTCACATTTATTATTTAAATAAGATGTATATTCATAAAAATACATATAGACCAGGGCTTATCTGTTTTTAGGTGGATGTGAAATGGAACATGGAGATTTTTGCATGAGAGCCTTCAGAATAACCTGAATAACGATAATTTTGATATGCGTACTTTCAAAAAGTTGGGCAACATTATTTTTTTTTAATAAAAATATAAAATTAACGAAAAAAAAACGTTTTTTTTTTCAACTTTTCTTTCGTGTAATTTTGAACGTGTTCATTTTAGAAGAAAGTTAAAGAGGAAAAAAAGTTTCGTAATTAAATTTTCCATAAGATAGGGTTGGTTGGAAATCTCAAAATATATTTCCTTTACTGCATAATAGCAATAATTAAAAAAAAAGCAGTTTCTTAATCAATTTTTTTCGACCATTTAAATTTCTCTGAGGACCTTCATATTAGAGCAAAGAAAACTTTATGCCATGATAAAATAACACTCTAAATTCGTTAGGATCGAATAGATAGTTTTTGCACAATAATTTTGCAATCCGATTTCGTTTACAAAATTGTACCATTTTTCAAGTGTGAGTCCACAAAATCACGTTAACGTATTTAAATTTATTTTCGACATATAGCAGGGAACTTAAGTTTTTTTCCAACACTTCTTTCAGAATCAAAATCGGATGATTTGGACGCCCTCAGGAATTGTTTAAAGACATTTTTGATATTTCTGCTTATAAACAAATAGATTATCTTGGCGGATTTTCATCTGATTTTTTTTGCAATACATGGTTTGAAAGTGCTTGGAAAGACGCTTCTTTTCATAAAAAAAATTTCAAATCAGTTAGTTGGTTTCCTAGATACAAACTGTCAAAGTTGACAGCCTGGTACGGTGAATCTATAAACAATACAGACCTGATTCTTGAACCCAAAACTTTGTCTTGCCGAGCTGTTTTTTGACACAAATATTTAAATGTTTATGTTATCGGAAACTTTAATAAAAAATGAAAAGAATATCGCCCACGCGCGTGAAAAATTTAAAAAAAGGGTCGGAAGCTCTCATTTTAAAATTGAATTCGAAGATTCAAAATACATATCTAAAAAAAATTTTCATTTTGTTAAATTCTAATCAAGCGATTTTAATTTTTTTAAACTATGACGATATATATATATATATATATATATATATATATATATATATATATATATATATATATATATATATATATAAAGGGTGTTTTTATAGAGGTATAGAACTTTTAAATGGAATAAAACAAAGATGAATTTTTTAAATTGACATGAAATTTACTTTATTCGAAAGATAACCTTCTGGCATTATAATTTAAATATGACTTCTGGCATATGACCGCCATGGCTGGCTCTGACGTAGTCTAATCTGGAGGTCCAATTTTCGATGACTTTTTCCAACATTTGTGGCCGTATATCGGCAATAACGCGGCGAATGTTGTCCTCCAAGTGATCAATCGTTTCGGGCTTAGCGGCGTAGACAAGCGACTTCACATATCCCCACAGAAAATTGTCTAGCAGCGTTAAGTCGCACGATCTTGGAGGTCAATTCACGGGTCCGAGACGTGAAAATATGCGGTTACCAAACGTTTCCTTCAATAAATCAATTATGGCACGAGCTGTGTGACATGTTGCGCCATCTTGTTGAAACCACAGCTCCTGCACATCATGGTTGTTCAATTGATGAACGAAAAAGTCAGTAATCATGGCTCTATAGCGGTCACCATTGACGGTAACGTTCTGACCATCATCGTTTTTAAAGAAGTACGGACCAATGATTCCACCAGCTCATAAAGCACACCAAACAGTCAGTTTTTCTGGATGTAACGGTGTCTCAACATACACTTGAGGATTATCATCACTCCAAATATGGCAGTTTTGTTTATTGACGTATCCATTCATACAAAAGTGAGCTTCATCGCTAAACAAAATTCGCAAAATCTTCCATAAAGTGAATGGACACATATCCAATTCCTGTGCACGATTTATCTTTTAGAGTAAACGTGGTGCGAAAACGTTCCATAGTTAATCGAATTAATTGCTCTGATGGACGATTATGTTGACCGTAAAATGGACGTAGTGCGCGATACGTATTTCGAACAGAACCATGACTTTCAAAATAAATTTGGACAATTTGGAAGCGTTGTTCAGGCGTCAGTCTATTCATGTTGAAATGCCAAACCAAACTAAACATAAATCACTTGACAGCTGACCAAATGGCCGCCAGTTAAAAAAGTGTTGCCAATTTAAAGTTTTATACCTCTATAAAAAAACACCCTTTATATAAATATAAATATATATATATATATATATATATATATATATATATATATATATATATATATATATATATATATATATATAATAAAATATTGGCGAAGTGGACGTGAAAATTTTGTCAATCTACATGATTCTCGTATTAAAAAGTACGGAGCACTCCAAAATATGGAAAAACTCCGGGTCCGATAGATGGCGATAGCGCTGTTTCGTCCTAATATGGGACTCGTCAGGCCACCGCAGTCGGTACAAACCATCACCTCGCCTTTGCATCGTATAAAGCTGAATTTATAATCAAAACACAGCAAATAAGACGACAAAGGCGACATCTCGATGGTCCACTTGATAATACAAGAACCACACAGATTAACAAAGTTTGTAAAAGAACCGTCATATGGTGGCGCGACGGTGAATTAAAACAGAAATATGTAAAATCGAGTACACGAAACGCGCTGCCCAACGGATAGGGGTCGCATTTTTCGATACTGGCAAGCAAGCCTACCGCTATTTAAGCAGCCAAAGTCACGTGCCGCACCAAACTTTTGTCGTCTTATTTGCTGTGTTTTGATTATAAATTCAGCTTTATACGATGCAAAGGCGAGGTGATGGTTTGTACCGACTGCGGTGGCCTGACGAGTCCCATATTAGAACGAAACAGCGCTGTCGCCATCTGTCGGACCCGGAGTTTTTCCATATTTTGGAGTGCTCCGTACTTTTTAATACGAGAATCATGTAGATTGACAAAATTTTCACGTCCGCTTCGCCAATATTTTATTCTATTTTATTTTAAATTACACGGACAAAAACTTATCTACATATTTTTATATATATATATATATATATATATATATATATATATATATATATATATATATATATATATATATATATATAGTATGCTTAATTATATTAATATACAAAGATTCGCTTGGAAAGTCAAATACTGGAGGGTGCAGTATGCTGTAAGTATGATGTATAAATAACGTCATTTGTTTATAACAAAATGAATGCATGATGGGCACATGGCATTATGATATTTGAGCTCCATTATTCGCGGTACATCGGTTTAAAAAAATGATCAAAATCGCTCCATTAGAAGCTGAGAAAATGATTTTTTTTTTCAGATATGCATTTTGAATCTTCAAATTCATTTTCAAATGAGAGCTTCCCACCCCTCTTTTTTGATTTTTTACGCGCGTGAGCGATATTCTTTTAATTTTTTATTAAAGTTTCCGACAACATAAACATTTAAATATTTGCATCAAAAAAGAACTCGGCAAGACAAAGTTTTTGGTTCAAGAATCAGGTCTGTATTGTTTATAGATTCACCGTCCCAGGCTGTCAAATATGACAGTTTGTATCTCGGAAACCAATTGACGGATTTAAATTTTTTTTTTCATGAAAAGAAGCGTCTTTTCAAGTACTTTGAAACCATGTATTGCAAAAAAAAATCCAATGAAAGTCCGGCGAGATAATCTATTTACTTATAAGCAAAAATATCAACAATGTCTTAAAACAATTCCTGAGGGAGTTCAAATCATCCAATTTTGATCCTGAAAAAAGCGTTGGAAAACTTAAGTTCCCTACTATATGTTGAAAATAAATTTAAATATGTTAACGTGATATTTTGGACTCAGATAAATGGACACTTTTTGTAAACGAACTCAAATTGCAAAATTATTGTGCAAAAACTATCTATTCGATCTTAACGAATTTTAGAGTGTTATTTTATCATGGTAAAAAGCTTTCTTTGCTCTAATATGACAGTCCTGAGAGAAACTTAAATAGTCCAAAAAAAATTGATTAAAAAACTGCCTTTTTACCTTTTTTTTTTAATTATTACTATTTTGCACTAAGAAAAATACATTTTGAGATTTCCAACTAACTCTATCTTACGGAAGATTTAATTTTCAAACTTTTTTTCCTCTTCAACTTTCCTCTAAAATGAATACCTTCAAAGTTGCACGCGAGAAAAGTTGAAAAAAAAAACGGTCTTTTTTCGTTAATTTTATATTTTTATTAATAAAAACAATGTTGCCCAACTTTTGAAAGTACGCATATGAAATTTATCGTTATTCAGGTTATTCTGAAGGCTTTCATGCAAAAATCTCCATGTTCCATTTCACATCCACGAATAAATCTCGAAATAAAATATATAAAAAATATATAGCTTTTTGTAAAAATATCTAATATAAATAAAACTTATCGCACTTTAATGCTATTAACTAAAAACTTACTTGTATTGGATGTTCAACAACAATTCTTATTCACACTAAATAGCATCATTCAATGCACATATATGTTTAAAAACTATTATTCACTAGTAATTAAATTAAAATATTAAAAACCCCGGCATACGTTACGATTTACGCGCATTCGAGGAAAACTTGCTTCTATTAACCAACAATTTTGAATTTTAACATCATTGTTAGCTGCTATCTTTTCATTACAGTTCAGACTCGATGACCTTAACGAACAGAATTCCCCACCAGACGGGCTACTATTTTTACCTAAATTGTCATTCTTGCAACAGAATTGTTTTGTATTTATTTATTATAATGCTGGTAAATGAGGTTCGTAAACAAAAAATAACTTAAGGACGCTCGTGCGATTCGCTACGGAGAATTTTTAATACAATTTAAACAATTTATTTTAGAATAAGAGCAAACCGATTTAATAAAATTGCACTAAAATGTAAAAAATAAATTTAAAATTATTTCATTAGAGAATTAATTTATTAATTGTATATTTATTTATTTACTTATAGTCTGGCCGAAAAATGTCAAAAATAGACTATTTTCCTTTATATCTCTTACGGCAAAATATAATAGAATATAATAATTGGTTACATTTCGATCTATGCTGTTTCGATTTTCGAAATATGTAAAATACATTAAAAAATAGAAATATTCTCGAAAAGCGGGAAAAATTTCATTTTTTAACCGACTTCTAAAAGAAGGAGGTTCTCAATTGGTTGACTATGTATTTTTTTTATGTATGTTCAGGGTGAGTCAACGATTGGTTGAAGTAGGTTTGTGCCTTTTCGGTGAAATTAAAAAAGAAACTATATTTATTGTTTGATACAGTTTATTTTTACGCAGATTTTAAAAATATTTAGTACTCTACAGGGTGAGCCAAAAAACTAGGACAGCATAAAGTTGTATTTTTTAAAATAGAACACCCTATATATGAATCGTATTTTCGATTTAGCTTATAGTTCTAAATCTCTTTTATTAAGGGTTTACTATAACAAAACTTTATAGTTTCTGAGATAATTAAGTTTAAAGAAAAAAAGTCACATTTTCAAGCATCAATTCAATCCTAAATAACGTTTTCAATTTTGTGCTGTATACTCAAATTTGGAATTTAGCAAGGCCAAGGACAAGTTAACATAATTTTTACCTAATATTTGCAATAAATGCTACAGGGTGGTGAACACATCGGCTCAAATTTGAACAAGTTTAAATGAATAAATATCTTTTTTTTAAATGGTACACCCTGTATATTTTCATGTTATTTAATAGAGTAATAAAAACCCTAAAAGTTTTGTTCAATATATCCTATACCTATTTATAATAGTTTTTGAGATATTTCAGTTTTTCTTATTTTCCATACTTTTTTACAGAAATAGTCTTCATTATCATAGTAGCCATGTAAAATAATAAAAAGAAACTACAGAAACAAACAGAATGTGGTTAAATATGATGAAATACATTATTCGTTATATTACAACGGCAATAGTTTAATTAAACATAATGTGAAAAAATTAACACAACAATAACGACAAGGCAAATACATATTTACTTTTATACTAAATTGAAACAAAAAAATTACTTATTAAATACTGAGATTAATTATTTCTTTTTAATAAGTGTTCGAATAAACGACCCTCTTGTGCAATGCACAAATTTAGTCTTTTTTGCAGATTTTCTCGGACCCTGGACAAAATTAGTGGCGTTATTGTTCTACAGGTATCCCTAATCCTGTTTCGCATATCTTCCACTGTTGTTGGTAGATTAACATACACCTTATTTTTAATATAACTCCATAGAAAGAAATCTAATGGGGTTATGTCGCAAGACCTTGGTGGCCACTCAATGAAACCCCCACGTCCAATCCATTTTTGCGGATATCGTTGGTCCAAAAAAGCACGTACTTCACGATGGTAATGCGAAGGCGCACCATCGTGCTGGAACCACGTACTGTCGAGCTCATCCCTATCGAGACCTTGAAGCAGTTGGGGTAGTTCTTCTTGTAGAAAGTTCAGGTAACTATGGCCATTTAGTGGTTCATTAAAAAAGTGGGGTCCAATAATTCGATTATGATGAATACCACACCAAACATTTAATGACCAGTGGTTTTGATGTTGCACCTCTCTAATCCAAAATGGGTTTTTTGTGGCATAATAATGCATGTTGCGTCTATTTACGGCACCGTTACTTCTAAAAGTAGCTTCATCACTAAACATTACATTGCATAATAAATTTGGATTTAATTGAATCTCCGCATTTATTGTACGACAAAAGTTTACACGACTTTCAAAATCCTGTCCATGCAATTCTTGGTGTAATTCCATGTGATATGGATGATAGCGGTGGATTGTTATGTTTCACATAATGCTGCTAACTGACGGCTACCAATATAAGGATTTTCCTGAACATTTAACAATACTTGAAGTTCTTTTTCTTCATTAGTTACTGGTTTGTTGACCACTTTACGTTTTGGATAATCAACAGTACCAGAAGAATGAAATCTTTGCATTAAGTTTTGAAAAGTATGGGTATTAGGCTGGCGTCGATCAGGATACTTCATTTTGTAAATTCTTTGAGCAAGAAGGCAATTTTTTTGAGCCTCTCCTTTTGTATAAATCATATCTATTAACTCATTCTTTGGAAAATTCATTTTACAATATAAGATGAATGCAAAAAAAAACCAAACTACACTACATAAAAACCAAAAGAAGCGATTGCGGTTATAAATTTGACACACAGAAAAATGTTCTTTTACATTGTTTTGGCCATGGCTACTATGATAATGAAGACTATTTCTGTAAAAAAGTATGGAAAATAAGAAAAACTGAAATATCTCAAAAACTATTATAAATAGGTATAGGATATATTGAACAAAACTTTTAGGATTTTTATTACTCTATTAAATAACATGAAAATATACAGGGTGTACCATTTAAAAAAAAAGATATTTATTCATTTAAACTTGTTCAAATTTGAGCCGATGTATTCAACACCCTGTAGCTTTTATTGCAAATATTAGGTAAAAATTATGTTAACTTGTCCTTGGCCTTGCTAAATTCCAAATTTGAATATATTTGTCACAAAATTGAAAACGTTATTTAGGATTGAATTGATGCTTGAAAATGTGACTTTTTTTCTTTAAACTTAATTATATCAGAAACTATAAAGTTTTGTTATAGTAAACCCTTAATAAAAAAGATTTAAAATTATAAGCTAAATCGAAAATACGATTCGTATATAGGGTGTTCTATTTAAAAAAATACAACTTTATGCTGTCCTAGTTTTTTGGCTCACCCTGTAGAGTCCTAAATATTTTTAAAATCTGCGTAAAAATAAACTGTATCAAACAATAAATATAGTTTCTTTGTTAATTTCACCGAAAAGGCACAAACTTACTTCATCGAATCGTTGACTCACTCTGTACATCGATTACTCCGGAACGGAGGCACTGATTTGAATGACATTTTTTACGTTATGTTCAAAAAGTTGCTGCGGTGGTTCCATATTATTTTGGATGAACTTGGGGCAGTAGAATCCAAGATGGCGCTGATAATATGGCGGTCAAAAAAATTAATTTTATACCACTTTCTCCAAAATTGGCATAGGGGAATTTTCGGGGTCGTACACAACGACTCTGAAATTATTTATAAGAATTCAATATGACGGATCCAATATGGCGGATTAAAAAATTTAATTTTGTCCAATATTCTCCAAAATTGATGTGAGAGAGTTTTCGAGGTCGCACAACACGAATCCAAATTATTTTTAAAAAATTCTATATGGCGAATCCAATATGGCGGACAAAAAAATCAATTTTGTCAAATTTTCTCCAAAATTGGTATGGGGGAATTTTCGGGGTCGTACACAATGAATCTGAAAATATTTTTAAAAATTTAATATGATGATCGATTTTTCAAAACTGATATGAGGGAGTTTTTAGGATGGCACATTGCGAATCTGAAATTATTTAAAAATATTAAATATGGCGGATCCAAAATGGCGGATTTAAGATTCTACGTCTCTCGATTTTGTCTAAAATCAGTTTTGGGAGATTTTTGTTAGCGTTAATTTTTCAAAAAATATTTTAAATTCGTAATTTAAAATATTTTTTGAAAAATTAAATTTGGCGGATTTCAGAATGGCGTCTTAAAAATTTTGAATTTTTCGATTTTCTCCAAAACTGATACAGAAAGTTCTTGAGAGAGTAAATTAGGAATTTAAATAAATTTGGCACTAGGGGGCTTTGAAGGGTTTACATTTAGATTAAGACGTTAAAATTTTTTTTTATATTCAATATGTCAGATCCAATATGGTGGGTTGAAAATTTTACCTTATTCCCATTTTTTCAAATTTGGTATTAGGGCGTTTTTGGGGTCGTGTATTACGAATATGAATTTAATTTTTTACAACTACAAGGTTAATAAGATACACTATGAGAACTGAAATTTTTACATTTTCCGATTGTGTCTAAAATTGACATTGCAGGGTTCTTGGTGCGTATACAAACTCAATATGCATAAGATATATCGTACGTCTTAAGTTCTTTAAATATCGATTTTGTAAGATTTTGAGGCTTATATTACCACTCTAAAATTAATTTGAAATTTAAAATAGTGGAATTACTATGACAGACTAAATATTAGTTTGATACAATTTCACTGGTATTTGGAGAATTCTAAGAATCAAAGAATTTTTAGAGGTGCATTTTTGGATAAAATGGGTACTTTCTTGCCACTCTGTAGTCATTGTGAGGTACACTAATCTCGATTAGTACCTAATTTAAATAATTTATAGATAGCATAATGAATTCAAAACTAAAAATCGAAAAATAGAATTCTGTAAAAAAAATTGAACCGACTTCTAAAAGTGCGCTAAGAAGTCAAAAATAAGTATAACTTTTTATATGAAATATTATTTATATAAATTATGCAATTACAAATAAAGTATTTTTAATCTGTTTATGCGAATAACATTTTGTCGGGTATTAATTTGATGTCGACTTCAAAAATTCCAATTTCATATAAAAGTTTATGGTTATTTTTAACTTTTATGGCAACTTTAGAAGGCCGGCGGAGACTTATATGAGGTATATAAGGCGTTCTACGCCTTCCGGTTCCCAGTCTCCATTGTTTTCGGTCTTCCCAATCCCCTGGAAGTAAATTTCTTTCGGACATGGCTCGGTTAATGCCCTTAATCCAGGTAACTTTTGGTCTTCCTCTTTTTATTTTTTCATTTGGTGGCAATTTTAGGATTTGCTTTGGTAGACGTTCGTCCGTCATTCTCTCCACATGTCCATACCATACCAGCTGACGTTGTTCGATTTCATCGAGAATAGTTTTCTTTACGCCCATAATCTCTCTAATTCTCTCGTTGGTTATCCGTTCGATCCTTGACTTTCCGGAAGATCTTCGCCCAAAGTCTATTTCAAGAGCCAGTACTTTACGTTCTAAAATTTTATTTATCTGCCATGTTTCACATCCATACAATACAACGCTTTTAAATATTGCATTGTATAAAAGATGTTTTCTTTCCTTGGAGATTTTTGTTGACCAAAATAGTGAGTTTATGCTTTCGATAGCTTTTTTCCCTTTAGTTATTCGCTCCAATATTTCTTCTTCAGTTCGTCCGCTTTAACTGATCTTTGTTCCAAGGTAGGTGTATAATCAGAACAAGATTTTACTATGATTTTGTCATCCACTTCCAAATCTGTTTCTTCTCCACAGATACACATATATTTAGTTTTACTGCAGTTGACGGTTAATCCCCATTCTGCGTATTCTTTAAATAGTTTCCTCGTCATAAGTTCGAGGTCTCCTTTATCCTGGGTCACTACCACTTGGTCATCTGCAAAATGAAGCGGATATAAATGGGTGTCATTTTTAAATTCTATTCCCATTCTACTGCATGATCTTCTCCAATTCTTTAAAGCTTCATTGAGGTAGATTTTAAAGAGAGTTGGTGATAGACAATATCCTTCGCGAAGGCCTTTGGTCACATGAAAGCTTTTTGATAAGTTATTGCCGATCTTAATTCTGGAGAATGCTTGGTCGTATAGCTGTTTGATGGCTTGGATCGCTGTATTGCTAATTGGAGACTTCTCCATCACGTGCCATAATTTTTGGATTGGCATCGTATCATATGCTTTTGTGAGGTCAACAAAAAGCAGATGAACCTCTCTATTTCTTATCACCTTCTTTTCATTAACTCGGATTAAACTAAATATATGATCTACCCACGATCGGCCAGCACTAAAATTTGCTTGTTCTTCAATTTCTTGGGGGGCATATTCTGTTTCTACGATGTTTCTAAGCAGTTTTCAGTATACTCTACTCATTGTGCTGGTTACAGTTATACATCTATAGTTTCAGCATTCGTCGTGTCTTCCTTTTTTGTGGATTGATGTTATCCAGCTTTCTTTCCATATAATTAGGATAGGATCATCATTATTTAGGAGTCTGTTAAATAGTTCTTGAAGAAAGGACGTTAGTTTTTCAGTACCGTTCTTTAACAGTTCAGCAGATATTCCTTCCGGTCCAGCTGCTCTTCTATTTTTCAATGAATCCACAGCCCTACATACCATCTCCTTTGTTACCTCTATATAGTGGCCTTGTACGTAGTACCGTCTTGGGAATTTAACGAGGTACTCTTGCCTCATATGAGGTGATTTTGAGATTTATCGTTAGTAGACTTCTGATTACGTAGAAATCTTCAGAATGATAATAGTAATTATGTAGTATCTTTTGTCTCATTTTCTTTTTTAGGGAAAATTTTTTATTTAACAATTAAGATGTAAAAAAACAGTTTTTTCGAATTCTAGGAATTATTTTTCCGTAAGTAATTTGTTTCTAGTTATTGCAAAAAAACCATGCTAAAATGGCTGTTTTTTCAATTATTTATAAACAATAGAAAAATATATTGCATTAACTTTATACTACAACTGTTGCATACAACAAATGTGCGAAATTTGAAGTAAAAATATTCCATAGTTTTTTTACACAGTGACTTTGTTTATAACTATTTATGTTTAATTTGATTAATTATTCTCAGCGATCTAGAGGTCGTACAGTGGTCTGCGGGTATGCAAATAAAAGTTCCAGATTTATACCAACAATAACGAAAAACAATGAAATGAATTGTTGATCTTAAATTGTTGAGACAGATAAACAAAATTTGGGTTCGTTTTTTCGGTCTAAACAAATTGAATAACTCTTCGACAATTGTTGATATCGAAATTTCGATAAGTGGACGCGATAGCTAGGATTTTGATGCATATTTTAAAATAAAAAAAAATATATTTACAAGAACTAGACGCTGAGTATTTTTTTTTTCAAAAATTCGCTCTAGATTTGTTAACATTAAGGGAATATTTAAGTAAGAACTAATAGGGAGATGGTTAAACTATTGTATGCAGCACTTTTCAACTCAATTATTTCAAAATTGCTGATGTAGCAGTGGTTTAAAGTTGCACCTACTCCTAGAATCAGAAAATGAGCAGTGGAGGGGAGCGTTCTTTCAGTTTGTGGCGAGCGCAAAAAAACGTGACTGGGACGCTTCAAATTTGAACAATTGATGGTATGTTTTTGTAATCAAATTATTGTTAAACATAGCAATAAACAAATTGTTGCACTTTTATGCATAAATATAATTTTACCTTACCTACGTGCTTCTCAAATTCCGAAAATCTTTATAGTGGTCAACAGTATAGTATTAATTACTAATATTATAAATTAGATTGATTTTTAATGTACGATTAATATTTATCGAGATATAGCAACATCTGTTGATAGCTTATTATTTTTGAGATGCAGGTAAGTATTACGATTATATTGTAAGCGATTATCCAATCGATATTTATTGTAATATTACTTTCAAAGACGATGAAAGTAATAGGAGAGAAAATAATTATGATTATGATATAATGATGATGTTGATAATGATGATAATTATGTCAATGGTGAGAGTGATGATGATGATGAGAGCAATAATAATGATGACAATGAGACTGATAATGATGATGATAATTGTAATACTGCGCCCATGAATGAGTCAATAATGCGCACTTTTTTTTAGGCTCATCTAGGACGAGAGATGAACGGCTACAGGCAACAACTTCACGCCGAATTCTGCAGGGAGTATCCACATATACAAGTGCCACAACCAGGGGCGGATCCAGCCTCCCTCTTTTTTTTTGGGGGGGGGGAGGGGCGGTGATATCACAAAGGTGCAGTATGGCAAGCGAAAGCAAGTTGTCCACCGGGGGGGGGGGGGGGAGAGACACCGGAAACATTCCCATTTCTAGTGTAAAAGCAGGGTTGGGTCAATTTTTTTTTGAATTTGAACCTCTTGCAGAAGGGGGGGATGCCAGGAACATATACATTTCGAGTATAAGAGGCAGAATCGGGTCTATTTTCCTAAATTCAAAGTTCTTTAGGGGCGGCTATCGCAAGAAAAACAAGTTGTCAACAGGGGGGAGGGGGCAGCAAAATACACATTCCTAATATAAAAGTTCTATTTTCCTGAACTTTGAGCTCTGGGTAGGGGGGGAGGGGGACGATCGCACGCATACAGATTCCTATACACTATTCAAGAAATAGAAAGAGTAATAAAACTGTTACCGAAACCTCCAACGTACCTGCTCCAGTGCCGTAGGTAACTGAGGACTGCCGTAAATCTAATCATATTTAATTATATTTAAATATTATAAGCTTTTATAAATTTACTGCAACAATACAAATTTCTGATAGGTCAATTTAATTTCTGTCAATGAGCAAAGTACATCTTACATTGTGTCTTTAGTGATTTATCTTGTTTGCGCTTGTTTTTATATATTATTTCAGGTTCGTAAGATACCCAAAAGATATGGCTTCCACCTCTATATTTGTTAAACCAGGACATTTTTGTCTCGACGAAAAACTTATTATGATGAATGTTTATGATACCTTTAGATATCAGTATATAGATAATAATGTTAAAAGCTCTTTTGAGATCTATTCCAACATGACAGAAGTTGGAAAATCTACTATATACCGAATACTGAAAGAGAAAAAAACTGAGAAAAATCAGATAGGAAATCTGTTCTTATAGATCGCCCGAAAAATGTCAGTTGGCGAAGGAAATATCTCTCTCAAGTAAAAGGTAGAGTTGTTAGAAATAACACAACTTACAAAATTAATAATTTACCAGAATTTTTGGAATAAAGTTACTGCAGAAAATTAGGAAAAATCCATATAATAGAAGAGTGAAAGAAAATGTGGAAACTCGATCTCATGATCCGTGAGATAGAGGAACCAATTATAATTAATTTGGGCGCAGATAGCCTCATTGACTTGTATTACGAATTAGATTCGTAATGTTTACCAGTGTAAACACAATTTATTATTTAAGTTTTTGTTTCTGTTGTATTTTATTGTTTAATGTTGTTGATAAATTTTTTTATTTTTTTATATATTTTTATTTTAGTGTGTCCCACTCTTTAATTTTTTATATATTTAATTCCAATTAGCCGTAATTTTTATTATTTTATTGCTGTATTTGTGTCTTTTTCTTAAACGTGTACAATTAACACGTTTATTTTAGTTTTTTGCGGCTATCGAATTTCCATATAAAAAAGTAAATTAAATTAAGATGTCAGTGCAATAGAAATAAAAATAAGTAGGTCTAATTTTAATTGTAATATATAAAAATTAATTACATTTGAATCCCTTTTAAGCGTTTAATTGTAATTCTGCAGATGGTTTAAGAAATAAATAAACTGACGCGGAAAATATGAAAATGTAGTGGACTGTAATTTTTAATTGGTAGAAAAAAGAAAATGAAATACTTGCACAAATCGCTTACCTTTCCGTACGGTCAATAGGGCACAATCTTGATCCTGAGGGTACCCTCTTGCTGGTGTTCGCAAGGCTACTCAATTCACCTAGTTTCTTCCCGCACTTTAAGGTTCGCAGAAATTGTGTCTAAAATTAATTACTTATTTTGCCACGATGCCGACCGGAAGAACGATACCGTACTCCACCCTATTTAGACCGTGAGTTGATTGTATATATGACCAATTCGCTTGGATTGGCTATGCGACTTGTGCGCAGCAAAAAAGTTAAGAAAAAAATATAATAAGAAAATATATTGAAAATAAGAGTGTTTATGATAAAGGCAACATAAATTGAAATGTAATTTTAGAGTACATTATTATGTCACATGGTCCCTAATTGAAATAATTAAATAATTTATTGCCCAAAAATAAAACAATTAAGATTCCTGAACATTCACCCCACAAAAAACAAATGTTTTTAAACCTAGTAAAAATAGAGAAAATAAAACAGTTATGAAAAAATAATTTTAATATAACTTAAAGAAAAAGGAAAAAATAAAATTAATGTTGCATTGCAAAAATAAGATTTTAGTTGCCAGGTAATGGGCAAATTTTGACCACAGGTCGTTGCATAACACCGTGGAACGTTTTAAGCGTAACTACGCGAACCACACCGTCTTGTCCCGGATGTAATTTAAGTATTCTACCCATTTCCCATCGAAGGGGTGGATTTTGCTCATTTTTAATTAGGACAAGAGCGCCCTCATTAATAGGAGGAGATGGCTGAGTCCATTTGTGCCTCTCTTGGAGAGAATGGATATACTCTTGAGACCACCGTTTCCAAAATCACCCTGGAGGCGCTGAATAAGCTGCCAACGATTAAGCCTATTTAAATTTATAGAGCTTAGATCTGGATCAGGGATAGAACTGCTTAAAGGCTCTTGAATCAAAAAATGACCGGGAGTAAGAGGCTGAAAGTCATTTGGATCGGCACTAATTGCGCATAAAGGACGTGAATTTAATAGAGATTCAATCTGGGTTAATAATGTGTAGAATTCTTCATAAGACAATATTTGAGTTCCTAAGACACGGTAAAAATGACTTTTGAAAGACTTAACGCCGGCCTCTGCTAGTCCATTGAAATGTGGAGAGCCCGGAGGATTGAAGTTCCAAGTAATTAACAATTTTTGAGCAGCACCTTGCGCCAAAACAAGAAGTTGGCTGTATGCACCCTTAAAATTTGTACCTTGGTCACTAGTGATAGTGACGCATTTTCCACGACGAGCGACGAAACGTCTGAAGGCCGCTAAAAATGATTCAGAACTAAGGTCTGATGTAACCTCCAAATGAATAGCCTTAGTGGAACTACAAACAAAAACGCAAACGTAACCTTTAAAGGTTTTAGCACCTCGATGTTTGCTCATCAAGAGTGAAAAAGGCCCAGCAAAATCTAGACAAATAGAAGAAAATGCCTTAATTTGAGAAATTCGGAGAGCTGGTAAGTCTGCCATGTAGGGATTATATGATTTTGGTTTACATCGAAAGCATCGAATACATTTGGAGAGACATTTATAAATTGCACTTCGGGGTGATAAAATCCAAAACTGTTGAAGTAACAAATAATGCAAAGTTTTAAATCCTGGATGAAAATTCGTACAATGAGTTTGTTCGATAATTAATTCTGTTATTCGATGCGATTTTGGTAAAAGAATAGGATGTTTTACATCAAAGGAAAATTGAGACTTCCTCAGCCTACCTCCTACTCGAAGCAATCCATCTGAATCGACAAATGGAGCAAGCTTTCGAAACGGTTTCGGTAGCAAACTATTTTGCGAAATCTTCGTTAAGATGTCCGAAAACACATCTCGTTGAACACGTTTTATAATAACTCGCAGGGAAGCTTCAATCTCGAAAGGTGACAAATGACCTTTAACTTTAGGTTTTGACCTTGAATTAGAAATAAAGCGAAGAGTATATGCAATGATCCGTTGTATCTTAGGTAATGAAGAAAATCGATCTAGTAAAATAAGAAAATCATCGCAAGGAAGCGAAACGTTCAAAACTATTTGTTTTTCTTCCTTGAATATCTCTAAACCAGATTGACCCGAAAAATTGGGCTGTGTCGGCCAGAAAACTCGATTCTTAGATAAGAATTCTGGGCCAGACCACCAGATGGGAGTATCCAAAAGTTGCTGAGGAGTTTGACCACGACTAGCACAGTCGGCTGGATTATGCTTGGAGGGGACGTGGTGCCAAGATGAAATAGGTAAAATTTCCTGAATGTGGCTTACTCGATTGGCAACAAATGTCTTCCATTTATGAGGAGAAGAAGACAACCAAGCAAGTGTGACCATGGAATCTGTCCAAGCATGTATGGCGTCAAAAATAACAAGATCAGCATAACTTTCCTTGACAAATGCCACTAGATCCGCGAGCAAAACTGCTGCAAGAAGCTCAAGTCTTGCTATTGATACAGTTTTTAATGGCGCAACCCGACACTTAGCGCAGATAAGGAAAGTTTTGACATTGTTTAATGTGTCTTCTACATGAAAGTAAAGAACACCAGCGTATCCGACTTGCGAAGCATCGCAGAATCCATGTAGTTCAATTCGAGATATCGAATTAGAGCCTACATAGCGAGATATTTTGATATCAGCTAGCTTGGGCAATTCAGCTTTGAATTTGGTCCAAGTTTCGAGAATATCGTCAGACGGAAACTCATCCCAAGAAACCTTGGATTCCCATAAACGTTGCAAAAGACGTTTTGCAAGTAACAAGCAAGAAGAAACAAATCCAAGTGGATCAAATATTCTACTAATTTCAGATAGAATATTGCGTTTAGTACAGGGGCGTTCCATGGGAACATAATAATAGGAAAAAATGTCTGAATTGGGATCCCACTTTAAACCTAATATCTTAATAAAAGGATCATCTTTATCAAAACTGCAAGACTCCTGGATATCTGAAGGAGATATATGAGCTAAAAGAGCAGGATCGTTACTTGCCCATTTACTTAATTCAAATCCTCCTTTCTTCATAAGTTCAGTGAGCTCAAGCGGAAGTGACAACGCAGATTTTAAATCGTGGCTACCGATTAATCCGTCATCTATATAAAACTGGCGACGAAGAACTTGAGCTGCCCTAGGGAATGAAGATTCCTCTTGAACCGCTAGCTCTTGCAGAATACGTAAGGCCAAGTATGGCGAAGATGAAACTCCGTAAACAACAGTACGTAGAAAATATTCCTGAAGAGGTTCAGAAGGTGAGAAACGCCATAAAATGCGTTGGTAATCCCAGAATTCAGGCTGAACATTTATTTGTCTGTACATTTGTTTTATGTCGCAAACAAAAACGTAAGGAAAAAATCGAAAATTTAAAAGTAAAGCAGAAATATCACGTTGGAGCTTTGGGCCAACGAGAAGAGTATCATTAAGAGAGACACCCTGTATATCACGAAGACTAGCATCAAATACAACTCTAATTTTTGAGTCCGATATCTCCTGTTTAAAAACAGCATGATGTGGGATGTAATAAGCAGACGGACATCTGTATCGACTTTGTGGCACTAAGGACATGTGACCACTGTCGAGATAATCTTGCATGAAATCTGTATATTTTCTAAAGAATTCAGAATTTTTGGAAAAACGTTGTTCTAGCATACAAAAGCGACGATATGCTTGAGAGTAAGTATCAACAAAATTTGGTTTTGATTGACGAAAAGGTAAAGGTACCGAGAACCGTCCAGAAGTTTCTCTGAAGACTAAATTTTTAAATATTTCCTCGCACTTCTTGTCTTCAGTGGACCAAGAAGGGATTTTAGTAATTTGTTCGACCTCCCAGAATTTACGTAACTGAATATCGATACAGTCATCGAAAGAAGCAAGACAATTTAAGAAAGAGTCAGGATTCCTGAAAGGAACTGAACAGCTAGTTTTACCCTGTAAAACATAACCAAAAATAGTCTCTAAAGCTACAGGTTGATCGGAATTGCCGACAATACGGCCTGATTTTAAAAATAAAGGTACCAATTCAGCTCCAATAAGCATGTCTATTGGTCCTGGTATATGAAACCGACTGTCTGCAAGCTTCAAATTTCGAATATGTTCCATTTCGGAAATATTAATATGAATTTTTGGTTGATTAGAACAAACTTTGGGCATGATAATAGCTTCAAAAGAAAAAACCGGATCCAATTGACCACAGGGTTTGATTTCGCATTGAACAAGACCGCTGTAGGTGGAAGTTGACATTCCATTTAAACCCTCAATTGGAATGGAGAATTTTTTACGATGTAGACCCAGTCTTCTAGCGCACGACTCAGACATAAAATTTGCCATAGAGCCCTTATCTAAAAGTACACGGATTTTCTGAAAATGTCCTCGAATGTCCTTGATATCTATTTCACAAGTTGATAATAAAATAGTATGTTGCGGAACAGACAAAGTGTTTGCAATACAGTGAGTATTCGTGACGGTAAAATTAGACTGATCATCATTAGAATAATGTTCGACAGCCGTAACAGTGTCTGAATTAGACTTAGGCAAGTTATTGTCATTAGAAGGCACGAAAGAAGAAGAATTTTTGTTAAAATGTAGAGTTGTATGATGTGGAAATTTGCAGATTTTACATCTGTGAGAAGAACCACAATTTTTAATAGAGTGGGGAGATACTAAACAGTTGACGCATAGTTTGTGCTGTTTAGCATAAGAAAATCTTTCTTGTGGCGTTTTAGCCAAGAATAATTTACATTTAAATAATGCATGAGAAGCAGAACATAAAGTACACGTAGGTTCGCTTTTTTGTGAAAGCGGATTCGTAACAAAATTGGATGTAGATCTCTTGTTGTTTAATGCATGATAATTAGAAGATTTAAAATTTGACTTATCAGAACTCACTGAAGAAGTATATTGAACAGACTCTAAAGCTATACATTGCCTTTCTAAGAAAGTAATTAATTGTCTGTAGGTAGGTAGTTCTTGATTTAGACTATTCTCAAGCTCAAAACTGGTTCTGGTTTTAGAATCAAGTTTATTTAGTAACATATTAAACAACAAGAAATCCCATTGATCTACAGGAAGTTTTAAAGCTCTTAAGGCTGCTACGTTTTCAGAAAAAACATTTAAAAGATGTCTAAGATCCTTAGAAGTAACCTTTTGAATAGATGCTGCATAAAATATTTCATTGTAATATTGTGTAGCCAAAATGCGCTTATTTTGGTACCGTTTCTCAAGCGTTTCAAAGGCAATAATATAATTTGCTTCTGTAAGAGGGATACCCTTAACTAAAGCTAAAGGCTCTTTATCTAAAGAAGTGAGTAAGTATTGAAATTTCTCAACATTAGATAAGTCTGCGTTATTGTGGATGAGGCTTTTAAATAAATCAAAAAAACTTGGCCAATCTTTGTAATTACCATTGAAAGTTGGTAAATTAAGTTTTGGAAGATTAGCTACAATTTTGGAAACTGTAGGCACATTTAAGTTAGGACTAATTGAAATATTAGGTATTTGAGAAGCGGAATCGCTTAATAAGAAATCATGTTTAAAAGATTTAATACCATAGTAGGTCTCATCTGCAGCAATACGCATCCCATCGTAATTTGCAAAATCTTTATCGTCAATTAAAGAAATTATAGTATTATGAGCCGATTGAAATTCATTATATATGTTGTCAATAGCATCCGCTCGAGCTAAAAATGTAGATTTTAAAGAGTCGTCATTAGAAGCTTTGATTCCGGCTTCGTGAGTCTCTTGTAGGCGTTTAAAAGCCGTAGTACGTTTTAAATTAGCTTTAGTTAATTTATCCGCCATTATGAAAAATCAGAAAAATATGAAGAAAATTAATGTAAATAAATGTATTTTGCACGCTTATGGAAAGCAGAACGAAAAAAAAATTGAAGATTGAATGATACAATGTTAAGCGAATTGCAGAAGTAAAAAATATTGTTTATATAGAATTCGCGAAATATGCATCAGACAATGCTGAAATACGTTTGATAGGCTTATGAAAGACAAAAGGAAAAATTGATAAATATATATTGAACGATACAATGTTAAGCGAACTGGCTAAGTAAAAAATTGTTTATAAAAATTCGCAAAATATGCACCATCCAATACTAATAAATGAAAGTAATTTGATAAAAAGGTACAAACGTTTTTTATACCGTAGATATCATAAAATGGAGCAGATAAATATTTCAATAAAGCTGAAATTTTATTTAATATGAAAAAGAGAGAAAGATAGTGTGGTACGGTAGTACGATCCACGTGTTAAATTGCGCACAGCTGTTTAAATGGTCGCTGAAATCTTGTGGGCGAGAATATAATTTTTAAGGTACAGATTTATAGGTACTGAAGGTTCCAGTTTTGCAGCCAAACCTGGATGCCTAATAATAAGACTCAAAAGTTAAATTACTCTGGAGTTTATACCTATTATATGCAAGTGACCTTAAGTATATGAAAAAGAAAATGGTGGTTTGTGACAAAATAATGCAATTTAATTTATAGATATTAAAATTTTGAAAACTTTTAGAAAAAAACTAAAAAACGGTTTTTCATCCGGCAGTAGAAGGAACATAAATGACGTGGAAAATATGAAAATGTAGTGGACTGTATTTTTAATTGGTAGAAAAAAGAAAATGAAATACTTGCACAAATCGCTTACCTTTCCGTACGGTCAATAGGGCACAATCTTGATCCTGAGGGTACCCTCTTGCTGGTGTTCGCAAGGCTACTCAATTCACCTAGTTTCTTCCCGCACTTTAAGGTTCGCAGAAATTGTGTCTAAAATTAATTACTTATTTTGCCACGATGCCGACCGGAAGAACGATACCGTACTCCACCCTATTTAGAGCGTGAGTTGATTGTATATATGACCAATTCGCTTGGATTGGCTATGCGACTTGTGCGCAGCAAAAAAGTTAAGAAAAAAATATAATAAGAAAATATATTGAAAATAAGAGTGTTTATGATAAAGGCAACATAAATTGAAATGTAATTTTAGAGAACATTATTATGTCACATGGTCCCTAATTGAAATAATTAAATAATTTATTGCCCAAAAATAAAACAACTAAGATTCCTGAACATAAACTGAAACGTCAAATGTCCTAAAAATGTTTTTAGTTAATAATAAAATGACCGATAGCCCCAAAAAAAATTTAATATTATGTGGACCAATTTATTTTTTATATATGTTTAACTTATTGTATTTTTGACATTGGGTATTTTGTAAGTATTTAAATTATAACTTAGAATTTTTTGAGAGAATAAGACTACGTTTTAGTCTGAATGTGCCTAAAACGGTTTTTATGCCAAAATTAAAAATAATAAAAATACAATTGTGATTTGTGTAAATATGTTAAAATTATCTATATTTTGTAGTGTATGAGAATTATTAAGAAATCATGAGAAATAAAACTTTTTATTTGAAGTTTATTACCGAAATAATATTCTATGCTATAAATACTTAGTGATAAAATAAACCTCCTTCCGACGCCTATGGCAAGGATTAAAATCTTTTTAACACTTCACACTTCCAAATATCTATTGGTATCCAACCCAAATAGTCCATTATTTTAGACCGGTATTTTTGATTATAAAATTTCTAACCCATTCCTATAAAAAATATATATGTCCACCAGATTTTGCTAAAGACACTGGACTAAAATCACAAGTAGTTTTAGGGGAAAAATGGGTAAAAAATGATGATTTCTCTAGTTCTTGAATAAACAATAGTATAAGAGGCAAAATCGGTCTATTTTCCGGAACTCAAAGCTCTTGGGAGGGGGGGGGCGATAGCCCCCCCCCTTGGATCCGCGCCTGATCATAACAGAGAATAGCCGAGCAATACAAAGTTATTCTCCGAAACAGCCTAATTCCTGTAACATGGCTTAACACCATCAAAGCGGAGGTGGAACGTGAGATCGGGGCACAATAACAACGGCCCGTTTAACACCAGTCGCAATTCTTTTTTGTATATGTTGACTGGTGTTAGAAATAAATGAACAACGCGAATTCTTTTTTGAAATGAAGCGACTTCCGCGTTATGATCTCTAACCTTGCAGCGACAAAAATAAACTGTTTTCAATATTTAATAGGTATTTTACTTCCGTTTCTTTTATTTAATAATAAATGCATAATAAAATTAATGAATTTGATTTTCTAATTATTTATTTATTAAATTTATTTTATTCTGTTTTGTCTTGATATGCTCATACTTTTTTTGGTTATTCTCTCTCAGGTTATAGAAGCCCTAGGAAAGAATCTGACCCACCTTTTAATCCCCCTGTAGCAGAATATTTATTTGTTATTTAAAGAGAGATGGGAAGTAGAACTAATTATTATATGGTATTTTTAACGACAAATTCAAAGGTATAATTAGTTATAGTTTATGACACCGTTTCAGATTTATTAACAAGTATATTTATGAACAGAGTGATATTTAAGCTTGGCTACGGTAATTACTATTAGGAAACTTCATCATAACATAAAAACAACTTACTTAGTTGTTGAAACAAAAATTCTTTTATTGGTAAATAGGGTTGTGAGGGCTTGAATTAAAAACAACTTTTGTATATGTTTTTTTTATGGATTTTGGTTAAAAGGATCTAATTTTACTATTATTATTCTAATATGGCATCCCTTAACTAATATTCTTGATATTACCAATATAAAGAAAGTTGGATAGTAACAACGATGTGAAAGTAATGAGTAAATTTCCAGTGTTTTCTTCCCAAATGCACATTGTTATTAATTGTTATCTTATTAATTTCAGGATATAGGTGATGCAACAACAAATTCATTAAATATACCTCGACCGAAAGCATTGATTCATAAGAAGAAGAAGATTTAGAATGTCAAACCGTCAAAAAAAATGTTGTGTTTTAGAAAATACCGATTGAGTTTTATTTCGAAAAACAGCCGCCATTTCATAAATTCTGAAAACTTTTTGGTTTTCAACCTTTTTTTGGAAAGAGATAACTACTAGCCGAAACGTCGTGATATTCAACAAAAATAAAGACAATGGAAGTCCAACAGATATCTACTACTTCGCAAGAAACATCGTTGTCTATGACCTTCAAACAAACACTAGAAGCCCGGTATGGACCCGGTAAAAGTGACAAATTTCGAGGCTACGAGAAATCCAAGATTAAGCATACAAAAGAGGAGACGCACATCCAGTTTCTACGACAAGTACGAGATCAGGGAATAATACCAGATGGTTTTCGTATAAAATCTCCAGTTCCAGGACAACGGGCAAACAGGATATTGGAAAATGCTAGTAAGGCAATAATACGTTCACAGATAAACTATCATCGTTTCAAGAAAGCAACACTACTAGAGGACATTCGCCAACGGTTCGAAGAAATTAAAAAATATACATTAGAAGAAGACTACTCCCCCATCTTAAGAAAAATTGACGCTACTTGTGACAAAGTGAGATCAAAACAAGAAATCATACACCAAAAGAAATTTTCCAAATATCAGAGCAGCCAAGAATGACAACAGCCTTCTCAGAGTCAGAGGACAATTGTTAATATATCTGCCAAGGAATTAACCTCAGCGGAAAACTCACTACTTGCCAAAGGTTTGAACTTCACGGTTGCTCCAAAAGAGGTCCCCATTCTCGATATAATTGGCGTCGCAGACTCAGCAAATATCGAAGACCCTTTTGCAGATGAGTTCAGGTGGAAAATAAGAGAAACTCTACAAAAATCTAGAAAGACCGAACCAAACATCAGCAAAGACGAGAAAACTGCCCATACCAACCTACAGGACTCCAGTATTAAAATTCTACCAGCGGATAAAGGAAATGCTACAGTCATAATGAATGCTGAAACATACAATCAAAAAATTGACGAAGTTTTGAACAAAGGAAATTATACATCACTTTATAAAGATCCCACATCTGCAATTGAAGGAAGAATCTATCGCGTTCTTAAGAAACATGAACGGTATATTCCTGAGAGGATCCGGACTCAGTTGACGCCACACCATAGCAAAACTCCACACCTTTATGGACTCCCGAAAATACATAAGCAAGACATGTCCTTACGACCTATCACGAATTCCCGGAACTCTCCGATTTCTGAACTTGCCAAATTTCTTCTTCCAATCCTGAGACCATTACAAGGAAATACATCGTCCTGGGTTAAGAACTCGAAACATTTCGTAGAAATTATACGTGAAATAGAAGTACAACCAGACACCATTTTATTAGCTTTGACGTGGAAAGCCTATACACCAACGTTCCAGTTAAGGACTAAAAATCATAAGAAAAAAACTTGAAGAAGACCAAACCTTAGCAGAAAGAACATCTTTACCACCGCACGCCATTATGGACTTGTTGGAAAGTTGTTTGACTAATTCCTATTTTCAAGAAGAGGAAAAATTCTATATCCAGGATGAGGGACTACCGATGGGATCTTCACTCTCACCGGTGGTCGCAAATATTTTCATGGAATGGTTCGAGACGTTTGCAATTGAATCCACATCTAAGAAACCAAACTTATTGCTCAGATACGTAGATGATACTTTTATTATTTGGAGTGGAAACGACGAAGAACTTCGAAACTTCCTTTTTCATCTCAACAATATCAGCCCAACTAATAAACTCACCATGGAGAAAGAAATAGAAAATAAATTACCATTCTTAGATGCCTTGGTTGAAAGAAATGGAAGACAAATTCGAACTTTAGTTTACAGAAAAGCCACGCACACAGGACAATACCTTAATTATTCATCTAATCACTCCAACAACACCAAACAAGGAATTATAAGAAATCTCGTAGATAGAGCCTTAACTCTCTGCAACTCCAACGATAACTTGATGAAAGAGATAGATTACATTAAAAATGATCTGACAGCCAACGGATACCCAGTATATCTAGTGGATAAATTTCTTGAACAACGCAGAAATAGGACAATATCGCCAACGAATGAAGAACGAAAACCAGTATTGAACATCCCATATGTTAAAGGCATTTCAGAAAAAGTTAGAAGGATAGGAAAACGATATAAAATCAACATTGTTTTCAATTCAAATAACTTTCTGAGAAGTTGACTCACTAGGGTTAAACCAACAACTCAAAGAAACATGAAGAACTGTGTATATCAGATACCATGTGAATGTGGCAATTCCTACAAACGAGACAAACGAAACAAAGAGACCTCTTGACGTAAGAATCAAAGAACACCAAAAATGCACACCTCGAAGAGAAACAGAAAGATCTGGTGCCGCCAACCATGCCTGGACTCATGAACACCACATAAAATGGTCTGAAGCTAAAATACTACACCGAGAACAACATTGGAGAAAACGGAAATTCAAAGAAGCCGCGGTTATACATCAGAACCCGAGTTTCTCTTTTAGATATAAGAGAAGTGTGGAAACCACTTCTTAGTAATTGTAAACTAAAACTAAATGCAGCATAAAAAAAATGTGATTTTGCCATAGCAGGATTGACTGCACCCATCTTAGTCATATTCTACTGCATTTACTTTTAGTATAAATAGTCATGTAGCTAAGGAATTTATTTAGTTTCACTTGAAAACGGCTAGAGATAATTACTAGCCGAAACGTCGCGATATTCTACAAAAATAAAGACAATGGAAGTCCAACAGATATCTACTACTTCGCACGTCAATTAGTCATAAAAATATACAATTTTAAATAAAAAATTACTTACATTTTCTTCACTGCGAAAGCTCTAAGCTCAACTTTAAAAACTCAATAACTTCTGGCAAAATACGTGTACACTTTTTTTGGGTTCTAGAATAATATATTTCACAGAAAAGGAGTTTTTATTTTATTTTATTTTTTTTACTATTTCACTGCATGATTTTTAATAGATCTTGTGTAATTTGCAGGAATAAATAAATAAATGGATGTTATATGGTTTGGAATAGGCTTGACGGCCTCAACTAATTTAAAATCTCTTAGACTCAAACCTATTAAGGTAGGTATACACAAGAATAAATCAATTTCGTAATTGCTAGTTGTATATTTAAAATACTCATTATAAGATAATTTGTATATTAGTACAAAAAACCTTAATTTTAATTTTAATATCCCAAAACAGCAAGAAGATAAAAGTTTATTTTAAAAATGGGGCTTCTTTAAATCCATATTTGTTTTAAGATGTATATATACTGCATTCCAATATTATTTTTCCAATTCCATAATTTCTGAAAATGTGTCAAAAAATCATCAATATTTTATTATAAAAGAATACCATAATAAACAAAAAATATGCTTATATTATATGGTGAATATATATATATATATATATATATATATATATATATATATATATGTGATAAAAAGTCTTGCTGCTATTTTAATTGAGTACAATTACAGGTTATTTGAAGCTGATGCCAACAAAAAGTCAATTTAAGGTCAGACATGTTTTCTAAGGAACTTTATTTATTGTCAGATAAGTATTCATTAGTTTTAAATACTGCGAAGTTACAAACTAAGTGTAAACCAATAAGAACTGCGATTAATCATCATGTCAAGGAATTTTTGTTTAGGTTTGGCAGAAAAAGCGAAGTATGTTCAAGAAGCCATCAACGGGAATTTTTGTGAGTGCTTATTAGTAGTACATAAGCGGCCGTAAGCCAGTAGGCTGTATTGGCAAGAGAGTTTATTTATAGTAAGCGTAAGCAGTTAAATTGTCAAGATAAAAAGAAGTAATAATAAAATGTTCTACAGTAAGATGCAGTTGAGCCATTTAGCATCGGGGAATTCCATAATTGAAAATCTCCAGGTCTCGGCCGGGTCCAGAACTACTGGCTTAAAAAGTTCTGGTATATACACCATCAACTGGCTAATCTTATTGGTAATGTTGTTTTAATCCCAATAAAAATGCCATTGTTTCTGACAAAAGGTATTATGTATCTCTTACCAAAGGATCAACATAACACACATGACCCAGCTACGTATAGGCCAATCAATTGTCTTCCCACACTATATAAAGTAATCACCTCCTGCTTGACCCAACGCATCTATGAACATTGTGAACAAAATAATATCATCGCAACTCAATAGAGAGGATGCACCAAGGGAGCAATGGGATGCAAGGAACAACTGATTGTTGACTCTGTCATATGTAACCAAGCCTGTACCAACCGAAGAAACCTGTTTGCTACTTACGTGGATTATAAGAAGGACTTCGGGTCAGTGCCACATGAGTGACTCAAAACTATATTGAGAATGTATAGGGTCGATAATTATTTTGTTTCCTTTTTAGAACATATCATATCAACCTGGAGAACTAGGATCCAATTATAAGTGCCATCTAGTGATACCATCGACACTAATACAATCCCAATGCGAAAGAGAATATTTAAAGGCGATTCACTAAGCCCATTTTGGTTTTGCCTTGCAGTAAACCAGACACGGCTTTAGTATTAGAAATAACAACCATTGGTAGTATGATTGAATCATCTTCTATACATGGATGATCTTAAACTGTTAGCTGCTACCAAAAACCAGCTGGAGCAAAGGCTTAATATTGTGGAGAAGTTCTCCGGGGATATCGGAATGCAGTTTCGACTTGACAAGTGCAGTATTTTGAATATCGTTAAAGGAAATATACAACCGGAAGCATTTGATATGTAGAACGGCAAAACTATAACTGCAATGGAAGCAGAACAAACATACAAATACCTGAATATGAAACAGGCTAAACGAATTGACCATCACACTATGAAGGCTGAATTAACAACCGAATTGGTCCGGAGGGTAAGACAGGTGTTACGAACCAGTATCAAAAGTAGAGATTTGTTTAAGGCGCTTAACACGTACGCATGCTGTGCACTTAACTGTTCGTTTGAAATTGTAAAATAGAGCAGGACGGACATCGAAAACCTGCAAAGGAAAATAAGAGCACACAAACGCCACCCTCTGAGTGCTATTGAACGTACAATGCTTCCAAGACACCATGGAGGAAAAGAATTGGTTGATATTGTTAAGCAGCTCGATCAACGAGTAATAAACTTATTTCCACAGGTTAGCGGACTCTTCTATACTATATCGAGCAATATGCGAGGCAGACGAATCAACGCCGCGACAGCTGAGGGAACGGGATATTGTTTCTCACCATTGAACACACCAAGAGAAGTTACAAGCCTGGGCTACAAAAACGACTTCATGGACGGCATCCAAAGGAGGTCATCCGGGACAATATTGACAACTCATTGTTGAACTACTGGTTGATTTCAGGACTGACGTTTCCGGAACGGACGGCTTCTTGTTAGCTATCCAAGACCCGGTTATTCCGATGAAGAATTATCGGAAGTTTATCATTAGAGATCCCTAAGAAGAAAATGACCATTGTAAATGTGACTGTCTAACATCAGAGCCAATCCAGCACATAACTGGAGGATGCCAAGCGTTTGCCGCAACCGAGTATAAGGAAAGGCATGACTCAGCCGCTAAAATACTCCACCAAGAGTTAGCAGATAAGTTAAAACTATTGCAGATAGGAAAAGTGCCTTATTACAAATCCAATCTGAAGCCTATTCTTGAAAACAATCAGTTCAAGTTATATTGGGACCGAACTGTTCTAACAGATCAAACAATTGCTCATAATGGGTCAGATATTATGCTAACACATAAAATTTCCAGGCGAACTACACTGATTAACATTGTTATATCTAATAACAACAACCTGGGATAAAAATACAATGAGAAGATCGCCAAATACAGAGATCTGGAGGTGCAAATTCGCAGATAGTGAGAAATGAGCAGCGTCCACATGATTCCCATAATACTATCAACAAACTGGAGTGATACCAAAGGACCTCCTACAGAATATCAAGAGAGTGGGCCTTAATGAGTATCTGTATAAGAGGATTCAGAAAGTTTGTAGGAGGTCACCTAGGACTCAATATCATGGAAAGGGTCCCCACAGAGCTTCACACTCGTATACCTGCTATGAATCAATAATTCATGGAGGGGGTGCGAAGCCGTTTGGCTTGTAAATCTGATAAAAGTGTTCTTAGTACTGAAAGTAGTAATACAGAGTGTTGCGATTTACGAACACAGGACAGATACCGTTACATTATAATGGTTACAATACCTATTTAAACTTATATTCGCGAGCAGGTTGGTTGCTTGATTTCAATTGTGGCGCTTTGTGTTTTCGTAAAAAGTTAGTCACGAAATGGAAAGATTTATATTAAATAAGCCAGTCGATAGTTTAAGTCATAGTAATGAAGCCTTGACAAGTGGCGGGGAAATATAAGACGGAAATACCGCAAATACGATTATAGATATTTGTACTTGAAGAAAGATCGCAGTGTGTGCTCTGTTTGAAAATACAAGCGCCCTAGAGTTTACTCCCAAGTAAGCTAAAGCGACATCTCGAGACCATTCACCCTACCATGATTGAAAAATTTCGAGAATTTTTTAATAGGAAGTTGCAGAATTTACAAAAACAAAAAAGTGTTCACTCAACAAGTTTCAGTACCTAGCAATGCACTGCTAACATCTTTGAAGGTGGCATACAAGGTGACGAAGTGCAAAAAACTTCACATCGTTGCAGAAGAACTTATTTTATCTCCTGCTCTCGATATGATTAATATTATAGTATGAGAATTGGTGGGAAAACTAATTACAAACGTACCTTTATCTAACAACACTATTAGTCGAAGAATCCATCACCAAAGGCAAGGGTTTTGATCTGCAACTTGATGAAGCTACTAACACCATCTTATTTTTTACATACGTTTTCTGGATGGTAATATTATTGTTGAAGACCTGCTGCAAAAGCAACATCGAAGGCGCAAAAGCTTAAGACTTTTTTGAAGTTCTTGACAAGTTTATAACAAAAAATAATTTAGATTGGGAAAAGTGTATCGGTGTATGTATTGATGGCGCTCAATCAATGTCTGATCGCTATGGAGGATTGCAAGCACTTATTTGCAGTAAATCACTGCATGTTATGTGGACCCATTGCATCATACATAAGGAAACACTTGGGTTGAAGTTGATTAGCTGTGAATCGAATTTAATATTGGAACATATCATAAAAACTAGATCGCTTAACGCCAGACTATTCGAAAAACTTTGCATGGACATGGGTGCTAAACAGACAGCCCTGCTATATTACTACAGTTCACGATGGCTTTCACGTAGAAATGTCTTATCCCATGCATTCCAGTTATTTCAATAAATTCACACTTTTCTGGAAGAAGAAGGTCATGCAAACTCCAGATACTTTTCCGAACCACACTTTTTACTAAAACTGGCATATTTATGCTATATATTTGACAAACAAGAAAAAATTCGTAAAGAGTAAAATGATAGGAATATGACGTTTTTTTGAAACAATTTTGATACATACCCCCCATTTCGAGGTCGTAGAACACGATTCTGACCTCGGTTTTCCATAATTTTTTCTCAATTTTGCGGAAAACAGAGAAAATAATTTTTCACTTTAGGTTCAATTTTTTGCACTAAATCGTTAAACTTTTGTTATAACAACGAATTCCACAGTGATAAAAGCTTCTGCATTATACAAAAATTCAAAAATATGCACTTTTTTTTTATCGAAAAAATCCAAAAAATTATCAAGACAAAAATCACAACAAAATCAAAAGAAAACGGCCGGCACCAACAAATAATAGTCTGTTGAAGTCGGCGATGTTGTCAGATTGCAAAAACGATTTCTTTAAATATTCTTCTCTTTCTGTTTGAATTGGAAAGAAAAGGTTCCAAAAAGAATTTTTTGCTTTCCTTTGATTATTGCGTACTATTAATTACTCTTATGTCTATGAGTAGTGAACATAACCCGATTCGCTCGATCCCCCCACTCCTCGACCTTGACCTTGACCTTGCTTCACCCCTCTTTGGCCCCGCCCACATGTCCTTGTCACTGACCTTGAAAGTGCACGTGTGCTTTGGCCTTGGCCTTGTGTTCAAGGTTGTGTGTGTGACCTTGACCTTGACCTTGGTCGAGACGACCTTGACTTTGTTGAAGGTCATCTTGGGTGTGTGACCTTGAAGTAGTTATTTGTGCATTGTAATAGTGTGGGATGATCTTGAAATGATTTTGACCTTGCAAATTGTTCTATAAATTGTGTGAGTCTACTTGCATTCATTCAGTGTGAAATGTCAGATACGGAACTATCTAAAGAAAAAATTATAGAGCAAGTCGGCAGAGTAATTTGTTTATATCAGAATAATTTAAAAAGTTTGTGTGATTTTGAAGAGAAGGATCTAGCATTTTTTCCTCTCGAATATTTAAAAACTTGCGTTGATACGCTGAGTTTACGGCAAATTTGGGATAAGCTGCCAGCGTCATATCGGTGTAACAAGGAACTACAGTTAAGCTTACCCTGTTACATTCACTATGAACAAATATATCGTCATCATATAGATGGGCCACCACCAGCAATAAAAAAGTGTCGTGAATGTAAAAATGAGTGAATAATATGAATAGTGCTTTGCAAGAGACAGTAAAAAAATTGGGCTATGAATTCACTGAAACGGCTAGTAATTATTTCAATGATGCAATGAAAAGTCGAGCAGAATGGGCGTCGCGCTATTGTGATTTGGCTTATGAATATGAAAAGGCTGCGAATGCATGTCGTAAATATTGCAGCAAAACAATAAATTTACAAGACTTTGTTCGTGAGATAAAAAAGTTGGGGTTTAGTGACTGTTTGGAAAAACTGATTAGGTTCATTGCAGATCCGGTTGTGTTAGATGAAATTAGAGTGTAGGACTTAAGTTTAACGTAGTAGTAGTTAATATGGAAAGTTTAGTGCGAGAAATGTACGAGGAATTTCTAATTTCTGCAGCCTGTTCGGAATTTTACGCATATGAAATGCAAGATTCGGAGGCTCAGGACTTTAGTGTATTTTTTAAGTATATGGACCATGCCGAAGTGTGTCTTTTAGCTAGTATAGTTTGTAAGAATTTTCTTAGAAATAAAAATAAACAATTATTATTGAACAAATTAAGGAAATTAGGTTTAGGTGATAATGTTAAACGCATAGAAGAATGGCAGAAAAAAATCAATGAATAAAGTACATAAAATGTAGTTATTTGTTTCATTATATTTTGTCCTTGAAGTTATCCTTATACCAATTTAAATGTGTGACGTCATTTGACCTTGAATACTCCTCCCACTATTTCTATTATTTAAGCTACCCCCACCATTGTTACAATTCGACCTTGAAACCCCGCTATAAAGGTTCGTGGGAGAAGAAGTGACTTCAAACAGTCGCAGATATCAGTGGCATAAACATCAAATATTGTGTTCGTGTAGTGTTCTGAAAGTGCTTTTATATTCACGGTAATTTTTGGATTTATATACCATTTTTTTCAATAATGAGTATTGCAAAAGAAACTCTAGATGAAATTAATGAAATGTTTAGCAAAGATTTCGAGGTTTTAGAGAAAAAAAAGCTTACCGAAATGATTGTTGGCAAAGTGTATAAAATTGTAAAGATGGTTTCAATGACTACACGATTTGGTAAAACTCTTTTAGTGGCTTTACACGATGACGGTGATAATAGCACATTTGAGACTTTTTTACCAAAACGTGTGGCCGAAACACTATCTGACGATATTGTAGATATTATGAGTAAAACTAAAGATAAATACACTCTAACTTATTTGGGGCAGGGCACTAGAGTTTTTGGAAACAATACTCGAACATTATTACGTTTTGGCTCATTGGAGTAAATTGTATGTAAATTGTTTGAAAAAAAGGATGTAATTAAATTTAAAATATAGTTGCACATGTCAGAATACTTACGCGTGTTCATTATTTCTGTTAAAGATGTCTGCTGATGCGACGACGACGACGACGACCGCCAACGAATGTGTAGATAGATACATATTTTGGTTGGGGAGAGAATTAAGAAATAGGGCTCACGATATGTTAGATAGCGTAAATGATTGGTCGCATATTGATGTAACCAAAGATCAATATAAGAACGAGATCAGGGATACAATCAATTTTATGGCTGGGGCACACTTGTGCGACAAATTTTTATATGGTTCCATAGACATGGATACATTTTGTGCTGAAATGGTTGAAGAAGAATTAAAAGAATACCTCGTCAATATTCCACATTTACCAGGTGAGCTTGCTGCAAAATATGAATTGGTATCTGCAACAGCAACAGCCCAAGACGTTGACGATCGAAATAGTGTCGGATGGGATAGAATTTTGAGCAACGAAAACGAAGACATGGAAAACTAATTTTTTATAATTTTTGTATTTGTGCAATTAAATAACTGTAAATAAATATCTGTTACAATCACAGTTTTATTTTATTTCTTTTATAAACATACCAACCCAGTAGATCATAGTCAGTGTTTCTTTTTCTCAGCTGAAATATTTAATATAAGTAGGGCAAATAAAAATAAAATAGTTTAGTAAAGATTGAAAATGAGTCGAGGAAACAACACAATTGATAAATTTGGTCGTCAGAAATATAATGAAAAATATCATATATTATCTGGGTCACAAGGGATTGGTTTTAAACTTACAGCGGATGGGCAGTATGATATGGGTGGAAAAATCATAACCAACTTAGGCGAACCTAAAGATGATGACGATGCTGTGACAAAACACTTTGTTAATAGAAAGTTTTACAATTTTGCAGTTGTAATATGTGACATATTTAACAAGGATGTCCTCCCCATGATATACAAAAATAATAGTGAGCTTAAAACAAAAATTGAAGTTATGCAGAAAATACTCTATCATCAGCCTTTAAATGACTCATTAAGCGCACTGTCGTACGACTCGACTTCAAAAAAAATCTAAAAAAAGCAGGTTAAAGAATAGGAGAACGCACTCCGAGTGGCATAGCCTTGAAGATAACGTCGTAGTCGTCGGTGAATTGGACCTTCCCTCCAAGAATATTGAAATGTTATTTATGTGTATGATGTTTTATTGTCATTGTTTTTAATAATGAAGATTGAAATAAAAAACTTTATTTTACAATATATTGTTTATTTATTTTACATTTTAAATAAAAAATATAGTCATACAATATGTTATTTAAACAATATTAGCTTTATCTATCCAAGAGTTGAAGTGGTTGGGAAATCCTAGCCATTTGACAAATAATTGTTCGATGTGATTTTTCTTGCGTTGTCTAAGGACCTTTTCTACTAGATAAACGTCAGGATTGCTTGTTTTTTGTAGTTCTGATTCGTAAAAACACCCTCTTATAGGCTGACCTTCTAACGATTCCAACAAGTAAGTAGGTGGATTTGTAACGTTAACTTTTACAACTTTAAACAATTCGGTTGACCAAGAGGGCGTATATCCTTTCTCGAATAAGCTTTTGTACTTGCTAATACGCACAATGTCACCCATGGAAAACTTAAATTTTTTAGGTACAATTTTTAAATAATCATATGCTTTAATATGTGTTTTTTCTTGCACGTCTGCAGGCTTCATTCCAATGGTGCGATGTTTCGAATGGTTATAGGTTTTTGTTACTGCCGATAATATATGTATCCATTTGTAAGATCCTCTTGTCGAGAATTGTTTATATAAATTATTTTTTAAAGTCCTTATGACTCGCTCAACAATTGCAGCTTTCTTTGTGCTGTAAGTGGAATAATGATTTATATTATATTTTTTCATCAGGGCTTGAAAGTTTGTATTATAGAACTCCTTTCCTTGATCACTTTGCAGATTTGTTGGTGTATATGATGCCTCTTCAATGATGCTTTTCATCGCATTAGTAACTTCTATACCAGTCTTGTTTTTTATGGCTTTGGTATAGACAAATTTCGAGTAACAATTTATACAGACCAAAATATAACGATAACCATCGTTTTCATCAGCATACTGTTGCATTTCAGCCAAATCAATTTGCCACAAATCTCTGTATCCTTTTATTATCGTGCGCCGTCTTACAAAATTTTTTCTAGCCGTTCTATGTAGTTCATTAACAATCTTGATTTTTTCTAGACTGGGCTCCATATTATTAGTAATACTAAAGGTTTCAGATCGAAGGAAGAACTGAATAATATCATTAAATATTGAGCTTAATATATTATATCTTCTTCTCGTAATTTCTCTATGATTGACATAATTTCATTTTCGTGTCCAGTGTGACCGGCCATTTTGGAACTCCACAACAAACGTAAACGATCCACCAACTCTTTAGCTTTGTTCCAGTAGACATATTGAAATTTTTTCGAAGATAATTTCTTTTTTGTGGGTAACTGTAGTTTTTCCGAGAGATTTTTTCTTGTAATAGTACCACCTAATTTTGTGCCCATTATCAGAGGTTTAATAATTCGTAAATATTTGTTCCATCTGGTCTCCCGTAAACCATCACTTTTTTTAAAATTGTTGTAGACAGCATTCGTTGATTCCAAAATTTCCTTGTACGTTGAAAGTACATTATCACTTAATTGTTGTTGTTCCTTGCCTACACTTGGGGGTGTTTTAAGAAATAACAAATCATAAAGTGCCGGTGATCCACCATATTCTGCAATATTTTTCCCTTTTTTGTATAAGACAATATTTCCATTTCGAAAACGCACCTCTAAATTACCAATAAAATTTTTGTTATGATCTGTTTTTGAACCAAAACGTACACCATATACAGTATCGTATAGAGATGGTTTCTAACGTAATCCTTTCAGGTGTGCGTTTAAAGTATCGGAAGTTGTGGTGTCAGCGGATGCGAGAGATGTATTAGTTGATGTCGAGGGTGTATCAAACACCGATTGGCTAATATCTTCTTTTGAAATGCGATGCTGCTGCTGCTGCTGCTGCTGAATAGGTGTGGAGGTTTGAAAGGAATGTGTAGGTTGGGGAAAACCTGATATTTGAGTCGACTGCACTGATGTACTGAGACTATGTGACTTTGTAGCTGGATAATGTTGTTGCTGTTGTTGTTGCTGCTGCTGCTGCTGCTGACGTTGCTTAACCACATCAGATATAGTTGTCAAGGGCTTAGAAATGGGTTCGTAAAACTTTTCCAATTCCACAACATTAAACTCTTTAGCCGCTTTAATTTGTTTAAATTTTTTTCTGACGGCATTGGTAGCTTCCACTAGTTTACGTTTTAAGTCGATCGCGTTATTCATGATGTTAACAAAGGACGTTTCAACAATCAAATGAGCGTTTTCTCTTATTATTACAGTAATATATAGCTATCAAATCCTTTGCGGTATCTTCCCGATTTCACATCACTGTCTTTATCAATTACTAAAAATCCATACTTATTATCCCAACATTTTGAGCACATTTCTTGAAATTGAGTAAAAGTTAGATCCGGTGAAACGTGGTCGGAAAATATGTGTTTCATATTCAACTCATCTTGTTTAAACATAATAATAAAATTGGCGTTGTCTCGCACAAGCTGTTTAGGCACTCGCGAATATGTTTGCGCTAGGTAAAAGGAGTCGATATTTTTATGACGTCCCATGCTAAAGTACGATCTTATAACATCTTGTTTTTCACATATAACATCATCAAAGATAAATATAGAGTTTGGTTTTGCATCGGACGGTTCCACAATATTACTGGAATCACTAAAGGCATAGTAGCCTAAACCTTTGATGGGCGCTAAAATTTTCCTTAAATACTCATATTTCGGTTGATACAGAGATTTCGAGTAAATATAGACATTTTCGAAACGTAGCCCAAGGGGGTGTGTAAGCAGCGAAATCATGACATTAGTTTTTCCACAATTGGATGGGCCAATTAACAGGCCGCGAATAGAGGAAGGAAGTAAAGGACCGTGTCTCTTCATTATCTTCTTTTCAAATCCAAGTCCGACTTTTTCATCGAGATTGTCAAAAGGAAGTTTTTGTTTAAGATCGATAACGCGCATCTTAGGAAAATTTGATATTTTATAGGCAATTTTTCACAAAAACTGTCATTCAGATGCCGAGCGTCAAACGAAGTGGACGGTCTCACGTTTCCAACAAAACTGGATACGGTATTGTGAATTCGTTAATAAATAAATTACCATTCGAGGTACACATTCCTGGTTATCAATATTGCGGACCCGGAACAAAAGTAATAAAACGTGTAACAAGAGGTGATCCAGGCATTAATCCTTTGGATGCTGCATGCAAAAAACACGATTTAGCCTATTTACATAATAAAGACAACATAAGTGCGAGACATCGAGCGGATTACGAGCTCGAACAAAGTGCTTGGAATAGAGTAAAATCGAAAGATTCCAGTTTAGGTGAAAAAACAGCAGCTTGGTTAGTTACAAACATTATGAAAGGAAAACAACGTTTTGGTATGGGTGTACCATCATCATTATCAGCAAAAAAAACATCTAGTAAAGGCACGCGTCATACAAAAAGGAAAGGTGTTAATAAAAATCGACATGTTCGGAAAGCCAGTTTCGGAACAGCTATTCGACAAGCAGTTCAAAGGGAATTATTAAAAGCCGGAAGTAAAAATGTGTTGGAAAAAAATGTCATGAATGCATCTAAAATAGCTCTGTCGGCAGCACGTAGATCGGTAAAAGCGGCAGGTGGCAAAAGGAAGGTTCGTACACCGAGAATAATACCGATTCCTAAAACTGGTGGAATATTACCATTAATACCAATTTTTGCCGGGTTATCAGCTTTGGGTTCATTAGCCGGTGGGGCAGCGGGAATTGTGCGAGCCATAAAAGCAGTAAAAAAAAGCAGCGAAGATAAAACCGGTGCCGGCCTGTATTTAAAATCGAAAGGAAATGGTTTGTTTCTAAAGCCATATCGTAAAGGTATGGGATTATTTTTAAATCGTAGATCAAAAAACTAATTGAATCCCTACCTCGAAGACCACTATCTAACATCGATATAGAAAAATATGCCAAAAAGAAAAGAATAGGACACTTTCGAGGCGTTTATATGAGTGATTTATTACCTAGACAAGGTCCTCGACGTTACGAAGCAGCAATAGTGAATTTGGATAGTACGCGTGGTGCAGGGACTCATTGGGTAGCTTATAGAAAAAATAATTCTAAAGTAACATATTATGACAGCTTCGGCGATTTACCCCCACCGATCGAATTGGTACGATATCTACAAACGGGATCGGAACCATCAAAAATTATTTACTATACATACGATCGTCAGCAGGATTTTGGAACAGTCTGGTGTGGACATTTGTGCTTAAAGTTTCTTGTCGAATCATCAGCGTAAAAGATGTCATCATCATCATCGTCACCATTAACACCGCAAATGGATCGCAATAACTATACTAAAATGTTGCAATCACTGAAAGCATTTCATCTAGCCGGTGGATTAAGGAAAATGACCGCGAAACAGTTAGAAAACATGCCCAAGGAAGTAATGATTGCATTAGCCCCAAATGAAATTCCATTCGTTTGGGAAAAGTTGCCCGAGCACCTTAAAAGCGATATCGATATATTAAAATATCAGTGCGGTTGCAAACATTATTTCAGCAGCAGCAGCAATTTAAACGAGGTTACGTCTGATGAGGATCTTACAGCTAGAAAAATATTTTGTTGTTATTGCAAAATCAGCGATGTGCGCATAAAAGCAGAAAATAGCATAAAAACATCACTATCTAATGCAGTGAGAAAAGGTGTGAAGATGAATCTTTTTAAATGTTGCCGCTATGAATAAAACCGAGATGTGTGATGTTTTAATGGTTAGTCATGTCTTATACGTTCACACTAACAGGACACTCGAGCGTCTTAAGCGCCGATTTTTATCCACCAGTCGAATTAAATAGAGAAAACAAATATGGTCTGGCATTGCTGGGATTTTACACATACAATTCAATTTTTAATGTGGACGAAAGCAACAATAAGTTTGCCTACATGAAGGAGGGTTACACCACCGAGCCGATACAATTGCAGATTCCACCTGGGGCCTATGAAATAGATGAGATAGGTAAAGCTATGTTGGAGGCTTTGAGGATTTCAACTGAAGAAAAGAACGATGGAATCTTTTACTTGGTCGCTAATAATAATACGCTGAAATGTGAACTGAAATCCCAATATACTATAGATTTCCGGGGAGAGGCGAGTATCGGTAAAATGTTAGGATTTAATCATACAGTGTTAAAAAGAGACAAAAAGCACGAATCAACCGAGATGGTGGAAATAATGAAAGTACGCATCATACGCGTAGATTGTAATATAATTTCCGGAGCATATATGAATTCGGTGGAAGGTCATACCTTGTTCGAATTCGATATCGACGTGGAGCCCGGTTACAAAATCAGTAAAGAACCACAAAATAATATTTATATGCCGTTAATGCCGGCAGGACGTCAGTTTATCGACAACATTACTCTTCGCATCTTGGACGATAGCGGTGATCTAATCAATTTTCAAGGCGAGAAAATAATCGTGAAATTGGAACTGAAGAAACTTTCATAGAAATGGGTTTTTGCTTCAATCGTCAATTGTGTGTGCTGTCGACTAAGATGGGGGAACCGCCGAAACATAATAAAAGTAAAAGAAGAGTTAACGTCAAGGTTAGTCGTCGTCCAGACGTTAGATCACAAACATCTCAACAGTTATCTGCCGAAGACTATAAATTTTTAAAATCAATCGGTCTTAAAGTGCGAAAATGATTTCCACCACCAGCGATAAAATAGAGGTTTTCTCCGAGCCCATCTTGGACAATTCCATTATTAGTCTAGAAGAGCATACGTATAAACCATACGGATCTCCATCATTCAACAATTCGGATGAAGTCCGTATCCCAATTAATTTTCAAGATATTATACTGGATATCGCCGAAAGTTACATATATATCGAAGGAAAATTTAAACCCATAGACGCAACGAAAAGATGTTTTTTATCAAATAATGCCCTCGCATTTTTGTTCGATAAAATTCGCTACGAGATGGGAGGTGAGCAGGTCGCCGTGGTTCGTAAACCTGGAGTTACGACGACATTAAAAACCATGGTTTCATTCGGAAGTTTGCAACAAAGATCTCTCATGACGTGCGGATGGGGTCTCGACGAAGCAAACCAAGATATCGTAGACACGGCAAGTAACGTATTCTCCGGGAAATTACCCTTAAAATATCTTATGGGATTCGCCGAAGATTACGCAAAAGGTGTTTTCAACGTAAAACAAGAGCTTATTATGATTATAGCTCGCACTTTTACCAATTGTTACGTCGGCGAAGTAGAGGCAGAAATTAGTATCGACAAAATCGAATGGAAAATTCGTCACATCATTCCAGACGACAAGCAAAAATTGAAAATACTGTCTCGCATTAATAAAGGAGGAAACAATGCCAGTATTCAAATGGCATATCGTAAATGGGATCTGTACGAATTACCAGCTTTAAGGCAAACATCTTCCGACGTGTGGGCCTTGAGAACGAGTACAAGTCTGGAAAGACCGCGCTATATAATCGTCGGGTTTCAAGACAGCAATAATTGCGACAAGAAAGAAAAAAACGCAACCCAGTTTACCCACGCCGACGTATGCGACATTAGACTGTATCTGAATTCAACCGTTTATCCATACGAAAGATGGAATTTAGATTTCGCCAAGAAACTGTACGCAGCAGCCTATTACAATTACGAAAACTTCCAAAGCAGCTACTACGGGCGCGAGATAAACGATCCGATGATAACGTTCGCGGAATATATGAAAAACCCCGTTTTTATTATCAATTGCAGTCATCAACCAGAGGCGATTAACTCATCGACAGTGGATGTAAAATTGGAGTTCCAAACGAGAAAGATTAAATTCCCCAAAGACACTAAAGTGTACGCATTAGTTATTCACGACTCATTTTTTAGTTATAATGTATTAAACGGTTCGGTGACCAATAAATCTATATTTTAATGTATCTATTATATGTAACACAAAATAATGTTCTTGAATCAATAAATTTGTAATGAGTGACGTAGTAGTTTTATATTTATTTGAAACCCAACCAAAAAAAAAGCTGGCGGAAAAGCCCACTCTTTAAGAAAAGAGTACGGGAATTTAGAAAATGGTGGTTTATTAAGTGGAAAAAAGAGCTTAAATAACACAAGAAAAAATTTTTAAGGCAAAATATGAAAACAACGATTTAGAAAATTTGTAGGAAAGTAACGGTTAGGAATAGGGAAAAAAGTTATAAGAAAAAATTATAGAGGAAATCGAGTACTATAAGCAAGCATTTTTCTCGATAGTAAAAACGTAAAAAAAATTTTTTTCAAAAAAAAATTGAAAAATGGTGAATGCGCGCCAAAGTTGAAGTTTTGGAGCAAAATGATATTGGGAAATTAGAAAGAGAATTTTTTTCTACATATGGTAGTACTTTTCAAAATTCGGAAAGATGAAATTTTAAGAAAAGGGTTATAGTAAGTTAGTAATTTGGATTTTTTAAAGCGCTGTAGCTCGGGAACCGTTCAAGATAGAAAAAAAATAAAAGCACTTTGATAGCCCTGAATTTTGAGGAGAATGCGATGGTGTAAAAAAAATTATAATTTTTTTTTTTTTTGAAAATGCTGAATACGCGCTAAAGTTGAAGATTTAGAGAAAAACGGTATTGGGAAATTAAAGAGAGAATTTTTTTCTACATATTGTAGTATTTTTGAAAATTCGAAAAAATGAAATTTGAAAAAAAGGGTTATAGAAAGTTAGTAATTTGAATTATTTAAAGCGCTGTAGCTCGGGAACCATTCAAGATAGAGAAAAAATAAAAGCACTTTAATTACCTAGAATTTTGAGTAGAATACAATGGTGAAAAAAAAATTTGGAAAATCTTAAAAATGACAAAAAATTTAGATGAAAAAATTGAAATTCTCGAGTAAGGAGGCTAGGGCCGCCGAACGGGAGTATGTGGAAGTTGTAGGGGAGGTTTTTTTTTTTTTTCTAAGTCAACCACCACCTCCCCCACCCTCCCAACCGCGGAGGGAAAAAAAATCGATTTTTGATGGTTTCAGAGCGATTGCGCGGCTCCTTCGCCATTTTCTCGCAATTTTTGAGGTATCGATTTTTTTATTTGCGGTGACAGAAGTTCGGAAATTTTTTTTTTGGATTCTAGAGAAAATTTCCCACAATATATGTATTTTTCCAATTTTTTATCGTCAACCGTTACGACGCCAGAGCCCATCCAAAATGCGATAAAAAAAATTTTTTTATATTAGCGAATCGGGAAAAATAGTGTTATATACTTCAACTCTTCCTTATTACGATTCCGTCAAAACATTTTCAAAATTTTCCTTACCTTGCCTGAAAATAATTAAAATATATGCATAATTTGCATTTTTTGTAAATATGTAGCAAAGTAATGGTTAGAAATATCAAAAAAATTTATTTGAAAAAAATGTAGAGAAAGTCTAGTACTATATGCTAGAAAAATGGAGGGGGGTAGTTTGTGTCCATAACAGAGATACGGTGAGTTATAAAATCATATTATTCTCAAACTTATATAATGCATATATGCACTCCACCTTACCCCCTCCAACTTTTTGAATGTATATAGAGGCCGGTATTAGAATTATTTCATCATTACACATTCGATCGGCAAGATGGAAGATATACCAAAAAGGATCATTGGCATTGTCAGGCCATTCGTGCCCGGCAAAATATGCAAGTGTGAGGAGTGCGGGGGTACCGCACCAGGAGCGGCACCTTCGGCACCGCCTGCAACGCCGACACCACCAGCGACGACGACGGTGCCGCCAATGAGAAGACCAAGGGCTGCACCTAGGTCGGTGTTAATATCGTTGGGTATTACTCCACGGTAGGCACCCCACCCTCCCCCCAGGCCCTTTTAGGGCCACAAAAACGGTCCTTTTCAGGACCACATTATATTTTGATCGTAGTTTAGTAATCGTCACTTATGGGGCGAGATATTCGTTTAACGACGATTTGTCTCGTAGCTTAAGTGCCAAGTTATATGCTTGAGAACCTATGAAAATGTTAACAGTTCTCAAACAAGGTTTCTATTATTTTTTTTTTGTAATGTATTCTTCACAAAATATTAAGAATAAGTCTTATTGTCTAAACAAATCTAATTCCTTATTTAAAGTTTTTGAAAAAATCAATAATTCTATAAGCTCTCACCAATACATAACATTTAGAATCCGTTGGTGGGGTGGGGGTAGTTCTATATATATGAGACTGGGCCAGTTACACAGTCATATATTCATCAACCCTCATACGATGAACATGGAGGAAGAAAGACCCGCCAGCCGAGGCTCATCCATCTTTAGTGATGACACCGTAGCCGACAACGTTGGAGACCTGCAAGTCTTCGACGACGACGACGAGGTGGATTTTGAAATTGACGTCCTACGTTGGGACGACTTGGATGAGCCGATTCCGCTAGTATATGACCATGATCCGGGTCTAGTGGAATTAGACGATGCGGGCGATTGGGTCTTACAAAGACTCGAAACTCCGTCGCCGCAGCCAGAGCCGGACTCGACGGAAGATGCGGTGCTGGAAATTCCAGCATCACCAACACCCGACGACCCACAAGGCCCCTGCGATTCGTCAAGCTGGTGGTCGACCAGCGAGGATGGGGCACCATAAGCCCCACACTCTCCCTGGCCCTTTTTAAGGGCACACAACAACGGTCCTTTTCAGGACCACAAAATACTTTGATCGTAGTTTTAGTACATATTAGTACTTTGTTACTAATATTGTATGTATAGAATATACAATATTAGATACAAAGTATTAAAACTTTAAGTGCTGGTGGAACCCAGCTAAATCGTTCGTTCGTATTTGAGACCACAAACAACTTTTGGTCTCAATACGTAATACGACATTTGTTTTCACCCCCCACCATTAATTTGTCTCTATATATACGACCGCCAATACTTATTACAATCATTTTAGTTCAACATGTCAGCGACTCAACAACAACAACAACCCATCCAATGCCCTGTGGTAGATTCTACCACAGAGAATTGTTTGGAGTGGGAGCCGAACGATCCTAGATGGGATGAACTTTGGCGGTTCATCATCGCATATACAGAGGACAACACCACCACCCCCGCTGATGATGACGGGCCGTGCGACTCCACAACTCAATAAAAGAGTCGCATGTTTTACAACCAAACGGTCCTTTTCAGGACCACAAAATAATTTGATCGTAGTTTTAGTTGGTTATAATACTTTGTAACCAATATTTTATGTTTTTTTTCATAAAAACATACAATATTGAGATACAAAGTATTAGAAGTTCTGGCGACAGAACCTTAACTTCATAAACCGAACCATGTTTTAGCATACCTGTAAATATTATCAGAAAATATTTACAACTATTGCTATTGCGTAGTTTTAGTGGATTATTCACTCTTTTTTTTTATTACCTAATATTATGTGGGACAGGGCCTATATGAAATAACACACAAAAATAAATTTTCAAGTCATTTTTATTCTCATTATAAAATATAAAAAATTTGATCAAACACTTTTTTATTAACTACAATATATATATATATATATATATATATATATATATATATATATATATATATTTACAAACTTAATACTATAAATTAAAAGCTAATATCTACAACTACCTAACACCTACTACATAATTTATTAAAGTCCTCTAATTGTCTTTTTAACCGCGCAGATTTCACCTTTTTTATCTCTAATTGTTTTTCAAGTTCTATAATGTCACTGTCACACTCGTCCACTTCTTTCACTAAGCGTTTTTTCATGGCATAAATGTCGGTCAATTTGGTCTTCTGAGAGTTGGTGAAGTCTTCGACCCACTCCGGTTGTGATGGCTCGGAAGAAGACGCGGTTTTATTTGGTGAAGACGATGACGACGACGACGACGACGAAGCAGCGGAAACTTCATCGCCTTCAAAACAACGCTTAAACCGCTTCTTCATGGGTTTCCGGCACCCCAATATCGGCGACAGTGGCGCTGGCGCTGGGGAAGACTTCACCTCCGACACTATTTCATTCTCTACGCTGGCCGGTGTTGGTGGCGTTGGTGGTGTTGGTCCATCGGGGCCTTCTATGACTTCCACTTCTACTGACAATGGCTCTTTTGGTGCTGTTTTTAGGAAGTCGGGTAATGGAACAGGGGTGGAGGGACGCTTAAAGTTAAACTTTTTCTTCTTCCCTTGTCCCACACCTTTAATCGCCGAATAAAATGTTTTTTTATCGGCGATTTCCGACTTCCGCATAGTCAAGAGCTTTTTCAGTTTCGAAGCTTTCGGAGAAGATTCCCTAGGCCGCGATGCTTTTCGCACAACCACATCACTAATCACATTTATCTTTGGCTCCTTCTCCTCCATCCAGCATTCCAGGAATTGCGCTGCCGACTGAACTAACTCTTCGTCGCGACCATCGTTGAGGGCTCGGTCTTCGGCATCTTCATGCTCCACGCCATTCCAGTTCTCGAACACCCCCGGACTTAACACTTCTAAACCACTCATGTTATCCAGCATGCCTTGCTGTGAACCGCAGCTCACGTCAAGAGCATCTAAAAGAGACCGTACACTAGACATTTTCGATATTCAAACTCACACAATTAACTTTTTCTTAGCACTGTACTGTTTGCTGTTCTGACGAACTGTGAAGAGCTCGAGCCAGCAAGTCTGCTTTTATGCCCATTTCCCCCACTACACCGCCTTTATTCCTTTTGTTCGATGCAATAAGTATAATATTTAAACTTGTCAGATGCAAGGCCAAGGCCAAGGCCGACGTAACCGGCAATACCAGGGTCGTTTTCAGGGCTGTAATTTTCATGGATTTTTTTTTTGTCCCTGTCAAGGTTATTTTAAAGAAGCATATAAATATAGTACTAAACTTGTTAGATGCGAGGCCAAGGCCAAGGTCAAAGTACCCGTCAATGTCAGGGTCGTTTTCGAGGTTGTAATTTTCAAGGATTTTTTTTTTTGGTCCTGTCAAGGTTATTTTAAAAAGTAATACATAATTAGAGTACCGCGATTGAAAAGTACAACATATTCAAACATCATGTTGCCAACCGATGAACAACCTAGTGAAGCAGCCAAAACATACAGTCATATACCAAAAGCTTTTTATTTAACTTGTCATCATTGTAAAAGACTAGGTATCTGCTGGCGAAATGATCTTACGTACGACTTCAACTACATTGACCTTTTCAGGGTTAAATTTGTACAATGCGGCTTTTGTGGACTAGTTTACTACCAGTTCAAGGACATTAATGAACGTGCCATCCAGAGAAGAAATTGGGTCATAGAAGAAGCTTACCTGTACAGAAGAAATTAACATGTATTTTATTTCTTAATTTTTAATTTTTTTGTTTGTTATTTTTTTTAATAATAAAAAGTAAACTCAATCTTTTGTTATATTTTAATTTTTTTTTTCAATAAAACAATAGTAAAATGAATCTGTATGTGTATTTATTAAACATCACCTAAAATACGTTTTGCAATCCATATTTTTCTGCAGAGTCCGTTTATTAATGAAATAGAACCATATATTAGGGTGAAATCTAATGGTTTCAAATCAGTCTCACATAACAATGTCAGAAGTAAACACTATTGATAAGTTCGGTCGCAAAAGAAAATTTAAGGATTTTAACTTTATGCGAGGTCCTTCAGGAATAGGTTTTAAACTTACACCTAATGGAGATTACGACATGGGAAGCAAAAGATTGTGCTATTTAGCAGAACCTCTTGAAGGAGACGATGCGACCACACGAAATTATGTTGATAATAACCTTGCTCAGTGTGTGCAAGATACGCAGAAAGCTTTACATGACTCAACAATTGTTATTAAAGATATATTCAGAAACCAACTTGAAGGTTACGTACGCAAGAAATTAATTGAAACCGGTCAAGAACTTAGAGGATACATTGATGATACTGTTATTGCAATATATGAACTTAGGCAAGACGAACTGCGTGATGAACTTAACTCTAGAATGTTGAAAATTGAAAAGACTATGGAGGATCTTGTCAGCAAACCTGTTTCACATTAAACATTTACTCGTAGACCTGTGCGTTTAATTTACTATTAGACAAATTTTTCAACAATAACTTTTACAGTTTGTTATTTGTCGACACTTCATTATATTTATAATTTTAAAATAAAGGTTCAATAAAAAAAAGCAATCAAGTAATGAATACATGTTTTTTATTTAAAAAAAAAAAAAAAAAAAAAAAAATTACAATACTATCGTTACATATTAATGTTGTATGTTTAATAGAAATAATAAAAACAATACAAATAATGAAATATGGATTTTCCAGATTACGTGCTGTCCTGACTTAGAAATGATTCCAACACGGTGACTAAATTTGCTAAGTTTTCTTCCGGGTCTGTTTTGTAAAAATCTATGTCTGCATGCCCCCAAGGTAGAGTTTTGGTTGAACTGGGAATTACATAACGTTTATCATCGCTATGTGACAATGCTACTTTATTTATTATGTTGGTATAAATGTTATGTAATTCACTTCTAAATGTCTTCATCTTTCTTAATATCAAACCACCCCGTTCAACAATTCTTTGGTAGTCTTCCTGATGAAGGTCTTTCTCGATAACACATTTTTTGATACCTTTGGCTTTTTTTAATTCATTATTAATGGACTTTACATAATAAGCCTTCGCGCCGGTACCATAAAAACTTATTATCGGATCACCAGGAAACTCATCTTTCATTCTACCAACTACAGAATTACTTTTAATTATGTTGAAATTATTAATTTCGGGGTAATTTGATGTATCGAATTTTTCGGGGTTTTCTGATATAGTTTGATAAAAGTTTTCCGTATACACTTTTAATATAAGCGAGTCAGTATCGGTGTAAAGTAACGAAGCATCATCGCCAAACTTGGATTTAATAAAATTATAATAAAAATCGTATATTACAGTCTTTGATATATCTAATATGGAAAAACCGATATAAATTGGTTTATTGTACAATATTTTAACTTTATTCATATGTATAGCAACAAAGTTCTCGGTAAATATCGAGCTACTATTGAAATTGGGGCGGGATATTAGTGCTCTAGCTCCATTTCTGCCTACACTGTTCTCCCAATGTGTTACTAATTTTATATCCTTTCGATTTTCCACATTTTCCATAGTTTTACCAAATATCGCGTTATTTTTTAATTTAAAAGTGTCCTTCGCAAATTTTGTGGTGGCCTTGTTACGTAAATTGGTATTAAAATCAATATACGATTTTAGCCATTTTGATTGCTCAAACTGTAATACTCGATGGGTTTGCATTACCACTAAGCCGTTGGCGATGGCTTGTTTTAAAGTTCTATAGTGTACAATGTATTTTTTTTTATCTTGTAAATTAGGAATTAATTTCGGTAATTTAGCGTTTTCTGTTGGCGGTATGATATTTTCTACTAGAAATGGAAGATCAGAATGTGCATCATGCAACTCAGTCGGATAATGCACATCCACTTCCAAAACGTAGCCATGTAAACTATCATCACCAACAGCCATAATATTTAAATCCAGAATTTCGCGCTCGCTTAACCATCGAAAACCACCATATGGTAATGCTTGTGACATACTATGACCATATAGATTTGTAGCATCAAGGTATGTTATAAATGAAGAAGGTTTTGTTGGGTCATAGTCTGGTAAAAAAATATTATTAGCGATGTGCTTCCTTTCTGTACACTGGCTTATGCCGCCGCGTATACCTTTCTTAAAAAAATGTATCATGTCTATATCAGTTAAGAGCTCTAACTCTACCTTAGTCATACGTAGCATACAATCAAATGATAAACTTGGAAGGGTATAGTAATGTGCTGGATCAAGTTTATCGAATTTTAAACAATTATTCCGAAATTGCTCAAAAACATCACACAATAGCAACACATCTGATTTTAAATACACGTCCGAATAGTCCCCCAAAGTTTTACACCCAAACAAGCGCCATACTTCTTTTGCTCTTCTATAGCTTTCATCGCTAATATGTTCTTCCCGTAAATTATCATAAAATTCATCTTTACTTGGAAGACATGTATTTTCCATTTTTTCTATAGAGTCAATAAAGCTATAGGGAAAAACACCCTTTTGACGCATCAAATTAAATTGGTTGATATTTGAAAAATGTTTCCGCGTTTCAATAAAATCGTCGTCGTTTAAACCGCTGCCTAAATTTTCCAAAGACGTTGACAGAAATTTAAAACTATCAATAAATCGCAACTTTAAATATTTCCTCTTGACTTTTCCACATTTACTATCAAAATAATCGTGCACATAAATGCTTTTGGTAAATGATATGTACTTTTCCTTACTTTGAGCCAAAACACCAATTTTATCCCCATATTTACATAACTCTTTTATAAATAAATGGCTGTCGTAGCCGCTTAAGTTATGAAATATGATAGGGATAAAAGAGGGTAATTTATAATTTAAATTACAAACGGAATGTGCAGCACCAAATCTTTTTGCACCAGTTATGTGACAGTGGTCTCGTACTTTAATCTCACCCTCTTCAAAAGGGCCTTCACATATACCACATATTTTAGCATCATTAAACTCCCTTTTTTTCTTCAGGCGTTAACGGTTTCATAGGCTTAATGTCTTTTAAATATGTGTTGTATAGAGCCCTTAAATCACACTCGATACGATCCAGACTTGAGCTGCATTATTCCCCCGAAATAGCTCAAATTTCGAAAGTGAGTCGTCAAAAGAGCATTTAATTAAATAAGCAAAAGAATATGGTTCATGTTTAAAACTTTTTACAGTGTAAGAATTTTGTGGGTTTGGTTGTACCGTTTCAATGGGTTTTAAAACAGATTCGAAATCTGCATAAACCACGAATGGAACGCGCATTTGCTTTTCTATACCCTCGAATTTTAAAATATTTTCCGGCACACTCTTTCCAAATTTATCGATTTTTAAATCCACTGAGGGTGTTTGCGTGAAAATGTGGTTACAATCGTAGCTTTGATGTAAAGTTAAAGCTGACGGTGTACTAAAATAAATGAGGCAACCATCACAGAAATATATTTTATGTTGTTGACAACTAATTTGACTTGAAACTAAACGTGATAAATCCCGAATCCAACAATAATGACTCTTTGAACAAGTCGTATCACAAAAATGTTCACCGCCATCTTTACTACTACAGTCTTTTGTAATTAACAATAAATTTACATGCCTATCCAACTTTTTTGACGCATACCTCAGTGGACCAATAACTTCATGTATTACTTCATTATTTTCATATTTAGATTCCAGACCGTATACGTTAATTGATATGTTGTTCATTTCCTCAAATTTTTTAATGTCACGTAATTTTACTGGAAAATCCATACCTGTTACATTTAGCACTCTAGAAAAATGGGGGTAGGATGTCTTCTGTGAAGGCTCTGCTGTTGGAGGAAACAATGCTGATGTTACAGCCCACGCAAAGCAAAATTCGTCCTGGTTAATCACATTGACGACAGCTCCTTTCTTTTCAATAGAACACGGCAACTTGATGTATGATGAGCCACCCATAGGCATATACTTGTTGATACCAACTTCCAAGTATAAAATTCGCACAAGAGCCCATCCTATAACAAGAAAAATAATATATAAAAATCAGTTTAATATATCGGGTTTTGATTTTTCCATACCTGAATCTTTCTCCTGGAACTCTGTCGCCTGCGTTTTTATTAATTCGGTGAAAGAATGGTAAACGGCATCCAAATCACTTTCTACACTAATTATTTGATTAGCAGTGTTGAAGGATTTTTCACTGAATATTTCTTGTGATGGAAGCATGTACTCGCCAACAGCTGTCATGTTAACTTTTAAAGCATGATGCACACGCAATAAATTATTAACAAGTTCCACCACCTTGGATTTAATGTCTGCAAAGAACATTACGTAATCGGAATGCTCCATATCACTGCTAACCCGATAGGTTGCAATTCTCCTTTTGAAGGCACATTCAACGAGTTGCACACCATGACATACCGGCAAACATGAATTATTTTTATGTTGTTGTGTTCGTTTATGCACCGACATATGATTTATTGGAACATCTACATTACATGTAGCGCAATTAATTAGCGGAATCGTCGATGTATACTCTTCAATTCGGAGCCGTTTTCCTCCAGGCACTTCATTAAATCTCGCCGCACACGATTCTCTTTGATGACGTCTCATATTATAAATATTAGTAAACTTAGAACCGCAATTTTCACAAACATATGCCATGATTTGTCAAATATTAACACATGTACTACCTATACAAGTCAGAGCCAACTGATGAATGAAACTGCCCCATACCTTATATAAAACCATTCAAGGTCACCCCCAACCACGTAACATATCTTCAAGGTCACACACCCAAGATGACCTTCAACAAAGTCAAGGTCGTCTCGACCAAGGTCAAGGTCAAGGTCACACACACAACCTTGAACACAAGGCCAAGGCCAAAGCACACGTGCACTTTCAAGGTCAATGACAAGGACATGTGGGCGGGACCAAAGAGGGGTGAAGCAAGGTCAAGGTCAAGGTCGAGGAGGATCGAGCGAATCGGGTTATGTTCACTACTTCTATGCATTCGATGTGCGATTTTGACTCTAAATAATAAAGGTTTTAAGGATTATAGTTGCTTTTGTTTGTCTCCCTCCAAATACCAGTACTCTGATGTGCGATTTTGACTCTAAATATTAGAGGTTTTAAGGATTATAGTTGCTTTTGTTTGTCTCCCTCCAAATACCAGTATTTTTAAATGGATAATATGAATTGATCATATTGCTTATGTCCGTTAGCAGAAAGTGTCGAGTAGCAGAGCTTGTCCCGCCTCCACGTGGTCTCTGCTGGACAATTGTGACGCGTTTTTCGTAGGCGGGGAGCGGGGAGCAAGGTCGTGCTCTGCGGCTCTTCTTCGTTCACGGCAGCGGAACATCGGTCAGTGGATATTTCTCGTGCAGACAGTCATCGGTCAAATGCTCAGCGCAGGGGTATCAGGTCAGCGGCTGCTACGTAAATTCGGGATATCCCTGCTCTCTCAACTGATCAACGGTCTGACTGCCTGAAGGTCAAAACATCCACTCGGGGGTCGGTTCTCGGGCGCCACCCTCGGGATTTAATGTGGTCGAGGGCCCACTTTTTGCACCGGGCAGCTTGTTACAGTGGAGAAACGGCAAGCCAGGGGTCAATTGCGTGTATTAGTGCTGGCTGCCGGCTGCCAATTGTTACATGTAATGGTAAAAATGGGACTAGGTAATAAAACAAACGGTTATAAAACATCCTGTATCCTGTATTCCATTCTTTCATACAAAAGACATGGCCTAAAACTAACTTACAATCTAAAATGTACAATAAGATAAACAAACAACCGGTCTGGAGGGCAAGAGTATGTTTTAGAGCAGTTCTCGGTAGCTCATTCTGTTCGGTTGCGCTGAAAACGGTAACCCGGTGGTATCATTCGCGACGCCATTCACGTATCTCGTACTATTCGGTCGCGACGCTACTCACGACGGCTTGTACGCAAATTATCGCGCCTCGCATCCAAAATCCGCGTTCCCAGTTCACGGCGCTTCGTATAAAACTCGACCGACGGCGGTATACGCGGTTTGTAACAACAACACGGCGTCGATCGGCGGCGTCTCTACACGGCGACGGTCTTTATACGCGACGGCGGCGATAGGCGTCGGGGCGGCAGTTGTTTAGCGCCCTTGTCAACGGACAGCGGAGGGCACCTGGCGGCAAACACATTCCTGGTCAATACGGAAACAATAACAAACTTACGGCATCAGTGCGTGTGTGCATCGGTGACGGTAGGAAGGAAAGAAAGGAACTGACGCTGCCCGTTCTTATAAGGGTCCTCGACAGCGTCAGCAGGATGGAACGACATTGCCCGTTCTTGTAAGGGTCCTCGACAATGTCGACCAATAGCGGTAGGAGATTAGGAAAGGAACCGTCACTGCCCGTTCTTATAAGGGTCCTCGACAGTGAAGGTAGGATGACACAACATTGCCCGTTCTTATAAGGGTCCTCGGCAATGCTGGCCATTAGAGGGGTAGGACGTAAGGAAGGAAGTGTATGGTAGACACCATATACACACAAGCCTAGCCTCACCTACATCACTAGACCAGGAAGGCGCGGCCCAGCAGGCGACCCAGTCCAGTCCGTTTGGACTGTTGACCCGGGTGGAGACCGTTTGGTTCTCAGCGAAATAATGGTCTGCTGGGACTTAAATAGACGGCCCGAGCTCCCACTACGCTGACGTGTGACGGTGTGCGGTGATCGCGCATACGATACTGCTGTATGCGGCGCGCGATTACTATTGTCGGACGCTCTGAAAATCTCGGAAAATTATATTTCCCGGCATAGCGCGGTGAATCTAATTATATTCCGGCAATATTTAAACTTTAAGCAATCTTTTCCCGCAAGAATCAGATTTTTCGGATGTAAATTAAATAAATTAAATCCCGGCGAACATACACTTGCCCAAAAAAATTAGTAACTTCGTTACACACCCCCCCTTCTTCGGAAAATATTTATTACATAAATATTTACAATAAAAACCTAACCAGATACAATTCTAAACTTAACCTAATCTTCTCGTCTTCTTCGGCGGCTGGTGGAATGGATTCCTCATGGCTGGCAGTGGTGGTTCCATGACGGTCTAGTAGCGGTGGCTCCTCATGCTACGCATGGTACCTCACCGTTTCCCATGTTGAGCCTAAGGCTGACGGCGACCATAAGAACAATGCCGGTATTGAATAGCTTGGCAACATTACTGAATTCCAATGAATATCTGACGTTTCTGGCGGCCAGATATAGTAGCGCTTGACAAGGCTGGGAACTGGACCATTTCGTCATCCTAGACGTCATCACCTGTAACCGGCGGCCTTACGGCAACTTGGCGGCAGTTCGGTGACAATTCGGCAGCAACTTGGCGGCAGCTTGGCTAGGAATCAAAAACTGGCTGGCAGAACAGAACCTTGCAATTGAATGGCGGGTTCAGATGCTGTTCTTCGTCTGGCAGGCGGTCCATAATCTGAAAACAAAAATACTATAGACCAGAAATACAATATGTAACCCTTCGGCGGAATAATCATGGGCGGCGTCGGCAGAACAAACAAATCCATCAATGCTTGCGGTGACGGTAGCGGCTCATTTCTTTCTGCGTCTGGTAAGCCTAACTCACCCTTGTGTCGCTCGGATCGGTTTGCGTCGAAGACTTGGCGGTACCTGTAGTCAGAATTGGTTCTTCGGTCATCTCCCTCGATATTTCTTCTTCTATCGGTGCTTGGAACTGGAGATGCTTCAGGTTGAGCGGTCGGCTTCGAACTGATACTATTTCCGACGGTTCTTACATTAATAGTATTCTCGGTATGGTGCGATCGGTGGGGGTATATACTATCGGTGCGCGCATACTCTCCCTCCAGTATACTCTTCGGTTCGCATGCGCGACGCAAGCGCGTTCGACATCAATATATTAACATAAGTCGGTAAAACAGGTCGTATCTCGCGGTACACTAGAAACTAACCTTTCTACGGTCGAAAAATGGAATCTACGACCCAAAATTAGTTGGAAAAGACCTACGGCTCACATTTTACCTCGCGCATGCGCAGAACAAATTTTTGTAAAAAGGCGGTTTTCATACAGTTTTAGGCCCTAATTACCTCCTATAACAAAATTTACCTGAATCGGTTCATATACATTGCTACAGTCGGCGGACACAGAATGGAATACTCGGATTACCTATTATCACGACTATTTTAACTAAACGGACTTGATCGGCGGTGGAAAAACATTTCCTCAACGTCGGTACTCCTTCAACAAAATACTCTCAACGGTGACGGTAAAAAAAAACAGCAATACCCCTTCGGTAACATGGTCCACCACAGTCACGCCCAACTGTCTCCCGGTGTCGGCCAATCTCGGTACTACCTCAGTATTGCTCTTCTTTCCGGTCCTATGCTCTTCCGGTTATACTCTATACAAGAGATATGCGCTTTTCAAGTCAAGCGTTTTTATAGTCCCTGTCTTTCTAGTCAATTTTAAGTCCCTGCTCGGGCGCCAAATTTGTGACGCGTTTTTCGTAGGCGGGGAGCGGGGAGCAAGGTCGTGCTCTGCGGCTCTTCTTCGTTCACGGCAGCGGAACATCGGTCAGTGGATATTTCTCGTGCAGACAGTCATCGGTCAAATGCTCAGCGCAGGGGTATCAGGTCAGCGGCTGCTACGTAAATTCGGGATATCCCTGCTCTCTCAACTGATCAACGGTCTGACTGCCTGAAGGTCAAAACATCCACTCGGGGGTCGGTTCTCGGGCGCCACCCTCGGGATTTAATGTGGTCGAGGGCCCACTTTTTGCACCGGGCAGCTTGTTACAGTGGAGAAACGGCAAGCCAGGGGTCAATTGCGTGTATTAGTGCTGGCTGCCGGCTGCCAATTGTTACATGTAATGGTAAAAATGGGACTAGGTAATAAAACAAACGGTTATAAAACATCCTGTATCCTGTATTCCATTCTTTCATACAAAAGACATGGCCTAAAACTAACTTACAATCTAAAATGTACAATAAGATAAACAAACAACCGGTCTGGAGGGCAAAAGTATGTTTTAGAGCAGTTCTCGGTAGCTCATTCTGTTCGGTTGCGCTGAAAACGGTAACCCGGTGGTATCATTCGCGACGCCATTCACGTATCTCGTACTATTCGGTCGCGACGCTACTCACGACGGCTTGTACGCAAATTATCGCGCCTCGCATCCAAAATCCGCGTTCCCAGTTCACGGCGCTTCGTATAAAACTCGACCGACGGCGGTATACGCGGTTTGTAACAACAACACGGCGTCGATCGGCGGCGTCTCTACACGGCGACGGTCTTTATACGCGACGGCGGCGATAGGCGTCGGGGCGGCAGTTGTTTAGCGCCCTTGTCAACGGACAGCGGAGGGCACCTGGCGGCAAACACATTCCTGGTCAATACGGAAACAATAACAAACTTACGGCATCAGTGCGTGTGTGCATCGGTGACGGTAGGAAGGAAAGAAAGGAACTGACGCTGCCCGTTCTTATAAGGGTCCTCGACAGCGTCAGCAGGATGGAACGACATTGCCCGTTCTTGTAAGGGTCCTCGACAATGTCGACCAATAGCGGTAGGAGATTAGGAAAGGAACCGTCACTGCCCGTTCTTATAAGGGTCCTCGACAGTGAAGGTAGGATGACACAACATTGCCCGTTCTTATAAGGGTCCTCGGCAATGCTGGCCATTAGAGGGGTAGGACGTAAGGAAGGAAGTGTATGGTAGACACCATATACACACAAGCCTAGCCTCACCTACATCACTAGACCAGGAAGGCGCGGCCCAGCAGGCGACCCAGTCCAGTCCGTTTGGACTGTTGACCCGGGTGGAGACCGTTTGGTTCTCAGCGAAATAATGGTCTGCTGGGACTTAAATAGACGGCCCGAGCTCCCACTACGCTGACGTGTGACGGTGTGCGGTGATCGCGCATACGATACTGCTGTATGCGGCGCGCGATTACTATTGTCGGACGCTCTGAAAATCTCGGAAAATTATATTTCCCGGCATAGCGCGGTGAATCTAATTATATTCCGGCAATATTTAAACTTTAAGCAATCTTTTCCCGCAAGAATCAGATTTTTCGGATGTAAATTAAATAAATTAAATCCCGGCGAACATACACTTGCCCAAAAAAATTAGTAACTTCGTTACACAATGACATTTTTTAATTAATAAATCCTGGTCAATTTAGGTTAGTTCAGGTTAGTTTAGGTTAGTTCAGGTTAGTTCAATTTAGGTTAGTTCAGGTTAATTTCAGTTTTTTAAAGTAACCAAGACTAATGTTAACCTGTACTTATCAGAACTAACCAAAAATTTTGGAAGGTTAAGATTCATTTTACCCCTTTTGATACGTTACAAACATTAAACTATGTTGTTAACTCTAATGGGTAAATTTTAAAGTTTATACCAGGAAACTTTAAATCTAGGTTAATTTAGATAAGTTCAGGTTAGCTTCTGTTTTCCAAATTAACCAAAATCAAGCTGAACCTGAACTAACCTATCTTAACCAAAACCAACCAAAAATTTTGAATGGTTAAGATTATTTTTACTTAGAAATGGTTCTGAATATTAAAAAAAATTAAACTATGTTGTTGAATGAGAAGGACAAATCTTATAGTTTATATTAAGAAGAAATTTTACATCTGGCAACGTTGCACCTTTTTACGTGATTCGGCAGCCAGTTTAGATAGTCTGACCGTTGATGACATTTCCGAGACATGTTTTTGATTTTTCGCTGAAAATATAAGTTTTTCTAAATTGGTTTGCTAAAATTTGTGTAAAAATAAATGAAATATATTACGTACAATATTTTTTAACTAGTTCTATTGAAAATAAATACGTAAATTCGGTTTTTAACTGAAAAGAAAGTGCATTGTGAAGTGACGCTTTTTTTTTTTAGTTTTCCTGGAAAGTGAGGAAAAATAGTGAAAAATGAAAGACAGAATTGTGTTCTATTACCTCAAAATAGGGGATGAGTATCGAAATTTTTTCAAAAAAAACATAATTTCCATGCTTTCACGCTTTGCAAATTTCTACCTACAAACAAAATGCCCTGAAACTGCCTCAGTAAGACATGCAGATCTTGAAACTATTGAAGAATATTTCGGCGTTTAAGAGAAAAGTGCAGTTGTGGAAAAGAAAAAATAAGAATGAAAGTTAAAATTCTTTCCTACATTTGCTTTTCCTTTCATTCAATAGCTTTTAAATCTCTCTAAATTGTTGCAAAATACTTTACTGAAGAAAATGTCGAGAAATTGTCGTAGATCCAAGATCCTTTTCATGCTCAAGCTCCACCAGAATTCACTTCACAAAAAGAAGAGAGTCTCATTGAACTCTGTCTGACTCCGATTTTAATGAAACTTCAATATGTTGTAGAAGGTACAAAAATAAGGGGTACTAATTTTTTTTATCTGCGGAGATTCATTATAACAGGGTGAAAACCGCTCCTAAAGTTTACCCCTAAAAACAGTATTTTTGAAATATCTCAAGTTCTAAGAGAGATATTTTTACAAAATAAAATGAGAGTTACTTGTTATTCGAAATGATATTAAACTATGGTATATTAGGATAAACCATATATTTACCCACGTAATTTAATTCTAAAAATTATGAAATTTAATGGAATAGTTTGAAAATATTTTTTTTCTCGAATACCATAAGTAACTTAAGTAGAAGGGTTTCGGGGTTTCTAAAAATAGACTAGTTAAAGAGGGTGAGCCACCCCTGAATACGTTTTTTTTTTAAATTCCAAGTTCTAATTGAGATATCTTTACAAAACAAAATGGAAGTTACTTGTTATTTGAAATGGTGTTTTCACCCCCAAAACATAGTATCCTTTATTTCTAATAACAGTAAACCATATATTAGTGCCAGGAGGGGGGGGGGGCGATTGCCCTGTATTATTTTCTGAATTTATATTTTAGAAAGCTATTTATACGTATTACCTTTAAAATTGGATTTATTTCAATTTTACTAAAATAACGCAAACAAGAGAATTTATTTTAGCGATTTTTAAACTGTATCGAAATGTTAAATATAAGTTTCTCATTGTTAATAATTTCTTTTTCTTATTTATTTTTGTTAATAGATTTAGGTGTTTTGAGAAATTGGTTTCGTTTAATTTAATAAAAACCTTAATGTTATTAAACTCGCAAGCTTTAAAACAAGAGGCAAGATCTGACTAGCTAGATAGTAGCTTTTCTTGAGTCCTAAAGTTGTGTTTGTGGTATTGGTAAGCCCCAATAACATAGTTTTTCGGCACTAAAACTGCAATCAAATACAAAGAGCAGCCGGAAATTCTACAGGGAGATCAAGAACATAAAGAAAGGGTATATGCCACGGACCAGCATATTAAAGAAAGAAAATAAAGATCTCATAACAGATATAACAGAAATCCTACAAACCTGGCACGACTATTTTGACAACTTACTAAATATAAAAGGCACAGCTCTTATCACAAATACAATATACCAGGGAGCGGAGGAACAGGTAGAAATTCCATCACAGACAGAGATCAAAAAAGCAATTACCCAACTGAAGAACAATAAAGCACCCGGGAGCGACAACATAACCGCGGTGCTTATAAAATATGGCGGAGAGCAGCTACATGAAGTAATACAAACCCTTGTGGAGAAGATATGGGAATCTGAAGAACTTCCAAAAGAATGGAACGAAGGGATAATTATCCCAATACATAAAAAAGGAGACCGATCAGTATGTAAAAATTACAGGGGAATTATGTTACTAAACGTTGCCTACAAGGTGCTATCCAACATACTAAGAACCAGAATATCCCCTTACGCAGAAGAAAACCTCGGGGACTACCAATGTGGCTTCCGACCAAGAAGATCAACTGTTGACCAAATATTTACTATTAGGCAGCTTCTGGAAAAGAGTTGGGAATTTAACAAAGATGTACACCAGCTGTTCGTTGATTTCCGCCAAGCATATGATAGCATTGTAAGAGATAGTGTATGGATCGCCATGGAAAAGGTAGGCGTGCCAAAGAAGATTATTAATCTGACTAAAATATGTATAGAGAATGCAAGGGCGAAAGTCAGAATCGGTAAGCACACTACGGACATATTCTCTATTGCCAGTGGTTTAAAACAAGGCGATGGCTTATCGCCACTACTCTTCAACATAGTGTTAGATATGGCCATCAAAGAGGCTAACATAAAACTGGAAGTATTCTCAAACCAGGGCCCCGAAATGATCCTAGCATATGCAGACGACATCGATACCGTAGGAAATAGCACAACTAAAACAAAGGAAATGTTTATCAGAATGGAAAGGGAAACAAAAAAAGTAGGACTCAACATCAACGAAGAGAAGACCAAATACATGCACGTAAACCGAAGAGCAGGTAGGGATAGAATAGGACAGAATATAACTATGGACACATACAATTTTGAATGTGTGAAAGAATTCCAATATCTAGGGGCCAATATAACACACGACAATGATGTGAGCAGTGAAATACGCACACGAATACAAAAAGGTTTTAAGTGCTTTTATGCATTGCAGGAGATACTAAAATCAAAGCTGCTGCCCAGATCAGCCAAAATCCGTATATATAGAACAGTTATTAGACCGGTAATAACATATGGCTCAGAAACCTGGACCATCACAAAACAGAACGAATTGTTATTAAGACGTTTCGAACGCAAGATATTAAGAAAAATATATGGGCCTAGAGTAGATGAAACAACGGGACAATACCGCATCCGAACAAATGAAAAATTAAAGAGCTTGTATGATCAGCCAGGCATCATTAACGAAATAAAAGCCCAAAGACTTAGGTGGGCAGGACATGTTCATAGGGCCCATGACGAACGTCTCATCAAACGAATATGGGAAGAGAACCCGACCGGAAAGAGACCCTTAGGTAGGCCCAGACTAAGATGGAGGGATAACATCACAAAAGATTTAAATGTACTGGGAGTACGAGATTGGAGTAACGACATGATGGACCGAAGCAAATGGAGGCAGGTCGTGGATGCAGCGAGGACCCACGAAGGGTTGTTAAGCTACAGAGAGAGAGAGAGAAAACTGCAAGAGCCAGGAGGAATAACTAGACTTCCAGAGTGCCTTTGTCACAGTAATATTTATTTACTGGTTTAAAGAATAGCTACTAACTAGTATGAGACAGCGGTAAATCGTGGGCCGAAACGGCCATCCACTACCAAAATAATCCGTTCACAAGAGTCCACGATCAAATGCTGACACAATTTTACTTAATGTATCATAGGTTCCAATTGAAGAAGGCCGACCGGGTATATCTCAGTTATCATTTAAAATAGATTATATATATATATATATATATATATATATATATATATATATATATATATATATATATATATATATATCATACTAGTCTAAGGTGAAATAATTATATATTTTTGATACAACTTGTCCCTCCTTCTAACGATTGGCAAAGAAATTTGAAATTTTTTCACTCTACTTTTCTTAATCTCTGTGATAAACGGTTCTTTCAGAGATGCATACTCGATACAAATTGAAGAAAAAATATTGTTCCGACTCAGGTTTACCCTTTTTAGACTCATCGTTTAGTTGCTATCGGATATTCAGGACTGATAAGGCAAATACTAAAATTCATAATATCGAAAAAGTTGTCACTTTATTTAACTGGAAAGAACAAGAAGAACATTCCTTATAAACAACTAAAATTACAAATATTATTTCTAGTGAGTACATTTTATTCAATATTAACAGCTCGTTACATAAAATTTCTTCATTTGCTATTTTCTGCTATACTTGAATCAAAGTTGGGAAGGGCGAATATGGTTTAAAAAAATTGGTAAAATAAATTTTAAACATAATTTTATTATTATGAACTGCTACGACTACACACTGTAAAATTATTTCATATTTTTTTCATGCTAAAAGAGATGTATTGCATACATTTATTAAATTTTACAGCTACCCCAAAAGTACACTTTTCAAAAAAAAAAAAGAAATTATTTGACAATTGGAAATGCATCAAAGAATACAAAAACAAGACTAGCAAAAAAAAAGGAAAACAAAGGGAAGTAGGAAATATATTTAATTTTTCAGTTGTATGACGCAATTTCATTAAAAATGATTTATGACACATTTAGTTGTAATCATATATTTAAATAAATAAGTAAATGATGACAATTTATTGTTTGCAAATCCATGGAAAGTGGAATTTGCAAAGAACAAACTACCTGCCCTTCCTTAATCTCATTCGGAAAAAAATGGTTTTAACTTCAAAGATGAATATAGGTATATATATATATATATATATATATATATTTATGTAAATGTATGGTAACTTTTTTGGATTAGGTTTCAGATTAATACTAGGGGAGCGTGGGGGAACTGGAGCCTACTAAGTATATTTTGTAATAAAACTCATAATTTACATAATCAAAAAATGTTTTTATTATGGACGGGAGCGTTGCCTATCTGGCTACTTATAATTATAGAAAAAAATATGAAAACAAAATCATCATCAATGAAGAGAAACAAAAAACAAAAAAATGTCATTCGCTCCCAGTGCCCTCCTCTTCGGGTAATTAGAACCATGAATGTCATATGTCAAATGGGAGGCATAGTATTTTTATAAAATATTTATAAAGTCTTTTTTTTCCTTATAATCAGTCTCAATAAAATTTTACCTTAATTGGTTAAGTAACTATTAATCCACGTAAATATTTGGCAAAAAAATCAACAACACTCATTAAGAACACTGGTCAAAATAGATACTTAAGGATCCAAACAGAATAAACATATATAATCATTTTGACTTTTACTGTCAGAACATTATGCATGTGACCATTTTCCATAGCTTCAGCAGCAAAGTTCTTTTCCTTTGCTTGTGTCGAGACAAACGTTACACAGATTTTCTTCATCTGAGTATTCAGATTCATCATCGTAAATTTTGTTTTCATCATCTTCTTCATTTGATGATACATCTTCAATACTGTTGAATAAATTTTTCTTTACTCTTTTCTTTTTTTCCTTTTCAACTGTATTCCATTTCATCTGAGCCAGCATGCATACAGAATCGGGAGATCCACAGAGACAGCGCTCCACGACTTGGTCAGCAAGGTGGAAAACACTCTGGAAAATGGAGAAGTGCTTCTAGGAGCATTTCTAGACATAGAGGGGGCGTTCGATAACACGTCTTTTCAATCAATCATCACTGCAATAAGGAACATCAATCTGGAAGAGACCTGTTGCAGGTGGATTGAAAATATGTCAAAAGACAGAGTGATCTATACAGAACTGTTCGGAGAGTCGCTGATGGCACGGGTGACTGGGGGGTGTCCGCAGGGGGGGGTTCTCTCCCCACTGCTTTGGAACCTAGTAATGGATGGGCTTCTGCGAACCCTGAGTGGGGAGGGTCACTCTGTGCTGGGATATGCAGATGACTTGGTAATCTTAACCCAAGGCAAATTTAATACAACAGTAAGAGAGAGAATGCAGAGGGCTCTTAAAGTTGTAGAAAGATGGGTAAGGAAGGAGGGACTCAATATAAGTCCCCAAAAGACTGTCCTAATCCCCTTTCCAAAACGGAGAAGGATAGAGGATCTCAGTCCCATCATCCTCCAAGGAAACACAATACCACTTGCCAGAGAAGTAAAATATCTGGGGGTGATTTTAGACTCCAGGCTGACCTGGAACAGACAAGTGGAAAACATAACCAGAAAATCGGAAACATCTCTTATGACTGTTAGAAGATTATGTGGGAAAACATGGGGTCTCTCACCGAAAATGGTACATTGGTTATACACCAGTGTTGTGAGATCAGCCATCACTTACGCAGCCTTGGTCTGGTGGCCCAAGGTAATGCTGAGAGCAACTATGACAAAGCTGAGTGGAATACAAAGGGTCGCCTGTTTATGTATTACTGGGGCCATGAAATCAACGCCCACTTCGGCAATGGAGTGTATTCTGGATCTGCCTCCGCTACACATAGTGATTCAGACAAAGGCAAGAATGGGATTCCACCGACTAAATCACTCAACAGTAAAATCACAAATGACGATGTCAGGACATAAAAACATATGTAAAAAAATCAGGAGCCCTGAGTTGGAAATGGACACGAACCATATGAACTCGAGCTACCGTTATAATATACCGGTTGAAGTCACAATAGAGGATCGAATGGCAAGTAAAAGAGAAAGACCGGAAACATTCTCGGGTGCAGGTATCTGGTACACTGACGGTTCAAAAACTAGTGAGGGTACTGGAGCTGGGATATATGGGTTACAACCGAGGAAGGAACTAACCCTTCCCCTTGGGAAATACCCAACAGTGTTCCAGGCAGAAATATACGCAATCTTACGGTGCGCAGATGAGATAAATAGGAGAGCTTACAAAGGGAAGCAAATCCTCATTTACTCTGACAGCCAGGCAGCCCTAAGGGCCCTCAAGGGCCAAAAGGTATCATCGAGGCTGGTTTGGGAATGTCAGAGCGAGCTGGAAACTCTGACAAAAGACAACAGAGTTATGTTAAAGTGGGTACCAGGACACGAAGGCATACATGGAAATGAAAAAGCTGACGAACTAGCTAGAGCAGGGTCAGCATCTCAATACATTGGTCCAGAACCGGCCTTTGGGGTGCCGCGGTGTGCGGCACGAGAAGCAGTCAAAGAATGGATCAAAAGAGAACATAAAAACCACTGGATGACCAGACAGGGTTTAAACCATAGCAAGCTATTTATTGGGAATCCGGACCCGAAACTGGCAAAGAAACTACTACAAATGAGTAGAAACCAATTAAGGACTATTACAGGTATAATGACGGGACACATGGCCGTCAAAGTACATCTGAATAGAATGAATCTATATAACGGAAACCTCGGCTGCAGACTGTGTGGATAAGCCGAGGAAACGGTGAAGCATATCATATGTGACTGTGAGTCACTGGTGAGATTTAGACAACAAACTTTCGGGTCAGTAAAATTGGAACCGGGAGAAATACTCACTCACTCCTTAGCAGGACTGTACAGATTGAGCCAGGGGGCTAGGTTGACAGAGTGGCTGTAATGTCTAGGGTGAGCACAATAGGCCTACTCTGGTCGCTGTGCATCCGGCTTTAGGACGGACCCGGGAATATATACAAAAAAAAAAACTGTATTCTTCTTTCGTTTAGAACCTTTGGCTTTAGCAATCGGTTTTTGTCCCCTTTTTCTTTCGTACTTTTACCTTTGGCAACTTTATCACTTTTTTCTTTGGTACTTTTACCCTTGGCACCTTTTCCGATTGGTTTAGGATTTTTGGCATCCTTTTTAATACGTTTCTTCTTCTTTTCTTCAAACAACACTTTCATTGATGTACTCGTCAAAATTTCAGAATGTTGTTTCTGCCTGGTCGTCATCGTCGAAGAAATCTGGGGGATAGGTTTCGGGTTTAAAACAGAGAGCCATCAATCGTATTTGGTAAATCAGTTTGTTGCTGCTTTTGTAAATTATTCGATGCAGTCTGAACCGGAAAAGAATCAACTAGAGTTTGCAGTGGTGTTTCGTTTGCTGTAGATTGAATAATATCACGGTTAACAGAATCTGACTGTTCGGTTACAATACAATCAATGAAATCTTCATCAGCAAAAACCGCAGGGTTTATGGGAAATATTCCCGTCGCCTTAAAACCCAAAATCTCTTTTTCTAAACTTGCAACCCTACTGTAAGCTTTAATAAACAGTCCCGCGATTTCATATGATGTTATTTTTATCATATTGTTTAATTTCATGTACATATCACACTCCTTGTTATATGCTTTTTTTAAGGACCCGAAAAAAGTTACATCCAACAGTTGTAAACGGTGGGATGAATGTGGGGGATAGTTAACATTATTACTTGATTAGTTTTAGCTAATTCCCAAGCTTCTAAAGTGGCATGACTATTGTGAATATCCATTACAAGCAGAACGGGTTTTTCGGCTGTAGGCTTTGAGTGCTGTATAAAACGTTTTAACCACAGAATTAATATGTTTTCGTTTATCCAACCATTATGTGTGCAGGCGTAAATAGCTCCTGGTGGTCCATCATTTTCCAGTAGGGGCGAGTGGCTTACTACTGTAAGATTTTTTCCCCTCTCCCAAGATGTCACTGATCCAACACGTTTTTGTCGCGCAATAATTTTTTCAGTTTATTGTACTATGGTGACCCCAGACTCATCAGCATTGTAAATGTTAATTACTTCAAATTTGTATTTAACCATAACTATCTCTAAATTTTCAAAAAAATAACGGTTTATTTCCACTCTGTTGAATCCAAGTATTCTGTTAATACTTGCGACTTCGGGCTTTCTAACACTAAGATCGGGATGTCGCTGCAAAAATCCTTATAAGAAATCTTTACCAGCAAGTTTGTTGACTTGACTGCATATTTAAATAAAATAAAACAATTTCTGCTGAACAAAAGCCCCTGATTAATTACATGATTGTCGACCTAAACAAGGGTCTCACTGCTGGAATTTAGATATGGTGATAATGGTCTAATAGATAAAGCATCAAGCAGGAGATTGAGAGTTCGGCGTTCAATTAGGTATACGACTTTTTTTTATTTATTAAATTATTTAAAACTATTCCATGACTCAAAACAGGAATTAATTGCTAAACTTTATAACGTGGCTTCGAACGCGAAGGTAGCTGGTTCGATCCCCCCTGGAATTAATAAAATGAAAAAGCTACGTCATCCGAGCAAAATTGAAAAGCGCAGCTAACTATTAGAAAAGTTAACTAGAAGAAGATTTATAAATTGATTTGACAGGTAGCCAGATGAGGTGTAAAGAGGTAAAACGGTGCCGGGTATAGGTGGAAGGAGGTTACAGATATAAGTGACAGGTATAGTTTAGGTGATAGGTATAAGTGATAGTTGACAAGGACACATTGATTTAATTTATAAAAATATATTTTTCACACATCTGAATAATTAATTGAATTAATTAATAAAAAAATATTTATAGGACACCTTAATTACTTACTTAATTAAAAGTTAGAAACACCTGATTAAAACTAATTGAAGTATTACGTCATTCGTAGGATGCCAACACTATTTGCACCAACCGATCCAATCTAGTTTTTTCTCGGCACAGACCGACCCAATAACTACTGATAAGGTATTGTTACGGTTTTAATTTTCCTGTCTAATTTCCTATCTAAAATAGTAATTTTTACGCTTACCTCCTTCATCATTTATGTGTTGTTTTTTTTTGGTTTGGGAACATATATACAAATGCAAGAAAACGTTGGCAATATATCTTTTTTATTAGAATTGGATTCACAATTATGGTATTATAATTGATGGTCATTGTTCGATAGTCCTTGTTGTTGTTTGGTTTAGTTCGGCTTCTCTCCTTTGTACCTAAAATATAGAAAGGTATTAGTCTTGTACAGAGTGGCTCGGTATAGAATATTTAGTTAGAAGTTCTTAATTTAAATTGTCTTTTGCGGTTATTATTACCTTCATCGAGAGACCTCGAGTGAGCAGATAATCATTTAGCTGCCGTATCGACAGATTTCTGAGTGGAAGCTCTCTGGATACTGTTGGATCTTCTATGTCTTCTAGACACTTTAATTTTCCTATTATGTCAGTTATCATAACTATTACAGATTCTATTAAGCTAAAAACGGAAAAACTACCTTAGTGTCAAATGTAAATAAAGTTTAAGGTTAGAATCTACTCGACTTTTCTTGTTCAGTTTCACTTCAACAAAGCATGTTTATTGCTATAAATTTTTGAACATACCACAATTTTCCTGGTTACTTGCTAATAAAATTTCGTGTCATAATTTTAAAATTTCATATTTCTATTTTTTATTGTTTTGAAGCTTGTCAGTTGTCAGTCAATATACAGATCCCTGTATCTTTTCCCGCCGTTTCCGTGGACGTTTTTCTGGGGACATGAAAAAGATCTGAGAGTGAAAAGAACTTCCCTTGCAGAGTTGCACCGGAAAGGTCACTTGGCAATTTTGCTAGTTTTGAATTGAAAGTTTCGGGTCCCTGACCAAATTTATAGTAACTGTGTTGTTAACAGCTGTATGCTGATTTGGTTTGGTCAATTCGGGGGACAAACCCGACATCAAATTTTGCTATTTTTTTTCTGTTCCACCACGAAAAGGCCACATAACATCACTGGTAAGTCAGTTTTCATTTTTGTTTTAATGCTCAAGTGTTAATAATTGTGGGTATGTTTAAGAAGAAAAGGAATGAGTAACCTATCTCACTCGTAACATAAAAGGTTGATTTCTTTCTAAGTCCATCTTTTGTTTTAGGCCTTCTTCTTTTTTTTCCCTTTTTCTCTTTCCTTTCATTGCCCTCATTTGGAATCATCATCGGGGCCTTCTTGCTGACTTCTCTACGGTACCTGCCTTGGCTGCTGTACATACCAGACCACTCGGGCATTCTTGCGAGTACCTCTACAGCACCTGCCTTGTATGCTACATACCACCACACCGAGTGATCCAGAGCCTCAACATCCGCACATCAAGAAGCCACCGTTAATCAGGTTTTATGTGTATGTGTCGTTTTCAGGGTATCATAGACTTTAATGCCTTCGGCATCACCTGTAAAATTTAAAGCCGTTGTATGTTTCTTTTCATTTTGGATATAAAATTAGTGAATAACCAGTGTACTTACCTTGGTAAGATCTATTGTGTTTCCTCATATGGTACAATTAATTAAATCTTGCAACCGTAGGCAGTTGATATCTTTCACATTGTAAAGGGCACATTTGTTAACTCAGGTAAACAGGCCTATTTACGCGGGTAGAGTGCACTTAATACCATCATTATTGTATATATAGGTGTCATTTATATTAAATCGCTCTTGTATAGTTAGTAGTATAGCCAAAACACTGATTAAATTAAAAATTCTCATTTTATTAGACTAATTATATAGTTTTGAATTGTCAAAAACCAGCTGACTGTCCGAAGTTTATTCCTTCAAACAGAGAAGCGCTGGGCCACTCTCGGTGGTTACATTTACACCATAACATGTAAATATAGATACTTGTTTTTTTTTAATTTTTTTGGGTGTTTTTCTTGTAATTGAATTAGATTTCCTGTTTTTTTTTGTTAGATCGGTCTCTGCCTTGACCTTTAGGGCACTAAAACAGGTGGCGCATTTACCTAGACCACTCTCCGTTCCCTTGGGAGCTAGCCGGATGAGCCCTAAAAGGTAGAGACTACTCAAGAGCCACCTGACGAAATAAAAAAAAAGAATAAAACTAGACTCAAGTCAAACATCAAAAAGTCTTTATTAATTGACAACAACACTTTTCTTTCATTCTTCCCCTAACGATTTTTTTTTTCATAACAACAAATTAATTTTTTTTTGCTAACAAATATGGCGCCCAACGTGGGGTCAATTTTTTTTCTAACAGTATATTAAAAAATCAAGTTTTTAGCGACTGATATTTGAACTTATCAGCAATGTTCTTTCGAGCTACTTTTAGAGTTGTTTTTCTCACAAAAACTCCCGATAAACATATTGAAAACAATTAGCGGTATTTTTTACAAACTAGATAATCCAATTTCGAAGTGTTATAGGTTTTTCTATACCTATGTATAACCATTGAACATCCTTAATATTGTCGAACAAGTAAGCGAACAGCCTATCAACAGTTTCTTTATTTTCAGATGAATCGATCAATGGTTCTATTGTTTACTCACTGGTTTATCAACGTGAGAAGGTATGGCCTCTAACATTAATTTCTAGGCGGGGATAGTTACACGCAACATTCTTACTACTAAATTTGATTTTATTTTTTTTTCTAAAACTCTAATAACAAAAATAGGTAACTAGAAAATTCGATTAACTAATAAATAAATGTCTTTTATATAAAGAATTAAAATAATAATCATGATTATTTAGCAATAGCGGCTTGTAACAGATGTAAGTTGGTTGGAAACAGGTCACCTGTATGAAGATGGATTGAAATATTTTCTTCATAATAGGTCAGATACAACAACATAGTATGTTATAATAATGGGCAAATTTCTTGCCTTATTGATAGCTTTACTAAAATGATTATTTCAGGATAAACCATTGAAATAATTTATTGGGTAATGTGACCAATATGTCAAAAAATAACGACCCTGAAGTAATTCAAGGAATTCCGGACTGTTGGTAATTTTTTATCTATTCTACTAAGTTAAGGAAACTTTCAGATTTAGCATCAAATATGATTGTTTAACAGCCCATTGAAAATTATTAATAAAATGCTAACTACAGTACTAGCTATTGATGGTAAGGTAAAGTTAAGAGTGTTTGCCGCATTAGGCTCAGTGGCAAAAATCGTCGAATTAGTAAAGGTACTATAGCCAGCACGATTTTCGGTTGCTACCCTTACTTCGTATTGTGTTGTTTGCACTAATTCTTCAAGGGTGTAGATTTTATCTGAAACAGAAATAAACATCAATAATCTTATTATTATTATACTACCCTGTAGATTGTTAGCTTTTTTGCCTTCTGGAGACCTCACCTAAATATGCCAAGTGAATACTTTCAAACCTTACAGAACGAGCAAATAATTCTTATCCCTCATATTCTCTTCATTCAGATGAAACTGCTTTGAAAATTTAGTGAAACAAGAATTAATAGAATATATATATATATATATATATATATATATATATATATATATATATATATATATATACATATATATATACATATATATATACATATATATATATATATATATATATATATATATATATATATATATATATAAAATAAAATAGAATAAAATATTGGCGAAGCGGACGTGAAAATTTGTCAATCTACATGATTCTCGTATTAAAAAGTGCGGATCACTCCAAAATATGGAAAAACTCCGGGTCCGACAGATGGCGACAGCGCTGTTTCGTCCTAATATGGGACTCGTCAGGCCACCGCAGTCGGTACAAACCATCATCAAACCATATGTTTAGTGTTTAATTGTAATTTTGCAGATGGTTTAAGAAATAAATAAACTAGAACGTCAAATATACCAAAAATGTTTTTAATTAATAATAAAATGACCAATAGCCCCAAAAAAATTTTAATATTTTATTGACGAATTTATTTTTTTTATATATGTTTAACTTCTTGTATTTTTGATAATGGGTATTTTGTAAGTATTTAAATTATAACTTAGCATTTTTTGAGAGAAAAAGGCTAGTCTGAATGTGCCTAAAACGCTTCCTATGCCAAAATTAAAAATAATAAAACTACAGTTGTGATTTGTGTTAAATATGTTAAACTTATCTATATTTTCTAATATATGTGAATTATTAAAAAATCATAAGAAATAAAATAATATTATAAATACTTTTTATTTTAAGTTTATTACTGAAATAATTACTCTATGCCATAAATATTTAGTGATAAAATAGACCTCCTTTTGACGCCTTCCGATGCCTATGACAAGGATTAAAATCCTTTTTAACACTTCACACATCCAAATATCTATTGCTATCCAACCCAAATAGTCCATTATTATAGACCAGTATTTTTGATTATAAAATTTCTAACCCATTCCTATGAAAAATATATGTGTCTAACAGATTTTGCCAAAGACACCGGACTAAAGAACACAGGTAGTTTGCGAAGAAAAAAAAGGTAAAAAATGAAAAACTCTCCCTAGTTCTTGAATAAACTATAGTATAAGAGGCAAAATCGGGTCTATTTTCCTGAACTCCAAGCTCTTGGGGGGGGGGGGGGCGATGAACTATAAGTGAATGAAAGCGTTAGAAAAACTAAGAATCAAGTGTTATTCATTTATTCTAGTTTCATTATAAACAATCACATCGATACAAATAAGTGCGTGAAATTTACTATCAGTGCGGGTATAGAGCAAAAAACAAGGTGATAAGTGAAAAACATTCGTTAATGTTCAGTTTGAAACAAGAATGTAATAGTTTTAAGGTTTATTAAACAAAATATGGGAAAATTAAAACCATGTATGGTATATATTTGAAAAATATAAGACAGATTTATCTAGATTATGAAATAGATTTAAGTTTTTTGTAAGCAAAACTAGGGTTAAAATGTCCAGAAAATGTTATTTAATACATAGATATTAATATCCGAGGCAATAATAAACATTTTAGAGTTTTTTCGAACAAAAATAGAGTCAAACAGTCATAAATTTCTATGTGTTTATTTTAATCAATTTTAATATATAAATAATATGCCAAAGTGGTTTTAATGTATATCAAAGTGTCGAGAAATCTGTAAAGTTTATTTTGGGTAAGTTTAATAATGCTCAACGATAGAATTTTGGTCCATTTATTCATCAAAACATATTAAATTCCAGTAAAATTGATCAAATTAAAAAACTTCCATAAATCACAATTTTTCAAGTTGGTAATATTTATCAAGTTAACTGATGTCACAAATCTGACCAATCAGGTTGGGGACGATTCAAATGTTTCGGAATCTTTTAAATAGCCGAAGCGTAGAAATTTCGTCAGAGTTGAAATAATCCAGTGGCTAAAAGCATCGCGTCTTGAGAGCTCCCGAAATTTTACCATACCCTCAAATTGTCTTTTGTTTACGTACGTCATTAAAACAAAAGTGAAATATTTTATTTTGTTTTATTTTTAATTGAGATAATGTGTTTGTTTTGATAAGTAAACTAGCTTAGTATTTGATAAAATTAAATAAAAGTATCGAAGTTTGTCCTACGAATTATATAATCAACTCTCAAATAACCAAGGTACAGAAAACAACAACAAGGTATTTATAATAGTCTAAGGAGGAGAATGCTACTAGTTGTTTGTAGAAAATAAAATAAAAAAAAAACACTAGCATCAATAAAAGTTTTAACAAGATAAAAATAAGATTACACTAATGAATGATAGCTTGTTAAACTAACCTGACAATATATAAATAACATTAATCATCAATAGTAGGTGTCATTATCATAATAATTAACCACTTATATCACGTCACGGCATACAAAAATATTTAAAAATAAACCAAATTTTGAGAAATTAAATAAGTTTAACAAATTAAATTGCAGTAACGCCATCTAGTAGTAGGTTGCAAAATTGTTGCCAAGGTGTGATACAGGTTGTTGAAAAAGGATAATGCATGGCAAATAAAAATAAATAAATGACAAATTGATAAGAAGCATAGTTGCATGAAATTTTATAGTATTGTTCTCACAATTTCATCTAAAATTCTGGAAAATTGTCCCAAATTTATGAATTGTTGAATAAAATATTTATATTGTGTTTTAATCTGTTTGTGTATTCATTATCTGGGTGTGATCTTTTAAAACAACTGAACTCACCTGAGAAGAGGGTAAAATTAACAGGTAAGAACATATATATATATATATATATATATATATATATATATATATATATATATATATATATATATATATATACTCAGTTCATTTAAGTAAATACGACAGAGTTTTCTTGATTTTTGGAACATATTCACATGTCAATGTAACCGTTTGGCTGGAACTCTCTTAGCGTTTTTCAAACATTGTACATTTAAATACTGCAAAAAATATTACGTTTGAACACTCTGCTAGTTGAATCAATATTTAAAAAGAGAATAAACATATTTTATAATAAAGGTAGTAATTTCATAAACAGAAACAAAAATAATATCCAAAAATATCTGACGCTTTCGGACATACAAAAGCTTTCGCATAATATACAAAACAAATCTAAAAAGGAAAGTATTACTATATGTCACAAAGCTCATAACTTACTGAAAAACAATTTTTCCAAATTAATAACAAAAATTCCAAATGACAAAAAGGGTAATGTAGTATATGAAATTTCATGCAACAGTCGTAATTTGGTGTACATAGGGCAAACAAACCAATATATAAAAAAATAGAGTCAATGGACATAGATTTAACAAAACAATAAAACAGTCATTACTAACGACATGTCGTAAATTACTCATTTATTTAACTTTGAAAAAGCCAAAATTTTAAAAACCGAAAATTATAATAAAAAATGAAAATTCTATCAGATGATAGAAATCCGAAATATAAAACGCTGTAAGCTCAACGTGGAACACTTAAGAAAAATATATAATAATTTATTTAAATGGATAATGTTGTAGCAAACAGCCACCTTTTGGTCATCTTTAAGTATATTGTCCTTATCTATTAATACAGAAAGGTAAAAACACTATTGAAATAAGTTAACCTTCCGGAATAAAAGTTCAGTATAATGTGTAATTTTAAAGTGTTTGTGTGTGTTTTTTCTCCGTTTGTTTTATTATTTTGATGTTGTGAGAGTTCAATTTAAGGTAGGATTAACTGTTAATTAATATCTATAATACCAGGCTGTTCAAACGTAATATTTTTTGCAGTATTTGAATGTACAATGTTTATATCAATTCTCTCTTCATTAAATTTTGAAAGGAGTTTCTATATGTATATATTGTTACGATTTCATCTCTTTAAAAACCACTCACTCAATCCGCCGAATAATGCATGCTTTTCACTAATTTACTTTCAATACTACCTTAACTACATAACAATTTAGAGCTAAATCACAACTATCCAATTACTAGTTCTTGATACCTTCACTATTCAAATGCCACTATATTAAAACTCATATCCTATCCCTATTTATATACCTATAGAACCTACTAGAAATAAGAAGAAACAACTAGCATAGGAGTCGAGAACTACTTAGAAATATGACGACTCATCGATATATTATTTCTTCCAGTTTATTATATTAAAGATGATTCATCGCATCAAAACAATATTTGTATACAAGAGCGTATCAAAAAGTTATCTTAGTCCTTCGTTACACTGCCCCTCTCCCAATTCTGATCGTCTCGATTAATTTCGATATTTTCGTGGATATGTACTACTTTCATTTTGACTTTGGGACTTCGTTGGATTTCATAAACAACGTTAACAATATATGGTCATTCCTATGCTGGCATTAACTTAGGTGATTCGCCTTTCTTTCTCTGTGGATTCCATAACCAAACTCTATCACCTTGCTGAAACTCTGCCGAGTTTGCCTTGATATCATATGAATTGACTGACGCCTTCGATACTACATATTTACGGGGTTTGGTGGAGTGTTGAATTAATCCGACGTTGCTTCCAGAACTCTCGTCTAGTCTTCCGTAAATTGTTTTCTCCGTGCTTCTCTATATTCTGGTTGTTTGCTTGGCATTACGGTTTTTTGACAGAATAAATTCTTTGGTGCTTGTTGTCGAAAGAATATCCATATTGACTAGTCAAGTTCAATCCAAGAATAAACTCATCTCCTATGTCGGCAACCAATACCAAATACTTTAATTTCAGCCTTCCAAGTTGAAGCTCCACTTGTATTCCTCCAGTCACATCAGCTGCTTCTCCAGTTAAAGTTCTCAACATTATTTTCTGGATAAGTGTAAGATTCTAACTTTATCAACAAGGCTTGACTTTATTAGATATACTGCAACACCAATATCAACAGTTATGGTAATAGGTGTAGCCGTGATTTTTCCTTTAAACTGAAGTTGGTCTTTTACCGAGGTTTATCTGGAAAACTTTGAAGGAGGATCATGCATGTGAGACCAAACGTCAAGAAAAACTAGGTGTTGCACCTTGTGATGCAGCAACTTCAATAAACAAATCTTTGGTCAGTAAAAGCATCTCTATGGCTTCTCGACTTCGCTATTTATCTAACTTGAGTCCTTGTGACTTTCGTTTTTTCCGAGATTGAAAATCACTTCAAGGGTTATTATTTTGGAACACTCGAAAGCATTTAAACGGCTGTAACTAACCAACTGAAGGCTATTCCAGTATTTGAGTTCCTTCATTGCTATGAGGACAAAATGAACCGTTTCCAGCGCTATGCGACTTCTCAAGGAAGTTATCTTGAGTAAGGTTTGATTTTTCGAAATAAATGTAGAGTATCTTTTTTAGATAATTGTCTAAAGCAGTGTTTCCCATGTGGTGGATCGCGAAAAAACTATTGTAATGGCGGAAATTTAAATTAAACATTGCAACAGGCAACAATCTGTAACGGGACGGGTCGCTACGCTGCTGATGATACTAGTACATTCTCGAATGAGCTGGTAACTTCTACTTCGGCGAACCAAGACTTTTTCGAATATGCACGATTGAACAAGAATAACTTCTGCCGATATAAAAACGCCTCAGTCATATATAAGAAAGAGTAGAATCGAATTGAATCATACGATTAGCTTAATAACCTTGAATGATATAAAAAAAAAACGAGTTTGAAGCTAGTGCAGAGGGTATTCATAAATATTAGTAGTGTAAGCCAGTTTGTTCTTCTTGTATAGATAAATTATAATAAATACCCAAGCTTCACAAATCGTACGTGCGCATGTCGAACGTGAAAGTAAGTAATTATTGCTCCGAAAATGTATGATGAATCGTTGGATAAAAAAGGGTAGTTTCATCAAATCTTACGAAAAGTTGGACAAATAATCAATTGCTTCTTCTACTTCGGTCCCTGATTTGGAACCAACACACGGTGGCAGTTCTAGTGAACCACCGTCTCGTCAGACTGAAAGCAAAGAAAAAATAGGCATACGAGAGACAAAAGAAAGAAACGAAAATATGTGTGTGACTATTTACAAATGGGTTTTATTTTACCGATGAGGAGTCAGAACCTAAACCGCTTTGTATAATCTGTAATGAAATCCTGGCCAACAGCAGTTTAAAACATCTTTTCAGCGTAGACACCTTGGAACAACCTGGAGTTTTTTTAAAAGAAAATTGGCAGGAAATGAAAAGTCTGGTGTTTTTTCATTTCTAGCAGATTTAAACGAAGATAGTAAAACGGCTCTCGAGGTATCACTTCGAGTTAGTTACAGAATTGCAAGATCTGGACAAGCACATATAGTGGCAGAAAATTTGACTAAAACGTGTGCTAAAAACATTACGAAGTGTATTTTTGGAGAAAAGCGATAAAGAAAATTGATCTTGTTATCTTATTAAACAACATACTGTGGCGGAGAATTACTAATTTGACAAAGGTTGTTTATGGCCCAGGTTTGTGATTCTTTATCGGTATCTCAAAATTTAATTAAAAAGCAAGTCAGCTCAAATGCTCCAGCCCAAAAAGGAAATTACGGAGTACCCTTTTTAAGCCCTATATCTCCGTTGTGGGGTACCTTAGGAAAAAAGATTATATGAGATACTGTCCACAGTTTGATATACACTTACCAAACATCCTGTATAAATAGCCTTCATAGGATTAAGTAAATAAATTCAAATATCTAAAAATAAAATGTATTACCATCAACCTGAGGAAAACTTTGTGCCATCCATTCTGTCTCATTTTCCTGAACAGTTCTGTATTCCACTCGATACCCGATTGGTACCATATTCGGTTTTTCATCTTCAGTCGGTTCGGGTCCATCGATTTCTAGAACCAACGTATCCGATGTTGCTTTTATTAATGCGAGACTCGTTGGAGGTTGTGGATGAGTACCTTAAAAAAATCGTTATTAGACTATTTTACTTTTAAGTAAGTTATTAACAGGTTGTACACCGAAGAAATCAAGAAATAGACGGGTTTTGTATTTCAGTGTATGTTTTTATTAAAATCGGCCAAGCGCTGTCGGTCTAACAGACCATCCTCAGGGCTCAGACCCTAAAAACAAGAGAATATGGTCAGCAAATAAGCTTAGTACTTACCAACCATACTCACTCGTCAAAGGGCACACCTTAACCCTGCCAGTATGAGAGCAGTCGCCAGCCGTAGCCTCCACACAGAACAAATTGTACACAATTGAAAAACTTATAAAAAACTTTGTCACAAATTAAAATTAAAACAAAACATTCAACATACTAGTACATCAACACTGTTAAACAATAAACCTCTTTAATAAAAATCTAAAAGAGTGAGGTTATGCCACCCAGTCATAGTATAGCATAGCAACAAAAATTAAAACTATATACAAGTATGTGTAAGCCTGAATAGAGATTTTCTGTATTAGTTCTTTTTCAATTTATTGTCAATTGTATTTCAAATCACTAATTCCTTGACAATGAGCGAAAAGAGAAAAAAGGGCAGAAAGAAAGGGCAGTAAAAGTTTATTATTCTATAACGTTGCTGTTATCGGTCATTCTGTGATATATTTCGAACACTTGGGTTCAGTGGCGTGAAATGATTTCCATTTTTGTAATAAAGTAACAAATTACACGAACATAGGCGTAGTTGAAATTAATAATTTAAGAAAAAAGTTTGAAAATGGGGTTGCGGTCATTTACGTTGTTCATTCTTATATTGAGGCAATGGTCGGGGTTTCTCTTTATCTCCCTGCATATTTCAAGATCCTCTCTGTAATCCAAGGTTTTTGAGTTATTACCCCTGGAGTGGTATAAGATTTTACTATTATGTGTTGGAGAGAAACTGTGTTTGGTAAAACTAATATGGTGACCAAACACAGAGGCCTGAGGTTTGTTAATATGTTCTCTAATTCGGACTGCTAATGGTCTAATAGTTTTTCCTATATACGTCGAAGGGCAGTCTGGGCAAGAAAGTTGATAGACCCCACTTTTTTGTATATGAGATATCAATTGTTTGTTATTGACCAGATGGGAACTGAGTTGATTTACACTCTTAAATGAAATCTTCACATTTTGAGTGTGATTTGTTAGAGTCCGTGCTATTTTATTAGAGAAGTGACCTAAGTACGAGAGTGAGAAAAATTTTCCTTGCTGACTTTCATTGTAAGAAGTCGAGCTGTAAGCCTCTTGGGATTCTTTCTTGTTTTTAATTTTCTCTATATATTTGTCGATGATTGTATGCTCATACCCATTGTTTACGGCAATTTGCTTAAGAATATTGACCTCGTTGTTGTAATCCTCCGCTGACATGGGAATGTTGAGTAATCTATTAACATAGCAGTTTATTGAGGCCATTTTATGTTGTAAAGGGTGGTTAGAATTAGGAGGAATTATGTGGTCTGTTTGGGTGGGTTTTCGAAAGATTTTGAAACTGAGAGAATTATTGGTTTTTCTGATAGTTAAATCTAAAAAATTAAGTTTGTTTTCGGTTTCTATTTCTAATGTAAATTTTAGAGCAGGATGTAGAGAATTAAGACTATTTAGAACATCAATAGCCTGCTGTTCATCAGTTCTCTGAGGATGAGCTGAACCTATTGGGCTTGGGTTTGGGTTTCTCTTTGAAGAGCTCGTTAAGCAGAACACGACTGGAAAACTACTCTACCGAAATTGATGCTTTGATAGATTTCTTGACAGACAACATTGATTCTAGAACATCCCTTAAACTACAAGTCTATCAAATCTTGAGGAGAACCCTAAGAGATGGTAGGGCAAATAAATGCATTGAACACAAGACTCTTACTAGTATTGTGGAAAACATTAAGACTAAGATTCGGTCTGATAAGCTGATACTGTCGAAGGCAGATAAAGGTAATTGTTTGGTCATTATGAATGAAGATGATTATCTGTTGAAAGTCGAAAGCTTCTTAGACGAAAACAATTTTAGGGAAATTCCGAACAATCCACTTTCTAGTTTCGTTATAAAAACAAAAACCTATTTCAACTTATGCTCAGATTTTTTAAAAAAATATAATAGAAATAAATATCTTCTAATTTCTAACCCGTGTTTACCCCGTTTATATGGGTTACCAAAAATTCATAAGCAAGGAGTACCAATTCGACCTTTTGTAAGTTTTACCAATACTCCCGTTTCGAGACTGTCTTCTTTTTTGAACGCAATCCTGATTAAACTTATCAAAGATAAGACTAAGTTTTGCGTCAAGAACTCCACAGATTTGGTCAAAAAACTGAACTCTGTAACTATGCCAGACGACTCTTTGCTTGTTTCCTTCGATGTATGCAATCTGTTTACGTCGATTCCGAGGATGGAAACTCTTCCGATTATATCAAATCTGTTGACAGCGAGCAACATCTCTAGTGACGACCAACTTAGTATAATGACCCTTCTTAAGTTCTGTTTATCTCAGGACTTTTTTGTTTTCAATAACAAATACTACGAACAACCCTCGGGGTTGGCAATGGGAAATCCTCTATCTCCTCTTTTAGCAGACATCTTCCTGGATAACTTGGAAAATGCGTTAATTCCGAGATTGATTTCTGAGAGCAAGATAATTAACTGGCTTCGTTATGTGGATGACTGTTTTACAATTATTCTGGGCAATGAACAGCAGGCTATTGATGTTCTAAATAGTCTTAATTCTCTACATCCTGCTCTAAAATTTACATTAGAAATAGAAACCGAAAACAAACTTAATTTTTTAGATTTAACTATCAGAAAAACCAATAATTCTCTCAGTTTCAAAATCTTTCGAAAACCCACCCAAACAGACCACATAATTCCTTCTAATTCTAACCACCCTTTACAACATAAAATGGCCTCAATAAACTGCTATGTTAATAGATTACTCAACATTCCCATGTCAGCGGAGGATTACAACAACGAGGTCAATATTCTCAAGCAAATTGCCGTAAACAATGGGTATGAGCATACAATCATCGACAAATATATAGAGAAAATTAAAAACAAGAAAGAATCCCAAGAGGCTTACAGCTCGACTTCTTACAATGAAAGTCAGCAAGGAAAATTTTTCTCACTCTCGTACTTAGGTCACTTCTCTAATAAAATAGCACGGACTCTAACAAATCACACTCAAAATGTGAAGATTTCATTTAAGAGTGTAAATCAACTCAGTTCCCATCTGGTCAATAACAAACAATTGATATCTCATATACAAAAAAGTGGGGTCTATCAACTTTCTTGCCCAGACTGCCCTTCGACGTATATAGGAAAAACTATTAGACCATTAGCAGTCCGAATTAGAGAACATATTAACAAACCTCAGGCCTCTGTGTTTGGTCACCATATTAGTTTTACCAAACACAGTTTCTCTCCAACACATAATAGTAAAATCTTATACCACTCCAGGGGTAATAACTCAAAAACCTTGGATTACAGAGAGGATCTTGAAATATGCAGGGAGATAAAGAGAAACCCCGACCATTGCCTCAATATAAGAATGAACAACGTAAATGACCGCAACCCCATTTTCAAACTTTTTTCTTAAATTATTAATTTCAACTACGCCTATGTTCGTGTAATTTGTTACTTTATTACAAAAATGGAAATCATTTCACGCCACTGAACCCAAGTGTTCGAAATATATCACAGAATGACCGATAACAGCAACGTTATAGATTAATAAACTTTTACTGCCCTTTCTTTCTGCCCTTTTTTCTCTTTTCGCTCATTGTCAAGGAATTAGTGATTTGAAATACAATTGACAATAAATTGAAAAAGAACTAATACAGAAAATCTCTATTCAGGCTTACACATACTTGTATATAGTTTTAATTTTTGTTGCTATGCTATACTATGACTGGGTGGCATAACCTCACTCTTTTAGATTTTTATTAAAGAGGTTTATTGTTTAACAGTGTTGATGTACTAGTATGTTGAATATTTTGTTTTAATTTTAATTTGTGACAAAGTTTTTTATAAGTTTTTCAATTGTGTACAATTTGTTCTGTGTGGAGGCTACGGCTGGCGACTGCTCTCATACTGGCAGGGTTAAGGTGTGCCCTTTGACGAGTGAGTATGGTTGGTAAGTACTAAGCTTATTTGCTGACCATATTCTCTTGTTTTTAGGGTCTGAGCCCTGAGGATGGTCTGTTAGACCGAAAGCGCTTGGCCGATTTTAATAAAAACATACACTGAAATACAAAACCCGTCTATTTCTTTATTTTACTTTTAACGTTCTATGTTATGTTGGAGGTATGACGTGATATACATGGTGGCGCACCACAGGTCCGTAGGCGCATATTGACCTAAGTCATTTTTTTTTCTAAATTCGTCTAAAAATGCCAGCTTCCCAAATATGAAAATAAAATTTCTTATCGGCAAATACAAAGAAGTTATTTAATTTGTTTATAAGGTAAACATGATAGTGGTTTTCTAATGAAGTTTAAACAAATTTAAAATTAATTTTCCTCAATTCAATGTAATAGTTCTCTGAGAAAAAGGGTTCTTCTTTCAGAGAGAGATGTGCTCAGAATCGGTGTACCTTCATCGATAGAGTGTAATGGAACAAATGTTAATTTTTTTCATTGTTCAATGTCAACTATATTCTGTTAAAATAAATAATTAAATAATCACTCGGTGAATAGATATGCCGTGGGAACAGGGTAGTTATATTTTTTTATCACTATCCACGAAGGTTTAAAGGAAGAATAAATCAGTTATCGAACTTAACTTTTATGATCTTTGTCGTTTAAATGTTTTCTTAAAAAAAATACATAAAGTCAGTTAATTTATGAAGACGTAAAAGACCCTCTCTTAGAATTGCCTATAAATCCGTCTAAGTAATCCTGTCCTGGTTAAGTATATAAAACCAGATGTGATAAGGGTATTTTTAACATATGGTATGTGGAATACCGTTAAAATGTTTTAAATTATTGAACGATTTTCCCATTATTAGGAAACAAAAGAATGATCAAATACACTCTCTATAATAGAAATTATATATTTTAGTTAATATGTTAAGATGTTTATTGCCGAAACAGCCAAGAAAAGTGAATAGTTTTTTTTCTCAGTCTTTAACATATATTCTTTTAGTTATAGAAAGAAATAGAATAGTTTTATCAATTGTGTTATATAAAAATTAAGCTTAAGGTGCTCACAGGTCAATTCGTGAATCGAACAGCCGGTATGGTACAGCTAACGCCCTCAGTAAGAAAACTCCCAAATCTTCGAACAGAAGGGTGTCGGGGGGGTGTAAGATTCGAATACACTCTTTTAAGGAATAGTAAATTTTAGTTCCAATCTGAAATTCGAATAAGGGTGATCGGTACCATTCTATAAGCCCAATGCCGTAGTGTATATTTGGCGGGAATGAAGGTTTTCTTTGTTTGATTTGTTTTTGATTTAATTCGGGAAATTAAGGGATTATCATGTGTTATTTTAGTGGGGCATTTCGCGATTTTCATACGGTTCGATTAAGTAAAATAAATAGCTGTTTTTCGCGTTTTATTTCTTTTTTTGTTTAATATTTTATTAAGCTATTTATACGTGTTTTTTTCAAAATTGGGTTTTAGATTTTTGGTTAAAATAACGACCGAGAAGAGCAATTATGGTAGTTTTTCGTAATTGTTATTAGTTTTAAGTTTTTCATTGTAAATAATTCGTTTTTATTTTATTTATTTTGTTAATAGACTAAGTGTTTTGAGAAACTTGTTTTATTCAATCTAATTAGAACCTTCACGCGAATAAACTCGCGGGCGCGCTGCTGCGAGACCTACAAAACAAGAAATGTCTTCTGACCCACTAACTAGCAGCCTTTACTGAGTCCTGAAGATCTGAGTCATGGTTGTGGTAAGCTTTAATAACCGTAGTGTTTGGTACTAAAGCAGCAAGAGAGAAGTTGAACGACCAGACTTCCAGAGTGTCTTTATTACTGTGATATTTAATTGTAGGTTATTATAATAGTTACTAATTAATATGGGACAAAAATGATTATAGATAAGATAATTAACGCTACCTCAATATGTCATCGGCAATAGTCTATAATCAAATTCTGTCACAAGAGCTCGAATATTATTACAAAATTCGCTCGCCTGTGATAAACAAATTAAATTTTGCACAAACTATTTAATGAATCGATTTGAAATTTTTGCCCCATATTAAGCACTAAAAGACCCAACTTTTTTACATAACAACAAAGTCGTAGGTTGCATTTAGCAATAATTATTGTTAATTGAATATTATAAGAATTTTGACCTTGTTTTGCATTTTTCTCAGCAACAAATAAAAATATCGAGATCGGCAAAAAAACAATTTGTAGGTTTTTCAATTCTCTATAAGAGGCTATTCCGTTTTGTCCAATTTTTTTTTTTGTTTTCGCTGGTAAGCAAAAAAAATGCAAAAAATGCATTTTTTGACCTTTAATTGTTTACACAAAGTTTATGATACAAAATCTCGTGCAAAAAACATATACGGTTTATTTTACAGGCCTCTATTACCCGAAAATCCAGGTCTCTGCCTGGATGAATGAGTGTCCCTTCTTTTTTTCGCTTATTTGACTGGTGTATTAGTGTTCTTAGCTTTAATTTTAGGGCATTGTATTTCAGCCTCTTTTTATAATCGAATAATATGTTTTCCATGAAATACCTTCTTAAAAAGTTTTACCTAATGCTGCGTTATAAAGAGACATCTAGGGATAAGGCGGTAGACAAATTTGATTAGTTAAGTCGTATTAAAATATTACTTACCCTTTAAGAGTGTAAATTGCACCTCGAGACGTCCATATTCGTTTTCTGCTACGCATTTATAATCCCCCATGTTATTCTTTGTCATTTTAAACTGTAATCAAATTTTTCTTTATTAGAAACCAATGAAAATGATAAATTACCATTGAACTAGAAGTGGCGGAAATATTAATTTGGAGTGTCTCGTTTGACACATGGGACTCGTATAAAATTTTGATACTTTAATTAATAAATAATTAATCAATAGTGGGTGGACTAAAATAGTGGATTTACAATTTCATATATATATATATATATATATATATATATATATATATATATTCTAATATTTTCTTGGGTGTAGGTTTTTCCATTAGAGAAACAAAGGACAATAATTTTCTTTCTGACGTTTCGCTCTACATAGTGAGCTTCTTCAAAAGAGCTTGGTATATTTATTTTCCACCTACAAAAATTACAGAATTTTTTATATAATAAACATATATCACAGTAATTACACTTTTATATTTTTAATTTAATTAAAATTAATAAAAACAAAACAGATTTTAAAATAGTCTTAAAGTTTAAAATTTAAAACAATACAAACAGGTTAAAATAGTGAAGATTATAAAATAGTACCTACCTTGAAAGTAGTTTTGTGTATATGTTTAAAAATAAATTCAATTATGATCTTTGGTATGCAATTGATATGGATAGATTTATTTTTATAAAAAGCAAAAAATAGGAAAAAAGATTATTATTTATTTTTTAATGACGTTCTTTCACCCGTATGAGTGTATATGAAATCGTTCCAAGCATCATTACATTATTTCTCATATTTATTATAGAGTCGCTTCAAGCATGTTTTATTCAAAAATCAAATTATAGTATATCTGACTTAAATTTTTGACATCTTGCTTGTCATTTACAACATTTTTATCTTTTTTTATGTGTATCATTTCTTTGATGACTAATTTATGATAATTTCTGTCAGTATCTAAAATATGGGTGTTTTTAAAATCAAATTCATGATTAGATGTTTGTTCATGCTTATGTAAAGATGTCGATGCGTTTTTAGTATACTTGTGTCCATTCACTCTATTTTCAATATATTGTGTCGTCATGCCAATGTATTTCTTAGGACAATTTAGGCATGGAATTGCATATATTACGTTAGATCTTTTTTTGGTGGGAACTTTGCTTTTTAATTTCGTATAAACTGACCCAAGTAAATTGTTCGCCTTATGGCATATCGTTATGTTATGTTTATCCAAAATATATTTTATTTTTTCAGACAGTTGGTATACATATGGTAATGCAATGAAAGTGTTTTGTGTTTTGGTATTGATTTTAATATAATCCTTTTTAAACGCTATGTAGATGACTGTTTGGCTGCTATACCCGAAAACAAAATAGATAGCTTATTACAATATTTTAATAATTTCCACCCAAAACTGAAATTTACAGCTGAAATTGAAATAGAACAAAAAATAAACTTTTTAGACTTAACTATACAGAGAAATAAGACGGATAATAATCTTCATACAAAATGATACACGAAAGATACTTGGTCGGGTCGGTATTTGAATTTTAACTCTGAACATCCAAATAAACAAAAAAATAGTGTCATAATCGGCTTAGTTGATCGAGCTATAAAATTATCTTCACCCGAATTTCGCCCAGAAGTGCTAAAAAAAGTGGAAGAGACCCTAATAATGAACCATTTTCCTAAACTACTCATAAAAAAATAATTAAACAAAGAACCTATTTACATTATAACACAAACAAAAAAAATAAAATTAACAATACCAAAACACAAAACACTTTCATTGCATTACCGTATGTATACCAACTGTCTGAAAAAATAAAATATATTTTGGATAAACATAACATAACGGTATGCCATAAGGCGAACAATTTACTTGGGTCAGTTTATACGAAATTAAAAAGCAAAGTTCCCACCAAAAAAAGATCTAACGTAATATATGCAATTCCATGCCTAAATTGTCCTAAGAAATACATTGGCATGACGACACAATATATTGAAAATAGAGTGAATGGACACAAGTATACTAAAAACGCATCGACATCTTTACATAAGCATGAACAAACATCTAAGCATGAATTTGATTTCAAAAACACCCATATTTTAGATACTGACAGAAATTATCATAAATTAGTCATCAAAGAAATGATACACATAAAAAAAGATAAAAATGTTGTAAATGACAAGCAAGATGTCAAAAATTTAAGTCAGATATACTATAATTTGATTTTTGAATAAAACATGCTTGAAGCGACTCTATAATAAATATGAGAAATAATGTAATGATGCTTGGAACGATTTCATATACACTCATACGGGTGAAAGAACGTCATTAAAAAATAAATAATAATCTTTTTTCCTATTTTTTGCTTTTTATAAAAATAAATCTATCCATATCAATTGCATACCAAAGATCATAATTGAATTTATTTTTAAACATAGACACAAAACTACTTTCAAGGTAGGTACTATTTTATAATCTTCACTATTTTAACCTGTTTGTATTGTTTTAAATTTTAAACTTTAAGACTATTTTAAAATCTGTTTTGTTTTTATTAATTTTAATTAAATTAAAAATATAAAAGTGTAATTACTGTGATATATGTTTATTATATAAAAAATTCTGTAATTTTTGTAGATGGAAAATAAATATACCAAGCTCTTTTGAAGAAGTAGAGCGAAACGTCAGAAAGAAAATTATTGTCCTTTGTTTCTCTAATGGAAAAACCTATACCCAAGAAAATATTAGAAAAAAATATTTAACAAAAGGTTTAAGATACAAAAATAAATTATATATATATATATATATATATATATATATATATATATATATATATATATATATATATATATATATATATATATATATATATATATATATATATATATTCAGGGTTATTCACCCTATACGGCACGAGGTATTGCTGCCAAAATAAGTGACTTTCAAAAAGTTTTACTTTTGGGATATATGGGGGTCTAATATAGTTACTTTTTAAAATTATTTTTATATTATACAGGGTGTCACTGAAAGTGTCAAAGTTATGTTTTTTTACATAGAACTCCATGTATATTATTGCATTTTTGGATTTTACAATTAAAATAAATACCTATTTTTATAAGGTTTATAGTACTTAAACCTCAAGGGTTTTTAAATACTTTGAATTTTGACAAAATCTAACCTAATTTTCATGTTTCAAATACTTAAGAAGTATTTCAGTTATGTACTCGAAATTTACAGTGAAGGGTAACAATAAATAATATTTTTATATCCCAATTATAATAAACTTGCTATATTATACAGGGTGTCCAAAAATTAAAACTAATCAAATAAGAAATTTAAGTGGCTATAACTTGATTAATTTAAATATAATGCTATACTTTTTACCTTACTTATATATATATATATATATATATATATATATATATATATATATATATATATATATATATATATATATATATATATATATATATATGTTTATGCGGCTTTCACGGATTCACCCGTGTGAGATGCAATAGCAATGGATATATCCACATTATGTTCAGTATTTGCATGCTTCCTTCCGATCTGTCCTTTGCACAGCCAGGTTCATGTCGGTACCCTGATGAGTCTAGTAGAGACGAAACATGTATCTCTGCCGTATCACTGTGGCGGGGAGGGTAAGTTTTGACTTTCTTCTCGGTATGGTGGTACAGGTAGGTCATCATGTCGATGGTGGTGGAATAGGATAAATTTGCATTTTATGCAAATTTATTCTAACTGTGCAACCTCTAACACAGAAAGGATAGGATGGGGAGAAGTTTGCATTTACTGTTCGTATTTTACTTCATATATATATATATATATATATATATATATATATATATATATATATATATATATATATATATATATATGGTGTGTGTTAGCTATATTCCAATTTTGTGATATTTCTGCTTGCATTTTAATGAAGTTTTCTTTATATATATATATATATATATATATATATATATATATATATATATTATATATATATATATATATATATATATATCTTGAATAACGTAGGTGAGATGCACCATCTTGATCGATTGGACATTTCATTACCTACAACTTTTCTGTGGCCACGTACCCACGAAAAAAGCGTAGTTTTCGAGTAAAAGCGAAAAAACGGAAAAGTGGACAACTCTACCTTAATTTCAGAAAAGGAACCCTTTATTCGGTAGCACTTTGTGATTTTGTCATATTTCGAGGTCAATAGAATGTATAAAACAATGAAAGCACTTTAACGATTTAGTTTATTTTTCAAATACATAGTCAATATCGAGTGAATTACTCGCCCGAAATATATCATCAGTGAGATTGGCTAGAGCAATAGAGCAAGTCTCAAGAAGTATTCGGGTAATTTTTGTGTTCTATAAGTTGTTCGTTAATCATTTTTTCAAGTATTTTTGATATACAAGGCAAAACACTTTTCTTTTCTACAGCGTGTTATACAAAAGTACACCATTGACAATGACCTAACAAACATTCCAAATGTCTACAATCAAGGCTCAGAAGATATACCAGAAATTTAATCATCAGAAATTGATGTGGCCTTATAAGAAATGAAAAACAACAGAGCCCCAGGAGAAGATGGCATTGTTATTGAAAGTATTAAAGCAGGAGGGGGAAAATTAATAAATGCTCTCAAAGTCCTATTTAATAGATGTTTAGAGACCGGACAAATTCCAACTCCATGGAACAATGCCATAATGATAATCATGCATAAGAAAGGCGATCCCACCGACCTAAAAAACTACCGTCCAATCAGTCTCCTCTCCCACATGTATAAAATATTTATAAAAATAATAACAAACCGATTGACTCCCAGTTTAGATTTCTACCAACCGAGAGAACAAGCAGGTTTCAGATCCGATTATGGTACAAACGACGACTTGCTAGTTATGAAAACACCCACAGAAAAAACAGTGGAATACAACAAACCACTGGTCTTAATATTTGAGGACTACGAGAAAGCGTTTGATTCAGCGGACCAAAACAAAATATTTGCTGCATTAGCTGATTGTAGAGTCAACCATAGATATGCAGCTTTAATTAAGAACATATATAATAGCGCAACAGCAAGTATGAAAGTCCATTCCAAAATAACATTTACATTTAGGATGGAACGTGGCGTACGACAAGGTGATAACATTTCACCAAAACTATTTACAATGCTGCTAGAATACAAATTTAAAAAAATAAGTTGGGGGAACATGGGAGTTAAAATAGACGGTGAACGATTAAACCACCTACGCTTTGCTGACGATATCGTGTAGATTTCTGACAACCTTGAAGAAGCCCAAGAGTTACTAAGGACACTGAGTGCAGCGTCGGATATGGTAGGTCTAAAAATTAGCCGTACAAAAACTCAATGTATGACAAACTTAGTTCCAAGTAGCAACATATCCCTAAACGAATCTGAAATCGAGTATGTAACATCTCATAAATATTTAGGCCATGAACTGAGAATAAACCGAGATAACCAGACCTGCGAAATTCAAAGGTGCATAACAATAGCATGGGCGGCGTTCGGCAAGCTGAGAAAGGACGTATTTAAAAGCAATATACCGATTTGCTTGAAAAGAAAGGGTTATGAACAGTGTGTGCTCCCTGTGCTCACGTACGGTGCAGAAACTTTAACACTCACTAGGAAAAGTTGCGAAAAAATTAGAGTGACTCAGCGAGCCATGGAGAGGTCGATGTTGGGAATAGCACTGAGAGATAAAGTTCCAAATGTAATTATTAGAACTAAAACAGGGATCAAGGATGCTATAGAAAGTATAACACATATGAAATGGAACTTGGCCGGACATGTGGCGAGAATGGAAGACGCTAGGTAGACTAAACGCATTATAGAGTGGCGTCCTAAGTTCCAGGCATTTAGAAGTAGGGGCAGACCTCCAACACGGTGGACGGATGATATCAAAAGAATTGCAACAAACTGGATTCAATCAGCACAAGATCGGGAACATTGGAAACGATTGAGGGAGGCCTATGTTCAGCAGTGGACGCTACAGGCTGTGTGATGATGATATTGATGATGAAGGCAAAACACTAATAGGATGAAGATCTCGAAGTTCATGGAGACCGTTAATTTTTAACAGTGGAATTTGTTTGCAGTTTTCATTTTTTTTGTGTTCAGATCATTGTATATACAGTGTGACCAGCAAACTCGGCATCATATGGGATTTTTTTTATTAATAGCTTTATTTGAAATTTGATTTTGGCATCAATTTCTGTTTTGATCGAGATTAAAAGTATGAAAAAAAATATTAGTCACGTGATTAGCATTATCTGTCAAATTTTAATTTTTTTCGAAAAGAAAAATTTAAAGTAGAATTATATCTTAAAATATCGAAAAAAATTATTAAAAACGGTTTTTCTAAATCCAATTTTTAGTTCATATGCAAAATTTCAGCTGATTAAGATGATTTAGATTTTTTGTCCATTTTTTGTAAATTGCACCACTGTTGACGAGCAAAAGAAAACCTCCTATATAAAACTTTCTAGTTTTGAGATGCTTCATTCCAGACATATTTTGTTTAAAAAAGCGCCATATTAAATATGTGTTTTTCTACAAAATTCAAATAGGGGTATTAAAATTTGGTAACACGTGATGCCAAGTTTATTTGTTTTTGACCCTGTATAAGGTTTCTTCCTAAAATAACTATTTTTAAAAACGTAGTTTGTGTCTAAAAGTAATACACATTAAAATTAAAATAAGCAAGTACACAGTATTATCAGTAAAGTCTGCATTAGGTGGACTCTAAATTTTTATTTAATTTTACGTATTTATTTATTTATTTATTTATTTATTAATATCAAAGCCCAACAACAATAATTAATAGGGCCGTAATAAAATATAACAAACAAAAAAAACATCTATTACAAAATAACAAAAATAATATCATAATATCACGTAATAAAATATAACATAAAAAAAACGTACTTATTACAAAATAACAGAAATAATATCACAATAGCAGTCCCAGAACTACAATAATACTGAACAGGAACGTAAAAACTGGGTATAACCCATACTCAGATCACACGATTGCGACACTCTATTAAACACAGAACACATTCGATATATTGGCGACATACAATATACATTAGTCCTAGGTATCCTTAAATGAAAGTATACACCATGCCTGCTCGTCAATCGTGGCACATTAAAATTTAGTTCGCCCAAAAGCTGAGGACAAACAATCTGACCGTTGACTAGCTTGTATAAAAATAAAACTGAATGTAAGTTACGTCTCATTTCAAGACTTTGCAAACTAAATTTATCCAGCAACAGTCGATTGTCTATCCCGACCGGTGGGTACACTCCCTCAGTTTTCAACCACAAATACTTCATAAACTTGCGCTGAACGTTCTCCATAGCCAAAACATATTTATTATAAATTGGAGCCCAAACAAGTGAACAGTATTCAAGTTTACTTCTTACTAGTGCTATAAACAATAATTTTAGGCTTTCAATATTGTTAAATGATCTACAGTTTCTAATAATTAAACCCATCATTTGATTAGCTTCAGACACTATTCTGCTATAATGAAGGTTAAAGTTAAGTTTAGAATCCAATACAACACCCAGATCCTAAGCTGCATCAACTCTTTTAAGTAGGTCATTATTTATTTGATAACTATATAGAATTGGAGATATTTTACGAGTTATAGACATCACTGAACATTTGCTCACATTCAATAACAATTGATTATTCATACACCACCTCTGGACTGCACTAATACTATTTTGCAATCTATCACAATCCTCCTTCAACTGAACTTGGACGTACATTTTCAAATCATCAGCAAACAGTAGGAATTCAACATCAATTGATTCAGTGATATCGTTTATAAAAATTAAAAACAAGAGAGGCCCCAAATTTGAGCCCTGAGGTACCCCCGAAGAGGCCGCAAAACACTTTGATTGAAATCCATTATATTGGACATACTGAGACCTATTAAATAAATATGATTTAAAAAACCGCACAAATTGATCAGTAAAACCAAACTTCGCAAGCTTTGTCAGAATCAAACTATGGCTCATCTTGTCAAAGGCCTTTGAGAAGTCGGTAAACACCACATCGACCTGGCCGCCCGCATCCACAGCATCCGCTGTATACTGCAGAAAAGACGCCAGATTAGTGGATGTTGACCTACCCCTCAAAAATCCATGCTGTTTTGTAGACAACAAATGTTCGACTTTGTCAATAATAAAGTTATACAGCAGCATCTCAAAGATCTTAGAAAAACCACATATCAGAGAGACAGGCCTGTAATTTTCCACTTCGGTTCTATTTTTGCTCTTAAATACGGGACATATTTTAGCTACCTTCCATCTCTTGGGATACACCAGCTGCTCAAGAGAGGCATTAAAAATTTTACATAGAGGAGCAGCTAAAACATTTATAGTGTCTTTAATAAGAAAACTTGGAACAAAATCTGGCCCACTAGACATTTTAGGTTTAAGCCCTTTCGTAATTTTTATTATATCCTGTTCCGTAAAGACCGGAACTGCAACTGTACTATTACCCAAATCCCTCAGACTAACCTCTTCAGTAGACGATATTCCATTATAAACTCCCTTAAAATACTCGGCGAAAGCCGTAACAATATCGTTAGGGTGATTGAAAGTTTTACCCTGATAAGACACTTTATCGGGAATAGCGCAGCAATTTTTTTTCTGTTGAACATACCTCCAAAATGATTTGGGGTCATTTCCAATATCTCTCTCTATACGCTCAATGTAACGCCGATATGAGGCCTTTATCATCTGATTGGTCCGCGCTCTCAGCAATTTAAATTTGTTAAAATAAATGACACTTTTCGCTTTTCTATACTTTCTAAAAACGTTATTCTTACGTTTCAATGCAATGGAAGGCACACAGAAATGTAATTATAAATTTTAGGTTTTTGAATTGTTTTTAATATAATATTCAAATACCAAAAATAGTTTGTTATCAATTAAAAAGGTCGAATTTTAAATGCTTTTAATTTTTACATTACGATTTTTAGTAGAAAATGTGAGTCTTTTCAATTAAACTAGTTTCAGAATATTAATGTGTGTTACTTTTAGACACAAACTACGTTTTCAAAAATAGTTATTTTATGAAGTTACGTTTTACAGGGTAAAAAACAAATAAACTTTGCATCACATATTACCAAATTTTTATAACCCTCTTTGGATTTTGTAGAAAAACACATATTTAATATGGCGCTACTTTAAACAAAATATGTCTGGGATGAAGCTTTGCCAAAACTAAGAAGTTTTATGTAGGTTCTGTTGCGTTCGTGCAGTGGTGCAATTTACAAAAAATGGGCAAAAAATCTAAATTATCTTATAAAGCTGAAATTTTGCATATGGGCTAAAAATTACATATAGAAAAAGTTTTTTTATTAACTTTTTCGATATTTTGAGATATAACCCCACTTTTGATTTTTTTGGAAAAAAAATAAAATTTGACAGATAAAGCTAATCACGTAAGTACTATTTTAATTTTCATTTCAATCGTAGCAGAAATTGTTGCCAAAGTGAAATTTCGAATATAGGTATTAATAAAAAAATTTCATATGATGCGGTTTTTACTCGTCCCATTGTAGATATAATTTTAATTTTTTGTAATTTCTGTAATTATGCTTTTGTTTTCTATACAAACAAGCTTTTACAATTGTTAAGCACATTTTCAATTTGTCTTTTAAAATTATTAGTTGGGTCTTTCTTTAAAATTTTATTTTGTTGGGTCTAGAACATTTAGTGATTTTTGAATATAATCTAGTTTATTTACAGCTATAATATTGTTATCTTGGGTAAAAACTATTTGACGAGGTTTTTCGTTTATAGATTATATGACTTAGGTTCCTTGTTTTGGATAAGATTCTTGTGAAAGGTCATTTTTCAAAATCTTTGATGCTTCCTGTTTGAAACTCTCATTATTTAAAAAAATTCAACCTATTACTTAATGTTATATTGAGAGCCAAAAAAAAGATTTTTTAACATTGCAATTTTTAGGGTCTTACATATAAAAAATATCTGTATCGAAAGGATTACAGTAGACATCTCGATATAAGTTTTTTTTTTTAATTTAATAAACAGAGTTTTATATATTTAGCACTATACCTTGGGACTTTATTATAAGAGATGGAAAAAAACTTTAAATAAGGAAGTTGTACGATTTTTTCATATTATCAGTTAGATTCGTTTAAAAAAATAGTGACGTATCGTAAAGTTTGTAAACAAAAGAATTTTAATTTTTTAAATGAAACACATACATTCTCTGCTAGAATAAAAGATATTTTCCTCCTGATTTCAAAACTATAGTAAGTTAGTGTTCGCTGTTATTTAAATATTTAAGTTTGAATTTTTAATAAACTGATATAAAAAAAGAGGTGACTTGCAAAACAAATGATTTATTTTAATTTACATTGGGACGTTTTAATATGGTTTCGAATACTTAATATATTGACTAATACCACTGATTTCAAAAAATAAAATGGATAACAGATTCAAATTGAGCTGTCAGATCCAAAATATCCGTAGTAAGCTCCTCGACATACTGGGGAAAGTGACATTTTGGCACGTCAAATTAACCGTTAAAAAAAATAGTGTCTTTGTTGTTGTTAATGTTGTGAAGTTATTAAAATCTTTGTTTTTTTTCTCTGGATTAAATTTATTTTATATTACTTAACAATCAAGTAATATAGACCAAGCCATCAGTCAAATATTTAGGTGTAATATAGACCACAAAATTATTTTAAATTACCACTCTAGAAGTGTAATATATAAAGAAAAACGGATATCAAGGAAAACAGCAACTCATATATATATATATATATATATATATATATATATATATATATATATATATATATATATATATATATAAAGCAATATGTCGACGTCATTTGGAATACGTGCCCCCTATATAGAGTAATTGCAGAAAGCCAGCACTCATAAACCTTAAAAAGATGGAAACCGCAGCTCTACGCAGTATGACTGAAATCCATCATCCTATCAATCCACTACATAAACCATCAAATCATTATTTTATGAATTCACTAAACATCCAGCCACTTATTACAATAATTCTTGTCCTAATAACTAAGTCTGAAAGAAAACCATAACCTTGAGAAGTGATAGAGGAACTGTGCAAGACCAGGGACCGAAACCAAAGGCCAGCCAGAAGACGTCCATTAACGATACTGGCAGATCTCATATTCAACCTTTACATTTTTTTATTTAATAAAGATTTGTAAAGGCTTGAAGATCAAATATAACATAAGTAAGATTTTTATGCTGAAGGATCTCTTTCGTTGGCCTGTAGGGTTCATACTTATATGTCCTAATAAATTATAATCATAATAAAATTTACTTTTCAAATTCTAGGCGAACTACACTAATTGACATTGCTGCACCTAACAACAACAACCTAAGGCCAAAATGCAACGAGAAGATCGCCAAATACAGAGATCTGGAGGTGCAAATCCGAAGACAATGGGCAATGAACAGCGTGCAAATGATTTCCATAATACTGTTAACAACTGTAGTGATACCAAAGAACCTCCTGCAGAACATCAAGTGACTGGACCTTAGTGAGCATGTGTATAAACCGATGCAGAAAGCAATACTCCTTGCAACCTCACGAACCGTCCGAAGGTTAGTAAGAAATACAGCAGACACGTCACCTAGGACCCGATAACATGAAAAGGGTTCCCACAGAGCTTCACACTTTTGGTATCTTTGTATACCTGGTGTGAGTCAATATTCCCTGGAGGGAGTGCTTAACCTTTTGGCTTGTAAATCATAATTTACTTAAGTGTAGTGTAGTATAGTTTTTAACACAGCCTAATTAAGTAAAATGTTGTAGTTAACATTATTTAAATTTAAATTTTAATACTTATTTAAATAAAAGTTTCAATTATCTTACAAATTTTTATGTCTTAAATTTTTTATAGGTTGTATTAGACTTAACTATTTAAAAGTAAGATACTCGGCTGTTATGGATATATAGACACAAGTATTTATGTTAAATCTACAATCAGAACTAGCCGTAGAAAAACATTTTTAAATAGCACGCTCATACTATTGAATTACAAATAGAATTTCGTATAATAATTTTGTACGTCAAATTCGAAAAGCTACGCGAATTGCCTCTACCCTTGTCAATTAGAGATAATCGATTATATTTAGCCAGTATAATTTCCCTAAAGCGACAATGTCTTCACTGTTATTATAAATGAACTTTCCTAAATATGGTAGATAGCATGATCTGGGCATTTTCAGTTTACTACACGAGCAGGGCTGATTCGAAACCATATTAAAACGTCACAACGAAAATTAAAATAAAGTATTTTTTTCCAGGGCACTCCTTTTTTCATATCAGTTTATTAATAATTTGAACTTAAATATCTAAAAACGGCTAGTTCGAACACTAAATTATTATACAATGTTGAAGTTAAAAGGAAAATAACTTTCATTCGAGCAGAGAATATTTAAGATGTTCCATTTGAAAAAAAAATTCTTTTGTTTCTCAACCCTACGATGCGTCATTGTTTTTGTAAACACATCTAAATGACAATTAAAAAAAATACTACAATTTTGGCACTTAACGTTTTTTCCATTTTTAATAATAAAGTTTCAAGATATGGTGTCAAATATAAAAAAACCCTGCGCGTCTTAAGTAAGTATAAAAATATTGCATTCTTACCATCAGTACAGATTGAAAAGGAGCAATAAAAATTCCTTCGCTAATTTTCTTTCTATGAATTTTGTCGTACCAAGTAAAGATCGGTGGTGGTTCTGCTTCTACTTCACAAGTTAAATTTACAACTCCACCAATATCTCCATATACAATGACTTGTTCCAAGTAATGTTTCTCTGTTGTGTTTGATGGTAGTGTAGGTTCATCTGTAAAAAATATAAACTTAGCATTTGTTAGACATGAATAATTTAAAAATTTGCATAGATTATATTTCGAGTAAGTGGTTAAAAAATTTAGGGCTATTTCAGTTGATTTGCTAGAAAATAAAGTACTGCACTGTACTTCACATTTTCAAAATTTTTCAATCTATACATGGTATTTCTAAAAGGTCTGGATAAAATGCTGCCAATACCTGAACTTAAAATATAAAAATCTAGCCCAATTTATCTTACAAGGAATGTACCTAAAGTGTCCTGCTCCAATTTTAATGAAACTTTATCTGCGAAGATTCATTTTAGCGGGGTGAAAACTTCCCCCTCAAAAACAGTATTTTTGAAATATCTCGAGTTCTAAGTGAGACATCTTTAACAAAATAAAATGAAAATTACTTGTTCGAAATGAGGTTAAACTATGATTTTTTCACTCCCAAGGATATCATCCCACATTTTTTATATTGATAATTCATCCATTCGCGCACATAATATAATTCTAAAAACTAAAAAATTTAAAGTGATTGTTTGAAAATATTTTTTTCACGAATACTATAAATACCTTCAGTTAACGGATTTCGAGGTTTTTAAAAATAAAATTAAAAGAGGGTGGGCCACTCCCAATTTTTTTTCTTAAATCTCACGTTCTAATTGAGATACCTTTACAGAACAAAATGGAAGTTACTTGTTATTTGAAATGATGTTGAAATAATGTATTTTCATCCCCAAGAATACCATCCCTTATTTTTTCTAAGGGTAAACCATGTATTAGCGTACTTAATTTAATTCTAAAAATTACGAAATTTAATAAAATTGTTTGAAAATATTTTTTTACGAATACCATAATTAACTCAAGTTCCCAAAAATAAACTACCAAAAGAGGGTGAGTCACCCCACATTTTTTTAATATCTCAATCCTAATAAAGATAACTCAATAAAACAAAATGAAAATTATTTGTTATTCGAAATGATATTAAACTATGGTATTTTTACTCCCAAGGATATCATCCCTTATTATTTATTAGAGTAAACCATACATTGGCTCACCTAATTTAATTGTAAAAAATACGAAATTTAATTGAATTGTTTGAAAATATATTTTTCACGAATACTATAAGTCACTTAAATTGTCGTGTTTCGGGGTTTCTAAAAACAAACTAGCCATAGTTCTAACTGAGATAACCTCAAGAAACAAATTGGAAATTACTTGTTATGAATGAAGTTAAATTATAGTATTTTCACGCTCAAGGATATCATTCGAAGAATATCATTTCATACAGGTATAATTATTTTTAAAATTGCCCAATTTCAGTTGATATGAACGTTACAGACCTTACTACCTAAATTTTTTCTTATAATCAATAAGAAAATATACACTTCTTTCATTCATGTGTGTAAATTATTACAATTCATGACAAATAGTGATTTCTAATTCTGTAACGTTCATTTAAATTAAAATTTGACAATTTTAAAGATAATTATATAGAAATGACGGTTTGCCTTTATAAAAAATAAGGAATAATATCCTTGGGAGTGAAAATAGCATAGTTTAACATCTCTTCGAATAGCAAGATATTTCAAATATGTTTTATAGAGATAATTAGAATTTGAGATATTAAAAAAACGTATTTGGTGGTGGCTCATCCTCTTTTACTAGTTTATTTTCGAAAACCCCGAAACACGTCAACTGAAGTTACTTATTGTATTGGTAAAAAAATATTATCAACAAATTTGATTTTACTGTGTAATGTTCAGAATCAAATTATGTAAATGAATTAGAAGATTAACCCTCATAAAAAGTTAGCGGCGATATTTATGGGGTTAAAACAACATGGTATAACCTCTCTTCACTAGAAAATTTTTATTAAGATGTATACACCGCTCTAAAAAATGGAAAAACACACTATATAATGTTGATTGGAGGTTTTAATGCAAAAGTTGAAGCTGAAACTGCGGTCAGTCACCATGGATTGGGAAGTCGAACGAAAGAGGTGATGCACTGATAGACTTTGCTCATCACAATAACTTATATATAATGAACACCTTTTTTAAGAATATAAACAGCAAAAAATGGACATGGGTTAGTCCAGATGGCAAAACCAAAAACGCAGTCGATTTCATAATCAGCAATAAAAAAAGGTATAATCAAAGACGTAAGTGTGTTGAACAGATTTTCGACAAGAAGCGATCACCGCATTATAAGAGCCGAAGTAAAAATAAATATAAAGAAAGAAAGAATCAACATGACACTCAAGAAAAATGGCAAGAAATGAGTAACTCCTGAAAACACAGATTCTTATAAGGAATGTATTGTCTCTACTCTAAATTATGAAAATGGTACAAAAATTCTGCCCTAAGGAAGTGAAAGAACAAAAATTCAACCAAAAAATAAAAGATTTAATGAAGCTGAGAAAAGAAATGGAAGACAAGAACACACTAGAATATATAACCCTAAACAGAGAGATATCAAAAGACATTAGAAAGCATAAGAGACAACATAATACGGAAAAAATTCGGAACGTCATAGAAGAGAATAGAAGTTTGAAAGTATTAAGAAACAGTACAACAGGAAGAAAGGAAATACAAAAGGTCAAGGATATACACCGCAACATATTAACACACAAAGAGGAAATTTTACACTCTATCAAACTTTTCTACCAAGAACTTTATATATCAAACCAGCGACTGGTCACAAACAACATTCCAAAAGTGCTAAATTAAAGATCGGAAGAAATTCCAGAAATAATCGAGGAAGAAATCATGAGGGCCCTAAAAGATATGAAAAACAATTGAGCTCCCGGAGACGATGAACTGGTAATAGAGTGATTCAAAGAAGGAGGGCCACAAATCATCAAAGCTATATTTAATAAATGCATCGAGGAAGGAATAACCCCATCACAATGGACAAATGCAATCATTGTTATTGTATATAAAGAAGGTGACGTTGTAATGGAACAAATGTTAATTATTTTCATTGTTCAATGTCAACTATATTTTGTTAAAATAAATAATTAAATAATCACTCTGTGAATAGATATGCCGTGGGAATAGGGTAGTTATATTTTTTATCACTATCCACGAAGGTCTAAAGGAAAAATAAATCAGTTATCGAACTTAACTTTTATGATCTTTGTCGTTTAAATGTTTTCTTAAAAAAATACATAAAGTCAGTTAATTTATGAAGACGTAAAAGACCCTCTCTTAGAATTGCCTATAAGTCCGTCTAAGTAATCCTGCCCTGGTTAAGTATATAGGACCAGATGTGATAAGGGTAGTTTTAACATGTGGTATGTGGAATACCGTTAAGATGTTTTAGAGTATTGAACGATTTTCCCATTATTGGGAAACAAACAAATAAACTCACTATAATGGAAATATATCGTTTGGCCATTTGTAAAAAGAATTATGATTAATAATTGTTTTTTCTATTCACAAGAAATAATGAGTTAAGATGTTTATTGACAAAACAGCCAAGAAAAGTGAATAGTTTTTTTTTGCAGTCTTTAACATATATTCTTTTAGTTATAGAAGGAAATAGAAGAGTTTTATCAATTGTGTTATATAAAAATTAAGCTTAAGATGCTCACAGGTCAATTCGTGAATCAAACTTCCGGTATGGTACAGCTAACGCCTTCAGTAAGAAAACTCCCAAATCTTCGAACAGAAGGGTGTCGGGGGGGGGGGGGGTGTAAGATTTGAATACACTGTTTTAAGGAATAGTAAATTTTAGTCCCAATCTGAAATTCGAATAAGGGTGATCAGTACCATTCTAAAAGCCCAGAGCCGTAGTGTATATTTGGCCGGAATGAAGGTTTTCTTTGTTTGATTTGTTTTTGATTTAATTCGGGAAGTTAAGCTAGTATCATGTGTTATTTTAGTGGGGCATTTCGCGATTTTCATACGGTTCGATTAAGTAATATAAATAGCTGTGTTTCGCGTTTTATTTCTTTTTTTGTTTAATATTTTATTAAGCTATTTATACGTGTTTCTTCAAAACTGGGTTTTAGATTTTTGGTTAAAATAACGACTGAGAAGAGCAATTATGGTAGTTTTTCGTAATTGTTATTAGTTTTAAGTTTCTCATTGTAAATAGTTCGTTTTTATTCTATTTATTTTGTTAATAGACTAAGTGTTTTGAGAAACTTGTTTTATTCAATCTAATTAAAACCTTCGCGCGAATTAACTTGCGGGCGCGCTGCTGCGAGATCTACAAAGCAAGAGATGTCTACTGACCAACAAATTAGCAGCCGTTCCTGAGTCTTGAAGATCTGAGTCATGGTTGTGGTAAGCTTTAATAACCGTAGTGTTTGGTACTAAAGCTGCAAGAGAGAAGTTGAACGACCAGACTTCCAGAGTGTCTTTATTACTGTGATATTTATTTGTAGGTTATTAAAATAGTTACTAATTAATATGGGACAAAAATGATTATAGATAAAGTAATTAACGCTACCTCAATATGTCATCGGCCAGAGTCTATAATCAAATTCTGTCACAACGTTACAGAACTTAAAAATTATTGACCGATCAGCCTCCTTAGCCACATATACAAACTATTTACCAAAATACTCGCAAACCGTATGACAAATAGACTCTTTTCTTTCGAGAAAGCAGGCGGGATTCCGATCAGGCTATGGGACAAATGACCATCTTCTGACCGTCAGAGTTCTTATCGAGAAATGTATTCAGTATAATAGACCACTAATGCTTGTATTCGTTGATTTCGAGAATGCCTTTGATTCAATAAATCACTGGAAACTTTTAGAGGACAATTCAAAGTTATTTATTCTCCTTACGACCGTTAAGAAAAGGGACAGACAGTATATTCTCTGAGAATTCCACTGTGATTCTCTCTCCATCCTAGTTTCTACCACCTAATAATCTCATCAGTGGAGCTATAAAGAACCGAAAGCAAAGAATAATTTCAGATTCGTTGAGTACAATCCCCTAAAATTCCTCCATACCAATTTTGGAGAAAATCGGAAAATTAATTTTTTTTGCCACCTTATTGTAAGCGCCATCTTGGATTTTACTGCATCAATTTCATCTAAAAAAAATATTGGACTACCGCAGCAATTTCCTGAATATAACGTAAAAAATTTCATTTAAATCGGTGCTGCCGTTCCGGAGAAATCGGTGTAGATACATAAAAAAATACATAGTCGACGAATTGAGAACCTCCTTCTTTTAGAAGTCGGTTAATAAGGTATTAATTTGACGCCGACTTTAAAAATTTCCATTTTATATAAAAATTTATATTGTTTTTTTTTCACTTTTTAGCGCTTCTTTAGAAATAGGTTCAATTTTTTTATAAACATTTTATTTTATATATACGGCATAAGAGATGAAAAAATACATAATTTGTAGGATTTATTCCGCATTATCTAACATATTTAATCTATTTAATACCGACATTAACAATTTTACTTACAAACAAAAATGTATTAAGTAATTTTTCAACTTTTAGCGCTTCTTTAGAAGAATTTTCCATTTTTTTTTTTAATTGGACCTTCTTCTAGAAAATTCTATTTAATACACCAGCACAAAAAATGTAGAAATAAAAACATTGAGTTACTTTATTAAATCTACATGCTTTAGCATTTTTTAGGTAAAAATATCAAAATTAACAAACCTATCCTGAATATCAATTATCTTATTGACATTAAATGACTCTGTAGCTGCCAAATGTATAATAACCAAAGATGTTATTAAAACTAACAGAACTATTATTTAATTCTCGATTGCCAGATTTATTTAATACTATGTATTTTTTTATATTTAACCTCAAATTAAGAAAGAGAGAGGATGCCCTGCAAGCCATTTCACTAATGTTCCGTACTTGTGACTATCTTTAGGCGGCAGCCATTTTATTTATGGGAAAGAATGGATTAGATTTGGAAGATTGCCAATGGTCACGGGTTGACACTATCCGTCTGATAAGTTCATAAGAACAAAACAATCAATTCACCTTGCCTAGCCAAGCTTCTGCTATGCGAAAGCCAGGCGAAGCGAAAGCTAGCTAGGTTGTAAGGCGTGAATCGACACCTTATATTGAACGGGTACACGTATTTGTGACTTTTTAAGCAACATCCATTTTACTTGTGAGGAACAAAGGGTTAGATTTGGAAGATTTCCAATTGTCACGGGTTGACACTATCCGTCTGATGAGCTCCGAGGAACGAAACAATTAACTCACTGTATCTAGCTAAGCTTTTGCTATGCGAAAGCCAGCCGAAGCGAAAGTTAGCTAGGTTTAAAGGCGTGATTCGACAACTTTGCAAGGCCATATTAGGCCAAGCGATGTTTGGCGGGAGTATCTGTCTTTGCTCGATGTTAGGCCGGGACTTCCATTTTTTACAAGACTTACATTTCTCGTGTCGCCTATCTCAACTAATGAGATTGAGCCTGTACACTTGAGGAAAGTGTCTTCTCTAACTCCAAATGTGTGATTTATTAACGATCACTGGCCCATTACCACACACCAGGCCTCGTCTCAATTTGGAGAAAGCTGCAGTGTGCTGAATCTGGATTGATTTTGTTCAGTGTAGGTGCGACAGAGGTTAGACTAAAGCAAAGAAACGGTTTTAGGATACATTCCGTTTAAATTCGAGGAAAAGGGCATACTTTTGGAGTTAGACAAGACACTTCCCTCATGTACGCGCTCAATCTCATTAGTTGAGAGATGCGACACGAGAGATGTGAGTCTTGTGAACTCATCAGACGCATAGTCAACTCGTGACAATTGACGATCTTCCAAGTTTATGTCAGTAACCGATCTTGCGTTGACAAGCAGCAGATACTCGCTACTTCAACGGGGCTTCGTTGTCCGGGCTGTTGTGTCACAAGTGGGGACTGACCACTCTCACTATCACCATACCGTAAAGGATTAAATCATAAGTGGTTTGTACTATTCTTAAAAGAAAAAAGTGGCAGTGATTGATAAAAATGATTAAACATTATCATGGTGAGTTGTTCTGCATGTAGGTACAAAACTTGCAGTGAAAAAAGAAGCTCGAAATTACTTTTCACAAGTAAAAATGGTAATGGAAATTTAGGATTCTTATCTTTATATTAATTTATTTGGTACTTAGAGTAATATTCCGTGAAAAGTGCTTTAATATGTTGTTACCGATTGTATATTACATGTTTAAGTTTAGTTATTTATAATAGTTGCATAGTTTTAATAATTTGCTGAGCATATCTTGAGAGCACAATTTTATTTAAAGTTGGAGACAAAAAAATCTACTTGAGTAAAAGAGTAAACAATACAAATTTAAGTCGAACCGTTCAACTTTTTGTATCACATGTTTTGCTATGGCTTGCAAAATTTGGTACAGAGTTATCTTAACTGAACAACTCTAAACACACTAGTAAAAATGTTCTTACTTACGCCTGACTTTTAATTCAATCGGCATATCCTTCATAGTTCCCGCTTCTTCATTGACAGCTCTACAAATATAAGTTCCTGAGTCTTCTTTAGTAGCATTTTCAATTAGCAAACCATCTCCCATGATTTTATATCTCGTCCCTACAAAATTACATCAATTAATATTTTTCCAATTGTTTATGATCTAGTATTTATATATTTTATTCTTATTTCTCAAATATTAACTTTCCATTCTCTTAACTTTTGGTTTAACTGAAACATGTTTGGATTGTGGGGTTTAAAGCCCCATATTGTGCTTTGGCTGTACACTGCGGTGGTAAAACTCGTGAAAATCCTTGGCTCCGTTGTATGTTGGGCAAAAAAATTACAAAGACGGACTACTCTGGGCTCTTCAAACTTCAGAGACCGGCCTACATATACATCACGGGTGCTATGAGAAGCAACTCAACACAAGTCATGGAAAACTTATCTAACCTCCTTTCCCTTGGTATAGTAATCAGGGCTGAGGCGAGAATGGGAGCTTATAGGCTAGTAAAAAACAACGTTTAGTAGACTGGATGGGCCCTGGGGCACACCAGCTTCAATGACGTAGTAACGAACTCATTGCTAAAAATGAGCAGCGATACCATGTTAAGAACCTACAATTTTGACAGTCCCTACACCATTCAGCTTGACTCGAAGGGGCAATCTGATCGAACAGTGAGTCAGCCAAGAATCCTCGTCTGGTACACGGACGGGTCCAAAACTGACCATGGTTCAGGCGTTAGGATACATGGGAATAAACCCAGACTTAATATGGGTGTAGCACTGGGGCAACATACCACAGTATTTCAGTCAGAAATTCACGCTTGGGGAGAATTTGAGAAGGGGTTACAGGAAGAGGACCGTTCTCACCTTCTCTGACAGTCAGACAGCACTGAAGGCTCTAGCGTGTTATCAAATAACATCAAAACAGGTTTGGGACTGTCTTCAAAACCTTATTTCTCTGGAAAAACACAACAGGGTCAACTTTACGTGGGTATTAGGGCACAAGAGTGTGTCGGACAATGAAAAGCAGACCACTCCATTTATGGGACCAGAGTCAGCATTTGGAATTACCAAATCTGCTACTCGTGGGTGGCTGTATTGGTCGACAAATGAACAACACCAGGCACAGCAAACTCTTTTTGAGAACAACGTCGGGCAAACTAAGCCTTGAAATTCTGCGTCTAAGCAGACAACAAATCAGGCAGGTGACTGCAGCTTGAAAAAACGTCTGCATATAATAAGTATGTTCAACGAAGAATCACTATGTAGACTATTTGATGAAAAGGACAAGATGGCCTCATACATCATCTTCAAGTGCGAAACTTTGACCTACTGGAGACACCATCAGGAATCAATCTATCCAGAAGGCTTATGCCCAGAGGATAAACTAGTGCGCAGGCGGTTAAACCTGATCAAGATAACCAACGTGTTCGCCTAAAATGGATATAGCAGGCGATACTAAAAGTCTGAAGGCTGAAGTGTAAGGGCTTTTCAACTCATAGTCCATGGAAATTAAACTTTAGTAGGGAAAAAATATAACTAGTAATTTTATTGCTGAAAAGGGTATATTTTAGCATCACTAAAAACATACTTCGATGGAAATTCATACGGTCCATAGCTTACAAAACGGCGGCCAAAAAATGGTCACTTTTTCAGTTTTTCCAGTTTATCTTGAAAAATGAGGGTTGTATAAAAAAATCTTTTAAACAAAAGTTGTAGATAATTGAAAAACCTATCGATTGATATAATTAAAGTTATAGGTGGTGCCACTAGTCATCGAAATATAACTTTTTTTCTCGGAAAATTCCCTTTTTTTTTATTTATAATTAAATAATATTTATTAATTAACTATCGCTTCAGAATTATAGCAAATGATAGATATTTTTGATCCAAAAAAGTATGTTTATTCCAAAATTTGTGACTTGAATAGTTTCCGAGAAAATCGAGCTCAAAATTGAAAATTCGATGACGATTATTATCCTTCCTAAGAAAGATACAGCAACCAGGTTGACCGCAATTTGTTTGAAATGACGTATATTTTTAAAACATATTTTCAAAATTTTTTTTTTTTTCAATTTTCCGTCGAGAAAATTGCAAAAAACTGTTTTTTGCACTCGAAAATTTGCAAGAACTTTTTTGTCAGTGTAGTTGCAATTATTTAAATTGGTCTATTAGATTTAGATATATCATTTCCGATCTCTGGAAAAAAATTGTTTTACGATAAAATTTACAATTTTTTTTTAATTCGCATCGTCGCGGTTTATCAATATTAAGGCCTGAAATTGACAAAAGACATTATTGAATACTTGTAGTTAATCGAGAAATTTTTCGGTTTTACGAAAAACATCCCTGTAAGATCTATGGACCTCTGAAAACTACCCACAGAATCTATCCGACGGTATTCAACTAGCGCTGGTACAGCTAGTCAGCGGGTTGCTATGTTGTAAGGCGCAGATGTATTTCGCTCTTGTCAGTATCCGGTTCGGAGCTGGCATTCGGGTAACACCTGTCATTTCGGAGTAGTATGCTTTAGAGTTAATTTGATATATATACTAGAAAGGAAAAATATTATAGTGTTTGTACATTTGTAAAAGCACTATTGCAAACATTTTTTGCATTTAAAAGCATTTTAGTGAAAGTTCACGCAGATTTTAATTTAAAAAAGTATTTGAACACTCCAAATCATACTACTCCGAAATGACAGCTGTTACCAGAATGCCGGCTCCAAACCGGATACTGCCAAGAGCGGAAGACATCTGCGCCTTGCAACATAGCAACCCGCTGACTACCTGTACCCGCGCTATTTGAATACCGTCGGATAGATTCTGTGGGTAGTTTTCAGAGGTCCATAGATCTTACAAGGATGTTTCGTGAAACCGAAAAATTTCTCGATATAAATATTCAATAAGGTCTTCTGTAAATTTCAGTTCTTAATATTTATAAACCGCGAAGTTGCGATTTTTTTTTAAAAAAGGTAAATTTTATCGTAAAACAATTTTTTTCCAGAGATCGGAAATGATATATCTAAATCTAATAGACGTATTAGAATAATCGTAAGTACACTGACAAAAAAATTATTGCAATTTTTCGAGTGCAAAAAACTGTTTTTCGCAATTTTTCGACGGAAAATCAAAAAAAAATTTTTTTGAAAATATATCTTGAAAATATACGTAATTTCAAACAAATTGCTGTCAACCTGGTTGTCGTATCTTTATTAGGAACGATAATAATCGACATCGAATTTTCAACGTTGAGCTCGATTTTCTCAAAAACTATTCAATGCAAAAATTTCGTATTAAACACACTTTTTTGGGTCAAAAATATCTATCATTTGCTATAATTCTGAAGCGATAGTTAATTTATAAATATCATTTAATGATAAATAAAAAGATGGAATTTTCCGAGAAAAAAAATTATATTTCGATAACTAGTGGCGCCACCTATAACTTTAATTATATCAATCCATAGGTTTTTCAATTATCTCTCTCTCTCTCTCTCTCTATATATATATATATATATATATATATATATATATATATGTATATATATATATACATATATATATATATATATATATATATATATATATATATATATATATATATATATATATATAATACGTTTGAAACATTTTTTCATACAACTCTTATTTTTCAGGACAAACTGGAAAAACTTATAAAAGTGACCATTTTTGGCCGTCATTCTATAAGCCATGGACCGCATACATTTCCATTGAAATGTGTTTTAGTGATGCCAAAATATACCCTTTTCAGCAATAAAGTCGCTAGTTACATTTTCTTCCCAAAATGGCTCTTTTTGAGTTTAATTTCCATGGACCATCAATATTTGGATGGAATATTGTCGCAATAACGCTTCGCCGTCTCGTCGTTGGGCGCCATCCTTTTCTTCGGTATCGGCTTGCTTTTTCCCCGCACGTTCTTTTAACAGTTTAACTAGCGTTTCAAAATTAGGATTGCTAAGCCGATTAACTTGCGAAATAGGAGTTGTAATTGAAGGTTTAGTTTTAAATGAAGCTGCGTCATCCTGAAAGTTCTTCTGGACAGCTTCAAACGACGTCCCCGTTAGTTCCTTCTTTTTTAAAGGATCTGGTAAATTAAGCAACAATTTTTTATTCGGTTGAGAAGTGGATATTGTTGACTCCGCGCTCTTATTGGTTCTATTAGTGTATAACTTATTTCTAAATGATTCCCTACTTTTATCACTATTTGATTTACTTATATTAGTCGATTCAAAGAAATTTATTAAGTTTTTTATCGATCCGAATAGGACCGATGAGTCATCTGTCTTTTCAGGGGAAGATATATTTTTATTAATTGCCATGTCTTTTGACGCACCGATCAGAATCGGCGCGGAGGACCCGCCATAACCACCCGGGAAGTCTGAAAGACCGCCCGCCTCATTTGACACGGACTTGAAATCTATTAAGGGAGTGGACATTTTTTTGAAGGAAAATTTCAGTCCTGTTATTTTATTAATCAATTGGAATTTTAATTACAAGAAGTTATTACTCACGGAGGGCTACTTTTTATTTATTTAGAAAATGGGATTATTATTTCTTAACCGGGAAATGGTTAAGTGAGGAAGTTTTTTAATTGAAAATTCTGTAGTTATTGTATATATAGTATTCTGTGTTAATGTCAGTTAGTTTTACGCAAGTAATATGTAATTGAATTTATTATTTTATCGAGAAGCAAAAGAAAGGTCTTTTAATAAAATTTAAATTTAAAGTCCGAGATTTTTTACTATTTAGAAAATTACTTTTGCTAAGGCCTTTGATGATTCCGTTCTTATGCGACCTAACGAGCTCTTGTATTAATAATAATTGAAAATAATTAGGCTTCTATAGCGTCCTATAGAACCTTTACAATATATATTTAACTTACTTACTAAAGAATTTAAAAACAAAACGTTTTAACAAATATTATTTTAGAAAAGTTTTCTCTTTTAACTAATTCTTATAACTATATATCAAGCTGTTTAATTCTAAGCTTTAACAACAGTTTTTGTTAATATTTTTTTAAATCTAACAAATATTATAAAATTATCACCCTGTATATTGCTACAATATTTAATATATGTGATGGTTTTATGGGAATCTTTTGCTCCCTTACATTACAGGTTAATTTTTATCTTATAGATTTATGACCTAACAATGGTCAATAATCCTACTGGTTAATTACTTTAGGGTGTGATAATTATTCATTATGATCCGTGAAATTTAAATTTAATTTATTTCAACAAACGCAGGTATTAGATATAAATACAACTATAAAATAAAAGAAAATAAATGAAACAAAAAAAAAAAATGATTCTATAATAAAAAAAAATTGTCCGTAAATAAGTGGAAATAAAAATTTATTCTTAGTTAGTTGTATTTAGATATCAATGCTTAAATTTTTTCAGGACTATGTAATTAACCAGCGAGTTATTTTATAAGTAGATTGTTTTTTCTAACCAAATTGCGTTTTCTTATTTTAAAAAATATCTATTTGTATGCAATCTGAACAAAGGATTATTATTCTATTATTACTATCGGGTCGGTCGGCGATCGAGACAGGGTTTATGATGCCGCCGATCAAAATCGCCGCTGAACAAAAGATGGACCGGAAGCTTTGGAGTCTTCAATGTCGTATTCTGGGTTTTTCCCAAATTTAGTCTTTTTACACGTGTGTTTTAATTTATCACAATTTAATTTTGTAAATGATTTTAATTTCACTAATTGAGTTTTTTGAATATTTAATAAACTGAATGTTTTTTACTATTTATAAATTTAAATGTGAAGAGTTAATTTCACGAATTAAATTCAGATGAATTCACTGATACGCGCTTGTCACTTATTACGAGATTCACGAAAAATTGTCTTTAGAGTTGATATAACAGTTCTTTAGAGTTTATTGGTCGAAACAAGTTTTTTGTTTAAAAGAGTCTATGGATTAGAAAGGATTCTAATGGCGGTTTGTCCCGTAGTAAAGGACACTTACCAAATACTACGGTTAGCCAACCTCGAATGAAGCTATCAGAACAACTTCAGGACTTTTCGGCGGTAATTACAAATGTAGGGAAATAAAACCGATCTCCCCAGCTTACCAATTCACAAATATTCGCGCAGGAATATTTGTGTCACCTTTTTGCCTGAAAGTTGAGTGCTATTTTTTATACTGCCCTACTCGCGGCCGTCGTCAGAATTAATTGTTGCTTCTGCAAGGGAATTGGTGAATAATTTCGTGGCAGAAATTACCCACGCAAAGCCCCGCGATTGAAGATCCCCAAGACCGTTCGCTATCAAAGTGCAACTGATAGGTACTTAGTCTACGATAGCGATCTCGCGACACGATGACTAGCCAGCTAAAATGCGTGGAGCTAGTCTGAACGACTGAAGAACCGTTTTAGACCTACGGCTAACTTATGAAGTCCCTCGTTGACAGGTCTAATCGAGAAGAGCGCGACTGTAAATTTTGTACCGTATTTATATGATTTTCAGTTCGGATTTAGGGATCCGCCTTATCCTCGGTTGAAATTTTAGTTTATAGTCGAGCCTACTACCAATCCGAGCGACCGGAACGATCACGTGAGAGAAGGTGGCGTTTGTTCACTTTGAGCACGTTTTTAAATTAAATTTGCGTTGCGTGAGCTTGCATATGCTATTTTAAATGATTTAGGATGTTTTATTTGTCTTATTTTGAGAAAAATTTGTGATTAAAATTATAATTAGTTATATTTTTTGTTAATTTAAAGTGAATAATACGACAATATAACATAAATTAAATACGGCTGGGTAAGTTGTCTTTTTATAAGCTGTACTGTTTTAATATGGAATTTATTCTAGTTGTATTTTTCGGTTCCAGCATCGAAAAAATTACTAAATTTTTTCCATACTTATGTAAATTAAAGTTACTAGTAAACTGAACTTACTAATATACGTTATAATAAAGAAAAATGCCTCTAGTTTATATTGTTACATACTGTTGACAAAACATTGGTAATTTGCAGTGTTTGAAGGCATCAAATGTGTATATGAGAATATACTTCGGCCAAATTATCACAAATATCAAACTGTTCGAACAAAATACTTCTTCCAAAATAGTTTTAGTTATATTTGTTTTCGTAATTTTCGTATTTCACAAAGTTTCTAATGAACAAGATAATCAGAACTACATTCCTTCATAAACCTAACATTTTAACTAATCTTATTTTATTAAATGAACAATTACTTGTATTTAAGGAATCAAAACGAGCAGACTTAAATGAGCAGCAAAACTTTACCTATCAATTTGAATAGTTGACATGAAGTTATTAGATTATAATCTCAAAATAGAAATTAGGATCTTCAGAAATCCGGAAAATATAGATGTATTATTTAGAAACTAATTTAGTAATTACCGTTTCCATAAGTAAAAACTATTTTAGGTGTTAGAATCTCTTTCAGGAGGGTAACGTATTCTCTATGCACAGAATAAGAGGCTTGCTCCCACCACATATTAAGGACAAATCAAACAAAGCCATTTATATGGACAACAGCTTATTTGTTAAGAAATGACTCAGAGTCAATTTAATTTTTTTGAAATGCATATTTTAGGAAAGAATATATTAATTCAATAAATTTGTTTAGTGAAATATATTCTACAGGGAATTTATAATACATACAGCAAAAATTGAGGGGGTTATTCCCTGGACTATTCTAAGCATATTTTGGTCTTTGATGATTTGTGAAAGGCGCCTTGCTTCGATGATGCAGGGCGAAACAAATTTTCGACATATCTAATTTTGGCATTTTTCAAATTATGAATGTAGCCGAAATAAAAGTATGGCGTACTATACTGGACCTACCAAGTAATAAAAAATGTATAAAAATGCGTTTTTATCTTTTAACAACATTCCGATTACTACGAATGTAGGCAGACATTGAATTTGAATACGTGATTGATAATTTTATATGTATCAAATTTATTGAGCCTGATTGACGTTTGGCTATTTGACGTGTATATTCTATTTTAAGTACTGAAACTGTTGTTGGTGAAGTCCTCTATCACGAATCGCTATTCGAACGCCGAAATGGCTGATATGCATTTAATTGCACTTGCTGATGGCAATTCATTAAAAGCTAGATTGAAAAATATCCTAACAGTAAAGTTTCTGATGGATAAATCTTCCAAAGTATTCATCAACGTCTTCGTAAAACAGGAACATTGAAGCGAAGTGGAGGACCAAGAAGGCCAATAACACTAAGAATGGTAGTAGTAGAAGAGAATGTGCTGGACATGATAGAGGAAGATCGAGGTTTTTCTACTCGAAAAATTGTAAATACTTTGAACATAAGTAATGGGACTATTTGGAACATATTTCGGGACTATTTATTGTATTCAGAAAACATACAACGCCTTCAGGTACTTATTCCTACTGATTTTCTTCCACGTACTGCATTCTTTTAATGGCTCTTGCACACATTGGTTCAAATCCCTCAACTACTGACACTGATTCTGTACACCGTTGAAGCCAGTTTCTTCAGAAATGCAATAAGGAACTTCCACAATGAACATGTGTGGGCTGAAGAAAATTCACGTGACGTACTTGAAGATCGTTTTCGACATCAGGTATCGTTGAACGTTTGGGTTGGAATTGTGGATGACTCATTAATTTGACCGGTATTTCTACCAGGAAGACTTACCGGCGAGGTTTATCGCAACTTTTTGGAGCAAATGCTACCTTAATTTCTGGAGTAAGTACCAGTGGCTAATAGAAATGTAATGTGGTTTAGGCACGATGGTGCATCAGTACATTTATTGTGGTAGACAGTTTTTAACAGTAACATATGAAGATCACTGGATTGGTCGAGGTGAATCTCAGTTATAGCCTGCTCGATCCCCAGAGTTAAACATCCTGGATTATTTCATATGGGCCAACTAAAGTCATTAGTTTATATTACTCCAGTGGAAGATGTGGAAGATTTAAGAAATCGGATAATTGCTGGGTGTAACTCAATAACAAACTATCTGGTGTTTTTGAGAGAGTTCGGCAGTCACGTAGAAGAAAATTGGAGTCATGCGTCAGAGCTAGAGGTAGTCATTTTGAACAGTTCTTGTAGATTAAGAAACGTTACATGCAATTTTTTGTAATAAATTGTTTTTATTGTCGAAAATTTGTTTCTCTCTGTATCTTCGAAACAAAACGCCTTTTCGCAAATCATCAAAGGAAAAAATATCCTTAGAATAGTCCAGGGAAACACCCCTTGAATTTGTGCCTTATGTTTTATACACACCCTGTATATCAAGGTATGTTGGTTAAGAAACAAAAGCACTACTTCAAATTGTAAGAAACCACTAGGTAAAGTAGAAAAATCTGCAATTGGCGTATAAGGCTTTTTCCAGTTGTTTTTCCCAAATCGTTTCATTATTCATTAATGACATTTAGATTTCTCTTTTCAGATTTTCTAGAATTCGGCGAGATGGCGCTGCTTGCATCAGACTTTTTATTTAATTAAATATAATTTGATTAAATAATTTACAGTGTTGTAAATGCAAGTTTTTGCCTTTACAATTTCCTAAAAACATATATAAATTATAAACTAACATCGATCTTGTATGAAAACATTTCTAAATATAATTCAGTTCCTACATCGCTAAAATCATGGGTTTAAAATCGCGTAAAAATACAGACTGACCGCGGCGTTTCCATAAAATAAAAAATTCGACAGTCAAACAGCTGCAGAAGCAAGACTTTCAACTTGAAAACACGGTAGTATCCTGAGGAAAAAAGAAGTTAGGAGCCGCTCCCGAGAAGAAATAGCCGTGCATCAATTCCAGACGCAGATAGGCAGCGAAAACGGGTTATGGTTTCGTATATAGGCCATTTTTGTAACTGAAATTCTTTTTTTAAACAAATTTCATAATTTTGGCCAAAATTCCTTAGTCTCATGAAGACATCGCCTTTTCGGCCTTCTACTTAATTATCTTCAAGAATCCAGACTCCGGATACTTTTCTATCTCTTCCAGATTAACGATGATCTTAACTGACGGCAGCATAGAACTTCAAGATCATTCAGAACTTCATTAAAACGACGAGAATTCGAAAATACTGATTAGGCGCGCTGACGTTAGAAGTTTGACTTTAAAACCCCAAATTGGTTCATGAAAGTATTTCGACGTTCTCTGAGTAGGCTAACATTGCATTTTGGCTGGCTGAAAAGCGGAATAGTTTCGGAGACTTCAGCGATTTTGGATTAAATAGTGTTTCTGGGATTTCTCCTTTGTAAAATCGTAGTGAAGATTAAGAAAGTACCTGCTTACAGACTCTCAGGTAAGCTTGGTAACTAAAGGACCTCCAGATTTACTTTGCTCGCAGGCTCTAATCGCGCATACGACGTATACTTGAAGGAGGTTGCATTGGAGCAGGATTGGCATAAAGTTCGCGTAATTGATTCGAAATAACTGAGTTTTCCTATACTCAACCCATACCTAAAAAGATATTCAGTGTGCTAATTAAAAGACCAAACACAGTCTTAATTTCGTAATAAAATACATTAGTAAAACTTTTTTACTATGGTCGACGCGCTCGAAAAGTTTTACAGCGTTTAGTTACTAATACTTATTTTCTAGTTCCATTTACTGTTTTTCAAGTTCTCGTAAAATTCTGCATCAACATAAAATTAACCAGGACAATAGCGTTGTCTGAAAGCGTTCTTCTTACGCGTTCAGTTTAGGAAATTCTATATTGGACAGATAGCCTGCGAAAATTAATTTATATATATATATATATATATATATATATATATATATGTATATATATTTTAGAAACAGAACAGCAAAATGTCAAGGAAAAAATTTTGAAAATGCCTTGAATAAAGGGCGAAACGTCAATGGTTTTGTGTTTTATTAATTATAGAACCTAAACCCAAGAAAATACAAAATTAAGAAAAATGATATAATCTATGGTTCAAGAATCAAGAAATATATATATATATATATATATATATATATATATATATATATATATATATATATATATATATATATACATATTCTTAGGTGGATAGTTAGATTCTTGGTTTTAAAATCAGTTTAAGTGTTATAAAACAGATCTGATAAAAATAAAACATTGGCCTAAAACTAATTATTTTTCCTGCAATTAGAACCACATAATATAGCCATTTCTTCATCTCTTGAGCTTAGCTCACTTCTAAGATATGTAGTTTTAAATCCCTTTATTATCTTGGAATAAACTTTACTTTTCATTTCGAAATTTAAGAGCAATGTTTCAAACATCTAAAAATCGTGGAGGTACGAGAAGAAAGGTGAGGCGGCCGGGGTTTTTAACCTGATCGGGTGGTCATAGTGGATCCTCGTCTACACCCCTGTGTGATGCATCATACACCATTCCAGAATATCATGTATTTGATAATAATTTAGAAACCGTGAATTTCCTTGATACAAACCCTGATTCTTTTCTTGCGACTTACAGAGTAGTTTCAGAGTTAGATAGCGAACATGAGGTAGGTTTCTCGCAGGATTTGATCAGCTTCGAGGAAGATACTCCAGGACAACATCCAATCATCTCCAATACACAGCCTTTAGGACATGGATTCCAAAAGTGTTCAACACAGAGACGAGAGACGAGAGGACAACGATGTTTAGTCGACGATTTTTGTAATATACCCTATTTATATTCGGATCGTACTTTGATCAACTTTGAGGTCGAAGAAATTCCTCAACCAAGACGTAATATCGCAGCAACAACGATGAGGATGACGGTGGGCGTCCTTTAGGCGACAACACTTCTTATGGTGATCTGTACTTGTCTACCTTGTGCTAATGACAAGACGAGAACCAATGAGTTCGAAACTGATCTGTAAGTGGAACTACACTCTTAATTAGAGAGGTTTTTAGCTTTTTTTCTGATGGTTTCTCGAATATGAAACAATTGTCTTGATTTCTTCTTACTTTTTAAAACATAAATTTCCCACCGGATACCTTATATTTTAATTTAAAATTTTTCGAACTTGAACCAACGTGTTAAACACCCTGGAGCTTTTATTGCAAATGTTGTAGAAATAGTTTTTACTTATCCTTGGTCTTTCTTGATAATAAAACTAAATATATTTCTTGCAAAATTAATAACAGTATTTACGATTGAATGGATGCTTCAAAATACGACTTTTTTTTAAAAAAAAACTATAAAGTTGAGGTATATCGAACCCTCATTAAAAGTTTAAAAACTGTACAATAAATCAAAAAAATGTTTGAAGTACAGTTTTAAAACTTTATGCTGTCCTAGTTTTTAAAACCTTATCTAATAATCCTAATAACTTTTGGTCATATATTAAATCTAAAAGGTCTTCAACAACCGTACCTGAAGTTTTGATAAATGGTGTCAATCATTTCTCGAATCCTGAGGATATTGTGAATGCATTTGCTGACTTTTTCAGTAGTGTGTATACGTGTCCTTCTAAGAATAATGTATCTTTTACAATGCGGTTTGGAGCCAGCACATTTCAATTGAGCTCATTCCGGAACAAATAGTTATGAGCGCGTTGAAAAAATCAAAAAGTGGAATGACACAGGGGCCAGACAACGTTCCTTGTTTTTTGTTAAGGACTTTGCCTATGCACTTCTTAAACCTTTGTCATCTATGTTCAATTTGGCGATTAAAACAAATACCTTTCCAGAGATTTGGAAGGAGGCGAGAATCACCCCTGTATTCAAAAAAGAAAATATAAACGATATCCCCAATTATAAACCTGTTTCAATACTATTCCCATTTGCAAAGGTTTTTGAGATGTCGATATATGAGTGTATTTTGAGTCAAGTGCAACAGTTAATATTGTCAGAACAGCATGGATTTTTTAACCGCCGTAGTACTATTAGCAATCCAGCTTCCTTTGCCAAATTTACTGGTGGGGCATTGGATAAACGTAATCAAGTTGACGTGGTCTATACCCACTTCTCAAAGGCATTTGATCGAGTCGATCACTATATTTTATTTAACAAACTTGCTGCTATGGGTTTTAGCGGGAGCCTATTGTTATTTCTTAAATCTTACCTACAAAACAGAATGCAATATGTTGAAATCCGGGGTTATCAATCCTATAAATTTAAAGCTACAAGCGGGGCTCCGCGGAGGAGCAATCTGGCTCCACTAATATTTTTACTTTTCATTAACGAAATTACGGTGGAGTCTCGAGCAATGTTTTGCTCTTTACAGATGATGTAATGCTATTTCGGATGATTCCTAATGTAAAGGACGCCCTAGAGCTGCAAGGGGATATTGATATTGTTCGGAATTGGTGTAGCGCGAATAATTTGCCCTTGAATGTTGATAAGTGCACCGTAATGACTTTCACCAATAAAACCAACTCTTTATATATTGAATATACTCTAAACAGTCAAATATTTCAACGGTTATTCTTTTAAGGACTTTGGAGTCACTTTTGACCCAAAACTTTCATTCGTGAAACATATCAGTTTGATTTGTGGGACTGCATCAAAAATGTTAGGGTTCATATTGCGCAATTCTAATGATTTTAGCAATTTGTAGACTTTAAAAACTTTGTATGTTAGTCATGTTCGGTCGAAGCTGGAATACGATGCGGTCATATGGCATCCTATCTATGATAAGTACATTAGTCAATTAGAGGGAGTGCAAAGAAAATTTTTAAAATACCTATCATTTAAGAGTAACGAAGTATTACCTCAAAGGGGTATAAATGAAGAGCAATTACTGAGGCGATTTAACGTTCCATCTTTAATAAATCGCAGCCATTACATGTTAGCCCAGTTTTTAAGCAAGCTATCCAGATCTCATATCGACTGTTCTGATTTATTGTATCAAGTTAACTTTCATATACTCCCGAGACCTGTTAGATCCCATCCCATTTTTTCATTACCTAGCCCTGAAACAAATTTTCTTATAAAGACACCTCTATTTCAAGCCATGAGTATCCTCAACAACACTTGCAGTGACATCGATGTTTACAGCCTACCCCCTAAAAGATTAACACAGGCTTTAAAGTTAAAGTTTCTAATAAAAATGTATAATGTTTGCTTCTTGTGAATTGTATGAATTAATCAATAATTTTATTTTTTCTTATAATTTTGTTTAATATCTTAGCTAAGTTGTATGTCATATTTTCTTATAAATGGATGTTATATGTTAGACAATAAAGATTATACAAGATTTACAAGCCAAACGGATTCGCACTCCCTCCAGGGATTATTCACTCATACCAGGTATATAAAGACACCAAAAGTATGAAGCTCTGTGGGGACCCTTTCCATGTTATCGGGTCCTAGGTGGCGTGGTCTTCTGCACTTCCTACAAACTTTCAGACGGTTCGCGCGGTTGTAAGGAGAATCGCTTTCTGAATCGGTTTATACAGATGCTCACTAAGGCCCAGTCCCTTGATGTTCTGCAGGAGGTTCTTTGGTATCACTCCAGTTGTTGACAGTATTATAGGAATCGTGCGGACGCTGTTCATTGCCCACTGTCTGCGGATTTGCACCTCCAGATCTCTGTATTTGGCGATCTTCTCGTTGTATTTTGACCTTAAGTTGTTGTTCGGTACAGAGATGTCGATTAGTGCAGTTCGCCTGGAAATTTTATCTGTTAGTATAATGTCTGGCCTGTTATGAGCAACTGTTTAATCTGTTAGGACCGTTCGATCCCAGTATAACTTGAACTCGTTGTTTTCAAGAATAGGCTCTGGATTATATTTGTAGTAAGGCACCTTTCCTACCTGCAATAGTTTTAACTTATCTGCTAACTCTTGGTGGAGTATCTTAGCGGCTGAATGGTGTCTTTCCTTATACTCGGTTGCGGCAAACGCTTGGCATCCTCCAGTTATGTGCTGGATCGTCTCTGATGTTCGACAGCCATATCTACATTGGTCATTTTCTATTGAGGGATCTCTGATAATGAATTTCCGATAGTTCTTCGTCGGAATAACCTGGTCTTGGATAGCTAACAAGAAGCCCTCCGTTTCCGAAAACATCTGTCCTGAAATCAACCAGTAGTTCGACGCTAAGTTGTCGACATTGTCCTGGTTAACCTCATTTGGATGCCGTCCATGAAGTGGCTTCTGTAGCCAAGCTTGTAACTTCTCTTGGTCTGTTTGGTGGTGAGAAGTTATATCTTGTTCCCTCAGCTGTAGCGGCGTTGAATCGTCTGCCTCGCATATTGCTCGATGTAGTGTGGAAGAGTCCGCTAACCTATGGAAATAAGAACGTAAGTTTCTTATTTGTTGATCGAGCTGCTTACCAATATCGACCAATCCTCTTCCTCCTTGGTGTCTTGGAAGCATTGTACGTTCAATAGCACTCCGAGGGTGGTGTTTGTGTTCTTATTTTTTTTTACAGGCCTTCGATGTCCGTCTTGGCTCCATTTTACTATACCAAAAGAGTAGCTAAGGGCAGAGCATGCGTACGTGTTGAGCGCCTTAAACAAATTTCTACTATTTAGACTAGTTCGTAACACCTGTCTTACCCTCCTGATAAATTCGGTTGTCAATTCGGCCTTCATAGTGCGATGGTCAATTCGTTTAGCTTGTTTCATACCTAGGTATTTGTATGTTTGTTCTGCTTCCATTGCAGCAATGGTTTCACCGTTCTGCATCTCAAATGCACCCGGTTGTATCTTTCCTTTAACGATGTTCAAAATACGGCACTTGTCAAGTCCAAACTGCATTCCGATATCCCCGGAGAACTCCTCGACAATTTTGAGCATTTGCTCCAGGTAATATTATTATTATTATTATTATTATTGTTTAGCATATCCTGTATTTTTCAAATATGCGTAAAAATAAACCATATAATAGAATACATATAGTTTCTTAGTAAATTTTACCTTAGAGGCATAAACTTTTCATAAAGAAAGAAAAGAAAGAAAAGAAAGAAAAATTTTAGTGATTCTTAAAAAACGGAAGTTTATATTAAAAATTAATATAAAAATAAAGTGCGTATTTTCATCTAGTTTTACGGTACTCGACTTAATTTTAAAAAATACATACCACTTGGAGCTTCTCCATCTACCAACCAACTAATTACACCCCCTCTTGCTTCACATTTGACAACTATATTGGTCCCCTCTCTACCAAATTGCTGGGACGGAGTGTCCACAAATTCAATGGGATCTAAAACATAAAAAGGGCATTCCACAATTAAAAAAATTGCAATATTCTATATTTTAATAATTGGAGCAAATGGACAACATAATTTTTTGCAAACTACTCTAAAAACAATCAAGAAATAACTCTTATATCAAGGACAACATTTTTCTCGTTAAAGTTATTTTAGTTTTAACTTTCAGTTTTTCGATTAAGCCCTTGAAAATAATCTTTATATACGATTTTTTGAATGGATTATTTCGAGTTTACAAGCGCTTTGTAAAACATTACGAATATTGTTTAAATAAGTAACGATTTTCAATCGGAATAAACAACTCTGTTGTGTCAGGTTGACGTCGTTTACACAGATTTTTCCAAAGCGTTTGATCGACTTGATCACGGTATTTTACTTTCCAAACTGTCGGACTTTGGTTTTTAATGACAACCTTATTAGATTTTTCGAAAGTAGATCTAGTAATTTTATAGTAACGTCGGGTGTTCCTTAAGGATCTTGTTACGGTTGAAAATTGGTCTTGAATAATAAATATTTTCGTTTACATTTTTCTACATTAAATTACAGGTTCATATTATTAAAGTAATAAATAGATTTTTGTTTTGTACGTTTTTCTATAAAGGTTGTCAATGACATGTATAACCTGAAATGTAAATTTACAGTAAACGATGTTTTCTACTATAAAAGTAATGATTACCTTTTGTTTTTCATTCATTAATATTGGTTTCATCTATATTCAGATTATTCCTTTTGTATACATTTTGAAATTTTGATTAACATCGAAACTTAACCTATTTCTATAATTTGTAAATTTCATTGGGTTCCTCGAGACAATGTATCACAGATCGGGCAAAGTGGTTTCATGATGATTGGATAAATATGAACAGTGTTTATTTGTTTTCTTGTTGACTTTCCTTTTTCAGAAAATGTTTGTTTTCACATATCAGCTGTTTCAGATAAATAGTCAGGTCAACTCCATTGCATGGAAAGTTTTTATGGTTGCCTATATGACGGCACCTCTGTTGAATATATCGAAATGCTAAATTCGAAATAAGATAACATCGACTTTTTCATTATATTGTTTTTAGTTTATTAGTACATTATTTCCCTCTACCTTACTAGTTAAAATATTTGAAATTAGACCCTAGAACTAATTCGAACTAATTAGATTTCATTTTTGAATATTTAGAGCCCATTAAGTAATTTGTTATTGGGTATTCGTTTTGTAGGACAAGATATTTGAGAGTATTATCTGTCTTTGTCTGACTTGAGTACTGGCCAGTTTAAAAATGAGAAGAAGAATTTTTGTATATATTTTCCGGAAGTAGTTCAAATTGTATGGTAAATATAAAGGATTCGAGATTATTGCCTCGAGATTAAGGTTATTTTTTTGGATGGATTTTTGACGGACTTTTTTTTATTAAGTTTTTTTGGTAACTTCCGTTGGAAGGAATGTGCTAGTGACTTGAGAAAAATCGTTCTCTTTTGGTTATCTGACGCAAGAGCGAGAAGAAGTGATTTAGTTTTACTACTTTCCCGAGTTAAGAGATTTAATCATAAACGGCTGATTAACTTAACGAAACCAAGCCGGGATGCAAACATTTTTTGGTGATTTGGTCGTTTCACCCTACAACCAGTTTGGTGATTATTTTTCTTTAGCGAATCCAGAAACAACGGCTTAACATTTATTTATTGCCACCATTTTCTTGAGTTCGAGATATGTACATATTTCTTTTGGAATAATCAGTTTTTGTGTTTAAGCAAAATTTAGCTAGGCCTTGCGTAGACCTTTTGTATGACTGATTGAGTAGCAATTTTTATTTCTTTATTTTAGGGTTTTAGAATAACTACAGTACGTCTTAGGATAACTTTAGTGTCTTTGGATTTCTTCAGTTTTTTTTTTAGATGGAATTTTATAATGTACTGTTTGGGAAATAATATGCAGCTTGGGTTATCGTGCTGCACTTCTGGAATTATGAGCCTCTGAATGGGACAATCTCCGCATTGATCCAGGTCAACGTTCTTTCTGGTGAAGCCGTCTACGTTACTGGCCTTGTTTATCCTCATGTTTGAAAGTGATTCAGCTAAGTGTCTAGTTTTAGCCAAAGACATGTATCCGAGAGTTTCTAACTGTTAAGCCTGATGGGTATTAAACCGCCATTTTTAAATCGCTTAGTTCTCTGAGCAAAGTTTCCTTTTCGATTACCTAGGGGGCTAACAGGTGATGGATTATTCTGTACATGATTTTGAACCTTTTTAATTAACAGACTTTAAATATTTAGACTTTAATATTTTTCTAATGATATTTATCTTTTGCTAAATTTACCATATCACTTAACCTGTACGGCGAACCAGTAAATTTTGTAAAGTGAAACGAAATCGACTACGTGACGCTACATCCTCTAATTTAAATGTTTTATTTTGGGACACCCTACTGTAATTGAGTTTTTTTTATTATGGTTCTCTTTTAGAGTCCCAGAGTGGAAAATTAACCATTTAATAATTGTTTAAAGTAATGAATATTATAATGATAAATTTATTGAAAATTTTAATTGCCTAACAATTCAATATTTTGGAAACTAGTTATTTTGTACAAAAGTGTAACATATTTTTCAGCAAAATTTTGTCAAGATTTTAAACACTTGAGCGACCGTTATAAATTCCTTTCTATGATCTCATTTTAGTAATTATCTTCCACTTTTTTGTGTAATTATCTATTGCCTATATTCTATTAATTATCACTTAAACACTCATTTTCTCTCACATTATCAATTTTCTAATTCTTTCTCCTTGCAGACATTTTTGTAGTTTTTTTTGATATTGCTTATTTTTTTTTATTACTGTAAAGTTGATTGTCTCCTGCATTGTTGGGCTTATGGAACTTCACAGTCTAGTTTAAAATAGAGAGTGTTTTTATCTTCTATGACTAGGCTATGTCGACGTAAACCTTCCAAGTGAGGTAGTTGATTTGTTTACTTTTTGGATCGGTTTGCCGTTCACCGTGCAGGACACTGTCAAGTTTAACTTACTCTCTTTTGTTTTAATTTTCACTTTTTCTACGTCATAGAAAGTCAATAACTTTCGACTAGATCGTTAACAAAGATTTTATTTATTGCAATTTACCATTTGTAATCGCATTTCTGTTAGATAGCCCCATTAGAGGAGCTTGCAATAATTCACCCTGGTGATAACTTTTTCCAGGGGTTGTACTTATTTTCTGGGAAGGGATATACCGTGAGGAATAAATGTATTGGCCTCTATTTAATTGGTTTTATTTCCTATAATTTTAAATTAGAATATTATTAGGCAGATAAACTCAGCGATTTATTTATCCGGATATGACATATTAAATATTTGTTCTTTTCCAAGTTTTCTCCACTACAAGTGCTCTTAGTATAATCATTAAGGCAAAATTTAAAGTAAAATTTGGTGGCGCCTCTTTTTCCTGAATTAGATATTCATAAAACTTACACAGGCAATATATTAAAAATAGTAGAAAAATATAAAAATAACGAATCTTCCCTGAGATGAACTAGCGTATAGATAGATTTCAGTCAGCATTAGGACAAACATTAGGTAAGTCTGAACTGAAGTACCTTACAGGGTGTAGCCAGAATTTGGTAAGGCGTTTATAGTTGGTAATATTATATACATGGCATCGTAAAAATTTATTATTTCACTACCCCCTGAAAAATTCTATTTTTCAATCTGTTTTGGACCCTTTACTTTTTAACGTTTTTATTAACGATATCACATGTGAGTTGAGTAACAGCTGCCTACTTTATGCAGACGATTTAAAGATATTGCGGGACATACAGAATCCTGGCGATTGTTTGACCCTTGAACTGGAACCGCGGCTTCTTTGAATTTCCATTTTCTCCAATGTTGTTCTCGGTGTAGTATTTTAGCTTCAGACCATTTTATGTGGTGTCCATGAGTCCAGGCATGGTTGGCGGTACCAGAATTTTCTGTTTCTCCTCGAGATGTGCATTTTTAGTGTTCTTTGATCCTTACGTCACAAGGTCTCTTTGTTTCGCCAACGTAGAAATTGCTACATTCACATGATATCTGATATACACAGTTCTTTATGTCCCTTTGAATTATTGGTTTGACCTTAGTGAGCCGACTTCTCAGAGAGTTATTTGAATTGAAAACAACGTTGATTTTATATCGTTTTCCTATCCTTCTAACTTTTTCTGAAATACATTTAACATAGGGGATGTTCAATACTGGTTTTCGTTCTTCATTCGTTGTCGATATTGTCCTATTTCTGCGTTGTTCTAGAAGTTTGTCCTCTAGATATACTGGGCGTTGGCTGTCAGATCATTTTTAATGTAATCTATCTCTTTCATCAAGTTCTCGTTGAAGTTGCAGAGAGCTTAGGCTCAATCTACCAGATTTCTTATAATTCCTTGTTGCTGTTGTGGGAGTGATTAAGTGAAAAATTAAGATACTGTCCTGTGTGCGTGGCTTTTCTGTAAACCGAAATTCGAATTTGTCTGCCATTTCTTTCAACCAAGACATTTAAGAATGGTAATTTATTTTCTACTTCTTTCTCCATTGTAAGTTTAATAATTGGGCTGATATTGTTGAGATGAAAAAAATTTTATGGCTTTCTAGAATTTTTGCAATTCCATAAAAAATATGCCTTTAAATACAATTCAAAAGTGCTAATGTTCGGTTTTTTCCCCTGTTTTTTAAACGTGTATTTGTTTAATGTTCGAACCACATTGGTGATTTACTTAATAATTATAAGTTTTCCAGATTCTTAAACCATAGATTGAATCTTATTTTTTCATTTTTTCTTTTCGTGGGTTGAGGTTCATTACATAATAAAAATCCAACAATTGACGTTTCGCCTTCTATTTAGGGCATTTACAATTTTTTTTTAACTTTATTTTTATTATCCTAAAAAATTATTTATAGTTGAAAACATTTATATATAGAACATGTCCAAATTTAAAAAGTTAATAATAAAATGTAATTGATTATTAATAACACTAGTTTACAGTACATATGAGTAGATTTTTTTATCAGCTCTAGTTTCGGAGTTTCAGCTATGTAGGTATAAAATAGAAAAAAAAAACATGTATATTTACTAAGAAAAAATTTATTAAAAATCAAGTTAATCATTGAGTTCTAAAAACTTCGTTTTAAAGCTCATCTCTAATGTGTAGACTTAGGAAAATGACGTGTCAGAGACCAACAATACTCAGACATCATATTCGTATCCCCGAAACCCTGATAGCGCTCTTTCATGATACGTAAGACCTGATGCATACGCTCTCCCTGCTCTTTGCTCATATCTCCTAAATTTTCCGGAAACCTGTCTAGGTGACTAGGGAGGAAGTGGAGTTTTATGCTCATATTGCACCCCAAATTTTTTAATTGTAACAGAAGGTCTTCTACAAGTTCAATATAATTTTCTGATTTTTTATTTCCGAAAAAATTCTGCATCACAAAGACAAAAGCTGTCCAAGCCCTTAGTTCTAACTCAGTCATAGAATTTCTAAATAGAGTATCTTGCGTAAGTTGTATAATTTGGGGGCCATCAAAAATACCGGCTTTAATCTTTTCCATAGTGAGCTGAGGAAATTTTTGGCAAATATAAGAAAAGCAGTCCCCGTTTTTATCTAATGATTTAACAAACTGTTTCATGATGCCCAGTTTTATATGTAACGGTGGAAGGATAATTTTGTCACAAGCTACTAGTGAATTCTGGACTATATTTTGCTTTCCAGGCTTCATATTTTTTCTCAAGGGCCAGTTTCTTCTTACCCAATGCTCTTGTTTAGCTCTACTATCCCAAAGACATATAAAACAGGGAAACTTAGTGTAACCACTTGTTGACCGAGAAAAATGTTCACCATTTTTAAGTCAACACAAATTTGCCACGTGTGGTTATTGTACTGTATTTTATTTAAGCGAGATGTTACAATATTCTTCCTTTAACTGTATACTATGGGCAATAGTTACCCCAGCGTATTAATTTTCATTATGTAATTGAATACATTTTAAGCATCGTTTTGAGCTGTCAATGAATAGACGCCAGTTGTTTGGTTCGTCCATTTTTATCAACAAGTTTTTAATGTCTGAACAAAAGGTAATACCGTTTTCTTCGGAAAAATAACGACGTAATTCTATCTCTATCACGATAAAAAGTTATTTTAGTATTTGAGGAAATTAAATTTTTTTCTTTTAGTCTTAATGCCAACAATTCTGAAGCTTGTTTAGAAAGATTTAAATCTCTTACAAAATCATCTAACTCATTTTAGGAAAGCATTTTGGCTTTTGATATACCTTCAAAATCAGCATCATTTTGTGATGAGCTTGGTCCTTCTTTGTCGTGTTCTAAGGATTCAGATATATTTTTAGGCACTGAAAAGTCAGGTGAATGGTTCACTGGAAGCTGAACACTACTAGTACTTGAATACTGCCATTTAGCTCGATTTTTAGTGTTTAGACCGTTTACGTTCACGTTACAAAAGTAACAGTTTTCGAGATGATTTTGTGGTTCTCGCTAAATAGTCGGTGTTCCAAATTTAAAGGCACTTCTTTTACCACTTTCCCATAATCTTAAGTATTCCACACACGATTTACAAACACAATTAGGAGCCCAGGACTTTTAATTTTTATCTAAGAGTATCCCAAAATACTCAAAATAGGTATATTTCATCAACTCTGATATAACGTTTCTACAATTGTTAAACACATAATCTCCGCATATATAGCAAAAATAATTTGGATCGTTTAAACAACGTCTCCTTGAACTACTCATGACGCAAAAACGTGAGATACTAATCCTAACACAGTAAAATACGCACAATATCAATAAATAGATACGCATAAATGATAAAAATAAAAAAAAAGTAACTCGAGCACCACAAAAATTGAGGTTAAATTTGTGAAAAACAGGTCATTAGTGAATATTATTAACTATAAAATTCACGGCAACAGACAAAAAGTTAAATTTAGTAAACTAGTGTAATCTGTTGCTATATTTTTTACATTGTAATTAAAAATAATTAATTTTGTGTACCAATTCACTTTCAAACGACATACTTCAATGGAAACATTACATTTTCGCAGGGCGATTAATTCCAGCTTTTAGTACTCCAGTCATTTTTACCTGGAAAGTTTTCCGGGAGTTTTGAAAATTGATAATTGACCAGTCATTTGGTCAAAAAAAGGGGGAAACCTGGAGAGTTTTCCGGAAATTTTGGAAATTGGTAGTTTGATAGATTTTGATGTGCTCTTTTCGAATTTCGACTTTGCCACCTCGTATCTCTGCCGCTTGCGCCGCCATATTGGAAAAATGTCGCCTAATAACAGATTTTTTACAATATCTCCTTTCCGACGCATTTTACGACAAAAACATTTATATAGACAATTAAACTAGAGAAAATTTCGTACAATTTATGTGTTAACAATTTTTTTTGTAAAATCAATAGTTTTTGGCGTACGAGCGCCGCAAAGTACATTTCAATATGCGTTTTGGAAAAAAACTCATTTCCACACCACCTTGAGGTAGAGTAAGCGGCGCGTTTTTTTTTTCGTGGTGTCCCCTGTAGGCCTAATCCACATGTAATGTACACTTTTGAAATTTAGCGCAATCTCCTTCGCTTTGCTGTTCCTGATGGACCAGGCGTTGCAAGTTCGTCTTGGGCACCGATCGAGACGTCGCAGATCGAAATTTCATCCGCATCATCTGCGATGGATATAGCCACAATAAATCTGAAAAGGATGACATAACTACTTCCGAAGCCGCACGAATGCTACCAAAGGTTTTGAATCTTTATTGTTTTTAAGCCCGTATCGTTTTTTTTCCCAAATGTTTTTAACGCAATGGTACCTAAACTACCAACGACTGTTGCAGACGGCATTTGCTTTAATCGTGGAATAATTTGATCAGGAGCGATAGCAGTTGTAGGTGTTACACAATTTATACCGCCCATGGCATGGAAAGTGTTATTACTATCTAATGTCTGCGTATTGAAATGAGGGTCAAAAATAAATTGAGAAAATGCGTTATCATCGATATTCAACGGTGCGCGCATAATAGCTGAAACTTCGAATAACATTGCTTCGGTGTATGAACAGCAAAATCCAAGAGATGATAATACATCTATTACTCGTTCATAAATATTATGAAATAAAAATGCAGCTAGTCTGATCTGTAATGATGATATAAAAGATTTCGGTCTTGCTGCTGCCATTATAGAATGGGCGAGAGCAATGCTTTTTTTCTTCCATTTTTCAAAAGACGCTCGTTTGTTTCTTAAAATCACTCCATCTAGGAAAACGCGTAAAGTTTCAGGTATATCTGACTCAGAGTCTTAAAAAAAATTATCTGATGGAGGATAATGTTTTGTCTCATAGACCGTAGAGCGAATATCCTCTATAACAATTTCTGCTGCTGTTTTTACAATACGCCGACAATCTTCTACATTGTCATTACTTTTTTGATTGTACCAGGCTTCCGTTAATAGCTTAAACCCTGTATTTCGGAAACAAACCACCGGAATCTTATTGGCAGTGACGGCAATTAAAATATCATCACCGTATCTTTTGAGAAGTTATGCTTTCACTATTTTTATGTGTGGACGGTAATCACCTTCAATTTTGGCTATCAATTCGTCCAGAGAAAACTGACACTCACCGGAATTCTGCTCAAGATAAGAATAAATGAACTGCATCGCAGTATCGATTTATTCTTATCTTGCATTTGCATACGGACCTTTTTTATATCTTCAGCTGGTGGTGCTTGATACAATTTTTTCATGCAGGAATTGTGGTACTGTGCATCGCCTGCGACCAAATCATTCACATGCTCACGACGCTCAACAATTGCTCGATCCCAATCATCATTACGAGCTTTAGCAAGTTCTGAAATACTATTTTTCATTGATAATTTCCGCACACTATACACAACAATACGCTTGCAAAACCGCGTCTGTTTTTGTTTTGCTAAAAACTCTGCTGTTATCTCATCAGCGCATAAAAAACAATGGTCTTTGAATGAGAATGCTGGGTGCGAGGATCGCAATAGTGGTTGAGGTGTCGTGACATCGCTTCCTCTACGCAATAATGCAGCGATTAACTTTTCATTATTATATCGTTTTCGACCTACATCATGAACCACTATCGATTTTAGTCCCGCCAAAAGTTCAACTTTATTTGTCTTTTGTTTTAACACTTGACTTACGAAAAGTCTCCAATCCTTTTCCTTCACTTCAATTGTTTCACTTTCTAATAATGGATTATTACAAATAAAACAATTTACTTTATCAGAAGCCATGGCTCTATAAACACAAACAACACTATAAGACGATAGACGTATACTGATGACTCAGACTAAACTAAATACTTCTCTTGAGTTCTACCGACAGATGTTTCGTTTAAGGTCGAGAGAGGGACCCGACATAAAGACGATGCATTTCCCTTATACCTGTTTTTTTAATACCTGCGACAATAGTAAAATATTTTGGAGAAATATACGAAAAAAACGTGGTGGTGTAGATGAATAATATTTTGCGGCGCTCGTACGCCAAAACTATTGATTTTACAAAAAAAAATGTTAATACATAAATTGTAGGAAATTTTCTCCAGTTTAATTATGTATATAAATGTTTTCGTCGTAAAATGTGTCGGAAAGGAGATATTGTAAAAAAACTGTTATTAGGCGCCAATATGGCGGCGCGAGCGGCGGAGATACGAGGTGGCAAAGTCGAAATTCGGAAAGAGCACATCGAAATCTACAAAATTACCAGTTTCAAAAACTCCCGGAAAACTTTCCAGGTAACCCCTTTCTTTTGACCAAATAACTAGGCTATAGTTCTTTACGAGAACTAGTAACTGCTTGGCGCAGAGTTTGAAAATATTTATTTAATCGAAAGTTATGCATGTTAAAAAGTGGCAAAGAATTTTTCAAATATTTGACGACTTTCAACTCAAAAATTATGTGTCGACCGAAAGAAAACACTTTTTGCTTAGAATCGGACGTGGAACATGAAAATATTTTTTATTTTCCAAAAACAAAGAAGTATTTATGAAAATGATGGCAAAAACTGAATAAACTTAATCATTGGTCGACATAAAACATACGAAAGTTTACTTATATTAATATCTAAAATGCAGCCAAAAATCGTATTTTTTCCATTTAAATTCATTGGAAATGACAGGGTGAGCCACTACTCAAAATACAACTAGCTCTAGCATGGCAGGTTTTCAAGTTTTTGGACGCTTAAAAAAGGGGATTTTGCGTCTTTAAAAGGCGTCCTTTTTGTTTTTTAGTCATTGCGATAGTATGAAACTTATAAATTTAAAAAAATTCAAACTTTTTAGATGTTTAAAATACAAAAGTACGCGTCATCAAAAAATGCTTCTTTTTCTTTTAACGTCTAAAAGCTTGAAAACTCGCAATTTGGCAAGCATTCAAATTTGAAGTACACGCAATTTTTCTAGGCATTTTTTCCACTTCCACTGCCTTAGAATCGCGGGTTTCCAATCTTTTTAGATGACTAAAAAAGAAAAATACCCATTTTTAAAAGACGCTTCTTTTTCCTTTTCAAACGTCCAAAAAGTTCAGAAACTTGCGATTTGGCAAGCATTTGAATTTTCCATGTTTTTCAGATATCTAGTAATAATGTGTTAAAATAATTACAGTATGTACTATTGCGAAACCCAACATCTCACCATTATTTGCGGACAAAGCTTGGTTAAGTAGGATTCCTTTTTTTTAGCTTTTTATAAAAAGAAATCTATTCATAGCTACATTCAAGGTATGTACTATTTTATAATTTTCACTATTTTAACCTATTTTAACCTGTTGTATTGTTTTAAAATTTTAAACTTTAAGACTATTTTAATATCTGTTTTTTTTTCTATTAATTTTAATTAAATTAAAAATATAAATGTGTATTACTGTGATATATGTTTATTATAAAAAAACTTTGTAATTTTGTAGATGTAAAATAAATAAACAAGCTCTTTTGAAGAAGCTCACTATGTAGAGCGAAACGTCAAGAAAAATTGTTGTCCTTTGTTTCTCTAAATGGAAAAACCTATACCCAAGAAAATATTAGAAATATATATAAAGGGTGTTTTTTATAGAGAGAGAACTTTTAAATGGAATAAAACAAAGATGAATTTTTTAAATTGACATGAAATTTACTTTATTCGAAAGATAACCTTCTGGCATTATAATTTAAATATGACTTCTGGTATATGACCGCCACGGCTGGCTCAAACGTAGTCTAATCTGGAGGTCCAATTTTCGATGACTTTTTCCAACATTTGTGGCCGTATATCGGCAATAACGTGGCGAATGTTGTCCTCCAAGTGATCAATCGTTTCGGGCTTATCGGCGTAGACTAGCGACTTCACATATCCCCACAGAAAATAGTCTAGCGGCGTTAAGTCGCACGATCTTGGAGGCCAATTCACGGGTCCGAAACGTGAAACTATGTGGTTACCAAACGTTTCCTTCAATAAATCAATTGTGGCACGAGCTGTGTGACATGTTGCGCCATCTTGTTGAAACCACAGCTCCTGCACATCATGGTTGTTCAATTGATGAACGAAAAAGTCAGTAATCATGGCTCTATAGCGGTCACTATTAACTGTAACGTTCTGACCAGCATCGTTTTTAAAGAAGTACGGACCATTGATTCCACCGGCCCATAAAGCACACCAAACAGTCAGTTTTTCTAGATGTAACGGTGTCTCAACATACACTTGAGGATTATCATCACTCCAAATATGGCAGTTTTGTTTATTGACGTATCCATTCAATAGTAAACTTCATCGCTAAACAAAATTCGCTTATGAAAATCGGGATCAACGGCAATCTTGTTTTGGGCACATTCACCGAATCTACGCCTTGCTAGGTGATTGTGTGGCTTCAATTCTTGCACGAGTTGGATTTTGTAAGCACGCAAACCAAGATCTTTCCGCAAAATCTTCCATAAAATGAATGGACACATATCCAATTCTTGTACACGATGACGGATAGACCGATTCGAGTCTTCCTCTATGCTAAGCTCTACAGCAGCAATGACTTCTTCTGTACGCACTGTACGACGTCTCTGTGGATGCGTATTATCATTTAGAGTAAACGTGGTGCGAAAACGTTCCATAGTTAATCGAACTAATTGCTCTGATGGACGATTATGTTGACCATAAAATGGACGTAGTGCGCGATACATATTTCGAACAGAACCATGATTTTCAAAATAAATTTGCACAATTTGGAAGCGTTGTTCAGGCGTCAGTCTATTCATGTTGAAATGCCAAACCAAACTAAACATAAATCACTTGACAGCAGACAAAATGGCCGCCAGTTAAAAAAGTGTGTGTAGCCTATATCTATATCTACCGAGAAAAAAATTATGGACAAAAGTTGTAAAAAAAATTTTTCCCCTTGGTTTTCAATAGAAAATTAATTTCTCTACAAAAAATTGTAATATATGTATATACTAAAAATGCATAGTTTATAACTTATTTTTGAAGAACTGAAAAAGTGCTTTTTTACCCCATTATCAAAAATTCCAGAATTCAGTAGCACTTTGTGATTTTATCATATTTAAGTGCCAGAAGAACGTATTCAATCATAAAAATACTGTTACTAATTTGTTCCTTATTACCTCGTGTTTTTCCTTATAATCCGTAGCCTAATAATGCAGCGATTGAACACCTTAAGTCAAACCCAAAAATTTAAATGCAAATTCTTAAATAAAATTTAAATAACTTTTCAACGATACTACCAGACTTTTTTCAGGTATGATTTCAGGAATAAAATACAATAATAATTTGGAGTTAAAAGAGTAGGATATGAATATATATAGACATTGTTGTAATAGATTTAAATATCAGAAATATCATCCTTTCGTTTCCAGAACACCACCTTGTGTTCTACGCATCATAATCCAGGAGCAAACTAGTTATGCCAATATTACATGCCTACAGCATAGACATTAACTTACCTGGTGTAGTAGTGGAAGGTGCAAGAGTAGTAAAGAAATAAAATCTTTTGGGAATGTAGGCGTATTTTTTGGAAGGTTTTGTGGTAGTTTCAACATGAGTTTGAATTTCCGGATTAACTATTGATGTTTCAATTGCGTCTGGAAAAAAGGTTTGTTTTTTGTTTACGAATGTACGTTCTTTTGATTTCTACAGGATTATCCTCGAATCGTTAGTTTATGTACGTTTTAAGAAATAAACTTGAAATTTTTGAAGTCCAATGATCGGATTTTTGCATATTTTTGTACGTAAACTAATTGAAAATTACGTCTGGTCTCACTACAAAAATATTATTCGCTATTTTTGACTGAGTTATGGTGGGAAAAATATTTAGTTACTACATCTCTTCAAAAATTATAATTGTTTCGAAAAATCTTGCACTTTTGTATATTTTCATTTTGAGAATTTTACTGGAAAGTGTTCTTCAAAATTCTAAGTTGTAAAATAATTGAAAGTATTATATAAATATGTATTATTATGATCGATTAAAAAAATAAAATGCTTTCTATTTGAAATATGTTATTCTAGAATCGAAGAAAGTGTATACGTATTTTGCCGTTTTACGAAAAAATCATTTTCAAGGAAGAATTTTTTTTTGAGGGTTGCTTGTTATATGATTTTTTAATTTAATTGGAAGCTAAAATCAGGGGCAGACAAAATATTTTTTTTTCCAATGACCAATTTCATTTTAAATCTGCATGATTTAAAAAAAAATGCTAACTCCCCTAGATATATCATTATAGAAACCAAAGAAGTGCAAATATATTTTGCCGTGTTGCGAAAAAATGCAGTGAAGGAAACTATTTAATATTTTTAATACTGATCGACATAATTTAATTTGCTCTTGTGATTCAGATCATTTGAGTATTAGCTTCAAAAAAAAAAAATTGAAAGCCGACAAATTTTCTATGTTAACAAAGTGGCTGCCGTTTCTCGGAACAAATCACAATTTCTTGTTCCGATTGTCCGTTAAATGTTTCATTATACAGAGTGAGTCTCCGGGAAATTTATCGATCGATTGTGGAAAAACTATAATTAGGAATAATCTGAAAATTTAACAGTGTACTAATAAGCATGGGGGACAACTGGTTAAAATATTTTTAAGATGGCAGTACTTCCTACATATTATTACATTTTTTATTTTTACTTAAAATTCTAGACATATTTTGTGTATAATGTTCTATATTTAAGTCTCACCGTTCTGAATATAATAAAATTTTATGTCAAAAATGACGTTTGCAGACCAAAAATTAACTATAAATTTTATATACAAGAAACTCTTTATACTTTAGTATGGATTCGTTTTCTTGTAGACGAAGATCGACTTTAGTAGCCTTATTATGATATTTTGAAAACTAGTACAGAGCGGTCAAAAAGAAGAATAAAAATTATATTTAAAAAATCGTAAAGAATGCATTTTTTCAAATAGAAAGCACCTATTTTAATCATTATAACATATGAAGCATTAAAAATAGGGGTAACTTTGTATAAGGTTGTCAGTCAAAAATTTGTAATTTTCAAAATATTGGAAATTCAACATTTTTTTATTGTAAAAATGCTATACGGCTTTAAAGTTTTGTTATTAGTTGGCCATGACGGTGAGACGTGGCGAAAATTAAACAATCGAACCCCACAGAATTGTCACTATTTCTTGCCATTTGACATTCATTAATAATAATCATGCCGGGGCGATTAAATTACACGCAGGAAGATTATTTAAACTTATTTCTTATTTATGGAGAATATGAAAGAGTTATTTCAAGAACATGCGATACATTCGCGATCCGATATCCGCAGAACCAGAAACCAAAACCACCAACTGCTAAAAGGATTATAGAAAACTTCAAGAACTTTGGATCCATAAGAGCAAAAAGAAAAAGAAATAAACCAGCAAAAATATTGAAACTACAATTTTAGGATATTGCGCCGCAAATCCGACGATATCTACGAGGCAACTAGCATTAGAGTCTGGATTATCTCAAACATCGGTTTTAAGGATTTTATAGAAACTCAATTTTCATCCCTATGTATATTTCATAGTACAACATTTAAAAGGCACTGATTTTCCACGAAGAGTAGAGTTCTGTCAATTTATTTTACTTCAGTCACACGAAAATGCTGGTTTTTTGGATAATATTATTTGGTGGGACGCAGCCAAATTCACAAAGAATGGATTGCTTAATCGACGCAATTCCCACTATTGGAGCGACTCTAACGTATATTCACGTATATTGTGCTATAAGAAATAACGGCGTCGTCGCCCTAGAATTCTACCAAGATAATCTAAATGGTAAGTTAACGATTTTTGAAGATTTCTAGACACAAAATACGTTTTTAAACTTATAGGTGAGCGCTACTTTGACATCTTGAGAAATTTGGAGGTGAACTATATAGATAATTTGCCGCCGGCTGATCATAGATATCTGTTTAATCAACACGATGGGGCACCTCCACATAATAGTCATTTTGTTAACAATCATCTGCAAACCTTGTTTTATAATCAATGGATAGCCAGGAATGGGAAATATCTTTGGCCACCTCGTTCCCCCGACCTAAGAGTACTTGATTTTTTCATTTGAAGGACAATAAAAAATGAAGTATATTACACCACATTAACCACTATCGAAGATTGCATGTAACGCGTCAGAATAGCATTTGAAGAACTTAATCCTCAATTAATAAGAAGAGCCACCCATGAAGAGCTACTGCTTAGGTGCGAAAAATGTTTGGAAGTTCAAGGGGGTCAATTTGAACATTTACTCAACTTATTTTTGTAACTTTATTTTATTAGCAACTGATTTATTTTCATTTCTTTTAGCTTTTATAGATCCAACGTTCTTGAAGTTTTTATAATATTTTTAACAGTTACTGTAGGTTTCTGTTTCTTCAAATATCGGATCGAGAATGTCATGCATGTACTTGAAATAACTCACATTTTCCATAAATAATAAATAGGTTTAAGTAATATTCGTGCGTGTAATTAAATTGCCCCGGCATGATTATTATTAATGAATTTTAAATGGCAAGAAGTAGTGACTGTAGGGTTCGATTGTTTTATATTCGCGACGCCTCGCCATCATGGCCAACTAATAACGAAACTTAAAAGCCGTATAGAATTCTTACAATAGAAAAATGTTGAAATGCTAATATTTTGAAAACTACAATTTTTTTGGATAGACAACCTTATCCAAAGTTACCCTTATTTTTAATGTTTAATATGATAAAATTATAAAAATAGGTGCTTTCTATTTGAAAAATTTGACTTTTGACGATTTTTTATATATAATTTTTATTCTTCTACTTCGACTACTCTGTACTAGTAATTTCCAAGATATCATAAAAATTCTACTAAAGTCGATTTTTGTCTACAAGAAAATTGACCCAAATTAAATAATAAAGACTTTTTTATAGAAGAAATTTATAGTTAAGTCTTGGTCAGCAAACGTCATTTTTGACATAAAAATTTAAATATGTCTGAAACTATGAGTCTTAAGTATAAAATATTATACATGAGCTATATCTAGAATTTTACGTAGAAATCAAAAATGCAACAATATAGAGAGTGTTCTATTTAAAATAAGCAATTTGACATCTACTTCCGGTATAACTGGAAGTGTCGCCATTTTGAAAATATTTTAGCCGGCTGTCCCCAATGCACATTATTACAGTGTTAAATTTTCAAATTCTTCTTAATAATAGTTTTCCCACAATCGATCGATAATATTCCTGGAGAATCACAATCTATAATCTTTTTTTTTTCATAATTATAATAGTTATTATCATGAGCCTGATTGAAGCTCTGAAACTAGAAAAACTATACAATTTAATTTGAAAACTGACGTTTAAAGCCCATTCTAGGACTTGTTTTTAGAACTATATCACAAGAAAGACAGTTTAACGTAGCATATATTGTAACACGACATACCGAATTCGATTAAATATATATCAAATTGTGACATATTTTCAGGGAATGAGATTGCGATATCTGTTCCTTTTATTTATTAAAATATGCAGTACTTTTGATCTGGACCTCATAAAATTTTAAATCGATATCTTGAAACCAAACGAAATTACGGATTGACTAACGAACCGAGTGTCATTTGATATGTTATTATGTTTCAAAGAAATATACAAAATATGGAAAGTTTTATTATTTTTGCTGCTGTATTTCACTAAACTTATTTGGTGATTTCAAATTTTATATTAATCATACACAATATCTTAAAAGTTAAGGTACGCAATTAATAAAAATTGAAAATTTAAAATCATGTTTTACACACAAGGGGAAATGACAAATTTTTCTCCATATGTTGTGTATTTTTTAGGGGTCTGTTATATAAATACATAATCCATAAACGTAAAAGAATTATTATTTAAATTAGTTATTATTTTAACTGGAACTCTACGCTTCCATTTTCTGAAAGTAAAGAAAAGAAATACTTAAAAAATATGTAATTTACTCTTTATTTCTGTCAATTGTATAACACATAATTGGCTCATTAATTTACGTAAGCTGCAATTAATTGAATGAAGAAGTCGTAATTATTTATCACTGACAGAAATAAGTTTAGAAATCTGTATAATCGGTAGAAATATATTTTAACAATGTACGGTAGATTACATATTATTTTATAAAGTGTATACCTTTCAGCACCTTTGTAATTTAATATATTTCTTCTAAGTTTTGAAAGTTTCATACTATATCAGCATAAAAATTATAACTCACCTTCTACAAACAACGTGAATTCGGCGTTCTCTGTCTCTGTCTTACAATTATATGTGCCATTATCTTCTTTCCTTATTTTTTGAAAGAATAACTGGGTGCCGTAACTTGTCATTCTAGCTTGTGGGTTTGTTCTTTCACCTAAAAAATATATTCGATTAATTTTTAGAAAACTTTATTTTAAAGTTCGACGACAAATAATAACATGAAAACAATGCGTTAGCAAAAATTCTAGTTACTTACTAATTTTAAGGGTCATTTGTTTGGTCTTTAAACTTTTGCTGCTCACGTCAATGTTCAGAAAAAATATTAAAAAAATATATGTAATATTACTTAGTTTTTACTTTTTTGGGTTTCGGTCATATTATTACTTTATAAAAAATTAACAGATGTTTTTTCTGATGTGTCGGTTTATTTTATTGATTAAACCATCTTCAGAGAATTACTGTAAATATGAAAAGGAATATGTAAATTTATGTTATATAAACTGAAAATTTTACTTTCTTACCTAATGTTAACAGGTGGTTCACTTGAATAACTTATGTTTAACTATTTTATTACTTTAATACAACATAATTAAAAACTTCTTTTTTAGTATAAATATAAATATAGAAAACTATTATTTTTTGAATGCATTTTTTTTTCACCCATCTGGTTTGTTTTGCTTTTGACACAGTACTACCAAAGGGTTTGAAAGTTTCTGGACCATCTGCAATTTTATTGCCCTATTAGATTGGTATATACATTAAATAGGGCAATAATATTGCAGATAGTCCAGAAACTTTCAAACCCTTTGGTAGTACTCTGTCAAAAGCAAAACAAACCAGACGTGAAAAAAAATGCATTCAAAAAATAATAGTTTTCTATATTTATATTTATACTAAAAAAGAAGTTTTTAATTATGTTGTATTAAATAATAAAATAGTTAAATGTAAGGTATTCAAGTGAACCACCTGTTAACATTAGGTAAGAAAGTAAAATTTTCAGTTTATATAACATAAATTTACATATTCCTTTTCATATTTACAGTGATTCTCTGAAGATGGTTTAATCAATAAAATAAACCGAAACGTCAGAAAAAAACATGTGTTAATTTTTTATAAAGTAATAATATGACCGAAACCCAAAAAAGTAAAAACTAATTAATAACTACACGGTCAACAAATAGAAACAAAATATGTAATATTACTATTAAAAGAGGGAACTCATACGGAATGTGAGCTCTTCAGATGGTCAGCGTACTGATATATGCATGTTTGAAATCCCAAAATTGGTTCTTTTTCACCCAATTTTTGCATATTTGCAAATGCTCTCGAATCTAGAGTTTTGACCAAGAAAAATTATGTCAATAGTCAGGCTGTCGGTGGGCTGGAAATATATGTAGAATGCAGCAATGAAAATAATAAAGTTTTTTTTTTTAAATTGAACCGGCTTCTAAAAGTGTACTAAAAAGTGTAAAATAATTATAAATATTTATATTAAATTGAAATTGTTGAAATCAACACCAAATTATTACTAACTGAAATAAATAACTACTAATATATACAAATTATAGTAAGAAAGTAATTACAAATAAAGTATTTTCAATCTGTTTATGCAAATCAAATTTTGTCAGGTATTAGTTTGGCGCCGACTTCAAAAATTTCAATTTCATTTTGTTCAATTTTTTTTTGCAAAAATTTTATTTTTCGATTTTAAGTTTGAATTCATTATGGTAACCATAAATTATTTGAGCTAGGTATTAATCGAGATTTATGTACCTCGCAATGACTCCAGGGTAGCAAAAAAGTAATCATTTTATCTAAAGTTGTAAATCACCCTAAAATGAACCACTAAAAATTCTTTGATTCTTAGAGTTCTCCAAATACCATGAAATTGTGTCAAACAAATATTTAATCTCTCATAGTAAATCCCCTAATTTAAACTTTAGATTAATTTTAGACTAGTAATATAGACCCCAAAACCTTCTAATATCAATAATTAAAGAACTTGAGACGTAAATTTCTTAGCCCGATATATTTTATACTTCATATTGAGTTTGTATACGCCCCAAGAATCCATCCAGAATTTTAGACAAAATTAGAAAATGTAAAATTTTCAGTGTCTCATACTGTATCTTATCAACCTTAGTTCTAAAAAATTTACTTCATATTCGTAATACATGATCCCAAAAGCCCCCTGATACCAAATCTGAAAAAATGCGATTAAGGTAAAGTTTTCAACTTACCATCCGTCAAATTGAATTTCAGGTCTAACATCTTAATCTAAATCTAAACTCTTCAAAGTCCCCTAGTACCAAATTTAAAATTTCTAGACCGTCATATTGCATCTGACACATTCGCTATTGGCATCCTCAAAAACGATTCAGTCCCACTTTCAAACAAAATCAAAAAATGTAAAATTTTTTGTCCGGTATATTGGATTCGTCATATTGAATCAAGTCAAAAAATAATTTTAAATTCATAATTTACACCCTCAAGAACCTCTTATATCAGTTTCAGAGAAAATCAAAAAATGTAAAATTTTTAGAACACCATATTGAATCTGCCAGATTGAGTTTTTCAAAAAATATTTTAAATTCGTAATTAACACTAACAAAAATCCTCCAATCCTGATATTTAATTTTTTTAAAAATAATTTCGGATTCGTAATGTGCGATCCCAAAAATTCCCCATATCAATTTAAAAAAAAAAATCAGACAAAATTAAATTTTTTGTCCGCCATATTAGATACGCCATATTGAATTTTTTAAAAATAATTTCAGATTCGTTGAATACGACCCTGAAAATTCCCCGATACCAATTTTGGAGAATATCGGACAAAATTGATTTTTTGGCCGCAATATTGTTAGCGCCATCTTCGATTTTACTGCACCAATTTCATCCAAAAAAATATTGGACCACCACAGTAACTTCCAGAACATAACTTAAAAAATTTTATTCAAATCGGTGGAGCCGTTCCGGAGTAATCGGTGTACATACATAAAAAAATACATAGTCGACGAATTGAGAACCTCCTTCTTTTAGAAGTCGGTTAAAAAGAGTCTAATCAGTACTAAAAATCTCTGACTACAGTTATATCGATGTGGTACCTTTATATTAAATTACAAAGTTTAGATTTGTTATTTTTTTTTTATTTTGTTCTTATCTTTATAGAATTTGGTTCAATTTATCATTTTTTCCTTCCTGGGACATCTCCATTTATTATAAATTTGAATATATAAATTCATATATCGTAGTATGCAGTAAAAATCATATTGTTTTATTTTATCTATAGTCCTCGGTACTTGTATGTATAAACTGGTGTAATCTTTACATAAATGCTGGATTAATGCTTATGTAATTATTCCAACTAGTGATTTTTCTTCACTTTATACTATTAGTTATCCCCATGCTGTTAGTTTAAATACTTATTTTCGTCAAAAATTGCAAATGCTAATATGCATTTTATACTTCTATACATTCATTCAATTATAATTATAAAAACTTTTTTTCTTCTCTCTTCTTGGTTTAACTGCTTTATTAATTATTATGAAATTTTCTTTATTTCTTGAGTATCTGTAATAATCACATAAAATTTATAACTTTGGCGTATTTTTTATTTAGAACTGAAATTTTACTTTAGTCGTTTCTCACATATTCATTTAACTTTTTCTAGCAGTGTACACTTCTCATACTCCATGAAAAATAGACTTTCGTCAATAACAAAAATATAACATTGTTTTTACAGACCAAAAATGGTCACGATTTTTGGTTTTTTGAGTTTACCTCGAAAAGTGAAAGTTGTATCGAAAAAACAAAAGTTGTAGAGAATTAAAAAACCTATCTATTCATATAATATAAGTTGTAGGTGGCGCCACTTTTTTTTTTTTTTTTTTTAAACATTTATTCACAAATTACCGATTTAAAATTTAAGATAAATGTAGGTATTGTTATTCTAAAAAAGTATGTCAAACTAGGAATCTGTAAGTTTCTAGTTTCCGAGAAATTCGATGTTAAAGTTGAAAATTCAACCAAAATTTTTCGCTTTCCTAATTAAGATACAATATTCAATTTTTTTGGACATTATTTGTATTGTTTTATATTTGGAAGATCTATTAAAAAGGATTTTTTTTTCAATTGTGGGCCGAGAAATTTTGCAGAAGCCAATTTTTGCACCAAAAAAATTGCGATAATTTTTCACCGGATGGAAATAAAATTTTTTTAATGCATGCATTTGATTTACATGTATCATTTTCGATCTCAAAAAAAAAATTAATTTTGAATGAAAAAAAAACTTTTTTTCCAAAAATTCATAGTCATGGCAAATGAATATTAAGGGCTCAAATTTGCAGAAAATGCTTTTTGATACTTATACTTTACCTGTGAATTTTTTGGATCCTAGAAATACACCTCTATACAATCTGCGAACCTTCGAAAATTGGGCCGATTTAATCGAAAATAGCTTCTGCAGGCCGTTGTTGGCGGGTTGCCATAGTTCAGGCGCATTATTCATTGGCGCTTCAAGGAAACTTATGCATCACAAATAATATTTATAATATTGATGTTTTATTCATTTATATGATAGTATTAATTTGTTTGGTCATATTAATTATTAATTTGTTTATTAACAAAATTTTTACGAAAATTTCTATAAGCAAATCATATAAAAATATAATAATAATATGTAATACGTTATTATATATAAATTAAAATTATGTGCTTAAATCATTCAAATACAATATATCAATTATACATTCATCTTTCTTTTTTTTTCTATTACTTCTATGCAATTATTACTTTCATTTACCTTGCACATACCATTTTCATCATTATTCTCAATTTCATTGTATATATCATTCTCATCACTATTAACATTTTCATAATAAAAATCATTCTCACACATATTATTAATTTCTTCTAAATTATCATCATCGTTTTCTAAATTGCAGGAAAAATATTTTCAGGCAATTATCGCACTGTCCATCACAATGCTCACACAAATCTGTACATTTCAGAAATTTCTGAAATTTTCGTAAAAATTTTGTTATTAAACTATTAAGTAATAGTAATATAAAGGAAAAAAACAGTATAATGTAATATATAATTGAATATTTGAATGATTTTCTCTATAATTTTTTGTAAAAATTTTGTTAATAAACTGTTAGATAAAAATAATATAAAAGAAAAAAAAAACAGTATAATATGTAATATATAATTCAATATTGGGATGATTTTCTCTTATAATTTTTTGTAAAAATTTTGTTAATAAACAGTTAGATAATAATAATACAATGGAAAAAACAGTAGAATACGTAATATATAATTGAATATTTGTATGATTTTCTCTATAATTTTTTGTAAAAATTTTGTTAATAAACTGTTAGATAATAATAATATAAAAGAAAAAAAAAACAGTATAATATGTAATATATAATTCAATATTGGGATGATTTTCTCTTATAATTTTTTGTAAAAATTTTGTTAATAAACTGTTAGATAATAATAATACAATGGAAAAAACAGTAGAATACATAATATATAATTGAATATTTCTATGATTTTCTCTATAATTTTTTGTAAAAATTCTGTTAATAAATAAATCAATAATTAATATCGCTAAACAAATTGCTACTATCATATAAATTAATAAAACAACATCAATATTATAAATATTACTTGTGATGCATAAGTTTCCTTGAAGCGCCAATGAATAAGGCGCCTGAACTATGGCAACCCGCCGACAGCGGCCTGCAGCAGCTATTTGCGATTAGATTCGGCCCAATTTTCGAAGGTTCACAGATTGTATGGAAGTGTATTTCTTGGATCCAAAAAATTCACAGGTAAAGTACAAGTATTAAAAAGCATCTTCTGCAAATTTGAGCCCTTAGTATTCATTTGCCACGCCATTAGAAAAAAAAAAATGTTTTTCTCATCCAAGAAAAATTTTTTTTTGAGATCGGAAATGATACATTTAAATCCAATTCACGCATTAAAAAAATTTTATCTTCATCCGGTGAACATTTATCGCAATTTTTTTGGTGCAAAAAATGGTTTTTGGAAAATTTCTCGGCCCACGATTAAAAAAAACATTTTTTTTGAATAGATTTTTAAAATATAAAATAATACAAACAATTTCCTTTAAAATTGAGCATTGTATCTTAATTAGGAAAGTGGAAAATTGAGGTTGAATTTTCAAATTTGACATCGAATTTCTGAGAAAATAAAAAACTCACAGATTCCGGGTTTGACATACTTTTTTAGAATGATAATATCTATATTTAAGTTAAATTTCAAATCAGTAATTTGTTAATAAATGTCTTTTTTCTAAACAAAAACCGTAAATGTTATATATATATATATATATATATATATATATATATATATATATATATATATATATATATATATATATATATATATATGAAGTAAAATGCGAAACAGTAAATGCAAACTTCTCTCCATCATATCCTTTCTGTGTTAGAGGTTGCACAGTTAGAATAAATTGTTACAAAACGCAATTTATCCTATTCCACCACCATCGAGATGATGGCCTACCTGTACCACCATACCGAGAAGAAAGTCAAAACTTACCCTCCGAAGCCGCGTTCAGTATTTGCATGCTTCCTTCCGATCTGTCCTTTGTACAGCCAGGTGCATGTCGGTACCCTGATGAGTCTAGTAGAGACGAAACATGTACCTCCGCCGTATCACTGTGGCGGGGAGGGTAAGTTTTGACTTTCTTCTCGGTATGGTGGTACAGGTAGGCCATCATCTCGATGGTGGTGGAATAGGATAAAATGCGTTTTGTAAAAATTTATTCTAACTGTGCAACCTCTAACACAGAAAGGATATGATGGAGAGAAGTTTGCATTTACTGTTTTCCATTTTACTTCATTCATTTACGGAGCTGCATATAGTTGTACGTTTGCTGAATGTGATTTCAGCACTACAACGGCATAATGTGGATATATCCACTGCTATTGCATCTCACACGGGGGAATCCGTGAAAGCCACATAAACATATATATATATATATATATATATATATATATATATATATATATATATATATATATATATATATCGACAACTAGTGGCACTACCTATAACTAATATTATATGAATCAATACGTTTAAATTCTCTACAATTTTTGTTTGAAACATTTTTCGATACAGCTTTTACTTTTCGAGATAACCTCAAAAAACCGAAAATCGTGACAATTTTTGGTCCACCATTTTTTTTGCACAGGTCTTTCAGAGTTACCATCGAGATATGTTTTATAGGATGCCGAAATGAACACATTCCAGCAAAAAAAAAACAATGTAATATTTTTGTTAACAAAACAGCTCTTTTTTGATTTAATTTCCATGGAGTATCACTCAAGGTGACTTATTTCAGGAATTTTTTCACTTTAATGTTTGGTCTCTGAATATTTAATTTGATCGTTTTTCCTCTATAATTGAAAATTCTTCTTTAGATGTCAATGGTCTATCTGAGACTTGATTAACGCCAGATCTTTGTAATACTCCTTCTTATATAGAAAGGAGAAATAGGAACCAAGAGCAGAGGTGGTGGTGTAGCCTTGTATATTTAAACATCATTGAGATATAAAGTTTTAGAACACGTTGAACCAGAATGTGAGGCTGAAGCAAATATAGATTGCTCTGAATATCTCCGATAAGAAGGTATATCTGAAAACATCTCCGCAGTCTAATTTAAACGATTGCTTACAAACACTTGAAAATAGTTTAATAAGTTTGATACTGATAAAGAACGAAAGCTTTCGCTGCTTTGGTCGAGTTGAAAATCATGGTTTTTGGATTCAGACCGTGTCAACTTCAAAATATTTCGCCTACAATTGTACGAGGCATCTTCATAAATCTTTACTCCACGAGATTAGAATACTGAATAACTATCGAAGAGCAACAGCTCGGTATTTATACGTGACTGGTTCTCAGCGAATTGTGATCCAGCGTTACTATCGATTTTCATGTGTGAAGTAGACTGTAACTTGCATCTCTATAAATATTATTTGGATATTTACATATTTCGATTGGTTCTCTAATTTTGTGTTTAAAGAAACCAGACACTGATGCTAGCTCCTTAATTTCTTTTACATTAATTGTATGACCTGAGTAATGCTGGTGTTCAACTACTGCCGATTGCACAATTTGTTTCTTTTTTATACATCTTTCATGTTCCTTAAGCCTAGTGGATATAGACCGTCCTGTTTCACCTACATACACTTTACCACAAGAGCAAGGTATCTTGTAAACGCCTTCTGTTTGAAATGGTATTGCGTCCTTTCGAGACTTCCAACTTTGTCCAATTTTCTTGCATGTGTTGAAAATGGTCTGAATATTTGATTTTCGGAGCAATCTGGCAATCTTGTCGGCAGTTCCGTGTATGTAACTCGTTGGTACTGTTAACTGTTTCAGATTTAATCAATTGTCTGTTACGGTTTCACTCCATTATTTTGAGTAAAGGCTAATTCGAAAAGGAAATTTCACAATTTTGTTGCAAAATAAAATGTTATTAGTTCTATTTCGAATTAAGTATACTAACCTAATACACGATTCTTTGGCCCTCTCCACGTTGTTGGGTTTCCGTAATATTTATCTATACATATCACACTTAGGGTTTCATTTTCTTGCTTGACTGCACTCAAATGTGATAAGAATAGAGTCGATGCTATATCTGAAAAAAAAAATCAATATTAAAATTTCAAATAATAACCGGCATATTAAGGGCTCTCCAAACATCAGTTTGTGTGATATCTGGTTTAGCTTCCTTGAAAATTATTAGAAAATTTTTTATTTTTCAAACTGTTTATTATTATAATAGATAACAAATATTATTTGAGTAACATCCTAATTAAGCGCGTCAAAGGGACTTGGAGTCGAAACTATATCAAACTATGGGAGTTAAGACCAGTAGCGTAGCTACGTACTGGCCGTGGGGGGCTGCAATTGGCGCAAATCTCAAGAGGGTGCACTCACAAACTTGAATTTTAAAGTTATTGAATTATTGCTGTACCTACAAAAAAAAGTAAGAACTAGTTTTATATTGCTAAGCTGGTATTTTTCGCCAAGTGAAAAGAAATTCAATAATAGGGTATTACCAAAATAAATATTAAACCAGCTTTTAGTTGGATTTTTTAACCGACTTCTAAAAGAAGGAGATTCTCAATTCGTCGAGTATGTATGTTTTTTTTATGTATGTACACCGATTACTCCGGAACAGCGGTACCGATTTGAATGAAATTTTTTACGATATGTTCAGGAAGTTGCTGCAGTGGTCGCATATGTTTTAGGACGAAATTGGTCCATAAAATTCAAGATGGCGCTGACAATATGGCGGCCAAAAAAAATTAATTTTTCCCGACTTTCTTCCAAATTGGTATTTGGAAATTTTCGGGGCCGGTCACAACGAATCAAAAATTATTTTTAAAAAATTCAATATGGCGGATTCAATATGGCCGACAAAAAATTTAATTTTGTCACATTTTTTCCTAAATTGGTGTGGGGGAGTTTTCGGTGTTGCACATACCGAATCCAAAATATTTTTAAAAAATTCAATAAGGCGGATCCAATATAGCGGGAAAAAAATCAATTTTGTCCAGTTTTCTCCAAAATTGGTATAGGGGAGTTTTCTGGGTCGCACATAACGAATCTAAAATTATTTTTTTAAAATTAAATATGGCGGACGAAAAAATCAATTTTGTTTGATTTTCTCCAAAATTGGTATCGGGAAGTTTTTGGAGTCGCATATAACGAATCTAAAATTAATTAAAAAAAAAATAATATAGCGTATACAATATGGCGGTTAAAAAATTGATTTTGTCTGATTTCTTTCAAAATGGTATGGTGGCATTTTTGGGATCCACATTATGAATCTGAAATTATTAAATATACATATATATATATATATATATAATAAAATAGAATAAAATATTGGCGAAGCGGACGTGAAAATTTGTCAATCTACATGATTCTCGTATTAAAAAGTGCGGAGCAAAGTATGGAATAACTCCGGGTCCGACAGATGGCGACAGCGCTGTTTCGTCCTAATATGGGACTCGTCAGGCCACCGCAGTCGGTACAAACCATCATCTCGCCTTTGCATCGTATAAGCCATACTTATAATCAAAATACGGCAAATAAGACGACAAAGGCGACATCTCGATGGTCCACTTGATAATACAAGAACCATACAGATTAACAAAGTTTGTAAGAGAACCGTCATATGGTGGCGCGACGGTGAATTAAAACAGAAATATGTAAAATCGAGTACACGAAACGCGCTGCCCAAAAGATAGGGGCCGCATTTTTCAGTACTGGCAAGCAAGCATACCGCTATTTAAGCAGCCAAAGCCACGTGCCGCACCAAACGATCCCACCATGAGAGCATCGTAGATTGACAAATTTTCACGTCCGCTTCGCCAATATTTTATTCTATTTTATTTTAAATTACACGGACAAAAACTTATCTACATATTTATTTACTTGTTTGGCTTTGAAACACGCTAAACGATGCTCTCATGGTGGGATCGTTTGGTGCGGCACGTGGCTTTGGCTGCTTAAATAGCGATATGCTTGCTTGCCAGTACCGAAAAATGCGACCCCTATCTTTTGGGCAGCGCGTTTCGTGTACTCGATTTTACATATTTCTGTTTTAATTCACCGTCGCGCCACCATATGACGGTTCTCTTACAAACTTTGTTAATCTGTATGGTTCTTGTATTATCAAGTGGACCATCGAGATGTCGCCTTTGTCGTCTTATTTGCCGTATTTTGATTATAAGTATGGCTTATACGATGCAAAGGCGAGATGATGGTTTGTACCGACTGCGGTGGCCTGACGAGTCCCATATTAGGACGAAACAGCGCTGTCGCCATCTGTCGGACCCGGAGTTATTCCATACTTTGGAGTGCTCCGCACTTTTTAATACGAGAATCATGTAGATTGACAAATTTTCACGTCCGCTTCGCCAATATTTTATTCTATTTTATTTTAAATTACACGGACAAAAACTTATCTACATATTTATTTACTTGTTTGGCTTTGAAACACGCTAAACGATGCTCTCATGGTGGGATCGTTTGGTGCGGCACGTGGCTTTGGCTGCTTAAATAGCGGTATGCTTGCTCGCCAGTACCGAAAAATGCGACCCCTATCTTTTGGGCAGCGCGTTTCGTGTACTCGATTTTACATTTTTCTGTTTTAATTCACCGTCGCGCCACCATATGACGGTTCTCTTACAAACTTTGTTAATCTGTATGGTTCTTGTATTATCAAGTGGACCATCGAGATGTCGCCTTTGTCGTCTTATTTGCCGTATTTTGATTATAAGTATGGCTTATACGATGCAAAGGCGAGATGATGGTTTGTACCGACTGCGGTGGCCTGACGAGTCCCATATTAGGACAAAACAGCGCTGTCGCCATCTGTCGGACCCGGAGTTATTCCATACTTTGGAGTGCTCCGCACTTTTTAATACGAGAATCATGTAGATTGACAAATTTTCACGTCCGCTTCGCCAATATTTTATTCTATTTTATTTTAAATTACACGGACAAAAACTTATCTACATATTTATATATATATATATATATATATATATATATATATATATATATATATATATATATATATATATATGTATATATACAGGGTGATTCAAAAATCGATCACGAAACTTAAGGGCGTGATTCTACTTGACAAAATAAGGGTAGAGCTTCATATAATTTTTTTTCAAAATGTCATTCGTTTTCGAGTTACAAGCCGTCCAAGTTCAAGTTTTCATTTTTTTTTTTTTTAATTACTCGCTTACAGGAAAACCGATTTGACTAACATTTGAAAGATAGGCTAAGTCTTCTGCGCTTCATCATTTTAGTAACAATTCACATTGATTGTTTGCCGCTAGAGGGCACTTTACCTACATTGAAAATTGTTTTTTTGTCATAATTTTTTAGTGTTGACAGCTACAGTAGTTTTTGGCATAATTTCTGAAAGACTGATGCCAGGCCTTTAAAAAAGGTGCTCTTTATTTACATCGCTAAACCCAACGGTTTAGACGTAAATCACCCTTAAAAATTAAGTGGCAAATTTACTTTTCTCATTTCATTACCACCAACTACCAGGTAAATAGCTATCAAAGTATACTAGAGCTGTCAGTTTAACATCAAATAAATTCGCTTTTTAAACTATTTAATTTATAATCTTAAAATAACTAATAATGGCTAATCAGTAAATATTCATATTATGGATTATTGCGATATACATTTAATTGATAAAAATTAATGAAACAGTACTAAACAAACTAAAAAGGATTCTCAAAATGTCCCCCATTTTCTTCCATACATTTCCTAACACTCTTCAAAAAATGTCGCCTAACTCGATGAAAAATTTCTGGTGTTTCTTTAATAATTTGGCACTTTTCGATTACCCTGAAGCGAAGATCCTCGACGTTGATTACTGGAATATCGTACACCAATTGTTTCAAATGACCCCAAAAGAAAAAATCCATAGGATTAAGGTCTGGTGACCTCGCTGCCCATACCAATGGTCCACTTCGTCCTATCCATCGCTCAGGATACGTTGCATTCAAATACTGTCGGACACGTATACTAAAGTGGGGCGGAGCTCCGTCTTGGAGGATCCACATGTTGGCCCTTACTTCCAATGGCACATCTTCCAGATACAATGGGAGACGATTTTGAATAAAATCTAAGTATACGTCACCAGTTAATGGGCCATCAAAGAAATGAGGACCAATAAGGTAATCTCCTATTATCCCTGCCCACACATTTAGTGAAAATCTACGCTGATGTTTCGTTTCTACCACATTGTTTGGGTTCTCGTAAGCATATGTTGTGTAGATTTGTTATGCCATCACGAGTGAAACCAGCTTCGTCAGTGAATAATATGACGCCAATTAATCGATTATCGTGTTCATACTTAGCTAAGATTTGATTGCACATTTCCAACCGTCTCGGCCGATCATCGTCATAAAGAGCCTGCACCTTTTTTGAATGAAACGGGTAGAGTTGTTCTTCTCTTAGTATCCTCCATGAACTAGCCTGACAGAGCCGCACTTCATTCCCAATTTTTCTAGTACTAATACCTGGATTATCTTCAATAATTTCAAGCACTCTTTCTTCTTGTTGCACGTTTCTAGCAGTTCTAGGTCTTCCCCTATTTCCATTATAACTTTTAAAGGAACCACATTCCGCAAGCCTCCTGTGCACACTGGAAAATGTTTGAGCATGAGGGATATTTCTTTCCGGATAACTCTCCATATAATATCTTCTTGCCAACTCTGCATTACCATTTGCTTTTCCATAACAAAAATGGATATCACAATATTCGATATATGAATATTGGTGATTAGCCATTATTAGTTATTTTAAGATTATAAATTAAATAGTTAAAAAAGCGAATTTATTTGATGTTAAACTGACAGCTCTAGTATACTTTGATAGCTATTTACCTGGTAGCTGGTGGTAATGAAATGAGAAAAGTAAATTTACCACTTAATTTTTAAGGGTGATTTACGTCTGAACCGTTGGGTTTAGCGATGTAAATAAAGAGCACCTTTTTTAAAGGCCTGGCATCAGTCTTTCAGAAATTATGCCAAAAACTACTGTAGCTGTCAACACTAAAAAATTATGACAAAAAAACAATTTTCAATGTAGGTAAAGTGCCCTCTAGCGGCAAACAATCAATGTGAATTGTTACTAAAATGATGAAGCGCAGAAGACTTAGCCTATCTTTCAAATATTAGTCAAATCGGTTTTCCTGTAAGCGAGTAATTCAAAAAACAAAAAATAAAAACTTGAATTTGGACGGCTTGTAACTCGAAAACGAATGACATTTTGAAAAAAAATTATATGAAGCTCTACCCTTATTTTGTCAAGTAGAATCACCCCCTTAAGTTTCGTGATCGATTTTTGAATCACCCTGTATATATATATATATATATATATATATATATATATATATATATATATATATATATATACATATATATATATATATATATATATATATATATATATATATATATATATATATATATATGTATATATAGCGGATTAAAGATGGAGGATTAAAGACCCTACATATCTCGATTTTATCTAAAACAGTATTGGGGGATTTTTATTAATTAACACTAAGTTAATTACGAATTTAAAATATTTTTTTGAAAAACACAATCTGGCGGATTCAAAAAGTTTTTATATTTTTCAATTTTCTCCAAAACTGATATGTGGGGCTCTTGAGGGTATAAACTATGAATTTAAAGGTATTCTTTCAGAATTCAATATGGCGAATCCAATAAAGTGGACTAAAAATTTTACATTTTGATGGTCTGGAAATTTTAAATTTCTGAATTTCATCCAAAATTCGCATTAGGGGGTTCGAAGGGTTTAGATTTAGATTAGATTAAGGCGTTAAAATTATTTTTTTTGAAAAACAATATGGGGATCTAATATGGTGGGTTGAAAATTTCACCTTATTCGCATTTTTTTAGATTCGGAATTTGGCGGTTTTCGGGGTCATGTAGTACGAATATGGAGTTAATGTTTTACAACTATTAGGTTGATAAGATACAATATGAGGGACTGAAAATTTTATATTTTCTTATTTTGTCTAAAATTGATATTTTTCTTGGGGCGTATACAAACTAAATATGCAGTATAAAATATATCGGGCTAAGAAATTTACGTTTCAAGTTCTTTAAATATCGATATTGGAAGGTTTTGAGGTCAATATTACCAATCTAACATTAATTTGAAATTTAGGTCAGTGGATTTACTATAACAGACTAAATTTTTGCTTGACACAATTTTACTAGTATTTGGAGAACTCTAAGAATCAAAGAATTTTTAGTGGTTGATTTTAGGGTGATTTGCAGCTTTGAATAAAACGAGTACTTTTTTGCCACCTTGGAGTCATTGCGAGTTACAATCTCGATCAGTACTTAGTTCAAATAATTTATGAATATAATGAATTCAAAACTAAAAATCTAAAAATAAAAATTTTTCTTTTTAAATTTCGACTATTTAAAACAATAAATGTATCAAATTGTCATTAAATATTCCAAAATCCGTCGATTACGTTATAAGTTTAGACGAAAAGTAACTACACCCTCTCAATCGTTTCAAGATACTGCTCGTCTTCGTGTTGCACGGAAGTTAGCGGGGGTAATATTGGGCGTAGGCGTTCCCTACGATCTTCTGCCCGAACTAACCTAATGGGCTTAGTGGGTTAGAATTTGACAAAACGGCCAAAATAATTGATAAATTATTTTGGCCGTTAAGAAATTTAATATAGAAGCTTAGCTATAGTAACGTTTCTATTAAACCTCGGTAATATGAACGGCCAGTCTTTTCTTTTTAAAGTTTCGTCTCAGGTCAAAAGCAACAGTGTTGTGGTTGCGTCGCGACCAGTTATATTTGTGCGCGGCTCTTCTTTTTGACATTGAATTGTTGAGAAACAAATATCAACGATTACAAAATTGTGCTAAACAGAAATGCAGCAATATATTTTCGCCGTTACTCTGGTGTGTAAAATACAAAAAAAAAACATGTTATCCACATGAAGTAATAAGCCTTTATAAATTGTCTCACTAGACTAGTTGTTTCCTTTATGTCCCCTCCATCATATAAATTCTCTAAGAAACTAATAGAAAGAATAATAAATAATATACCCTTTAAGCAAATTTTGATCTAGTCCATTAAATAAAACATTCAGAAAGGTCAAATAGTGTGGCAAAGAGCTCCGTTATTGTAAGAGTAAGAAAAAATATTTTATAAAAAATTTGTACTTGGTAATATAAAAAAGGAGAGAAAAAAAATATAATTTTTTTAAATGCGGCACCATCTAAATTTTTATATATTTGGGTTCTCCACAAAATTCTTTGTACAATCCTGAAATTACCTTTAAATTTTTTTGCAGTAATGCCGAATTAATGAGGAAAGTCCGTATATGAGCGAAGTAAAATACGAAGAGTAAATGCAAACTTAGTTCCAACCATATCTTTTCCGTGTTAGAGGTTGCACAGTTGGAACAAATTGCTAAGAAACACAATTTATCCTATTCCACCACCATTGAGATGATGGCCTACCTGTACCACCATACCGAGAAGAAAGTCAAAATTTACCCTCCACGCCACAATGATACGGCAGAGGTACATGTTTCGTCTCTACTAGACTCATCAGGGTACCGAAATGCACCTGGCTGTGCAAAGGACAGATCGGAAGGAAACATGCAAATACTGAACGCGGCTTCGCCGACCTCCCGCCGGATGGCGTATACATGTTTATGCGGCTTTCACGGATTCCTCCGTGTGAGATGCAATAGCAGTGGATATAGATAATATTGACATATTTAATGCAACTCACAACTGTATTTTTATTATTTTTAATTTTGGCATAGAAACCGTTTTAGGCACATTCAAACTAAAACGTAGCCTTTTTCTCTCAAAAAATTCTAAGTTAAAATTTAAATACGTACAAAATACCCATTGCCAAAAAAACAAAAAGCTAAATATATATAAAAAAAAAATCAATTCGTCCATAGAATATTAAAATTTTTTGGGGCTATCGCTCATTTTATTATTAATTAAAACCATTTTTAGGACATTTGACGTTTCAGTTTATTTATTTCTTGAACCATCTGCAGAATTACAATTAAACGCTAAAAAGGGATTCAAATGTAACTAATTTTTATATGATACAGAAAATTTAAAAAACAAATTGCGTTTACGCTGGTAAACATTACGTATCTAACTCGTAATCAAAGTCAGTGAAGCTATCTTCGCTCAAATTAATTATAATTAATTTCTCTATCTCACCGATTATGAGATCGAGTTTCGAAATTTTCTTTTATTCTTTTATTATATAAATTTTTCCCAATTTTCTGCAGTAACTTTATTCAAAAATATCTTTTAAAATTTCAGTTACATTATTAATTTGAATGTTGTGTTATTTCTGACAACTCTACCTTTTACTTGAGAGAGATATTTCCTTCTCCAACGGAAATTTTCTGGACGATCTATAAGAACAGATTTCCTATCTGGTTTTTCCCAGCAAAACTTAGGTTCTCTGAGCAATTTCCAGAGCTCAGTTCTTTTAATTTCAGGTAAATCTTGATTTTCATTGATTTTAGTTAGAATTTTGTCGACGGTTGGAACCTGCTTCTTATAGTAAAATGTATGTACAACTCCTTTTACTGCAATTTACACCTCTTCTTCCAATGAGGTTTTTCGTCTGCCTGTGATCGAATGTGGCTTGCAAGTACTAACAATTCCAGTCATTTTTTTTTCCTTCAGTATTCGGTACATAGTAGATTTTTGAACTCCTGTCATGTTGGAACACATCTCAACAGATTTTTAAATATTATTATCTAGATATCGATATCTTAAGGCATCATAAACATTCATCGTAATAAGTTTTTCATTGAGGAAAAAATGCCTTGTTTTAACATTTTTTAATAAAGACAGATGTGGAAGCCATATCTTTTGAGTATCTCACTAATCTCATATAATATATAAAAACAAGCACAAACAAAATAAATCACTGGACAAACTGACAGAAATTAAACTGAACTATCAGAAATTTTATTTATAAAAACTTATATAAATATGATTAAATATAATTAGATTTACGGTAGTCCTCAGTTACCTGCGGCACTGGAGCAGGTACGTTGGAGGTTTCGGTAACAGTTTTATTACTCTCTCTAGTTCTTGAATAGAGTATAGGAATGTGTATGCTTGCGATCGTCCCTCTCCTTTCCAAGAGCTTTGAGTTCAAGAAAATAGAACCGATTCTGCATTTTATATTAGGAATGTGTATGCTACTGGCGCTCTCTCCCCCTTGTTGACAACGTGTTTTTCTAGCGATAGCCCCCTACCCCACGAGCTTTGCGTTCAGAAAAATAGACTCTATTCTGCCTCTTATACTGGGAATGTGAATGCTGCTCGCATCCTCCCTCGTATTAGAAACTTGTTTTTTCTTGTGATCGCCCCCCTCTCCAAAAGCGTTAAATTCAGAAAAGTAGTCCCAACCCTGCCTTTTACATTAGTAATGGGAATGTTGCTGGTATCTCTTCCCCCAAGATCGACAACTTGCTGTCGCTTGCCATACTGTACTTTCATGATATCACCGCTGCCCCCCCCCCCAAAGAGAGAGGCTGGATCCGCCCCTGTATGATATGTAATCTTAAAAAATAACGAAACACGAAAACAAACTTATTTGATGCAGATAAGAATACGAGCAACAGAAGTAACAAAACATGTTATTATAACATACTTCTATTTTTGGTAGACTTATCTTATCGAACTTTTCGAATTTTTTTTATTATTGCGTGTGACATCGAGAACCTATTTTTTATATCACATTATGTATCAGCACTGCATGTAATTTTATATAATGGCGAGTTTTGTAAACAGTTCATTTTTCGGAATGAAACATAAAACAATTTATTAGAACGAAAATTTCTTTGAGGAATATTTAAATTTGTTGAAGAGAAAATATCAAAATTCTTGTGAATATTGTTGACGATCTTATATAAAAAGAACTGATTAATATAAACAGCATATCTCGGATTCCAAATTATACCACCATCGTTTAAGTTACTTAAAGTGAATGAGTTATATATATGATACATTTAGTAGATCTGGCATTATAGCACGAGAAAGAAAACTGTCAAATTCTCTAAAAAAAACAAAAAAAAAAAAAGATATCTGCGATTTTTGTGCATGAATGTCTTACAGGAGAGGTAGCTGAAGTGTCCGGCTCCGATTTTAATAAAACTTCATTCAATATGTTGTAGTGGGTACAATAAAATTTTTATAAAAAAAATTTATCCGACTTTTAAAAGTGCGCTAAAATGTGAAAAATAACTATAAATTTCCGTATTAAATTAAAGTTTTTGAAGTCAGCGTCAAACTAATATCTGACAAAATGGGATTCACATAAACAGATTAAAAATATTTTGTAATTGCTTTCCTACCATAGTTTGTATATATTAGTAGTTATTTGCTTCATTTAAAAATAACTTGGCGCCGACTTCAAAAATTTCAATTTCATATAGAAATTTATAGTTTTTAGCGCACTTCTAGAAGTCGGTTCAATTTTTTTTTTGTTTTGAGTTCATTAAGATATCCATAAATTATTTGAACTAAGTACTAATCGATATTAGTGTACCTCGCAATCATTCCAAGGTGGCAAAAAAGTACCGATTTTATCCAAAGTTGTAATCACCCTAAAATGAATCACTAAAAATTCTTTGATTCTTAGAGTTCTACAAAAACCGGTGAAATTATATCAAACATATATTTAGTCTGTCATAGTAAATCCACTATCTTTAATTTTAGATTACTAATATAGGCCCCAAAACCTTCCAATATCGATATTTAAAGAACTTGAGACGTATATTTCTTAGTTCGATATATTTTATAGTGCATATTGAGTGTGAATACGCTCCGAGAGCTCCGCAATATCAATTTTAGGCAAAATCGGAAAACTTAAAATTTTCACTCCCTCACTCCCTTGTCAACGTAATATTGTAAAAAATTAACTTTATATTCGTAATACATGACCCGAAAACTCCCTAATACCAAATCTGATAAAATGCGAATAAGGTAAAATTTTCAATTCACTATATTGGATCCATCATATTTAATTTGAAAAGAATAATTTGAACATCTTAATGTAATCTAAATCTAAATCATTCAAAGCCTCCTAGTACCAATTCTAGATGAAATCCAGAAATTCAAAATTTCTAGACCGTCATATTGCCTGTGATATATTAGATTTTCTTAAAATAATTTTATATTCGGTATTTACATCCTTAAAAACGATTTAGTTCCATATTTGAACAAAATTGAAAAATGTAAAATTTTTGGTCCGCCATACTGAATCCTGAAAAAAATACTATTAAATTCGTAACTTACATCCTCAAAAATCTCCCATATCAGTTTTTGAGAAAATCGAAAAATGTAAAATTTTTAGGATGCCATGTTGAATCCGCCAGATTGAGTAACGCTAACAAAAATCCCCCGATACTGATTTTAGACAAAATTGAGAGATGTAAAACCTTTAATCCGCATCTTGGATCCGCCATATTTATTTTTTTTTTAAATAATGTCAGATTCATAATATGCGATTCCAATAAAAGTCCCCCATACCAATTTTGGAGAAAATCGAACAATATTGATTCTTTTGTCCGCCATATTGCATCCGCCATATTGAATTTTTAAAAAATAAATTTTAGATTCGTCATGCGTGACCCCAAAAACTCCCCAGTACCAATTTTGGAGAAAATTGAACAAAATTGATGTTTTTGTCCTCCGTATTGGATCCGCCATGTTGAATTTTTTTTAAATGATTTTAAATTCGTCATATGCGACCCCGAAAACTCCCCAGTACCAATTTTGAAGAAAATCGGACAAAACTGATATTTTGTCAGCCATACTGGATCCGCCATATTGAATTTTTAAAAAAATATTTTGGATTCGTTATGTGCGACTCCGAAAACTCTCCCACACCAATTTTGGAGAAAATCGGACAAAATTTAATTTTCTTTTCCGCTATATTAGATCCGCCATATTGAATTTTTTTTAAATAATTTTAGATTCGTTGCGTACAACCCCGAAAATTTCCCCATACTAATTTTCGAGAAATTCAGTCAACAGTAATTTTCTTGGCCGCCATACTGTCAGCGCCATCTTGGAGTTTACTGCACCAATTTCGTCCAAAAAAAATATGGGACCACCGCAGCAACTTCCTGAACGTAACGTAAAAAATTTTATTCAAATCGTTGCTGCCGTTCCGGAGTAATCGGTGTACATACATAAAAAAATACATACTCGGCGAATTGAGAACCTCTTTTAGAAGTCGGTTAAAAATAAGAAACACGTATTTTTTTTATCTGCGGAGATTTATTTTAACGGGGTGAAAACTGTCCCTAAAGTTCACCTCTAAAAACAGTATTTTCGAAATATTTCAGGTTCTAAGTGAGATAATGTTGAACTAAGGTATTTTCATCGCCAAGTATGTCAGCCCTTATTTTTTATAAAGGTAAAACATCTATTCGCGCATGTAATTTAATTCTAAAAATTACGAAATTTAAAATGATTTGAAAATATTTTTTCACGAATACCATAATTAACTCAAGTTGACATCCTGCGGAGTTTCCAAAAATAAACTAGTAAAAGAGGTTGAGTCACCTCAAATTCTTTTTTTAATATCTCAAGTTCTAATTAAAATAACTCTACAAAATAAAATGAAAATAATTTGCTATTCGAAATAATATTAAACTATAGTATGTTTACCCTTAAGGATATCATCCCTTATTTTTTACCATATACCATATATTTAAGCAAGTAACCATATATTTAAGCAAGTAATTTAATTGTAAAAATTACGAAATTTAATGGAATTGTTTGAAAATATTTTTTCACGAATACCATAAGTCACTTGAGTTGTCGTGTTTCAAGATTTCTAAAAATAAACTAGTAAAAAAGGACGAAACACCCCCAAATATTTTTTCATCTCAATTTCTAATTGAGATAACTTTACGAAACAAACTGATAATTACTTATTATCTGAAATGAAGTTAAACTATAATATTTACCCTTGAGGGTTACAGAGCTTACTGAAATTTTTTCTTTTAATTAATAAGAAAATATAAACTTATTTCATTGGTTAAGCATTCGTGTGAGTACATTATTATAATTCATGACAAATACCAATTTCTAATTCTGTAACGTTCATTTAAATTAAAATTTGACAATTTTAAGAATAATATTATATATATGAAATGACGGTTTACTTTTATAAAAAATAAGAAATAATATCCTTGGAAGCGAAAATATCATAGTTTAACATCATTTCGAATAACAAGTAATTTTAATTTTGTTTTGTAGAGATATCTTAACTAGAACTGGAGATATTAAAAAAAAACGTATTTGTGGGTGGCTCACCCTTTTTTATTAGTTTATCTCAGAAACAGCAAAACACGTCAACTTAAGTTATTTATTGTATTCGTAAAATAATATTATCAACAAATTTGGTATAATTTCGTAATGTCCAGAATTAAATTAAATAAATGAATTACAAGATTAACCCTCAAAAAAGGTAAGGGATGATATCTATGGGGTTAAAACAACATGATACAACCTCACTTCAACTACCAAGTAATTACCACTTTGCTTTGTAAAGATATCTCAATTAAAATGTGAGATTTGAAAAAAATGAATTTGGGAGTAAGCATAAAATCCTCTTTGCAGATGATCAGGTGGTTTTGGCGGAAGACCAGCAAGACATGATTTATATGATAGAAGAATTCACTAAATGAGGTTTAGAGATAAACATACAGAAGACACAATATATGACTATAGAAGGCACAAGACAATACATCGAAACAGAAAGCGGAATAATAAAAAACTTTAGACAATACGAATACCAAGGAATTAAAATAGATGAAGACGGAACAGATAATAAAGATATACTATAAAATGTAAGAAATGAGATCACATAGAAAGAATGGAAGTAAAAAATACGATAATGGACGATATAACTGAAAAGCGGTTAAAATGGTATGGACACCTGCAACGAATGAGAGAAGAAAGGATACAATTAAAAATTTGGAACTGAACACCAGCACAAAGAAAGAAACGAAGAAGACCTTGGAAAAAGGGATTTTAAATATTCGCAACGAAACGGAAAGAAGAGGACTCCAAGAACGAGACTGGAACAATAGTAAACAATGGCGTATGTGATACGAGAAGCGATATTAAGTTTCAAAAACTCGCCATATATATGTTAAACGCCTTTATTAAAATTAAAATAGATATTATTATTTAATATTAAGGCTTTCCAAAAACGTACATGAAACAAAAAATTCGATACAGGAATGATGAACATCTGACGGCACGAGAGGGTCCGGACAATGGCTCACCTAAAAAATTTTAACATTATTTGAAAAATATTGATCAAGAAGTTTATCATTGCAATGAAAAGGAATATTGACGCCTATTTTGAAAGCCACCACGAATATTTTTTTCTTATAAAATAGATTCGTTGCACGACAGATGGCGCAATACATTGACATTAAGGTAGATTACGTTAAAAAAATACACCTATAATAATTTAGTTCCTTTGATAGGCAGATAACTCTTTTAGATGCCCTGGTATATTAAATCAATTTTATAACATTCTTTATATATTTCTAGCAAATAACCTCTATCATTCCAACTTTGATTACTGTTAGTTATTTAATACCATATATTTGTACTTACCACAAAGAAGCCAGGCAACTAAAATAAACACTTCCACTTTAAACTTCATTCCTCTGATTCAAATATTTGTGTATGAAACAAAAGTATGACTTTACTTAAAGATACTAAAATAAACCAAAATTTCAAATACATATATATATAACATTGAGTATAATTTATTAACAATAATTATATTACAGGGTGCTACAAAAATACGTTGATACATTTTGGAAAAACATTTTTAGAAGATTAAGTAAAATCATTTTCATTTTCAAACCTCTTTATTATACTTATTTATACATTATTACATTACATTACAAATATTTATATAGGTTTATATATATATATATATATATATATATATATATATATATATATATATATATATATATATATATATATACATATATATATATATATATATATATATATATATATATATATATATATATATATATATATAAATATATATATATATATATATATATATATATATATATATATATATATATATATATATATATATATACATATATATTGTAACGAAGTTACTAAATTTTTGGGCAAGTGTATGTTCGCCGGGATTTAATTTACATCCGAAAAATCTGATTCTTGCGGGAAAACAATGTTAAAGGTTTCAAGATTACCGGTATATAATTAGATTTACCGCGCTATGCCGGGAAATATCATTTTCCGAGATTTTCAGAGCGTCCGACCATAGTAATCGTGCGCCGCATACAGCAGTATCGTATGCGCGATCACCGCACACCGTCACACGTCAGCGTAGTGGGAGCTCGAGCCGCCTATTTAAGTCCGAGCAGACCATTATTTAGCTGAGAACTAAACGTTCTCCACCCGGGTTAACAGTCCAAACGGACTGGACTGGGTCGCCTGCTGGGCCGCGCCTTCTTGGTCTGGTGATATAGGTGAGGCTAGGCTTGTGTGTATATGGTTTTTACCACACACTTCCTTCCTTACGCCCTGCCCCTCTAATGACCAGGAATGTGTTTACCGCCAGGTGCCCGCCGAGGTCCGTTGACAAGGGCGCTAACCAACTGCCGCCTCGACGCCTATCGCTGCCGCCGCGTGTAAACACCGTCGCCGTGTGGAGACGCCACCTATCGCCGATCGACGCCGTGTTGTTGTTACATACCGCCGTCGGTCGAGTTTTAATACGAAGCGCCGTGAACCGGGAACGCGGATTTTAGATACGAGGCGCGATAATTTGCGTACAAGCCGCCGTGAGTAGCGTCGCGACCGAATAGTACGAGATACGTGAATAGCGTCGCGAATGATACCGCCGGGTTACCGTCTTCAGCGCAACCGAACAGAATGAGCTACCGTGAACAGCTCTCGAAACATGCTCTTGCCCCTCCAGACCGTTTGTTTGTTTATATTATTGTACATCTTAGATTGTAAGTTAGTTTTAGGCCATGTCTTTGTATGAAAGAATGGAATACAGTGTACAGGATGTTTTATAACCGTTTGTTTTCTTACCTAGTCCCATTTATACCATTACATGTGACAATTGGCAGCCAGCACTAATACGCACAATTGACCCCTGGCTTGCCGTTTCTCCACTATAACAAGCTGATCGGTGCATAAAGTGGGCCCTCGACCACATCAAATCCCGAGGGTGGCGCCCGAGAACCGCCCCCGAGTGGATGTTTTGACCTTCAGGCAGTCAGACCGTTGATCAGTTGAGAGAGCAGGGATATCCCGAATTTACGTAGCTGCCGCTGACCCGATACCCCTGCGCTGAGCATTTGACGGATGACTGTCTACACGAGAAAAATCCACTGACCGATGTTCCGCTGCCGTGAACGAAGAAGAGCCGTAGAGCACGACCTGCTCCCCCGCTCCCCGCCTACGAAAACGCGTCACAATATATATATATATATATATATATATATATATATATATATATATATAGCGTGTCTGGTAAGTACCCCCTAATTTTTCGGGAGTATACGGGGGACGTCAAAATAACTCTAATTGTCATAGAAAAAAAATCCCTAAAGTGATCAGACCATTTTATTCTTATATAATTCCTAAATCCAAACTTCTATCACGTCAGGTTCAAAGTAATTTCAAGGTCAAATGGAGTAAAATTCACTAAATAAATCTAAAGAAGTAGATACGTACGTTGTTGAAGTCGCTGAATCCAAATTTGTGATTTGTTTAATCCCCCAAGGATGACCAGAGGTCATTTTGAGGTCATTACAAGGTGAAATTGAGAAATATCCACTAAATAATTCTAATTCTAAATATAGGTTTTTGGGGTCGTTGGATCTGAATTTGTGTTTTGTTTAATTACTCAAGGTCATTCAGGGGTCATTTCAGCGTCATTTCAAGCTCAAATTGATAAAAATCCATGAAATAAATCTGGAAAAGAAGATATGTAGATTTTTGGGGTAGCCGAATTCAAATTAATGGTTTGTTTAATCCTCTAAGTTCAGTCAAAGGTCATTTCAGCGCCATTTCAAGGTCAAATTAAGAAAAATCTACTAAATAGATCTTTAAAAGAAGATAGGTAGACTTTTGAGAGTGCTAAGTTTAAATTCGTGGTTTATGTAATACCTCAAGGTTACCCAGAGGCCATTTCAAAGTCAATCCATTTAATAAATTTGTAAAAGAAGAGAACCCACGCGCATCCAGATCAATATCCTTTATATAGCAGACAAGCCAGAGGATAAAATTTTTGAGCCAAATCTTCGCACTCCACGCACAGCTAAATTGATGTCCGTTACACAGCAAATATGTAAGCGGAATTAGTTATTATGAAATAGTAATCCAAAACCCAAAATCCGAAATTCACATAACTCACACACAGCTAGATTGATATCTATTACACAGCAGACAAGGGAGCGAATCGAGTTTTTAAGGCGAAACCCAAGCTGCTAAAACCACACACTCTACAAGCAGCTAAACTGATTACCACTACACAGCAGATGGGCGACCGGACTCAATTGGTATAAATATGTCCAAACATAAGCTCTCATAACCACATATCCCACGCCCAGCGAGATCAATGACCGTTAGACAGCAAACAGAAGCCGAAAGCAAGGATTTACGAATGTTAGAAATATAACCGAAGCTCTCCGATATATCCCAGGCATAGCATGTATGAGAGTTTGGAGTTTGTGTTACACACTTATAAAAACTCGCTTCGCTAGCCTAGCTGTTATGTAACGGATACAAATCTAGCTGCGCGATGGGTATGTTGGTTTGGAAGCTTCGGTTTCGCCTTGAAAACTCGTTCCGTTCACGTACCGGCGTGGGGTACGTGGTTTTGAGAGCTTGAGTTTCGACTCAAAAACTCGATACGTTTGCTTGTCTGCTGTGTAACGAATATCGATCTAGCTGCGCGTGTGTTCTCTTTTTTTACAGATTTACTTAGTGACTTTTTTCAATTTGGCCTTGAAATGGCTTGGAAATGGTCCCCGATTAAACTTGAGATGTTAAACAAACCACGAATTCCGATCCAGAGCCCCCAAAAGTCTCTCTCTCTCTCTCTCTACATATATATATATATATATATATATATATATATATATATATATATATATATATATATATATATATAAATGTGAATAGTTTTGGTTATTCCGGGTTTCAATCCGTTCGTTCAAAAAATCGTTTTCACGACGTTTCGCCAAAATCTCATTTGGCATTTTCAAGTGCGATCGTCTCGTTACTCGCTGAGAACTGATGTTGGCATCTGATGGATTTCGAGTTTTGTTTAGCTGGCTCGCTTCCTGATTGGATGAGCGGCTTCCCAGGCTCCTCCCCTCTGCCGAGTGTGATATATTTTGTGCTTGTATGTTGGTCTCTCGTTTACTAGTTGTTTTTTGTTGTTTTCCCTCTTGATTCTTTATTAATGTTTTCCGTGTAGTTGGAACATTTATAGCATCGTCTGGTTTATCTAGCTGTCCCGTTTATTCCCTTTCTAGGGCCTCTCTTATGACGCGTAGTTTTGTACTGGTGCTATTTCTTTTGCTTTTTCAAAATCGATGGTATGTCTGGTTGTTTGGTGATGTTGAAATAGGGTTGAGGTTGTCTGTTTGTTTTTGAGGCTATTTTTATGTTCTTGGATTCTTGCTGATATGTGCCTGTTTGTTTGTCCTATATAAGTTTGATGGCAATCTGCACATGGAATGCTGTAAACGCCATGATTTTGAAGGTTGGTCTTGTCTTTGGGATTTCCCAGAATGTTGGCTATTGTTTTTTGTGATTTAAATATGGGCTGTATGTTGTGTTTTCTTAAGATTCTTCCGATTCTCTCTGTTATTTCTTTTATGTATGGTATTATGGCTTTGTTCCTTGTTTGGTCTTGGTCTTTGGTCTTTGTTGTAGTCTTCTCTTGTCTTTTTATGGCTTTCTTTATATCTGATTGTGAGAAACCATTCCGTTCTAGAGCTGTTGAAATGTGTCTTATTTCGTCTTGTTTAGTGTCAAGTTCTGTTAGGCGGCGAGATCTTGATACTAATATGTTGACTACTGCCTGCTTTTGAGAGGGATGATAATGTGACGCTGCATTGAGATATCGGTCAGTATGCGTGGGTTTCCGATATACGCTAAAGCCCAGGGTGTTTTTGATATATATATATATATATATATATATATATATATATATATATATATATATATATATATATATATATATATTGTCGTAGTAATACGGGATAATGAAATAGAGACAAGAATGCAAAAGGTCGATGGCTGAAATACATATTTCAGTACTATCCTACCGACACGTTCCGCCCGAAAATAACTACAAATATTAGTACCAAAATATACATAGTACGTCAACACAGGGTGTCTGCGAAAGATGCTAGCGGACCCACTGACGAGTCCAACGCCTGGCATCGTGGACGAAACACCGCTGTAAGCTTTTGGGTCAAATTTTCAGTTTGTATATCGTAGTTGCGACCCACGAATACAACAATATATATATATATATATATATATATATATATATATATATATATATATATATATATATATATATATGAAGTAAAATACGAACAATAAATGCAAACTGCATTCCAACCATATCCTTTCTGTGTTAGAGGTTGCACAGTTTGAACAAATTGCTAAGGAACACAATTTATGCTATTCCACCACCATCGAGATGATGGCCTACTTGTACCACCATACCGAGAAGCAAGTCAAAACACCCTCCCCGCCACAGTGATACGGCAGAGGTACATGTTTCGTCTCTACTAGACTCATCAGGGTACAGATAGGAAGGAAGCATGCAAATACTGAACGCGGGTTCGCCGATCTCCCGCCGGATGGCGTATATATATTTCTGCGACTTTCACGGATTCCTCCGTGTGAGATGCAATAGCAGTGGATATATCCACAATATGCCGTTGTAGTGCTGAAATCACATTCAGTAAACATACAACTATATGCAACTCCGTGAATGAATGAAGTAAAATGCGAACAATAAATGCAAACTGCGTTCCAACCATATCCTTTCTGTGTTAGAGGTTGCACAGTTTAGACAAATTGCTAAGGAACACAATTTATCCTCTCTGAATTTACTAAAAAAGTCACAAGAATCCTGATTTTTTTCGTCTGCCAATGAACAATATGGAAGATAGAGTAACAAATTGTGTGTAAAAAGAATGGCAGAAGGTCTGACCATACGAAATCTTTTTTTCCGGTGGAAAATTATGAGAAAATTTCGACCAAGTTTCCAGACTCACTTATTCCCTTTATCACAAAATATTCATATCAACATTGGCGAACAAGTACAGCGCGTCGCAAATTTATAAATAAATAAAAAAATTATTGAAAAGAAATCAAAATTTCCCTGATTTATTTTTGTCTGCCATTTTGTATTTCGATTAAAGGTATTATAAAATGTTCATACCTATATTGGCAGACAAGTTCAGCGTGTCGCAAATTTATAAATAAATAAAAAAGTTATTGAAAAGAAATGATAATTTCCCTGATTTATTTTGTCTGCCATTTTGTATTTCGATTAAAGGTATTATGAAATGTTCATACCTACATTGGCAGACAAGCACAGCATGTCGCAAATTTATAAATAAATAAAAAAAAGTTACTGAAAAAAATTAAAATTTCCCTGATTTATTTTTGTCTGCCATTTTGTATTTCGATTAAAGGTATTATAAAATGTTCATACCTACATTGGCAGACAAGTTCAGCGTGTCGCCAATTTATAAATAAAAAAAAATGGTTGAAGAAAAGTGAAAATTTCCCTGATTTATTTTTATCTACTATTTTGTATTTCGATTAAAAGTATTATAAAATATTCATGCCTACACTGGCAAACGAGTTAAACGCTTCACAAATGAATCAACAGTCGCAAATAATCTCTCATATACCAGATACATGTGTGTGATATATCATCTAAAAATTTCCCAGATTTATTTTTGTCTGCCATTTTGAATTTTGATTAAACACATCATAAAATGTTCATACCTACATTGGCAGGCAAGTATCGGACTTCACAAATTTAAAAATAAATAAAAAAGTTATTGAAAAAAAGTGAAAATTCCCCTGATTTATTTTTATCTGCCATTTTGAGTTTTAATTAAAGATATCATAAAATATTCATACTTATATAGGGAGACAATTAAGGTGCTACGCAAATGAATGAAAAGTACCTGCTGATCTCTCATATACCCGATACGCATGTAGAATATAACATCTTAAAATTTCCCTGATTTATTCTTGTCTGCCATTTTATATTTCGATTAGAGATAGCATAAAATGTTCATATCTGCTTTGGCAGACAAGCAAGGCGCTTCGCAAATGAATCAACAGTGGCAAATGATCTTTCATATACCAGCGACACGAATCTAATATAACATCAAAAATTTTAGGTTACATAATTAGTATTGAAGATATTCCAGACTAAATTGAAACTGAAAATAACCATAAAACCATAAAATAAATTTTCTAGATCTCATCATATCTCACCTCAATAATCAGTGTAATTTTAAAATTTTTAGAAAACCAACGTTTGCAGGTAATACTATATCTAATGATTCTTTTCACCCCTTACAACACAAAATTGCTGCATACAATTCAATGATACATAGAGCATTCTCTTTGCCTCTCTCTGAAGAAGATCTTCAAGAGGAACTACATATCATTGAAAGGATTGCAATATCAAATAATTTCTCCCAACAAACCATAAAAAAATTAATAACTATAAAACAAAAACAACTAGCTTTTAATTCAATATATCCCAAAATAAAAAATGATAAAGATAGTCCATCTTATTTTTCTTTGTCATACTGTGATATCCTATCAGAAAACATAGCTAATACTCTTTCCAAACATAACATAAAAGTAGCCTTTAAATCTCAACACAATCTGTCCACTATCCTTTACAATGCTAAAGATAAAATTAATAAATTTGATAAATCAGGAGTTTATAAGTTAAAATGTTCAGAATGTGATAGCTTGTATATTGGACAAAGTGGTAGAAGCTTTAAAACTCGCTTTTCAGAACACCACCGATCATATAGACTACAAAAAACAGACTCGAGCTTTGCCAACCATTGCTTAGAACACAGACACAGTTTTCCTGATTTGGGCAATACTGACATATTACATTATTCAACAAAGGGCCAAAAGTTAAATATTCTTGAATCTTTAGAAATATATAAACATAGTAAGAATAAAAATGTAAATTTGCTTAATGACCAGACAGAACTTGGGTTTTTCCCGTTATTTGTTGTCGCCAAATAAAAATTAGTTCCCAAAATTTAGTACCTCCCCTTTGTAAAAATGTAATATCTCAGGTAGTTTTTATTTATTGTTAAATTTTCTCATGTTTCTGTATTGAATACTTAGTCTACCTTTGTAATTCAGTTTGAAAATGACTCTGTGAGTTGAAACGGCAGTCACTGTTTTCTTAATAAATTTAGTGGTATAAAACATAGTAGTTCCTTTTTTAAACATTTTTTTATGTTTTCATTTCAACCCCTAGTTTCCACCCTTCGACCATTGCAACTTGCCTGCCATTTTTTCCGTGAATTCAATTTGGGTGACTACACTTTCATTTTAATGGCAGAGAATTTGAGATCAGGAAAAAGCAGATTTTTTATGCAAATAAAAATTATTTATCCAAATTTTCGAAGGAGCTGCCAGAGTTGACTCCATGGACTCTTTTTACGAACTCATTTCAATCTTTAAACCATCCACAGGGCAGACAAAAAAAATTAATTCATTTCATCTTATGGATAGCTGACGGTCTTAATCTAGTAACACCTTAGTTACCAAAAGTATTGTACGTTAAATTTTCTAAAGCTAAATTTATGTAATAAGTAAAATGTTAAGTTAAGATGAAAAAATTATTTTGGTAATATGTTTTTGAAATATATATATATATATATATATATATATATATATATATATATATATATATATATATATGTATATACATATATATATATATCTATATATATATATATATATATATATATATATATATATATATATATATATATATACATCCATAATTTCAAACCAAACGGCTTCGCACTCCCTCCAGGGAATATTGACTCATACCAGGTCTACAAAGATACCAAAAGTATGAAACTCTGTGGGAACCCTCTCCATGTTATCGGGTCCTAGGTGACATGGTCTGCTGTATTTCCTACGAAATTTTAGACTGCAAGGTTGCAAGGAGAACTGCTTTCTGAATCGGCTTATACAGATGCTCACTAAGGCCCAGCCCGTGATGTTCTGCAGGAGATTCTTTAGTATCAACCCAGTTGTTAATAAAATTATGGGAATCATTTGAACGCCGTTTATTGCGCATTGTCTTCGGATTTGTACCTCCAGATCCGCTATATGACAATATAGATTAGAAGTAGTTTTTGTGTCAACCAGTATGGATTTCTGCCAGTCGATAAACTTCTCTACATGGACTGGCATAACTGAGAATGCATTAGATCAGAAAATGCAACTGTATGTAATTAGGACTCTCTCTCTCTCTCTCTCTCTCTCTCTCTCTCTCTCTCTCTCTCTCTCTCTCTCTCTCTCTCTCTCTCGCTCTCTCTCTCGCATTACTTTGCTGACTTCACAATCTGCCTCCACTTGCTGCGATTCATCATCAGTTCCTCCGTGCGTTCGACGTTTAGGGTTTGTAAGTCTGCTGCAACGTTATCTGTCCACCTCATCCTTGATCTTCCTAGCGGCCGCTTTCCTTCTGGGTTCTCTTCCCATACCAACTTGACGATACGTTGATCTTGTCTCATAACATGGCCGGTCCATCTTAATCTTACTGCTTTTATTATTTTCACTATATCTGGCTGGTTGTATAGTTCCTCCAATTCCTTGTTTGTTCTCGTTCTATATTGCTGTGTAGTGTTGTCCCTGACCGGTCCGTATATCCCTCTAAACATTCTTCTTTCTGCGATTTTCAGTGTATTCTGATTTTGTTTTGTCAACGTCCATGTTTCACATTCATATGTCATTACCGGTCTTATAACTACTTGATATATTCTTATTTTCGTGTGGTGGGATATATTTTTCGATTTCATTATTTTTTGCAGCCCATACCAGCAACCGTTGCCTCCTTGTATTCTGTTGTTAATCTCTTGTGTAATGTTGTTGTCAGAGGTGATCGTAGCTAACAAATATTCAAACTGCTGGACCCTTTCAAAATTATAGTGGTCCGTAGTCACGTTCTGTCTCGCTGTTCCGTTCTTGTTGTAGCCATATATTTTGTTTTTTCTTCGTTGATTCGTAGGCCAACTTTCTTTGCGCCATTTTCAAGTTTGAAGAACTCTTCCTTGACACTGGTAGTTGTATTACCTACAATATCGATATCATCAGCGAACGCCAATGTGATGCGCGGACCTTGATTTCTAAAGAGGGGCATTTTTGCGTCGGTTTTTCGCAAGATGCTCTCCAAGGCGACGTTCAAGAGGAGTGGAGACAGCGCATCGCCTCGTTTAAGACCACTGTTGATTGCAAAGAAGGTTAGCAATCTTCCTTCAAGTCTTACTGCACTTGTAGATCCCTCTACACATGTTTTGGTGAGGTTAATTAGCTTCTTCAGTATGCCCAGTTCTGCCATGGCATTCCACAAATCCACTCTTATGATGCTATCGTATGCTTGTTTAAAATCTATAAAAAGCTGGTGCAATGTTTTGTTGTATTCCCAACATTTCTCCATTAATTGCCTAATCGTGAATATCTGATCTACAGTTGAGCGGTTTTTTCTAAATCCACACTGGTAATCTCCTATTTGATACTCCACACATGCAGTCAATGTAATTAGGACTGACTGTGCTAAGCTTTTGATAAGGTGGATAATGGAATTTTTTGATAGGGTGGATCATGGAATTTTGTTAGATAAACTGAGCGCGTTTGGCTCTTCAATGGATGCTTGTTGCCTTGTGGATTCTTACCTTTCCTGTAGAAATGAGTAAAACATTCTGGGAGTTTCTTGTTGGCAGATGATTTCAAGATTTTTAAGTATATGCTTTAGCCTCATGCTTGTGAATGCCTTCAAAGTGATTTGAACTCTGTGTCTCAGTAGTTTATTTAAAACAATGTGGTATATAATATGGATAAGAACCACGTTCTTACCTTTATGCGCACAACAAATTAAATCTCTCTCTTTTTCTTTGTCAACTTCTGACAATCCACTCCTGAATGTAGGTCTCTCTCAATTGTTTCCATCTTTCTCTATTCTTCGCCAATCTCATCCACTGTTTGCCCGCCACTGTCCTTATGTCGTCTACCCATCTTTTTTGAGGTCTTCCCGTACTTCTTGTTGTCTCCCTCGGTCGCCATTCTAGGATTCTTTATGTCCATCTGTTATCCTCATATCGGGCTATGTGACCAGCCCATCGCCACTTCATCTTTGCAACCTCCTCCACGATGTCCTTAACTTTCGTTTTGCGTCTTATGTCGGTCTTTCTAATCCTATATCTTAATAATCTTCCAAGCATGTTTCTTTCCATCACTCTTTGGACTGTTTCTAATTTTTTAGCGGACTTTTTGGTGAAGGACATAGTCTCTAATCCACACGTATACACCGGAATTGAATTATTTTTCAGGATGTATGCAAGTTTACCGAAAGCGACCCATGTCAGCTGTGTTCTTCTTTTTATTTCAGCATCCTGATTTAATTTCCCTAGTCTGATGTCATGACCCAAGTATACATAGTGTTCGAAGTTTTCTATCCTCTGGTTCTGTATTGTTATGTTTGCCTGTTCGAGGCTCATTGTTTTCGTTTTGTTGTAGTTCATTTTAAGGCCTACAGATGCGGATACGTCATTTAATTGTTGTAGCATTTCGTTCAATTCTTGGAGATTACTTGCTATTAAGATTATGTCATCAGCAAATCTGAGATGGTTCAAGTATATTCCGTCGATGTTTATACCTTTGATGTCCCATTTTTTTTCCTTAAAAATGTCCTCTAGGACTAGGGTGAACAGTTTTGGCGAGATCGTGTCCCCTTGTCTCACTCCCCTTTATAGTTTTATGGGGTTCGTTTTCGTCTTGTCGTCTATTTTTATTTGAATGGTTGCATTTTCGTATATGTTCTTTATGATGTTTATGTATCTTGAATCGATTCTTGCGTTTTCTAAGAATTGTAATACTGCCCATATTTCGACGGAGTCGAATGCCTTCTGGAAATCTACAAAAGCCATATGAAGCGGTACGTTATATTCAGTGCACTTCTCAATCAGTATTCTTATGGTGTGTAGGTGATCTGTGGTGCTAAAGTGTTTTCTGAATCCAGCTTGTTCGACAGGTTGGTAAAAATCGATTTTTTTTTGTTATGCGGTTGGTTATGATTTTGGTTAACAACTTGTAGGTGTGTGATAGTAGGGATATTGGTCGGTAGTTTTCAATATTTGTATTGTCTCCCTTTTTGAATATTAAGATTACTTCGGAGTTATACCAATCTTGTGGACAAATTAAATAAATGGAAATTATTCGATCAATAATTGCATGCTATACAGAAAATATGAATTTAGTGCAAGATTGTGACACAGATCTATTTAGTGTCGAGGTTTACGGTTTATTGAGTAACATAAAGACTAGTCAAACCATCTAGTTGTACCTGTATCAGTACGTTTAGACTTAATTCTTAATTTTAAGTTTTAATTTCTAATTTTTTGTGGCATTCTTGCTAGTTTTATATACATATACGATCTTCAACGGCTGGTATACTACGACAAAAATGTGTGAGAACCAAATATGTATTGATATTAATAGACGAAGAAACAAAACGTACCATTATAACTAATCAGGTGCCGAAAAAAACAGCTCGCACAACATCTTTTTTGTGTCTTGATTCAAATAATGTCTAAGAACTTAATTTTAATGCCTAATTTCTTCTTTAAATTATCATCTGTCTCATATTTTTTCTTGTATTTTGATTATGTTATTTTGATCCTATTTGAAATTAGTGCCACGAAGCATACTATCCTTAAGATTCTCATTACTAAAGAGAAATCGCACTGATTGATTAATCAGCAGGAGATGTTTTTTAATTTAAATGAAAAGAGTTTCTAAATTTGAATTACAGCAGTTATTTCCAGTTTGGAAAGATCGAATGTTAATTAAATTTAAATGTAGACTGATTACTTAATCTAAATCAGCCTTTATATTTGATTTTTGTGCAGGAAAAACTTATTTCAGTGTCAGCTACTTTATTGCTTTATCATATAGAAGCCGATCTTCACGACGATAAAATATGGTTTCAGTTACATGGTGCTCATCTCGTCACGTGAATGAAATTTTTCCAAACTGGTTGATAAGAAAAAGGGATAGAATTGAATGGCCGATAAGATCTCCAGATCTTAATGCATGTGATAAAACGTGACACAACTCGAGAAGAAAGAGTATATCTGGTATTAAATGAATTTTATTTCAGATGTGGATTCTGGCAGTAAAAGAATAATGAACATTTCCAATAACTTTTATAATAAAAAAAATGTTCAGAGAATATGTCTCTATTTGTCGGCGCTTAGTAGATTACCGAAATGAAAATTAATAAAATTTTTGTAAAAAAATTGAACCGACTTCTAAAAGTGCGCTAAAAAGTGAAAAATAACTATCAATTTTTATATTAAATTGAAATTTTTGAAGTAGGCGCCAAACTTATACCTGATAAAATATGATTCGCATAAACAGATTAAAAACGCTTTATTTGTGATTGCTTTCTTACTATAATTTGTATATATTGGTAGTTATTTATTTCATTTACAAATAATTTGGCGCCGACTTCAAAAATTTCAATTTCATATAAAAATTTCTAGTTATTTTTCACTTTTTAGCGCACTTTTAGAAGTCGGTTCAATTTTTTTATAAAAATTTTATTTTTCGATTTTTAGTTTTGAATTCATTATGATCTCCATACATTATTTGAACTAAGTACTAATCGAAATTAATGTACCTCGCAATGAGGTGGCTAAAAAGTACTCATTTTATTCAAAGTTGTAAATTACCCCAAAATGAACCTCTAAAAATTCTTTAATTCTTAGAGTTCTCCAAATACCAGTGAAATTGTGTCAAACAAATAATTAGTCTGTCATAGTAAATCCATTATCTTAAATTTCAAGTCCATTTTAGATTGGTAATATAGACCGTAAAACCTTCCAATATCGATATTTAAAGAACTTGAGACGTAAACCACATAATACCAAATCTGAAAAATGCGAATAAGGTAAAATTTTCAACCCACCATATTGGATCCGCCATATTGAATTTCAAAAAAGTAATTTTAACGTCTTAATCTAATCTAAATCTAAACCCCTCAAAGCCCCTTAGTACCAATTTTGGATGAAATTCGGAAATTTAAAATTTCTAGAACATCATATTCCATCTAATATATTAGATTTTCTTAAAATAATATTATATTCGCTATTTACATCCTTACAAATGATTTCTTTGAACAAAATCGAAAAATGTAAAATTTTTAGTTCCCTATATTGGACTTGCCATATTGAATCTTGAAAAAATACTTTTATATTCCTAATTTACACCCTCAAGATCCCCTATAGCAGTTTTGGAGAAAATCGGAAAATGTAAAAACTTTAGGATGCCATGTTGAATCCGCCAGATTGAATTTTTCAAAGAATATTTTAAATTCGCAATTACCACTAACAGAAATCCCCCAATATTGATTTTAGACAAAATCGAGAGATCTAGAATTTTTAATCGGCTATTTTGGATCCGCCATATTTTATTTTTTTTAAATAATTTCAGATTCGTAATGTGCGATTCCAAAAACTCCCCCATATCAATTATGAAAAAAATCGGACAAAATTGATTTTTTCATCCGCCATATTGGATCCGCCATAATGAATTTTTTTAAAATAATTTTAGATTCGTTATGTACGACTCCGAAAATTCCCCCATACCAATTTTGGAGAAAATCGGATAAAATTAATTTTTGTCCGCCATACTGGATCCGCCATATTGAATTTTATAAAAATATTTTGGATTCGTAATGTGCGATCCCGAAAACTCCCCTATACCGATTTTGGAGAAAATCGGACAAAATTAAATTTTTTTGTCCGCCATATTGGAGCCGTCATATTGAATTTTTTTAAAATAATTTCAGTTTCGTTATGTACGATCCCGAAAATTCCCCCATACTAATTTTGAAGAAAATCGGACAATATAAATTTTTTTGGCCGCCATATTGTCAGGGCCATCTTGGATTTTACTGTAGCAATTTCGTCCAAAAAAATATGGAACCACCGCAGCAACTTTCTTTACATAACGTAAAAAATTTCATTCAAATCGGTGCAGCCGTTCCGGAGTAATCGGTGTACATACATAAAAAAAAACATACATAGTCGACGAATTGAGAACCTCCTTCTTTTAGAAATCGGTTAAAAAGTGAATTATTTCTTTTTTAGTCCCTTAATAACGAGCCACAAAACATACATTTATAGTTGAAAAAATTCATGAAGAGATGAACAAACGTGTGAAAATAAAATAAGAGTACGTGTGTTTTGGATTCTTTTCCATGGATTTCATTTTTTTTTATATTATTAGAATTTAATACAGTTAAATATTCCACCATGTATAAATACTAATTGCTTCTTCATATCGCGAAGTCAAAACATTGGATAAATGATAAATAAATATGTAGAAAAAATTGTTTGCTCTTATTTATTCTAAGGAATAATTTATAAAAATAAAATTTATACTTCACAAAAGCCAACATGCAGTCGAAAAAATGCGCTAATAATTTTCTTGTTTATAAATAAAAAAAATGTAATTAAAATTTTGCTTGTACTTACAAGGAAGGTACTTGAAGTGTCCGGCTCCGATTTTAATGAAACTTCAATAAGTTGTAGAGGGTACAAAAATAAGCGACAAGTATATTTTTTATCTGCAGAGATTCATTTTAACTGGATGAAAACCGCTCTTAAATTTCACCCCTCAGAACAATATTTTTGAAATATCTCAAGTTCTATGTGAGCTATCTTTACAAAACAAAACGAAAATTACTTATTGTTCGAAATGATGTTAAACTGTGGTTGTTTTATTTGTTTTATCCCCAAGACTATCATCCTTATATATATATATATATATATATATATATATATATATATATATATATATATATATATATATATGTATATATATATATATATATATATATATATATATATATATATATATATATATATATATATATATATATATATATATATATATATATATATATATATATATATATATATATATATATATATATTTTATTATATAATTAATTAATTTTGTTCGATTTTCTCCAAAATTGGTACGAGGGAGTTTTAGGGGTCGCATATGACGATTCTAAAATAATTTTTAAAAATTCAATTTGGCGGATTCAATATGGCCAACAAAAAATCGTTTTTGTCCGATTTTCTCCAAAATTGGTACGGGGGAGTTTTCGGAGTCGCATATGACGAATCTAAAATAATTTTTAAAAAATTCAATATGGCGGATCCAATATGGTGGACGAAAAAATCAATTTTGTCCTATTTCTCCAAAATTGGTATGGGGAAGTTTTCAGGGCCTCACATAAAGAATTTGAAATTATTTTTAAAAGCTCAATATGGTGAATTCAATATGGCAGACAAAAAAAATCAATTTTGTCCGATTTTCACCAAAATTGGTATGGGAGAGTTTTCGGGGTCACACATGACGAATCTAAAATTATTTTTAAAAAATTCAATATGGCATATTCAATATGGTGGATAAAAAATTAATTTATTTTCTTTAAATATCGATATTGGAAGATTTTGGGCTCTATATTACCAATCTAAAATTAATTTGAAATTTAAGATAGTGGATTTTCTATGACAGACTGAATATTCGTTTGAACCAATTTGATTGGTATTTGGAAAACTGTAAGAACTAAAGAATTTTTAGTGGTTCATTTTAGGGTGATTTACAACTTTGGATAAAATGGGTACTTTTTTGCCAGTTTGAAGTCATTGCGAGGTACACTAATCTCGATTAGTACTTAGTTGAAATAATTTATGAATATCATAATGAATTCTAAAACTAAAAATAGAAAAATAAAATATTTATAAAAAAATTGAACCGACTTCTAGAAGTGCGCTAAAAAGTGAAAAATAACCACAAATTTTTATATGAAATTGAACTTTTTGAAGTCGGCGCCAAATTATCTGTACACGAAATAAATAACTACTAATATATACAAATTATGGTAAAAAAGCAATTACAAATAAAGTATTTTTAATCTGTTTATGCAAATCACATTTTGTCAGGTATTAGTTTGATGCCGACTTCAAAATGTTCAATTTCAAATAAAAATTTATGGTTATTTTTCACTTTTTAGCGCACTTTTAGAAGTCGGTTCAATTTTTTTATAAAAATTTTATTTTTATATTTCAAGTTCTAATTGAGATAACTTTACAAAACCAAATCGGAATTACTTTTCATTTGAAATTAAGTTAAACAATAGTATTTTCACCCTTAACGATATCATTCGAAGGATGCCATTTGATGTATGTATAACTTATTCTTAAAATTGCCAAATTTAAGCTGATATGAACTTGCAGAGCTTACTGATTTTTTTCTTTTAATTAATAAGAAAGTATAAACTTCTTTCATTGGTTAAGTATTCATGTCTTTAAATTATTATAATTCATGACAAATGGTGATTTTTAATTCCGTAACGTCCATTGAAATTAAAATTTGTCAATTTTAAAAATAATAATATATGTAAGAAATTACGCTTTACTTTTATAAAAAATATCCTTGAGAGTGAAAATATCATAATATAACATCATTGCGAATAACAAGTAATTTTAATTTTGTTTTGTAGATATATCGTAATTAGAACTGGAGATATTAAAAAAAAACGTGTTTTTTAATTTAAATGAAAAGAGTTTCTAAATTTGAATTACAGCAGTTATTTCCAGTTTGGAAAGATCGAATGTAAATTAAATTTAAATGTAGTCTGATTACTTAATCTAAATCAGCCTTTATATTTGATTTTTGTGCAGGAAAAACTTATTTCAGTGTCAGCTACTTTATTGCTTTATCATTTAGAAGCCGATCCTTACGACGATAAAATATGGTTTCAGTTACATGGTGCTCATCTTGTCACGTGAATGAAATTTTTCCAAACTGGTTGATAAGAAAAAGGGATAGAATTGAATGGCCGATAAGATCCCCAGATCTTAATGCATGTGATAAAACGTGACACAACTCGAGAAGAAAGAGTACATCTGGTATTAAATGATGAATTTTATTTCAGATGAGGATTCTGACAGTAAAAGAATAATGAACATTTCCAATAACTTTTATAATAAAAAAAATGTTCAGAGAATATGTCTCTATTTGTCGGCGCTTAGTAGATTACCGAAATGAAAATTAATAAAATTTTTGTAAAAAAATTGAACCGACTTCTAAAAGTGCGCTAAAAAGTGAAAAATAACTATAAATTTTTATATGAAATTGAAATTTTCGAAGTAGGCGCCAAACCTATACTTGATAAAATGTGATTCGCATAAACAGATTAAAAACGCTTTATTTGTGATTGCTTTCTTACTATAATTTGTATATATTAGTAGTTATTTATTTCATTTAGAAATAATTTGGCGCCGACTTCAAAAATTTCAATTTCATATAAAAATTTCTAGTTATTTTTCACTTTTTAGCACACTTTTAGAAGTCGGTTCAATTTTTTTATAAAAATTTTATTTTTCGATTTTTAGTTTTGAATTTATTATGATATTCATAAATTATTTAAACTAAGTGCTAATCGAGATTAGTGTACCTCGCAATGACTCCAAGGTGGCAAAAAAGTACTCATTTTATCCATAATTATAAATCACCCTAAAATAAACCACTAAAAATTTCTTCATTCCTAGAGTTCTCCAAATACCAATGAAATTGGGTCAAACGAATATTTAGTCTGCCATAGTAAATCCACTATCTTAAATTACAAATTAATTTTAGATTGGTAATATAGGCCCCAAGACCTTCCAATATCGATATTTAAAGAAAATAAATTAATTTTTTATCCATCATATTGGACACGCCATATTGAATTTTTTTTAAATAATTTTAGATTCGTCATATGTGGACCCCAAAAATACTCCCGTACCAATTTTGGCGAAATTCGGACAAAACTGATTTTTTTGTCCGCCATATTGAATTTTTAAAAAATAATTTTAGATTCTTTATGTGAGTCCCCGAAAACTTCCCCATACCAATTTTGGAAAAAATCAGACAAAATTGATTTTTTCGTCCACCATATTGGAACCGCCATATTCAATTTTTTAGAAATTATATTAGATTCGCCATATGCGACCCCAAAAACTCCTCTCAACCAATTTTGGAGAAAATCGGACAAAATTGATTTTTGCCGGCCATATTGGATCCGCCATATTGAATTTTTTAAAAATTATTTTAGATTCGTCATATGCGACCCCGAAAACTCGCCCGTACCAATTTTGGAGAAAATCGGTCAAAATTGATTTTTTCGTCCGCCATATTGGAACCGCCATATTGAATTTTTTAGAAATTATATTAGATTCGCCATATGCGACCCCAAAAACTCCTCTCAACCAATTTTGGAGAAAATCGGACAAAATTGATTTTTGTCGGCCATATTGGATCCGCCATATTGAATATAGGCCCCAAGACCTTCCAATATCGATATTTAAAGAAAATAAATTAATTTTTTATCCATCATATTGGATACGCCATATTGAATTTTTTTTTAAATAATTTTAGATTCGTCATATGTGGACCCCAAAAATACTCCCGTACCAATTTTGGCGAAATTCGGAAAAAACTGATTTTTTTGTCCGCCATATTGAATTTTTAAAAAATAATTTCAGATTCTTTATGTGAGTCCCCGAAAACTTCCCCATACCAATTTTGGAGAAAATCAGACAAAATTGATTTTTTCGTCCACCATATTGGAACCGCCATATTGAATTTTTTAGAAATTATATTAGATTCGCCATATGCGACCCCAAAAACGCCTCTCAACCAATTTTGGAGAAAATCGGACAAAATTGATTTTTGTCGGCCATATTGGATCTGCCATATTGAATTTTTTAAAAATTATTTTAGATTCGTCATATGCGACCCCGAAAACTCCCCCGTACCAATTTTGGAGAAAATCGGTCAAAATTGATTTTTTCGTCCGCCATATTGGATCCGCCATATTGAATTTTTTTAAAATAATACCAGATTCGTTATGTGCAACCTCGAAAACTCCTACATACCAATTTTAGAGAAAATCGGACCAAATTAAATTTTTTTGTCCGCCATATTGGATCCGTCATTTTGAATTTTTTCGAAATAATTTTAGATTCGTTGGGTACAACCCCGAAAATTCCTCCATACCAATTTTAGAGAAAATCGGACAAAATTCATTTTTTTGGCCGCCATATTGTAAGCGCCATCTTGGATTTTACTGCACCAATTTTAGCTAAAAAAATATGAGACCACCGCAGCAACTTCCTTTACATAACGTAAAAAATTTCATTCAAATCGGTGAAGCCGTTCCGGAGTAATCGGTGTACATACATAAAAAAAATACATAGTCCACGAATTGAGTCGGTTATAAAGTGAATCATTTCTTTTTTAGTCCCTTAATAACGAGCCACAAAGCATACATCTATACTTGAAAAAATTCATGAAGAGATGGACAAACGTGTGAAAATAAAATAAAAGTACGTGTGTTTTGGATTCTTTTCCATGGATTTCATTTTTATTATTAGAATTTAATGCAGTTAAATATTCCACCATGTATAAATACTAATTGCTTCTTTATATCGCGAAGTCAAAACATTGGATAAATGATAAATAAATATGTAGAAAAAATTGTTTGCTCTTATTTATTCTAAGGAATAATTTATAAAAATAAAATTTATACTTCACAAAAGCCAACATGCAGTCGAAAAAATGCGCTAATAATTTTCTTGTTTATAAATAAAAAAAATGTAATTAAAATTTTGCTTGTACTTACAAGGAAGGTACTTGAAGTGTCCGGCTCCGATTTTAATGAAACTTCAATAAGTTGTAGAGGGTACAAAAATAAGCGACAAGTATTTTTATTATCTGCAGAGATTCATTTTAACTGGGTGAAAACCGCTCTTAAATTTCACCCCTAAAAACAATATTCTTGAAATATCTCAGGTTCTATGTGAGCTATCTTTACAAAACAAAACGAAAATTACTTATTGTTCGAAATGATGTTAAACTGTGGTTGTTTTATTTGTTTTATTCCCAAGACTATCATCCATTATTTTTTTAAGGGTATACCATCTATTCGCGTACGTAATTTATTTCTAAAAATCACGAAATTTAATATAATTATTTCAAAATATTTTTTTCACGAATACCATAAGTAACTTAAGTTGACGGGTTTCAGGGTTTCTAAAAATAAACTAGTAAAAGGGGGTGAGCCACCCCCAAACAATTTTTTTTAATCTCATGTTCTAATTAATATATCTTTACAAAACAAAATGGAAATTACTTGGTATTTGATATGATGTTAAGCTAAGGTATTTTGATCCCTAAATTTTTATAAGGGTATTCGCGAATGTAATATATTTACTTACGTAATTTAATTGTAAAAGTTACGAAACGAATACCATGTCATTTAAGTAGTCTTGTTTCGGGGTTTATAAAAATAAACTAGTAAAAGAGGATGAGCCACCCCAAATACTTTATTTTTAACTGACTTCTAAAAGAAGGAGGTTCTCAATTCGTCGACTATGTATTTTTTTTATGTATGTACACCGATTACACCGGAAAGGCTGCACCGATTTCAATGAAATTTTTTACGTTATGTAAAGGAAGTTGCTGCGGTGGTCCCATATTTTTTAGATGAAATTGGTGCAGTAAAATCCAATATGGTGCTTACAATATGGCGGCCAAAAAAATTTATTTTGTCCGATTTTCTCCAAAATTGGTATGGAGGAATTTTCGGGATTGTACCCAACGAATCTGAAATTATTTAAAAAAAAATTCAAAATGGCGGATCTAATATGGCCGAGAAAAAAATTAATTTTGTCCGATTTTCTCCAAAATTGGTACGAGGGCGTTTTAGGGGTCGCATATGACGATTCTAAAATAATTTTTAAAAAATTCAATTTGGCAGATTCAATATGGCCAACAAAAAATCGTTTTTGTCCGATTGTCTCCAAAATTGGTACGGGGGAGTTTTCGGAGTCGCATATGACGAATCTAAAATAATTTTTAAAAAATTCAATATGGCGGATCCAATATGGTGGACGAAAAAATCAATTTTGTCCTATTTCTCCAAAATTGGTATGGGGAAGTTTTCAGGGCCTCACATAAAGAATTTGAAATTATTTTTAAAAGCTCAATATGGTGAATTCAATATGGCGGACAAGAAAAATCAATTTTGTCCGATTTTCACCAAAATTGGTATGGGAGAGTTTTCGGGGTCACACATGACGAATCTAAAATTATTTTTAAAAAATTCAATATGGCATATTCAGTATGGTGGATAAAAAATTAATTTATTTTCTTTAAATATCGATATTGGAAGATTTTGGGGTCTATATTACCAATCTAAAATTAATTTGAAATTTAAGATAGTGGATTTTCTATGACAGACTAAATATTCGTTTGACCCAATTTGATTGGTATTTGGAAAATTGTAAGAACTAAAGAATTTTTAGTGGTTCATTTTAGGGTGATTTACAACTTTGGATAAAATGGGTATTTTTTTGCCAGTTTGAAGTCATTGCGAGGTACACTAATCTCGATTAGTACTTAGTTGAAATAATTTATGAATATCATAATGAATTCTAAAACTAAAAATAGAAAAATAAAATTTTTATAAAAAAATTGAACCGACTTCTAAAAGTGCGCTAAAAAGTGAAAAATAACCACAAATTTTTATATGAAATTGAACTTTTTGAAGTCGGCGCCAAATTATTTGTACACGAAATAAATAACTACTAATATATACAAATTATGGTAAAAAAGCAATTACAAATAAAGTATTTTTAATCTGTTCATGCAAATCACATTTTGTCAGGTATTAGTTTGGCGCCGACTTCAAAATGTTCAATTTCAAATAAAAATTTATGGTTATTTTTCACTTTTTAGCGCACTTTTAGAAGTCGGTTCAATTTTTTTATAAAAATTTTATTTTTATATTTCAAGTTCTAATTGAGATAACTTTACAAAACCAAATAGGAATTACTTTTTATTTGAAATGAAGTTAAACAATAGTATTTTCACCCTTAACGATATCATTCGAAGGATGCCATTTGATGCATGTATAACTTATTCTTAAAATTGCCAAATTTCAGCTGATATGAACTTGCAGAGCTTACTGATTTTTTTCTTTTAATTAATAAGAAAGTATAAACTTCTTTCATTGGTTAAGTATTCATGTCTTTAAATTATTATAATTCATGACAAATGGTGATTTTTAATTCCGTAACGTTCATTGAAATTAAAATTTGTCAATTTTAAAAATAATAATATATGTAAGAAATTACGCTTTACTTTTATAAAAAACATCCTTGAGAGTGAAAATATCATAATATAACATCATTGCGAATAACAAGTAATTTTAATTTTGTTTTGTAGATATATCGTAATTAGAACTGGAGATATTAAAAAAAACGTGTTAGTGGATAGCTCACCCTCTTTTATTGTTCAGAATTAAACTATATAAATGAGTCACAAGATTAAACCTAAGGGATGAACCATATGGGATTAAAACAACATGGTGTAGCCTCACTTCAACTAACAAGCAATTTCCACTTTGTTTCGTAAATATATGTGAATTAGAAATTGAGATTTGAAAAAGTGTATTTGAGGGTGACTCACCCTCTTTTACTACTTCATTTTTTGAAACCGCAAAACATGTCAACTTGAGTTAATTTTTCGTGAAAAAATATTTTGAAACAATTTCGTTAAATTTCGTAATTTTTAGAATTAAATTACATGCGCTAATAAATGTTTCACCCTTATAAAAAATAAGGGATGATATTTTTAGGGATGAAAATATCTTAGTACATCATTTCAAATAACAAGTAATTTCCATTTTGTTTTGTAAATATATTTTAATTAGCACTTGAGATTTAAGAAAAAAAATTGTTTGGGGGTGGCTCACCCTCTTTTACCAGTTATTTTTAGAAACTTCTCAACTTAAGTCACTTATGGTATTCGTGAGTTTTTTCAAACAATTACATTAAATTTCGTAACTTTTAGAATTAAATTACATGCGCGAATAAATGGTTTATCAACCAGGGCTTATCTGTAAAATATCGGGGTTTCGTGGATGTGAAATGGAACATGGAGATTTTTTTTTGCATGAGAGCCTTCAGAATAAACTGAATAACGATAAATTTGATATTCGTCAATTCAAAAAGTTGGACAACGTTGTTTTTATTATTAAAAATATAAAATTAACGAAAAAAGACCGTTTTTTTTTCCAATTTTCTGTCGTGTAACTTTGAAGGTATTTATTTTAGAGGAAAGTTGAAGAAGAAAAAAGTTTTATAATTAAATTTGACATAAGATAGGGTTAGTCAGAGATCTCAAAATGTATTTCCCTTATTGCAAAATAACAATAATTAAAAAAAAAAAGGTAAAGGAAGTTTTTTAATCAATTATTTTCGACCATTTAAGTTTCTCTGAGGACCTTCATAGTAGAGCAAAGAAAACCTTATGACATGATAAAATAACACGCTAAAATTCTTTATAATCCAATAGATAGTTTTTGCACAATAATTTGGCAATTTGATTTCGTTTACAAAAAGTGACCATTTTTCAAGTTTGTCTGAGTCCAAAATATCACGTTAACATATTTAAATTTATTTTCAATATATAGTAGGGAACTCAAGTTTTCCAACGCTTTTTTCAGAATCAAAATCGGATGATTTTAAACGCTCACAGGAATTGTTTAAAGACATTGTTGATATTTTTGCTTTTAAACAAATAGATTATCTCGGCGGATTTTCATTGGATTTTTTTCTGCAATTCATGGTTTAAAAGTACTTGGAAAGACGCTTCTTTTCGTGAAAAAAAATTTCAAATCCGTCAATTTGTTTTCGAGATATAAACTATCAAAGTTGACAGCCTGTTACGGTGAATCTATAAACAATACAGACCTGATTCTTGAACCAAAAACTTTGTCTTGCCAAGTTCTTTTTTGATACAAATATTTAAATGTTTATGTTTTCGGAAACTTTAATAAAAAATGAAAAGATTATCGCCCACGCGCGTGAAAAATGAAAAAAGAGGGTTGGGGAGCTCTCATTTTAAAATTGAATTCGAAGATTCAAAATACATATCTAAAAAAAATTTTCATTTTCTCGGATTCTAACGGAGCGATTTTTTTTAAACCGATGTATCGCGAATAATGCATTCATTTTGCTATAAACAAATGACGTTATTTATGCATCATACTTTCAGCATACTGCATCCTACAGTATTGAACTTTCCCAGCGAATCTTTGTTTATTAATATAATTAAGCATACTATAACGATATATATTTACTTTAATTATCAAAATTGTTTAAACAATCATTGTTTAAACAAATTAAAAAAAAATGGTTTTAAATTATTTTATTCGTAAAACACAGATAAAAATAAAATAGTTATTTTTTATAAATTATGTTCAAGTTCAATAAAGCACCCTTAACACTAAATATTATATTACAAAATTTACAGAGTGCAGAAAAACTTTTTTTTACACATATACGTATATATATATATATATATATATATATATATATATATATATATATATATATATATATATATATATGAAGTAAAATGCATACAGTGAATGCAAACTTCGCTCCATCATATCCCTTCCATGTTAGAGGTTGCACAGTTTGAATAAATTGATAAAAAACACAATTCATCCTGTTACACCACCACCGAGATGGTGGCCTACCTGTACCACCACACCGAGAAAAAAGTTGAAAAACTTACCCCCTCCGCTACAGTAATACGGCAGAGGTACATATTTCGTCTCTCACTAGACTCATCAGGGTACCGACATACACCTGTCTGTGCAACGGATAGATCGGAAGGAAGCATGCGTCACTGAACGCGGCTTCGCCGACCTCCCGCCGGATGGCGTATATATGTTTATGAGGCTTTCACGGATTCCTCCGTGTGAGATGCAATAGCAGTGGATATATCCACATTATGCTGCTGTAGTGCTGAAATCACATTCAGAAAACGTACAACTTTATGCAACTCTGTGTGTGAATGAAGTAAAATGCATACAGTGAATGCAAACTTCGCTCCATCATATCCCTTCCATGTTAGAGGTTGCACAGTTTGAATAAATTGATAAAAAACACAATTCATCCTGTTACACCACCACCGAGACGGTGACCTACCTGTACCACCACACCGAGAAGAAAGTTAAAAAACTTACCCCCTCCCCTGATGAGTCTAGTGAGAGACGAAACATGTACCTCTGCCGTATCACTGTAGCACATGGCATTATGATATTTGCATTCCATTAGTCGCGGTTTATCGGTTTAGTATGTGTAATACAGAATTATATGAGCTTGTTATCATTATATAATAGACGCATCTATCTTGACCTAATATTATTTTATAAGATCATAAACTCTATGGTTGATGCTCCTGAATTGTTGGGGGCTGTTGGTTTCTCTGTACCTCAGAGGGTGCTTAGGGTCCATAGTCTTTTTAATGAACCATACCATAGGATAAACTATGCGTTTAACACCCCAATGTCCAGAATGAGTAGGGAAATGAATTCACTGCCTAGGAAGGTTGGCCCATTTATACTCTATCTGAACTCATTTAAGGGTTGTATAAAAGAATTTTTAAGCAATTGAATTTTATACATAATAGACTGTAGTGACAGTATTATTGTTTTAGTTAATTCTAATGCTTTTATTACTGATGTGACTTGATATTTTGTGATTGTTTTGTTTCAGATTTTTTATTCTTATTTGACGTATTATATAAAATGGAATTTTTATGATTTATTGCCGTTAAAAAACCATTTTAAAAAAATGATCGAAATCGATCCACTAGATGCAGAGAAAATCAAAATTTTTTTCAAATATGTATTTTGAATCTTCAAATTCAATTTTAAAATGAGAGCTCCCCACTTTTTTTTTTCATTTTTCACGCGCGTGGGCGATGTTCTTTTCATTTTTTATTAAAGTTTCCGATAACATAAACATTTAGATATTTGTATCAAAATAGAACTCGGCAAAACAAAGGTTTATGTCTGTATGGTTTATAGATTCACCGTAACATGCTCTCAACTTTGACAGTTTGTATCTCGGAAACCAATTGACGAATTTGAAATTTCTTTTCATGAAAAGGAGCGTCTTTCCAAGTACTTTCAAACCATGTATTGCAAAAGAAATCTATATGAAAATCCGCCGCTATTTGTTTATAAGCAAAAATATCAACAATGTCTTTAAACAATTCCTGAGAGCGTCCAAATCATCTGATTTTGATTCTGAAAAAAGCGTTGGAAAACTTGAGTTCCCTACTATATGTCGAAAATAAATTTAAATACGTTAACGTGATATTTTGGATTCAGACAAACTTGAAAAATGGTCAATTTTTCTAAACGAAATCGGATTGCATAATTATTGTGCAAAACCTATCTATCGATCCCAATGAATTTTAGCGTGTTATTTTATCATGGTATAAAGTTTTCTTTGCTCTAATATAAAGGTCCTCAGAGAAATTTAAATGGTCGAAGAAAATTGATTAAAAAAAACTTTTGTTACATTTTTTTTAAAATTATTTCTATTTTGTAATAAGAGAAATATATTTTGAGATTTCCGATCAACTCTTCTTCTTTTCTTATGGCAAATTTAGTTACGAATCTTTTTTCCTCTTTAACTTTCCTCTAAAATGCATACGTTCAAAGTTACACGAGAGAAAATTTGAGAAAAAAAGCGTTTTTTTTTCGTTAATTCGTTTTAATTTATTAATAAAAACAATGTTGGCCAACTTTTTGAGTTGACGCATATAAAATTTATTATTATTCAGGTTATTCTGAAGGCTCTCATGCAAAAATCTTCAAGTTCCATTTCACATCCATCTAAAAACAGATAAGCCCTGGTCTATTACCCTTATAAAAAGTAAGTAATTTTCATTTACTTTTTTTAAAGATATCTCAGAAAGAACCTGAGATATTTCAAAATTATTGTTTTTAGGGGTGAAATTTAAGGACGGTTTTGCACTCCGTTAAAATGAATCTCCGCAGATAAAAAAAAATGCGTGTCCCTTAAGGCGGGTTTTCCTAGCAACGCACATTTTGCGTGGCATAGAACGTAATTCGGCCGAAGCAACGCAACAACCAATGCGCTGCCTAAAAGTGTTTTCCTAGGATTGTCAGTTATGTGACGACCGTCGCGTTGAATTTATCTAGAATTAAAAGAAAAGCTTTGGCTTTATTAATATTACAAGACGAAATTTTGAAAGAAGAGATTGACTTATTAACCATGATTCATAGGGGCACTAGAAATTCTGCTAGTCAATTATTACAAAATAGAAGCAGCGAAGGAATATTGAAATTACTTATCCATAGACATCTGCTTGACGATGAAGTAAAATTTAAAGCGTATTTTACATTTTGTTCATTTCATTCCAAATTGTGTCCTTTTTGACAACATTTTTAAATTCTTGAAACTTCATGTGCCAAAGAATAGGGTAACCACTCACTATTTCTACCATTTGTTCATCCTCGGTAGACCTAAAACTGATCTGTTGTTTTTGTGAACTCATTTTTAGCAAAATATCGGAGCACTTCTTTCACTACAAGCAGCGTACAACTGAATAGACTGCTCTCGGAGCAGTCGTCCTGTTGCGTCGACCGTATTAAGATGGCGCAAGTCGTTTTTACACAGTATAAAAAAACGCCTGCATTTGATTTTCATTAGAGAAGTTCTCGGCGTTATACGCCGATTCGGATCGTCTGAATTACTAATTTTAAAAATCCGGTACAAAGAATCGGTTCCATTCTCCGATTCCTGTAAAGGATTCTAAAGTTCGAACGACTTTTCAATTTTAAATTTAAAAGAGAAATAAACCAAAGCCATAGAAATTCTCGGAACAGATTTCATAAATAATTCGGTTTTCCGAATTCGGATAACGCAATGGGTAGATATTGTATGTGTCTTACTTTGAGGAGAGAGTTGTATATTTAAAAGATAATTAGATTTAGAAGTATACATCTCAATTGGGCAATTAACAGTAATGACATTTTTAAGTATATTTCAGATGTGTATAAATGTAAAGCCGTGCTATGTTATTGTCTTACAACTTTCAGTGCTAGCTATTGAAAATTTCCATTTTTACTCCAATTCTTAGCGAATCTACAACTTATAGGTGAACTAAGCAAAGGAAAAGTAGAACTGTGTGCTAGCCTGAACCATACCCTTGAAGAAAAAAATTATACGAATGCTTCAAAAACATACTAAGAAGACACGTTCATGAATTAGAAAGTTTTTAGTTAGAAAATAAAAAGCAAGTATCGATAAAGTTTTGAAAGTTATGAAACAAGACCAGAATATGCCTGGCATGCGAAAAACCAATCTGTAGAAGGTGCTGACAAAAATGAATTTCTCGCAGGGAAAATGAAAATAGAGGTGATACAGAGGAAATACTTTTAGATAAAACGGTATTTGCAGAAAATTAGAAAATATCACAGGGAAGGCATCTGGATGTAATCTGTCTCAGTACAGGACAAATAGTACAAGAAATGTACGAAGATAAGAATATAGCAGTTTTTCGTGAATCATCCTTAGAAGGGTTATCAACAGATTTAAAACCCTTAACCGCACAAAGCCGCAAACTCATTACAACTCATATTGGAGGGAATTTATAGGAGTTTTACAGCAGTTTGAACCGAAATCTATCAAAGATTAACATGAATAAATGACGCCGGATATCTTCTAAAAATATTTTTATCAAATGATACAATTGATTCCGGAGAGGTCAGTTGTAGATTTGGATAACGCCAGTTATCATTCCAGACTGGTGGAAAAATTGCCAATAACATAGTTGAAAAAGCGATATTATAGATTGGTTATGAAAAAAACATATTTCCTTTATGAACGGTTTACTAAAGAAGGAACTTGTAAAAATAGCGAATGAGGAAGAAAGATAATATGTAAATAAATTCACTTAAAAAAATTAGATTTATTTCTAATGTCCCGGCAACATAGTCATGTGGAACCCCATATAAGCTGATTTCGGGATTCATTATTAAATATTTGGAAAATAAGAAAATTTAACTAAATTTCATTTCAGAATATAAAGAATATAATCAAAACTTAAATAATTTGTTATTTTACCCTTTATTGGTTTACACCGTCCAGACGCTAGAAATCTCTTTTGGCGCCGGGCGTCGAAGAAGGGTTCGAACCGACAAAGATCAGTTCGTTACAAGCTCGTCACGTGCTCGACTCGCCATATTTATACGCACCTTTAACATATAATTAGGCTTACGTAGCAGACATTACAAAATATTATAAATAAAGGTCAAACGTTAAGAATGATGTCACTTGTTTCTGTTATTGTCAAGTTAAATATTGCTCAATTCTGTTCAGTTATTAAATGTTCACAAAACTATTTGAATTTGCTCCTATTTATTGTTTAAACAAGGTGTACATTTTAAAAAAAATTCTTAAATCTTTAAATTAAACGTATGAAAATCATATAGTTTTTTGTAAAAACACTCAATATTTAAGAAAACTTACCGTACTTTAATAGTAACTAAAACACTAACTAGAAATTAACCTCAAAATGTTCAAAGCAATTACATACACTAAATTGTATAATTTGATGAACATGTGTTTAAAAATTATTATTTACTAATAATTACATTAAAAATAATAAAAACCCCACAGTGTGCGCATTCGAAAAAAACTTGCTTCTAATAACCAACTATTTTGAGTTTTGCCACTATCGTAATATCTGCTATCTTTTGAGTACTAGTCAGACAGTAGATGTTCTTAATGAACAGAATTAACCACGAGACCCGCTACTATTTTTACGTAATTTGTCATTCTTGCAACAGAATTGTGTTTTATTTATTTAAAATAATGGTGGTAAGTACGGTTCGTAAACAAAAAATACGATAAGCTACGAAGGGTTTCTAATACTAAATACATTATTTTTAAAATAAGACCAAACCAACTAAATCTAAAAAAAAATTGAAATTGTTTTATGATGAAAATAATTTCATAATTGTAAATTTACTTATTTACACATAAACTAATTGAATAAGTTCTAAAAATAGCTCTATTTGCGCTAGAGAGGAGTAGTTTTACTTCCTTCAGACTCGATACTACGATCTTTTTAACTTTTTCGTATCTCCTAAAGTAAAATACTATAGACCATTATTTGTTAAATTTCGATCTATACTATCTTGATTTTCGAAATATGAAAATTACATTAAACATACGAAAAAAAAGGAAAAAATTCATTTTCCTATTTTAAACTTGGCCAATGTTTTTGCCCTTTAGACTGTTGCAAATAGTCATGCCCCTAATGGAAAGGACATATGACTAGCGATCTAATTTTCGAGCACCGAAAATGTATGGATGTTTCGTCCCGATCCCGGTGGTGGACTCATCAGTGGGATCCACCGGTATCTTTCCCAAATATCCTGTTTGTCATGTTTTCTACAAAACTTGGATTTTTTTTTTATTATATTCCCGGGTCCGTCCTAAAGCCGGATGCACTGCGAACAACGTAGGCCTATTGTGCTCACCCTAAATATTACAGCTACTCTGTCAACCTAGTCTCCGGGCTCAATCTGTACAGTCCTGCTAAGGAGTGAGTGAGTATTTCTCCTGGTTCCAATCTTACTGACCCGAAAGTTTGTTGTCTAAATATCACCAGTGACTCACCGTCACATATGATATGCTTCACTGTTTCCTTGGTTTGTCCACATACTCTGCAGCCGAGGTTTCCATTATATAGATTCATTCTATTCAGATATACTTTGACGGCCATGTGTCCCGTCATTATACCCGTAATAGTCCTTAATTGGTTTCTACTCATTTGGAGTAATTTCCTTGCCAGTTTCGGGTCAGGATTTTCAATAAATAGCTTGCTGGTTTAAACCCTGTCTGTTCATCCAGTGGTTTTCATGTTCTCTTTTGATCCATTTTATGACTGCTTCCCAGGCCGCGCACCGCGGCACCCCCAAGGCCAAACTTGGATTCCTATTTAGCCAAGTTGTGTCGGCAAATAATGGTGAGATATTGGTTTCACAATAAGACACATAAAATTTTTCATTTTAACTAATAATTTCCAGAAGGAATGGTCCCGATCGGTAAAATAGTATTTCATTTAAAACACCTTTTTATTCCTGCTAGGTGCACGAACACTGCGATATCATCAACATATCTACACATATAATCGACGTTGACCTGACTGTGTGACATATTAACGCACAGTCCAGACTATTAAAATTGAGTCATAGAGTCATAAACTTTGGAAATAAGTTAGCAATACCATATATGCACGGTACTCACTTTTTTCAATTTTACAAAATTCGCATTCCAAAAGAGTGAAAGAGATAAATTATCTTTTGATAAATTTATCGATATATCTTGATCAAATAGAGATATGATGGGAGGAGAGAAAGAGGGGGAGGAAGGGAGAGGGTGACATGGACGGAGACAGAGACGTAGACGGAGACGGAGATAAAGGCGGAGGCGGAGGCCAAGGCGGAGGCCAAGGCGGAGGCCAAGGCGGAGGCGGAGGCGGAGGCGGAGGCGGAAACGGAAACGGAAACGGAAACGGAAACGGAAACGGAAACGGAAACGGAAACGGAAACGGAAACGAAGGCGAAGAACAAGAGCGAGAAAGAGAGAGAGAGAGAGAGAGAGACTGTGTTCTAAAAAATTTTGGATAATTAAAAAATCTATGTTAGATTCGGTCAGTTTGTAAGGTTTTAAGTATATTTTCTAATGTAAACAACTTTGTAGCACTTTATATTTCATAGTATTAGTTTGTGTTTGTAGTTCGTAGGGTTTTGGGTATATTGTCTACGAATTCATAATTTATTTAAATAATTTTACTCTTGTTAATTTCCTCAGGAGACGACTATAAAAGAAGGTCTTGAACTTTTTAGAGAATTCGATTTCCTTGTTTTTAACATGGGTCGCCTATGATGGAAGGTCTAGAAATCGCTGGATTATTCCTTTTTCTGATTACTCCATGTAGTATGGAAATCCTTCTAGAAAATTAGGGAATTTTCCGGTATCGACCAAAAGGGTATATAAAGGATCCAGATCGGCTTTCTTATAGTAAGGGAGCCCAAGAGGCTAAATGAGTAATTACTCGAGCGTTGTCGGGACCTCATAGATTGTGAAGATTAGATGCTAAATAGAAAAAAGTTTATAAGATGTATGCCCCAATACTGGTAGGGGAAGAGGGTATAAATTTTCAAAAATGTAAAAAAAATCAGTCACAAAGACATACTCAAGCGCGTCAGACATTAACAATGTATACGCGCAACCTGTTTCTGGTAACGGAGGGATGTTAATCTGACGGTTTCCTAGATGGGGGTGGCCACACGAAGGAGTGGAAAAAATTTAAAAAAAAAAGTTATTCGAGCGCGTCAGATATTCAAGGAGAATGTTAAGCGAACCCTTAAAGATGTCATATTAGAAAGACTGACGATTTTGACGCAACTAGAACTCATAGCCGATTTTTGAAAGTGTAAAAAAAAATCTGACCTTGAAATACTCGAGCGCGTCAGATTTATATACAGTCGATTCAGCATGATGTCCTTATCGTGTAGACCTATAATCTGACAATTGTGTGAAGGAATTTTTTTAATCTGACAGTTTAAATTTTTTTTTATTACTGAACGGAATTTTTTCAATGAACAGCAAATAATATATAATGTCATAGAAAAATATATACATGTATAATTTTATCATGTATTTATGAGAAGAATGTTTAATGAAAAAAAAAAATTCAAAAATATGTTTAATCTTCATCATCATCAGTCGAATCGTCTTCAGATTGGGAGTTCGAATCACCTTGGTCATTTTCATCTACATCTTGCGTATCTGTAAACAGAAATGGTTATGATATTTAACAATATTTAATTTATTTCATGATATTATTAGTATTTTAAAAAGAAAACTTACCTGAATCTGGAGTATTCCCTAAAATGTCAGGTGTTATGACAATATCTTCATATGCTTCTGGGAGTTGATTTCCAACGATCCAAGTCATCTCCAACTTTCCATCCACATTTTTCCACCCGAAATCTGTTGGTGACATTTCAGTGACGATTCGAAAGTGGGCATTCCGCCATAAGCATGCGATGTATTGCGTTCGCAATAATTTTTGCCGTAGCTCTGATTGGCATGGGGGCAAGTTACAAGCGTCATAATTCCGCACATTTAATGAGAAGGGCTGTGATGTGATACTTTGTAGGTCTTATTGAATATTTCTATCCTAGCTCGGTTGACATCAGCCAATTTTTTTAGACCATACAAATGACAGATCAAAGATTCCATACTGTTTAGTAATTCTTCAATATTAGAAGCTTCACATCCTAAGTTTGCAAATGCTTTCTGAAAAGCTACAGATCCCATTAAAATATCAAAAGGCTTTTTTTTACCTCACCTGTAATAAGCAGGGTTGTAATCACATCCTGTGAGCGCATGCAGAGCTGGTAGTGCTTGTGAAACTAGTGGACCTAACTTCATAAAAAGAGCAGAAATGTCAATATATCGGAGTGTATTACCGACTCCAAGATCAATCTAGATCTTCACCGATGCTTGAAGATGTTCCATATTGGCTAACATGATGACACAATATCGGTATCAGAAGTTCTGATGGTAACTGTAGATTCTTCTTTTATTTGACAAGTCAAAAATACAATTTTTATATCCGCTTCTTCATGATCAGGACACGACAGTTTATGATCGATATTACGCGTTACTTGATTATCAGTAACAGAAGTAGTGTAGGGATGGTGCGGGAGAATGAGAAATAGAGAAAAAGTGAGAAGGGGAGAGAGGCGCCGAGTGGGAAATACATTATTCTCAGCACCTGCACGTACTACACTTGATTGATGAAATTAGCTTTTTCGGCTTGCGAAAATCGTCAGATTATATTATTTCCGTGATCCTTACAGGATTTCCATTAAAATAAAAAAAAATTCAACCGCGCTCGAATATGTTCAGGTAACGTTTTTTTTTTGCAACTTTGTCACTCGCTCATTTTCTTATGTCACGCTAAAACCATCAGAATATTGAAATGTACACTTTTCTGCATGTAATTAACTTACTTTGTCTTAATCTGACGAGCTCGAGTTACTTTAAGGATCGACTTTTTTTACTAATCTGATCGGCTGCCCTACACGCACCCCCTATATTTAAGGTTCATAACAGGTTGATAGTTCATAACAGGGTACAAACTTTCTTCCTTTATAGTATTCTGTCGAGCTTGCATAAATCCCAAAATCCCCGCTTGGGCTTCTCTACTATTAGTCAATATATTTTGAGAGATTGTCGACGCAAGTTGAATTAGTTTGACAAATGGCAAAAGTAAGGTTGACAATAAAAAGTGATTAAAGTAATACAGTGTGTGTAGTTTGTTTGAAGACGGGCCGTCCGGAACATTACTTTAACTTAATTGTTTCAGCGAGTGAAAATACTATTCCACCTCTATTTGTTTTAACACTCGTTCATTACAAATACCATTTTCTTGAAGAATCACCTGAAGGAAGTATCGGAGCTGCAAATAAAAGTGACTGGATAAATTCGGAAATATTTGTTTCAGTTTTAAAACACATCCAAAAACATACGCTGAGCTGAAAGAATATCCCGATCTTATGATTATGTGATAATTGTGAGAGTCACATTAGCTTGAAAATAAGTAATAATGTTCGCAATAACGGAACAATTTACTTTTCTTTCCCTCCACACACTATTCCTCATCTGCAACTATTAGATGTTGGAGTATTACCCCCATTTAAATCCAGATTGAAATACTGCCGTCAATAAACGCCATATATTTACAAAATCCTCACAATGGTAAAACTTTCATAATTCAGAACAAGGCATATAGTCATTCAACGATGTCTTCAGCGATGAAGATTTTGCCCCTACTGACGTTTATACGTTAGCTAATTCAGAAAAATACTCTAGTCGACCAGGATAGCGTAAATCAGACACCATCTACAGCGTCACTGACTGACATATACGAAAATCTGCCCGAATCTATTGATGATATTCGGGAGCTAGTATCTATATCTATCCTCCAAGATTTTCAAAATTTAACTCAGCTAACGACTTCTGTATATCGCTATCAACAAAATCATATTCCAAAAAGTTGCAAACCATCGATTTCATCGAAATCACCGTTAATTCCGAAACGTCAAGAATCTCAGAGTGGACATGCGAAGATTGCAAGAACACCAGAAATAATTAGACTATATCCTGAAGTCATTTTAAAAAAAAAAAGGAAAAAAATGAGGGAACACTACCAGGGAAGTCACGAATTTATAAAGATACACCGGAAAAAAAACCTAGAAGAGAAATATAAACAGAAGAAATCAAAGAAAATAGAACAAGAAAAAAGAAGTAAGCTAGGGAAATTAAACTAATATGAAGAAGAAGACAAAGAAAATAGAAAGTGATGACTCTGGATCTGATTGACTAAACTCTAGTCAGACTTGCATTATCTTCATTTTGGTTTATTTTTATTTTTACGACGTTTCGATTAGGTTGTATCTCTAATCGTTATCAAGTATCAACTGAATGTTTTGTCTTAAGACTACGAGCTTATATAGAGAATGTGTCCATTGAAGCACCACGAAGTAGTAGTTACCGAAGATTAGGTATCTCAACACACGGATTACTGAAGATTCCATTATTGTTTTTAATGTATGCTGCTTCTATAAATTTTCTTTTTTTCATATTGGGTTCCATATATATTGTCGCAGCCTCAGACCATTTTATATGGTGTTGTTTATCCCAGGAGTGTTCTGCAATACCTGATCTCGACGTTTCCCCTTTTTGTGTATGAGTTTTATGTTCCTTAATTCTAACTTCTAGTGGTCGTTTGGTTTCTCCAATATTCATTTCACCACACTCACATGGAACTTTGTAAACACATTCTTTCTTTTCGGTAGTTTTAGGTTTTGTTTTTGTTAAATAAGCGCTAAGTGTATTTCCTGATTTAAAGGCTGTTTTTATATTATAACTACTGGAAATTCGTCTTATTTTCTCCGACGTTCCCTTAATGTACGGAATTGTGAAGAAGGAATCTGTTTCTTGCTGTCCGGTATTCGTTGTTTTAAAATTAATTATAACATCGTCAATTAGTTTTAAAGGATAACCATTCTGTTGTAAGCGCGATTATAGAGGTTGCGTATAATTCCTCGTTTTGTTACAACAGAATGATTAGAACTATGATTAAGATATTGTCCAGTATGTGTTGGCTTTCTGTACACTGAAGTTTTAATAGTTTCGATTGAACGGTTCACCATGATATCTAGGAAGGGCAATTGATCATTTACCTCTTTTTCCATGGTAAACTTAATTGTAGGTCGAATGGTATTCAGATGTTTCAGGAAATCATTAAGTTCTTGTCTAGTGATTCCCCTAATTGACATTAGTATACAGATTTTCCACATCAAAGCTTATTAGTCTGTCGTCTGGCTCTAGATTGATGCTACTAATAATGTTCACGAAATGTATAGAATTTTTAACATATGTGTTTGTCTTACCTTCTAAAGGTTATATAATTTTTAAGAGAAACTTCGCCAGTGCATTTGTTGGGGATCCTCTGGAGCTGGTTATTGGCCTCAATGGTATTTTTGTTTTATGAATTTTTGGAAGTCCGTAAAGATGTGGTAGTTTACTGTAGTGTGGTGTGAGCGCCGATCGTAGGTTGTCAGGTATATAGTTTTGCTATTTCCTGAGTGTTCTGTAGATTTTTGACTCTATGAATTTTGTCGGGTCACGAGCTAATTGTCTATATTTTCCTTTTTCCAGGATATCTTCGATTTTTTGGTCGTATCTTACGATGTCCATTATCACTGTTGCATTTACCTTATCCGCTGGATCTGATGTCGAGACTGACATCGAGGTCGGTAGGTGGCAGGTTTGCAATATCCTCCCGATTAACCTTGGAATTTATATTTCATATATCGGTTATTTCCTGCTAATGTTGCTCTCGGTCTGATACAGCTCCACTGACGAGACTATAATGTGGTCGAAACGCAAGGACCAGAGTGGTATTTGCAGGAAATAAACTGTTTGTTTATATTTCTTCCTTCTCTCTGGCCTGAAAAAGAGAATACATATATAACAACTATCGAAATACGGCAGATAGATTTCTTTATTTCTTACTGAAATTTTGATTTAAAAAAAACATCTTTCTCTATCTTGCATTTTTATCTTACAAACAACGTAAATAAATTCTAGAAATATTGTGTCGACGAACTTCAAAGAAAATATAAAAATATTCTTTTTTTTCTTAGGTAGTTTTCGGCAATAAGGACCAATTTAACCCAAAAAGGTGCATATTACAGTGGGAAGTCAAATTTAACCAACTGTCAATTATTGTTTAAAGCACGACAGTATGTAGTTAAAACATATTTGTTTTATCGTTACCTCGGCTAAAGAAAATTCAATAAATGTTCCGCTGCAGGAATTTAAATTATCCAATAAGAAATAGGTGTAAATGGTATAATTCAATAAAATTTTTTCAAAATTTATTTTTTATAAATAAATGGACAGCGCAAATTCCCTCCTGAAATGAAACGACTTCCTCGTAATGATCTTTAACCTTGCAGGCACCGAAATAGACTTTTTTAATTATTAACTTCGGTTTTTTGTTTAGTAATGAATATATAAAATGAAAATTAGTGAATTCAATTTGTTGTCCATTTATTTATTTAATTTATTTTCATCTGTTTGTCTCGATATATTTATATTTTCAGCTTTAGCTATTCTTTCTCAGGATATGGAAGCGATAGGAAAAATTCAGATTGCGTGGAATGCTGGGAGATGGCGCCACTTGTATTAGATTTCATATTTTGTCTAATATAAGCTGCTTAAAGGATTTACCTTTCCGATGCTCAAGTGCGCTAGCCTATTCTGTACTGACGAGAACTAACAAGTTCGAAACCGGTCTACAGATGGCGGTGCACAACCATATTAAAGGCTTCCACCCTTTCCTGGTATTCTTGCAATCTGAGATAGTGCTTTGTCTCTAACTGTGCTAGAACAGAGTACGTTTGTCCTTATAGTATAAGGTTTTTTCAGTTGGTTGAGAGCTCAGTTTCTATTTTATAATTGTATTTTATACACCCAACTGCAAGTATATTATCCACTTTTGGTTTAGGGATATTCAAGGTTGCAAATGAGAAGATATTTCTGTATCCTAGCGAGAAATAAAAAATGGATAGAATACATCAACGAATTATTTGGAGAAAATCGAAAAGAATAAATAAAAATTGCTGTAAAAGACAACAAAGTTTTGAAATGTTGAAAGAAGAAATAGAAACAGCCCTAAAAACAGCCAAAAGGAAAGATGGTCCAAGTTGGAATTTTTCAATATATCGATAACGATACTTTGGATATTCTGCAGGATTTAACCAAGACAATATACAGGGTGATTCAAAAATCGATCACGAAACTTAAGGGGGTGATTCTACTTGACAAAATAAGGGTAGAGCTTCATATAATTTTTTTTCAAAATGTCATTCGTTTTCGAGTTACAAGCCGTCCAAGTTCAAGTTTTTATTTTTTGTTTTTTGAATTACTCGCTTACAGGAAAACCGATTTGACTAATATTTGAAAGATAGGCTAAGTCTTCTGCGCTTCATCATTTTAGTAACAATTCATATTGATTGTTTGCCGCTAGAGGGCACTTTACCTACATTGAAAATTGTTTTTTTGTCATAATTTTTTAGTGTTGACAGCTACAGTAGTTTTTGGCATAATTTCTGAAAGACTGATGCCAGGCCTTTAAAAAAGGTGCTCTTTATTTACATCGCTAAACCCAACGGTTTAGACGTAAATCACCCTTAAAAATTAATTTTAAATTTACTTTTCTCATTTCATTACCACCAGCTACCAGGTAAATAGCTATCAAAGTATACTAGAGCTGTCAGTTTAACATCAAATAAATTCGCTTTTTAAACTATTTAATTTATAATCTTAAAATAACTAATAATGGCTAATCAGTAAATATTCATATTATGGATTATTGCGATATACATTTAATTGATAAAAATTAATGAAACAGTACTAAACAAACTAAAAAAGATTCTCAAAATGTCCCCCATTTTCTTCCATACATTTCCTAACACTCTTCAAAAAATGTCGCCTAACTCGATGAAAAATTCCTGGTGTTTCTTTAATAATTTGGCACTTTTCGATTATCCTGAAGCGAAGATCCTCGACGTTGATTACTGGAATATCGTACACCAATTGTTTCAAATGACCCCAAAAGAAAAAATCCATAGGATTAAGGTCTGGTGACCTCGCTGCCCATGCCAATGGTCCACTTCGTCCTATCCATCGCTCAGGATACGTTGCATTCAAATACTGTCGGACACGTATACTAAAGTGGGGCGGAGCTCCGTCTTGGAGGATCCACATGTTGGCCCTTACTTCCAATGGCACGTCTTCCAGATACAATGGGAGACGATTTTGGATAAAATCTAAGTATACGTCACCAGTTAATGGGCCATCAAAGAAATGAGGACCAATAAGGTAATCTCCTATTATCCCTGCCCACACATTTAGTGAAAATCTACGCTGATGTTTCGTTTCTACCACATTGTTTGGGTTCTCGTAAGCATATGTGTGGATGTTGTGTAGATTTGTTATGCCATCACGAGTGAAACCAGCTTCGTCAGTGAATAATATGACGCCAATTAATCGATTATCGTGTTCATACTTAGCTAGGATCTGATTGCACATTTCCAACCGTCTCGGCCGATCATCGTCATAAAGAGCCTGCACCTTTTTTGAATGAAACGGGTAGAGTTGTTCTTCTCTTAGTATCCTCCATGAACTAGCCTGACAGAGCCGCACTTCATTCCCAATTTTTCTAGTACTAATACCTGGATTATCTTCAATAATTTCAAGCACTCTTTCTTCTTGTTGCACGTTTCTAGCAGTTCTAGGTCTTCCCCTATTTCCATTATAACTTTTAAAGGAACCACATTCCGCAAGCCTCCTGTGCACACTGGAAAATGTTTGAGCATGAGGGATATTTCTTTCCGGATAACTCTCCATATAATATCTTCTTGCCAACTCTGCATTACCATTTGCTTTTCCATAACAAAAATGGATATCACAATATTCGATATTTGAATATTGGTGATTAGCCATTATTAGTTATTTTAAGATTATAAATTAAATAGTTAAACTGACAGCTCTAGTATACTTTGATAGCTATTTACCTGGTAGCTGGTGGTAATGAAATGAGAAAAGTAAATTTACCACTTAATTTTTAAGGGTGATTTACGTCTAAACCGTTGGGTTTAGCGATGTAAATAAAGAGTACCTTTTTTAAAGGCCTGGCATCAGTCTTTCAGAAATTATGCCAAAAACTACTGTAGCTGTCAACACTAAAAAATTATGACAAAAAAACAATTTTCAATGTAGGTAAAGTGCCCTCTAGCGGCAAACAATCAATGTGAATTGTTACTAAAATGATGAAGCGCAGAAGATTTAGCCTATCTTTCAAATATTAGTCAAATCGGTTTTCCTGTAAGCGAGTAATTCAAAAAACAAAAAATAAAAACTTGAACTTGGACGGCTTGTAACTCGAAAACGAATGACATTTTGAAAAAAAATTATATGAAGCTCTACCCTTATTTTGTCAAGTAGAATCACCCCCTTAAGTTAAAGACTGCAGTGAATACAGAATAATATTTTTAATCCATCACGTACTCAAGGTGTTCTTAATAATATAGTGCATCAATAAAAACTAGAAGAAAAAATAGAATATAGTCAATTTGGACTCAGAAATGAACTAAGCAACAGAGTAGCACTGTCTCCTCTTTACGTACTAGCACAAAATTACATGGATATAATTATTGATGGTCATGTATGTTACGTTGATTTCTAAAAGGCTTTCGATAAGGTAAGGTACGAAATCTAGTCGAAATTCTGCAAACAATAAACATAGACAACAGAGATTTAAGAATAATAACAAATCTTTACTGAAATCAGCGCACACACGGTGGTAGATAATGAACCTAATACAGAAACTGAAATTTACAGAGAAGTAAGGCAAGGATGTATTATAAGCAATACTATCTAAAAATTAAAGAACAATAATAAATGGAAAATAGTTCTAAGGTCTATTCAATAAAATAAATTTTTGTTAATGATACGCATTAAAGATAAATATAAAAATGGCAAAATATATGGTAATATCGAAGAAAGAAAAGCCAATCAAATATAAATTTGCGAGATATATAACCAGAAAGGTTTTACGCAACGTAAGACACTTTTTCTTAACTGGGCTAATTTATTTCTTGATTTAAAGGGCTATCACTTCATATACAATACATAAATTGTATACCTATTCATTGGATCATAAAACATACGTCCTCGTATAAAATCAGAGATATGATTTTAAAAACTTCTCTATCTTGGCTCATATTGATCGTAGATCCAGGGTTTTAACCACCTCTAATAACAAGATTGTGCCATAAAAAATAACAAATTTATTGTTGGTAACTAAAAAGACACCTCTTCTTTAATCCACTTTTTAAACAACGATTTCGAAATAAATATATTATTTTTTAACTTTCCTTGTAGTGAGACCTTTCCAGAATCCATTCCATTTTTTAAAAGTCCCTAGGAGCATTATCTTCTGAGCAACAACTGTTTAAACTTTTGGTGTTTTTAATAAACAAATGACATTACTCATAAATTATTCTACCGATTTGGCTGAACTTTTATACATTTATAAAAACTTATAATGGCCTCATCATCAGGATGTTATATGTCACTTTTGACCATTATTTTAAAATTGACTAAAATGTGGTTATAGGACTTGCATGGTCTTTATTTTTATTTTTTATTTGTTTCAAGACTGATGTTTCGTAAGAATGAATCCATAAAGATTTTACCAGGGGACAAGGGAAATGCAACGTTGATAATGGACATCGTAAAGTCTAACAAAAAATCAGAGATATCCAGAAAAAAGGGAAATGTAGACAACTAGCTCGTAACCTCACTAAATTTATACAGTCAAAAATATACAGAACACCAAGGCAATATTAAGACCATATACGTAACAACCTAAGATCGGCGCTCACACCACCACACTAAAGCAAACCACCACATCTTTACCGACTACCAAAAATTAATGAAACAAACATATCATTGTGGCCAATAACCAGCGCCAAAGGATCCCCTACCTTTAGAAGGTAAGACGTAACACATACGTTAAAAATTCTACACCTACCTTTAGAAGGTAAGACGTAACATATACGTTAAAAATTCTACATAGTTTGTGAACATTATTAGTAGCATCAATCCAGAGCCAGACGACAGACTAATAAGCTTTGATGTGGAAAATCTGTATACTAATGTCCATTAGGGGAATTACTTGACATAATCAAAACTAGACTTTCAAATGATACTACTTTATCAGATCGAACCACGTTACTACTGGACGGGGTGATGAACTTTTTGGAGTGTTGCCTGCGTAGTGCTTACTTTCAAGTAAAGGACAAGCTCTACGCTCTGGGCACGGGCTTCCGATGGGTTCTTCCCACTCTCCAGTCATCGCTAATATATAAATATGAAATGGTTCGAAACTCTTGCCATAGAAACGGCAACAGTAAAACCGAAAGTCTGGTTGAGATATGTCGATGATACCTTCATAGTACGGAAGGGCAATGATCAAGAACTTCATGATTTCTTGAAACATCCAAATACCATTCGACCTACAATTAAGTTTACCATGGAAAAAGAGGTAAATAATCAATTGCCCTTCCTAGATGTCATGGTGAATCGTTCAAACGAAACTATTAAAACAGTATACAGAAAGCCAACACAAACTGGACAATATTTTATTCATAGTTCTAATCATCCTGTTGTAACAAAACGGGGAGTAATACGCAACCTCTATAATCGCGCTTTATCTATATGCAATAATGCCGATTTATTGAAAAAAGAGGTAGCAAATATTAAATCCGATTTACAACAGAATGGTTATCCTTTAAAACTAATTGACGATGTTATAAATAACTTTAGAACAACGAACACTGGACAAAAAAAAAATACATTCCTTCTTCACAATTTCATACATTAAGGGAACTTTGGAGAAAATAAGACGAATTACCAGAAGTTATAATATAAAAACAGCCTTTAAATCAGAAAATACACTTGGAGCTCATTTAACAAAAACAAAAGCACAAACTACCGATAAGAAAGAATGTGTTTACAAAGTTCCATGTGAGTGTGGTGAAATGTATATTGGAGAAACCAAACGACCACTAGAAGTTAGAATTAAGGTACATAAAACCCATACACAAAAAGGAGAAACGTCGAGATCAGGTATTGCAGGACACGCCTGGAATAAACAACACCATATAAAATGGTCGGAGGCTGCGGCAGTATATATGGAACCCAATATGAAAAAAAGAAAATTTATAGAAGCAGCTTACATTAAAAACAATAATGGAATCTTCAATAAACCGAGTGTTGAGATACCTAATCTTTGGCAAAATTATTCAAATGTATGAAATAGTGCAAAAATGCGGGTTTTTCGCCATTACCTCGATAAACTGTTTATCTATTTTGATGTATAAAACACGTAATGAAAGATGTTTCCAATATCCAGTAACTTTCACTAATACAAATTTTCTCTAAAATGTCATTGGAAAATTCTACGAGCAGAAAATCGAATTTTCCGGCTTTGGTCGTTGTGTATAAAAAAGACAGAGCCGATCTGGCAGTACCTTTTTACGTATTTATAATTTACGAGGCCTTTCCTATATTTTAAAACCTTTAGATATCTCGGTAATAAGTTTTTCGCCTTTTTTAGATAAACTGGAGTACGGCATAAAAACGAAAACTTATCGATGTTACCAAGGTGGCAGACACGTTTTAGCTTAATAATATGTGGCGATACCGGCGGGAAGCGGGAATTCTACATAAGCTATTTACGAAACAAAACCAAATATAATTAAAAAATTTGGATAAATAAATTTTTTCAGTTTCGGTTTGTTACTGACTTTATGTGTTATTCTTAATATACTTTCGAGCTTGTAATTTTAAAGAGTTTTTAAACACATCATACAACCTTGTATATTGCTGAATATGTCAAGTATCCCCCACAGTCCCCTTGTCGCTTACCGCTATGTAATATTTTCGAAATATCATTTGGGACTATGCACTTATATGATTAATTTTAAATGGCCAGATCAATAATTGTACGTTAGTATTTAGTAGATGACCTAAAACTACCACTAATGAGACAATTTTTTATTTACAAATAAATGTTTTTAAAAATAAAAAATATAATATTTCTCCCGACAAATGGAGATAAAATACAATTTCTTAAACCAGTCATTATATATTTGAGATTTCTAGGACTAGTTCCGAATTATAACTTCCAAACAAAGAGAATTGAACGAGGAATTCCCTTTTTAATTTTGGGGCTGGTGATATTAGGTCTGAATGGTTTTGAAACTATTAAGTTACTTCAAGAAAATTGGTCAAGTCGAAAGCAGTTATTTTTTAAACTATTATATTGTGCACTTATAATTTTGAATTTTGCAAGTTACTTTGTTAACGTGGTCAACTCGTGGTTAGAAAAAGAGAAATGGGACTGTTTTTTTCAAGAAGTTATTCAGTTAGAAAACAAAATAAATCTTACTCTTCCTTACAGCTCAAAAAGATCGCTTTTTATATTTAATAGAAATTTTCTTTTTATCGCAATCAATGTGTCAATTCTTGTAATTTACTTTGAAGAGCTATTATCACATATTAAATGGGATTTTGAATTTATTTTTTCATTCGGACCGAACTTTCTTTTTACTCATCAAGCGATTCTTAATAGCTTCTGGGTAAGCGCTACGGCTCTATATTTCAAAGATAAATTTAATGTTATTAAACAAATCCTGCTTAGTAAGTGCTACACAGAAGAATATTTAAAATTCATAGTTATTTCAAAAAACTTGTATATGGATGTAGCCAGATGTTCAGCTCTATTCAATGGTTTGTTTGGAAAAAATCTTCTTTTGATGATTTTTACAACTTCAAATCTGGTTTTGTGTTCACGGTATGATACGTATTTAAACAAAGATACATACGCTGAAGATGACAAACTCTGGGTTATAATTTATACTAGCAGCTTATTGGTAAGTTTAATAAAGATATGTTTATACATGTAATCACAGTAATTGTCTCACGGTTTTTCTCGCAAAGGAGGATGCTGCCATAATCAGAGGGACAGGTACATCCTCAGAACTAAATATGAACAACAGTCAAGTAATAAATATTTACTATCAAAATGTCAGAGGTCTTCGAACAAAAACTATCCAACTTCATAATAGTAGTCTGTCTGAGGATTATGACTTAATATTTTTAACAGAAACGTGGTTAAATGCTAGCTTCCATGATTCTGAGCTTTTTGACCTAAGGTACAACGTGAAAAGAATGGATAGATGTAATGATGGTAAGAGGGGTGACGGTGTTTTAATCGCAATTAAGAAAAAGTTTCGATTTGAGGTGATTGAGACTAAGTGTGATACTGAATGTGTGATATTAAGAGTTAAATTTAGAAAAGTACTTTTATATATATGCTGTGTGTATATTCCACCAAATCAGAGTATAGATACGTATAAAAAATTTTATGATTGTTTGTCCAATATTTTATCAACTAGTGTTAGGGTTATAATAATAATGTACCTGAATATAAGAAAAACGACTGTGATAAATCTGTGCTACTAAGTCAGTTTCTTGAAATTAATAATTTAACTCAGTATAATACAGTTCTTAACCATATGCAGAGAAAGCTAGATCTTGTTTTGTCTAATACTGAAATTGTATCATTAGAAAGGTGCGATTCTCCCTTAATTGTGGAAGATTTATATCATCCATCATTGTCTATGTCTGTGCAAATAAATAACCAACATTCTTTGATTAAAAGTACAATATCTACCCCTTTTGTATATGATTATGCTAAAGGCGAATTTTTAAAGCTTTACAACCTAATACAACAAACAAATTGGTCCGAAATAAAAAAATTTACAGATCCAAATGAATGTGTTGCCATATTTTATGACAAATTACTTAACTGCTTAAATAACGCAATTCCAAAAAAAGCTAAATCTGTTGGTAATAGTGAAGTAAATTATTGTAAATATCCTCTTTGGTTTTCAAATGATTTAGTACGTAAAATAAAATTAAAGAATAGAATGCATAGACATATACAATGTGGCAAAGCTAGTGTTTTTCAATATGAGGGATATCGTAACTTACGGTATAATATTAAAAAGCAGATTGATAATGAGTCCTCTTTGTATTTAAGAAATATAGAGAATAATGTAAATTTTGATCCTAGCAGTTTTTGGATGTATGTTGGCTCTAAAAGTAAAAGGTATGGTATGCCAAGGGTTATAATGGAGTATCATTGGAAGAGCACGAATATATTGCCAATGTTTTGCACAGTATTTCAGTTCAGTGTTTGAGTGGTCATCAGTGTCCAACGGCGACCCTATAGATATTAATAGTTGGGGAGACTTGGAATTGTCTTTAATATCAGAGGAGACTGTAAAGAAAAGTAAAAAAAACTAAAACCAAAAAAAGCACAGGAGAGGATAATATTCCCTCATATATCTATAAAGGCTGCTCAGACTTTTTAGCAGCCTCTATTGTTCATATTTTTCAAGTTGCCCTAAAAACAAAAATTTTTCCCAATGAACTAAAAACAGCAATTATTTCTCCCATATTTAAAGATGGTAAACAAACAAATGTTGAAAATTATAGACCAATTAGTATACTTAATTCACTTGCTAAGATATATGAGATGATCCTTTCAAATGACATTGTGATCAACATCACTCATAAAATAGTAGAACAACAACATGGATTTGTAAGTAGAAAGTCCACATTAATAAATCATGCCTCGGAGGCTATTGATGGCGGGAAGCAGTTGGATACAGTGTATGTTGATTGTGCGAAGGCATTTGATAAGGTGGACCATCGGGTGTTGCTGACTAAGCTTGTTGAGTTTGGCTTTTCTAGGAATGCTTACCTCTTCATGAAAAGTTATCTTTTGTGTAGGCCGCACATGATGAGACTGGGAGGGTCATTTTCTCAGGCTTTTATGGCAACATCTGATGTACCGCAGGGTAGCAACCTGGGCCCACTGTTATTTTTAATGTTTATAAATGATTTACCTAATAGTGTTAAACATTCCGATGGTCTCTTATTTGCGGATGACTTTAAAATATTTTAGAAAGTAACAAACAGTAATGATTGTAGTGCACTGCAAGCAGACTTAAATTCCGTAACAGAATGGTTTCGATTAAATAAAATGTTTTAAATACTAATAAATGCTTCTTTATGTTTTATACAGATTAAATAAATCCTATTAATTTTAATTACTTTATTGATGGAGCAAAACTACAAAAAAAGACTTAATGTAGGGATTTGGGGGTGCACTTCCAGTCTAATTTGAATTTTAATACCCACTACCGCAATATCACTACATAGTATAAAACAAAGTCTCTTTCTCTGTCCCTATGTCCCTTTATATGCTTAAATCTTTAAAACTACGCACCGGATTTGGTGCGGTTTTTTTCAATAGATAGAGTGATTCAAGAGGAAGGTTTATATGTATAATAACATCCAATAAATAGTGGAGAAATACTGTTATTTTTGAGGTTTCTAATGTGATGTCGTTAATTATCATATTTTTTTCCGCTTACATTGCAAACGCAGGCTGAACCCTACGAGATTTATCAAAATAATGTACTAATTATTTGTACACATTGAAAAGGTCTACAGAAAACTCCGCGATGGTATATGTCTATCTCTCATGGATATCCCACAATAACATTTTTTTGTCATTTACTTTTTACGACAAATAATGGCAAATTTTGAAGCGATTTTAACCAATACAGCATTAATCCTTATCCAATTAAATAGCTTAAATACATTGTTGATTTAATATAGATCTATATGGTCCTTTACAGCACAAGATTTAAATGAATATTTTCGAAGATATTACAGATTTAAAATTGCGGGAAGTAGCGCTTGCGGCGGTACTGGCCGACCGGGGCGGCGGCATCGTGCCTAGAAATAGCGCGTCGGAGGCCGATGTAATAATTGTTGTAAAAATAAAATAAATAGTCACAGTTTTTCTGTAGTGTATTTAGTATCAGCATTGCACCCGTGCGAAGCCGGGGCGGGTCGCTAGTTATTAATAAGGCTTTTAGGGTGCTTGGTTTTGTGATTAGAAATACAAGTCAGTTTAATAACCATAATATAATAATAAAATTTTATAATGCACTTGTTCGTTCTCATCTAGAATATGCATCTAATATATGGTTTCCTGTTGCAAATGTGCATTGTGATGCTATTGAGCGTATTCAAAAAAGGTTTTTGAGATATTTATATGTTAGGAAAAATAACTTATATCCATATCTGATCTTTTATAGCAGTATGTTAGATAGCTTTAAATTTCAAACTCTTCAGGAAAGAAGGCACATTCAATCTGTGATATTTGTTTATTGTATTATCAGTAATATAAAATTTACCAATTGTTCTTTGATTAATTATATACCTCTTCATGTATCTAAGATAGGATTAAGGATACAATAGGAAAAATTCTTTCATGTCTGCATTGGTAGTCGTTCTCCAATGAATTTAATGTTAACTGAGTTCAAAATACTATATAAGAATAATAATATTGACTTTTTTAATTGTACCAAGAAATTGCTATTGCAACTTATGCAGTGACCTTTAGGTTTATTCAGATTCTGTAAAATTTCTCTTACTTATAATTACCTTGTAGCATGTTACGTTTAGGTGTTTGTAAGAGTATCAATAAATAAATAAATAAATAAATAGCATTTGGAAGGTTTACTCAAAAGTGGATCGGCAAATTTATTTACTTTTAGCGATTTTCTTAAGAAGTGGAAAATAGACCTTTTTGGTTTTCCTATACAATAATGATTTTTCTGTTGGTATAGGCAATTGTTTCAAGTATTTTTAGAATTACATAAATTTAGAGATTGTGTACCCTCTTTTCTCGAATTCAAAAGGTGATATTATTTTCCACATGATTACGTAAGCTGCTATTGCACAGCCATGCGGAAACACCATCTTCAATGTTACAAGGTTGAAAGAATGGATTGTGTAGGAATAATGAGTGTTATGAGGATTAACTTAAACATTCCTTCTCTCCATTTATTTATAAAAAAAAATGAGACACTGCCTAGGGTATCTCATAGCCGGAACTGGCTGCAACCCGTGTAGCTGGGAGAGCATTGCGGAAAGATGCCCATCGCTCCCTATACAAACAGACTACATGGCGACGCTTTTGAAATCAACACCACTCTTTGGAGACTTTAACCAATCAGAAAGGATTTGGAAAAATAGTTCCTGGTGGTTTACAGTTGGATCTTGCTAGGATGAAAGTGCCGAGGCTGGAAGTACAAGCACTGGAGTAAGATAGTTTTACTCTCCGGAATAGCAGGCAACATCTTTTCAAGCGAGAAATAATGCTATTCTGCAATGTTGCTTTCTCTGTAATGGAGACATAAACAAAAATAGTACTATTAAAATATTTCAGTTGAGCTGAAATATTGGCACAGGGTTTCAATGTACTAACTTGGCGAAGGCAGAGGGATACCACATCGCTCGAAGTAGTTAAACAAAGCAGGTAACAAGGCTGTTCTATTTAAATTAATCAAATTATAGCCACTTAAAGTTCTTATTTGATTAGTTTTATTTTTTGGACATCCTGTAGAATATAGCAAGTTTATTATAATTGGGATATAAAACATGATTTATTGTTATACTGCACTGTAAATTTTGAATACATAACTGAAATACATGAAAATTAGGTTAGATTTTGTCAAAATTCAAATTATTTAAAAACCCTTAAGGTTTAGGTAGTATAAACGTTATTAAAATAGGCACTTGTTTTGATCGAAGAATCCAAAATTGTAATAGTATACAGGGGGTTACGTTTAAAAAAACATAACTTTGACAATTTCAGAGCTTTTAGGACACCCTGTATAATATGAAAATAATTTTAAAAAGTAACTATATTAGACTCCATATATCCCAAACGTAAAACTTTTTGAAAGTCACGTATTTTTGCCACAATATTCCGTGCCGTTTAGGGTGGATAACCCTGTATATAGAACTACAAAACAATTTATTTAAATGATTTGCTTCGAAAAGCCAAATCAATAGTTATAAATTAATATTTATTAGCCTGCCTACAACGACTGTCTAGACAGTATTTTTATTACCATTCAAGAATCATGTTGTTCCCACTAAAAAATATAATATTTCTACCTACAAACGGAAATAACATAATATTTCTTAAACCAGTCGTAATGTACTTAAGATTTCTAGGACTAGCTCCTAACTATAACTTCCAAACGAAAAGAATCGAACATGGAATCTTCTTTTTAGTTCTCGGAGTAGTGATATTAAGTCTGCATGGTTTGATAACTATAAAGTTTCTTCAAGAAACTTGGTCATATCCAATGCAATTTGTGTTCAAATTATTATATTGTGCAATCATATTTTTAATTTTCGCAAGTTATTTTATCAACGTGGTCAACTCGTGGTTAGAAAGAGAGAAATGGGACTCTTTTTTTCAAGAAGTTTTTCAATTAGAACACAAAATGAATCTTGCTCTTCCATACCGTCCACAGACATCGTTCTTTATATTTAACAGAAAATTTCTTTTTATCGCAATCAATGTGCCGATTCTGGCAATTTACTTTAAACAGCTATTTTCACCGGCTAAATGGGATTTTCATTTTATTTTTGTAATGGGACCAAGCATATTGTTCATTTATCAAGCAATTCTCAATAGCTTCTGGGTAAGCGCTACGGCTCTATATTTCAAACATAAATTGAATGTTATTAAACAAATCCTGCTTAGCAAGTGCTACACAGAAGGATATTTAAAATTCATAGTTATTTCAAGAAACTTGTATATGGATGTAGCCAGGTGTTCAGCTCTCTTCAATGGTCTGTTTGAAAAGAATTTTCTTTTGGTGATTTTTACAAGTTTAAATCTAGTTTTGTGTTCATGGTATAATATGTATTTAAATAAAGAGACATATACTGAAGTTGATCAACTCTGGGTTATAATTCGTACTTTCTATATATTGGTAAGTTGAATTATGAGATGTTTATATATGTGACCACTGTGATAAGATTTGGGTGATTAATCCGAAAGTAGCAAAAGCAAATTTTTTTTTTTTTGCAATGATTGTTTGGAGAAGCTGAAAATATGACATTTTTGATTTTCTAAACAATAATAACACAGGCCAATGATAAAAAACTTTTTCTCTATAACTCCTGTCTTATTCGGTGTGCTAATTCCGAATATAATAATAAAAAAGTCGTACTTCCCACCAATTTCTCACATTTTAATATTAAATAAAAATACATTTTATTATTCAAAACGTATAAAAAATATTTTTATTCATTTAAATATTATTAAGTTCACAATACATTTTAGTTAGCAATAAAATTAAATAGTTGTTAGGTTGGTTATTCTGATAAATTAAACAGATGTTTGTTTTCTTCCAGTTAATATAAACTCGCATGACAGTATTTAACCTATGTGCTTTTTATTCACACTTTAATATGGTTAATCGTGGTCGAAAACTCTCCTAACGCTTTTTGTTATATATGTGGTGACTTTGTAATTAAAACACATCAAAAGATCATTAATGGCTTTGTAAAAAGAATTTACTTCGCATATTTTGGTGTAGAAATTGGTAATTAAGACAAATGTTGGGTTCCTCACAAAATGTGTTTGTGTCAAGGATCTTAGGAAATGGTACAAGAGAGAGAAGAAAGCTTTTAAATTTGCAATACCCATGATACGGAGAGAAAAAAAAATCATTCAAATGATTGTTATTTTTGCAGCATAGATATTTCTGGAAATAACTTTAAAAATAAGAAAGTAATTGTCTATCCTAACCTTACTTCAGCTGATCGGCCGGTAGGACATGGGCCGGAACTTCCTGTCCTTGTGCCACCTACGGGCGGATCCAGTCTCTCTTTTATGGGGGAGGGGGGGGGGTGATATCAAAAAAAGTACAGTATGGCAAACGAAAACAAGTTATCGACGATGGGGAGGAGACATCAGTAACATTCCCATTTTTAGTGTAAAAGGCAGGGTCGGGTCTATTTTTCTTAATTTGAAGCTCTTGGAGACGGGGGGGCGATCACAAGAAAAAACAAGTTGCCGACAGGGAGGGATGCCAGTAGCATACTTATTCCTAGTATAAGAGGCAGAATCGGGTCTATTTTCCTGAACTCAAGGATCTTAGGAGGGGGGAGGGCGATCGCCAGCATACACATTGTTATACTCTATTCAAAAGCTAGAGAGAGTAATAAAACTGTTACCGAAACCTCCAACGTACCTGCTCCAGTGCCACAGGTAACTGAGGACTGCCGTAAATCTAATTATATTTAAATATTATAAGCTTTTATAAATTTACTGCTACAATAAAATTTCTGATAGGTCAATTTAATTTCTGTCGGTGAGCAAAGTACACCTTACAGTGTGTCCTTAGTGATTTATCTTGTTTGCGCTTGTTTCTATGTATTATTCGAAATTAGTGAGATACCCAAAAGATATGGCTTCCAGCTCTATATTTATTCCAAAATCGTTAAACCAGGACATTTTTGCCTGAACGAAAAACTTATTACGATGAATGTTTATGATGCTTTAAGATATCAATATCTAGATAATCATGTTAAAAGCTCTGTCGAGATGTGTTGCAACATGACAGCACTTGGAATATCTACAATGTACTGAATACTGAAGGAGAAAAAAACGACTGGAATTGTTAGTCCTCCCAAACCATATTCAATCACAGGCAGACGAAAAACCTCGTTGGAAGAAGAGATGAAAACTGCTATAAAAGGAATTGTACATACATTTTATTATGAAAAGCAGGTCCCAACCGTCGACAAAATTCTAACTAAAATCAATGCAGATCGCAATTTACCTGAAATTAAAAGAAATGAACTCTGGAAATTACTCAGAGAACTTAATTTTTGTTAGGAAAAACCAGATAGAAAATCTGTTCTTATAGATCGTCCGGAAACTGTCCGTTGGAGAAGGAAATATCTCTCTCAAGTAAAAGGTAGAGTTGCTAAAAATAACACAACTTACAAAATTGGTAATTTAACTTAAGTTTTGAAAGATTTTTATGAATAAAGTTATTGCGGAAAATTCGGAAAAATTCATATAATAAAAGAACAAAACCAAATGTGGAAACTCCATCTCCTGATCGGTGAAATAGAGGAACCAATTAAAATTAATTTGATCGAAGATAGCTTCACTGCCTTTGATTAGGAATTAGATACGTAATGTTTATCAGTGTAAACACGATTTATTATTTAAATTTTTGTTTTTATTGTATTTTATTGTCTAATGTTGTTTATATATTTTTTTTTTACTTTTTTATATATTTTTATTTTAGTGTGTCTGTTTAATTTTATATATATTTAATTCCAATTAGCCGTAAGTTTTTTATTATTTTATTATTGAATTTGTGTCTTTCTTAAGCATGTAGAATAAACATGTTTATTTTACTTTTTTGAGGCCCTATAATAAAGTAAATTAAATTAAAATATTAGTACAATAGAAATAAAAATAAGTAGGTCTAATTTTAACTGTAACATATAAAAACTAATTACATTTGAATCTCTTTTTAGTGTTTAATTATAATTCTGCAGATGGTTTAAGAAATAAATAAACTGAAATGTCAAATGTCCAAAAAATGTTTTTAATTAATAATAAAATCACCGATAGCCCCAAAAATATTTTAATATTATATGGACGAATTTATTTTTTTATATATGTTTAACTTTTTGTATTTTTGGCAATGGGTATTTTATAAGTATTTAAATTATAACTTAGAATTTTTTGAGAGAATAAGGCTACGTTTTAGTCTGAATGTGCCTATAACAAATTAAAAATAATAAAAATACAGTTGTGATTTGTGTTAAATATGTCAAAATTATCTACATTTTGTAATGTATGTGAATTACTAAGAAATCATAAAAAATAAAATAATATTATAAAAACTTTTTATTTTAAGTTTATTATCGAAATAATATTCTATGCCATAAATACTTAGTGATACAACAACCCTCCTTCCGACGCCTATGACAAGAATTAAAATCCTTTTTAACACTTCACACTTCCAGATATCTATTGTTATCTAACCCAAATAGTCCATTATTATAGACCGGTATTTTTGATTATAAAATTTCTAACCCATTCCTATGAAAAAGGTATGTGTCTAACAGATTTTGTCAAAGACACCGGACTAAAGAACAAAGGTAATTTGCGAAGAAAAAAATGGTAAAAAAATGATTTATTACTCTCTCTAGTTCTTGAATAAACTATAATATAAGAGACAAATTCGGATCTTGAGGGAGGGGGGCGATCGCCGCGCCTGGTGAAATCTCAGTCTTTTGATGACGTTTTAAAGTCCAGTCCCGAATTTAATGAAAATGAACCGAGTGATGTTGACTTCCAATGTTCTCCAGAAAATTTAAAATCACAGTTAATGACACAAACTGACAACAAAAAGATTCTTTTACCACCACTACACATAAAGTTGGACTTAATGAAACAATTTGTAAAAGCTTTGCCTAAATAAGGTGATTGTTTCAAATATTTGTGTAGAAGATTTCCTCATTTATCAGAAGCTAAACTGAAAGAAGTTTTGTCTAATATTCGTAAATTGATGTTCGATTCCAACTTCGAAGTAACGAAGAGTACAAAGGAAAAGGAGGCTTGGATATCATTTAATAAAGTTGCGACTAAGTTTTTGGGCAATGTGAAAGCCCCTAACTATGAACTTATCGTAGCTAATATGATAGACAAGTTCAAAAATCTTGGTTGTCTGATGAGCCTTAAAGTCCACTTCTTGCACGACCATCTTGACTTTTGTCTTGGAAACTTAGCTAATGTGAGTGAAAACAAGGAAAACAGTTGCATCACGACATAAAAGAGAGGGAAAAACAATACTAGGGACAATGGAATATCAACATGATGGGTGATTACTGTTAGTCACTTCACAGAGAACATCAAAATGCATTACATCGGAGAAAAAGCTATCAAGAAACTTTACAGAGAAAAGCGAGAGGAAATACAAAAAAATAAGCACCTAATATTCGCATTTTAGTTATTTAATATTATTGTAAGTAAAAACTGTAACTTATTAAAAAAAAAAAACAATGATTTTTTAATTTTATATTTATCAATTTTTTTGAAATATATAATCGATGTCATATTGTGAGAAAATTGTGAGTGATGAAAAAATCTGATACCAAATACGATTTCAGTACCCAAAAAAACACAAGCAAATTAGTTTAAAAAGTTTTTTTGTTGGACTGTGTAATTTATCTTTTAGTATAAAAAGAATTTGATTTATTTTTTGGCTTAGGCAATTACTTCAGTTATCTTTAAAATTAAATAAATTTAGAGGTTGTTAACTTTTGTCCCGCTAACTCAGAAAGTTATAATATTTTTCTCTCTGTAAATTACTTGATACCGATTAATTCGAAGTTATTAATAGGTGGTTCGAAAAGGTCCGAGACTCACATAAATGGCGACTCTAATAGCATACCCGTATAATTTTTAGTTGAAACCAACCTTCAAATAATATGTTTTAAAACTTTATAACGTTTCAACTATTAGTCATAGAGATATTGAAGTTTTAGTGATCTACTTTTGATGTCTTCACAACAGTGAAAAATAAAATTTTTATAAAAAAAAATTGAACCGACTTCTAAACGTGCGCTAAAAAGTGAAAAAAAAATTATAAATTTTTATATGAAATTGAAATTTTTGAAGTCAGCTTTAAATTATTTCTAAATGGAAAAATTACTAATAAATACGAATTATGGTAAGACAGCAATTACAAATATAATATTTTTAATCAATTTACGCGAATCACATTTGGCGCCGGCTTCAAAAATCTCAATTTCATATACAAATTTATAGTTATTTTTCACTTTTTAGCGCACTTTTAGAAGTCGGTTAATTTTTTTTTATAAAAATTTTATTTTTTGATTTTCAATTTTGAATTCATTTTGATATCCATAAATTATTTGTACTAATCGAAATTACCTCGCAATAACTCTTAGGTGGTAAAAAATTACCCATTTTATCCAAAGTAGTAGATCACCTTAAAATGAACCACTAAAAATTCTTTGATTCCTAGAGGTATCCAAATACTAGTGAAATTGTGTCAAACAAATATTTAGTCTGTGATAGTAAATCCACTATCTCAAATTTCAAATTAATTTTAGATTGGTAATATAGGGATCAATACCATCCAATATCGATATTTACCGAACTTGAGACGTAAATTTCTTAGCACGTTATATTTTATACTGCATATTGATGTATACGCCCCAAGATCCCCGCAATATCAATTTCAGGCAAAATCGGAAAATTTAAAATTTTCATTCCCTCATATTGTATCTTATCAACCTCATAGTTGTAAAAAATTAACTTCATATTCGTAATACACTACCCCGAGAACCCCCTAATATAAAATCTGAAAAGATGCGAATAAGGTACCCAACCCACCATATTGGATCCGCCGTATGGAATTTCAAAAAATTTTAACGTCTTAATCTAATCTAAACCTAAACCTTTCAATGCTCCCTAGTCCCAATTTTGGATGAAATCCAGAAATTCAAAATTTCTAGGCCGTCATATTCGCTATTTACATCTCCAAAAACGATTCAGTCCCACCTAAATCGAAAAATATAAAGTTTTTTGTCCGCTATATTGGATTTCCATGTTGAATCCTGAAAAAATACTTTTTTCATAATCTACACTCCCAAGTGTATATCAGTTTTGGAGAAAATAGAAAAATGTAACATTTTTAGGAAGCCATATTGAATCCACCTGATTGAGTTTTTCAAAAAATAATTTAAATTCGTAATTAACACTAACAAAAATCCCCCAATACTGATTTCAGACAAAATCGGGAGATGTAGAATCTTTAATCCGCCATATTGAATTTTTTAAAAATAATTTCTGATTCGTAATGTGCGATCCCAAAAACTCCCCCATCTCAATTTTGAAAAAAGTCTGACAAAATTCATTTTTTCGTCTGCCATATTAGATCCACCATATTGAGTTTTTTAAAAATATTTTGGATTCGTTATGTGCGACCCCGAAAACTCCCCCAAACCAATTTTATTGAAAATCGGACAAAATTATTTTTTTTTGTCCGCCAGATTAAATTTTGTAAAAATAATTTCAGATTCGTTGTGTACGACCTCGAGAATTCCCCCCTACCAATTTTGGAGAAAACCGGACAAAATTAATTTTTTTTTGCCGCCATATTGTCAGCGTCATTTTGGATTATATTGCACCAATTTTGTCCAAAAAAAATGGAACCACCGCAGCCAGTTCCTGAACATAACGTAAAAAATATTTCATTCAAATTGATGCCGCCGTTCCGGAGTAATCCGTGTACATACTTAAAAAAAATACATAGGGGAAGGGGGCCTAAAGCGAGCACCAGCCTAAAGTGAACATCCCTTACAAAATTAGCGTTTATAAACTCAACGCGATCTCATGTCTCATACGCCTTACCCTCCGTCCCGCCACAATCCGCGACAGTCGTAGTTCCCATCTCCGACAGACCGCTCGGCATGTGTGCGAAAAAGAAGAATTTCGACATTTTTATACAAAAAAAGGAAAGTATGTAGATTGTGTTTTTTCCAATAGTGAGTGAGATATGTTATTATCAAGATATGCTTAGTGTATTGTGTTTATCTTACTTTAATTTAATCATATTTGTATGAAAATATTAAAAGAAATTTTAGGTTAGGTCTGATAAGAACGTGAGCGTAACGCGAAAGGCAAAGCGAGCAGGTCAAAGCGAGCATGCCTGCTCACATCCTTCATCCATTCAAAGATGATACTGCTGGTACTGATTGGTATATTACAAGACACCATGACCTGACTCTAAGAAAACCAGAGCAACTTCCATTGCTAGAGCAAGAGGCTTTAATAAATCCCAAGTCTACAGAATTTTTCATCTATTAGAAGAACAAATACAAAAGCATGACATTGATGCTACTCGTCTTTATAATATGGACGAAACAGGGATACAAACTTTGTCTAACAAGCTACCTCGAGTCTTGACAAAAGTTGGAAAACGCCAAGTTGGCCTAATTGCGAGCAGCGAAAAAGGTAGAACGACCACTGTGATTTGTTTTTACAATGCAGCGGGTTCATTTATACCACCATTTATGATCTTCGCTGGCAAGAAAATGAACTCGCGGTTACTAGATGGAGCAGCACCGTGTACCCAAGGAACCTGTACTGACAATGGGTGGATTAATGGAGCAGCATTCTTAGAGTGGCTGAAATTATTTATTGAAACTCTCCGACCAATATCGGACGAAAAGTAATTCTTGTGTTAGATAATCATTAATCTCACAAATATTTACCAGCACTAGAATTCGCCTCTGCCAATAATTTGTACTTTATTTCTTTGCAAGTCTTATATGAAAGCTGCTACAGCTCAAAATGCAATTAAAAGTTTCAAGACCACTGGTCTTTATCAATCAGTAACCGTTCACAGAAAAACCATTTAACCAGGAAAACGATCAACTTGAAAAATCACAGTCAGAAATAACTGACCCCGACAAAACACCATCTCCTACACTTGATCAGATTACACAATCTCAAATCGTATCTCGATCAGCAAACTTACTCACACCTACGGCAGATTCTGTTCTTTCGGATGAACCACCTGTAATATACCCATTATTGATGTTGTTTCTTCGGAAAAACCACCAGGATCTTCTAACACCAAAATTGCTCCTATACCGGATACTTCATACAGAAACTACCAATAACACCTATTAAATGCGTCCCCTTGAATGTCATAAGTGGTACTGTCACTTCTATGGATCTAGATAATCTGCCAAGCAAGAGTACGGTTCTCTTTACTCCTATGGTCATTAGACCATTACCAAAAGTGTATCCGAATAAAACAAACAGGCGGAGACAAGCTCAAAAAGCTGAAATTTTAACGAGCACGCCAATTAAAGACAAACAGAGAATTAAATTATCGAAGAAGAAGAAACCTAAAAATAAAAAGTGTAAAGGAGTTACGAAGAATTTTAAAAAGGACCTGAAAAAACCAAAAAATAAATCATTTTCATAAAAAGAAAATGGTGCATGCCCATGTCTTGTATGCAACGAGTTATATGTAGATCCTCCCGCCGAGGACTGGATCCAATGCGACGATTGAAGAATGTGGGCTCATGATGCATGCACTTTATATTCTGGAATTGGGACTTTTTTTGTGGAGAAAACCAAAGCAATGGTAATAGCAAAAGAACCGGTAAGATGCAAACTAATGCTTGATGACAAACGTATCGAACAGGTAACAAGTAACAGGGCAGTAACGGAAGAAGTACGCACACAAGCCAACAAAGTGGCCATGATATCAGGCCAATTAAGAGACATAATTTGGAACAATAAACATATAACGGTTGAGAGCAAAGCAAGAATTTACAAGGTCTGTGTAAGACCGATACTGACCTATGGCGCAGAAACAAGAAATGAAACAACAAAGACAAAACAAATTATGAGAACCACAGAAATGAAAACGCTGAGAATGATCACGGGAACAAGTTTAAGAGATACAATAAGAAACTCAAAAATACGCGAGGACAGCGGAGTGGGGGATGTTGTGAAGTGGGTTCGAAACCATCGTAGGCAGTGGAGAGATCACGTGGAACGAATGGACGATAACATATTAGCAAAAATCGTGATGAGAGAGAAACCAAACACCAAACGGCCGCCTGGACGGCCCCCTAAAAGATGGAGAGATAGCTGGATTTCGACCTCAAACGAGGATCGATGAGACATTGTTCTACTTAGAATAAGAAGAAGAAGAAGAAGAAGAAGAAGAAGAAGAATTGGGACTTTTTTTGAGATAATTGGCAAGAGATTTAACTTCTTTAATAGGCTGTATCAAATGTGGTAATTTCTAATGATGACTGATTAAAGATAATTCAAGTTTTGAAAAGTGATAAAATTTTAGGTTCCTTTGTTTAATTTTAAGTTACTTAAAGGGTTACATGGATTTCAAATTTTCAAAAAATAATTTTTTTATTGATCTATTGGAAAGTACAATATTTCAGAAATATTCTCTGAAAACTACAAGTCAATCGGGATTAAACTTTCGGAAATAGAGCCGCCTATAGAAGGTCCGCCCATCTCAGGGTCGCTCGGTCGGTTCGCGCGCAGCAGATATAAAGACGCAGTTATTCTTCCTTTCACTCTTGATGTGTTTGGCAACGTGCTGCAGCTACCGATAACCTCAAAGGTTTCAAACATGATTATAAACCTTTGGCAGATGACGTTTTGGCAGCTATCAAGCCGATCTACGATGAGCTGTGCAAAGACGAACTTCTGCAGCGGTGTGTCGGAGGATTCACACAAAATAATAACGAAAGTTTCAATCAACTAATTTGGAAGATAACTCCGAAAATACTTCCGGCTGGTTCCAAAATAGTTCATATTCCTCCATACATAGCTGCATCTATTTTTAATGAAGGCATGTTATCTATTTCGATGTTTTTCCACAATACGGATGTGAAAGTCGGCCGTAATTGCCATGAAATGCTCGGATGATAGACGAGCATCGCATTTCCTTCCGACAAGAAAGCAGAGGCTACGACTCGAAAAGCCCGAATTCGACTTAGAAGAGAGCAAAAGGTTGATTTAGATATTGCAACTAACGCAGGAACTTTGCTGTATGGCCCTGGGATTAGTGATTCTATGTAAGTTAAAAAAAATTTCTCGGGGTTTTTCTTACATGAAACTTTAAACGCGTTTTTCTCAAAACCGCATTTTTGAAGGCGGTGGACACGATTTCTCAAAAACGAATGCATCGATCTTCTTCAAATTTTACACGTGAATTCTAAAAATTCTTCCACTCTTTAGTACACTCATGTACTAACAGGAAATATTTGATTTTTTGATTTCAGATTTCAGATCTCGAGTTATCATGTCCACCACAAAGTCTCTTTTTTTTCGAAGCGTCTCCGAAAATTAGGTCGCACCGGCTCATTTCTCAAGATTTTTAAATGAAATTTTTACTAAAAGTAGCTCAATAGTTGCTCTTTCACCTGTAAAAAGTCTGGTCATAATAAATATTTCCTTATGTGAAAAAAAAAATCGTAAAATTCGCTTTTTTTAGCCTCTGAAATCCATGTAACCATTAAAAAACTGGATTTTGGATTAGATTTAATATTCTTTTGTTGAAATTCTATGAAACTCCTAGATTATTGTTCTTAAAGTTTTTTTTCGTTTAATATTATTACTTATCATGTATGTTTCTTTTTTTTGAAAGTTGATTTAGTATAAGAAGATAAAACTGCAAAGTTACTGATGGCGACTGATTAATGTTGATTTCAGTTAAAATTAAATTAATACAGAGAAAATGTTACTAATGTTTGTTATTCTGCAACAATATGACTGTATTTTTTATGTTTTCATAAAAATATTCCCTTTTGTTTGTAAATTATTTCCACAAAGATAATAAAAATGATGCATGTTTGCTTTACCCGTTGCGTGCCAATTTTGCCCTTATGCTCATGCCCGTTTTCGGCCTTCCTCTGGGCAAAGTGAGCATTCGAAAGGGTTTGATTTTTGGAATCCAGTTTTATATTCTTGATATAAACGAGAGACTTAAACATTGGCTATGAAACTACTATAAATTTAACATCTAATTGTAATTACAGTTTTACTCATCTACATAATAATATACGTTTTTGTCTTACTTGACCATATGATGCCCCCTTTGGGTCTCTTTCTCCTTGTCGACGAATTGAGAACCTCCTTTTTTTAGAGGTCGGTTAAAAACGAGTTTCATATTTTGATAAAACACTATTATTTGATTGGAATAAATACCGTTAAGACTCATTGACTTGAAAAGGATTTTAAGGAATCTGTTTCGTTGAAAGCAATCATTTGTCACTGGTTTACTGAATTCAGACGCTGCCATACAGAAATAAATATTGCTGAATGCTCTAGGCGCCAAAATAAGGATATTATACGGAGAAACGTAAAAAAAACACTTGGTTTTGAAACCAATCGAGGTTCTTAAGCTCATAGTACGATTCAGCTCAACTCTACTCTTCCTTATATGTGACTGCTACTTTTTATATCGACATACGTTATACTAGTTCTTTCGTATTCATTCAGGAAAAGTCTTAGTTCGTCGAAGTAGAAGTTGACGGTTCGTTCGAGAATGTACTCGCATCGCCAGCGGTGTAGCGTCTCGCCGTGTTACAGATTGTTACCTGTTGCGAATACTGGATCTATACTTAATTGGACATTACTTTTTGAAGAACCTTCAAATGGTTTGATGTTTCACGATTTTCTTTTACACTTTATTAGAAGATGTCCTTTTAAATATTATAACAACTATGTGGCTTAAATTGGATGGAGCTCCGCCTTATTATCATCACGAGGTTCGGCACTTTTTAAATGTCAACTTTCGGAACAGGTGGATTGGAAGAGATGGATTTCAAAATTGGCCCCGAGATCTCCTGACTCAACTCCACGAGATTTCTTTTATGGGAATACATAAAAGGAATAGTCTACAATGTGCCCCCGACATCACCATAAGATATGAAACAACGCATAAGAGACGCTTTTCAAACTGTAACCCCGTATTTGTTATCCAGAGTTAGCAGTGGTTTCGAAAAAAGAATATGTAAGTGTTTGAAAATTGATGGTCCACATTTCAAACATCTACTATAAATATTTTGCTTTTGTTTTATGCTATCGTCAATATGTTATTACTATTATTGCTGTTACAGCCTGTTGGACGACTATAAATTGCGTTCCGAGTTTCTGGATATTTGTAAAGATATTCCTGATTATTATTCTTATAGTTGTAAATTACCTGTCATTTCCAAATGCCATAGGCAACTAGATACATTAGAACATCTATTCAAAAAACACAAAATGGTACAGAAAACGATTATTTGGCATATTCTGTAAAAATGCGAAAACTTAGTTATAGAACACTCTTATATCATTCGCTAGGTATTTAAATGATACATTTTCTGGTAAGTTAAAAAGTATAGCGTTCTATTTAAATTAATCAAGTTATAGCCACTTAAAGTTCTTATTTGATTGGATTTCATTTTTGGACACTCTGTATAATATAGCAAGTTTATTATAATTGGGATATAAAATATGATTTATTGTTACACTTCACTGTAAATTTCGAGTACATAACTGAAATACTTCTTAAGAATTTGTAACATAAAAATTAGGTTAGATTTTGTCAAAATTCAAATTATTTAAAAACCCTTAGGGTTTAGGTACCATAAATCTTATTAAAATAGGCACTTTTTTATTCGAAAAATCCAAAACTGTAATAATATACAGGGGTGATACGTTTAAAAAAATACAAATTTGATACACTCAGAGCTTTTAGGACACCCTGTATAATATGAAAATAATTTTAAAAAGTAACTATATTAGATCCCATAAAACTTTTTGAAAGTCACGTATTTTGACCACAATATTCCGTGCCGTATAGGGTGAATAATCCTTTATATAGAACTACAACACAATATACTTAAATAATTAGCTTCAAAAAACCAAATCAATAATTATAAATTAATATTTAATAGCCCTGCTTAAAACAATGACTATTTAGGCAGTATTTTTCTTACCATTCAAGAATCATGTTGTTCCCACTAAAAGATATAATATTTCTACCTACAAACGGAAATAACATACAATTTCTTAAACCAGTCGTAATGTACTTAAGATTTCTAGGACTAGTTCCTAACTATAACTTCCAAACGAAAAGAATCGAACATGGAATCTTCTTTTTAATTTTCGGAGTAGTGATATTAAGTCTGCATGGTTTGATAACTATCAAGTTACTTCAAGAAACTTGGTCATATCCAGTGCAATTTGTTTTCAAATTATTATATTGTGCACTCACAATTTTAATTTTCGCAAGTTATTTTATCAACGTGGTCAACTCGTGGTTAGAAAGAGAGAAATGGGACTCTTTTTTTCAAGAAGTTTTTCAATTAGAACACAAAATGAATCTTGCTCTTCCATACCGTCCACAAACATCGTTCTTTATATTTAACAGAAAATTTCTTTTTATCGCAATCAATGTGTCAATTCTGACAATTTACTTTAAACAGCTATTTTCACATGTTAAATGGGATTTTGAATTTATTTTTTCATTCGGACCGAACTTACTTTTTACTCATCAAGCGATTCTCAATAGCTTCTGGGTAAGCGCTACGGCTCTATATTTCAAAGATAATTTTAATGTTATTAAACAAATACTGCTTAGTAAGGGCTACACAGAAGGATATTTAAAATTCATCGTTATTTCAAAAAACTTGTATATGGATGTAGCCAGGTGTTCAGTTCTCTTCAATGGTCTGTTTGGAAAGAATCTTCTTTTGGTGATTTTTACAACTTCAAATCAAGTTTTGTGTATATGGTATGATATGTATTTAAACAAAGAGGCATATACTGAAGATGATCAACTTTGGGTTATCATTTATACTTTCAATTTATTGGTAAGTTTAATAAAGAAATGTTTATATATGTGACCACCGTGTTAAGATTTGGATGATTAATACAAAAGTAGATAGGCAAATTTGTTTTTTTTTTGCAATGATTTTTTGGAAAAGCTGAAAATATGACATTTTTGTTTTTCTAAATAATAATAAAACATGCCAACCATAAGAAAACTTTTTCAAAATTTTAACTAATTCCTGTCTTATCCGGTGTGCTGATTCCGCATATAAAAATAAAAAGGTCGTATTACCCACCAATTTCACACATTTAATATTAAATAAAAATAAATTTTATTACTCAAAACGTATAAAAAATATTTTTATTCATTTAAATATTATTAAGTTCACAATACATTTTAGTTAGCAATAAAATCAAATAGTTCGTAGGTCCGTTATTCTGATAAATTACACAGATGTTTGTTTTCTTCCAGTTAATATAAACTCGCATGACAGTGTTTAAACCATGTGCTTTTAATTCACACTTTAATATGGATAATCGTGGTTGTGACAACTCTCTTAACGCTTTTTGTTATATATGTGGTGACTTTGTAATTAAAAAACATCAAAAAGTACATTAGGGGCTTTATAAAAAGAATTTACTTTGCATATTTTGGTGTAGAAATCGATAATCAAAACAAATGTTGGGTTCCTCACAAGGTGTGTTATGTTTGTGTCGAGGATCTTAGGATATGGTACAAGAGAGAGAAGAAAGCTTTTAAATTTGCAATACCCATGATACGGAGAGAGCAAAAAAAAATCGTTCAAATAACTGTTATTTTTGCAACATAGATATTTCTGGAAATAACTTTAAAATTAAGAAAGTAATTGTCTATCCCAACCTTATTTCAGCTGATCGGCCGGTAGTACATCGGCCGGGACTTTCTATCCCTGTTCCATCTAAGTCTCTTGATGACATTTTAGAGTCCAGTCCGGAATTTAATGAAAATGGACAGAGTGATGATGAGTTCCAGTGTTCTCCAGAAAATTTAAAACCACAGTTAATTACACAAGCTGAGTTAAATGATTTAGTGAAAGATTTGTGTTTGACTAAGGAGGAAATGCTTGGTTTCAGACTAAAAGAAAAGCATTTTTTGGAATCTGGAATATCTATTTACCATTATAAAATAAAAGATGAACAGTTTGCTCAATTTTTTAGGCAGAAAAGGTATTTGGTTTACTGCCATGATATCGACAGTCTAATAAATGAATTTGATACAGTACAAGTTGAGTACAAGAAGAAAGATTGGAAACTTTTTATAGACTCATCAAAAATTATTTTAAAAAGTGTATTATTACAAAATGGAAATACGTATGCTTCATTGCCCGTTACTCATTCAGTCCGTATGAAGGAAACTTAATATAATTTTACAGAAAATTAACTATACATACTTTGATTGGATGCTGTGTGGAAATTTAAAACTTGTCTCCATGCTTCTTGGTCAGCAGAAGGCATTTACAAAGTTTCCATTATTTGTATGTGAGTGGGACAGTAGAGCAAGGGATCTACATTGATCCAAAAAACAAAGGTCTGTAAGAAAAACGAGAAGAATGTTTTACATAAAACAATAGTAGACCCCAAAAAGTTTCTTTTACCACCACTACACATAAAGTTGTGCTTAATGAAACAATTTGTGAAAGCTTTGCCTAAAGCTAGTGATTATTTTAAATATTTGTGCAGGAGAGTTTCTCATTTATCAGAAGCTAAACTGAAAGAAGGGATTTTCGTTTGGCCTAATATTCGTAAATTGATATTCGATTCCAACTTCGAAGAAACGATGAGCACAAAAGTAAAGGAGGCTTGGATATCATTGAATGAAGTTGTGACTAAGTTTCTGGATAATGTGAAAGCCCCTAAGTATGAACTTATCGTAGTTAATAAACAAGGTCAAAAATCTTGATTGTCTGATGATTAAAGTCCAAGAGGAACGGTTTCAACAGGACATAAAAGAGATGTAGAAACAATACCAGGGACGATGGAATATCAACATGAGGGGTGATTATTATTGGTCACTTCACAGAGAACATCAACATGCATCACATCGGAGAAAATGCTCCAAAAAGAAGCATCTAATATTCGTATTTTAGTAATTTAATTAAGTAAATTATGAAAAAAAACTATGATTTTTAATTTTATATATATAGTTTACAATGTGCCCCCGATAACACCACAAGATATGAAACAACGCATAAGAGACGCTTTTCAAACTGTAACCCCGCAAATGTTATCCAGAATTAGCAGTGATTTCGAAAAAAGAATATGTAAGTGTTTGAAAATTGATGGTCGACATTTTAAACATCCACTATAAATATTTTGCTTCTGTTTTATGCTATCGTTTATTACCATTATTGCTGCTATAGCCTGTTGGACTACTATAAATTGCGTTCCGAGTTTCTGGACATTTGTAAAGATATTCCTGATTATTATTCTTATGATTGTAAATTACCTGTAATTGCCAAATGCCATAGGCAACTAGATACATTAGAACATCTATTCAAAAATACAAAATGGTACAAAAAACGATTATTTGGCTTATTCTGTGTAAATCCGAAGACTTAGGTATAGAATACTCTTATATCATTCGCTAGGTATTTAAAGGTACATTTTTTGGTAAGTTAAAAAGTTTATTATAATTGGGACATAAAACATAATTTATTGTTACACTTCACTGTAAATTTCGAGTACATAACTGAAATACTTCTTAATTATTTGAAACATGAAAATTAGGTTATATTTTCTCAAAATTCAAGTTATTTAAAAACCCTTAGGTTTTAGGTACCATAAATCTTATTAAAATAGGCACTTATTTTGATCGAAGAATCCAAAACTAATAATATAGAGAAGATTACGTTTAAAAAAAAAACAAAACTTTGATTCTTTCAGAGCTTTTAGGACACCCTGTATAATATGAAAATAATTTTGAAAAGTTACTATATTAGACCTTCATATATCCGAAAAGTAAAACGTTTTGAAAGTCACGAATTTTGGTCGCAATATTGAACTACAATACAATATACTTAAATAATTAGCTCAAAAAAACGAAATCAATAATAATAAATTAATATTTAATAGCCTGCCTAAAACGATCACTGTTTAGGCAGTACTTTTATTACCATTCAAGAATCATGTTGTTCTCACTAAAAGATATAATATTTCTACCTACAAACGGAAATAACATACAATTTCTTAAACCAGTCATAATGTACTTAAGATTTCTAGGACTAGTTCCTAACTATAACTTCCAAACGAAAAGAATCGCACATGGAATCTTCTTTTTGGTTTTCGGAGTAGTGATATTAAGTCTGAATGGTTTTATAACTGTCAAGTTACTTCAAGAAACTTGGTCATTTCCAATGCATTTTTTTTTCAAACTATTATATTGTGCACTCATAATTTTAATTTTCGCAAGTTATTTTATCAACGTTATCAATTCGTGGTTAGAAAGAGAGAAATGGGACTCTTTTTTTCAAGAAGTTTTTCAATTAGAACACAAAATGAATCTTGCTCTTCCATACCGTCCACAAACATCGTTCTTTATATTTAACAGAAAATTTCTTTTTTTCTCAATCAATGTTTCAATTCTGGCAATTTACTTTATTCAGCTATTTTCACAGGATAAATGGGATTTTGAATATATTTTTTCATTCGGACCGAACTTACTTTTTACTCATCAAGCAATTCTTAATAGCTTCTGGGTAAGCGCTACGGCTCTATATTTCAAAGATAAATTTAATGTTATTAAACAAATTCTGCTTAGTAAATGCTACACAGAAGAATATTTAAAATTCATAGTTATTTCAAAAAACTTGTATATGGATGTGGCCAGGTGTTCAGCTCTCTTCAATGATCTGTTTGGAAAGAATCTTCTTTTGGTGATTTTTACAAGTTTAAATCAAGTTTTGTGTTCATGGTATGATATGTATTTAAACAAAGAGATATATACTGAAAATGATCAACTGTGGGTTTTAATTTGTCCTTTCTGCTTATTGGTAAGTTTAATTAAGAGATATTTATCTATGCGATCACTGTAATAAAATTTGGGCAATTAATCCAAAAGTAGATATGCAAATTTATTTTTTTTTGCAATGATTTTTTGGAGAAGCTGAAAATATGACATTTTTGTTTCTCTAAACAATAATAATACAGGCCAATGATAAAAAATTTTCTCTCTAATTCCTGTCTTATTCGGTGTGCTGATTCCGAATATAAGAATAAAAAAGTCGTATTGCCCATCAATTTCTCGCATTTTAATATTAAATAAAAATAAAATTTATTATTCAAAACGTATAAAAAATATTTTTATTCATTTAAATATTATTAAGTTCACAATACATTTTAGTTAGCAATAAAATCAAATAGTTGTTAGGTCCGTTATTCTGATAAATTACACAGATGTTTGTTTTCTTCCAGTTAATATAAACTCGCATGACAGTGTTTAAACCATGTGCTTTTAATTCACACTTTAATATGGATAATCGTGGTTGTGACAACTCTCTTAACGCTTTTTGTTATATATGTGGTGACTTTGTAATTAAAAAACATCAAAAAGTACATTAGGGGCTTTATAAAAAGAATTTACTTTGCATATTTTGGTGTAGAAATCGATAATCAAAACAAATGTTCGGTTCCTCACAAAGTGTGTTATGTTTGTGTCAAGGATCTTAGAAAATGGTACAAGAGAGAGAAGAAAGCTGTTAAATTTGCGGTACCCATGATACGGAGAGAGCAAAAAAAATCGTTCAAATAACTGTTATTTTTGCAGTATAGATATTTCTGAAATTAACTTTAAAAATAAGAAAGTAATTGTCTATCCCAACCTTACTTCAGCTGATCGGCCGGTAGTACATCGGCCGGGACTTTCTATCCCAGTGCCACCTGAGTCTTGTGATGACATTTTAGAGTCCAGTCCCGAATTTAATGAAAATGAACAGAGTGATGATGAGTTCCAGTGTTCTCCAGAAAATTTAAAACCACAGTTAATTACACAAGCTGAGTTAAATGATTTAGTGAAAGATTTGTGTTTGACTAAGGCGGAAATGCTTGATTTCAGACTAAAAGAAAAGCATTTATTGGAATCTGGAATATCTATTTACCATTATAAAATAAGAGATGAACAGTTTGCTCAATTTTTTAGGCAGAAAAGGTATTTGGTTTACTGCCATGATATCGACAGTCTAATAAATGAATTTGATACCGTACAAGTTGAGTACAAGAAGACAGATTGGAAACTTTTTATAGACTCATCAAAAATTATTTTAAAAAGTGTATTATTATAAAATGGAAATACGTATGCTTCATTGCCTGTTGCTCATTCAGTCCATAAGAAGGAAACTTAATATAATTTTACAGAAAATTAACTATACATACTTTGATTGGATGCTGTGTGGAGATTTAAAACTTGTCCCATGCTTCTTGGTCAGCATAAGGCATTTACAAAATTTAGAAATTTCGAAATGTGAGTGGGGCAGCAGAGCAAGGAATCTACATTGATCCAAAAAACAAAGGCCTGTAAAAAAAATTTGACAACCGACGAGAAGAATATTTTACATAAAACATTAATAGACCCCAAAAATATTCTTCTACCACCACTACACATAAAGTTGTGCTTAATGAAACAATTTGTAAAAGCTTTGCCTAAAGATGGCGATTATTTTAAATATTTGTGCAGGAGATTTCCTCATTTATCAGAAGCTAAACTGAAAGAAGGGATTTTCGTTTGGCCTAATATTCGTAAATTGATGTTCGATTCCAACTTCGAAGTAACGATGAGTACAAAAGAAAAGGAGGCTTGGATATCATTTAATAAAGTTGTGACTAAGTTTCTAGACAATGTAAAAGCCCCTAACTATGAACTTATCGTAGCTAATATGATAGACAAGTTGTCTATTGTCTTGATTGTCTGATGAGCCTTAAAGTCCAAGTGGAACGGTTTCATCAGGACATAAAAGAGATGTAGAAACAATACCAGGGACGATGGAATATCAACATGGGGGGTGATTATTATTGGTCACTTCACAGAGAACATCAATATCCATCGCATCGGAGAAAATGTTACAAAAAAACAAGCATCTAATATTCGCATTTTAGTAATTTAATTAAGTAAAATCTGTAACTTATAAAAAAAACTGTGATTTTTAATTTTATATTTTTCGTAATTTTTCTATTTTTTGAAATATATAATCGATGTCATATTGTGAGAAAATTGTGGGTGATGAAAACAACTGATAACAAATACGGTTTCAGCACCCAAAAATAAATAAAATGAAGGTAAATTGTTTTAAAATTTTTTTTGTTGGCCTGTGTAATTTTTCTTTTACTATAAATAAAAATTGATTTCTTCTTTGGCACAGGCAATTGCTTCACTTATCTTTAAAATTAAATAAATTTAGACGTTGTTCACCTTTGTCCCGCTAATTCAGAAAGTTAAAATATTTTTCGCTCTGTAAATTACTTAATACCGGTTAATTCGAAGTTATTAATAGGTGGTCCGAATAGGCCCTAGACTCATATTAATGGTGACTCTAATAGCATATTCATATGAGTTTTACTTGGAACCAACCTTCAAGTAATATGTACGTTTTAAAATTTTATGACATTTCAACTATTAGTCATTGAGATATTGCAGTTTCTATGATCCACCTTTCGATGTCTTCACAACAGTGAAAAATAAAATTTTTATAAAAAAAAATAGAACCGACTTCTAAACGTGCGCTTAAAAGTGATAAATAACTATAAATTTTTATATGAAATTGACATTTTTGAAGTCAGCGCCAAGTTATTTCTAAATGAAAAAATAACTACTAATACATACAAATTATGGTAAGAATGCAATTACGAATAAAATATTTTTAATCTGTTTACGCGAATCACATTTTGTCAGGTATTATTTTGATGCCGGCTTCAAAAATCTCAATTTCGTATAAAAATTTCTAGTTATTTTTCACTTTTTAGCGCACTTTTACAAGTCGGTTAAATTTTTCTTAATAAAAATTTTATTTTATTGATTTTAAGTTTTGAATTCATTATGATATTCATAAATTATTTGAACTAAGTACTAATTGAGATTAGTGTACCTCGCAATGACTTCAAGGTGACAAAAAGCACCCTCTTTATATGAAGTATAAATCACCCTAAAATCAACCACTAAAAATTGTTTGATTCTTAGAGTTCTCCAAATACCAGTGAAATTGTGTCAAACAAATATTTAGTTTGTCATATCCACTAACTCAAATTTAAAATTAATTTTGGATTGGTAATCAATACTTTCCAATATCGATATTTAACGAACTTGAGACGTAAATTTCTTAGCACGATATATTTTATACTGCATATTGATGTATGTGCCCCAATATCAATTTTAGAAAAAATCGGGAAATGTAAAATTTTCAGTTCCTCATATTGTATCTTATCAAGTTCATAATTGTAAAAAATTAACTTCATATTCGTAACACACTACCTCGAGAACTCGAGGTTCTTAAGCTCATCGTACGATTCAGCTCGACTCTACTCTTCCTTATATGTGACTGCGACTTTTTATATCGAAATACGTTATTCTAGTTCTCTCGTGTGCATTCAGGAAAAGTCTTAGTTCATCAAAGTAGAAGTTGACGGTTCGTTCGAGAATGTACTCGCATCGCCAGCGGTGTAGCATCTCGCCGCGTCACACATTGTTGCCTGTTGCAAATACTGGGTCTATACTTAATTGGACAATACTTTTTGAAGAACCTTCAAATGGTTTGATGTTTCGCGATTTTCTTTTACACTTTATTAGAAGATGTCCTTTTAAATATTAGAACAACTATGTGACTTCAATTGGATGGAGCTCCGCCTCATTATTATCACGTGGTTCGGCACTTTTTAAATGTAAACTTTCGAAACAGGTGGATTGGGAGAGATGGATTTCAAAATTGGCCCCCGAGATCTCCTGACTTAACTGCACGAGATTTCTTTTATGGGGATACATAAAAGGAATAGTCTACACTGCGCCCCCGACAACACCACAAGATATGAAACAACGCATAAGAGACGCTTTTCAAACTGTAACCCCGCAAATGTTATCCAGAGTTAGCAGTGATTTCGAAAAAGGAATATGTAAGTGTTTGAAAATTGATGGTCCACATTTCAAACATCTACTATAAATATTTTGCTTCTGTTTTATGCTATCGTCAATATGTTATTACTATTATTGCTCTTACAGCCTGTTGGACGACTATAAATTGCGTTCCGAGTTTCTGGATATTTGTAAAGATATTCCTGATTATTATTCTTATAGTTGTGAATTACCTGTCATTTCTAAATGCCATATGCAACTAGATACATTAGAACATCTATTCAAAAAACACAAAATGGTACAGAAAAGGATTATTTGGCATATTCTGTAAAAATGCGAAAACTTAGTTATAGAACACTCTTATATCATTCGCTAGGTATTTAAATTGTACATTTTCTGGTAAGTTAAAAAGTATAGCATTCTATTTAAATTAATCAAGTTATAGCCACTTAAAGTTCATATTTGATTGGTTTTCATTTTTGGACACCCTGGATAATATAGCAAGTTTATTGGGACATAAAATATAATTTATTGTTACACTTCACTGTAAATTTCGAGTACATAACTGAATGACTTCTTAATTATTTGAAACATGAAAATTAGGTTAGATTTCGTCAAAATTCAAATTATTTAAAAACCCTTAGGGTTTAGGTACCATAAATCTTATTAAAATAGGCACTTATTTTATTCGAAGAATCCAAAACTGTAATAATATACAGGGGTGTTACGTTTAAAAAAATACAAATTTGATACACTCAGAGCTTTTAGGACACCCTGTATAATATGAAAATAATTTTAAAAAGTAACTATATTAGATCCCATAAAACTTTTTGAAAGTCGCGTATTTTGACCACAATATTCCGTGACGTATAGGGTGAATAATCCTTTATATAGAACTACAACACAATATACTTAAATAATTAGCTTCAAAAAACCAAATCAATAATTATAAATTAATATTTAATAGCCCTGCTTAAAACAATGACTATTTAGGCAGTATTTTTCTTACCATTCAAGAATCATGTTGTTCCCACTAAAAGATATAATATTTCTACCTACAAACGGAAATAACATACAATTTCTTAAACCAGTCGTAATGTACTTAAGATTTCTAGGACTAGTTCCTAACTATAACTTCCAAACGAAAAGAATCGAACATGGAATCTTCTTTTTAATTTTCGGAGTAGTGATATTAAGTCTGCATGGTTTGATAACTATCAAGTTACTTCAAGAAACTTGGTCATATCCAGTGCAATTTATTTTCAAATTATTATATTGTGCACTCACAATTTTGATTTTCGCAAGTTATTTTATCAACGTGGTCAACTCGTGGTTAGAAAGAGAGAAATGGGACTCTTTTTTTCAAGAAGTTTTTCAATTAGAACACAAAATGAATCTTGCTCTTCCATACCGTCCACAGACATCGTTGTTTATATTTAACAGAAAATTTCTTTTTATCGCAATCAATGTGTCAATTCTGGCAATTTACTTTAAACAGCTATTTTCACAGGATAAATGGGATTTTGAATCTATTTTTTCATTCGAACCAAACTTACTTTTTATTCATCAAGCGATTCTCAATAGCTTCTGGATAAGCGTTACGGCTCTATATTTCAAAGATAAATTTAATGTTATTAAACAAATACTGCTTAGTAAGAGCCACACAGAAAGATATTTAAAATTAATAGTTATTTCAAAAAACTTGTATATGGATGTAGCCAGGTGTTCAGCTCTCTTCAATGATCTGTTTGGAAAAAATTTTCTTTTGGTAATTTTTACAAGTTTAAATCAAGTTTTGTGTTCATGGTATGATATGTATTTAAACAAAGAGACATATACTGAAAATGATCAACTCTGGATTATAATTTATCCTTTCTATTTATTGGTAAGTTTAGTTTAGAGATGTTTATTTATGTGGCCACTATGATAAGATTTGGGCGATTAATCCAAAAGTAGATAGTCAAATTTATTTTTTTCAATGATTTTTTGGAGAAGCTGAAAATATGACATTTTTTTTCTAAATAATAATAACAGAGGCCAATGATAAAAAACTTTTTCTCTCTAACTCCCGTCTTATTCGGTGTGCTGATTCCGAATATAATAATAAAAAAAGTCGTACTACCCACCAATTTCTCACATTTTAATATTAAATAAAAATACATTTTATTATTCAAAACGTATAAAAAATATTTTTATTCATTTAAATATTATTAAGTTCACAATACATTTTAGTTAGCAATAAAATCAAATGTTATTAGGTCGAAAGTTCTGATAAATTAAACAGATGTTTGTTTTCTTCCAGTTAATATAAACTCGCATGACAGTGTTTAAACTATGTGCTTTTTAATCACACTTTAATATGGCTTATCGTGGTTGTGAAAACTTTCCTAACGCTTTTTATTATATATGTGGTAACTTTGTAATTAAAAAACCTCAAAGGAACATTACTGACTTTGTAAAAAAAGTATATTTTGCATATTTTGGTGTAGAAATCGGTAATCAAGACAAATGTTGGATTCCTCACAAAGTGTGTAACGTTTGTGTCGAGGATCTTAGGAAATGGCAAAAGAGGAAGGAAAAAGATTTTAAATTTGCAATACCCATGATATGGAGAGACCAAACTAATCATTCAGAGATTGTTATTTTTGCAGCATAGATATTTCTGGAATTGACTTTAAAAATAAGAAAGTAATTGTCTATCCTAACCTTACTTCAGCTGATCGGCCGGTAGGACATGGACCGGGACTTTCTGTCCCTGTTCCACCTTAGTCTATTACTGACGTTTTAGATTCCAGTCCCGTATTTGATGAAAATGAACCGAGTGATGATGAGTTATAATGTTCTCCTGAAAATTTAATACCACAGTTAATTACACAAGCTGAGTTAAATGATTTAGTGAGAGATTTGGGTGTGCCTATGGAGAGAGCAGAATTGCTTGGTTTCAGATTAAAAAAAATATTTACTGAATATGGAATATCTACTTACTATTATAGAACACGAGATGAACAGTTTGCTCATTTTTTAGGCAGGAAATGGATTTTGTTTGCCATGATATCGACAGTCTAATGAATGGTTTGGTTTTGAGTACAAGAAGGAAGACTGGCGACTTTTTATAAACTCATCAAAAATTAGTTTAAAAAGTGTATTATTACGTAATGGAAATACTTATGCTTCATTGCCTGTTGCTCATTCAGCCCATATGAAAGGAACTATGAAAATCTTAATATAATTTCACAGAAAATAAACTATATAGCTCATGATTGGATGTTATGTGGAAATTTAAAAGATGGCTCCATGCTCCTTGGTCAACAAAGGAGATTTGCAAAGTTTCCATGTTTTATATGTGAGTGGGATAGCAGAGCAACGGATCTATATTGGTCCCAAAAACAATGGCCTGTAAGAAAAACTTTGACACTCGACGAGAAGAATATTTTGCGTAAAACATTACTATACCCCAAAAAGATTCTTTTACCACCACTGCACATAAAGGTGGGTTTAATGAAACAATTTGTAAAGGCTTTGCCTAAAGATGGTGATGATTTTAAATATTTGTGTAGGAGGATTTCCTCATTCATTTATCAGAAACTAAACTGAAAGAAGGAATTTTCGTTGGGCCTAATATTCGTAAATTGATGTTCAATTCCCACTTCAAAGTAATGATGAGTACAAAGGAAAAGGAGGCTTGGATAACATTTAATGAAGTTGTGACTAAGTTTTTGGGCAATTTGAAAGCCCCTAACTATGAATTTATCGTAGCTAATATGATAGACAAGTTCAAAAATCCTGGTTGTTTGATGAGCCTAAAAGTCCACTTCTTGCACAACCATTTTGACCTTTTTCCTGGAAACTTAGGTGATGTGAGTGAAAGGGGAATGATTTCATTAGGACATAAAAGAGATGGAGAAACACTATCAGGGACAATGGAATATTAACATGACGGTTGATTACTGTTGGTCACTTCACGGAGGACGTCAACATGCATTACATAGGAGAAAAAGCTATACAGGAAACTTTACAAAGAAAAGCGAGACAGAATACAAAAAAATAAGCACCTAATATTCGCGTTTTAGTTATTTAATATTATTGTAAGTAAAAACTGTAACTTATTAAAAAAAACTATGATTTTTTATAAAAACAGGATCAATATTTGAAATAAGGCATTTTTAAAATTTTTTTTTTTACATTTTCTTCTTAATTTTTATGGCATCGTCCCAAGCTAGGCAAATTTTAATTTTGTCTGGTAGTACTTTAATAAGTTATTAACAGGTTGTACACCGAAGAAATCAAGAAATTGACGGATTTTGTATTTCAATGTATATTAGAAATTATTACAATCGGCCAAGTGCTTTCGGTCTCAGTATCGGACCATCCTCAGGGCTCAGACCTTGTCAAAGGGCATACCTCAACCCTGCCAGTTTGAGGAAAGTCGCGAGCGTAGCCTCCATACAGAACAAGATGTATACAATTAAAAATACCTCTAGAAACATTTAAAATCAAAACTAAAACTAGAACATTCAATACACTTTGCACATTGACATTAAAACAATAAAACTTTCTTAATAACAATCCAAAAGCTTATTTTTGATTTGAAATGTTTCTAGAGGTATTTTTAATTGTATACATCTTGTTCTGTGTGGAGGCTACGCTCACGACTTTCCTCAAACTGGCAGGGTTGAGGTGTGCCCTTTGACAAGGTCTGAGCCCTGAGGATGGTCCGATAGAGAGACCGAAAGCGCTTGGCCGATTGTAATAATTTCTAATATACACTGAAATACAAAATCCGTCAATTTCTTGGTAGTACTTTAGACTAGTTTAAATCAATTTTACTTTATGCAAAGACTTTTATCAGGAAAAGAATTATTAGAAATCAATAATAAAAAAGTTTTATATATATTTTTTACATTATGGCTAACATTGTATTTTATTATTTGTTGAGAAGTAAAAAAATATATAACTTCTTTATTGATCCTTGTCAATTTATCCTTTAAACCAACTGTTAGTGAGTGAATCTTCCGATATCAAGTGTCTTTATAATTTATGATTTTGTCTAAAAAGGTTTTCAATTTAATTTAAAGGCTACTTGGGAACCAGGATATTTTTTCTTAAAATCAAGATTTATCTGAAATTAAACTGAAAAATTAAAAGCTAATCAGTTTCTGTTGAAAATAAAATATGATGTTGTAAAACATACTAGATATTGATTATGCAAAACCTTTATGCGACTCAAAAAATATATTTTAAATTACATAAGAAAGGAATATGGTTAGCTTAGCCAAACAGGAGCTCTCAGATCACATAATATAGACTACTTTTCCCAAAAATATTTAACTGTAAATGTAGTGTGTGCTTCTTTTTCTCACTTCCATTGTTACTTTCCAGTATTATAAAGCTTTATGCCAAACTTTATGTTCTGGCGGAACCACATAATTAATTCGACATAGGCTCCTAAAAATTACAGATTAATTTCAATTCATTGAACATAATTTGTCTAAACAAAACAAATAAACTTTCCAAATATACTGATTGAGAAGCCAATTTTTCTCATTATTCACTGATCTTTGTGATTTTCTGTCATCAGAACGAAATAACATATGGCATGGTTTACGACTTTACTCCCTTGCCTTGATCAATTTACAGTAAGGATTTTTTAGTCTTCTAATAGGAGCACAATAATATATTTTCAATTCATCCCATTTTAACCTACTGTAAAAAAATATGTGACAAAAATTAGCTTTTAATCATGAAATCTTTAATATATTTTCAGGTATAATTTTTTCATTCACTTTCTATTATTAACATTTTGAAATTTGCTATCAAAATGCTTTGCTTGCCCACGCGCTTACAACAATTTTATTGTTTTACCTATATAATTTATACCAAGATATATAAAATTTAAACGTTCGTTATTCGACAAGAAAATTTTATTTTATCGATACGTACATAATATGGAAGAAATAACCTAATTTGAAAACTAATTGTAAGCTTGAACGATGTAAAAATACATTCCGATCTATCTTCGTTCGCCATTTTATGATTCTTTAATGTAAACCACTAAGCAATCAAATATAGTAAACATTACTTTAATTATTTAAGTTAATTAAATATTTTTTGAAAATATTTAAATTGAAATCGCTTTAGAATTTCTTGGGCTAAGAACCAAGAAGTTAATGTCGCTTCCAGATTATCAGTCCTTGCACTTCCAACAAAAAAAGTTTCAAAATATTCACAATCAAAACGGTTAAATTCGCATCGGCACCAGTCAAGATCATCCATCCATTTTCTATTGCCGTGTGCTCTGCAGGTTGGCATCGGATCGGTAATTATGGGTTGTTTCCCAGTGTAATGAGAATTTGAAATTCTCAATTAGAATAGAATATATATATATATATATATATATATATATATATATATATATATCAGGCGCGGATCCAAGGGAGGGGGCAATCGCCCCCCCCCCCCAAGAGCTTTGAGTTTAGGAAAATGGACCCGATGTTTCCTCTTATACTACAGTTTATTTAAGAACTTGAGGGAGTAATAAATCATTTTTTATTATTTTTCTCTTCGCAAACTACCTGTGTTCTTTAGTCCGGTGTCTTTAGCAAAATCAGTTAGACACATATATTTTTCATAAGAATGGGTTAGAAATTTTATAATCAAAAATACCGATCTATAATAATGGACTAAAACGTAGCCTTGTTCTCTCAAAAAATTCGAAATTATAATTTAAATACTTACAAAATATCCATTGTCAAAAATACAAAAAAGTAAACATATATAAAAAAATAAATTCGTCCATAAAATATTTTTGGGGCTATCGGTCATTTTATTATTAATTAAAAACAATTTTAGGGTATTTGACGTTTCAGTTTATTTATTTCTTAAATCATCTGCAGTATTACAATTAAACACTAAAAAGGGATTCAAATGTAATTACTTTTTTATGTTGTAATTAAAATTAGACCTTCTTATTTTCATTTCTATTGCACTGATATCTTAATTTAATTTACTTTATTATATGGAAATACGGTAGCCTCAAAAAAATAAGATAAACATATTAATTCTACACACTTAAGAAAAAGACACAAATACAATAATAAAATAATAATAAACTTACGGCTAATTGGAATTATATATATATATATATATATATATATATATATATATATATATATATATATATATATATATATATATATATATATATATATATATATATAATTAAAGAGTTGGACATACTAAAATAAAAATATATTTAAAAAAAATATATAAACAATATTAAACAACAAAATACAACAAAAACAAAAATTTAAATAATAAATTGAGTTTACACTAATTAAGATTACGTATATAATTCCAAAGTCAGTGAAACTATCTCCGCTCAAATTAATTATAATTGGTTCCTCTATCTCACTGATCATAAGATCGAATTCTCACATTTCGTTTTATTCTTTTATTATATGGATTTTTTCCAATTTTTCGCAGTAACTTTATTCAAAAAAATCTTTCAAAAATTTAGTTAAATTACTAATATTGTTAATTGTGTTATTTCTAGCAACTCTACCTTTTAATTGAGAGAGATATTTACTTCTCCAACGGACAGTTTCCGGACTATCTATAGGAACAGATTTTCTATCTGGTTATTCCCAGCAAAAATTAAGTTCTTTGAGCAATTTCCAGAGATCAGTTCTTTTAATTTCAGGTAAATCGCGATCTTCATTTATTTTAGTTAGAATTTTGTAGACGGTTGGGATCTGTTTCTCATTATAAAATGTATATACAACCCCTTTAATTGCAGTTTTCATTTCTTCTTCCAACGAGGTTTTTCATCTGCTTGTGATCGAATGTGGCTTGGGAGTACTAACAATTACAGTCGTTTTTTCTCCTTCAGTATTCCGTACATAGTAGATTTTCCAACTCCTGTCAGGTTGGAACACTTCTCAATAGAGCTTTTAACATTATTATCTAGATATATAATATATAAAAACAAACGCGAACAAGATAAATCACTAAGAACAAACTGTAAGGTGTACTTTGCTCACTGACAGAAATTAAATTAAACTATCAGAATTTTTATGTTGCAGTAATATAATGAAATATAATTAGATTTACGGCAGTTCTCAGTCACCAGCGGCACTGGAGCAGGTACGTTGGAGGTTTCGGTAACAGTTTTATTACTCGCTCTAGTTCTTGAATAGAGTATAGGAATGTGTGTACTTGCGATCGCCCCCCCCCCTCCCAAGAGCTTTGAGTTCAGGAAAATAGAAACCATTCTGCCTTTTATATTAGGAATAAATATGCTGCTTGCACTCCTCCCCCCCCCCCCCGCTGACAACTTGCCTTTCTTGACATACTGTACTTTTGTGATATCACCGCCCCCCCCCCAAAGAGAGGGGCTGGATCCGCCCCTGATATATATATATATATATATATATATATATATATATATATATATATATATATATATATATGAGAGGATCCAAGTTTTGGTTGGAATTATACTTAAAGTGATCCCCAAAATATTTTTGACTGAATAAGTATTTTTTAAATTGACACAAAAATATTTTCCGCAAAGAAAATGATTTGAAAATTTATAATAAAAATTTCCGCAAAAGAATTCATTGTACAACTTGTCGCATGAAAATCCGCTACAGGGATGTAACATAATGCGTAAAATGAAAATCAAGAGTAGAAGTTATTCCGCAATAAAATATTAGCGCGTAATATGTGTAATTATAACTATCTGTACATACTTTTCTTGTAATTTATTCCGTAACGTCGTAAAAACAGCCCATTTAACTCTCGCAAGGGATACATCTTATCACTCCGAAATCATGTCATAAGTTGCTTTCAATTCCCGCAGTTAAATTCGCTGAGGAGGATGACAAACTATCCAGGATAATATTTTAAAACCGACCTCTTTTTCCGGGTATTCCCAACGATAAGAATTCCGAAAACAAGGCGTTGTTCCGAATTTATTTCAAAAAAATAATTTGACGCTCTTAAAGTAATATTAGCATATTATCAAGCTAATTTTATTTACTCAATTAGAAGATTTATTTTCAAGAATTTATATTTTTCATAATAAGTATTTGGCATACTTCGTATTAAATATATTTGCTTAGATTAGATAGCTGCAGTTTCAGATTTGAGAAAATCTGTAAATTAATTTTAAGTATTCTTTTTTTTTGTGTACTTATATACCCTATTTTTGTAACTATTTAAATGGAAGATGTAATGTTTGCCGTTAAATGATCTTTTTCCATTTGATTTAGTCGTTCAAATGTCAGGTAAACAATTTTTCCGATAAAAACAAAATTATACTGATTTTAGTTTAATAAAACTTATCGATTCTTTATAGTCTCATACGCATAACTAGTTTTTAATATACATTTTCTGGCATAATTCTAGCAATAACAAAAATGGGAAATAAAATGATATACAAATTAAAAATCCATAATATTTTCACCCAGAAATAGTAACCAAATACAGAAACTGTTTTCAGTTTTTACACATCTGAGATTTTTAGGACTGTTGTCAAATTACAAATTTAAGAAAAGAAGACTTGGAAACGGTTTTTGTAGTACTTCTGGTATTCTTTTCTTCATGCCTGCACAGTTTTATTGAAATCACTTCAGCTGTTTCCAAGATTTGCCTGTACAGGCAGACAGAAAAAAACAACATGTATCACGCCTGACAACCGTCTTTTTGTGTCTGTAAAGTTTAATCGAAATGGGTTCAGTTGTTTTGGAGATTAACCTTTACAAAACAGACAGAAAAAAAAAAGTAGCCTATATATATATATATATATATATATATATATATATATATATATATATATATATATATATATATATATATATATGAAGTAAAATTCGAACAGTAAATGCAAACTTCGTTCCATTATATCCTTTCCGTGTTAGAGGTTGCACAAATTGGATGAATTGTTACAGAACACAATTCATCTTATTCCACCACCATCGAAATGATGGCCTACTTGTACCACCATACCGAGAAGAAAGTCAAAACTTACCCTCGCCGCCACAGTGATACGGCCGAGGTACTTGTTTCGTCTCTACTAGACTCATCAGGGTACCGATATGCATCTGTTTGTGCAAAGGACAGATCGGAAAAAAGTATGCAACACTGAATGCGGCTTCGCCAACCTTCCGCCGGATGGCGTATATATGTTCATGCGGCTTTCACGGATTCCTCCGTGTGAGATGCAATAGCAGTGGATATATCCACATTATGCCGTTGTAGTGCTGAAATCATATTCAGCAAACGTACAACTATATGCAACTCCGTGTATAGCTGAAGTATATTTGTACGTTTGCTGAATGTGATTTCAGCACTACAACGGCATAATGTGGATATATCCACTACTACTGCATCTCACATGAAGGAATCCGTGAAAGCCGCATATACATATATACGCCATCCAGCGGGAGGTCGACGAAACCGCGTTCAGTGTTGCATACTTCCTTCCGATCTATCCTTTGCAAAAACAGGTGCATGTCGGTACCCTGATGAGTCTAGTAGAGACGAAACATGTACCGCTGTCGTATCACAGTGGCAGGGAGAGTAATTTTTGACTTTCTTCTCGGTATGGTGGTACAGGTAGGCCATCATTTCGATGGTGGTGGAATAGGATGAATTGTGTTCTGTAGCAATTTATCCAATTTGTGCAACCACTAACATGGAAAGGATATGATGGAACGAAGTTTGCATTTACTGTTCGCATTTTACTTCATCTATACACGGAGTTGCATATAGTTGTACGTTTGCTGAATGTGATTTCAGCATTATAACAGCATAATGTGGATGTATCCACTGCTATTGCATCTCACACGAAGGAATCCGTGAAAACCGCATCAACGTTTACCGTTGCGCCATCACATGGAGGTTTTATACAACATTGTTGGTTTGTATTGCTCTTGTGTTACTGAGTGATCCATAGAGACGTCAAATTATACGAATCACAACTTATCTCTTTTTACATTCGTTGGCTTAAAAAACACCCAACAGCTCTTTTGGGTAGATGGTTGGTACAACACTTTACTTAAACCGCGGAATCCGCGGTTGATTTGGTTGCCGAAGCCGTATAATGCGACCTTTATCCTTGGCGTGGCACGTTTCAGATGACGAATATATATATATATATATATATATATATATATATATATATATATATATATATATATATATATATATATATATATATATATATACATATATATATATATATATATATATATATATATATATATATATATATATTGGCTACTTTTCTTCCTTCTGTTCTGCCTATCAGTAAAGGTTAATCTTTACAACGACTGAACCCATTTCGATGAAACTTTACAGATACAAAGAAATGATTGTCAGGCGTGATATAGGTTGTTTTTTGTTTTCAATGTCTGTAGGGACAAATTAGTCTAATTTAAGATGTGCCAAATAATCATATTTTAGATCCAGGAATTTGCTCCATCTTTTTTTACAGATCTATTAGAGACACCCTATACTTATGTATATTAATATAATTGCTTCATGGCATTCATCAAAAATACCCTAGTTTCTATTACAAGAATGTCATAAAAGAGTCAAAGTTTAACCCATTCTCCGCAAATGTAAACGCTTGAAGGTGGACCACCCGCCATACAGGCGCGGATCCAAGAGGGGAGCGGTGGGGGCGATCGCCCCCCCCCCCCCCAAAGAGCTTGGAGTTCAAGAAAATAGACCCGATTTTGCTTCTTAGTCTATAGTTTATTCTAGAACAAGAGAGAGTAATAAATCATTTTTTATCTTTTTTTTCTTCACAAACTACCTGTGTTCTTTAGTACGGTGTCTTTAGCTAAATCTGTTAGACACATATATTTTTCATAAGAATGGGTTCGAAATTTTATAATCAAAAATACAGGTCTATAATAATGGACTATTTGGCTTGGATAACAATAGATATTTGGAAGTGTGAAGTGTTAAAAAGGATTTTAATTCTTATCATAGGCGTCGGAAGGAGGTTTATTTTATCACCAAGTATTTATGGCATAGAATATTATGTCGGTAATAAACTTAAAATAAAAAGTTTTATAATATTATTTTATTTCCTATGATATCTTAATAATTCACATACACTACAAAATATAGATAATTTTGACATATTTAATGCAAATCACGACTGCATTTTTATTATTTTTAATTTTGGCATAGAAACCGTTTTAGGCCCATTCAGACTAAAAAGTAGCTTTATTCTCTCAGAAAAATCTAAGTTATAATTTAAATACTTATAAAAATACCCATTTTCAAAAATACAAGAAGTTAAACATATATAAAAAAATAAGTTCGTCCATATAATATTAAAAATTTTTTGGGGCTATCGGTCATTTAATTATTAATTAAAAACATTTCTAGGACATTTGAAGTTTCAGTTTATTTATTTCTTAAACCATATGTAGAATTACTAAACACTAAAAGGGATTCAAATGCAATTAATTTTTATGTTACAATTAAAATTAGACTTACTTATTTTTATTGCAATTGCGCTGACATCTTAATTTAATTTACTCTGTTATATGAAAATCCGATAGCCCCAAAAAAATAAAATAAATGTGTTAATTCTACACGCTTAAGAAAAAGACACAAATACAATAATAAAATAATAAAAAGATGACGGCTAATTGGAATTAAATATATATAAAATTAAAGAGTGAGACACGCTATAATAAAAATATATAAAAAATAAAAAATATATAAATAACATTAAACAATAAAATATAACAAAAACAAAAATTTAAATAATAAATTGTGTTTACACTGGTGAACATTAAGTATCTAATTCATAATCAAAGTCAGTGAAGCTATCTTCTCTTAAATTAATTATGATTGGTTCCTCTATCTCAACGATCAGGAGATCGTGTTTCCACATTTTGTTTTATTCTTTTATTATATGGATTTTTCCCAATTTTCCGCAGTAACCTTATTTAAAAAAATCCTTCAAAAGTTCAGTTAAATTACTAATTTTTTAAGTTCTGTTATTTCTAGCAACTCTACTTTTTACTTGAGAGAGATATTTCCTTCACCAACGGACAGTTTCCGGACGATCTATAAGAACAGATTTCCTATCTGGTTTTTTCCAGCATTTTCATCTCTTCTTCCAACGAGGTTTTTCGTCTACCTGTGATCGAATGTGGCGGAATATTAACAATTCCAGTCGTTTTTACTCCTTCAATATTACGTACATAGTAGATATTCCAACGCCTGTCATGTTGGATCACATCTCAACAGAGCTTTTAACATTATCTAGATATTGATATTTTAAGACATCGTAAACATTCATCGTAATATGTTTTTCGTTGAGGAAAAAATGCCCCGATTTAACGATTTTGGAATAAATATTGAGGTGGAAGCCATATCTTTTGGGTATCTCACTAATATGCAATAATACATAAAAACAAGCGCAAACAAGATAAATCACTAAGGACACACTATAAGGGTACTTTGCTCATTGACAGGAATTAAATTGAACTATCAGAAATTTTAATGTTACAGTAAATTTATAAAAGCTTATAATATTTAAATATAATTAGATTTATGACACTCGTCAGGTACCTGCGGCACTGGAGCAGGTACGTTGGAGGTTTCGGTAACAGTTTTACTACTCTCTCTAGTTCTCGAGTAGAGTATAGGAATGTGTATGTTTGCGACCGCCCCCCCCCCCCTCCGAAGAGCTTTGAGTTCAGGAAAATAGAACTGATTCTGCCGTTTATATTAAGAATGTGGATGCTGCTGGCACTCCTTCTCCCCTTTGACAACCTGTTTTTTTTGCGATAGCCGCCCCCCAAGAGCTTTGGGTTCAGGAAAATAGACCCGATTCTGCCTCTTGTACTAGGAATGTGTATGCTGCTGGCATTCCCCCCTCTCCAAGAGCTTCAAATTCAAAAAAATAGACCCGACCCTGCCTTTTACACTAGATGTGGGAATATTTCCGATGTCCCCCCCTCCCCCGTCGACAACTTGCTTTCGCTTGCCCTATTGTCATACTGTACTTTTGTGATATCACCGCCCCCCCCCAAAGAGAGAGGCTGGATCTGCCCCTGCCGCCATGTAGTCCCTATTTGACAGAAGTCTGATCGGGTAAGTCATTGTAGGACAGGTGACGCAACAAGTTTTTGTTTTATTACTAGAGAGAATACTTCCCTAGAGGTCATAGTTTTAAAAAGTTTTTAAACCCATCACACAACTTTGTACATTGTGAATATGTCAAGTATCCCCCACAGTCCCCTTGTCACATACCTCTAGGGAATATTTTCGATATGCACTTATATGATTAATTTTAAATAACCAAATCAATAATTGTAGTTTAGTGTTTAGCCTAACACTATCATTATTCAGACGGTTTTTTATAAGCAAAGAAATATCATGTTATTAAAAATAAAAAATATAATATTTCTCCCGACAAATGGAGATAAAATACAATTTCTTAAACCAGTCATTATATATTTGAGATTTCTTGGACTAGCTCCAAATTATAACTTCCAAACAAAAAGAATTGAGCGCGGAATCCCCTTTTTAGTTCTGGGACTAGTAATATTAAGTCTAAATGGTTTTATAACTATCAAGTTACTTCAAGAAGGTTGGTCAAATCGAAAGCAGTTGTTTTTCAAACTATTATATTGTGCACTTGTAATTTTGAATTTCGCAAGTTATTTCAATAATGTGGTCAACTCGTGGCTAGAAAATGAGAAATGGGACTCTTTTTTTCAAGAAGTTTTTCTATTAGAATATAAAATGGATCTTGCTCTTCCATACAGCCCAAAAAGGTCGTTTTTCATATTTAATAGAAAATTTCTTTTCATTACAATCAGTGTGTCAATTTTGGTAATTTACTTTAAACAGCTAATATCACATGTTAAATGGGATGTATTTCTTTTTTTGTTTGTGCCAAATTTACTTTTTACTCATCAAGCAATCCTCAATAGTTTCTGGGTAAGCGCTACGACTCTATATTTCAAAAATAAAGTTGATGTTATCAAACAGATTCTGCTTAGTAAATGTTATACAGAAGAATATTTAAAATTTATTATTATTTCAAAAAACCTATATATGGATGTAGCAAGGTGTACAGCTCTTTTGAATGGTCTATTTGGAAAGAATCTTCTTTTGGTGATTTTCACAACTTCAAATCAAGTTTTGTGTATATGGTATGATATGTATTTAAACAAAGAGACATATACTGAAGAGGATCTGCTCTGGGTTATAATTTATACTTTCAATTTATTGGTAAGTTTGACAAAGAGATGTTTGTATATATAAACACAGTTATAGGATTTGGAAGATTAATCAGAAAGTAGAAGGCAAATAACTTTCCTCTTGATATAGGTGAAAATTCATTTTTATTTTGGCACAGGCAATTGCTTCTATTATGTTTAGAATTAAATATATTTAGAGACTGATTACCTTCTTTCCGCGAATTCAAAAAGTTATAGTATTTTTCACAGCTTAATTTACTTGATTTCGGTTAATTTGACGTTATTATACTTTAACTCCATTTAAAAGAAACCAATAAAAATGACTCATTTATCTTTATAAATTGCATAACTCAATGTAAAGTATATGACTGCAAATTTTGCTGAATTTAAAACTATAGTACTAAAGAATAATTTTAATTTAATTGGCGTTACTCAAACATGGCTGACAAATTTCATTTCAAACAAATTTTTATATATTCTTGGTTTTAGTATTGCTAATGTAGACTGACAGGGTCAGGGAGGCGGTGTAGAGTCTTACCCCAAATATAATTTACACTTTCAATTTCTCAATATTTCCACCACAATCCGGATATTAAAAATAGGTGTATTGGCGTTGTTGATAAACTTCCTAAATTTTCTTATATCGAATTCTTAAGTAATTTTAATCTGCATTTTCAATAGGTTATCCAAAGGTAGACAAAATTTATTGCTTAATGGATTTTAACATTAACTTATAAGAATTTAGCAGTACTGAGGCAAAATATGTTAATGAAATTTTGAATGGTGTAGGGCTTGAGCAGATTATCGAAAAAAAAAACAGTATAAAGAAGACCACGTGGGTCATAGTGTTATTTTATGAAAACTAATTCCTTGATATAACATAATATTAAATTAAGATAATGTGTACATGGTGTGCAGTGTTGTTCGTGAAATTTTGTTCAAAGTAAATATACAAAATAAAATACCGAAATATCAATAATATAAGAAGATGTGAAATATAGAAGGTACACCAACCCTATTACGTTTTATTTAATTTTTTAACTGCCATAAACTAAGAAAAACAAACAAATAAAAATATCGAAATCAATGAAGGTCCAAGAATAAACATAACGAAAAATATACTTCGCATATACATATATACATATATATATATATATATATATATATATATATATATATATATATATATATATATATATATATAATATATATATATATATGAAGCAAAATGCGAACAGTAAATGCAAACTTCGTTCCAACCATATCCTTTCCGTGTTAGAGGTTGCACAGTTGGAACAAATTGCTAAGGAACACAATTTATCCTATTTTCCCACCATCGAGATGATGGCCTACCTGCACCACCATACCGAGAAGAAAGTCAAAACTTACCCTCCCCACCGCAGTGATACGGCAGAGGTACATGTTTCGTCTCTACTAGACTCATCAGGGTACCGACATGCACCTGGCTGTGCAAAGGACAGATCGGAAGGAAGCATGCAAATACTGAACGTGGCTTCACCGACCTCCCGCCGGATATATATATATATATATATATATATATATATATATATATATATATATCCGTCTTGGAATAGCGGTCCTACGACTGAATGAGACTGTTTTTTACAAACGCCGAGCTTTCGGAAGTTTATTATTTCCTTCTTCAGGGCTATAATACAGAACAGCTAAGTTAATTATTATTTTACCTTTACCATATAAGATGTTTAATAAAAATGATTCTAAATTCAAAAACATACTTGCAAAATGAGTTTAAAGATTTGAGACAATAAAGCAGAAAATCCATGCAAGCATTATTGATTTTTTCAAAATTTTTATATTTTATTAATAAAATGGTTTTTTAAACACTACTATATAATATTCTCTTGTGGGTCATTTTCGTTATACTGATTGTATGTTTATCTAGTAAGAGAATCCTTGAAACGCTTCTTTTGTGGTCGATGGGATCGGTCAACAACGTCAAATTTTATTTTAGCTGCAATTTTGAATGTGGAATAATTATGTTTTTTTCTTATTTAATTTATAAGTTAGTTATTTAATTGTATTTACTTTTTCTTTGTAGTTATATTGACAAAATTTAAATTTTTTATTGACTAATTGGGTTCTTGTGAGCTTTGTTGTATTTAAAAATTGTGATATTGAAGAGAAGATAATAAGTCAACTGATTCAAATGAAAATTTATTTATTTTTTTTTAAAGAAGGTTAAAAACAGCCTTCTAACTTCTCTCTTTCTCAATATTCAGAGTTGAGTGAATGTCTACGTACGATATGGTTATTATAGGAAAGTGACAAAGATGCACTTACCTAATTTGTGGAAAACTATGGAGAAACTGTAAAGTCAAGAAACTGGGACACCTCTTGTCTTGTATTTTTATTGTTTAAGGTGGATAAGAGATGAGAGTAGATTACACTAAGATTTTCTATTATTTTTTCTTGTTAATAAAGTTATCATCCCAATAAATTTCTACCATCTCAAGAAAATGTCTTTTACTGTTGTTTTGTTTTTTGTTCTTTCAAAACACCACTAACGACTCCTCTGAAATTTCAGCTTTCTTAGAAGAAAACCAACCCACATATTATTTCTCACTACCTTACATCAACCAAATTATACAAAAATTGAATAAAATTCAAACACATATTAACGGTTGGCCAAACCTTTTCTAAACTGAAAGACACGGGTTGTAACCCCAACAAATCAGGGGTAATATACGGTTTAAAATGTATAAACCGTAACAAACATTATATTTCGTCAAACGTCAACTGTTTTGAAAGATAGAATCACTAGACACAAGAATGATAGCAGATTGCAAAAGAGGACATGCACCTTGTCGAAGCATGTAATCGATGAGGATCACATGTTTGATTTTGTCACTGTTGAAGTGATCAACAAAGAACAAAGCAACAGTAAAAGACATTTTCTTGAGATGGTAGAAATTTATTGGGATGATAACTTTATTAACAAGAAAAAATATATAGAAAATCTTAGTGTAATTTACTCTCATCTCTTATCCACCTTAAACAATAAAAATACAAGACAGGAGGTGTCCCAGCCTCTTGACTTCACAATTTCTCTAATTTTTTCCACGAATTACGTAAGTGCGTCTTTGTCACTTTCCTATAATAACAATATCGCACGTCAACATTTACTCAAGTCTGAATGTTGAGAAAGAGAAAAATTAGGAGGCCGTTTTTAACCTTCTTTAAAAAAAAAGATTTTCGTGAATCAGTTGACTTATTATCTTCTCACAAATATCACAATTTTTAACACAACAAGAACCTAGTTAGTCATTAAAAAACATAAACCTTATCAATACAATTAAATAACTAACTTATAAATTAAAATCAATATTTGTTGTAAAATATAATGATTCCACATTCAAAGTTGCCGCTAAAATAAAATTTGACGTTGTTGACCGATCCCATCGTCCACAAAAAAAAAGGATTTTCTCATCAGATACACCTACAATCAGTACAACGAAAATAACCCACGAGAGAATCTTATATCGTAGTGTTTAAAAAAACATTTTAATAATAAAATGTAAAAACTTTTGAAAAAATCAATAATGCCTGCATAGATTTTCCGTTTTATTGTTTCAAAGCCATAAATGTACTGATTTTACATGTAAGTTTTTGAATTTTGAATCATTTTTATTAAACATCTAACATGGTAAAGTTAAAATAATAATTAACATAACTGTTCTGTGTTGTAGCCCTAAAGAAGGAAATAATAAACTTCCGAAAGCTCGACGTTTGTAAAAAACAAAGTCTCATTCATCCCTAGGACACTATCTCATAAAAAGAGATTTAATCCTGAATTATCTGAGATCCTATATGAAACTAGAAGCAGAATATAAAAAGGTCAACGAAATAACTAATTAATCTCAAGAAGGAGAAAAAGTCATGTAAACTGATCAAAACACAGGAGAAGAAATGGAAATCACAGAATTTCCACAACTTCCCAAAATAAGCAAAACACCACTATCAATGGTACACCCAGAATTAAAAATACAAAAAACAACAAAGAAACTAGAAAACACAGTAGCTCTAGTAATCATAAGGAACCCAAACAAAGGGACAGAAATTACCAGAGGAATAAGAAACCAAGAAATAAACACCCAAAGCACCAAATCAAACAACTTAAGAATAAAAATAAACCCAACAACAAAAAAAGGACAGGAAAAAACTAACAAGGTTCTTAAAAACAAACAAAACGGAATATCATACCATTTTCCTTTAATAAGAAAGATATCTTAATATTCTTATGAAAGGAATACACAGAAGTATCCCAATCATTGACATCAAAGAAGAAATTGAATCTCTAGGATTCACTCCACAAGAGATATACAATCTTAGATCAGGCCCAGAAAGAAGGGAGCTATCTACAGTTAAAGTTCTCATTTTCTAGGATGAAGAAAACTTTTTTACCATCAAATATCTCCTAAACCTACCAGTAGCAATAGAACCGCAAATCTCCAGAAATAGAAAAACAATTCTACAATGTCATCGTTGCCAAAAATACGGTTATTCACAGTATAAATGTTTTACTAAACCCAGATCCCACCGATATGCTGAAAAACATCACTTTACAGAATGCAGGAAAACCAAAGAAACACCCCCGAAATGTGCTAAACAAAGACTACGAAAGCTCATAGCGAATAAACTTAAGAAAACATCCAAGCAAAAAAAATCAGATGTTAGAGAACTTCGACATATCTTTGGAAAAAAAAAAACAATAATAATGAAACTACTGGCTGGTAAACCAACCAGCTCCAAATAAAAACCTTAGAAGAAATGTTACAAAAACTACCACAACCAGAGCCATCAGGCAAGAAAACTGAAAGGAGCTGAAGTTCCAAAAGGCACCAGCTTAATAAAACATCACATTAAAAAAGATCCTTCATTTAGTTTTTTGATATTATTAAAAGTAAATATTACAACAAAGACAACAGAGACCACCATCAGTTCTAAGCGAGTAACGAAATGAACCCCACTTGAAAACTTCAAATGATATTTTGGCGAAATATCCTGAAAACGTTTATATGCCGGGTGTCCCAAAAGTATGGACACACCTGAAGATATCGGAAACTAAGAGCGCTAGAAAAAAACCTTTTTTACAAAAATTTCAGGTAATCGAACACGCAACTGGTGATGACCTCGAATTTAACCTACAAGGTCATTTTGTAGTTCAAGTTCAGTTTTTTAAATAGGAACTCCTATTTTTTATTGCACAATGGAAAGCGGGCAAAATTTCCTATTCAACGGTATAAATAATACGGGGGGTAAAATCACATCTAGAAGTTAATTGAAGATCAAATGGCCTTTTACAATGTATAGCAGCGGATAACTCGAAAAATAAGAAAGCTGAAGAAGAACTTTTTATACTAAAGTTTCAAAAAATTAAACGGGGCATCTGATGGTGACCTTGATTCTGACCTTGGATATGACTTGAAGGATATTTAAAGGTCAAGTTGAATCTGAATTTGTACGTAGAGGTTTTGGGGGTAGTTGAATGCCAGCTTGACGTCAGATGTGTAAAATTTAAAATGGCGGATCCATTATGTTGAAATTTCAAACCGAAGAATCTTGTCAAAAATTGTACGTAGGGGTTTTCAGAGTCAGGCATATCCAATATCATACACATGGTCACTATCAAAGGCATCGTTTAATTCTATGAAACTTTTGTAAAAAAAGATTTTCTTCAGCATTTCTATTTTTCGAGTTATCAATTGCTTCACACCAATCCACTGCAAGATGACTTTTAACCTTCTCATGACCTCTAGATGTGATTTTACCTTTATATTCTTTACACCGTTGGAAATAAGATCAAGGTTAGAATCAAAGTCACCATCAGAACTACCGTTTGATTTCCTGAAACTTAATTATGAAAAGTTTTTCTTCAGCTTCCTTATTTTTCGAGTTATCCGCTGCTTTGCTCCAAGCCATGGTAAAAGGACATTTGACCTTCAAGCAACTTCCAGAAGTAATTTTACTCCCTATGTTTTTTATACCTTTGAACAGTAATTTTTTCCCGCTTTCCTCTGCTACAATAAAAAATGGGGGATTCCTATTTAAAAACTCAATTTTAGCTTTAAATGACCTTGTAGATCAAATTCAAGGTCACTATCAGGTGCGCCATTTCATTTCCTAAAACTTCACTATGAAAAGTTTTTCTTCAGCTTTCTTATTTTTCAAGTTATCCGCTGCTTTACACTAATCCATGGTAAGAGGATATTTGACCTTCAACTAACTTCTAGGCGTAATTTTACCCCCTTATGATTTTTATGCACAGTTATATAATAAACAAAAAACTTATAAACTTTTACTAATTGCATTAAAAATTATTAATTTCTTTATACTTGACGATAAAAATCACACATAAACTCTTTTAAAGCTAAATATTTAACTTTTGTTTAATTGTGAGGTAGGAAGAATTTTTGTTTTTTTTTTAACAAATGAAAAATTGAGGTTTCGGGAGCTCGAGAAACGGAGTGCTTCCACCAAACTGATTATTTCAACTCTATCGAAAATTCCTACGCCTTGGCTTTTTATAGTCGGATACAACATAAGAAATTTCTGTTTCCTGATTGGACTGATTTTTGACACTAGGCAACTTTTATGATAGCCTTTTTATTTTACCAATTTTTGACTGTAATTTTAATGTTTTTTTTTTATATTGACTGAATTTTGACTTTTGAGCTTAATTAAACTTTCAATAATTAAACTTTAGAGTTTTCTCGATATTTTGATATATATAAAAGCTATTTTGGCACATTATTTATATATTAAAATTGATAAAAATAAACACCCTGCACTCTAAAGTTCGTGACATTTTTTATCAAATTTTATTCATAAAGACTCTAAAAACGTTTATTACTGCTTTAATGTTATTACAATTTTATTCAGCAAAATTTTCTTGATATGTTTGTGCCATTATTTCTTAAACTAAGCTTAAATTTACCTTACAAACAAATTAAAACTATTTTAAATCCTATGCTTTTATATAACAACAATGATTTAAATTTGTACATATTTATTCAATAACCCTTAAAACTAAAGCATTTTTCTAATATATATATATATATATATATATATATATATATATATATATATATATATATATATATATATATGAAGTAAAATGCGAACAGTAAATGCAAACTTCTCTCCATCATATCCTTTCTGTGTGCAAAGGACAGATCGGAAGGAAGCCGCATAAACATATATACGCCAACCGGCGGGAGGTCGGCAAAGCCACGTTCAGTATTTGCATGCTTCCTTCCGATCTGTCCTTCGCACAGCCAGGTGCATGTCGGTACCCTGATGAGTGTAGTAGAGATGAACATGTACCTCTGCCGTATCACTGTGGCGGGGAGGGTAAGTTTTGACTTTCTTCTCGGTATGGTTGTACAGGTACGCCATCATCTCGATGGTGGTGGAATAGGATAAACTGCGTTCTATAACAATTTATGCTAACTGTGCAACCTCTAACACAGAAAGGATATGATGAAGAGAAGTTTGCAGTTGTACGTTTGCTGAATGTGATTTCCGCACTACAACGACATAATGTGGATATATCCACTGCTCTTGCATCTGACACGGAGGAATCCGTGAAAGCCGCATAAACATTTCACTACATTATTAGTTTTTTTAAAAGCATCCACACTCTTTTTATTCATTCTAACTTAGATATATGTTTCTACTGGACTTTACTCTATCTAATACAATACCTTTTATGTAGTTTTTTTTATTAATTTTTTTAGTTTTTATGAGAAAAAATATGTAATTTTTTTTTAAATATAATAATTCTCAATTCGTTTTTTTATCCAAGAATTTTGGATTTTATTGTCATTTTTAAGACTTTATGTTTATTTACTCTAATATTTTTACCAATACATCTTAGTGCTATACCTAAACCTAATTTTACCCTATTCTAAACTAAATCTACTGGTATATTAACCATTAAAAGGCATCTTTTATACTCTCTGCGTCTAATTTCTTCTCTTCTTGTCTCAACCAAAATTGAGTCTGACCAGTTATTTGCACAATATATATATATATATATATATATATATATATATATATATGTATATATATATATATATATATATATATATATATATACAGGGTGTCCAAGATAAGGATCCTAAGCATGGGGATCTCGGAAACAGTTGGAGATACGAGGTCGGTTAAATTAGAGAAAAGTTGCGCAATTTAGTGCTAAATTAAACGCAGTTAAAAAAATTTAAAAATTTTAAACACTTCCGGAGATTTCCGGAAAAAAACGAAATTTGGCAAAATCGTTTTTAATTTTTGCAGGCTTTATTTAAAGAGATATCCGAAAATAAAAGGTAGATTCTCATTGCCACTTTTTATTTTTTATAATTTGGTCTAAACAAAATTTAAATCCGACGTTTCGTTTCTGAGATACCATCATGAACTTTCATTTCTTATATGGAACAAAAAAAAGTATCCAATGTATTTGATAGCATTTTTTATTACAAATTCAACGGTGTATCACACTTGCATATCAAGTGTGTAGTTCATTGGCTTTTATAAAACTGATATACTTTTCTCTCTCGCTCTCACGGAGCTCTTATGGAAAGTACTTGAACTACGTATTCGATATGCAAGGGTGATACACCGTTGAATTTGTAATAAAAAATGCTATCAAATACATGGAATACTTTTTTTTGTTCCATATAAAAAATGAAAGTTCATGATGGTATCTCAGAAATGAAACGTCGGATTTAAATTTTGTTTAGACCAAATTATAAAAAATAGAAAGTGGCAATGAGAATCTACCTTTTATTTTCTGATATCTCTTTAAATAAAGCCTGCAAAAATTAAAAACGATTTTGCCAAATTTCGTTTTTTTCCGGAAATCTCCGGAACTGTTTGAAATTTTTAAATTTTTTTAACTGCGTTTAATTTAGCACTAAATTGCGCAACTTTTCTCTAATTTAACCGACCTCGTATCTCCAACTGTTTCCGAGATCCCCATGCTTAGGATCCTTATCTTGGACACCCTGTATATATATATATATATATATATATATATATATATATATATATATATATATATATATATATATATATATATATATATATACCGGGTGTCAACGAATCTATTAGATAAATCATAATTTCTAGAGTATTATGTGTATCAAAATGGGAATTGGTACAGGTAAATGTTATGTGAAGAGGAGAGTTTTCGCATATTTTCCACTTTCCGGTCACTTCGGTTTCACCGGAAATGGCCCCGGTTTTGAATTCTTAAATAGAATATCCTGTATATTTTAACATCTTTGGATTTCTGAGACAATTCTAGATCAGAATGTGACATTTTAAAAACTTTTTACGTCTACTTCATTTTTTTAGAGCCACTTTTAAAATTGCATCTAGGTGGCCATGATCGGACGCAAACTAATCTAACGGCCTTAGGTGATGTCAAAAAAGTGTAATCGCAAAGTTTTAGTGACTAGTATGAAAGACAGGAATTGGATTAAAAATTTAACAAAACTTACAAAAAACTAACAAAATAAATAATAACTTAGACGACGCACTTAAAATATTTGAAAGTACAGTAGCTGAATTTGTTAAAAAGTTTAGTGAAGTAAATGTTCAAAGTGCATTCCTTCTTTTTCACGACACATTTCAGCTCGTTCAATTATTTCTCTCAACACGTTTTGTAGCATTTGGGGCGTTATACTTCTAAATGCCCGTAAAATTCTTTCTTCTAATATTTCAAGAGAAGCTGGGGCTGCTCCATAGTAAACCCTTTCTTTAACATATCCCCAGACAAAGAAATCGAGCACAGTAAGATCCGGTGAGCGGGCTGGCCACCGTACCGGACCATTGGTTGCAATAATTCGATTATTAAAATGCTCTATTAAATAATTAAGAACTTCTCTAGTATTGTAAGGCGGTGCTCCATCTTGCTGAAAGTAAATTCGACGTAAAACTGCTAAAGGTATATCATTGAGATGATTTTCGATTTCATTTTGAAGAAAACCTAAGTATCTAACCCCTGTTAACTGACCTTGAAATAATATTGGCCCAATTATTCTGTTTCCAACGATACCAGCCCAGACATTGACGCCAAATCTTTCTTGAAAATTGCCCTCTCTCATTTCATGTTGATTTTGTTGGGCCCAGTACCGAGTATTTTGTTTATTGAACATACCATTATTTGTAAATCGGGATTCGTCGGAAAATAGAATAAAATCGATAAAATTTGGGTTAACTCTATGATTTTGAAGCAGCCAATCACAAAACACTGCCCGTCTATCGCCATCCTCAGTATACAAATGTTGATGTAACTGATATTTAAATGCTCGATATGTATGCTTTTTCAGTATTTTTCTTGCTGATTCATAACTTATCTGCAGTTCTTGACTAATTTTTCTTAACGAAACTGTTTTATCAACCTCAACCATAGCAAGTACGTTAATCTCAGTCTCTTCATTTATGATAAACCTCTGTTCCGCCTCTTGATTTCCTATTTGCCTAAAACGAGTCTCGACATACGGAAAATACTGATGGGCTGGATGTTGCCAATTCGGATATCTATGAGCATACAACTCGGCAGCATTCCTTGAATTTCTATGACACTTTGCAAATATTAATAACATATCCACTTTTTCACTTTGAGTATACATTATTTTAACGAAAATTTAAACTAAATTTAACGAAAATTAAGAAACTTTTAGGTCGGTTCTTAGAGCGTATGTCAATGTCATTATCTACTCAAGTGAGTGCTTTGTTTTCCAAAGAAGTCTTGATAAAAATAATTGCAAATTATTATGCATCATGGCTGTCCATGGCGCACTTGTCATAAGTAAATAAATTATCCAGTATTTTGCTTAATAATATTTAATTTCTGTTCTTATGTCTAATTCAATCGCAAATAAATTAGTAACATTAGATTCGACAAAGAATGCTTTTTTCGAAAAGTAGTTGTCAAAAAGGGATCGCCATTTGAAAATTAATAGTTAGAAATGAAAACGTAATTTTGTCAAATTGTCTTATTCCTGTCTTTCATACTAGTAACTAAAACTTTGCGATTGTGTTTTTTTGACATCTCCTAAGGCCCTTAGATTAGTTTGCGTCCGATCTTGGCCACCTAGATGCAATTTTAAAAGTGGCTCTAAAAAAATGAAGTAGACGTAAAAAGTTTTTAAAATATCACATTCTGATCTAGAATTGTCTCAGAAATCCAAAAATGTTAAAATATACAGGGTGTTCCATTTAAAATTTCACAACCGGGGCCACTTCCGGTAAAACCGGAAGTGGCCGGAAAGTGGAAAATATGCGAAAATTCTCCCCTTCATATACCATTTACCTGTACCAATTCTCATTTTGATACACATAATACTCTAGAAATTATGACTTGTCGAATAGATTTGTTGACACCCGGTATATATATATATATATATATATATATATATATATATATATATATATATATGTATATATATATATATATATATATATATATATATATATATATATATATATATATATATATTTATAGAGAAAAGTAAATAAATTTTACTTTACTATAAATAAAATTCCCTACTTTAAGTTATAATCATCTTAAAACTTAGTAATATTTGACCTGAGTTTGCCATAGTATGGTGAATATGTCAAGTATTTCCACAGTCCCCTTGTTACTGACTTCTATGTAATGTTTTCGAAATATATAAAACTAAAAGACTATCCACTTAAATGATTGAATTTCAATGGCTAAATCAATAGTTATAAATGGTATTACATAGCTGGCTTAAAATGATCATTATTTGAAGAGTATTTTTTACCATACAAGTAACATGTTACCAGAACTAAAAAATATAATATTTCCACCAACAAATGGAGATAAAATACAATTTCTTAAACCAGTCATTATATATTTGAGATTTCTAGGACTGGCTCCAAATTATAACTTCCAAACAAAAAGAATTGAACATGGAATCTTCTTTTTTGTTTTCGGACTAGTGATACTGTGTGTGAATGGTTTTATAACTATCCAAACAGTCCAAGGGGTTTGGTTATTTCAAAGGCAATTGTTTTTTAAATTATTGACTTGTGTAGTTATAATTTTGTGTTTTGCAAGTTATTTAGTTAACGTGGTCAACTCGTGGCTGGAAAAAGAGAAATGGGACTGTTTTTTTCAAGAAGTTCTTCAATTAGAACGCAAGATGAATTTGGCCCTCCCATACCGCCCACAAAGATCGCTTTTTATATTTAATAGAAAATTTATTTTTATTACAATAAGTGTGTTAATTTTGGCGATTTACTTTAAGAAGCTAATGTCACATGTTAAATGGGATGGTGAATTTTTTTTTGTATTTGGGCCAATCTTATTTTTCACCCATCAAGCGATTCTTAATAGCTTCTGGATAGGTGCAACGGTACTGTATTTAAAAGTTAAACTTAATATTATTCAACAAATTCTTCTTAGCAAGTATTACACAGAAGAATTTTTAAAAGTTATAATTATATCGAAAAGCTTATATATGGATGTAGCCAGGTGTTCAGCTCTCTTCAATGATCTGTTTGGAAAGAATCTTCTTTTGGTGATTTTTACGATTTCAAATAAAGTCCTATGTTTATGGTATGAAATGTTTTTACACAAAGAAAAACATACTAAAGATGATCATTTCTGGGTTATAACTTTTACTTCCAGTTTATTGGTAAGTATAATAAGTAATTTTTGTATATGTAGACAGTGAGACATCTTAGATAATATTTCTTAAATAGACGAGTGTTCAACGATGGAATACGTAGTATTTTGTCAAATAATTATATTAATAATGAAACCAGGGTAAAGATGAAAACATTTTGATCACAAAGGTTAATATTATTTTTCTGTCCGTTATTTTCTCCTTTTTATAGACTTAAAAAAATATTCGTTCGGATATTTCGACATGTTTTTGCAATCTCGCTCTGGTCAAAGATCTAGATCATTTGAGGGCACAGAAACCTCGACTTTTAACCCAGGAAATCGAAACAGAGGAAAAGGCTATAGCGAGATAAGATGGTGAAATCTGTCCCTAAGCGATTCACTACAGCCAGTAGCCTGTTCAATGAACAACGATGAAAGATGCCTAAGTGCAAATTTCCCCTATAGGCTCTTTAACGGTCTGAAGAGATTATGTTCACTTTTCTTGACTTTATTCTTTTACGAGTGCAATTTCTCGCCAAAAAATCTAAAAAAATTTACAGGGATATATTTTTTGGTTGTAATGTAGCGTCGCCCCATGTTGGGCGCCATTTATGTAGCGTCGCCCCTTTTACATGGAACAGCAACGGATACGTACGGCAGCTCAATATGTCGGAGGCTAGGTTCGTATATCTTTGAGATATAGTTGTGCTTTGCTTTGATTACGCAATAGGCGCCACCTGTTTTACATTGTCTGTGTTACTTACCAAGTGATAAAACAGGAAAACACATAGGTATCAGGAATGATGTTAATTCACTGACTGCTGTTGTATAGCTCCATAATAAAACGACTTATTTAAAACAAAATAACAATTCCATTTTATTCCAAAAAAAAATTATATACATAAAAGAGTGGTACCTAAAATTTTTTTATACCCTTTCTTGATAACTGTAGGTGATATATCGTTTTTAAAGGTTATATAGAGATTTGGCAGCAAAACGTTCTAAAAACTTCAATTGCCAAGAGTATAGAAAGTATTTTTTTATAAATAAAGTTACCAAGATATTTCTTACATTTTATGTTATGTTAAAGGTAAATATGTTTATATTATGTTCTATATGCATAAAAATATAGATATCTAAGTCCTATTCTCTAAATTAACCTTGTTGCTTATTTACATGATACCTCCCACTTCTATTTATTGGATCTAGCTTTATCTGGATCCTTGCTGTTGATCGTGGATGCATGGAACTTCATTTAGTCGAAACTCAAATGTAAAATGAGCCCAATCGTCTAGGTCTAGATCGTTGGTGCAATACGGCCAGGAACAATAGAACCAGAACAGTCAGAAATTTGAACAGCCGAGAAAATCGAAAATGGGAAGAACATGAAAAGAAAAAGGAACGAAACCGAAGAAGAAAAAGCCCTGAAACAAAATTTGTTATATTTAGAATGTTTGTAAAGACAAGGGGGCAAAATCTTACCTCCTTGATTAATGGACTGTAACAAAAAAACACATGGCAATCTGCCCTTTCAAATCTAATGGCAGGATTTGTCTACTGCCTTCGACGGTTCAACCGTAAAGGAAACGAAAATGCAAATCTATATCGCAGCCTCAATGACAAATTTTCGGGATATTTATTCTTAACTTTTGCTAACCTCATTCGCAACCTGGAGCACTCTAACCTAGTTCCGAACTTACACTGATTACTAGGTAATACATCATGGAAAATTTCAAAATGAAAATTATGATCAAACAGTCCAAAGTTACTAATCATGATTAAAACAAATTTCAAAAAAAATGTTACAAATTCCATACTGTATACTCAACCTTAAATGATCGGACTCTACATGCCGTGCTCGTGTCAAACGAATCGGGTATACATCCACGACAAATGCTAACTGAACTATATTACTGACTATAACCTTATATTTTTTTAATACTGAATGGAATGTAAATAATTGAGAATTTATTAAAAATAAAATATTTTATTACCTTCAAATTCAAACCAAATAATGTGATATATAAACTACAGCATTCTACAAACTCTGTTAAGAAGAAAGAGTGATAAGTTATAAGTCCAAAGAGTTGTGAACCAAAAAACAAAAAATGTTTACAAATTTTAAATTTCAGGATAAATAATTAAATTTAATCAGGTAAAATATACAAATAATATCATATTACTAAAAACATGTGGCATTGATTCAAATTTGTAAATTTAAATGCTATAATAATCATAATTTTTTTTAGATTTTTCCAGCAAAAATTGTGTCCAGGACAACTTTTTTTCCATAGGCCCGGTATAGAGTAGACAAAATGTAAACAAACTTTGTGTGATGGCTATTTATGGTCAGTGGGGGAAAGGGGAATAATCAACAAGAAACGTAGTTGTCGAACTGAGACGAAAGCTATTTTATTATTTTAATCCAGTAAAACTATCGGTACTAAAATAAATGAAAACTTATACAGTAGAACGTCTCTTAAACTCTTATTACTGCATCTGTACCTTATTTACTATTTTTTCTATAAAGTAAAAAAAAAACATATGTTTTATTCCTCTGGTTAGGGTCCTAATAATAATGTCAAAAGACAACGTTTGAAAAACATATAATTCACTTGGCAACGTCGCTAATCAGCTGTTGTCAGTTTAAGATAGGCAACCCCTAATGAATGTTGTTTTATTTGTTTTCGGTTGTTTTGTTTACTGTTTGGCGAGATATTTTTTATGCCTATTGAATACTTTTTAGTGAGGTTTGGTAATAATTAAGGACATAGTGTGTGATAAAATTGATAAGTATCTGTAAACCAACTAATTAAAACGTTTTTTCCAAAGGTAAGTACAATACAATGTTTACCGTTTGAAACGTAACCTATATTCATAAATAAAATATTTATATGATATTTGTGACGTTTTCGGGTCATCATAGGCATACTTTTCAACCAACTTTTATGTAGAAAATTTGCCATTTCGTTTTGTAAGCGTATTTTAGTTTTTTTTTTCTGACATTGTAACTTGATTTAATGACAGCTATTAGACGACCAATCGTGAGGCAATCATTATCATACTAGGAGTTTAGGATATTACTGAAATACGGATTGGTTATATTCCTGAAGAAATAAAAAGTAAATTGGTAAAATACTTATTTGTAGATTAGTAACAGCCAGCCAAAAATCACTCTTAGTAGTGTATTAAGTTCCATTATTAAAAAGTACATTTTAGTTTTCTGTAAATATTTTCAGATAATCACCTATTTTTGTAACTGATATAAAATTTTGTAGGTTTGGAAATTATTGACAATACTAAACAGGAAAAACTTATTTTTCCAGATCATTTTTGTTTTGAAAGAACCAATACAATGAGGAGATCTTTAGAGGGAAATAAAAGGTAAACACTTTAAAGTAATAAGATAGTTAACAATCATTGTTATGTTGATGGAAAGTAGTAGCTAAAAGTGGACTGCAGTATTTATTTAGATGAATTTGTGTGTATTGATTTTTTTTTTAAATAGTGCATGCATGATACGAAGTAAAAAAATGTTTTTTAATTATCAAGGTTTGCAGATCTAAAATTAATAAAATTTAATAAAGCAACAAAATAAAAACCGTACAAATATATCTGAAAAAAAAGTTATTTTTTCATATACACACTAATAAACAGGAATAGGACCAAATTCAGAATTCCAAGCTACTCTGTGTAGCATTCTTTAAATTATCTTCGGTTGATATATATATATATATATATATATATATATATATATATATATATATATATATATATATACTTTCTTAATTTAATAAAATCCATACAGGAGTTTCTATAAAATTTTGCAATAAATTATTTGTTAGACAGATGGTAAGCATGTAAGACAATAGGCGCTTAAAGCTCCAGGGAGTATATGGAATAGGTGCTTTAAAACTTCTTTTTTCTCTGATAATAAAAAACATATATAAATGTTTTAATATTAACTAATTTAATAATAATTAATTTAATGTTAACTTAATTTAGGTTTCTACCTATGGACGTTGAAGATAAAGAAAATAGCTCTATAGAAACTGCCAGTAGCTGTACTGTAACTGCCGGAAGCTCCACTGAAAGTGTAGGTAGCTCCATGCACACTGTTTACAGTTCTACTCTAATGGCTGGAAACACCACTTTAACTGCGGGAAGGTCAACTAGAGTTCTAACTCCATTAAAAGAAAGGTATACTGCACATAGTAAAGAGACCATACCTGGCAAACATATTTCGAGATTGATGTAATATAGGAACAAAATAGAGTTTTAAAGCGAGCAATGTTATTCAAATTTTGCAAGGTTCTATTAATAAAGCCCAATAATTTTAATGCTTTACTAGCAATATGAGTTATACGAAAGTTAAAACTAGTGTCAAAATATTGAATAACATGTCTTAATGTCAAGAAAAAACATTTACTTACATTCAGTTACATACTATTCAAGTCACATCATTCACTCAGACCATTCAGATCTTCTTGAAATCTCATACAATTTTCTACCTCCTTGACTATTCCAAAAATCTTTGAATCGTCAGCATATAAACGACACTTAGAATATTTTACATATTCAGTTTCATCGTTGATAAGAATACTGAATAAAAGTGGAGCTAAATGCGAACCGTGAAGTACGCCAGATCATAGTATAATCTCGCTACAAACAAATCTGCCAATCTTTACCTATTGTTTCCAATTTTTTAGGTAACTATAAGACCAGTGTAGAAGTACTAAGCTAACAAAACAGGTGATTTCAACAAGAAAGGGCTACTATTTGAATAAAAGTCCGTAGCTTAGAAAAAACATACCTGAAGCTATCGTAGATTACCTCTGAAAACCTACCAAAGTGATGGAAAAGGTCATACTACATTTGTCAGATATATTTCATATATGTTTTCAAACTGAAAATAATGGTATTTCCAAAAATGTTATGGAGTTTTATATCAAAAAATATTAAAATAAAAAAATTGATCAGATATATATTGCTGACCCAATACATCTAAAGTGTCCTACGACATAAATTTTTAAAGATTTTGTCGATTCGTTAGATATTAATATTTATGATCTTACTTTCAATTGAAATATTCTTCATTAAAATGGTATTTAAAAAAATAATTTTGTGTTTTATTTCTTAGTTTCCGAATACTTTTGCCATGTTTGTATTTCACAGCTTATAACTTCGTCAGTTTTTGATCTTTTGCAATAAAATTTTGTAGGTATATGCTTTCCATCTACTGAAATATAGACATAAAGTGAGATTGTAAAAAAAATAGTTTAGTCCCAAAAGTTTATATTATTTGTACATTTATAATCATTTAAAAATCGAATAATCGATCAAGTACAAAAAAGTTGTGATATTTGTTTTAGATGCAATTAATGTATTAAAAGTAAAAGATTGATAAATCAATAATTCAATGCATTGCTTTCTTGTTATAAACTAGTACAAAGTTTAAATAAATAGTCATTGGCTAAATGATTTTGTAATTTGCCATAAAAACGTTCTATTTTTGAAAAATATTAAATTTTAATAATTATGTAAGTATCTATTCTTAAATCTATCCAACACATACATAGCTTGTTTTTAAAAATATGTATCAAATAGTCGGTGTTGTTAATCACACGTAAAATACACACATTACAAGATGGAAAATTATAACTTTATACGAATTAAATACTAATCATCTTATAGATAAACATGGTCTAACTTTAAAACTGGTCTTCGTTGACAGTAAAGGATTTATTTTGGCAAGTTCAACAATAAGTCAAGCAAGTTTTCAACCTTAAAAATACAACGATAAAAAGATTATTTTCTTTTGTTCCTATACCGTCAAAAATGGGAAATTTTATTGGTTTTGTATTCCTCTTATCGAACTAAAGGCTTTATATCTAGATTTTTATCCTTAATATCTCTATGAAAGCGATTATTTGTCCACGTATGAAACATAAATTATAGCTTAGTGAACCTGGCTATATATTCATATTTCCACTAAGTATATGGTCTTCAATAAAATATTTTTTTGTTTCTAAAGTTATCGTCTGAACTCGGACTTTTAAACATTGAGGGCACGCGCCAAAACAGAACACTGCTAACATGTGTTTAATCACAGCTGACGCATCTTGATGGCGTTCTATTTGAAAGACCATTTTGCATATCGATAGTATCCAAATCCTGTGATTGGTACAATTCTAAAAATGACACCCTTAATTTAAGTGTTGATTTATGTTAACAAGTTAATTTCCGTTTAATTATTGTTTTATTAAGCCTTTTATGTAAATATATTATAATTTTTGAACATTTGGTGAATGCTTAAATAAAATTAAATATCTACATAAATACCCTAACGAGTCGCTTATTCAAAAATGTGACCTACCACAAAAGTATTATGATGACAGGAAACAGCCCAAATAAACATAAGCAACGTTGCCACCGCTTTAAAACTTCTTGCTACTTCGGAAAACTAATTATTATTTTTTATTATTTCAAACTTATTACATTAATAGGTCTGTCTATATAACAAAAAATTTATGTTTGCTTACAAAGATGCTTCTTTTTATCTACTGACATATTTTTTTATTTATTGTTCCATGATTGCAGTAGCTAAACATTTGTTTTCAATAATTTTTGGATATTACATTTGGCAACATAACGTTAATATTTATCAACAATTCCGAACATAAACAGTTTAATTCCGAATTCAAATAAGACACCCTAGGTTCGGCCATTACGTTTCTTCTAGAGAGAGAGATTTCGTTGTTTTTTTCAAACATTTTGATAGGTTAGGATCAAAATTCTTGGCCAACTTTAAAATAATGGTCTTTTATGTAGTTTTTCTTATTCTTTCGAATGCGGCTCATAGAATAGTGATTTTTTTAGTGGAACACCCTCAAAAATTACAAAAACCGTTATTTGGCATTTAGCTAAATAAATGCCACTACACTTAGTTATGTTTTAGGACTCATTTCCCAGGGAAAACAGTCTTTGAGAATCGAGATTTACGTCACCGAGAATCGCAACGCGCCTTAAAAAGCTTCAGGTATAGCGAAACTTCGTGTAGAAATGTTAAATACTTTCAATAGAAATTATAATACAGGGTTATTCACCCTATACGGTACGAAATATTGCATTCAAAATAAGTGACTTTCAAAAAGTTTTGCTTTTGGAATATGTGGGGGTCTAATATAGTTACTTTTAAAATTATTTTCATATTATACAGGGTGACCCAAAAACTCCGAAAACATCAAAGTTGTGGAACTCCCTGTATATTATTTCATTTTTATTCCAATGAATCTAATTGCCTGTGGCATTTGGAAATGACACATAATTTACTGCTATAAGAATAATTATCATGAATATTTTTACAAATGATCAGAAACGCGGAAAGCGATTTATAGTCGTCCAACAAGCTATAACAGCAAGAATGGTAATAACATATTCACAATAGCACAAAAGAGAAGTAAATATTTATGTAGATGTTCGAAATGTCGACCTTCCATTTTCAAACACTTACATATTCTTTTTCCGAAACCACTAACTCTGGACAACATTTGCAGGGTTACAGTTTGAAAAGCGTCTCTTACACGTATTTTCATATCTTGTGCTGTTGTTGGAGCGCATTCTAGACAATTCCTTTTATGTATCCTCATAAAAAGAAATCTGATGGAATTAAGTCCGAAGATCTCGGAGGCCAATTTTAAAACCCGTCTCACCCAATCCACCTGTTTCGAAAGTTGGCATTTGAAAATTGCCGAACCTCGCAATGTTATTGAGGCGAAACTCCATTCAGTTGAAGCTACATAGTTCTTCTAATATTTAACAGGACATCTTCGAATAAAGTGTAAAAGAAAATCGCGAAACATCAAACCATTTAAAGTTTCTTTAAAAAAGTAGGGTCCAGTTAAGTATGGACCCAGTGTTCTTGCCCACACATTAACAGACCACCTATTTTGGTTTCTCATAACTCTGTATTCATACGGATTTAAAACAGAATAGTAATGGAGGTTGTATCTATTCACGAAACCATTGTTATGAAAGGTACATTCACACATTATCAAAAAGATGTTCTATTTCTGCCACTTTATCTAACACACACAAGGAGAATTCAGTTCGGTTGTCAAAATCATTTCCGTGAAACTCTTGACAAGCTGGATTTTATAAGGATGAAATCTGTATTTGTTAAGAATCTTTGAAACACTTGCTTGGCTAATGTTAGTGTTTCCAGACATATGATTCTGACTAAGATTGGGATTTTCGATGACTGAATCAAGTACAGTAAAAATATTTTCTTCATCTTCAGTGACAGGTTTTCTTATAATAGGCTTTTTATAACTGACACTTCCACTTTCCCGAAACTGATTTAATAGTTTCACAAAAACGGCTGGTTTAGGATGGCTTCTTTCAAGAAGCCTTTGGGCATAGACTCAAGAAGCCAACAAACAATTTTGATGACATTCACCAAGGATAAAAATCAGTACGCTCGTTCTTTGAATAACTCTTTATTTTGACAAAGCAATAACACAACAATATTCAAATAATTGAATTCAATAAATGAAGTTTCACGGTTACAAAAATTAATACCGCTATAATGGCAACAGGCTTTGCAATTTAAACTGTCAGATCAAATGAATTATCTGACGTTTCTAAATGTTATAGGCAACTAGATACATTACAACATCTATTCAAAAATCATAAAATGGTGCACAAACGATTATTTGGCGTATTCTGTGAAAACGTGAAGACTTAATAGAACACATTTATACCATTCTATATATTTAAAAGGTACATTTTCTGATAAGTTAAACAATATAGCGTTCTATTTGAGTCAATCAAGTTATAGCCACTTAAATCTCTTATTTGATTAGTTTTAATTTTTGGACACCCTGTATAATATATCAAATTTATTATGATTGGGATATAAAATATGATTTATTTTTGCACTTCGCTGTAAATTTCGAGTGTATAACTAAAATACTTTTTACGTAATTGAAACATGAAAATTAGGTTAGATTTTGTCAAAATTCAAATTATTTAAAAACCCTTAAGGTTTAGGTATTATAAACCTTACTAAAATGGGGACTTATTTTGATCGGAGAAAAAACATAACTTAGATATTCTTAGAGCTTTTGGGACATCCTGTATAATATGAAAATAATTTTAAAAAGTAACTATAAACTATATTGAACTCCCATATATCCCAAAAGTAAAACTTTTTAAAAGTTACGTATTTAGGCAGCAATATTCCGTACCGTATATATATATATATATATATATATATATATATATATATATATATATATATATATATATATATATATATACAGGGGCGAATCTAGCCTCTCTCTTTGGGGGAGCGGTGATATCACAAAAGTATAGTACTGCAAGCAAAAACAAGTTGTCGACGGCGGCGGGGGGAAGACATTAGCAAGATTCCCATTTCTAGTGTAAAAGGCAGGGTCGTCCCTATTTTCTAAATTTTAAGCCCTTGGAGAGGGGGGGGGGCAATCACAAAAAACCACAAGTTGCCGACAGGGGGGGGGGGGGACGCCAGCAGCTTACACATTCCTAGTATAAGAGGCAGAATCGGGTCTATTTTCGTGAATTCAAAGCTCTTGTGGGGGGGGGGGCGATCGCAAGAATATACATTCCTATACTCTATTCAAGAACTAGAGAGAATAATAAAACTGTTACCGAAACCTCCAACGTACTTGTTTCGGTGCCGCAGGTAACTGAGGACTGCCGTAAATTTAATTATATTTTAATATTATAAGCTTTTATAAATTTATTGCAACAATAAAATTTCTGATAGTTCAATTTAATTTCTGTCAGTGAGCAAAGTACACCTTACAGTGTGTCCTTAGTGATTTAACTTGTCTACGCTTGTTTTTATATGTTATTTGAAATTAGTGAGATACCCAAAAGATATGGCTTCCACTTCTATATTTATTCCAAAATCGTTAAACCAGGGCATTTTTTCCTCAACGAAAAACTTATTCCGATGAATATTATGATGCCTTAAGACATCAACATCTAGATAATATTATTAAAAGCCCTGCTGAGATGTGTTCCAACATGACACGGGTTTGAAAATCTACTAGTACTCCCAAGCCACATGCGATCACAGGCAGACGAAAAACCTCGTTGGAAGAAGAGATGAAAACTGCAATAAAAGTACAACTCCTTTTAGGAGTTGTACATACATTTTATTATGAGAAGCAGATCCCAACTGTCAACAAAATTCTAACTAAAATCAATGAAGATCGCGATTTACCTGAAATTAAAAGAACTGAGCGCTGGAAATTGCTCAAAGAACATAATTTTTGCTGGGAAAAACCAGAGAGGAAATCTGTTCTTAGAGATAGTCCGGAAACTGTCCGTTGGAGAGGGAAATATCTCTCTGAAGGAAAAGGTAGAGTTGCTAGCAACAACACAACTTACAAAATTAGTAATTTAACTGAACTTTTTATAGATTTTTTTGAACAAAGTTACTGTAAAAAATTGTGAAAAATCCATATAATAAAAGAATAAAATAAAATGTGGAAACTCGATCTCATGTTCGGTGAGATAAAGGAACCAATTGTAATTAATTTGAGCGAAGATAGCTTCACTGACTTTGATTAGGAATTAGATACGTATTGTTTACCAGTGTAAACACAATTTATTATTTGAATTTTTGTTCTTGTTGGATTTTATTGTTTAATGTTGTTTACATATTTTTTTTTTATTTTTTTATATATTTTTATTTTAGTGTGTCCCACTCTCTAATTTTATATATATTTAATTCCAATTAGCCGCATTTTTTTTTAATTTTATTATTGTATTTGTGTAAGCGTGTAGAATAGACATGTTTATTTAATTTTTTGGGACTATCGGATTTCCAGATAATAAAGTAAATTAAATTAAGATATCAGTACAATGCAAATAAAAATAATTGTGTCTAATTTTACCTGTAACATATAAAAACTAATTACATTTGAATCCCTTTTTAGTGTTTAATTGTAATTCTGCAGATGGTTTAAGAAATAAATAAACTGAAACGTCGAATGTCCTAAAAATGTTTTTAATTAATAATAAAATGACCGATAGTCCCAAATATATTTTAATATTACTTGGTCGAATTTATTTTTTACATGAAAGGTGTTTTTTTATAGAGGTAGAGAACTTTTAAATGGAATAAAACAAAGATGAATTTTTTAAATTGACATGAAATCTACTTTATTCGAAAGATAACCTTCTGGCATTATAATTTAAATATGACTTCTGGCATATGACCGCCACGGCTAGCTCGGATGTAGTCTAATCTGGAGGTCCAATTTTCGATGACTTTTTCCAACATTTGTGGCCCTATATCGGCAATAACGCGGCGAATGTTGTCCTCCAAGTGATCAATCGTTTCGGACTTATCGGCGTAGACTAGCGACTTCACACATCCCCGCAGAAAATAGTCTAGCGGCGTTAAGTCACACGATGTTGGAGGCCAATTCACGGGTCCGAAACGTGAAACTATGCGGTTACCAAACGTTTCCTTCAATAAATCAATTGTGGCATGAGCTGTGTGACATGTTGCGCCGTCTTGTTGAAACCACAGCTCCTGCACATCATGGTTGTTCAATTGATGAACGAAAAAGTCAGTAATCATGGCTCTATAGCGGTCACCATTGATTGTAACGTTCTGAGCAGCATCGTTTTTAAAGAAGTACGGACCAATGATTCCACCAGCCCATAAAGTACACCAAGCAGTCAGTTTTTCTGGATGTAACGGTGTCTCAACATACACTTGAGGATTATCATCACTCCAAATTCGGCAGTTTTGTTTATTGACGTATCCATTCAAACAAAAGTGAGCTTCATCGCTAAACAAAATTCGCTTATAAAAATCGGGATCAACGGCAATCTTGTTTTGGGCCCATTCACCGAATCTACGCCTTGCTAGGTGATCGTGTGGCTTCAATTCTTGCACGAGTTGGATTTTGTAAGCACGCAAACCAAGATCTTTTCGCAAAATCTTCCATAAAGTGAATGACACATATCCAATTCCTGTACACGATGACGGATAGACTGATTCGGGTCTTCCTCTACGCTACGCTCTACAGCAGCAATGATTTCTTCTGTACGCACTCTACGACGTCTCTGTGGATGCGTATTATCATTTAGAGTAAACGTGGTGCGAAAACGTTCCATAGTTAATCGAATTAATTGCTCTGATGGACGATTATGTTGACCGTAAAATGAACGTACTGCGCGATACGTATTTCGAACAGAACCATGATTTTCAAAATAAATTTGCACAATTTGGAAGCGTTGTTCAGGCGTCAGTCTATTTATGTTTGTTAAAATGCCAAATCAAACTAAACATAAATCACTTGACAGCTGATAAAATGGCCGCCAGTTAAAAAAGTGTTGCCAACTTAAAGTTCTATACCTCTATAAAAAAAAACACCCTTTATATATATATATATATATATATATATATATATATATATATATATATATATATATATGTTTATGCGGCTTTCACGGATTCCTCCGTGTGAGATGCAATAGCAGTGGTCATATCCACATTATGCCATTGTAGTGCTGAAATCACATTCAGCAAACGTACAACTAAAAGCATCTCCGCATGTAAATGAAATAAAAAGCGAAACAGTGATTGCAAACTTCGCTCCATCATATCCTTTCCGTGTTAGAGGTTGCACAGTTTGGGTGAATTGCTACAAAACACAATTCATCCTATTACACCACCATCGAGATGGTGGCCTACCTGTACCACCACACCGAGAAGAAAATAAAAACTTACCCCCTCTGCAACAGTGATACGGCAGAGGTACATGTTTCGTCTCTTACTACGTCTAGTAAGAGACGAAACATGTACCTCTGCCGTATCACTGTAGCAGAGGGGGGTAAGTTTTTACTTTCTTCTCGGTGTGGTGATACAGGTAGGCCACCATCTCGATGGTGGTGTAATACAATGAATTGTGTTTTGTAGCAATTCACCCAAACTGTGCAACCTCTAACACGGAAAGGATATGATGGAGCGAAGTTTGCAATCACTGTTTCGCTTTTTATTTCATATATATATATATATATATATATATATATATATATATATTATATATATATATATATATATATATCCGCCATGTAGCCCCGATTTGATAGTGGTTTCTTTCTCTGATCAAGTAAGTGGTTGCAAGATAGGTGTCGCACCAAGTTTTCTATTTTATTACTAGAGATAATACTTCCCTACAGTTCTTGATTTAAAGGAATGTTTAAACTCATCATACAACCTTTTACATTGCTGAATATGTCAAGTATCCCCCAGGGTAACCTTGACTTATCGCTATGTAATATTTTCGAAATGTCATTTAGAGGTATAAAACTATGCACTTATGTGATTAGTTTTAAATAACCAGATCAATAGTTGGACGTCAGTGTTTAGTAGATGGCCTAAGAATATCATTACCCAGACGGTTTCATTAGCAAACAAACATTATGTTATTAAAAATAAAAAATATAACATTTCTCCCGACAAATGGAGATAACATACAGTTTCTTAAACCAGTCATTATATATTTGAGATTTCTAGGACTAGTCCCGAATTATAACTTCCAAACAAAAAGAATTGAACGAGGAATCCCCTTTTTAGTTCTGGGACTAGTAATATTAAGTTTGAATGGCTTTATAACTGTTAAGTTACTTCAAGAGGATTGGTTAAATCGAGCGCAGTTATTTCTGATACTAGTATATTGTGCACTTATAATTTTGAATTTTACAAGTTATTTTGTTAACGTGGTCTGCTCATGGCTAGAAAAAGAGAAATGGGACTCTTTTTTTCAAGAAGTTTTTCTGTTAGAAAACAAAATAAATCTAATTCTTTTATACCGCCCACAAAGTTCTCTTTTTATATTTAATAGAAAATTTTTGTTTGTCGCAATCAACGTGTCAATTCTTGGAATTTACTTTGAAGAGCTATTATCACATGGTACATGGGATTCTGAGTTTATGTTTTTATTCGGACCAAACTTACTTTTTACTCATCAAGCGATTCTAAATAGTTTTCTGGGTAAGCGCTACCGCACTGTATTTCCAAGATAAATTTAATGTTATTAAAGAAATTCTGCTTAGTAAGTGCTACACAGAAGAACATTTAAGATTTATAATTATTTCAAAGAATTTGTATATGGATACAGCCAGATGTTTGGCTCTCTTTAATGGTCTGTTTGGAAAGACTCTTCTTTTGGTGATTTTTACAGCTTCAAATCAAGTTTTGTGTGCATGGTATGCCATGTGTTTAAGTAAAGAGCCATATTCTGAGGGGAATCAACTCCGGGTTATAATTTACACTTTCACTTTATTGGTAAGTTTAATAAAGATATATTTGTATATATAAACACAATAATAGAATCTGGAAGATCCATCCGAAAGTAAATATGCACATTTAATTTTTTTTGATAGTTTTTTTAACAAGTTGAAATATGACATTTATGTTTTTCGATTCAAAAATAATTTTTCTCTTTGTATAAATAAAAATGTATCTCCATTTATGTACAGACAACGTCTTCAAGTATACAGGTGTGGAAAATCCAAAACCGAACCTCTAAAAAAAGGGAATGTAACAGAAAACGACGGACAACCCGTTTAGCCATGTTGAAGAAGAGAAATAAAGCATACTGTTGTATCGTAGCTTGCTTTCTGGTTTCCAGCAAAGATGGTTGACGGGGTCGTCAAAACACAGTGGGTTGAAAGCACGGATTTAATATTAAAAATAAAAATCGGATCCAACATAGCAGACTGAATCTTTAAAATCATGAAAATAAATTCGAAAAACGTCTAATGTGGTTCAATAGCTGTTAAATATGCAGTTTAAAAACAAAGTAAAAAGAATAATTGTATTTCCATGAATAAAATATTGCACTTGAATCCAAGGTCCATTTTATACTATAATAATAAATACGTGGATATCGATAATCGGTAAAAAGGCAAAAGTACTTTTTCCTCTATGCTTATTACTTCTTAACAAATACCAATGAAAATAATTTGAAAGTAATATAATATTTATTGATTTACACAAATGAATAAATAATACGACTGTAATAAAAATAATAAAAAGAACTTTTTAATCATTGCCTTCTTTTTTAACAGCTATTTTCTCATTCTCCAATACTTACGAATTGTTGTCCGAATCCTTACGACGTCAAACAACAGTGTAAGGATCTATCGACGCCAAAAGTTTTGGAACACATTCTCCATATTTTTCTCGAGAAAATTTTCGGGCAAAGTCTAGGCAATAGTTTCTTATCAACTTGTAAGTTGATTTTTGTGCATCTTTCGATAGTTTATCTATCAGTAATTTTGCAAATGCTATGATGTCTGGTCAATGGAGTAAGTAATTTGTGGATTCCTGTTGGCATTTTGTACCAAGAATATCCTTTGAAGAATAATCTTGCAGTTTGAAGTTTGTATTCCCAAATCTATTGCAGTTTAATGTTCACTTCCAATAGTTTGCAAAATGACTGAAAATCGGAGAATCAGTTTTTGCTTTACTCTTGTTGTAATGGCTGTAGCTTGAAATACTTTGTTTTTACTGGAACACAATATCAATGTTGTTGAACTGAGATGTTGTTTGGCAGAGATAACAACGTTGGACCGATTTCACTCCAGCCAAAGCATTCATCTAGCCGTCTATCATCGTCATAGATAAGTTGTACTGTACTGAAGCTCGGGTGGCAAAGAGAACTCTTTTATATGGTGCTAGTTGTCTGGTTCGAGTTAATAATTTTCTATTTTCGTCAAAGACTTAATAAATTCAAATTTCAGAGACCCGCAATTCATAAGAGACGAGGGTTTGGAATTGTACAACACAATCTGTTCTTGTTGAGTTTGCCTGTTAATACCTGCTAATTGAAGTGGAATAAGAGAGGTTAGGAATAAGTTTGTATTAGAAATATTCGGATCAGTGAATTTTCTGTTGTACTGGCTCTGACCTGACGTTCCATGAAAGCCCCATTTGCAAATGAAACGCATATCTACAAATCTAATTTATCGATTTGTTCAAGGGCGTGTAATTGAAGCAATATAATTCGATCCACTGTATGATCCAGTAAGCCTAGGAATTTAACCTCGGCTTTTGATTTAGTAAAAGTTAGATACTCGTCATGTGGATAATATGCTTTTTTTGCATTTTACATACCAGAGTACGGCAAAAATATATTACTGCCTTCCTGTTTAGCCCAATTTTGTAATCGTTGATATTGGTTTCTCGACAATCTAATGTCAAATAGAAGAGCAGCTCACAAATATAACTGTGCGCGACGCAACCACAACACTATTGCCTTTGATCTGAGACGAAATTTTACAAATTACCGAGGTTTAATAGAAACATTACTTTAGCCAACTTTCTATTTTAAATTTCTTGACTAGAAATTATTTTGGCCGTTTCTCAAATTCTAACCCACTAAGCCCGTCTAACTTCTTTCAGGTTAGTTTGGGACAGAAGATCGTAGTAGAAAATTGATATTTCTGTTACAAAATAAACATTTATTTTAATAAACGCAACGGTAATTTCTAAGTAACTAAGCTAATAGACCACTTTAAAATTAAAAATCATTCTCAAAAATAAACTTTTATTCTGATAAAAAATAAAAGTAATACGTTCAGTAATTGTAAATAAATAAACAAATAATTAAATTCAATTTAAATCAACAAAAACATCTAAAAATCTACAAGAGATGTTCAAATAGGCCTCCGCTTTGTGCGAGACAATAACCCAGTCTATTGTAAAATACGGTTAGCGTATTTGCCAAAAGTTCAGGGGTTATATCCCTATTAGCCCTTTCTATCATGCCCTCACAAAACACCATACGTGTTCCCTGATCTTTCGGAAAAATTTCTTGAGATATTCGCAATTTGTAACAGCGATATTTGTTCCGCTTTAAAATATTCCGAACTGTTCGAGCGTTCATATCAAGTTCTTCAGCAATTACGGTTCTATTGCAAGGAAAATTAATTTCTGCTAAACTACAAACGTCAGTCTCCCGATTTGCTCGTCCTTCAGTAATTTGAGGAACCGGTTGCTCCTCATTATTATCAGTGCATTTTTTACAAATTTTTAGACAGCCGGTTGTCTCAAATTTTTTTATAATTTCCGAAATTATAAAGTTTCAAGGAAAAGGATTATTTTCGCCCGTAAATGCAAATCTGCCGATTATTTACCAGAATAGTAGCACTTAATAATCTGCTCTTTTTGATCTGTGGAATAAACTATCATTGTAACAAAAAAATTTGGCGCGAAACACGATACTTACGCTTCGACGGCCTGAATGAAAGCAAATAGCTTGAAATCCTCTTGTTGTGCTAGGGCATGGCGTATGCTGCCGTCTGCTCTCACCGAGCCAGCATTATATTACCCCTCACCATAGGATCAAACTGGTAATATACACGTATGTCGATGCTTACGACTGTGTCATTCTGATTTGATGAATTATAATATTTTCTTTATCTTACTTAAGAAACGTCCAGGTTTCGGTCTGGATTTTTCACACCTGTATTTAGAATTTAATAAATTTAGGTATTGTTTACCTTCTTTCTGCTAATTCAAAAAGTAATACAGGCTGTCCAATAAATACCTTATAATTTCTCGAGAGCATACAGGTCAAAATAACCCTACTTTCTTACAGAAAAAAAAATTCCTAGTGTCCATTAACGGAACACAGTGCCCTAAAGAAGTGCCCAGCGGTTTACCTTATCGGCTATAAGTTTTTAATCTACTTTTATAAATTAATGAAATTTTAATATTTTATAGAGGTCATAAAGACTTATTAAACCATATTACAGATGATGTTTTAGGTTATCAGAGAAGTCAGGAACGGACTTGCAGCCACACTCGTTGTAGTTTATTTTTGACAGGTATCATTGTACAGGGTGGGCAAATTTCGATGTTTTTATAGGCTAATTTAATTTAAAAACCGCGACCGGTACAAAAAATCTGACCCTCCATTCTCGAGCTCTTTTTTGAAGAAACAAATGATTCGTTTACGATCTATAGGGCGGTTTTCAAATTTGACCCCAAATTCTAGTATGGTGCATAGTTTGATTATTACTTAAAATATCAAGTAACGAAAAAAACTTCCTATGAACACTTTTTTACGTAGAATACATTGGCGCTATTATTTTTTATTTCCAATTAGCAGAAATAAGATCCGTCTTAAAGTTTTATTTTTTTTTTAAATGGAACACCCTATATACTTTTAGCTTAATAGTTTGCATTTATTTTTTTCTTTAAAATGATCATAGTTGATATTTCTTATTATCGTAGGTCCTCAACCTTTACAAAATTTTGCTGTAAATTTAATAAATTGAGGGATTATTTTATCTTGGTAGGTGTATATCATCTAAATCAAAGTTTTTTCGTTTGACTTCTAAGGATTTTTCATTAATTTGTATCTTCATAATTACTCAATATTGAGTAATTGTAAATTTTTTAATTTGCAAATCAGAAGCAAATAAAAATTTTGATATTTACATGTATTTTAAGTATAATAAATTAAAAACCAGTATATCAGTAATATCAATAAAATTCTAATTAAAGCAAATGTTCAAACTGATGTTAGTTATTTTAAATATATAAAGTGTGTCCATTTCTGTGAGATGGACACAGACAGGAATAGAGTAATAAATATATGACTCAGACAGTAAGGCTACGATATTGGCACTAAAGTCCAGTGCCGTAACTTCACGACTGGTGTCTCAGTGCAAGAATATACTAAATGGTTTGACAAAGAAAGGCTGCACAGTCAGACTCGTATCGGTCCCGAATCACTCGGGCATACATGGAAATCAGGAAGCAGACCGTCTGGCAAAGTTGGATTCGGCGACTGAACCCGATGAATCCCAACCATTATTACCTGTCCCATTTTCTATTGGCAAAAGGGAATTAAAATTGTTGCTGAAAAGCAAATTTATTTAATCGTGGAGGGGAGCTCCTGGAATGAAGTGTGCTAAGGAACATATAACTGGGCCTAGTGCACGACGTGCTAAGATGCTTCTCTCCTTGGGAAGGAATGAGCAGCGAATTGTGGTGGGATTGTTGACTGGACATTGTCACCTTCATAAAATCAGTATCGAAGGCGACCAGATGGTGTTTGGAGGAGCATGAAACTGTTGACCATGTCCTCAGAGAGTGCCCAGTACTCAACAGAATGAGACAGAGATATTTCAGAGCTACAATTTTGTTACCTGAAGCAGTTAAGCAAATTCAACTAACCAGGCTGCTTGGGTTCGCAAAGGCAATCAGCCTGGAAAAACGTGCAGCTATGGTGGGCCAATGGAAGCCTAGGCATCGATGATCTAGTATCACCACCCATTTTTCATTCATTCATACATAAATTGCACTTTTTTATAACATTCCGAGCTGCATTGTGAATATCTGATATTGAATTCATACAGTCTACAAAATTTTCTCTAAGTTCATTGATATTATTATTGGTTTTCTTATATACTTTGTCTTTAATATGTCCCCAAAGGAAAAAATCCATTGGCGTCAGATCTGGTGATCATGGTGGCTATATCGTTGGTCCATTACTTCCTATCCAATTATTTCTAAAATTAATATTTAATAATTCTGAAAGGAGGCAGCACCATTTTACTGAAGTAAGAGAGTTCTTGCATCATGTAAAGGAAGATTGTTCAAAAATTCTTCAATTAGATGTCGATTTAACATTTCGTAGTACCGTCGGCCATTAAGATTTTCTTGATAAATGTTATAGGTTAAAATACGATTTCCAAGTAAAGCACACCAAACGCTAAAACCATACCGTCTTTGAGATCGGACGTCTACGGTACGGTGAGGGTTGATATAAAACCAGTAATGTTCGTTATGCCTGTTGAAAATTCCAGAACTGCTAATGTAGGCTTCATCTGTCCAAATTGCCCTAGTAAAAAAAATGGATCTTGCAGATCTTTTTGACGATACCATAAACAAAACTACAGTCGGTGTTGATAATTAGTTGACTGCAAATATTGTATTTTCCTTATTGTATAAGGTCGAAATTTATGTTAATTTAAAATATTTAGGGCACAGCGTTTTGAAACTCCAGAAACAGCTTTAATTTTACGAATTGAAATTGAAGCTTTTGCAACCGTCATTCCAATTACATTTATAGCCGATTCTTCGGCATCTTGAATACTGTCATTTTTTAATCTTGGTCTGGTAAATGTCCCATAATTGGTGAAATTTTCTTTTAATCTCCAAAAAATCGTTATGAATAACGATTGAAATATATTTCAGCTGAAAAATCAAAATTGTTATTGCTTTGAAAAAAAAAATTCTAACATATCATATTTTTCGTAATTTTCATTTTTTAAGATTCAATACAGCGTAATTATGACGACTATAACTAATGAAAAGCCCTGGAACGTCAAACAAATAAGCTTAGATGACATATGCCTACCAAGATAAAATATTTCCTTATTCATTTAGTTAAATTTAAAGCAAAATTTTATAAAGGTCGAGGATTTGCAAGGAAAAAATAAATGCAAACTATTAAGCTAAATATATATATATATATATATATATATATATATATATATATATATATATATATATATATATATATATATATATATATATATATATATAATAAAATAGAATAAAATATTGGCGAAGCGGACGTGAAAATTTGTCAATCTACATGATTCTCGTGTTAAAAAGTGCGGAGCACTCCAAAATATGGAAAAACTCCGGGTCCGACAGATGGCGACAGCGCTGTTTCGTCCTAATATGGGACTCGTCAGGCCACCGCATTCGGTACAAACCATCATCTCGCCTTTGCATCCTATAAAGCTGAATTTAAAATCAAAAAAGAGCAAACAAGACGACAAAGGCGACATCTAGATGGTCCACTTGATAATACAAGAACCACACAGATTAACAAAGTTTGTAAAAGAACCGCCATATGGTGGCGCGACGGTGAATTAAAACAGAAATATGTAAAATCGAGTACACGAAACGCGCTGCCCAAAGGATAGGGGTCGCATTTTTCGGTACTGGCAAGCAAGCCTACCGCTCATTTTAGCAGCCAAAGCCACGTGTCGCACCAAACGATCCCATCATGAGAGCCAGTACCGAAAAATGCGACCCCTATCCTTTGGGCAGCGCGTTTCGTGTACTCGATTTTACATATTTCTGTTTTAATTCACCGTCGCGCCACCATATGGCGGTTCTTTTACAAACTTTGTTAATCTGTGTGGTTCTTGTATTATCAAGTGGACCATCGAGATGTCGCCTTTGTCGTCTTGTTTGCTGTTTTTTGATTTTAAATTCAGCTTTATATGCGGTGGCCTGTCGGACCCGGAGTTTTTCCATATTTTGGAGTGCTCCGCACTTTTTAACACGAGAATTATGTAGATTGATAAATTTTCACGTCCGCTTCGCCAATATTTTATTCTATTTTATTTTAAATTACACAGACAAAAACTTATCTACTTATTTATATATATATATATATATATATATATATATATATATATATATATATATATATATATATATATATATAACTTTAAGTCGTATTTCATTTCTGGTATTCGAAAACAAAAAAAAATTAGAGCACCAATGTATTCTACGTAAAAAATTGCTCATAGAAAGTTTTGTTCGTTTTTTGATATCTTAAATAATAACCAAACTATACATCATATTAGAATTTGGTCAAATTTGAAAATCGCCCTATAGATCGTAAACGAATCAAGATAGGTATGATCTGTTTTCGCTTTCATGTTTTTCCAAAAAAGAGCTCGAGAATGGGGGGTCAGATTTTTTGTACACGTTGTGGTTTTTTAATTAGCCTATAAAAACATTGACATTTGTCCACCCTGTACAGCGATGAAAACTAAATTTTTTAATATTTTGGTCGTTCCTCTTCACAAAAGTTACTTTCGGTTTATTTTGATAAAACTAGCCGTTTTCGAGATAAATCGTTTTTTTTTTGCGAAAAACGCCAAAGTTACTAATCCTAAACACAAACAGGTAAAAATTAAATACGCAGGGGATGCCGATGAGCTCTAATTTATGGGGAAGCGCTGTCTCACTCTTCGAAGTCAAGAAGATGTTATGCTGAACGCTTTTTAAGCTCGAACATTATGAAGTCCAGACACCTTTCAAAGGGTTGATGGGTGCTCAATTAATTTGCGATGTTATTAAAATGCAAAAATAGGGAAAACGTTTAAATGTTATTTTAGCAAATGTACAATATCCACGTAATTCTTATTCTTAGAATATTTTCCTGCTGCACTGCAAATAATATCTATACCTAGCATCTTAAAGTACAAGTATTACTCTTTTAAATGGCGTTGAGTTTGTACAAATATTTTTCTTTTACTTCGAGATATTTAATTTAATTTCAAACTGCATGAATTTCTTAAGTTCTGGAAACCTTCAACTTTCGCAACAGATAATCTTTTAAACTACAATTCTGATAAAAATGAATGTTTTAAGGCTATTAAAGCATCGCTCATTCCAAATATATCATTAGCGTTGCAAAATAAATTTGAAAAATTTTTTTAAACAAATTATGGCAAAATTCATTATTTTTTAACCAACTTCATAAAAAAGGAGGTTCTCAATTCGTCGACTATGTATCATTTTATTTATATATTATCTCCTATATTTATAAATAAAAAAGATACCTTTTTGTTGAACTTTTACAAGATCTATTGAATAATCTTGGAAATTAGCCATTACACGAGTTTGTGTTTTCCCGTTCACTGGCCAATATTACAATACCTCATGCTGTCAAATTGGCTGAAATTATTTTAATTATCATATTTTCCTTATATCTTTATATTCCGGAATAAATAAGAAATAGTTTTTCTTATTTTCGAAATATTACTTTATTAATCTCGAAATTAGCTTATACGTAGGTCGTCAGTAATCTGTTCATGGTTCAATATGGCGGTTTTCAGGTTGCTAAAAAAGAACCTACTTTTTTCAGAAGTGTTATTTTCTAATTATCTTTAATGGTTCAAAGTAAAAAGCGAAATTTAACCAGTTTGTTTACTAGTTTGTTTGGCGATGATTGTCGCGGCGAGTGTGGCTGCATCGATGCGAACTTCAATTAAGTTTTTCTTTAATAACATAGTTAATGCCATTTCACCAGTCCTCGCTGATAATTTTTTTTAATGTATTAAGAAATTTACGTATTCCTTATAGTTTACATTTTGGGTTATCCCGAGATACGAATTAGTTGTGCCCATATAATTTTAATGGATTTTAATTAATATGTTCGAAGCACAACACATCCATATTCTTCAACCCATTCGTATATCACATGTTTCTTAAATTGTCGTTGTTAATTCTGTTCATTAAAAACATCTACTGTCTGACTAGTACTCAAAAGACAGCAGATATTACGATAGTGCCAAAACTCAAAATAGTTGGTTATTAGACGCAAGTTTTTTTCGAATGCGTGTACTGCGGGGTTTTTAATATTTTTAATCTAATTATTAGTAAATTATAGTTTTTAAACACATGTTCATCAAATAATATAATTTAGTGTATGTAATTGTTTTGAAAATTTTGAGGTTAATTTGTAGTTAATGTTTTAGTTACTATTAAAGTACGGTAAGTTTTCTTAAATATTGAGTGTTTTTACAAAAACTATATGTTTTTCATACATTTAATTTAAAGCTTTACGAATTTTTTTTAGAATGTACACCTTGTTTAAATAATAAATAGGAGCAAATTCAAATAGTTTTATGAACATTTAATAATTGAACAGAATCGAGCAATATTTAGCTTGACAATAACAGAAACAAGTGACATCATTCTTAACATTTGACCTTTATTTATAATATTTCGTAATTTCTGCTACCTAAGCCTAATTATATGTTAAAGGTGCGTATAAATATGGCGAGTCGAGCGCGTGACGAGCTAGCAACGAACTGATCTTTGTCGGTTCGAACCCTTCTTCGACGCCCGGCGCCAAAAGAGATTTCTAGCGTCTGGACGGTGTAAACCAATAAAGGGTAAAGAAAAAAATTATTTAAGTTTTGATTATATTCTTTATATTCCGAAATGAAATTTAGTTAAATTTTCTTATTTTCCAAATATTTAATAATGAATCCCGAAATCAGCTTATATGGGGTTCCACATGACTGTGGTGCCGGGACATTAGAAATAAATCTAATTTTTTTAAGGGATTTTATTTACATATTATCTCCTATATTTATAAAAAAAATACCTTTTTGTTGTACTTGTACAAGATCTATTGATAAATCTTGGAAATCAGCCTTTACACGAGATTGTGTTCACTGGCCAATATTACAATACCTCATGCTGTCAAATTGGCTGAAATTTTTTTTATTATCATATTTTCCTTATATCATTATATTCCGAAATAAATAACAGGTGGTTTTTCTTATTTTCGAAATATTACTTAATTAATCTCGAAATTAGCTTATACGTAGGTCGTCAGTAATCTGTTCATGGTTCAATATGGCGGTTTTCAGGTTGCTAAAAAAGAACCTACTTTTTTCAGGAGTGTTATTTTCTAATTATCTTTAATGGTTCAAAGTAAAAAGCGAAATTTAACCAGTTTGTTTGGCGATGATTGTCGCGGCGAGTGTGGCTGCATCGATGCGAACTTCAATTAAGTTTTTCTTTAATAACATAGTTAATGCCATTAAGTCCTCATTGATAATTTTTTTAATGTATTAAGAAATTAACGTATTCCTTATAGTTTACATTTTGGGTTATCCCGAGTTACGAATTAATTGTGCCCATGTAGGTTTAAAGGATTTTAATTAATGGGTTCGAAGCACAACATTTCCATGTTCTTCAGCCCATTCGTCAATCACATGTGTCTTAAATTGTCTTTCTTTCTCTTTAGCAATTTTTACAAATAGTTCCTTCTTTAGTAAAACGTTCATAAAGGAAATATGTTTTTTTTTTGATAACCAATCGGTAATATCACTTTTTTCAACTATGTTATGGGTAATTTTTCCACCAGTCTAGAATGATAACTGGCGTTATCCAAAACTATAACAAACCTCTCCGGAATCAATTGTATCATTAGATAAAAATATCTTGGAAAGATATCCGCCGTCATTTATTCATGTTAATTTGTGGTAGATTTCGATTCAAACTGCTGCAAAACTTCTCTAAATTCCCTCTAATATGAGTTGTAATGAGTTTCTAGCCCTAAGCGGATAAGATAAATTGCTATATTCTTAACTTCATTCATTTCTTGTACTATGTGTCCTGTACTGAGACAGATTACATCCAGATAACAAATGTTTTGGCCTTCCCTGTGGTATTTTCTAATTTCCCGCAAATACCGTTTTCTCTAAAAGTATTTCCTCTGTATCACCTCTATTTTCACTCTCCTTACGAGAAATTCATTTTTGTCAGCACTTTCTACACATTGGTTTTTCGCATTCTAGTCTTGTTTCATAACTTTCAGAACTTTCTCGAGACTTGCTTTTTATTTTCTAACTTAAAACTTTCTAATTCGTGAACGTGTCTTCTTAGCATGTTTTTGAAGCATTCGTATAATTTTTTTTCTTCTACGGTACGGTTCAGGCTAGCACAGAGTTCCAATTTTCCTTTGCTTAATTCGCCTATAAGTTGTAGATTCGCTAAGTTTTGGAGTACAAGTAGAAATTTTCAATAGTTAGCACTGAAAGTTGTAAGACAATAACATAGCAAGGCCTTACATTTATACACATCTGAAGTATATTTAAAAATGTCATTACTGTTAATAGCCCAATTGAGATGTATACTTTTGAATCTAATTATCTTTTAAGTATACAACTCTCTCTTCAAATACATACTTAAGACACATACAATATCTACCCCTTGCTTTATCCGAATTCGGAAAGCCGAATTATTTATGAAATCTGTTCTGAGAATTTCTATGGCTTTGGTTTATGCCTCTTCACAGGTATGCATACAATTATCATACTTTGTCTGTCAATGAAGCACAAACGATAGCTTTGTTACTTTTATGTAGTGGGATTTTACCGTAAAAAGTATATTAAATAAAAAACGAAAACTTGGACTACAATAGCACATTACCTTGTATACAAAAATGGTTAGGATTCGAACTTCTAGAAAATTTATAGTTCCAACATATTAGCGGATAATACAGAAATTTCATCAAAGTCCCTTCGTTGCATTTTGAATATATGTTAAACAAAATAGAAGCAGTCGTTTCCAAAAGAAAAATATATTATCAGCAGCCCATTTCCATATGGCAGACGCAATCGAAATTTTCTTTACTCTGGTCTGACGCAATTTCATTTCACACATTTACTTCTTTTCTTCTCTAAAATTTTTGACCATAACTCACAAATTTTGGAATTATTTTCAGGTTCCTCTATTTTCTTCCGATCACTCCATATTCACTTATGAACAACTTTTAATCAATTAATGCTAAGTGCTAAATAAATTTCATTTCATTAACAAAAAAATAACCTTATAGGTGCGTATAAATATGACGAGTCGAGCGCGTGACGAGTATGTGACGAGCTTGCAACGAACCTCTTTGAACTTTACCGGTTCGAACCCTTATCTTCGACGTCCGGCGCCAGAAGAGATTTATAGCGATTAGGCGGTGTAAACCAACAAAAGTAAAGAAACAAAAATATTTAAGTTTTGGTCAGTCCAGCACACCACGCAAGTTTTTCAAGACCGTTTTACTTAATCTAAAGTGAGCGAAGAAAATAAACTTGCTCTGCCATTTGTGACGACGAAAAACGAATAGCAACTATATTAATTTTATGCAGTGGGGTTTTATTATCAAGTCTGTTAAATAAAAAAACCAAAACCTGGAAGATCCTGCGTATAGTCTGGATGGGAAATTTTAGCCGATTTTAATTTCCAGCATAGTAGCTGATAATAAAAAAAAATACCAGAATATCTCCTACCAATTTGAAATACTTAAACAAAATTGGACGAGTTATATCCGAAGAAGAAACATTTTTCCAGCATAAGTTCAATGGATTTCAATTAACAGTAGTATGGTTCCTTCATTAGCAAATCATTCGTAATCTATAATATCACTTTTTTCAATTATGTTATTGGCAACTTTTCCACTGGTCTAGAATAATAACTGGCGTTATCCAGAACTATAACAGACCTCTCCGGAATCAACAGTATTGTTTGAGAAAAATATTTTTGAAAGATATCCGCCGTCATTTATTCATGGTAATCTTTGGTAGATTTCAATTCGAACTGCAGCAAAATTCCTATAATTCCATTAACACCTCAAATATGAGTTATAATGAATTTGCGGCCTTTACCGAGTAAGGGTTTTAAAGTTGTCGATAACCCTTCTAAGAATACTTCACAAAAAATTGTCATATTCTAATCTTCATACGTTTTTTGTACTATGAATCCTTCACTGAGACAGATTACATCCAGATAAAAAATATTTTTGCCTTCTCTGTGCTATTTTCTAATGTCCCGCAAATACTGTCTTCTCTAAAATAGTATTTCCTCTGTATCACCTCCATTTTGACTTTCCCTAAGAGAAATTCATTTTTGTCAGCACTTTCTACAGACTGGTTTTTCTAATGCCAGACACATTCTCGTCTTGTTCCACAACTTTCAAAACTTTATCAATACTTCCTTTTTATGTTTGTTTGTTTTATGTTTATGTTTTTGAAGCATTCGTAAAATTTTGTTCTTCTCGGAGACGGTTTAGGTTCGCACACAGTTCCACTGTACTTTCCTTAATTCGCCTGTAAGTTGTAGATTCGCTAAGTCCCGTTATGTCTGCACATTTTGAAAACAAACTACGCACCCTCATCAGAGATCTTGGTTGAACAAGTGAATTTTGCACATTTAAAGGTATTGTCTTGGATTTTAAATCTAAAACACCTATACAAAATGTTAGAGTAAAAGTAGAGATTTTTAACAGCTAGCACTGAAAGTTGTAAGACAATAACATAGCAAGGCCTTACTCTTATAAGTTATTAACAGGTTGTACACCGAAGAAATCAAGAAATAGACGGATTTTGTATTTCAGTGTATATTTTTAAATTTTTACTGTCGGCCAAGCGCTTTCGGTCTAACTTAGACCATCCTCAGGGCTCAGACCCTAGAAACAAGAGAATATGGTCAGCAAATAAGCTTACTCTATGATTGGCTGTATGCTGACAAGCAAGAGGCTATAGGAAACCTTTTGAACAGAATAGAAATAAGCTTACTCAGTACTTACCAACCACACTCACTCGTCAAAAGGCACACCTTAACCCTGCCAGTCGGAGAACAGTCTCCAACAATGCCAGCGTAGCCTCCACACAGAACAAGTCATGTACAGGGTGAGTCAACGATTGGATGAAGTAGGTTTGTGCCTTTTCGGTGAAATTAACAAGGAAACTATATTTATTGTTTGATACAGTTTATTTTTACGCAGATTTTAAAAATATTTAGGACTCTACAGGGTGAGCCAAAAAACTAGGACAGCATAAAGTTGTATTTTTTTAAATAGAACACCCTATATACGAATCGTATTTTCGATTTAGCTTATAATTTTAAATCTTTTTTATTAAGGGTTTACTATAACAAAACTTTATAGTTTCTGAGATAATTAAGTTTAAAGAAAAAAAGTCACATTTTCAAACATCAATTCAATCCTAAATAACGTTTTCAATTTTGTGACAAATATATTCAAATTTGGAATTTAGCAAGGCCAAGGACAAATTAACATAATTTTTACCTAATATTTGCAATAAAAGCTACAGGGTGTTGAACACTTCGGCTCAAATTTGAACAAGTTTAAATGAATAAATATCTTTTTTTTAAATGGTACACCCTGTAGATTTTCATGTTATTTAATAGAGTAATAAAAACCCTAAAAGTTTTGTTCAATATATCCTATACTTATTTATAATAGTTTTTGAGATATTTCAGTTTTTCTTATTTTCCATACTTTTTTACAGAAATAGTCTTCATTATCATAGTAGCCATGGCAAAAACAATGTAAAGGAACATTTTTCTGTGTGTCAAATTTATAACCGCAATCGCTTCTTTTGGTTTTTATGTAGTGTAGTTTGGTTTTTTTTGCATTCATCTTATATTGTAAAATGAATTTTCCAAAGAATGAGTTAATAGATATGATTTATACAATAGGAGAGGCTCAAAAAAATTACCTTCTTGCTCAAAGAATTTACAAAATGAAGTATCCTGATCGACGCCAGCCTAATACCCATACTTTTCAAAACTTAATGCAAGGATTTGATTCTTCTGGTACTGTTGATTATCCAAAACATAAAGTGGTCAACAAACCAGTAACTAATGAAGAAAAAGAACTACAAGTATTGTTAAATGTTCAGGAAAATCCTTATATTGGTAGCCGTCAGTGACGGCTTCAAGGTCTCGATAGGGACGAGCTCGACAGTATGTGGTTCCAGCACGATGGTGCGCCTCCGCATTACCATCGTGAAGTTCGTGCGTTTTTGGACCAACGATATCCGCAAACATGAATTGGACGTGGGGGTTTCATTGAGTGGCCACCAAGGTCTTGCGACATCACCCCATTAGATTTCTTCCTATGAGGATATTAAAAATAAGGTGTATGTTAATCCACCAACAACAGTGGAAGATATGCGAAACAGGATTAGGGATACCTGTAGAACAATAACGCCACTAATTTTGTCCAGGGTGCGAGAAAATCTGCAAAAAAGAATAAATTTGTGCATTGCACAAGAGGGTCGTTTATTCGAACACTTATTAAAAAGAAATAATTAATCTCAGTATTTAATAGGTAATTTCTTTGTTTCAATTTAGTATAAAAGTAAATATGTATTTGCCTTGTCGTTATTGTTGTGTTAATTTTTTCACATTATGTTTAATTAAACTATTGCCGTTGTAATATAACGAATAATGTATTTCATCATATTTAACCACATTCTGTTTGTTTCTGTAGTTTATTTTTATTATTTTACATGGCTACTATGATAATGAAGACTATTTCTGTAAAAAAGTATGGAAAATAAGAAAAACTGAAATATCTCAAAAACTATTATAAATAGGTATAGGATATATTGAACAAAACTTTTAGGGTTTTTATTACTCTATTAAATAACATGAAAATATACAGGGTGTACCATTTAAAAAAAAGATATTTATTCATTTAAACTTGTTCAAATTTGAGCCGATGTGTTCAACACCCTGTAGCTTTTATTGCAAATATTAGATAAAAATTATGTTAACTTGTCCTTGGCCTTGCTAAATTCCAAATTTGAATATATTTGTCACAAAATTGAAAACGTTATTTAGGATTGAATTGATGCTTGAAAATGTGACTTTTTTTCTTTAAACTTAATTATCTCAGAAACTATAAAGTTTTGTTATAGTAAACCCTTAATAAAAAAGATTTAAAATTATAAGTTAAATCGAAAATACGATTCGTATATAGGGTGTTCTATTTAAAAAAATACAACTTTATGCTGTCCTAGTTTTTTGGCTCACCCTGTAGAGTCCTAAATATTTTTAAAATCTGCGTAAAAATAAACTGTATCAAACAATAAATATAGTTTTTTTGTTAATTTCACCAAAAAGGCACAAACCTACTTCATCCAATCGTTGACTCACCCTGTACAATTAAAATTTTTTTTCGAAAAATTTGTCCCAAATTAAAATTAAAACTAAAACATTCAAAACACTGCATAAATTTAAATTATTAAAACAATAAAACCTTTGCAATAACAACTCAAAAGAGTGAGGTGTGGCATGACCTCACTCTTTTGAGTTGTTATTGCAAAGGTTTTATTGTTTTAATAATTTTAATTTATGCAGTGTTTTGAATTTTTTAGTTTTAATTTTAATTTGGGACAAATTTTTTTAAAAATTTTTTAATTGTACATGACTTGTTCTGTGTGGAGGCTAGGCTGGCGTTGTTGGAGACTGTTCTCAAACTGGCAGGGTTAAGGTGTGCCTTTGGACGAGTTAGTGTGGTTGGTGAGTACTGAGTAAGCTTATTTGCTGACCACATTCTCTTGTTTCTAGGGTCTGAGCCCTGAGGATGGTCTAAGTTAGACCGAAAGCGCTTGGCCGATAGTAATAATTTAAAAATATACACTGAAATACAAAATCCGTCTATTTCTTACTCTTATACACATATGTATTATACAAACAATAGAATTATAAAAAAATTGACTTCTAGTGACCGAACTGCATTTATTATCCCGTTTGAAACTTGCCGACGATGGCCCTCAATAACAATAGAAATCAGCACTCGTCACGCGCTCGACTCGCCATATTTCTACGCACCTTAAGGGCTTCTCAAACCTCAATCACTCAAACAATTACAAGCAATTAATATTTCTAACGTCGCCTGTACACATGGAAATCGCCACAAGACAACGAAGAACGTATAGTCCGAAATCAGATCGATTACATTCTTGTCAACCATAGATACAGGAATGCAGTGAAAAGTGCCAAAACTTACCCAGGAGCAGATGTGGGCTCGAATCATACCCTCCTTGTGGCAGAAATTATGGTGAAGCTCAAGAAGCTGAAAGTTTTATCAAACCAAAGGCCTATTGATACCAGCCTGCTGAGAAGTAATGCCATGAAGGAGAAGGTGTACCACGATATAAATGAAAACTTAAGTAAATCAATAAACACCTATTCGACAACTCAGAGCCAACCTGGAGACATGTGGAAAATTTTTAAATCGGCTATTATGGAACCTTGTAAGAAGTATCTGAAACTTGAGAAACGGAAAAATCGAAAAGATTGGATGACGGATGAAATAGTAGTGCTTATGGAAGAAAGAAGAAACCTAAAAAATACAGATAAACAGAAATATAAAGAAGTACAGAAGGACATCAAATATTAATGTCGCCAAGCTAAAGAGGAGTGGCTAAAAGAGAAGTGTACTGAAATAGAAAATCTGCAGAAACTACACGACTCCCACAGTGTGCATAAGAAAATTAAAGAGTTTACTGGAACTGGCCGGAAGCAAAAATCATACATCCTGGCAGATGATGAAGGAAACACTGTGTTGGATATTAAAGACCAACTGATTCTTTGGGAAGAATACATTAAAACCCTATTCAATGACCAAAGAGAGGAAATAACTACCAACACAAATAATGAGACTGGACCACCTATTTTAAAAGAAGAAATACAAGTAGCAATAAAATCTGCTAAAGATGGAAAGGCCCCTGGCCCGGACGATCTACCTGCAGATGTGCTTAAGCTAATCGAAGAGCAAAATTTAGGTGCTGTAACTTCTCTATTTAATAAGATCTATGAAATAGGAATAATACCAGAAGAATGGCTTAAATCAACGTTTGTCACAATTCCTAAAAAGTAGAATGCCAGAAAATGCGAAGAACACCGTACGATCAGCCTAATGAGCCATACACTAAAGATCTTTCTCAAAGTCATCCATCGTAGAATTTATAAGAGGCTGGAAGAAAATATAGCAGATACTCAGTTTGGCTTTAGAAACGGATGTGGCACTAGGGAGGCCTTGTTCGCCTACAATGTCTTGATGCAGCGATGTCTCGATGTCAACCAAAATGTATACGCTTGTTTTATTGATTATAATAAAGCATTTGATAAAGTGAGATATAAACAACTAATAGAAGCGCTGAAACGAAAAAACCTTGACACAAGAGATATACAAATAATTGTAAAACTCTACCTAAACCAAAGTGCGTCTATCCGTGTCCAATCTGAACTAACGAATGCAGTGGAGATCAAGCTAGGGGTGAGACAAGGATGTGTTCTCTCACCACTCCTTTTTAAGCTCTACTCAGAGGATATCTTCGCCAAAGCCCTCGAAAATGACACCGGTGGAATACGAGTTAACGGCATTCCACTGAACAATTTGCGCTACGCGGACGACACAGTACTTCTCGCCGAAAACATGCAAGACCTTCAGAATATGTTGAATAATGTCACCACAACTAGTCGAGAATATGGTCTGACACTTAATGTTAAGAAGACCAAATACATGATTGTCAGTAAAACTGAAGTACCCAATGAACATCTGTATGTCGAAGGCGAAAGGTTGAAAAGAGTCGAGAGATATGACTATTTGGGTACAAGTGTCGACTGTTCCGTGGACTATTGTTCATAAATAAAGATTCGCATTGAGAAGGCCCGTGCATCCTTTGTGAAGATCAAGAAGCTGCTCTGTAGTCGCGATTTGACCCTGGACCTAAGAATACGGATGCTTAAATGTTATGTATTCCCAGTCCTATTTTATGGTGTAGAAGCTTGGACCCTCAACTTACATTGCGAGCAGAAACTAGAAGCCTTCGAGATGTGGACCTACCGTAGGATGCTGCGAATATCATGGACAGAACATGTGACCAACTTGGAGGTTCTGAGAAGAATGAAGAAGGACGTAGCGATCCTATATGAAGTAAAAAAGAGAAAATTGCAATATCTCGGCCACATCAAGATTCTGCAACTCATAATCCAGGGAAAGATTGTGGGAAAAGATCTGTTGGAAGAAGAAGAATATCCTGGCTTAGAAATTTGCGAGAATGGTTCAACGTCAAGTCATCTGATCTATTCAAGGCCGCAGCTTCCAAGGTCAGAATAGCAATGATGATAGCCAACCTCCGAAATGGAGAAGGTACATGAAGAAGAAGAAGAATATTTCTAATTTTTAAAGACCACAAGTATATGGAAATATAGTAATAATAATAGGCAAATAGTTGAAGGAAAAAACTTATGACCAACAAAAATTAATTTCCATGTTCACAAAGTATTTTTCTTATCACCAAAAACGATGCTAACAATTTTTTCAACTGATTCTGAAACGTCACGGTTTGAAAGATATGCAGTTTTATCTTAACTCCCTGTATATAAATTACTATATTAAAAAACATTTCATCAGCTTTTCGTGCAAGATAACGCTGCTTAGTTATATTAAAATATTAAAAATTCATAAAGAAAGAACAAATGAATTATTTTTGTTTTTTAATCATATATCTGATCAAGTGAAAAGATACGATGAAACAGATAAGAAATACTAAATTATATAGTAATGAATTGAGTCTAGTAACAAAAGAATATTTCATGAGCAATGTGAGATTAATTGTGCTAAGTGGTATTTAATTAGATATTATTACACAGCTAATTAAAATGTTATTTAACCTAAAAACTATAATATATCAACCGACAAATGGAGACAATATACAATTTCTCATACCCGTCATTAATTATATGAGATTTCTAGGTCTAGTTCCAAATTACAATTTCAAAACAAGAAGAGTTGAACACCCAATTTTTTTTCTTATTCTTGGGCTTCTTTTATTCGGTATTGATGCTTTTTTAACTGCACAATCAGTTCGAATAACCGGGTCATGCAACGAACGATTATTTTTCAATGTTATAAGTTGTGCAGTTCTCATTTTTTGCTGTCTAAGTTTTCTGGTCAGTATTCTCGAGTTATGGCTAAAAAAAGAAAAGTGGGAAAAATTTTTTGAAGACGTCTTGAAATTCGAGTTCTACATGAATTTAGTGTTTCCATATCATTCACAGAGATCAATTTGTATATTTAACAGAACATTTCTTTTTGTAACTATAAATATTTTGGCTTTGATAATTTATCCAATAGATTGCGCACTAAATTGGTTTAGTTTGAAAATTCAAGATATTGTTATGGTAATTTTTACATATCAAGCAATTCTAAAAGGTTTTTGGATCAGCGCTACAGCACTGTATTTTCGACATAAATTTATCGATATCGATCAAATTATTCTAAGCAAGTGTCATAAAGAAGGATATTCAAAAGCTATAATGATTTCGAAAGACTTGTACACGCACATTGCAAATTGCTCAGATTTATTTAATAATTTATTTGGAACACATCTTCTATTAGTCGTTTTCATAAGTTCATCAGAGATATTATGTATTTGGTACAGGCGCGGATCCAAGGGGGGGGGGCGGTGGGGGCAATCGCCCCCCCCCAAGAGCTTTGAGTTTAGGAAAATGGACCCGATGTTTCCTTTTATACTACAGTTTATTTAAAAACTAGAGAGAGTAATAAATCATTTTTTATCCTTTTTCTCTTTGCAAACTACCTGTGTTCTTTAGTCCGGTGTCTTTAGCAAAATCAGTTAGACACATATATTTTTCATAGAAATCGATCCGAAATTTTATAATAAAAAATATCATCTACCTATAATAATGGACTAAAACGTAGCCTTATTCTCTCAAAAAATTCTAAGTTATAATTTAAATACTTACAAATATCCATTGTCAAAAATACAAAAAGGTAAACATATATAAAAAAATAAATTCGTCCATATAATATTAAAATATTTTTGGGGCTATCGGTCATTTTATTATTAATTAAAAACATTTTAAGGGTATTTGAGGTTTCAGTTTATTTATTTCTTTAACCATCTGCAGTATTACAATTAAACACTAAAAAGGGATTCAAATGTAATTACTTTTTTATGTTGTAATTAAAATTAGACCTACTTATTTTTATTTCTATTGTACTGATATCTTAATTTAATTTACTTTATTATATGGAAATACGATAGCCTCAAAAAAATAAGATAAACATGTTAATTCTACACGCTTAAGAAAAAGACACAAATACAATAATAAAATAATAATACACTTACGGCTAATTGAAATTAAATATATATAAAATTAAAGAGTTGGACATACTAAAATAAAAATATATAAAAAAAACATATAAACAACATTAAACAATAAAATACAACAAAAACAAAAATTTTAATCATAAATTGAGTTTACACTAATTAACATTACGTATATAATTCCTAATCAAAGTCAGTGAAACTATCTTCGCTCAAATTAATTATAATTGGTTTCTCTATCTCACCGATCATGAGATCGAGTTCTCACATTTCATTTTATTCTTTTATTATATGGATTTTTTCCAATTTTCCGCAGTAACTTTATTCAAAAAAATCTTTCAAAAGTTTAGTTAAATTTCTAATTTTGTTAATTGTGTTATTTCTAGCAACTCTGCCTTTTAATTGAGAGAGATATTTACTTCTCCAACGGACAGTTTCCGGACTATCTATAGGAACAGATTTTCTATCTGGTTTTTCTCAGCAAAAATTAAGTTCTCTGAGCAATTTCCAGAGATCAATTCTCTTAATTCCAGGTAAATCGCGATCTTTATTGATTTTAGTTAGAATTTTGTAGACTGTTGGGATCGGATTCTCATAATAAAATGTATATACAACCCCTTTAATTGCAGTTTTCATTTCTTCTTCCAACGAGGTTTTTCATCTGCTTGTGATAGAATGTGGCTTGGGAATACTAACAAATCCAGTCGTTTTTTCTCCTTAAGTATTCCGTACATAGTAGATTTTCCAACTCCTGTCATGTTGGAACACATCTCAATAGAGCTTTTAACATTATTATCTAGATATATAATATATAAAAACAAATGCAAATAAGATAAATCACAAGAACAAACTGTAAGGTGTACTCTGCTTACTGACAGAAATTAAATTAAACTATCAGAATTTTTATGTTGCAGTAATATAATGAAATATAATTAGATTTACGGCAGTTCTCAGTTACCAGCGGCACTGGAGCAGGTACGTTGGAGGTTTCGGTAACAGTTTTATTACTCTCTCTAGTTCTTGAATAGAGTATAGGAATATGTGTACTTGCGATCGCCCCCCTCCCCCTCCCAAGAGCTTTGAGTTCAGGAAAATAGAACCCATTCTACCTTTTATATTAGGAATGAGTATGCTGCTTGTACTCCCCCCCCCCTCCCCGTTGACAACTTGCCTTTCTTGACATACTGGGGGCTGGATCCGCCACTGATTTGGTATGACATCTTTACAAGACAAGGAACTTATTATGCTCAATACGACATTAGCATGACTCTTGTGTTTACTTGTACTTTATTGGTAAGTTAAAATAATTCATTATTAATTAAAAAAATTTAAGCAAGTCAGTTCGCTGAACTGAAATCAAATGAAGTGTGGCACTCAATATGTTACAAATTAAAATATTAATAAAAAATAATAAAATTTAAAAATAAATATTTTGAAAGGCGTTTATCATTGAAATAGAAAATATAAAAAAGAAACAATTAAGTACTGAACTTCATTTGACCCATTTAAATCAGCTAGTCATAACTATTGCGCCATTTGGCACCGTTGAATTTCTACTGTTTATATTTATCTCCGAAATAGTCTAACTTTACTCTTTCACAATAAATAAGTTTATTAAATAGTAAAATATTAACTCAATAATTTTGTGTATCATGTCGGTAAATTTTAAGTCTCAAACGTCAACAATGGCGCCAGAATATAGTGAATGCAACAAGACGTGAAAATAAGAAAATTTCACTCCATAAGATATTTATGTGTATGATAGAAATGAAATACATTACCGATGATTTGTGGTGTAAAAATTATTAATTTTCAAACTAGCAGAGTGAGAAGTGGCAACTATACTATAAGTGCCCTATTAATAAAAATAGCTAGGTATTTATATGATCAGTAATGCACTGTCAGCGTAGTTCACACGCGATAAAGCACATTTTGCAACCATGCTGATTCTGCTTCTTGAAGTTACATCAGTCAAACTAATATGCATATATAGGCGCGGATCCAAGGGGGGGGGGCGGTGGGGGTGATCGCCCCCCCCCCCCCCCCTGCCAGAGCTCTTAGTTCAAGAAAATAGACTCGATTTTGCCTCTTATACTCTAGTTTATTCAAGAACTAGAGAGAATAATAAATCATTTTTTACCCTTTCTTTTTTTCGCAAACTACCTGTGTTCTTTAGTCCGGTGTCTTTGGCAAAATCTGTTAGACACATATATTTTTCATAGGAATGGGTTAGAAATTTTATAATCAAAAACACCGGTCTATAATAATGGACTATTTGGGTTGGAAAACAATAGATATTTGGATGTGTGAAGTGTTAAAAAGAATTTTAATCCTTGTCATAGGCGTCAGAAAGAGGTTTATTTTATCACTAAGTATTTATGGCATAGAATATTATTTCGGTAAAAAAACTTAAAATAAAAAGTTTTTATAATATTATTTTGTTTCTTATAATTTCTTAATAATTCACATACATTAGAAAATATAGATAATTTTGACATATTTAATACAAATCACAACTTTATTTTTATTATTTTTAATTTTGGCATAGAAACCGTTTTAGGAACATTCAGACTAAAACGTAGCCTTTTGCTCTCAAAAAATTCTAAGTTATAATTTTGAATACTTACAAATACCCATTGTCAAAAATACAAGACGTTAAACATATATAAAAAAATAAATTCGTTCATATAATATTAAAATTTTTTTGGGGCTATCGGTCATTTTATTATTAATTAAAAACATTTCTAGGACATTTGACTTTTCAGTTTATTTATTTCTTAAATTTTAATTTTTATATGTTACAGAAAATTTAAATAATAATTTCTGTTTACGCTGGTAAACAATAGGTATCTAATTCTTAATCAAAGTCAATGAAGCTATCTTCGCTCAAATTAATTATAATTGGTTCCTCTATCTCACCAATCATGAGATCGAGTTTCCACATTTTCTTCTATACTTTTATTATATTGATTTTTTCCAATTTTCTGCAGTAACTTTATTCAAAAAATTCTTTCAAAAGGTCAGTTAAATTACTAATTTTGTAAATTGTGTTATTTCTAGCAACTCTACCTTTTACTTGAGTGAGATATTTCCTTCTCCAACGGACATTTTCCGGACGATCTATAAGAACAGTTTTCCTATCTGGTTTTTCCCAGCAAAAATTAAGTTCTCTGAGCAATTTCCTGAGTTCAGTTCTTTTAGTTTCAGGTACATGCCGATCTTCATTGATTTTAGTTACAATTTTGTCGACGGTTGGGATATGCTTCTCATAATAAAATGTATGTACAACTCCTTTTATTGCAGTTTACATCTCTTCCTCCAACGAGGTTTTTCGTCTGCCTGTGATCGAATGTGGCTTGGGAGTACTAACAATTCCAGTCGTTTTTTTCTCCTTCAGTATTCGGTAGATAGTAGATTTTCCAACCCTTGTCATGTTGGAGCACATCTCAACCGAGCTTTTAACATTATTATCGAGATATTGATGTCTTACGGCATCATAAACATTCATTGTAATAAGTTTTTCGTTGAGGAAAAAATGCCCTGGTTTAATGATTTTGGAATACATATATTTTGGATATCTCACTAATCTCAAATAATATATGAAAACAAGCACAAACAAGATCAATCACTAAGGACACACTGTAAGGTGTACTTTGCTCACTGACAGAAATTAAATTGAACTATCAGAAATTTTATTGTTGCAGTAAATTTATAAAAGCCTATAGTATTTAAAAATAGTTAAATATAATTAGATTTACGGCAGTTCTCAGTTACCTGCAGCACTGGAGCAGGTACGTTGGAGGTCTCGGTAACAATTTTATAATTCTCTCTAATCCTTGAATAGAGTATAGGAATGTGTATGCTTGCGATCGCCCCTCCCCTTCCCAAGAGGTTTGAGTTCAGAAAATTAGAATAAATTCTAACTTTTATATTAGGAATGTGTATGCTGCTGGTATTCCCTTTCCATTGACAACTCATTTTTCTTGCGATAACCTCCCCCCCCAAGAGCTTTGAGTTCAGGGAAATAGACCCGATTCTGTGTCTTATACTAGGAATGTGTATGCTGCTCGGATCCTTCCCCCTGTTGGCAACTTGTTTTTCCTTGTGATCGCTCCCTGTCATTTTTGACATAAAAATTTAAATATGTCCAAAATGCTGAGACTTAAGTATAGAACATTATACATGAAATATGTTTAGAATTTTACGTAGAATTCAGAAGTGCAATAATATATAGGTTATTCCATTGAAAATAGGGGTGAGTCAACGATTGGATGAAATAGGTTTGTGCCTTTTCGGTGAAATTAACAAAGAAACTATATTTATTGTTTGATACAGTTTATTTTTACGCAAATTTTAAAAATATTTAGGACTCTACAGGGTGAGCCAAAAAACTAGGACAGCATAAAGTTGTATTTTTTTAAATAGAACACCCTATATACGAATCGTATTTTCGATTTAGCTTATAATTTTAAATCTTTTTTATTAAGGATTTACTATAACAAAACTTTATAGTTTCTGAGATAATTAAGTTTAACGAAAAAAAGTCACATTTTCAAGCATCAATTCAATCCTAAATAACGTTTTCAATTTTGTCACAAATATATTCAAATTTGGAATTTAGCAAGGCCAAGGACAAGTTAACATAATTTTTACCTAATATTTGCAATAAAAGCTACAGGGTGTTGAACACATCGGCTCAAATTTGAACAAGTTTAAATGAATAAATATCTTTTTTTTTAATGGTACACCCTATATATTTTCATGTTATTTAATAGAGTAATAAAAACCCTAAAAGTTTTGTTCAATATATCCTATACCTATTTATAATAGTTTTTGAGATATTTCAGTTTTTCTTATTTTCCATACTTTTTTACAGAAATAGTCTTTATTTTCATAGTAGCCATGGCAAAAACAATGTAAAAGAACATTTTTCTGTGTGTCAAATTTATAACCGCAATCGCTTCTTTTGGTTTTTATGTAGTGTAGTTTGGTTTTTTTTTGCATTCATCTTATATTGTAAAATGAATTTTCCAAAGAATGAGTTAATAGATATGATTTATACAATAGGAGAGGCTCAAAAAAATTACCTTCTTGCTCAAAGAATTTACAAAATGAAGTATCCTGATCGACGCCAGCCTAATACCCATACTTTTCAAAACTTAATGCAAAGATTTGATTCTTCTGGTACTGTTGATTATCCAAAACGTAAAGTGGTCAACAAACCAGTAACTAATGAAGAAAAAGAACTACAAGTATTGTTAAATGTTCAGGAAAATCCTTATATTGGTAGCCGTCAGTTAGCAGCATTATGTGAAACATCACAATCCACCGCTAATCGTACTACCAAGAAATATAGGTATCATCCATATCACATGGAATTACACCAAGAATTGCATGGACAGGATTTTGAAAGTCGTGTAAACTTTTGTCGTACAATAAATGCGGAGATTCAATTAAATCCAAATTTATTATGCAAGGTAAAGTTTAGTGATGAAGCTACTTTTAGAAGTAACGGTGCCGTAAATAGACGCAACATGCATTATTATGCCACAGAAAACCCATTTTGGATTAGAGAGGTGCAACATCAAAACCACTGGTCATTACATGTTTGGTGTGGTATTCATCATAATCGAATTATTGGACCCCACTTTTTTAATGAACCACTAAATGGCCATAGTTACCTGAACTTTCTACAAGAAGAACTACCCCAACTGCTTCAAGGTCTCGATAGGGATGGGCTCGACAGTATGTGGTTCCAGCACGATGGTGCGCCTCCGCATTACCATCGTGAAGTTCGTGCGTTTTTGGACCAACGATATCCGCAAAAATGGATTGGACGTGGGGGTTTCATTGAGTGGCCACCAAAGTCTTGCGACATCACCCCATTAGATTTCTTCCTATGGGGTTATATTAAAAATAAGGTGTATGTTAATCCACCAACAACAGTGGAAGATATACGAAACAGGATTAGGGATACCTGTAGAACAATAACGCCACTAATTTTGTCCAGGGTCCGATAAATCTGCAAAAAAACTAAATTTGTGCATTGCACAAGAGGGTCGTTTATTCGAACATTTATTAAAAAGAAATAATTAATCTCAGTATTTAATAGGTAATTTTTTTGTTTCAATTTAGTATAAAAGTAAATATGTATTTGCCTTGTCGTTATTGTTGTGTTAATTTTTTCACATTATGTTTAATTAAACTATTGCCGTTGTAATATAACGAATAATGTATTTCATCATATTTAACCACATTTTGTTTGTTTCTGTAGTTTCTTTTTATTATTTTACATGGCTACTATGATAATGAAGACTATTTCTGTAAAAAAGTATGGAAAATAAGAAAAACTGAAATATTTCAAAAACTATTATAAATAGGTATAGGATATATTGAACAAAACTTTTAGGGTTTTTATTACTCTATTAAATAACATGAAAATATACAGGGTGTACCATTTAAAAAAAAGATATTTATTCATTTAAACTTGTTCAAATTTGAGCCGATGTGTTCAACACCCTGTAGCTTTTATTGCAAATATTAGGTAAAAATTATGTTAACTTGTCCTTGGCCTTGCTAAATTCCAAATTTGAATATATTTGTCACAAAATTGAAAACGTTATTTAGGATTGAATTGATGCATGAAAATGTGACTTTTTTTATTTAAACTTAATTATCTCAGAAACTATAAAGTTTTGTTATAGTAAACCCTTAATAAAAAAGATTTAAAATTATAAGGTAAATCGAAAATACGATTCGTATATAGGGTGTTCTATTTAAAAAAATACAACTTTATGCTGTCCTAGTTTTTTGGCTCACCCTGTAGAGTCCTAAATAGTTTTTAAATCTGCGTAAAAATAAACTGTATCAAACAATAAATATAGTTTCTTTGTTAATTTCACCGAAAAGGCACAAACCTACTTCATCCAATCGTTGACTCACCCTGTACAATGTGACCAGTAACGTCCTCATCATATGATATTTTTTTTTATTAATAGCTTTATTCAAAATTTGACCTTGGCATCGATCGAGATGAAAATTAACTTAAAAATGGTAATCACGTGATTAGCATTATTTGTCAAACCCTAATTTTTTTTCGAAAAAATATCAAAAGTGGGGTTCTATCTCAAAATATCGAAAAAAGTTATTAGAATTTCAGTTGTAAAAGATTATATTTTTTGCCGATTTTTTGTAAATTGCACCACTGTTGCAATATAAGACTCAACCAACCTACGTAAAACTTTTTAGTTTTGATAACGCTTCATCCCAGACATATTTTGTTTAAAGTAGCGTCATATTAAATGTGTGTTTTTCTACAAAATCCAAATAAGGCTATTAAAATTTGGTCACATGAAATGTAAAGTTTATTTGTTTTTGACACTGTATAAGGTAACTTCATAAAATAATTTTTTAAAAAATTAGTTAGTATCTAAAAGTAATACTCATTTTAATTAAGACAAACAATTACACGGTGTCATGAGTAAAGTCTGCATTAAGTGGAAAATAAATTTTTATTTAACTTTACGTAAAGTTAATCTAGTTTTAACGATTTGAGTCTTTTCGATTAAACTATTTTCTTCATATTAATTTAAAAAAGGGGGTGTTCTTTTTATAAAGAAATAGAGCTCTTGATCGAGCTAGAAAACTGAACTCGCAGCTTCAAATCAGCAACGTTCGGAAAAATTATCCGTATTTCAGCAACGATTTGACCAATTTCGGAATTTTTTAAAATCTGACAAACCCCCTTTTTTAGAGCGATATTTAAGGGTTTGAAAATTAATATTTTTATTTGCATTTCACAAGATATGAAAGTTTGGGTCTTCACGAAGAGATTGAGCCTTTGTGGTGGTCAAAATATTCACGCAAAGAAAAGTTTCTGTTTGTTATGTATTATCTTTTAATTATTTTGTCACTTAAACCGAATAAAAAAAATACAGTGTATCTAAAAAGGTATGCACCTCTACTGTTATGTCCCTAAATTATGTTTTGGTTGCCGCATATCAATACATCTATTTTCATAATAATGAATATATAAATAAGCGAGCTTCTAGAAGAGGCATTGCTTATAAGAACCAACAATTTCTTGAGACATCACAAACCTTTTTTCTTTAGATTAGCAAGAAAATTTAATTTCGCATTTTCATTTTGTCATTAACATACAAAATAAATCATATGTAACTTTTTTACCGAATTTAAACTATTTAAACTCCTCTGTTCCCTTTAAAAATATGTTTTAATAATCCAAAAATTAGATTTGTGCAATATAAAATTGAAGTTTCCTCGAAACTAAAGTGCAAATTTATTTGTTGAATTACTATCAACATTTGCCTTTTGAGATAAACAAATAGAAATAATTCAGCAACAAATTATCTGATTTACTATTATAAAATACAATTTTGTTCGAAATGATTAGGACTTCCCTTTAAAATTAAAAAAATGCAGAAAAAGGTAATTTTGCAATAAATAACTGATATGTAAAAAATGGCCGATATTACAGATTTTTTTGGCATTTTTGTAATAACAAATTGACGAAAATGATCGCACAAAATCTCAAATTATAGATTTTTAAAGTCTCTACAACTTTTATATAAAACTTGTTTTTCAAAATGCGTTCCTTGGCTTGTAAATTAAAAAAACCTGTTTTAGCCAACTTTGACCCCTACCCTCTTGGTCCCAACCTACTTTTTGCTGTAACCATTTTATGTACCATCTCTTAATTTGCGTCAAAAACACCACCAATTTTTATTTATGACTTGGACTACCTAGTCTATTAATGAACTTAAACATACAATATTAAAAAGTTAAACATATCAAGTCACGTTTTAATGATAACAGTTTGACAAAGTCTACAAATTAGTACAATTAGTTTTATTTTTTTTTGCAAACACTCACATTATTGTCAAACATTATACACTTTTCTTCAAGTATCTTTTATAAATTTTTTGAATAAAAGCATACCATTTGTAGGCTAGTTGCATTTTTGATTTTACTACACATCCCCATAATTTTACTTCCTTGCAAATTTCTTTCGCAGCTCCCTAATTTTATCTTCCTGAATTTTAACTAGATTCTTACACCATAAAGTAACGGTTTTGTGTTATTTAATTATCCCTATTTGACTCTTTATTATGTTATTTCGCTTGGCATTCACTAGACTGTAGATGATTGTATTTATTTATACTGTCGTTGAAGCTATTATTACCTGTTTACAGGTAAATCTCGGTTTTCCTGATTGAGACCCTAGCCAAGAAGACTTTTTGAGCTTTTTTGGTTTGTAAGCGAGCATTTGGTTGGGTTCATATTGGGTTAACTCCGAAAGTCATATATACCCATGATTACTTGAGCCGCTCTTAGATGGTGGCCTAGTACAATCAACGGCAAACACCGTCTTCAATTTAACAACGTTGAAAGAATCGGTTATGTAGGAATAATGTGAGTAATGAAGACTAACCTGATCCTCCTACCTGTTCACTTGTTTATAGAAAATGAGGCACTAAAAGCAATTTACCGTATCAGCTGCCTAAGGCATCTCCAACAGACTGGCGACTACCTATACACCTAGGAAGCGTTGTGGAAAGAAACCCATTGCGGCTTGGTCATGGTATAATGTAATGAGCCCATTCAGTATTTTAAGGCGAAATAAACTTTACTAAAAAGAACATTTTATAAGTTCCTATTTTTCATAATAAATATAATAACAATAATAGACAGCACGCAACACGATCCAATGAAAGGTACGGCTCAACAATGCCTCGACACACTGAAACAGAAGCTCTCTGCTGTTGCAGGGCGGCTAAAGAGATACAAAACCAGCAATAACCAAAAACGAGACAATGCGCTGTTCCAACGATCAGAAAAGACTTTCTTCCGTAAGCTAAACTCTCCACCTAATATGGTAGAAAATAGATATCCCAACAGAGAGCAGGTGAAAGAGTTCTGGGGAAATCAACTTAACATCGCAGCAGACTAGATCAATGAAGAATATCAAATCTGCCAAAACTACTGCCAGATGCAATGTGAGCCATTTGCCACCAAGGAATTCCATAACTGGAGATCTCCAGGTCTCGGCAGGTTCTATAACTACTAGCTCAAGGAATTCTGGTATATACACCATCAACTGTCTAATCTTATTAATGATATTTTTCTAAACCCAGCAAAAATGCCTTTGTTTCTGACAGAAAGGTATTACGTATCTCTGACCAAAAGATCAACGTAACACATATGACCCAGCTTGGTATAAGCCAATCAGTTGCCTTCCTTCACTATATAAGGCCTCCTGCTTGACCCAATGCATCTATGAACATTGGAAACAAAATAGCATCATCGCAACTCAACAGAGAGGATGCACCAGGGGAGCAATGGGATACAAGGAAAAATTAATTGTTAACTCTATCATATATAACCAAGCCTGTATCACCGAAGACACCTCTTTCCTGCCCACATGGATTAAAAGAAGGCCTTCGACTCAGTGCCACATGAGTGACTCAAAATTATATTGAGAATATATAGAGTCGATAATAATTTTATTTCCTTTTTAGAACGCATCATGTCAACCTGGAGAAATAGGGTCCAATTGCAGTACCATCCAGCGATATCATCGAAATTAATACAATGTAATACGAAGGGGAATATTTCTAGGCGATTCACTATGCCTATTGTGGTTCTGCCTGCAATGAACCCACTGTCGCGCCCTTTGAAGTCCACCAGTGCCGTATTTTGAACATTGTTAAAGGAAAGATACAACCAGAAGCATTTGCAGATGCAAAAAGCAGTTCTTTTTGTAACCACGCGGACCGTCCGAAAGCTTATAGGAAGTACAGAAGACCACGCTACCTAGGACCCGATAACATCTTTGTAAACCTGGTATGAGTCAATAACCCCTGGAGGGAGTGCGAAGCCATTTGGCTTGTAAATCATAAATAATAATAATAATACTCTTACAAGTTTGTAATATTTCCTTGATTTGTTAAAAATATGGTGATTATATCAAGTATCTCCCGAGGGTCCCCTTATCTCTTACCGTCACGTAATATTTTTGAAATATCATTTATACATTCACAACTATGCACTTAAATGATTAATTTTAAATGACTAAATCAATATTTAATAATTTGTATTTAGTAGCTGGCTTAAAGCTGCCATTACAGTATTTTTAATCCCAGAAATACCATGTTACCTAAACTAAAAAATATAATATTTCTACCGACAAACGGAAATAACATAATATTTCTTAAACCAGTCATAACATATTTGAGATATCTAGGAGTGGTCCCTAATTATAACTTCCAAACAAAAAAAATTGAAAGTGGAATCCCATTTTTAGTTTTCGGACTAATGATATTATGTCTTGATGGCTTTATATCTATCAAAACAATTCAAGAAATTTGGTTAGATTTTAATCAATTGTTTTTTAAAGTTTTACTTTGTGCTAGTGTAACCTTAAATTTTGCAAGTTTTTTCAATAACGTGGTCAATTCGTGGCTAGACAAAGAGAAGTGGGACTGTTTTTTTCAGGAAGTCTTTCAATTAGAACACAAAATAAATCTTGCTCTTTCATACCGCCCACAAAAATCGCTTTTTATATTTAACAGAAAATTTCTTTTTGTCGCAATCAATGTGTTAATTGTGATAATTTATTTTAAAAAACTAACATTACATGTTAAATGGGATTATGAATTCTTTTTTGTGTTTGGGCCCAACTTACATTTTACTTATCAAGCGATCCTCAATAGCTTTTGGGTAAGTGCTACGGCACTGTATTTAAAAGATACACTTATTATTATTAAACAAATACTTCTTAGCAAGTGTTATACAGAAGAATACTTAAACGTTATAATCAGTTCAAAAAACTTGTATATGGATGTAGCCAGGTGTTCAGCTCTCTTCAATGATATTTTTGGAAAGAATCTTGTTCTGGTGATTTTTACAATTTCAAATCAAGTTTTATGTATATGGTATCAAATGTATTTAAAGGAAAAAATACATACTACAGATGATCAAACCTTGGTTGTCATTTATACTTTCTGTTTATTGGTAAGTTAATAAATTATTGTTTGTATATGTTTTTCAAGCACACTAGTACTCCGCGACGAAATGGTCAGTGTTTTGCCAAATAATTGTATTAATAACAAAACCAGGGAAAATATGAAAACATTTTTCGTACAAAAGATATTTTACTGTCGGTATTTTTCTACTTCTAATAAACTTCAAAAAATTATTCGTCAGGATATTTCGCAACATTTTTGAAATCTGGATAAGGTAGATATCCATAATGGTTACATAAGGAAATTGTTAAGAAAAATAACTGCAAAACTTTAAAATATAAAGAGGAATTTTGGCACCACCAAAACTAAATATTTAAACGGGGGCGCGGTTATATTTCTCTCTTCTTGGGTTATTCGAACTTTTAGAACTTCTAAATTGTGGGGCTGGGTCAAGTATATTTTAGTTTTTAAGTATCTCCATAAGAAATAGTCAAGTGGAGTCAAATCTGGTGATCTTGCTGGCCACTGAATTCTGTCTATCTAATGATTTGGAAAAACTTCATCCAAATAAGCATGGACTAGGGCATTGTAGTGGGGTGGCGTTCCATCTTGTGCTGGAATAAGTGTCAGAAATTGTGAAGTTGACAATAAAAGCTTCTGAAATAATAGAGTGTGTTCAAAAATCGGCCGTCCGGAACAAATTGCTGCCAGATGTGGGACCAAATCTAGAAGAGATTAGTGCAGGTTAAAAAATGAGAAAAAAAAGTTAATTGAAATTGTATATCAGTGGAAACTAGAAAACAGAAAGCAATAAATTGAAGAAAAACTTCAAACTAGTTTAAATCAGATACTAATGATAAGGGAATGAAGAAAAGCCAAGAAGATATGAATAAAAGCCAAGAAGAAATGCAACAAGAACTGAAAGAAGATATGACGAAATATAAAGACGATACGAAACAAGAATTGATAACATTAAAGACAAGCCAATACGATATGAAAGATGAATTAAAAACAAGCTAAGAAGATATAAAGACCAGCCAAAACGACATGAAAAAGAAATGATGACACTAAAAACAAGCCAAGAAGCCATTAAGAAAAATCAAGAAAGCTAAAATAAGAACTAAAACGAGCCTGGAGGACATGAGACAGGAACTTAAGGCAAGTCAGGAAGATATGAAACAAGAACCGAAAGAAGACATTAAAAAATCAAGAGGTTATGAAGCGCATAGAACAAGAAATGGAACAGAAGATTAGCAAAAATAGAGAATACGTACATGGCGAAGTATAACCTAAGCTACCGGGAATTCAGAAACAAATGCAACAATTACATCTGCAAACTAGAGAAAACGTACATGGTGAAGTTCTACATGAGGTGATAAGAATCCACAAACAGATGCAATAATTACATTTGCAAATGGAGAAGGTAGCCAGTATAGGTATAATAAAGGTAGATGGTGTTCCTTCAACTAGTGTGATGAAGTCACCTATCTTCGACGGCACAGAGCCTTGGTTTACCTATGTCCGTCAAATCGAAGCCGCCGTCACGGGCATCAATTAGAGTTCTAGCACTACGAGGTGAAGCAATGGAAGTTCTACGTAACATTCCTCCAGAAAGACAGAATGATTACGAATTTATTGTTACTTTTTTGGAGATGCGTTAGGGGAAGCCCACCCCTAATAAGTTTATAAGGCCCAACTCCAACGAAGAAGACAAAAATACAACGAAAGTCTTCAAGAATATGAAGCGGATATAATGAGACTAATAAATTTGACTTACCCAAAATATCCGGAAGAAATAAAGCAAGAGTTAGCAGTAAATTGTAAATAGTTTTATGAAAGGCTTACGTGACCCAGAAACAATTCAAACTCCAAGAATGGCCCGACTCAAGAAAGTTTCTGAGGCTCGTGCTTATGCCTTTCAGTTTGAGATAGCCAAACAGACCTTAACAAACTAAGAAAGAATCATAAGGAGAGTTTACGTTTCCCGAGATTATCGCAAGACCAACTAGGAAATTTTCGTGAGGTTAATGAGGGAGTTCCAAGAGTTTTTAAACAAACGAAAAATACATAATAACAAAAACACAACCTTTCGTAGTAGAAATAGAATTCGTTGTTAAAAGTATGGCATGTACAAAGCCACTATAATTGCAGTACTGTTCCTGACAGAGATCCTGATGGCTATCGGCTCCATATTGCTAATATAGGTGAAGAAATTCGAAGGAGAGACTTGGAGAAAATCTTTGCTCCTTATGGTGAACTTAAAGAAGTCTGGTTAAGTAAAAGTATTCCCTGTTCAGGATTTGCTGTTTACAAAGATAAAAAAGATGCTGCAGTTGCCGTCAAAGCTTGCGATGGAGTTGAAGTATGCGATTGTCGTATTAGAGTGACTTATGCCAGACCGAGAAGAAGGGGCCAGGGTCGTCGATACAATTCGAGTAACATGCGTTGTTACCAGTGCGGATACCACGGTCACTTTTACAGAGATTGCTCGGAAATTACTGCTGGTGGAAGCGATAGAAGAAATAACTATTACGGAAGAGATAGAGGGAGTACTCGCGGCGACCGTGGAGAACGAGGACCGTGACCGTGAAAGAAGCTACGGAAGAAGAACGTTCTACAGGTCATCCTTGGGAGAGTACGTCGAAAAGAGCCGCGACAGCGAAAGGGAGTACAGAAAAAAAACGTCCTACAGGTCATCCTCGGAAAAGTACAGAGACGACTACAAATAGAAAGCGACAGAATGAAGACACGCACGCTATGACCTCAAAACTAATACTGGTGGACTCATGGTTCGTAAAAAGTGTCGTTGTACAATCCAAAAAGAACCAAAAGGCGTTCACCAAAGCTTCAGAAGTCATGGGAAAATCCGTACAACGTAGCGACCCGACTAAACGATCTGATGTACCGAATTCAGAAAAGTCGAAAGTTGTGGATCTTGACATATTCGCACATTATCAAGATCAAGAAGGTTGATCGACACGATCAATACTTGGGAGGAGACAATGTAACGGACTTTATAGTGGTATACACTTCATAGTGTTAGTTTATGTTTCTAATTTGTACGGTTTTAGGTCTATTTTCTATGAGTTCATAATTTATTTAATTAATTTTACCTTTTGTTAATTTCCTCTTGACACGTCAATGAAAGAAGGTCTGAAACTTTTTAGTAAATTCTACTTGCTTATTTTGAACATGGAACACCTAAAACAGAAGGTTTAGAAATCACTAGATTACTTCTTTTCCTTATTTTTATTACACCCTGTAGTATGAAAATCCTTCTAGAAAATTAGGGAATCTTCTAGTGTCAACCAAAGGTTATATAAAGGGTCGAGATAGGCTTTCGTGCACAATTTAGTTTGAAAATTGTGACTGTGTAGGTATTTATACACAACTGTTTTGCTTTAAAACCGGCTTTGGGAGTGTTGTGAAAAGATGCCCTTTACTGCTTGGATTCGTTAAGATAATCGACCTCGAATGACTTGCTGTCATGGTGGGATATAATTGGTCAATTCAATATTCAAAGGCGAAGTAAACTTTACTTTACCATAAAGAAAATTCTTTTAAGTTCTTTTTTTAATATTAAACACCTTAAAATGGTGTTAATTTTTGATATAACTTAACAATGATATGATGAATATGGTTAGGTATACCCCGCAGTCCCCTTATTGCTTACCGCCACGTAATGTTTTCGAAATATCAAATCAAACTACAAAACTATTCACTTAAATGATTAACTTTAAATAGCTAAATCAATAATTGTTAATTTGTGTTTAGTAGCTGGCTTGGAATGGCCATTACTTGAGTGTATTTTAACGAAACAAGTACCATGTTATCTAAAATAAAAAATTTAATATTTCTACCCACAAACGGAAATAATATAGAATTTCTTAAACCAGTCATCATGTATTTGAGATTTCTAGGACTTGTTCCTAATTATAACTTTCAAACAAAAAGAGTTGAACATGGAATCCCCTTTTTAGCTTTTGGACTAATGATATTAAGTCTAAGTGGTTTTATAACTATTAAATCGATTCAAATTGGTTGGCTACTTGTAGGGCCAATAATCTTTAGACTAATAACATGTGCAACTACGTTTTTTTCTTTTGCAAGTTATTTCGTTAATGTGGTTAACTCGTGGTTAGAAAAAGAGAAATGGGAATATTTTTTTCAAGAAGTTTTTCAATTAGAATACAAGATGAATTTGGCTCTTCCATTCCGCCCACAAAGGTCCCTTTTTGTGTTTAATAGAAAATTTCTTTTTATTGTAATCAATGTGTTAATTCTGATGAGTTATTTTCAAAAGCTAACATTGGAATTTAAATTGGATTATGAATTTTTCTTTATGTTGGGGCCAAGCTTACTTTTTACACATCAAGTAATTCTCAATACCTTCTGGATAAGCGCTACGGCACTTTATTTAAAAGATAAAGTTCATGTTATTAAACAAATACTTCTTAGTAAGTGCTACACAGACGACTATCTAAAATTTATAATTATTTCAAAAAACTTGTATATGGATGTCACCAGGTGTTCAGCTCTCTTGAATGGTCTCTTTGGAATAAACCTCCTTTTGGTGACTTTTACAATTTTAAATATAGTTTTATGTGCATGGTATGGAATATATTTATACAAAGAAATTTTCACTGTAGATGGTCAACTCTGGATTATAATATACACGTTTAATTTATTGGTAAGTTTAATAAAGTAATGTTTGTTTATGTAAACACAGTAACGTTTGTTGGGCAGTGTTTCCCAAACACACTAGTATTCGGCGGGTGAATGCCTGCTGTTTTCCACATAATTTCATTAATATAGAAACCTACGAAGAGATGAAAATATTTTACGTTCAAAGTATTAAAATATTTTACTGTCTATTATAGACCAGGCTGCGTAGCAGTAAAGCAGAAAATAAGAAAAAAAAATTCGTTATAATAAAGTGATAACGGAATATTGTAGGTCATGAAGGAAAAATAATCCTAACCACTGGCAACCCACTGGGGTGAAATGAGAGTGATTTTTAGGGGTAAAAAACAGTTTTTTGCGATTTCAGGCCAAACTGCGCATTATATCGAAAAAAGTTCAGAACAAAAGTTGTAGGTAAAAAAGGATCTACATCTCTTGTAAAAGCCATTTTTACTCTAGCTTCAAAATTTTCCGAGAAAATGCAAAAAACCGTTTCTTCGGTTTTTGTTCTTTTCATCCACAAAAATAATTCGATTAAGCTCAAACTTGGAGATAATATACTTTTTGATGCCTCAAATAGATTAAATTTGTTTTGTGCAAAAATATTCCATCGTTGACGTTTTATTTGACTTTAATAAAAAAATTTCTATTTCAAATTTTCAATCCCATTTCCTCTTAAAATTAATTATCCAACAGAGTTCGGACTAGGCTCGCTTTTTTCGTTTTCACTTCTACTTTCAATAAATGAATATATATATATATATATATATATATATATATATATATATATATATATATATATATATATATATAACCAAAGAAATGGCTTTTTTCGATATGCGTTTTACGATTATTGTTAATAATTTGTTATTATTAATTAAAATTATTATAATTTTATAACATCAATGTTTACTACAAACAATGCGTAAAAAATATAAATTTACCACGTTTCAATTAGCAAATAAATAAAAAAAATTGTTTTGCTTGACCGAATCTTGAAATTATTTCTGTCAATTTTTCAATTCCAATGTTATTTATTTCATAATAATAAAGGTTCGACTTATAAGTTACCTAACTGTTATTTATTTGTTAATTTAAATATTTTAACTCTAAAGTTTTCATCATTATTCCGAGTAATCCAGGCAGCTGTCTCCTCCTTAATTAGATAACTCAAATATTCAAAAATTAAATGTTCAAAAGTACTGTCATCTTCTAGAATTTTTACTAACAAGGGTCTCTGTTCATTCTGGAGCATCGAGCGAGCAGCTGCTATTCCGTTAAGATTATTTTTATTTTAAAGGAGCAGTGTAGTGGAGGAATATACCATATTTAGAAGAAAAAATTTTATCTAATGAAAGTAATAAAAATAAATTAATACTATTAACACAAGAATTTGAAACAGTAGGATTCACATGTAAACAGGTAACAGAATATGTTTATACTCTCATAATAAACACAGTAATTGAACTCGCTGCAGATGATAAAAATGTGATAGTTGTTGGACAAGACATTGACCTGCTTGTGCCTTTAAATGAATTGAATGATAGAAATTCGGAAATATTATTTCACAAACTATCCACGGGTAATATTGGCGATTCTTACTACATTTCTGATAGCTCAAAGATCCATCCCAACGAAAATATTTGGAACTTTTTCATTGTTTCACTGGCTGCGACACTACCTCAGATTTTGCAGCAAAAGGAAAAGTAACGCCGACAAAAATATTCCAGCAAAATAACGATTTGTCTGCGTTGGCTGTTGATAGTTAAATGTAAATTAACACCATGGATTAACAGTAAAAAAAATGTAGTCCTTCGTGATTTGAGCTTTCAGATATACCCAACAACTACAATGAAATGAACCTTCAAATTGGACAAATTGCCACCAACACCAAGAGCAGCAAAACAACATTGTTGTAGAGCATATTATCAACTGCAAACATGCCTTGAAAATAAAATTATCGCAACGGATTGGGACTGGAAAAAATCTGTGGAAGGAATCATGCAGCCAATCAGTTGATACCCGATAGTCTCCTTAAAAGAATTTGTTGCAGTTACGAAAAAGGTTATTCTATTGCAAGATGTAACTATAGGGAACACCAATTTAGGTTCAAGTTGTTACAACTTAGAAAATTGCACAAATTTTAATTGACGATAGTGACTCAGAAGGAATGGAGCCCAGTAATGTTGAAGCAGTTGATACCATTTCCGAATTTTTTGGAGAATCTGTTAGTTATATGGAAACAGATGAAGAAGAACTACCGCTTTCTGCAAAGAGAGCGAGACTTGAAGATGATAATATATAAAAAACTTTTTGCATATGTGTGACAATTGTATGTATATTAAATGTAAATAATTAATATTATATTTAAATTATTAATTTTTTTATTATTTTTGTATTTTTGTAAATGTAAAATCACAGATAATAATTATTAGTTAAGAAATTAATTAGTTTTCTTAATGTATGGTATGTAAGAAAAAGACTGGCAATAATAACCAAGTTTATTGCGACATGCAATTATACTCTTGTCATCCTGCATCCCTTTGTCCAATCTTCATTCCGCTCCAATACTTCCTTCGCATCTCCAACTATTTTTACATAAACAATTTAAATTTTAAACTGAACATTATTCAATATCGTTATGGTAGAAGGCATAGGTGGTAAGAACATACTTTCTTGTTTATTTAATAATTAAAACATAGTTGAGCAATGTAACTAATTTATAATTTTTTTGCTGATTATTTGTAGTAAGCAATAATATTATAAAATAATAATAATTTTAATATGTAATAACAAATTACTGACAATAATCATAAAACGCATGTCGAAAAAGACATTTTTTTGGTTTTTTCGATCTGCGGCATTTTTTCCATTGTACTATATATATATATATATATATATATATATATATATATATATATATATATATATATTCATTTATTGAAAGTATAAGTAAAAACATTACCCATACATTTTTTGCGTCAGTCTTTTTCATGTCTGCTCCAAGGCTCCTCTCACTGGTGATACCCTCGCAGTCTGACCGCAGCATTTAGCATGCCTTCTTTATCCCACTCAACATCATTTACACCCACGTCACATAAATTAAAACTATATTAAATTTATATTGAAAAAACTGCCTTTGTTAATATTATAAGTTAATCTATAATAAAAATAATAATATAAAATAATTTAATAATATAATGTCATGTGTTAAGGGCAGCAGCTGAATATATATAAACCGAGACAAGGAACGAAACCCGAATATGTTGTTTGTGCAATTCATTTTTTTAATTATTTGACTGAACAAATGACGAAAAAATATCTTGATTATATTCATTTTTAACGAGATATTCTCACCACAGTAGTCATTTTTAAGTAAAACGGCTACTACAGGTTTTCAAAATGAAATACACTGTATATTTTACTTTTTGATGTATACTTAAAATGCTATGCAATTTTCCATAGACCTTGAACATTAATAGATATTATCGTGGTCTATGCATATTAAGAGTTATTCTTTCAAGCGTCGTTATACTACAATTACCATATTTGCAACATATTTATGATATAATAGAAAGAGGAAAAATACACTTTGAATTAATCGCTTTCATTCATAGAACCCAATGACATAAAACAACTTTTTTTCCTTAAAATATGTATAAAAAACCGAATTACGCGCTAAATTTCTAATTTCCCCAATAACATTTTATTTGGCAACACGGCAATGGTGCGCTAAAATACGGTAGATATCGAAATTTTAGCGCGACGTAGCTCTAAACACCATGATGTCGCGTCAAAGTGTTATAGATATCGGAAAATATCGCGATAAGCTATGGTAAATATATATATATATATATATATATATATATATATATATATATATATATATATATATATATATATATATATATATATATTGTAACGACCTTTAGAGCGTTATACATTTCATAGCATTAGTTTGAATATGGAATGCCTATGACAGAAGGTCTAAAAATCGCTAGATTATTCCTTTTTCTTATTTTTATTGCACAACGTAGTATGTAAATCCTTCTAGAAAGAGGCAGAATCTTCTGGGATCCCGAAAAAGGGTACAAAAAAGGTCCATATCAGCTTTCGTTGACAGCTTAGTTCGAGACATCATCGATGTAACTTGAACAATAACAGCTTTTGAAATAATAGAGTGTAATCAAAAATCGGCCGTCCGGAACAAATTGGTGTCAGATGTGGGATCAAATCTAGAAGAGGTTAGTTCAGGTTAGAAAATTAGAAAAAAAAAAGTGAATTGAAATTGTATACCAGTGGAAACTAGAAAACAGAAAGCAAAAATTGAAGAAAAACTTCAAACTAATTTACTAATGATAATACAGGATATGAAGAAAAGCCAAGAAGATATGAATAAAAGCCAAGAAGAAATGAAACAAGAACTGAAAGAAGATATGACGAAAAATCAAGACGATACGAAACAAGAATTGATGACATTAAAGACAAGCCAATACGATATGAAACAAGAATTAAAAACAAGCAAAGAAAATATAAAGACCAGACAAAACGATATGAAAAAAAAATTGATGACACTAAAAACAAGCCAAAAACCATTAAGAAAAATCAAGAAAGCATAAAATAAGAACTAAAAACAAGCCTGGAGGGCATGAGACAGGAACTTAAGGCAAGTAAGGAAGACACGAAACAAGAACTGAAAGAAGACATTAAAAAAAATCGAAAAAATATGAAGCGCATAGAACAAGGAATGCAATAGAAGACTAGCAAAATTAGAGAATACGTACATGACGAAGTACAACATGACGTGTCGGGGATCCAGAAACAGATGCAACCATTACATCTGCAAACTAGAAAAGACATACATGGTGAAGTACTACACGAGGTAATAGGAATCCACAAACAGATACAACAGTTACATTTGCAAATGGAGGAGGTGGCCAGTACATGTATAATAAAGGAAGATGGTGCTCCTGCACTAGTGTGATAAAGTCACCTATCTTCGACGGCAAAGTACCTTGGCTTATCTATGTCCGTCAATTCGAAGCCGCCGCCACCGGCTATCATTAAAGTTCACCAGAAAAGGCAAGTGCTCTTGTTCTAGCACTACGAAGTGACGCTATGGAAGTTCTTCGTAACATTCCTGAAAAAAAATAGAATGATAACGAGTTTATTGTTATTTTTCTGGAGATGCGCTATGGGGAAGCCCACCCCCAAGAAATTTATGAAGCCTAACTCCAAACAAGAAGACAAAAATACAAAGAAAGTCTTTAAGAATATGAGGCGGATATAATGATTGATTTACCCAACGTATCCGGAAGAAAAAAAGCAGATATATATATATATATATATATATATATATATATATATATATATATTTATATATATATATATATATATAATTTATTTTTGTATCTTAAACCTTTTGTTAAATATTCTTTTCTAATATTTTCTTGGGTATAGGTTTTCCATTAGAGAAACAAAGGACAATAATTTTCTTTCTGACGTTTCGCTCTACATAGTGAGCTTCTTCAAAAGAGCTAGGTATATTTATTTTACATCTACAAAAATTACAGAATTTTTTATATAATAAACATATATCACAGTAATTACACTTTTATATTTTTAATTTAATTAAAATTAATAAAAACAAAACAGATTTTAAAATGGTCTTAAAGTTTAAAATTTAAAAAACAAAAGCAAATTAATAAAACAAAACAATTTGTTAAACATAACCCTCAAATTACTATTCTAAAACCTGACAAAAGTAATAAAACCGTAATTATGAACACATCTGATTATGACAAAAAAATGAACGAACTACTTGATGATACTAACACTTATAAGAAACTTAAAAGTGACCCTACAAAATTGTTCCAAACTAAAAATAACACACTAATTAAAAAACTATTAAAAAATCAACATATAACTGAGGAAGAAAGTAAAAAATTAACAATACATAATGCTATAGCACCAAAAATTTATGGGTTACCTAAATTACACAAACCAAATACACCTCTCAGACCAATTGTCTCAAGCATACAGTCCCCATTTTATAACCTGTCCAAGTACTTATCAAATTGCCTAACAAACATCACAGGAAAAAATAATCACTATATAAAAGACTCTTTCGCATTTAAACAATTCATTGATACAATACAAATACCAACAAATTATAAATTAGTTTCACTGGATGTAGTTTCTTTGTATACAAATATACCCAATGACATCATTCCCAAAGTTTTGGAAGACAAATGGGACGATTTAAAAGAACACACAACATTGACACTCAATGAATTTATAGAATCTGTAAAACTTACAATAAATAATAATTATTTCCAGTTCAAAGATAGTTTGTACCAACAATTGGACGGTTGTGCTATGGGTTCACCAATCTCCTCAACAATAGCACAAATAGTTATGGAATATGTAGAAGAAGAAGTATTGAAAAAACTGGATTTTAATATAATCTTTTTTAAACGCTATGCAGATGACTGGCTGCTGTACCCGAAAACAAAATAGATAGCTTATTACAATATTTTAATAATTTCCACCCAAAACTGAAATTTACAGCTGAAATTGAAATAGAACAAAAAATAAACTTTTTAGATTTAACTATACACAGAAATAAGACGGATAACAATCTTCATACAAAATGGTACACGAAAGATACTTGGTCGGGCCGGTATTTGAATTTTAACTCTCAACATCCAAATAAACAAAAAATAGTGTCATAATCGGCTTAGTTGGTCGAGCTATAAAATTATCTTCACCCAAATTTCGCCCAGAAGTGCTAAAAATAATGAACCATCTTCCTAAACTACTCATAAAAAAATAATTAAACAAAGAACTTATTTACATTATAACACAAACAAAAAAAATAAAATTAACAATACCAAAACACAAAACACTTTCATTGCATTACCGTATGTATACCAACTGTCTGAAAAAATAAAATATATTTTGGATAAACATAACATAACGGTATGCCATAAGGCGAACAATTTACTTGGGTCAGTTTACACGAAATTAAAAAGCAAAGTTCCCACCAAAAAAAGATCTAACGTAATATATGCAATTCCATGCCTAAATTGTCCTAAGAAATACATTGGCATGACGACACAATATATTGAAAATAGAGTGAATGGACACAAGTATACTAAAAACGCATCGACATCTTTACATAAGCATGAACAAACATCTAAGCATGAATTTGATTTTAAAAACACCCATATTTTAGATACTGATAGAAATTATCATAAATTAGTCATCAAAGAAATGATACACATAAAAAAAGATAAAAATGTTGTAAATGACAAGCAAGATGTCAAAAATTTAAGTCAGATATACTATAATTTGATTTTTGAATAAAACATGCTTGAAGCGACTCTATAATAAATAGGAGAAATAATGTAATGATGCTTGGAACGATTTCATATACACTCATGCGGGTGAAAGAACGTCATTAAAAAATAAATAATAATCTTTTTTCCTATTTTTTGCTTTTTATAAAAATAAATCTATCCATATCAATTGCATACCAAAGATCATAATTGAATTTATTTTTAAACATACACACAAAACTACTTTCAAGGTATATACTATTTTATAATCTTCAGTATTTTAACCTGTTTGTATTGTTTTAAATTTTAAACTTTAAGACCATTTTAAAATCTGTTTTGTTTTTATTAATTTTAATTAAATTAAAAATATAAAAGTGTAATTACTGTGATATATGTTTTTTATATAAAAAATTCTGTAATTTTTGTAGATGTAAAATAAATATACCTAGCTCTTTTGAAGAAGCTCACTATGTGGAGCGAAACGTCAGAAAGAAAATTATTGTCCTTTGTTTCTCTAATGGAAAAACCTATACCCAAGAAAATATTAGAATATATATATATATATATATATATATATATATATATATATATATATATATATATATATATATATATATATATATATTACAACTGAACTGGAATAATCATAGGAGGCGCGAACATGTAAACGAGGTTGCACATGTTCCATGATTACGTACGCCGCAGTTGTAAGTTGGTTTAGTATGTTCAAGCGCAAAAATCGTCTTTAATTTGACAAGGTTGAAAGAATGGGTTGGGTAGGAAAAATTTGTGTCATGAGGACTAACTTGAACCTTCCTCCTCTTTCCTTATTTATAGAAAATGAGGCACTGAAAGTAGTTTACCGTCTCAGCTGCCCAAGGTATCTCACAGCAGGAACTGGCGGCTTTGGAAGTATTGCGAAAATATGCCCTTTGCTGTTTGGATTCGTAAAGATAATCGACCTCGAATGACTTGCTGTCATGGTGGAATATAATTGGCCCACTCAAAATTCATAAACGAAATAAACTTTACTTTACCATGAAGAAAATTCTTTTAAGTCCCTATTTTTAATATTAGTCACCTTAAAATGGTGTTAATTTTTGAATATGGTTAAGTATACTCCACAGTCCCCTGTCGCCACGTAATATTTTCGAAATATCATTAAAGCTACAAAAAAACTATTCATTTAAATGATGAGCTTTAAATAGCTAAATCAATAATTGTAAATTTGTGTTTAGTAGCTGGCTTAGAATGACCATTACTTGAGTGTATTTTAACGATACAAGTATCATGTTATCTAAAATAAAAAATTTAATATTTCTACCCACAAACGGAAATAATATAGAATTTCTTAAACCAGTCATCATGTATTTGAGATTTCTAGGACTTGTTCCTAATTATAACTTTCAAACAAAAAGAATTGAACATGAAATCCCCTTTTTAGTTTTTGGACTAATGATATTAAGTCTAAGTGGTTTTATAACTATTAAATCGATTCAAATTGGTTGGCTACTTGTAGGGCCAATAATCTTTAGACTAATAACATGTGCAACTATGATTTTTTGTTTTGCAAGTTATTTCGTTAATGTGGTCAACTCGTGGTTAGAAAAAGAGAAATGGGAATATTTTTTTCAAGAAGTTTTTCAATTAGAATACATGATGAATTTGGCTCTTCCATTCCGCCCACAAAGGTCCCTTTTTGTGTTTAATAGAAAATTTCTTTTTATTGTAATCAATGTGTTAATTCTGATGAGTTATTTTCAAAAGCTAACATTGGAATTTAAATTGGATTATGAATTTTTCTTTATGTTGGGGCCAAGCTTACTTTTTACACATCAAGTAATTCTCAGTACCTTCTGGATAAGCGCTACGGCACTTTATTTAAAAGATAAAGTTCATGTTATTAAACAAATACTTCTTAGTAAGTGCTACACAGACGACTATCTAAAATTTATAATTATTTCAAAAAACTTGTATATGGATGTCACCAGGTGTTCAGCTCTCTTGAATGGTCTCTTTGGAATAAACCTCCTTTTGGTGACTTTTACAATTTTAAATATAGTTTTGTGTGCATGGTATGGAATATATTTATACAAAGAAATTTTCACTGTAGATGGTCAACTCTGGATTATAATATATACGTTTAATTTATTGGTAAGTTTAATAAAGTAATGTTTGTTTATGTAAACATACTAACGTTTCTTGGGCAGTGTTTCCCAAACACACTAGTATTCAGGGAGTGAATGCCTGCTGTTTTCCACATAATTTCATTAATATAGAAACCTACGAAGAGATGAAAATATTTTACGTTCAAAGTATTAAAATATTTTACTGTCCATTATAGACCAGGCTGCGTAGCAGTAAAGCAGAAAATAAGAAAAAAAAATTCGTTACAACAAAGTGATAACGGAATATTGTAGGTAATGAAGGAAAAATAATCCTAACCACTGGCAACCCACTGGGGTGAAATGAGAGTGATTTTTAGGGGTAAAAAACAGTTTTTTGCGATTTCAGGCCAAACTGCGCATTATATCAAAAAAAGTTCAGGTTAGTTATAGGTAAAAAAAGGATCTACATCTCCTGTAATATATATATATACATATTTATATATATATATATATATATATATATATATATATATATATATATATATATATATATATATATATATATATATATATATATATATATATATATATATATTCATTTATTGAAAATATAAGTAAAAACATTACCCATACATTATTTGCGTCGGTCTTTTTCATGTCTGCTCCAAGGCTCCTCTCACTGCTGATCCCCTCACAGTTTGCCCGCAGCAATTAGCATGCCTTATTTATCCCACTCAACATCATTTACTTCCACCTCATAAACTAGAACTATGTTAAATTTATATTGAAAAAACTGCCTTTGTTTGTATTATAAATTAATCTATAATAAAAATAATAATATAATAATATTTTAATAATATAATGTCAGGTGTTAAGGGTAGCAATTTAATATATATAAACCGAGATAAGGAACGAAACGCGAATACGTTGTTTGTAAAATTCATTTTTTTTAATTATTTGACTGAACAAATGACGAAAAAATATCTTGATTATATTCATTTTCAACGAGATATTCTCATCACAGTGGTTATTTTTAAGTAAAACGGCTACTACAGGTTTTCAAAATGAAATACACTGTATATTTTACTTTTTGATGTATACTTAAAATGCTATGCAATTTTCCACAGACCTTGAACATTAATAGATATTATCGTGGTCTACGCATATTAAGAGTTATTCTTTCAAGCGTCGTTATACTCCAATTACCATATTTGCAACATATTTATGATATAATAGAAAGAGGTAAAATACACTTTGAATTAATCACTTTTATTCATAGAACTCAATGACATAAAAGAACTTTTTTTCCTTAACATATTGTATAAAAAAACCGAATTACGTTAGCGTTATTAGAGTTATTTTATTTCACTCCAAATTATATATAAATTTGGATATCTACCGTATTTTAGCGTGACTTAGGAAGTCGCGCTAAATTTCTAATTTTTCCAAAACCATTTTATTTGGCAACACGGTAATGATGCGCTAAAATACGGTAGATGTCAAAATTTTAGCGCGACGTAGCTCTTAACACCATGATGTCGCGTGAAAGTACTATAGATATCGGAAAATGTCGCGATAAGCTATGGTAAATATATATATATATATATATATATATATATATATATATATATATATATATATATATATATATATATATTATATATATTGTAACGAATTTTAGAGCGTTATACATTTCATAGTATTAGTTTGAATATGGAACAGCTTTTGAAATAATAGAGTGTATTCAAAAATCGGCCGTCCGGAACAAATTGGTGTCAGATGTGGGATCAAATCTAGAAGAGGTTAGTTCAGGTTAGAAAATTAGAAAAAAAAGTGAATTGAAATTGTATACCAGTGGAAACTAGAAAACAGAAAGCAAAAATTGAAGAAAAACTTCAAACTAGTTTAATGATACTAATGATAATACAGGATATGAAGAAAAGCCAAGAAGATATGAATAAAAGCCAAGAAAAGGAACAAGAACTGAATGAAGATATGACGAAAAATTGATTACATTAAAGACAAGCCAATACGATATGAAACAAGAATTAAAAACAAGCCAGGAAGATATAAAGACCAGACAAAACGATATGAAAAAAGAATTGATGACACTAAAAACAAGCCAAAAAGCCATTAAGAAAAATCAAGAAAGCATAAAATAAGAACTAAAAACAAGCCTGGAGGACAAGAGACAGGAACTTAAGGCAAGTAAGGAAGATACAAAACAAGAACTGAAAGAAGACATTAAAAAAAAATCAAGAAGATATGAAGCGCATAGAACAAGAGATGCAACAGAAGACTAGCAAAATTAGAGAATACGTACATGGCGAAGTACAACATGAAGTGACGGGTATCCAGAAACAGATGCAACAATTACATCTGCAAACTAGAGAAGACGTACATGGTGAAGTACTACATGAGGTAATAGGAATCCACAAACAGATACAACAGTTATATTTGCAAATGGAGAAGGTAGCAAGTACAGGTATAATAAAGGTAGATGGTGGTCGTGCACTAGTGTGATAAAGTTACCTATCTTCGACGGCAAAGTACCTTGGCTTATCTATGTCCGCCAATTCGAAGCCGCCGCCACCGGCTATCATTAAAGTTCACCAGAAAAGGCACGTGCTTTTATTCTTGCACTACGAAGTGACGCTATGGAAGTTCTTCGTAACATTCCTGAAGAAAAATAGAAAGATAACGAGAAAGACAAAAATACAAAGAAAGTCTTTAAAAATATGAGGCGGATATAATGATTAATTTACCCAACGTATCCGGAAGAAATAAAGCAGCGTAATATATATACCGGGTGTTAACGAATCTGTTAGACAAGTCATAATTTCTAGAGTATTATGTGTATCAAAATGAGAATTGGTACAGGTAAATGGTATGTAAAGGGGACAGTTTTCGCATATTTTCCACTTTTCGGCCACTTCCGGTTTCACCGGAAATGGCCCCGGTTTTGAATTTTTAAATAGAACACCCTGTATATTTTAACATTTTTGGATTTCTGAGACAATTCTAGATCAGAATATGACATTTTAAAAACTTTTTACGTCTACTTCATTTTTTTAGAGCCACTTTTAAAATTGCATCTAGGTGGCCATGATCGGACGCAAACTAATCTAAGGGCCTTAAGTGATGTCAAAAAAATACAATCGCAAAGTTTTAGTTACTAGTATGAAAGACAGGAATAAGACAAGTTGACAAAATTACGTTTTCATTTCTAAATATTAATTTTCAAATGGCGACCCCTTTTTGACAACTACTTTTCGAAAAAAGAATTCTTTGACTAATCTAACGGTACTAATTTATTTGCGATTGGATTAGACATAAGAACAGAAATTAAATATTATTAAGCAAAATACTGGATAATTTATTTACTTATGACAAGTGCGCCATGGACAGCCATGATGCATAATAATTTGCAACTGTTTTTATCAAGTCTTCTTTGGAAAACAAAGCACTCACTTAAGTAGATAATGACAGTGACATACGCTCTAAGAACAGACGTAAAAGTTTCTTCATTTTCGTTAAGTTTAGTTTAAATTTTCGTTAAAATAATGTATACTCAAAATGAGAAAGTGGATATTTTATTAATATTTGGAGAGTGTCATAGAAATTCAAGGAATGCTGCCGAGTTGTATGCTCATAGATATCCGAATCGGCAACATCCAGCCCATCAGTATTTTCCGTATGTCGAGACTCGTTTTAGGCAAATAGGAAATCTAGAGGCGAAACAGAGGTTTATCATAAATGAAGAGACTGAGATTAACGTACTTGCTATGGTTGAGGTTGATAAAACAGTTTCGATAAGAAAAATTAGTCAAGAACTGCAGATCAGTTATGAATCAGCAAGAAAAATACTGAAAAAGCATGGATATCGAGCATTTAAATATCAGTTACATCAACATTTGTATACTGAGGATGGCGATAGACGAGTAGTGTTTTGTGATTGGCTGCTTCAAAATCATAGAGTTAACCCAAATTTTATCGATTTTATTCTATTTTCCGACGAATCCCGATTTACAAATAATGGTATGTTCAATAAGCAAAATACTCGGTACTGGGCCCAACAAAATCAACATGAAATGAGAGAGGGCAATTTTCAAGATAGATTTGGCGTCAATGTCTGGGCTGGTATCGTTGGAAACAGAATAATTTGGCCAATATTGTTTCAAGGTCAGTTAACAGGGGTTAGATACTTAGGTTTAGCAGTTTTACGGCGAATTTACTTTCAACAAGATGGAGCACCGCCTCACAATACTAGAGAAGTTCTTAATTATTTAATAGAGCATTTTAATAATCGAATTATTGCAACCAATGGTCCGGTACGGTGGTCAGCCCGCTCACCGGATCTTACTGTGCTCGATTTCTTTGTCTGGGGATATGTTAAAGAAAGGGTTTACTATGGAGCAGCCCCAGCTACTCTTGAAATATTAGAAGAAAGAATTTTACGGGCATTTAGAAGTATAACGCCCCAAATGCTACAAAACGTGTTGAGAGAAACAATTGAACGAGCTGAAATGTGTCGTGAAAAAGAAGGAATGCACTTTGAACATTTACTACACTAAACTTTTTAACAAATTCAGCTACTGCACTTTCAAATATTTTAAGTGCGTCGTCTAAGTTATTAGTTTATTTTGTTAGTTTTTTGTTAATTATGTTAAATTTTTAATCCAATTCCTGTCTTTCATACTAGTCACTAAAACTTTGCGATTGTATTTTTTTGACATCACCTAAGGCCGTTGACACCCGGTATATATATATATATATATATATATACATATATATATATATATATATATATATATATATATATATATATATATATATATATATATATAGTCTAGGAACCTAGACCCAAGAAAAGACAAAATAAAGGAAAACATTATATATATATATATATATATATATATATATATATATATATATATATATATATATATATATTACAACTGAACTGGAATAATCACAGGAGGCGCGAACATGTAAACGAGGTTGCTCATGTTCTATGATTACGTACGCCGCAGTTGTAAGGCGGTTTAGTATGTCCAAGCGCAAACATCGTCTTTCATTTAACAAGATTGAAAGAATGGGTTGGGTAAGAAAAATTAGTGCCATGATAACAAACTTGAACCTTCCTCCTCTTTCCTTATTTATAGAAAATGAGGCACTAAAAGTAGTTTACCGTCTCAGCTGCCTAGGATATCTCACAGCAGGAACCGGCGGCTTTGGGAGTGTTGTGAAAAGATGCCCTTTACTGCTTGGATTCGTATAGATAATCGACCTCGAATGACTTGCTGTCATGGTGGGATATAATTGGCCCACTCAATATTCATAAGCGAAATAAACTTTACTTTACCATGAAGAAAATTCTTTTAACTCCCTATTTTTAATATTAGTCACCCTAAAATACTGTTAATTTTTGAATACGGTTAAGTATACTCCGCAGTCCCCTATCGCCACGTAATGTTTTCGAAATATCATATAAAACTACAAAACTATTCACTTCAATGATGAGCTTTAAATAGCTCAATCAATAATTGTAAATTTGTGTTTAGTAGCTGGCTTAGAATGACCATTACTTGAGTGTATTTTAACGATACAAGTATCATGTTATCTAAAATAAAAAATTTAATATTTCTCCCCACAAACGGAAATAATATAGAATTTCTTAAACCAGTCATCATGTATTTGAGATTTCTAGGACTTGTTCCTAATTATAACTTTCAAACAAAAAGAATTGAAGGTGGAATCCCCTTTTTAGTTTTTGGACTAATGATATTAAGTCTAAGTGGTTTTATAACTATTAAATCGATTCAAATTATTTGGCTACGGCCAAGGTCAACAATCTTTAGACTAATAACTTGTGCAGCTATGATTTTTGGTTTCGTAAGTTATTTCGTTAACGTAGTCAACTCGTGGTTAGAAAAAGAGAGATGGGAATATTTTTTTCAAGAAGTTTTTCAATTAGAATACAAGATGAATTTGGCTCTTCCATTCCGCCCACAAAGGTCACTTTTTATTTTTAATAGAAAATTTCTTTTTATTGTAATCAATGTGTTAATTCTAATGATTCATTTTCAAAAGCTAATATTGGAATTTAAATGGGATTATGAATTTTTCTATATGTTTGGGCCAAGTTTACTTTTTACACATCAAGTGATTCTCAATACCTTTTGGATAAGTGCTACGACACTATATTTAAAAGATAAAGTTCATGGTATTAAACAAATACTTCTTAGTAAGTGCTACACAGACGACTATTTAAAATTTATTATTGTTTCAAAAAACTTGTATATGGATGTCGCCAGGTGTTCAACTCTCTTGAATGGTCTCTTTGGAATAAATTTCCTTTTAGTAACTTTTACAATTTTAAATTCAGTTTTGAGTGCATGCTATGGAGTATATTTATACAAAGAAATTTACACTGTAGATAGTCAAAGTTGGATTATAATACTTACGTTTAATTTATTGGTAAGTTTAATAAAATAATGTTTGTTTATGTAAACACAGTAACGTTTCTTGGGCAGTGTTTCCCAAACACACTAGTATGAACGGAGTGAATGCCTGCTGTTTTCCACATAATTTCATTAATATAGAAATCTACAAAGAGATGAAAACATTTTGCGTGCAAAGTATTAAAATAGTTTAGTGTTCATTGTAGACCAGACTGCGTACCAGTAAAGCAGGGGGTAAGAAACAAAATAATTCGTAACAGCATATATGCATTATATCGAAAAAAATTAAAAGTAAAAATTGTAGGTAATAAAGAAATCTACAACTTTTTTAGAAGACATTTTTACTCTAACTTCAAAATTTTCCGAAAAAAATTCAAAAAACCATTTTTTCTATTTTTTGTTCCTTTCTTCCACAAAAATAATTCGATTAAGTTCCAACTTGGAGATAGTGTACTCTTTGATGCCCCAAATAAGTAAAATGTGTTTTGTGCAAAAATATTCAATTTTGCGGTTTTATTTAACTTTAATAAAAATGTCAAATTGTCAATCCCATTTCCTCTTAAAATTAATTGTCCAACACACTTTGGACTAGCCTCGCTTTTTTCGTTTTTACTTTACTTTCAATAAATGGAGCAAAATATACAGCGTGATTTGTCGAGAACTTTATTCATCGATGTGGGAAAACTATAATTAGGAAGAATCTGAAAATATTTTCAAGATGGCGGCACTTCCATTTATACCGAAAGTAGATGTCACCTTGTTTATTTTAAACACAACACCCTATATATTATTGCATTTTTGATTTTTACGTAAACTTCTAGACATTTAAAGTTTTATATCAAAAATAGCGGTTGCGGACCAAAACTTAATTTTGAATTTTTCCTAAAAGAAAATCTTTAATATCTAATTTGGGTTATTTTTCTTGTAGACGAAAATCGACTTCAGTAGTTTTTTTAGGAGATTTTGAAAATTATTAGTGGAGAGTGGTAAAAAGAGAAGAATAAAAATTATATTTAAAAAGTCGTCAAAAGCCAATTTTTTCAAATAGAAAGCAGACATTTTTATACTTTTATCATATTAAGCATAACAAATAAGGGTAACTTTGTATTGTAAAGTAAATTTTGTAGATTTCAAAATATTGACAATTCAGCATTTTTCTATTGAGTACTAACAATTCCAGTCGTTTTTTGTCCTTTAATATTCGGTGCATAGTAGATTTTCCAACTCCTGTCATGTTGGAACATTTGTCAATAGAGCTTTTAACATTATTATCTAGATATTGATATCTTAAGGCATCATAAACATTCATCGTAATAAGGTTTTCGTTGAGGAAAAAATGCCCTGGTTTAACGATTTTGGAATAAATATAGAGGTGAAAGCCATATTTTTTGGGTATCTCACTATTTTCAAATAATATATAAAAGCGCAAACAAGGTAAATCACTAAGAAAAAACTGTAAGTTTAACTTTGCTCACTGACAGAAATTAAATTAAACTATCAGAAATTCTATGTTGTAGTTAATTTATAAAACATATTTAAATATAATTAGATTTACGGCAGTTCTCAGTTACCTGCGGCACTGGAGCAGGTACGTTAGAGGTTTCGGTAACAGTTTTATTACTCTCTTTAGTTCTTGAATAGAGTATAAGAGTATATATGCTTGCGATCGCCCCCTTTTGCTTTTACTTTTTAATAAAGATTAATTTATATTTTCCACAAAATACAATTATACTAACTTCACATAATTCACTATTTAGAGGCTGTATATTATATATATATATATATATATATATATATATATATATATATATATATATATATATATATATATATATATATATATATATATGTGTGTGTGTGTACAATTTTCTGGAAATTACAATCACTGATTTTAATGCTATAATAAATCTAATAGGATTTTTATAAAAAATAGTCGGAAATAAATTAACGTTGCTTTACTGGAAGGTTGGGGGGGGATGTCTAGTCTACTTGCATCAGTAATATACAACATTCCAAAGGATAATAAAAATAAAGATCACCACCCAACATCTCACTGCGATATAGTGTATAATCCAAAATGCAAGCATATTTTCGCCATTCTAATTTTTTTGTTCAACAATAGATTGGTCTTGATATTTTTGTCAGACACTTGTACTATATGTTAAGTACTTCACTTACATATATAAATTTCTTCTTGTCCGACAAATATTAATAAATTTTGGGTCCTCGTGGGACCGACGATTTCCACGGGTGGGACTGGAAAATCGGAATTTATTCTTTGTCGAACAATGTTACAGGATGATTCTACATATTTTTCTTGAAGTATCCTGAAAAAATGAGGTATGTATCATTAAATTTTTTCAAGTCAATTTTTTTTCACAACTAAGTTGGGAGACAGCCTTTGCGTTCCAAAATTTTTGTCCGACAATCTTTTACTCGAGCTTCTCATTGATTTTTCTTTCGATTATATTTTGTTAAAAAACTCTACGTATAAATTTTTCAAGCACCTCCAAATTTACGCCTTTCAAAAAATTAGGAGACCAAACACCCCTCATTCGAAAATTTTTATTGAGTGAAATTGTGGTAGACTCGATATAATTAAGTCACAAAAGAAGTTACAAGAGTGTATTAATAAATTTCACTTTCTGTCGGCCGGCACCAACACTATAACTTGCGGTCATGGTGGGATAGAATAAGCTCATTCAGTATTCTAAAGCGAAAAAATCTTTACTTTACTTCAATATAAAGAAAATTCTTTTACGTCATTAGTTTTTAATAATAATCATTTTACAACTATGTAATATTTCGCTGGATTTGACAATACTATGGTGAATATGTCAAATATGCTCCGCAGTCCCCTTACCTGTTACCGCTATGTAATGTTTTTAAAATATTATATAAAAATATATACTTAAATGATTAACTTTAAATGGCTAAATCAATAAGTTTAATTCTGTGTTTTGTAGTTTGCTTGAAATGGCCATTACTAGAGAGGATTTTTACCATATAAGTATAATGTTACCTAAACTAAAAAATGTAATATTTCCATCCACAAATGGAAACAATATAGAATTTTTTAAACCAATAATCATGTATTTGAGATTTCTGGGACTAGTTCCTAATTATAACTTCCAAACAAAGAGAATTGAATATGTATTCCCCTTTTTAATTTTCGGACTAACGATATTGGGTCTATGTGGTTTTATAACTATAAAAATGGCTCAAATAATTTGGTTAGACCAGAAGCAGTTGTTTTTTAAATTGTTAAGTTGTGCAGTTACAATTATGTGTTTTGCAAGTTATTTAGTGAACGTAGTCAACACTTGGCTAGACAGAGAGAAATGGAACTGTTTTTTTAAAGAAGTTTTTCAATTAGAACACAATATGAATTTGGTTTTTCCATATCGCCCACAAAAATCGCTCTTTATATTTAATAGAAAATTTCTTTTTATCACAATAAATATTTTAATTCTGGTGGGTTACGTTGAAAAGGTAATGTTACATTTTAAATGGGATTATGAATGTTTTTCTTCATTTGGGATAATCTTATTTTTTACTAACCAAGCGATTCTCAATTGCTTCTGGGTAAGCGCTACGGCACTATATTTGAAAGATAAACTTAATGTTATTACACAAATACTCCTTAGCAAGTGTTCTACAGAAGAAAATTTAAAATTTATTATTATTTCGAAAAGTTTGTATATGGATGTTGCCAGGTGTTCAGCTCTTTTGAATGATCTATTTGGAAAGAATCTTCTTTTAGTAATTTTTACAATTTCAAATCAAGCTTTGTGTATATGGTATAAAATATATTTAAACAATGAAACAAACACTGAAGATGATCAACTCTGGTTCACAATATATACGTTCAATATATTGGTAAGTTTAATAAACTGATATTTGTATATGTAAACACAGTGACACCTCTTAGGCAGCGTTTTCCAAACACACTAACACAACAAAGATGAAAAGATTTTTTGTGCAAAGGATAAAATTATTTTACTGTTCGTAATTTCCCCTTCTTAAAGACCTTAAAAGAAATTATGCGTCAAGATATTTCAATGCATTTTTGAAATTAGGTTTGGGTCAACCGTCTAGATCAGGACTCGGTACAGGATATGAAACCATACCGTCTACGTTTATCCATTTATTTCTACAACATGCATGATGTCATACATCCTTTTTTTCCCCATTTTGGTGTACAAATTTTAAAATTTTTTTTTTCTGGGCTATCGATTGAAACATTTTTATAATTTGGACCCCGCTTGAAATTAATTGCCGACCCCTGGTCTAGATTTTTTAAATACACTGTAGTTCTTTTAAACAGAAACCTTTTGACTCCAGAAATTAAAATAAAGGAAATTGTGTGACTCTAATTTTGACTTTTGGTGGTCAAAAGTCATTTAAAGGTAAATTTCACGTAGAAACTATTAATCTTGATCCTAAAAATTTGAAAAAAGTAAGTTATAAGTTTTTTGATAAAAGTGTAAATTTTATCAAATGAAATTGTAACATTAGTAATAATGAGCAACCCCTTAATTCTCCACTTTAGCCTTATTTTGAACCTGCGCTCTAGTTTCAGTACTAGCCATCAACAATAACGTGGATGTAGTAAGAGTTAACGCGATTGATTGGCGTTAATCTCCTTGCCTCTCACAATTTGGGCCGTTTAATTAGCTTGAATTTCGTTGCCTTTCATGACTTGGGGTACTCGATTATCGTAACCCTTTCGCCTCTCATGAAAGAATGAATGAAAAAGCATCCCACCATAGCTGCACGTTATTCGAGGCCGATCGCCTTTGCGAATCCAAACAGACTCGTTAGTTGAACCTGCTTCCGGAAACAAAATTGTATCTCCGAAATATCTCGGCCTCAGTTCGTTGAGTGCTGGGCACTCTCTGAGGACATGGTCAACAGTTTCATCCTCCTCCAAACACCATCCGCACGTCGGGTCTTTTTCGACACCGATTCTATGAAAATGACCCCTGAGGTGACAATGTCCTGTCAACAATAACATCACAGTTCGCAGCTCGTTCCTTTCCAAGGAGAGAAACTCCTTAGTACCCCGTGCACTAGACCCAGTTATATCTTCCTTAGCACACCTCATTCTAGGAGCTCCCGTCCACGATTCAGTACATTTGCTTTCCAGCAACGATTTTAATTCTCTTTTGCCAATAGCAATTGGGACAGGTAATATTGATTGGGATCCATACGGTTCAGTCGCCGAACCCAACTTTGCCTGACGGTCTGCTTCCTCATTCCTGCGTATGCCCGAGTGACCTGGGACCCCTACGAGTTTTTTGTCCGACAGTAGATTGGTCTTGATATATTTGTCGGACACAAAATCTGGTATGTATCATTAAATTTTTTCAAGTCAATTTTTTTTCACGATTAAGCTGGTAGACAATCTTAACGTTCCAAAATTTTTGTCCTACAATCTTTTACTCGAGCTTTTCATTGATTTATTTTTCGATTACATTCGAAATCATCTTATAACTATGTAATATTTCATTTGATTTGACAATAGTATGATGAATATGTCAAATATGCTCCGCAGTCCCCTTACCGCTACGTTTTGGAAATATCATATAAGACTACAACCCTATGTACTTAAATGATTAACTTTAAATGGCTAAATCAATAATTTAAATTCTGTGTATAGTAGTTGTCTTGAAATGGCCATTACTAGAGAGTCTTTTTACCACACAAGTATCATGTTATCAAAGCTAAAAACTGTAATATTTCCACCAACAAACGGAAACAATATAGAATTTTTCATGATTATGCTGGTAGACAATCTTAACGTTCCAAAATTTTTGTCCAACAATCTTTTACTCGAGCTTTTCATTGATTTTCATTCAATTACATTAAAAAACTGTATATATAAATTTTTCAAGCAATGCCAAATTTACGTTTTTCAAAAAATTGAGAGATGAAACGCCCCTCACTCAAAAATTTTTGTAGAGGTAAACTGTAGTAAACTCGATATAATTAAGTCACAGAAGAAGTTACAAGAGCGTATTAATAAATTACACTTTCTATCGGCCGGCACAAACACTGAAACTTATGGTCATGGTGGGATATAACAAGCCCATTCAATATTCAAAAGCGAAATAAACTTTCCTTTACTTTACCAGAAAGAAAATTGTTCTTAGTCCTTATTTTTAATAAAAATCATCTTATAACTATGTAATATTTCATTTGATTTGACAATAGTATGATGAATATGTCAAATATGCTCCGCAGTCCCCTTACCGCTACGTTTTGGAAATATCATATAAGACTACAACCCTATGTACTTAAATGATTAACTTTAAATGGCTAAATCAATAATTTAACTTCTGTGTATAGTAGTTGTCTTGAAATGGCCATTACTAGAGAGTCTTTTTACCACACAAGTATCATGTTATCAAAGCTAAAAACTGTAATATTTCCACCAACAAACGGAAACAATATAGAATTTCTTAAACCAATAATCATGTATTTGAGATTTCTAGGACTTGTTCCTAATTACAACTTTCAAACAAAAAGAATTGAACGTGGAATAACCTTTTTAGTTTTGGGACTAGTGATATTAAGTCTTAATGGTTTTTTAACTATTAAATCGATTCAAATTGGTCGGCTACTTGTAGGGCCAATAATCTTTAGATTAATAACTTGTGCAGCTATGATTTTTGGTTTTGCAAGTTATTTCGTTAACGTGGTCAACTCGTGGTTCGAAAAAGAGAAATGGGACAGTTTTTTTCAAGAAATTTTTCAATTAGAATACAAGATGAATTTGGCTCTTCCATTCCGCCCACAAAGGTCACTTTTTATTTTTAATAGAAAATTTCTTTTTATTGTAATCAATGTGTTAATTCTGATGATTTATTTTCAAAAGCTAACATTGGAATTTAAATGGGATGAGTTTTTCTTTATGTTTGGGCCAAGCTTACTTTTTACACATCAAGTGATTTTCAGTACCTTCTGGATAAGTGCTACGACACTGTATTTAAAGATAAAGTTCATGGTATTAAACAAATACTTCTTAGTAAGTGCTACACAGACGACTATTTAAAATTTATAATTATTTCAAAAAACTTGTATATGGATGTCACCAGGTGTTCAGCTCTCTTGAATGGTCTCTTTGGAATAAACCTCCTTTTGGTGACTTTTACAATTTTAAATACAGTTTTGTGTGCATGGTATGGAATATATTTATACAAAGAAATTTTCACTGTAGATGTTCAACTCTGGATTATAATATATACGTTTAATTTATTGGTAAGTTTAATAAAGTAATCTTTGTTTATGTAAACGTAGTAACGTTTCTTGGACAGTGTTTCCCAAACACACTAGTATTCAGTGAGTGAATGCCTACTTCATTCATTAATACAGAAACCTACAAAGAAATAAAAATATTTTGCGTGTAAATTATTAGAATATTTATCTGTCTATTATAGACCAGGCTGCGTAGCAGTAAAGTAGGGAGTAAGAAAAAAATAATTCGTTACAGCAACCTGATAGCGGAATATTGTAGGTAATGAAGTAAGAATAATCCGAACCACTGACAACCCACTGGGGTGAAATGGGAGTGATTTTTAGGGGTAAAAAACAGTTTTTTGCGATTTTAGGCCAAATTGCGCTTTATATCGAACAAAAGTTAAGAACAAAAGTTGGTAAAAAAGGATCTACATCTATTGTAAAAGCCATTTTTACTCTAGCTTCACAATTTTCCGAGAAAATGTAAAAAACCTTTTCTTCGGTTTTTTGTTCTTTTCTTCCACAAAAATAATTCGATTAAGCTCAAACTTGGAGATAATATACTTTTTGGTGCCTCAAATAGATTAAATTGGTTTTGTGCAAAAATATTCCATTGTTGACGTTTTATATAACTTTAATAAAAAATTTTCAATTTCAAATTTTCAATCCCATTTCCTCATAAAACTAATTGTCCAACAGAGTTCGAACTAAGCTCGCTTTTTTCGTTTTCACTTCTACTTTCAATAAATGGAATATATATATATATATATATATATAATATAGTGGAACAAATTGCCGAAAAATCTAAAAAACCATTGAAGTGGCTTTTTTCGATATGCGTTTTACGATTATTGTCAGTTATTTGTTATTATTAATTAAAATTATTATAATTTTATAACATCAATGTTTACTACAAACAATGCGTAAAAAATATAAATTTACCACGTTTCAATTATCAAATAAATAAAAAAAATTGTTTTGCTTGACCGAATCTTGAAATTATTTCTATCAATTTTTCAATTCCAATGTTATTTATTCCATAATAATAAATGTTCGACTTATAAGTTACCTAATTATTATTTATTTGTTAATTTAAATATTTTAACTCTAAAGTTTTCATCATTATTCCGAGTAATCCTGGCAGCTGTCTCCTCCTTAATTAGATAACTAAAATATTCAAAAATTAAATTTTCGAAAGTACTCTCATATTCCAGAATGTTTACTAGTAAGGGTCACTGTTCATTCTGGAGCATCGAGCGAGCAGCTGCTATACCGTTAAGATTATTTTTATTTTAAAGGAGCAATGTAGTGGAGGAATATACCATATTTAGAAGAGAAAATTTTATCTAATGAAAGTAATAAAAATAAATTAATACTATTAACACAAGAATTTGAAACAGTAGGATTCACATGTAAACAGGTAACAGAAGATGCTGATACTCTCATAATAAACACAGTAATTGAACTCGCTGCAGATGATAAAACTGTGATAGTTGTTGGACAAGACATTGATCTGCTTGTGCTTTTAAATGAATTGAATGATAGAAATTCGGAAATATTATTTCACAAACTATCCACGGGTAATATTGGCGATTCTTACTACATTTCTGATAGGTCAAAGATCCATCCCAACGAAAATATTTGGAACTTTTTCATTGTTTCACTGGCTGCGACCCTACCTCAGCAGCAAAAGGAAAAGTAACGACGACAAAAATATTTCAGCAAAATAACGATTTGGCTGCGTTGGCTGTTGATAGTTAAATGTAAATTAACACCATGGATTAACAGTAAAAAAAATGGAGCCCTTCGTGATTTAAGGTTTCAGATATACCCAACAACCACAATGAAATGAACCTTCAAATTGGACAAATTGCCACCAACACCAGGAGCAGCAAAACAACATTGTTGTAGAGCATATTATCAACTGCAAACATGCCTTGAAAATAAAAGTATCGCTTCGGATTGGGACTGGAAAAAATCTGTGGAAGGAATCATGCAGCCGATCAGTTGATACCCGATAGTCTACTTAAAAGAATTTGTTGCAGTTACGAAAAAGGTTATTCTATTGCAAGATGTAACTATAGGGAACACCAATTTATGTTCAAGTTGTTACAACTTAGAAAATTGTACAAATTTCAATTGACGATAATGACTCAGAAGAAATGGAGCCCAGTCATGTTGAAGCAGTTGATGATATTTCCGAATTTCTTGGAGAATCTGTTAGTTGTATGGAAACAGATGAAGAAGAACTACCGCTTTCTGCAAAGAGAGCGAGACTTGAAGATGATAATATATAAAAAGCTTTTTGCATTTGTATGACAATTGTATGTTTATTGAATATAAATAATTAGTATTATATTAAAATTATTAATTTTTTTATTATTTTTGTATTTTTGTAAATGTAAAATCACAGATAATAATTATTAGTTACGAAATTAATTAGTTTTCTTAATGTATGGTATGTAAGAAAAAGACTGACAATAATAACCAAGTTTATTGCGACATGCAATTATACTCTTGTCATCCTGCATCCCTTTGTCCAATCTTCATTCCGCTCCAATAATTCCTTCGCATCTCCAACTATTTTTACATAAACAATTTAAATTTTAAACTGAACATTATTCAATATCGTTATGGTAGAAGGCATAGGTGGTAAGAACATACTTTCTTGTTTATTTAATAATTAAAACATAGTTGAGCAATGTAACTAATTTATAATTTTTTTGCTGATTATTTGTAGTAAGCAATAATATTATAAAATAATAATAATTTTAATATGTAATAACAAATTACTGACAATAATCATAAAACGCATGTCGAAAAAGACATTTTTTTGGTTTTTTCGATTCTGCGGCAATTTTTCCATTGTACTATATATATATATATATATATATATATATATATATATATATATATATATATATATATATATATATATATATATATATTCATTTATTGAAAGTATAAGTAAAAACATTACCCATACATTTTTTGCGTCAGTCTTTTTCATGTCTGCTCCAAGGCTCCTCTCACTGGTGATACCCTCGCAGTCTGACCGCAGCATTTAGCATGCCTTCTTTATCCCACTCAACATCATTTACACCCACGTCACATAAATTAAAACTATATTAAATTTATATTGAAAAAACTGCCTTTGTTAATATTATAAGTTAATCTATAATAAAAATAATAATATAAAATAATTTAATAATATAATGTCATGTGTTAAGGGCAGCAGCTGAATATATATAAACCGAGACAAGGAACGAAACCCGAATATGTTGTTTGTGCAATTCATTTTTTTAATTATTTGACTGAACAAATGACGAAAAAATATCTTGATTATATTCATTTTTAACGAGATATTCTCACCACAGTAGTCATTTTTAAGTAAAACGGCTTCTACAGGTTTTCAAAATAAAATACACTGTATATTTTACTTTTGATGTATACTTAAAATTCTATGCAATTATCCATAGAACTCGAACATTAATAGATGTTATCGTGGTCTATGCATATTAAGAGTTATTCTTTCAAGCGTCGTTATACTACAATTACCATATTTGCAACATATTTATGATATAATCGAAAGAGGAAAAATACACTTTGAATTAATCGCTTTCATTCATAGAAACCAATGACATAAAACAACTTTTTTTCCTTAAAATATGTATAAAAAACCGAATTACGCGCTAAATTTCTAATTTCCCCAATACCATTTTATTTGGCAACACGGCAATAGTGCGCTAAAATACGGTGGATGTCGAAAATTTAGCGCGACGTAGCTCTAAACACCATGATGTCGCGTCAAAGTGTTATAGATATCGGAAAATATCGCCATAAGCTATGGTAAATATATACATACATATATATATATATATATATATATATATATATATATATATATATATATATATATACACATTTCATAGTATTAGTTTGCATATGGAATGCCTATGACAGAAGGTCTAAAAATCGCTAGATTATTCCTTTTTCTTATTTTTATTGCACAACGTAGTATGTAAATCCTTCTAGAAAGAGGCAGAATCTTCTGGGATCCCGAAAAAGGGTACAAAAAAGGTCCATATCAGCTTTCGTTGACAGCTTAGTTCGAGACATCATCGATGTAACTTGAACAATAACAGCTTTTGAAATAATAGAGTGTAATCAAAAATCGGCCGTCCGGAACAAATTGGTGTCAGATGTGGGATCAAATCTAGAAGAGGTTAGTTCAGGTTAGAAAATTAGAAAAAAAAAGTGAATTGAAATTGTATACCAGTGGAAACTAGAAAACAGAAAGCAAAAATTGAAGAAAAACTTCAAACTAGTTTACTAATGATAATACAGGATATGAAGAAAAGCCAAGAATATATGAATAAAAGCCAAGAAGAAATGAAACAAGAACTGAAAGAAGATATGACGAAAAATCAAGACGATACGAAACAAGAATTGATGACATTAAAGACAACCCAATACGATATGAAACAAGAATTAAAAACAAGCAAAGAAAATATAAAGACCAGACAAAACGATATGAAAAAAAAATTGATGACACTAAAAACAAGCCAAAAACCATTAAGAAAAATCAAGAAAGCATAAAATAAGAACTAAAAACAAGCCTGGAGGGCATGAGACAGGAACTTAAGGCAAGTAAGGAAGACACGAAACAAGAACTGAAAGAAGACATTAAAAAAAATCGAAAAAATATGAAGCGCATAGAACAAGGAATGCAATAGAAGACTAGCAAAATTAGAGAATACGTACATGACGAAGTACAACATGACGTGTCGGGGATCCAGAAACAGATGCAACCATTACATCTGCAAACTAGAAAAGACATACATGGTGAAGTACTACACGAGGTAATAGGAATCCACAAACAGATACAACAGTTACATTTGCAAATGGAGGAGGTGGCCAGTACATGTATAATAAAGGAAGATGGTGCTCCTGCACTAGTGTGATAAAGTCACCTATCTTCGACGGCAAAGTACCTTGGCTTATCTATGTCCGTCAATTCGAAGCCGCCGCCACCGGCTATCATTAAAGTTCACCAGAAAAGGCAAGTGCTCTTGTTCTAGCACTACGAAGTGACGCTATGGAAGTTCTTCGTAACATTCCTGAAAAAAAATAGAATGATAACGAGTTTATTGTTATTTTTCTGGAGATGCGCTATGGGGAAGCCCACCCCCAAGAAATTTATGAAGCCTAACTCCAAACAAGAAGACAAAAATACAAAGAAAGTCTTTAAGAATATGAGGCGGATATAATGATTGATTTACCCAACGTATCCGGAAGAAAAAAAGCAGATATATATATATATATATATATATATATATATATATATATATATATATATATATAATTTATTTTTGTATCTTAAACCTTTTGTTAAATATTCTTTTCTAATATTTTCTTGGGTATAGGTTTTCCATTAGAGAAACAAAGGACAATAATTTTCTTTCTGACGTTTCGCTCTACATAGTGAGCTTCTTCAAAAGAGCTAGGTATATTTATTTTACATCTACAAAAATTACAGAATTTTTTATATAATAAACATATATCACAGTAATTACACTTTTATATTTTTAATTTAATTAAAATTAATAAAAACAAAACAGATTTTAAAATGGTCTTAAAGTTTAAAATTTAAAAAACAAAAGCAAATTAATAAAACAAAACAATTTGTTAAACATAACCCTCAAATTACTATTCTAAAACCTGACAAAAGTAATAAAACCGTAATTATGAACACATCTGATTATGACAAAAAAATGAACGAACTACTTGATGATACTAACACTTATAAGAAACTTAAAAGTGACCCTACAAAATTGTTCCAAACTAAAAATAACACACTAATTAAAAAACTATTAAAAAATCAACATATAACTGAGGAAGAAAGTAAAAAATTAACAATACATAATGCTATAGCACCAAAAATTTATGGGTTACCTAAATTACACAAACCAAATACACCTCTCAGACCAATTGTCTCAAGCATACAGTCCCCATTTTATAACCTGTCCAAGTACTTATCAAATTGCCTAACAAACATCACAGGAAAAAATAATCACTATATAAAAGACTCTTTCGCATTTAAACAATTCATTGATACAATACAAATACCAACAAATTATAAATTAGTTTCACTGGATGTAGTTTCTTTGTATACAAATATACCCAATGACATCATTCCCAAAGTTTTGGAAGACAAATGGGACGATTTAAAAGAACACACAACATTGACACTCAATGAATTTATAGAATCTGTAAAACTTACAATAAATAATAATTATTTCCAGTTCAAAGATAGTTTGTACCAACAATTGGACGGTTGTGCTATGGGTTCACCAATCTCCTCAACAATAGCACAAATAGTTATGGAATATGTAGAAGAAGAAGTATTGAAAAAACTGGATTTTAATATAATCTTTTTTAAACGCTATGCAGATGACTGGCTGCTGTACCCGAAAACAAAATAGATAGCTTATTACAATATTTTAATAATTTCCACCCAAAACTGAAATTTACAGCTGAAATTGAAATAGAACAAAAAATAAACTTTTTAGATTTAACTATACACAGAAATAAGACGGATAACAATCTTCATACAAAATGGTACACGAAAGATACTTGGTCGGGCCGGTATTTGAATTTTAACTCTCAACATCCAAATAAACAAAAAATAGTGTCATAATCGGCTTAGTTGATCGAGCTATAAAATTATCTTCACCCGAATTTCGCCCAGAAGTGCTAAAAATAATGAACCATTTTCCTAAACTACTCATAAAAAAATAATTAAACAAAGAACTTATTTACATTATAACACAAACAAAAAAAATAAAATTTACAATACCAAAACACAAAACACTTTCATTGCATTACCGTATGTATACCAACTGTCTGAAAAAATAAAATATATTTTGGATAAACATAACATAACGGTATGCCATAAGGCGAACAATTTACTTGGGTCAGTTTACACGAAATTAAAAAGCAAAGTTCCCACCAAAAAAAGATCTAACATAATATATGCAATTCCATGCCTAAATTGTCCTAAGAAATACATTGGCATGACGACACAATATATTGAAAATAGAGTGAATGGACACAAGTATACTAAAAACGCATCGACATCTTTACATAAGCATGAACAAACATCTAAGCATGAATTTGATTTTAAAAACACCCATATTTTAGATACTGATAGAAATTATCATAAATTAGTCATCAAAGAAATGATACACATAAAAAAAGATAAAAATGTTGTAAATGACAAGCAAGATGTCAAAAATTTAAGTCAGATATACTATAATTTGATTTTTGAATAAAACATGCTTGAAGCGACTCTATAATAAATAGGAGAAATAATGTAATGATGCTTGGAACGATTTCATATACACTCATGCGGGTGAAAGAACGTCATTAAAAAATAAATAATAATCTTTTTTCCTATTTTTTGCTTTTTATAAAAATAAATCTATCCATATCAATTGCATACCAAAGATCATAATTGAATTTATTTTTAAACATACACACAAAACTACTTTCAAGGTATATACTATTTTATAATCTTCAGTATTTTAACCTGTTTGTATTGTTTTAAATTTTAAACTTTAAGACCATTTTAAAATCTGTTTTGTTTTTATTAATTTTAATTAAATTAAAAATATAAAAGTGTAATTACTGTGATATATGTTTTTTATATAAAAAATTCTGTAATTTTTGTAGATGTAAAATAAATATACCTAGCTCTTTTGAAGAAGCTCACTATGTGGAGCGAAACGTCAGAAAGAAAATTATTGTCCTTTGTTTCTCTAATGGAAAAACCTATACCCAAGAAAATATTAGAAATATATATATATATATATATATATATATATATATATATATATATATATATATATATATATATATATATATATTACAACTGAACTGGAATAATCATAGGAGGCGCGAACATGTAAACGAGGTTGCACATGTTCCATGATTACGTACGCCGCAGTTGTAAGTTGGTTTAGTATGTTCAAGCGCAAAAATCGTCTTTAATTTGACAAGGTTGAAAGAATGGGTTGGGTAGGAAAAATTAGTGTCATGAGGACTAACTTGAACCTTCCTCCTCTTTCCTTATTTATAGAAAATGAGGCACTGAAAGTAGTTTACCGTCTCAGCTGCCCAAGGTATCTCACAGCAGGAACTGGCGGCTTTGGAAGTATTGCGAAAATATGCCCTTTGCTGTTTGGATTCGTAAAGATAATCGACCTCGAATGACTTGCTGTCATGGTGGAATATAATTGGCCCACTCAAAATTCATAAACGAAATAAACTTTACTTTACCATGAAGAAAATTCTTTTAAATCCCTATTTTTAATATTAGTCACCTTAAAATGGTGTTAATTTTTGAATATGGTTAAGTATACTCCGCAGTCCCCTATCGCCACGTAATGTTTTCGAAATATCAAATCAAACTACAAAACTATTCACTTAAATGATTAACTTTAAATAGCTAAATCAATAATTTAAATTTGTGTTTAGTAGCTGGCTTAGAATGACCATTACTTGAGTGTATTTTAACGAAACAAGTATCATGTTATCTAAAATAAAAAATTTAATATTTCTACCCACAAACGGAAATAATATAGAATTTCTTAAACCAGTCATCATGTATTTGAGATTTCTAGGACTTGTTCCTAATTATAACTTTCAAACAAAAAGAATTGAACATGGAATCCCCTTTTTAGTTTTTGGACTAATGATATTAAGTCTAAGTGGTTTTATAACTATTAAATCGATTCAAATTGGTTGGCTACTTGTAGAGCCAATAATCTTTAGACTAATAACATGTGCAGCTATGATTTTTGGTTTTGCAAGTTATTTCGTTAATGTGGTCAACTCGTGGTTAGAAAAAGAGAGATGGGAATATTTTTTTCAAGAAGTTTTTCAATTAGAATACAAGATGAATTTGGCTCTTCCATTCCGCCCACAAAGGTCCCTTTTTGTGTTTAATAGAAAATTTCTTTTTATTGTAATCAATGTGTTAATTCTGATGAGTTATTTTCAAAAGCTAACATTGGAATTTAAATTGGATTATGAATTTTTCTTTATGTTGGGGCCAAGCTTACTTTTTACACATCAAGTAATTCTCAGTACCTTCTGGATAAGCGCTACGGCACTTTATTTAAAAGATAAAGTTCATGTTATTAAACAAATACTTCTTAGTAAGTGCTACACAGACGACTATCTAAAATTTATAATTATTTCAAAAAACTTGTATATGGATGTCACCAGGTGTTCAGCTCTCTTGAATCGTCTCTTTGGAATAAACCTCCTTTTGGTGACTTTTACAATTTTAAATATAGTTTTGTGTGCATGGTATGGAATATATTTATACAAAGAAATTTTCACTGTAGATAGTCAACTCTGGATTTTAATATAAACGTTTAATTTATTGGTAAGTAATAAAGTAATATTTGTTTAAGTAAACATACTAACGTTTCTTGGGCAGTGTTTCCCAAACACACTAGTATTCAGGGAGTGAATGCCTGCTGTTTTCCACATAATTTCATTAATATAGAAACCTACGAAGAGATGAAAATATTTTACGTTCAAAGTATTAAAATATTTTACTGTCTATTATAGACCAGGCTGCGTAGCAGTAAAGCAGAAAATAAGAAAAAAAAATTCGTTAGCAATTCGTTGGCAACCCACTGGGGTGAAATGAGAGTCTTGTCATCCTGCATCCCTCTGTCCAATCTTCATTCCGCTCCAATACTTCCTTCGCATCTCCAACTATTTTTACATAAACAATTTAAATTTTAAACTGAACATTATTCAATATCGTTATGGTAGAAGGCATAGGTGGTAACAACATACTTTTTTGTTTATTTAATAATTAAAACATAGTTGCGCTATGTAACTAATTTATAATTTTTTTGCTGATTATTTGTAGTAAGCAATGATATTATAAAATAATAATAATTTTAATATGTAATAACAAATTACTGACAATAATCATAAAACGCATGTCGAAAAAGACATTTTTTTGGTTTTTTCGATTTTGCGGCAATTTTTCCATTGTACTATATATATATATATATATATATATATATATATATATATATATATATATATATATATATACAGGGTGTCCAAGATAAGGATCCTAAGCATGGGGATCTCGGAAACAGTTGGAGATACGAAGTCGGTTAAATTAGAGAAAAGTTGCGCAATTTAGTGCTAAATTAAACGCAGTTAAAAAAATTTAAAAATTTCAAACACTTCCGGAGATTTCCGGAAAAAAACGAAATTTGGCAAAATCGTTTTTAATTTTTGCAGGCTTTATTTAAAGAGATATCAGAAAATAAAAGGTAGATTCTCATTGCCACTTTCTATTTTTTATAATTTGGTCTAAACAAAATTTAAATCCGACGTTTCATTTCTGAGATACCATCATGAACTTTCATTTTTTATATGGAACAAAAAAAAGTATTCCATGTATTTGATAGCATTTTTTATTACAAATTCAACGGTGTATCACCCTTGCATATCGAATACGTAGTTCAAGTACTTTCCATAAGAGCTCCGTGAGAGCGAGAGAGAAAAGTATATCAGTTTTATAAAAGCCAATGAACTACACACTTGATATGCAAGTGTGATACACCGTTGAATTTGTAATAAAAAATGCTATCAAATACATTGGATACTTTTTTTTGTTCCATATAAGAAATGAAAGTTCATGATGGTATCTCAGAAACGAAACGTCGGATTTAAATTTTGTTTAGACCAAATTATAAAAAATAAAAAGTGGCAATGAGAATCTACCTTTTATTTTCGGATATCTCTTTAAATAAAGCCTGCAAAAATTAAAAACGATTTTGCCAAATTTCGTTTTTTTCCGGAAATCTCCGGAAGTGTTTGAAATTTTTAAATTTTTTTAACTGCGTTTAATTTAGCACTAAATTGCGCAACTTTTCTCTAATTTAACCGACCTCGTATCTCCAACTGTTTCCGAGATCCCCATGCTTAGGATCCTTATCTTGGACACCCTGTATATATATATATATATATATATATATATATATATATATATATTCATTTATTGAAAGTATAAGTAAAAACACTACCCATACATTTTTTGCGTCAGTCTTTTTCATGTCTGCTCCAAGGCTCCTCTCACTGGTGATCCCCTCGCAGTCTGACCGCAGCATTTAGCATGCCTTCTTTATCCCACTCAACATCATTTACACCCACGTCACATAAATTAAAACTATGTTAAATTTATATCGAAAAAACTGCCTTTGTTAATATTATAAGTTAATATATAATAAAAATAATAATATAAAATAATTTAATAATATAATGTCATGTGTTAAGGGCAGCAGCTGAATATATATAAACCGAGACAAGGAACGAAACCCGAATATGTTGTTTGTGCAATTAATTTTTTTAATTATTTGACTTAACAAATGACGAAAAAATATCTTGATTATATTCATTTTTAACGAGATATTCTCACCACAGTAGTCATTTTTAAGTAAAACGGCTTCTACAGGTTTTCAAAATAAAATACACTGTATATTTTACTTTTGATGTATACTTAAAATTCTATGCAATTATCCATAGAACTCGAACATTAATAGATGTTATCGTGGTCTATGCATATTAAGAGTTATTCTTTCAAGCGTCGTTATACTACAATTACCATATTTGCAACATATTTATGATATAATAGAAAGAGGAAAAATACACTTTGAATTAATCGCTTTCATTCATAGAAACCAATGACATAAAACAACTTTTTTTCCTTAAAATATGTATAAAAAACCGAATTACGCGCTAAATTTCTAATTTCCCCAATACCATTTTATTTGGCAACACGGCAATAGTGCGCTAAAATACGGTGGATGTCGAAAATTTAGCGCGACGTAGCTCTAAACACCATGATGTCGCGTCAAAGTGTTATAGATATCGGAAAATATCGCCATAAGCTATGGTAAATATATACATACATATATATATATATATATATATATATATATATATATATATATATATATATATATATATATATATATATACACATTTCATAGTATTAGTTTGCATATGGAATGCCTATGACAGAAGGTCTAAAAATCGCTAGATTATTCCTTTTTCTTATTTTTATTGCACAACGTAGTATGTAAATCCTTCTAGAAAGAGGCAGAATCTTCTGGGATCCCGAAAAAGGGTACAAAAAAGGTCCATATCAGCTTTCGTTGACAGCTTAGTTCGAGACATCATCGATGTAACTTGAACAATAACAGCTTTTGAAATAATAGAGTGTAATCAAAAATCGGCCGTCCGGAACAAATTGGTGTCAGATGTGGGATCAAATCTAGAAGAGGTTAGTTCAGGTTAGAAAATTAGAAAAAAAAAAGTGAATTGAAATTGTATACCAGTGGAAACTAGAAAACAGAAAGCAAAAATTGAAGAAAAACTTCAAACTAATTTACTAATGATAATACAGGATATGAAGAAAAGCCAAGAAGATATGAATAAAAGCCAAGAAGAAATGAAACAAGAACTGAAAGAAGATATGACGAAAAATCAAGACGATACGAAACAAGAATTGATGACATTAAAGACAAGCCAATACGATATGAAACAAGAATTAAAAACAAGCAAAGAAAATATAAAGACCAGACAAAACGATATGAAAAAAAAATTGATGACACTAAAAACAAGCCAAAAACCATTAAGAAAAATCAAGAAAGCATAAAATAAGAACTAAAAACAAGCCTGGAGGGCATGAGACAGGAACTTAAGGCAAGTAAGGAAGACACGAAACAAGAACTGAAAGAAGACATTAAAAAAAATCGAAAAAATATGAAGCGCATAGAACAAGGAATGCAATAGAAGACTAGCAAAATTAGAGAATACGTACATGACGAAGTACAACATGACGTGTCGGGGATCCAGAAACAGATGCAACCATTACATCTGCAAACTAGAAAAGACATACATGGTGAAGTACTACACGAGGTAATAGGAATCCACAAACAGATACAACAGTTACATTTGCAAATGGAGGAGGTGGCCAGTACATGTATAATAAAGGAAGATGGTGCTCCTGCACTAGTGTGATAAAGTCACCTATCTTCGACGGCAAAGTACCTTGGCTTATCTATGTCCGTCAATTCGAAGCCGCCGCCACCGGCTATCATTAAAGTTCACCAGAAAAGGCAAGTGCTCTTGTTCTAGCACTACGAAGTGACGCTATGGAAGTTCTTCGTAACATTCCTGAAAAAAAATAGAATGATAACGAGTTTATTGTTATTTTTCTGGAGATGCGCTATGGGGAAGCCCACCCCCAAGAAATTTATGAAGCCTAACTCCAAACAAGAAGACAAAAATACAAAGAAAGTCTTTAAGAATATGAGGCGGATATAATGATTGATTTACCCAACATATCCGGAAGAAAAAAAGCAGCGTTATATATATATATATATATATATATATATATATATATATATATATATATATATATATATATATATATTACAACTGAACTGGAATAATCATAAGAAGCGCGAACATGTAAACGAGGTTGCACATGTTCCATGATTACGTACGCCGCAGTTGTAAGGTGGTTTAGTATGTCCAAGCGCAAACATCGTCTTTAATTTGACAAGGTTGAAGGAATGGTTTGGGTAGGAAAAATTAGTGCCATGAGGACTAACTTGAACCTTCCTCCTCTTTCCTTATTTATAGAAAATGAGGCACTGAAAGTAGTTTACCGTCTCAGCTGCCCAAGGTATCTCACATCAGGAACTGGCGGCTTTGAAAGTGTTGCGAAAATATGCCCTTTGCTGCTTGGATTCGTAAAGATAATCGACCTCGAATGACTTGCTGTCATGGTGGAATATAATTGGCCCACTCAAAATTCATAAACGAAAAAACTTTACTTTACTATGAAGAAAATTCTTTTAAGTCCCTATTTTTAATATTAGTCACCTTAAAATGGTGTTAATTTTGGAATAAGGTTAAGTATACTCCGCAGTCCCCTGTCGCCACGTAATATTTTCGAAATATCATTAAAACTACAAAAAAACTATTCATTTAAATGATGAGCTTTAAATAGCTAAATCAATAATTGTAAATTTGTGTTTAGTAGCTGGCTTAGAATGACCATTACTTGAGTGTATTTTAACGATACAAGTATAATGTTATCTAAAATAAAAAATTTAATATTTCTACCCACAAACGGAAATAATATAGAATTTCTTAAACCAGTCATCATGTATTTGAGATTTCTAGGACTTGTTCCTAATTATAACTTTCAAACAAAAAGAATTGAACATGGAATCCCCTTTTTAGTTTTTGGACTAATGATATTAAGTCTAAGTGGTTTTATAACTATTAAATCGATTCAAATTGGTTGGCTACTTGTAGGGCCAATAATCTTTAGACTAATAACATGTGCAACTATGATTTTTTGTTTTGCAAGTTATTTCGTTAATGTGGTCAACTCGTGGTTAGAAAAAGAGAAATGGGAATATTTTTTTCAAGAAGTTTTTCAATTAGAATACAAGATGAATTTGGCTCTTCCATTCCGCCCACAAAGGTCCCTTTTTGTGTTTAATAGAAAATTTCTTTTTATTGTAATCAATGTGTTAATTCTGATGAGTTATTTTCAAAAGCTAACATTGGAATTTAAATTGGATTATGAATTTTTCTTTATGTTGGGGCCAAGCTTACTTTTTACACATCAAGTAATTCTCAGTACCTTCTGGATAAGCGCTACGGCACTTTATTTAAAAGATAAAGTTCATGTTATTAAACAAATACTTCTTAGTAAGTGCTACACAGACGACTATCTAAAATTTATAATTATTTCAAAAAACTTGTATATGGATGTCACCAGGTGTTCAGCTCTCTTGAATGGTCTCTTTGGAATAAACCTTCTTTTGGTGACTTTTACAATTTTAAATATAGTTTTGTGTGCATGGTATGGAATATATTTATACAAAGAAATTTTCACTGTAGATGGTCAACTCTGGATTATAATATATACGTTTAATTTATTGGTAAGTTTAATAAAATAATGTTTGTTTATATAAATGTAGTAACGTTTCTTGGGCAGTGTTTCCCAAACACACTAGTATTCAGCGAGTGAATGCCTGCTGTTTTCCAAATAATTTTATTAATATAGAAACCTACGAAAAGTTGAAAATATTTTATGTGCAAAGTATTAAAATATTTTACTGTCTATTATAGACCAGGCTGCGTTGCAGTAAAGCAGAAAATAAGAAAAAAAAATTCGTTACAACAAAGTGATAACGGAATATTGTAGGTAATGAAGGAAAAATAATCCTAACCACTGGTAACCCACTGGGGTGAAATGAGAGTGATTTTTAGGGGTAAAAAACAGTTTTTTGCGATTTCAGGCCAAACTGCGCATTATATCGAAAAAAGTTCAGAACAAAAGTTGTAGGTAAAAAAAGGATCTACATCTCTTGTAAAAACCATTTTTACTCTAGCTTCAAAATTTTCCGAGAAAAATGCAAAAAACCGTTTTTGGGGTTTATTGTTCCTTTCTTCCACAAAAATAATTCGATTAAGCTCAAACTTGGACATAATATACTTTTTGATGCCTCAAATAGATTAAATTTGTTTTGTGACAAAATATTCCATCGTTGCGGTTTTATTTAACTTTAATAAAAAATTTTCAATTTCAAATTTTCAATCCCATTTCCTTTTAAAATTAATTGTCCGACAGAGTTTGGACTAGGCTCGCTTTTTTCGTTTTTACTTCTACTTTCAATAAATGAAATAAATATATATATATATATATATATATATATATATATATATATATATATATATATATAGTATAGTAGAACAAATTGCCGAAAAACCTAAAAAACCAAAGAAATGGCTTTTTTCGATATGAGTTTTACGATTATTGTCAATAATTTGTTATTATTAATTAAAATTGTTATAATTTTATAACATGAATATTCAATTATCAAATAAATAAAAACAAGTTGTTTTGCTTGACCGAATCTTGAAATTTTTTCTATCAATTTTTCAATTCCGATGTTATTTATTTCATAATAATAAAGGTTCGACTTATATGTTACCTAAGTTTTATTTATTTCTTAATTTAAATATTTTAACTCTAAAGTTTTCGTCATTATTCCGAGTAATCCTGGCAGCTGTCTCCTCCTTAATTAGATAACTAAAATATTCAAAAATGAAATGTTCGAAAGTACTCTCATATTCTAGAATTTTTACTATTAGAAGGCTCTGTTCATTCTGGAGCATCGAGCGAGCAGCTGCTATACCGTTAAGATTATTTTTATTTTAAAGGAGCGGTGTAGTGGAGAAATACACCATATTTAGAAGAAAAATTTTTATCTAATGAAAGTAATAAAAATAAATTAATACTGTTAACACAAGAATTTGAAACATGTAACAGGTAACAGAAGATGCTGATACTCTCATAATAAATACAGTAATTGAACTCGCTGCAGATGATAAAACTGTGATAGTTGTTGGACAAGACATTGATCTGCTTGTGCTTTTAAATGAATTGAATGATAGAAATTCGGAAATATTATTTCACAAACTATCCACGGGTAATATTGGCGATTCTTACTACATTCTGATAGCTCAAAGATCCATCCCAACAAAAATATTTGGAACTTTTTCATTGTTTCACTGGCTGCGACACTACCTCAGATTTTGCAGCAAAAGGAAAAGTAACGACAACAAAAACATTCCAGCATAATAACGATTTGGCTGCGTTGGCTGTTGATAGTTAAGTGTAAATTAGAACCATGGATTAAGAGTAAAAAAAATGTAGCCCTTCGTGATTTGAGGTTTCAGATATACCCAACAACCACAATGAAATGAACCTTCAAATTAGACAAATTGCCACCAACACCAGGAGCAGCAAAACAACATTGTTGTAGAGCATATTATCAACTGCAAACATGCCTTGAAAATAAAATTATCGCAACGGATTGGGACTGGAAAAAATCTGTGGAAGGAATCATGCAGCCGATCAGTTGATACCCGATGGTCTCCTTAAAAGAATTTGTTGCAGTTACGAAAAAGGTTATTATATTACAAGATGTAACTATAGGGAACACCAATTTATGTTCAAGTTGTTACAACTTAGAAAATTGTACAAATTTTAAGTGACTCAGAAGGAATGGAGCACAGTAATGTTGAAGCAGTTGATACCATTTCCGAATTTCTTGGAGAATCTGTTAGTTGTATGGAAACAGATGAAGAAGAACTACCGCTTTCTGTAAAGAGAGCGAGACTTGAAGATGATAATATATAAAAAACTTTTTGCATATCTGTGACAATTGTATGTTTATTAAATGTAAATAATTAGTATTATATTAAAATTATTAATTTTTTTATTATTTTTGTATTTTTGTAAATGTAAAATCACGGATAATTATTAGTTACGAAATTAATTAGTTTTCTTAGTGTATGGTTTGTAAGAAAAAGACAGGCAATAATAACCAAGTTTATTGCGACATGCAATTATAGCCTTGTCGTCATGCATCTCTCTGTTCAATCTTCATTCCGCAACAATACTTCCTTCGTATCTTCAACTATTTTTACAAAAACAATTTAAATTTTGAACTGAACACTATTCAATATTGTTATGGTAGAAGGCATAGGTGGTAACAACATACTTTTTTATTTATTTAATAATTTAAACGTAGTTGAGCTATGTAACTAATTTATAATTTTTTTGCTCATTATTTGTAGTAAGCAATGATATTATAAAATAATAATAATTTTAATATATAATAACAAATTAGTGACAATAATCGTAAAAAGCATGTCGAAAAAGTAATTTTTTTGGTTTATTCGATTTTTCGGCAATTTTTCCCTTGTACTATATATATATATATATATATATATATATATATATATATATATATATATATATATATATATAAATGTATGGTAACTTCTTTGGATTAGGTTTCAGAATTAATACTACTATTCTGTGCTTGACGTTTCTCCCAACGTAGTGGGCTTTTTCAAAAGTATAATCTAAAATAAAAACAAAATACAACTAATATGGTCACAAACGCACACTCACAAGACTTAGAATTAACACTCAACGATACAATATTAATTAAAAATATCAATTTATAAAATAATGTGAAATTAAAAATCAAAAATTAAAATAAAAAATTACAAATTAATTCCAGATACGCACCTCAATTTACCTTGACAATGTTTCCTAGTGAAGTATATTACGATTCCTTCAGTTACTATCAACTTAATATTTTTTTATTATTTGGAAACCTTTTTGCTCAGTTTTTTCTGATTTATAAATAAATTTTATCAATATTGACTATATAGTGTGTTACAAATAATAAGGGCTAAAATAGGTGGTTTAGTTTATAAGATTAAAATATATCTGGCTTAGGTTTTTGATATCTTATTTGTCATTAATGGCTTGTTTTTCTTTTTTTATATGTAGCATTTACTTTATTTGAAGTAACTCTGTTTGTGAGTTTTTCGGGGAAATTATTATCAGTTAGGATTTGTCTGACTTTCTTTAAAGCTTCTTGACGATATTTCGGAGATGTTAGGGTTAAAGCTCTATCAGCCAAACCTATTATTACGCTGATCTTTTGGGATATCGGATGATGTGATTGATAGTTGAGATAGCGTCCCGACCATGTATCTTTTGTGTACCACATCGTCTCAATCTTTTTATTTTCATATTTTCGAACTAGTGTGAGGTCAAGAAAATTTATTTTTCCATTTTGTTCGACTTCTGATGTAAATTGCATCTTTTGGTGGAAATTGGAAATAAAAAGATTGAGACGATGTGGTACACAAAAGATACATGGTCGAGACGCTACCTCAACTATCAATCAAGTCATCCGAAATCCCAAAAGATCAGCGTAATAATAGGTTTGGCTGATAGAGCTTTAACCCTAACTTCTCTGAAATATCATCAAGAAGCTTTAAAGAAAGTCAGATAAATCCTAACTGATAATAATTTCCCCGAAAAACTCACAAACAGAATAATAAAACAACGAACTTACAAACTGTATAATAAGAACGTCCTTACACAAAAGAATAATAATAACAACCCAAAAACATATGTTGCAATACCATACATAAATTCATTGTCAGAAAAAGTTACACACATCCTCAAACAGCACGATATTATAATTTGCCACAAAAGATTCAACCACTTGTCACCACTATTTACAAAGTTGAAAAGTAAGGTGACCCATAAAAAGAAATCTAACATTATCTATTCCGTACCATGTCTAAATCGTCCACAGAAATATATTGGAATGACAATACAAAATCTAGATAGCAGATTAAACGGACATAAATACACAAAAAACGCAACGACAGCATTACACAAACACGAGACAAATTTTAAACATGAATTTGATTTTTCAAAAACAAAGATTCTAACCCAGGAAAGAAACTGCCATAAACTTCAAATAAAGGAAATGCTACATATAAAAAAAGAAAAACAAGTCCTCAATGACCAACAAGATATCAAAAACCTAAGCCAGACATATTTTAACCTAATAAACTAAACCACCTATTGTAGCCCTTATTATTTGCAACACACTGTATAGTCAATATTGACAAAATTTATTTATAAATCAGAAAAAACTGAGTAAAAAGATTTCCAAATAAAAAAAAAAAAAATAAGTTGATAGTAACTGAAGGAATCGTCATATACTTCACTAAGGAACATGGCCAAGGTAAATTGAGGTGCGTATCTGGGATTAATTTGTAATTTTTAATTTTAATTTTTGATTTTTAATTTCACATTTTTATATATATATATATATATATATATATATATATATATATATATATATATATTTATATATATATATATATATATATATATATATATATATATATATATATATATATTTATATATATATATATATATATATATATATATATATATATATATATATATATATATATATATTCATTTATTGAAAATATAAGTAAAAACATTACCCATACATTATTTGCGTCGGTCTTTTTCATGTCTGCTCCAAGGCTCCTCTCACTGCTGATCCCCTCACAGTTTGCCCGCAACAATTAGCATGCCTTATTTATCCCACTCAACATCATTTACATCCACCTCATAAACTAGAACTATGTTAAATTTATATTGAAAAAACTGCCTTTGTTTGTATTATAAATTAATCTATAATAAAAATAATAATATAATAATATTTTAATAATATAATGTCAGGTGTTAAGGGTAGCAATTTAATATATATAAACCGAGATAAGGAACGAAACGCGAATACGTTGTTTGTAAAATTCATTTTTTTTAATTATTTGACTGAACAAATGACGAAAAAATATCTTGATTATATTCATTTTCAACGAGATATTCTCATCACAGTGGTCATTTTTAAGTAAAACGGCTACTACAGGTTTTCAAAATGAAATACACTGTATATTTTACTTTTTGATGTATACTTAAAATGCTATGCAATTTTCCATAGACCTTGAACATTAATTGATATTATCGTGGTCTACGCATATTAAGAGTTATTCTTTCAAGCGTCGTTATACTCCAATTACCATATTTGCAACATATTTATGATATAATAGAAAGACGAAAAATACACTTTGAATTAATCACTTTCATTCATAGAACTCAATGACATAAAAGAACTTTTTTTCCTTAAAATATTGTATAAAAAAACCGAATTACGTTAGCGTTATTAGAGTTATTTTACTTCACTCCAAATTATATATAAATTTGGATATCTACCGTATTTTAGCGTGACTTAGGAAGTCGCGCTAAATTTCTAATTTCCCCAATACAATTTTATTTGGCAACACGGTAATGGTGCGCTAAAATACGGTAGATATCGAAATTTTAGCGCGACTTAGCTCTAAATACCATGATGTCGCGTCAAATTACTATAGATATCGGAAAATGTCGCGATAAGCTATGTTAAATATATATATATATATATATATATATATATATATATATACATATATATATATATATATATATATATATATATATATATATATATATATATATATTGTAACATGGAACGCCTATGACAGAAGGTCTAAAAATCGCTAGATTACTCCTTTTTCTTATTTTAATTGCACCACGTAGTATGTAAATCCTTCTAGAAATAGGCGGAACCTTCTGGGATCCCGAAAAATGGTACAAAAAAGGTCCATATCAGCTTTCGTTGACAGTTTAGTTCGAGACATCATCGATGTAACTTGAACAATAACAGCTTTTGAAATAATAGAGTGTATTCAAAAATCGGCCGTCCGGAACAAATTGGTGTCAGATGTGGGATCAAATCTTGAAGAGGTTAGTTCAGGTTAGAAAATTAGAAAAAAAAGTGAATTGAAATTGTATACCCGTGGAAACTAGAAAACAGAAAGCAAAAATTGAAGAAAAACTTCAAATTAGTTTACTAATGATAATACAGGATATGAAGAAAAGCCAAGAAGATATGAATAAAAGCCAAGAAGAAATGAAACAAGAACTGAAAGAAGATTTGACGAAAAATCAAGACGATACGAAACAAGAATTGATTACATTAAAGACAAACCTATACGATATGAAACAAGGATTAAAAACAAGCCAAGAAGATATAAAGACCAGCCAAAACGATATGAAAAAAGAATTGATAACACTAAAAATAAGCCAAAAAGCCATTAAGAAACATCAAGAAAGCATAAAATAAGAACTAAAAACAAGCCTGGAGGGCATGAGACAGGAACTTAAGGCAAGTACGGAAGACACGAAACAAGAACTGAAAGAAGATATTAAAAAAAATCAAGAAAATTTGAAGCGCATAGAACAAGAGATGCAACAGAAGACTAGCAAAATTAGAGAATACGTACATGGCGAAGTACAACATGAAGTGATGGGGATCCAGAAACAGATGCAACAATTACATCTGCAAACTAGAGAAGACGTACATTGTGAAGTACTACACAAAGTAATAGGAATCCACAAAAAGATATAACAGTTACTTTTGCAAATGGAGTAGGTAGCCAGTACGGGTATAATAAAGAAAGATGGTGTTCCTGCACTAGTGTGATAAAGTCACCTATCTTCGACGGCAAAGTACCCTGGCTTATCTATGTCCGCCAATTCGAAGCTGCCGGCACCGGCTATCATTAAAGTTCACCAGAAAAGGCACGTGCTCTTGTTCTTGCACTACGAAGTGACGCTATGGAAGTTCTTCGTAACATTCCTGAAGAAAAATAGAATGATAACGAGAAAGACAAAAATACAAAGAAAGTCTTTAAGAATATGAGGCGGATATAATGATTGAGTTACCCAACGTATCCGGAAGAAATAAAGCAGCGTAATATATATATATATATATATATATATATATATATATATATATATATATATATATATATATATTACAACTGAACTGGAATAATCACGGGAGGCGCGAACATGTAAACGAGGTTGCTCATGTTCTATGATTACGTACGCCGCAGTTGTAAGGTGGTTTAGTATGTCCAAGCGCAAACATCGTCTTTAATTTGACAAGGTTGAAAGAATGAGTTGGGTAAGAAAAATTAGTGCCATGATAACAAACTTGAACCTTCCTCCTCTTTCCTTATTTATAGAAAATGAGGCACTAAAAGTAGTTTACCGTCTCAGCTGCCTAGGATATCTCATAGCAGGAACCGGCGGCGGCTTTGGGAGTGCTGTGAAAAGATGCCCTTTACTGCTTGGATTCGTATAGATAATCGACCTCGAATGACTTGCTGTCATGGTGGGATATAATCGGCGCATTCAATATTCATAAGTGAAATAAACTTTACTTTATCACGAAGAAAATTCTTTTAAGTCCCCATTTTTAATATTAGTCATCTTAAAATAGTGTTCATTTTTGAATATGGTTAAGTATACTCCGCAGTCCCTTATCGCCACGTAATGTTTTCGAAATATATAAAACTACAAAAAACTATTCATTTAAATGATGAGCTTTAAATAGCTAAATCAATAATTGTAAATTTGTGTTTAGTAGCTGGCTTAGAATGACCATTACTTGAGTGTATTTTAACGATACAAGTATCATGTTATCTAAAATAAAAAATTTAATATTTCTACCCACAAACGGAAATAATATAGAATTTCTTAAACCAGTCATCATGTATTTGAGATTTCTAGGACTTGTTCCTAATTATAACTTTCAAACAAAAAGAATTGAACATGGAATCCCCTTTTTAGTTTTTGGACTAGTGATATTAAGTCTAAGTGGTTTTATAACTATTAAATCGATTCAAATTGCTTGGCTACAGCCAAGGTCAATAATCTTTAGACTAATAACTTGTGCATCTATGATTTTTGGTTTCGTAAGTTATTTCGTTAACGTGGTCAACTCGTGGTTAGAAAAAGAGAAATGGGACAGTTTTTTTCAAGAAGTTTTTCAATTAGAATACAAGATGAATTTGGCTCTTCCATACCGCCCACAAAGGTCCCTTTTTATTTTTAATAGAAAATTTCTTTTTATTGTGATCAATGTGTTAATTCTGATGATTTATTTTCAAAAGCTAACATTGGAATTTAAATGGGATTATGAATTTTTCTATATGTTTGGGCCAAGCTTACTTTTTACACATCAAGTGATTCTCAGTACCTTCTGGATAAGTGCTACTACACTATATTTAAAAGATAAAGTTCATGGTATTAAACAAATACTTCTTAGTAAGTGCTACACAGACGACTATTTAAAATTTATAATTATTTCAAAAAACTTGTATATGGATGTCGCCAGGTGTTCAACTCTCTTGAATGGTCTCTTTGGAATAAATCTCCTTTTGGTAACTTTTACAATTTTAAATTCAGTTTTGAGTGCATGCTATGGAATATATTTATACAAAGAAATTTTCACTGTAGATGGTCAACTTTGGATTATAATACTTACGTTTAGTTTATTGGTAAGTTTAATAAAGTAATGTTTGTTTATGTAAACACTAACGTTTCTTGGGCAGTGTTTCCCAAACACACTAGTATTCAGGGAGTGAATGCCTGCTGTTTTCCACATAATTTCATTAATATAGAAATCTACGAAGAGATGAAAACATTTTGCGTGCAAAGTATTAAAATATTTTACGGTCCATTGTAGACCAGACTGCGTAGCAGTAAAGCAGGGGGTAAGAAACAAAATAATTCATTACAGCATGTATGCATCTTATCGAAAAAAATTAAAAATAAAAATTGTAGGTAATAAAGAAATCTACAACTTTTTTAGAAGACATTTTTACTCTAACTTCAAAATTCTCCGAAAAAAATTCAAAAAACCATTTTTTTTCTATTTTTTGTTCCTTTCTTCCACAAAAATAATTCGATTAAGTTCCAAATTGGAGATAGTGTACTCTTTGATGCCCCAAATAAGTTAAATTTGTTTTGTGCAAAAATATTCAATTTTGCGGTTTTATTTAACTTTAATAAAAATAAGTCAAATTGTCAATCCCATTTCCTCTTAAAATTAATTGTCCAACACACTTTGGACTACCCTTGCTTTTTTCGTTTTTACTTTACTTTCAATAAATGGAGCAAAATATACACGGTGATTTGTCGGGAACTTTATCAATCGATTGTGGGAGAACTATAATTAGGAAGAATCTGAAAATATTTTCAAGATGGCGGCACTTCCATTTATACCGGAAGTAGATGTCACCTTGTTTATTTTAAACACAACACCCTATATATTATTGCATTTTTGATTTTTACGTAAACTTCTAGACATTTAAAGTTTTATATCAAAAATAGCCTTTACGGACCAAAACTTAATTTTGAATTTTTCCTAAAAGAAAATCTTTAATATCTAATTTGGGTTACTTTTCTTGTAGACGAAAATCGACTTCAGTAGTTTTTTTATGAGATTTTGAAAATTATTAGTGGAGAGTGGTAAAAAGAGAAGAATAAAAATTATATTTAAAAAGTCGTCAAAAGCCAATTTTTTCAAATAGAAAGCAGAAATTTTTATACTTTTATCATATTAAGCATAACAAATAAGGGTAACTTTGTATTGTAAAGTAAATTTTGTAGTTTTCAAAATATTGACAATTCAGCATTTTTCTATTGTAAAAATACTAAACGGCTTTCAAGTTTTGTTATTAGTTGGCCATGACGGCGAGGCGTGGCGAAAATAAAAAATCGAACCCTACAGAATTGTCACTATTTATTGCCATTTGACATTCATTGATAATAATCAAGCCAAAGCGATTAAATTACACGGACCAAGATTATTTAAACTTATTATTATTTATGGAGAATGTGATAGAGTTATTTGAAGAACATACGATACATTCGCGATCCAATATCCTAAGAAATAGAAACCAATACTACCAACTGTTAAAATGATTATAAAAAAACTTCAAGAACTTTGGATCTATAATAGCTAAAAAAAATAGAAAAAAAACGAGTAGATGTTCAAATTGACGCTTTTGAACTTCCAAACATTTTTCGCATCTAAGCAGGAACTCTTCATGGGTGGCTCTTCTTATTGACTGAGGATTAAGTTATTCAAATGCTCTTCTGATGTGCTGTATGTCATCCTCCATAATGGTTAATGGGGTGTTGTATACTTCATTTTTGATTGTCCCCCAAATAAAAATATTTAATGACTATTTGATACTTTGATTATTTTAAATACATAAAAAGTTGAAATAGAAAAACATTAGTTTTTGTTGGCCGTTGAGCGTAAAGAAAATTGATATTTCTAGTACAAAATAAACATTTATTCTAATAAAAATACTAGTCAAACGTAACGGTAATTTCTAAGTAAATAAGCTAATAGACCACTTCAAAATTAAAAATCACTCTCAAAAATAAACTTTTATTCTGGTAAGAGAAACACGTTCAGTAATTGTAAATAAATAAACAAATAATTAAATTCAATTTAAATCAACGAAAACATCTAAAAGTCTACAAGAGATGTTCAAACAGGCCTCCACTTTGAGCGAGAGAAAAACCCAGTCTATTGTAAAATACGGTTCGCGTATTTGCCAAAACTTTAGGGGTTATATCAATATTAGCCCTTTCTATCATGTCCTCACAAAACTCCATACGTGTTTCCTGGTCTTTCGGAAAAATTTCTTGAGTTATTCGCAATTTGTAACAGCGATATTTGTTTCGCTTTAAAATATTGCAAACTGTTCGAACGTTCATATCAAGTTCTTTGGGGGGGAGAGGTGGCTAAAGATGTGACACATTCTTGACTATCCATTGATCATAAAACAAGTTTTGCAGATGTTTATTAACTAAATGACTAAAATGTGGAGACGCCCCATCATGTTGATAAAATAGATTTCTATGATCAGCCAGCGGTCAATTATCTAAATAGTTCACTTCCAAATTTCTTCAAGATGTCGAAGTAGCGCTCACCTATAAGTTGAAAAACGTATTTGATATCTAGAAGTCTTCAAAAATGGCTAACTTACATTTAGATTATCTTGGTGCAACTCTAGGGCAACGATGCCGTCATTTGTTATAGCACAATACACGTTAAACTACCAAGACTTTAATAAATTTAATTTTCTAAATTGATGTACAGGGTGAGTCAACGATTGGATGAAGTAGGTTTGTGCCTTTTCGGTGAAATTAACAAAGAAACCATATTTACTGTTTGATACAGTCTATTTTTACGCAGATTTTAAAAACATTTAGGACTCTACAGAGTGAGCCAAAAAACTAGGACAGCATAAAGTTGTATTTTTTTAAATAGAACACCCTATATACGAATCATATTTTCGATTTAGCTTATAATTTTAAATCTTTTTTATTAAGAGTTTACTATAACAAAACTTTATAGTTTCTGAGATAATTAAGTTTAAAGAAAAAAAGTCACATTTTCAAGCATCAATTCAATCCTAAATAACGTTTTCAATTTTGTGACAAATATATTTAAATTTAAAATTTAGCAAGGCCAAGGACAAGTTAACATAATTTTTACCTAATATTTGCAATAGAAGCTACAGGGTGTTGAACACATCGGCTCAAATTTGAACAAGTTTAAATGAATAAATATCTTTTTTTTAAATGGTACACCCTGTATATTTTTATGTTATTTAATAGAGTAATAAAAACCCTAAAAGTTTTGTTCAATATGTCCTATACCTATTTATAATAGTTTTTGAGATATTCCAGTTTTTCTTATTTTCCATGCTTTTTTACAGAAATAGTCTTCATTATCATAGTAGCCATGTAAAATAATAAAAAGAAACTACAGAAACAAACAGAATGTGGTTAAATATGACGAAATATATTATTCGTTATATTACAACGGCAATAGTTTAATTAAACATAATGTTAAAAAATTAACACAACAATAACGACAAGGCAAATATATATTTACTTTTATACTAAATTGAAACAAAAAAATTACCTATTAAATACTGAGATTAATTATTTCTTTTTAATAAGTGTTCGAATAAACGACCCTCTTGTGCAATGCACAAATTTAGTCTTTTTTGCAGATTTTCTCGGACCCTGGACAAAATTAGTGGCGTTATTGTTCCACAGGTTTCCCTAATCCTGTTTCGCATATCTTCCACTGATTTGGTGGATTAACATACACCTTATTTTTAATATAACCCCATAGGAAGAAATCTAATGGGGTGATGTCGCAAGACCTTGGTGGCCACTCAATGAAACCCCCACGTCCAAACCATTTTTGCAGATATCGTTGGTCCAAAAACGCACGAACTTCACGATGGTAATGCGGAGGCGCACCATCGTGCTGGAACCACATACTGTCGAGCTCATCCCTGTCGAGACCTTGAAGCAGTTGGGGTAGTTCTTCTTGTAGAAAGTTCAGGTAACTATGACCATTTAGTGGTTCATTAAAAAAGTGGGGTCCAATAATTCGATTATGATGAATACCACACCAAACATTTAATGACCAGTGATTTTGATGTTGCACCTCTCTAATCCAACATGGGTTTTCTGTAGCATAATAATGCATGTTGCGTCTATTTACGGCACCGTTACTTCTAAAAGTAGCTTCATCACTAAACATTACCTTGCATAATAAATTTGGATTTAATTGAATCTCCGCATTTATTGTACGACAAAAGTTTACACGACTTTCAAAATCCTGTCCATGCAATTCTTGGTGTAATTCCATGTGATATGGATGATATCTATATTTCTTGGTAGTACGATTAGCGGTGGATTGTGATGTTTCACATAATGCTGCTAACTGACGGCTACCAATATAAGGATTTTCCTGAACATTTAACAATACTTGTAGTTCTTTTTCTTCATTAGTTACTGGTTTGTCGACCACTTTACGTTTTGGATAATCAACAGTACCAGAAGAATCAAATCTTTGCATTAAGTTTTGAAAAGTATGGGTATTAGGCTGGCGTCGATCAGGATACTTCATTTTGTAAATTCTTTGAGCAAGAAAGCAATTTTTTTGAGCCTCTCCTATTGTATAAATCATATATATTAACTCATTCTTTGGAAAATTCATTTCACAATATAAGATGAATGCAAAAAAAACCAAATTACACTACATAAAAACCAAAAGAAGCGATTGCGGTTATAAATTTGACACACAGAAAAATGTTCTTTTACATTGTTTCTGCCATGGCTACTGTGATAATGAAGACTATTTCTGTAAAAAAGTATGGAAAATAAGAAAAACTGAAATATCTCAAAAACTATTATAAATAGGTATAGGATATATTGAACAAAACTTTTAGGGTTTTTATTACTCTATTAAATAACATGAAAATATACAGGGTGTACCATTTAAAAAAAAAAAGATATTTATTCATTTAAACTTGTTCAAATTTGAGCCGATGTGTTCAACACCCTGTAGCTTCTATTGCAAATATTAGGTAAAAATTATGTTAACTTGTCATTGGCCTTGCTAAATTCCAAATTTGAATATATTTGTCGCAAAACTGAAAACGTTATTTAGGATTGAATTGATGCTTGAAAATGTGACTTTTTTTCTTTAAACTTAATTATCTCAGAAACTATAAAGTTTTGTTATAGTAAACCCTTAATAAAAAAGATTTAAAATTATAAGCTAAATCGAAAATATGATTCGTATATAGGGTGTTCTATTTTAAAAAATACAACTTTATGCTGTCCTAGTTTTTTGGCTCCCCCTGTAGAGTCCTAAATATTTTTAAAATCTGCGTAAAAATAAACCGTATCAAACAATAAATATAGTTTCTTTGTAAATTTCACCGAAAACCCTGTACATTTGAGTCGCTCTAATAGTGGGAACTGCGTGGATTAAATAATCCATTTTTTGTGAATTGGCTTCGTCAGACCAAATAATATTATCCAGAAAACCAGCATTTTCTTGTGACCGAAGTAAAATAAATTTACAGAACTTTACTCTTTGTGGAAAAGCAGTGCCTTTTAAATGTAATATGGGATGAAAATTTTGTTTCCATAAAATCCTTAAAACTGATATTTGAGATAATTCAGACTTTTAATTTTATGGATCCAAAGTTCTTGAAGTTTTCTATAATCCCTTTTAACAGTTGGTGGTGTTGGTTTCTGTTTCTGCGGATATCGGATCGTTAATGTATCGCATGTTCTTGAAATAACTCTATCATATTCTCCATAAATAATAAATAAGTTTAAATAATCTTCATGCGTGCAATTTAATCGGCCTGGTATGATTAATATTAATGAATATCAAATGGTAATGAATAGTGACAATTCTGTAGGATTCGATTGTTTTATTTTCGCTACGCCCCGCCGTCACGGCCAACTAATAACAAAACTTAAAAGCCATACAGCATTTTTACAATAGAAAAATGTTGAAATGCCAATATTTTGTAAACTACAAATTTTTAGAATAGACAACTTTATACAAAGTTACCCTTATTTTTAATGCTTAATATGACAAAATTATAAAAATAATTCTTCTTTTTTGATCACTCTGTACTAATAATTTTCGAAATATCACAAAATAGACTACTAAGGTCGATCTTTGTCTACAAGAAAAATAACCCAAATAAAAAAATAAAGACTTTCTTATAAAAAAAATTTATAGTTAAGTGTTGGTCCGCAAAACGTCATTTTTCATACATAAAATATATCTAGAATTTTAGTAGAAATCAAACATGCAATAATATATGGGTCTTCCATTTAAAATAAGCAAGTTGACATCTACTTCCTGTATAACCGGAAGTGCAGCCATCTTGTACGTTAGTATACTGTCAAATTTTCAGATTCTTCCTAATTATAATTTTACCACAATCGATCGATAAAATTCCCGGAGATTTTTCCAAAAAATCTAAAAAACCGAAAAATGGCTTTTTTCGATATGCGTTTTACGATTATTGTCAATAACAAATTATTGACAATAATCGTAAAACTTAAATAAAAAAATTATTATAATTTTATAACATCAATGTTGACTACAAACATTAAGTAAAAAAAAATATAAATTCACCATTTTATATGATTAAATAAACAAAAAAAAATAGTTTTTATTGACCGGAGCTTGAAATTACTTCTGTCAATTTTTCAACTCCGATGTTATTTATTTCATATAAGGTTCGACTTATGAGTGACCTCATTTTTATTTATTTGTTAATTTAAATATTTTAACCCAAAATTTTGCGTTATTATTCCGAGTAATGCTGGCAACTCTGGCTCTTGCAGTTGTCTCTTCCTTCCCGCGGAGAAGCACCTCCTTAATTACTTAACTCCAATATTCAATCAAAGGTTCAAAAGTACTGTCAATATTCTAGAATTTGGTAGTATTTTAGAAACTTTTGGAATTGACTAAAATGTGGTTGTCGGACTTGCAGTGTCTTTATTTTCATTTATTTTTACGACGTTTCGATTAGGTTGTATCTCTAATCGTTATCAAGTGTAAACTGAATGTTTTGTCTTAAGACTACGAGCTTATATAAGGACTGTGTCCACTGAAGCGCAAAGTTTCGCTTCACTGTACACACCTCAATGATATAATGTTACAAAGTAGTGGTTGCCAAAGATTAGGTTTCTCAACACTCGGTTTAATGAAGATTCTATTATTGTTTATAATGTAAGCTGCTTCTATAAAGTTTCTTTTATTCGTGTTGGGTTCAGGCGCGGATCCAAGGGGGGCGGGGGGGGGGGGGGGGCGATCGCCCCCCCAAGAGCTTTGAGTTTAGGAAAATGGACCCGATTTTTCCTCTTATACTACAGTTTATTTAATAACTAGAGAGAGTAATAAATCATTTTTTACCCTTTTTCTCTTCGCAAACTCCTTGTGTTCTTTAGTCCGGTATCTTTAGCAAAATCTGTTAGACACATATATTTTTCATAGGAATGGGTTAGAAATTTTATAATCAAAATTACCGGTATATAATAATGGACTAAAACGTAGCCTTATTCTCACAAAAAATTTGAAGTTATAATTTGAATACTTACAAAATATCCATTGTCAAAAATACAAAAAGGTAAACATATATAAAAAAATAAATTCTTCCATATACTATTAAAATATTTTTTATTATTAATTAAAAACATTTTTAGGGTATTTGATGTTTCGGTTTATTTATTTCTTAAACCATCTGCAGAATTACAATTAAACACTAAAACGGGATTCAAAAATAATTACTTTTTTTATGTTGTAATTAATATTAGAAATACTTATTTTTATTTCTATTGTACTGATATCCTAATTTAATTTACTTTATTATATGGAAATACGATAGCCTCAAAAAAATAAGATAAACATGTTAATTCTACACGCTTAAGAAAAAGACACAAATACAATAATAAAATAATAAAAAACTTACAGCTAATTAGAATTAAATATGTGTAAAATTAAAGAGTGGGACACACTAAAATAAAAATATATAAAAAAAACATATAAACAACATTAAACAATAAAAAACAAAAACTAAAATTTAAATAATAAATTGTGTTTACATTAGTAAACATTACGTATCTAATTCCTAATCACAGTCAGTGAAACTATCTTGGCTCAAATTAATTATAATTGGTTCCTCTATCTCACCGATCATGAGATCGAGTTCTCACATTTTGTTTTATTCTTTTATTATATGGATTTTTTCCCAATTTTCCGCAGTAACTTTATTCAAAAAAATCTTTCAAAAGTTTAGTTAAATTACTAATTTTGTTAATTGTGTTATTTCTAGCAACCCTACCTTTTACTTGAGAGAGATATTTACTTCTCCAACGGACAATTTCCGAACGATCTATAGGAACAGATTTTCTATCTGGTTTTTCCTGCAAAAATTAAGTTCTCTGAGCAATTTCCAGAGATCAGTTCTTTTAATTTCAGGTAAATCGCGATCTTCATTGATTTTAGTTAGAATTTTGTAGATGGTTGGGATCTGTTTCTCATAATAAAATGTATATACAACCCCTTTAATTGCAGTTTTCATTTCTTCTTCCTTCATCTGTCTGTGATCGAATGTGGCTTGGGAGTACTAACAATTCCAGTCGTTTTTTCTCCTTCAGTATTAGGTACATGTCCTAGTTTAACGATTTTGGAATAAATATAAAGGTGAAAGCCATATCTTTCGGGTATCTCACTAATCTCAAATAATATATGAAAACAAGCTCAAACAAGATAAATCACTAAGAACAAACTGCAAGGTGTACTTTGCTTACTGACAGAAATTAAATTAAATTATCAGAATTTTTATGTTGCGTAAATTTATAAAATATATTTAAATACAATGAAATATAATTAGAATTACGGCAGTTCTCAGTTACCAGCGGCACTGGAGCAGGTACGTTGGAGGTTTCGGTAACAGTTTTATTACTCTTTCTAGTTCTTGAATAGAGTATAGGAATGTATATTCTTGCGATTCTCGACCCTCCCCTTTTTTGTTTATGAGTTTTGTGTTCCTTAATTCTATTTTTTAGTAGTCGTTTGGTTACTCCAATATACATTTCACCACACTCACAAGTTACTTTGTAAACACATTCTTTCTTATCGGTAGTTTTTGGTTTTGTTTTTGTTAAATGAGCTCTAAGTGTATTTCCTGATTTAAAGGCTGTTTTTATATTGTAACTACTGGCAATTTGTCTTATGTTCTCAGACGTTCCCTTAATGTAGGGAATTGTGAAGAAGGAATGTGTTTCTTGCTGTGCATTGTTCGTTGTTCTAAAGTTATTTATAACATCGTCAATTAGTTTTAAAGGATAACCATTCTGTTATAAATCGGATTTAATATTTGTTACTTCTTTTCCAATGAATCAGCATTATTGCATATAGATATAGCGCGATTATGGAAGTTGCGTACAATTCTCCGTTTTGTTACAACAGAATGATTAGAACTAGGATTAAGATAGTGTCCAGTATGTGTTGGCTTCCTGAATACTGAAGTTTTAATAGTTTAGTTTGAACGGTTTACCATGACATCTAGGAAAGACAATTGATCATTTACCTCTTTTTCCATGGTTAACTTAATTGCAGGTCGAATGGTATGTAGATGTTTCAAGAAATCATCAAGTTCTTGATCACTGCCCTTCTATACGATGAAGTTATCATCGATATATCTCAACCAGACTTTCGGTTTTCTGTTGCCGTTTCTATGGCATGAGTTTCAAAACCATTCCACATATATATTGGCGACGACTGGAGAGAGTGAAGAACCCATCGGAAGCCCATCGTCCTGAGCCTAGAACTTGTCCTTTACTTGAAAGTAAACACTATGAAGGCAACACTCCAAAAGGTCCATCACCCCGTCCAGTGGAAACGTGGTTCAATCTGATAAAGTACTTTCATTTGAAAGTCTAATTTTGATTACGTCTAATGATTCTCCTAATCGTACATTAGTATACAGACTTTCCACATCAAAGCTTATTAGTCTTTCCACATCGTCTGGCTCTAGATTTATGCTACTAATAATGTTCACGAAATGTGTCAAATTTTTAACATATGTGGTTGTCTTACCTTCTAAAGGTTGTATGATTTTTAAGAGAAACTTCGCCAGTGCATTTGTTGGGGATCCTCTGGAGCTGGTTATTGGCCTCAATGGTATGTTCGTTTTATGAATTTTTGGTAGTCCGTAAAGATGTGGTGGCTTACTGTATTGTGGTGTGAGCGCCGATCGTAGGTTGTCAGGTATATGGTCTTGGTATTTCCTTAGTGTTCTGTAGATTTTTGACTCTGGTTACGGTCAACAGGTAACCGTTCTGGGAGCAGAGGTAACAGTTCTTGAAAAGTATTATGTTATTAAATGACAAGCAGATGAAAAATGAAAATTATGACTTAAATTAGTCATAACTGTCAAAGCGTAATATAATTTAGAAGTTAAGAAAGGCGAACTCTGCACCCAATTGGACAAGTGTGATAACAACATTCAGAACAGTGATTTAAAACTCTTTAAAAAAATATGGCCAATTTTTCTAACTAATCAGAATATGCCAGGTTGAACGAAACTGTCTTGTCACCGTTTTGCAACTTTAGAATGATTTTGATTAGATTGTGAGTAGTAATCTTTTACTTTATTTTTCTGTAATCCCATTTTTTCCATTCTTACAAAATTTCCCTCTATTTATAGAAAATGAGACACTGAAATTAATTTACCGTCTCAGCTGCCTAGGCCATCTCACAGAAGAAACTGACGGCTACCCATGCAGGAGAGGGAGTGTTGTAGAAAGATGCCCTTCGCTGCTTGGATTTGCAAGGGTGATGGGTCCCGAATAATAGTGTTGGTGCAGGCCGACAGAAAGTGAAATTTATTAATACACTCTTATAACTTTTTCTATGGCTTAATTATGTCGAGTCTACCACACTATCCCTATATAAAAATTTGGCGTTTCGTGAAAAATTTATACATATAGTTTTTTTAACAAAATGTAATCGAATGAGAAATCAATGAAGAGAGTAAAATATTGTCGGACAAAAATTTTGAAACGTTAAGGCTGTCTACCAACCTAATCGTTAAAAAAAAATGACTTGAAAAAATTCAATGATACACATCTGATTTTTTCAGAATACTTCAAGAAAAATATGTAGAATCACTGTAACATTGTCCGATAAAAAAGATTTCCTATTTTCCAGTCCAACGCGTGAAAATCGTCGGTCTCACGAGGACCCAAAATTTATTAATACTTGTCCGACAAGAACAAATTTATATATGTAAATGAAGTACTTAACATGTAGTACAAGTGTGCAACAAATATATCAAGTCCAATCTACTGTTGGACAAAAAATTGTAACCGCGAAAATATATCAACATCATTTTCTTTATTCGATTTTTGTTTTTAAATGAAGTATAGAAAGTAAAAAAAAAATTGACGACAGAAAAAGATGACCCTAAGCTTGTAATATAAAGAAACATTTTTCGTATTTTATTATTTAGAGATGTTTGGTATGTGGGCGGTTGTAAATGAATATGAGCCTTACTTTTAGTGCGCTGCTGATTTTTTCAGGATCCATGAAAAAATATATATAAAATTTGATTATTAAGTTGACCGATGAAAAATATTTACCGATTTTCCAGTCTGACACGTAGAAGTTACCGGTTTCTTAAAAACTCAATATTCATTCCTTTGTTGCATATCACCCTACTTTTTGATATTAATATGGAAATTAAGTCCATCTTGCAAGGTGGGTCGTAAAGGTAAATAAATTACACTTTATTTCAATTAAAAAATACATAACTTTTGTTTAAAACATTATTGAAAATATCAATATTTCACGTAAAGAGTAACGATGACAACCTTGGGCGGTTTGAACTATTTGAGAAGGCATTCAGCAATAAAAATATGAGTGAATCGGTATTGGAAAAGATGCTAAAAGAGTTCGATACTTCAAGTATGCCGCCATCCAAAGAAGAGTTATTACAACAATGTAAAAGAACCATATATATATATATATATATATATATATATATATATATATATATATATATATATATATATATATTTTTCTAATATTTTCTTGGGTATAGGTTTTTCATTAGAGAAACAAAGGACAACAATTTTCTTTCTGACGTTTCGCTCTACATAGCGAGCTTCTTCAAAAGAGCTTGGTATATTTATTTTACATCTTGAAAGTAGTTTTGTGTGTGACTTTCCTTGAAAATGTGAAAAACTCGTATGGTATCGACTGTGTTAATAAGCTTCGAGAAATATCTACATTATATAAGAAGATATCAAAGCAGAAAACACACAAAACTACTTTCAAGATGTAAAATAAATATACCAAGCTCTTTTGAAGAAGCTCGCTATGTAGAGCGAAACGTCAGAAAGAAAATTGTTGTCCTTTGTTTCTCTAATGAAAAACCTATACCCAAGAAAATATTAGAAAAAAATATTTAACAAAAGGTTTAAGATACAAAAATAAATTATATATATATATATATATATATAAAAGCAATGTATGGTGTAACGCCCATATAAGATGTCCTACAGAAAATTGCGGGTGGACATTAATCAATAACCTGTATCAAGATTATTGGTTTGAAGGGCCTCAAACCCCTTCATTTGAAGAAATATCTTCAAATATCATAAGTACGAATAATTCATAATAATTTTACATATACCTCATAATCCATAATTATTTTTGTTACTCTACATTACATTCTTGTTAATTTAATGATACATAAAGCAATAGTTTTTAAAAAATCAATAAAATGCTGCAAACTGTTTTAGTAGTATGCTTTCTGATATATAGTTTCGTTTTCTATTCTCAAAATCTAGTACAACTTTAAAAACTAGGAAAACGTACCATTTGAAAAAGTTTTTCAAAAATAAATTTTCTTGACAATGCATACGTTTCACCTTATGGGTTCTAAAGTCTTTTAAGTAAAATATATAGAGGCTGTATGTATATATATATATATATATATATATATATATATATATATATATATATATAAATAAATCAGTGTACAATTTTCTGAAAATTGCTATCACTGATTTTAATGCTGTAATAAAAATTAACCTTGCTTTGCTATAAGGTTGGGGGGGGGGGGAGATGGCTAGTCTACTTGCATCAGTAATATATAACATTCCAAAGGATAAAAATAAACAACACCTAACATCTCACTGCGATATACTATACAGTGCCTTCATTTCAAAACGAACCATCCTTAATAACTTTGTTAAATAGAAAAATTTAAAAAAAAAGAAAAAACACGTCAATTTAGATATATAGGGGGAAGTTTAATTTTGCATTTGTTAAAAGTCTGTCAATCACCTCCTCACCTCCAGCTAACCTCACTTTGATATGTCAAATGGGAACCCCCACCTTGTGACACATCATTGTAAGCAGCATAAAATTGTCTATCCAACTGTATAAAAAAAATTAAATCGGTTGACTTACAAGCGAACAGTGTGCAAAAATGTCTTGTAATAATGCATAATATATCGGCCTCGAACTTTAGTATGTCAAATGATTACCCTATAGTGTGATACATCATTTTAAAGGGCATACTATCTCCTATTTAGCCAATAAAAAAAAAACAAAATCTGTTGATGTACAAGCGAATAGTAAGAAAAGATGTGTGGTAATAATAGACACCTTATCACATTAAACTTTATTATGTCAAATGGCTACTTCATAGAGTAAAATATTATTTTAAATTTAAAATAAATATTTTTTTAAAATAATAAACAGTTAAAATATTTGCGAGAAAAAAACTAAGCCTGTTTTAAAATTCATCGCAAAATTCATTGCAGTCTAATCAATCTAGTGTATTTATTTCAATGATATTTTTTGCGGTACCTGATAGGTACAAAAAATCACTGCAATAAATAAAATTTTTAAGATCTTTAAACACCAGTTGTTTATTATTGTTAAAATTGTCATTGTGACGCCTAGTTGAAACGTGAATATAAGTGGTGTATACGCTAGCCGAAAGAATAGAAATAATTTTTCTCTATGGAGCTGAAGATCGGTGCGCTCGTAGAACCGCCAGAGCATTTAACGAGAGGCATCAAGACAAAAACGTGGGCCATAAATATGTACTCGAATTGGTACGAAAGTTTGAAGAAACGGGATCCGTTTGTAATAAAAAATATATTGAGAAGAGGGTTGTAGATGAAGCATGCCAAATCGAGGTACTAGGACAGTTTGCAATAGATCCAACTTTATCCATCTCAAAGGTCGCAGATTTAACCAACATTTCTGCTGGCTCTGTGCATAAAGTTTTAAAACAAAATAAGTTTTTTCCCTACAAAATTCAAATTCTTCAAGAACTCGGAGAAGACGATAGGAGAATTCAAGTTTGCGAATTAATGTGCCAACGAATTGACGAGGACCCCCATTTTCCTAAGAATATCTGCTTTAGTGATGAATCAACTTTTTTTCTAAATGGACTGGTTAACAGACATAACTGCAGATACTGGGATAATGAAAATCCGCACCTTTTCCGAGAAGGGCATACTCAATATCCCGAAAAAATTAACGTGTGGGCAGGAATTTATGGCAATGAAATCATCGGGCCATTTTTTTTGGAAGATAATTTAACTGGGCAAATTTATTTAAACCTTTTAGAAAACACAATATACCCTGCCATTGTGCAATCTTTAGAAAATCAAGTGGATGAAAATGCTGTTATGGTACTAAATGAAAATAATTTACATTTCCAGCAAGATGGAGCTCCCCCGCACTACGCTTTGGCAATTCGAGAGTGGCTTGATGAACATTTTCCAGGGACGTGGATTGGCAGACGTGGTGCAATTGAATGGCCAGCACGGTCTCCAGACCTAACCCCTCTAGACTTTTTTCTTTGGGGGTATTTAAAAAGCAAGGTTTATAAAACCCCACCTGAAAATATTGACGATTTAAAAAATCGAATTGTTCGGGAATGTAGAGGAATTAGCAGAGAAACCCTTGCCAATGTTCGTGGGGAATTTCAAAATAGGCTTTTTTATTGTCTCGCTAATAACGGCGCACATTTTGAACATTTAATAAAATAATTTTCTTCAACTGAATAAAACTGAATAAACTGCTTATATTTAACACACATTTTTGCATCCTAATTGCCTATAACGTCTATTAACTTAATTTTTTTTGACATCGTTGGATAGCAGATCGTACGTCCTTTAAAATGATGTATCACACTATAGGGTAATCATTTGACATACTAAAGTTCGAGGCCGATATATTATGCATTATTACAAGACATTTTTGCACACTGTTCGCTTGTACGTCAACCGATTTAATTTTTTTTATACGGTTGGATAGACAATTTTATGCTGCTTACAATGATATGTCACAAGGTGGGGGTTCCCATTTGACATATCAAAGTGAGGTTAGCTGGAGGTGAGGAGGTGATTGACAGACTTTTAACAAATGCAAAATTAAACTTCCCCCTGTATATCTAAATTGACGTGTTTTTTCTTTTTTTTAAATTTTTCTATTTAAGAAAGTTATTAAGGATGGTTTGTTTTGAAATGAAGGCACTGTATAATCCAAAATGCAAGCATATTTTCGCTGTTCCAATTTTTGTGTCCAACAGTAGATTGGTCTTGATATATTTGTCAGACACTTGTACTATATGTTAAGTACTTCACTTACATATATAAATTTTTTCTGGTCCGACAAGTATTAATAAATTTTAGGCCCTCATGGGACCGACGATTTCCACGGATTGGACTGGAATATCGATTTTCTTTTTCGTCAGACAATATTACAGTGTGATTCTACATATTTTTCTTGAAGTATCCTGAAAAAATCAGGTGTGTGTCATTAAATTTTTTCAACTCAATTTTTTTTCACGTTCAAGTTGGTAGACAACCTTAGCGTTCCAAAATCTGTGTCCGACAATTTTGTGCTCGAGCTTTTCATTGATTTCTCTTTCGATTACATTTTGTTAAAACACTGTATGTATACATTTTTCAAGCAACGCCAAATTTACGTCTTTCAAAAAAATGGGAGACGAAACGGCACTAATTCAGAAATTTTTATTGGGGGAAATTTTGTTAGACTCGATATAATTAAGCCACAGAAGAAGTTAATGTGTGTAGCAATAAATTTCACTTTCTGTCGGCCGGCACCAACACTATAACTTGAGGTCATGGTGGGATAGAATAAGCTCATTCAATATTCAAAAACGGAATAAACTTGAGTGTGGTGAAATGTATATTGGAGAAACCAAACGACCGCTAGAAGTTAGAATTAAGGAACATACACGAAAAGGGGCAAAGTCGAGATCAGGTATTGCAGAACACGCCTGGGATAAACAACACTATATAAAATGGTCTGAGGCTGCGGCAATATATATGCAACCCAACACGAAAAAAAGAAAATTTATAGCAGCAGCATACATTAAAAACAATAATGGAATCTTCAGTAAACCGAGTGTTGAGATACCTAATCTTTGGCAACCACTACTTTGTATCATCAAATCATTGAGGTGTGTACAGTGAAGCGAAACGTTGCGCTTCAATGGACACAGTCCCTATATAAGCTCGTAGTCTTAAGACAAAACATTCAGTTTATGCTTGATAACGATTAGAGATATAACCTAATAGAAACGCCGTAAAAATAAAAATAAAGACAATGCAAGTCCGACCATATTTTAGTCACTCTTCAACATTGTCTACAACCTTTAAACAAACGTTGTAAACCCGGTACGGACCCGGTATCAGCGACAAGACCAAAGCCTACGAGAAAATTAGGATCAAACTTGCCAAGGAGGAAGCCCACTCCTTATTTTTACTACAAGCACGAGACAGCAACGTCATTCCTATTGATTTCAGATTGAAATCACCAATACCAGGTAATAGAGCACGCCGTATTCTGGACAACGCTAGTAAAACACTACTAAGAACACAAATAAATTATCACCGATGGCGAAAAGCTATTCTTCTGGATGAAGATACACAACGCTACGAAGAAATCAAAGCTGAAACTTTGTCTGATCATCATGAGATAATTTTCAATAAAATAGATAATATATGCAATAAATTGGACGAAAATATGGCGAGGAAACACCGAAATAAACTACAGAAACTAAAATCACATCAACAACCGACTCCGCCTGAAACAACTTCAAGAAAAACCATCATAAACTTATCTTCAAGAATACTTTCAACAGCAGACGAACAACTACTAAGCAAGGGTCTTAATTTTACAGTAACACCAAAAAGCATGCCGGTTTTAGATATCATAAGCTCTGTAGAATCTATACAAGTAGACGAAAATCATTTCAACGAGTTTAGGTGGAAAATAAAATCAACTTTGGAAGACAAGAAAAATCCAGTTCAAAATCTCTCCAAACTAGAAGCATCAGCCTTAAAAGAACTTCGTAAGGATGAATCCATAAAGATTTTACCAACGGACAAGGGAAATAAAACAGCGATAATGGACATGGTAACGTACGACCAAAAAATCGAAGATATCCTGAAAAACGGAAAATATAGACAATTAACCCCTGACCCCACAAAATTCATACAGTCAAAAATCCACAGAACACTCAAGAAATACCAAAACAATATACCTGACAACCTACGATCGGCGCTCACACTACACTACAGTAAGCCACCACATCTTTACGGACTTCCAAAAATTCATAAAACGAACATACCATTGAGACCAATAACCAGCTCCAGAGGATCCCCAACAAATGCACTATCGAAGTTTCTCTTAAAAATTATACAACCTTTAAAAGGTAAGACAAACACATATGTTAAAAATTCTACACATTTCTTGAACATTATTAGTAGTAACAATCTAGAGCCAGGTGACTAATAAGCTTTGATGTGGAAAGTCTGTATACTAATGTACCATTAGGGGAATCACTAGACATAATCAAAACTAGACTTTCAAATGATACTACTTTATCAGATCGAGCCACGTTATCACTTGACCTTTTGGAGTGTTGCCTGCGTAGTGCTTACTTTCAGGTAAAGGACAAGATCTACGCTCAGGACGATGGGCTTCCGATGGGTTTTTCACTCTCTCCAGTCGTCGCCAATATATATATGGAATGGTTCGAAACTCATGACATTGAAACGTCAACAGTAAAACCGAAAGTCTGGTTGAGATATGTCGATAATCATCGTATCGAAGGGCAATGATCAAGAACTTAATGATTTCCTGAAACAACTGAATACTATTCGACCTACAATTAAGTTTACCATAGAAAAAGAGGTAAATGATCAATTGCCCTTCCTAGATGTCATAGTGAACCGTTCAAACGCAACCATTAAAACTTCAGTATACAGAAAGCCAACAAATACTGGACAATATCTTAATAATAGTTCTTATCATTTTGTTGTAACAAAACGAGGAATTATACGCAACCTCTATAATCGCGCTATATCTATATGGAATAGTGCCTAATCATTGGAAAAAGAGGTAGCAAATATTAAATCCGATTTACAACAGAATGGTTACCCTTTAAAACTAATTGACGATGTTATAACATATAACAGCAAGAAACATATTCCTTCTTCACAATTCCGTACATTAAGGGAACTTCGGAGAAAACAAGACGAATTGTCAGTAATTATAATATAAAAACTGCCTTCGAATCAGGAAATACACTTAGAGCTCATTTAACAAAAATAAAATCTAAAACTACCGATAATAAAGAATGTGTTAACAAAGTTCCATGTGGTGTATATTGGAGAAACCAAACGACCGTTAGAAGTTAGAATTAAGGAATATAAAACTCATACAGATAAAGGGGAAACGTCGAAATAAGGTATTGCAGAACACTTCTGGGATAAACAACACCATATAAAATGGTCTGAGGCTGCGGCAATATATATGGAACCCAACACGAAAAAAAGAAAATTTATAGCAGCAGCATACATTAAAAACAATAATGGAATCTTCAGTAAACCGAGTGTTGAGATACCTAATCTTTGGCAACCACTACTTTGTATCATCAAATCATTGAGGTGTGTACAGTGAAGCGAAACGTTGCGCTTCAATGGACTATATAAGCTCGTAGTTTTAAGACAAAACATTCACTTTATACTTGATAACGATTACAGATACAACCTAATCGAAACGTCGTAAAAATAAAAATAAAGACAATGCAAGTCCGACCACATTTTAGAAATAAACTTTACTTGATTTTACCATAAAGAAAATTCTTTTTAGTATTTATTTTTAATGATAATCATCTTACAACTATGTAATATTTCGCTTGATTTGACAATACTATGGTGAATATGTCAAATATGCTCCGCAGTCCCCTTACCTGTTACCGCTATGTAATGTTTTTGAAATATTGTATAAAAATATATACTTAAATGATTAACTTTAAGTGGCTAAATCAATAAGTTTAATTCTGTGTTTAGTAGTTTGCTTGAAATGACCATTACTAGAGAGAGTTTTTACCATACAAGTATAATGTTACCTAAGCTAAGAAATATAATATTTACACCCACAAATGGAAACAATATAGAATTTTTTAAACCAATAATCATGTATTTGAGATTTCTGGGACTAGTTCCTAATTATAACTTCCAAACAAAGAGAATTGAATATGTATTCCCCTTTTTAATTTTCGGACTAACGATATTGGGTCTATATGGTTTTATAACTATAAAAATGGCTCAAATAATTTGGTTAGATCAGAAGCAGTTGTTTTTTAAATTGTTAAGTTGTGCAGTTGCAATTATATGTTTTGTAAGTTATTTAGTGAACGTGGTTAACACTTGGCTAGATAGAGAGAAATGGAACTGTTTTTTTCAAGAAGTTTTTCAATTAGAACACAATATGAATTTGGTTTTTCCATATCGCCCACAAAAATCGCTCTTTATATTTAATAGAAAATTTCTTTTTATCACAATAAATATTTTAATTCTGGTGGGTTACGTTGAAAAGTTAATGTTACATTTTAAATGGGATTATGAATGTTTTTCTTCATTTGGGATAATCTTATTTTTTACTAACCAAGCGATTCTCAATTGCTTCTGGGTAAGCGCTACGGCACTATATTTGAAAGATAAACTTAATGTTATTACACAAATACTCCTTAGCAAGTGCTCTACAGAAGAAAATTTAAAATTTATTATTATTTCGAAAAGCTTGTATATGGATGTAGCCAGGTGTTCAGCTCAATTCAATGGTTTATTTAGAAAAAATCTTCTTTTAGTCATTTTTACAATTTTAAATCAAGCTTTGTGTATATGGTATAAAATATATTTAAACAATAAAATAAACACTGAAGATGATCAACTCTGGTTCACAATACATACGTTCAATATATTGGTAAGTTTAATAAACTGATATTTGAATATGTAAACACAGTGACACCTCTTAGGCAGCGTTTTCCAAACACACTAACACAACAAAGATGAAAAAATTTTTTGTGCAAAGGATAAAATTATTTTACTGTTCGTAATTTCCCCTTCTTAAAGACCTTAAAAGAAATTATGCGTCAAGATATTTCAATGCATTTTTGAAATTAGGTTTGGGTCAACCGTCTAGATCAGGACTTGGTACAGGATATGAAACCATACCGTCTACGTTTATCCATTTATTTCTACAACATGCATGATGTCATACATCCTTTTTTTCCCCATTTTGGTGTACAAATTTTTTTAATTTTTTTTTCTGGGCCATCGATTGAAACATTTTTATAATTTGGATCCCGCTTGAAATTAATTGCCGACCCCTGGTGTAGATTTTTTAAATTCACTGTAGTTCTTTTAAACAGAAACCTTTTGACTCCAGAAATTGAAATAAAGGAAATTGTGTGACTCCAATTTTGACTTTTGGTGGTCAAAGGTCATTTAAGGGTAAATTTCACGTAGAAATTATTAATCTTGATCCTAAAAATTTGAAATAAGTAAGTTATAAGTTTTTTGATAAAAGTGTAAATTTTATCAAATGAAATTGTAACATTAGTAATAATGAGCAACGCCTTAATTCTCACTTTAGCCTTATTTTGAACCTGTGCTCTAGTTTCAGTACTAGCCATAAACAACAACGTGGATGTAGTAAGAGTCAACGCGATTGATTGGAGTTAATCTCCTTGCCTCTCACGATTTGGGCCGTTTAATTAGCTTGAATTTCGTTGCCTTTCATGACTTGGGGTACTCGATTATTGTAACCCTTTCGCCTCTCATGAATGAATGAATGAAAAAGCATCCCACCATAGCTGCACGTTATTCGAGGCCGATCGCCTTTGCGAATCCAAACAGACTCGTTAGTTGAACCTGCTTCCGGAAACAAAATTGTATCTCCGAAATATCTCTGCCTCAGTTCGTCGAGTGCTGGGCACTCTCTGAGGACATGGTCAACAGTTTCATCCTCCTCCAAACACCATCCGCACGTCGGGTCTTCTTCGACACCGATTCTATGAAAGTGACCCCTGAGGTGACAGTGTCCTGTCAACAACAACATCACAATTCTCAGCTCGTTCCTTTCCAAGGAGAGAAACTTCTTAGTACCCCGTGCACTAGACCCAGTTATATGTTCCTTGGCACACCTCATTCTAGGAGCTCCCGTCCACGATTCAGTACATTTGCTTTCCAGCAACGATTTTAATTCCCTTTTGCCAATAGCAATTGGGACATGTAATATTGGTTGGGGTCCATACGGTTCAGTCGCCGAACCCAACTTTGCCTGACGGTCTGCTTCCTCATTCCTGCGTATGCCCGAGTGACCTGGGACCCGTACGAGTTTTTTGTCCGACAGTAAATTGTTCTTGATATATTTGTCGGACACGAAATCTGGTGTGTATCATTAAATTTTTTCAAGTCAATTTTTTTTCACGATTATGCTGGTAGACAATCTTAACGTTCCAAAATTTTTGTCCTACAATCTTTTACTCGAGCTTTTCATTGATTTCTCTTTCGATTACATTTTGTTAAAAAACTGTATGTATAAATTTTTCAAGCAACGTCAAATTTACGTTTTCCAAAAAATTGGGAGACGAAACAGCCCTCATTCAAAAATTTTTGTAGAGGTAAACTATAGTAAACTCGATAAAATTAAGTCACAGAAGAAGTTACAAGAGCGTATTAATAAGTTACACTTTCTATCGGCCGGCACAAACACTGAAAGTTACGGTCATGATGGGATATAATAAGCCCATTCAATATTCAGAAGCGAAATAAACTTTCCTTTACTTTACCAGAAAGAAAATTGTTCTTAGTCCTTATTTTTAATAAAAATCATCTTACAACTATGTAAGATTTCATTTGATTTGACAATAGTATGATGAATATGTCAAATATGCTCCGCAGTCCCCTTACTGCTACGTTTTGGAAATATCATATAAGACTACAACCCTATGTACTTAAATGATTAACTTTAAATGGCTAAATCAATAATTTAAATTCTGTGTATAGCAGTTGACTTGAAATGGCCATTACTAGAGAGTTTTTTACCACACAAGTATCATGTTATCAAAGCTAAAAACTGTAATATTTCCACCAACAAACGGAAACAATATAGAATTTCTTAAACCAATAATCATGTATTTGAGATTTCTAGGACTAATTCCTAATTATAACTTCGAAACAAAGAGAATTGAACGTGGAATCCCCTTTTTACTTTTCGGACTAGCGATATTAAGTCTAAATGGTTTTATAACTATAAAATTGGTTCAAGTAGTTTGGTCAGGTCTGGAGCAGTTGTTTTTTAAACTATTAACCTGTGCAGTTATAATTTTGTGTTTTGCAAGTTATTTTATTAACGTGGTCAACTCGTGGCTAGAAAAAGAGAAATGGAACTGTTTTTTTCAAGAAATTTTTCAATTAGAACACAAGATGAATTTGGCTCTTCTATATCGCCCACAAAGGCCACATTTTATATTTAATAGAAAATTTCTTTTTATTGCAAGAAATGTTCTAATTCTAGTGCTGTACGTTAATAGGATAATGTTCCATTTTAAAAGGGATGAACTTGTTTTTTTATTTGGTGCAATCTTACTTTTTACTAATCAAACGATTCTCACTAGCTTCTGGATAAGTACTACGGCACTATATTTAAAAGATAAACTTAATGTCATTAAACAAATACTTCTTAGTAAGTGCTATACAGAAGAATATTTAACATTTATAATTATTTCAAGAAACTTATATATGGATGTAGCCAGGTGTTCAGCTCTCTTGAATGCTTTGTTTGAAAAGAATCTTCTTTTGGTCATTTTTACAATTTCAAATCACGTTTTGTGTATATGATATGAAATATATTTAAACAAAGAAATATACACTATAAATGAAAAAATCTGGATTATGATATATACGTTCATTTTATTGATAAGTTTAATAAAGGGATGTTTTTATATGTAAACACAGTGACACCTTTTGGGCAAACACACTAATTTTCCGCGACAAAGTGCCTGGTATTTTGTTAAGTAATTGCAATAATAATGAAACCAAGACACAGCTGAAAATAATTTTTGTGCACAAGATAAGATTATTTTACCGTCTGTAATTTTCCCTGCTAAAAGAAATACTTCGTTTATTCAAGATATTTTGATACATTTTTTTAAAATTTGGCTTAGATCAAGAGTCTAGACCTTATGAAGAACATGGTAGTTTTTTTAAACAGAAACTTTTGTTTTTGACTCCGGAAATTGAAACGAAGAAATTTGTGTGACTTTATTTTTGACTTTTGGGGATCAAAATTATTTGAAAGCAAATTTCAAGTAAGAACCATTACCTTTGACCCTAAAAATTTGAAAAAAAGTAAGTTCTATACAAGCATAATTAAATAATCGTCAATGAGCAATCCTTATATGGCTTAATAATATCAATTTTCATTTAATTTTTTAGAAAATTGTCCAATTTATCAAATAAAATTTTAACAGTAATAAAGGCAAACTCATCTATCATCGACTTTAGTTTTATTTTTATCCTGCCTTACAGCAACATTGTTTTCTAGTTTCAGTATTGCCCAGAAACAGCGACGTGGAAATAAAAAAATTAATATGCTTCATTGGCGCGAGTCCCCTTGCTTCTCGCTATTCGGATTGCTTGGTTAGTTTTTGTTCTTTACCTCCACGAACATGATATATAAAACTGGACTGCTCATGAAAATAATTTTTTGACCCCCCCCCCCTTATTGGTTGCCATTAGGTGCAATGATTTGTATGGTAATATTAACTTCCCTGCTAATTTCTTATATTGGCATGAATGTGTCGTGTATGAATGTCAAATACATTATTCTAACTAACAGGTTTGGACAATAACTATCTCTTTCTATAGTATATCTAAAACAATAAATCGCTCTTCCTTTTTTAACTTGACAGGTTGAGTATATTCAATAAAAAAGACCGGAATAATTGTTTCTGCAAAACAATATTTAACTTGAATTTCTGTTTTTAGTTTCCTCAAAATTATAATTTTTATGTTCAAGGCAATTCCTTTAAAGCTAATTTTTTTAACTTCTTTGGAACAGCGTAAATAGTTAGCAATTTTATAATTTTTAGATAACAAGCATGACATATCAGTTCTTATAAATAAATGAAAATGCTTTTTCTCTGACTGAGTGGATAGTTTTAAAGCAATCTATATTTAATTGTAAACAAAACAATATTTATTAAGACACTGTAAATATATAAAAAAATTGTAAATACAGGAGTGGGATTCTTACATTATTACGATCATTTTTAATCTAAATATATACATAAAGATTTACTAGCAAATTTTAATTTTTACACTTCTTCAAATTTTCCATTTACTTAATTATTTGAGGATCTGGAATTGACCTTTCCTAAAGTTGAATTTTTGAAGTGGTAATCAATCAAAGCTTCTCACTACTTCGACAAAGGATTTTCATGACACAACCTTACTATCTGAGCTAAAACAAGAATTTTTGTTTTATTTTTTTTAAAATAATAAGTAATTAAATAAAAATTTATTTTAAATTAATAACATATTGAAACAAAAGATTATTATTTTATTTTTAGACAAAACAAGTACATAAAACTAAAATTTATGTAATTTCCAAACATCCTTAATAACATTGAAAAATTTCGTATTATATGCAATCATTTATGTCTATTTCAATATGGCATATTGGTTTTTAAACGTAAAATAATTTCAAATTTTAACAGTATATCAGTTTCAATGTTCAGCTTTATATGTCAGTGGAACATTAAATTAATGGTCAATCTATATTGTTGTTGGTTAATGCACACTTAATTCAGAACTTTTTTTTAAGCCAGTGTATGTTATTAAGTCCAAGTTTAGTTGCTTCAAGATGTTTACATTAAACAGTGCTTCATAACTTTTTTCAGACAGTTTATTTGTAAGAAACACACCACAAACTTTTTGCTCATCTTGTTGTATAAAACTATTTCCAGAAAAATGCTCTGAATAGATTTACTCATCTGGTGTATAAAAGAATTATGATCATGACCAATTTGCTTCTGCCCTTGAATTCGAAGTTTCTTTTCTCTTATAAAACTAAAATATTGATAACACTTAAAAATTATCATACATCATATCTATAAGATTAAACTTGTTATCTTTAGATTTAGAGTTTTATTCTAAAGTTTAATTAAATAAATTCCAATTTACCAGATGAAGTATTTGCACGTCTTACGATGAAGAATCACATTTTTTAAAATACCAAATAATCCCCTAAAATTCACGTTCCTGTTTGAAATTTTCAGTAAAGCGTTACATAAAACGTAATAAAATGCATAAAACAGCAAAATCAAATATAAATTATTGTTAAAATGAAAAGGATTCAGTCAATGTCAAAAATACACTTTCACCAATATAATAAAAACTTAGGGAATTCATTGTTGCCAAAGCAATTATTTGCACATAATGGTACGGAGCATAGTGGCATCATTTTTATTACAAGGGAAATATTCTGCATGAGCAGTCCAGTTTTATATGTCAAGATTGTGTTTACCTCTCATGAGTTGGAGTGTTTCATTAGCGTTACTCCCTATGCCTCTCAAACTGTAAAAACATTCTACAATGAATGTTTGAAGTTGTTGATATTTATTGATAGATAACATTTTGTAAATAACCCCCCAAACCAGAATTCAATCCACCGACCAGTATAAACTCTATTCAAGTAAGCACAAAATCAATTAATTACTCAGGTTTACAAGAAAAAAGTGGATACCAATTTAACCTAATCATTTTATTTTTATGTAATTAGACGCCCTAAATCCAAATCTGAGGTTTGATAACCTCGGTCACGTCAGGTTTAAGGTCATCTCAAGGTCAAATGGAATTAAATGCACTAAATAAATCTGAAGAAGTAGACACGTACGTTTCTGAGGTCGCTGAATCGGAATTCGTGTTTTGTTTAATCACTCAAGTTCAACCAGAGGTCATTTCAAGATCAAATTAAGAAAAATCTACTAAATGGATCTATAAAAAAAGATATATATATATATATATATATATATATATATATATATATATATATATATATATATATATATATATATATATAGACTTTTGGGAATGCTGAATCTGAATTCGTGGTTTGTTTAACACTGTTTAACACCCCAAGGTTAACCAGAGGCCATTTCAAAGTCATTTCAAGGTCAAATAAAAAAATCCCCTTAATAAATGTGTAAAAAGAGAATACAGGCGCAGCTAGATCGATATCAGCTTCACAGCAGACAGGCAAGCGGATTGAGTTTTTGAGCCCAAACTTCAGCTCCCAAAATCACTTATCCCACGCAGATACATGAAAGGACCGAGTTTTCAAGGCGAAACCCAAGCTTCTACCACATACCTCTCACGCAGCTAGATCGATATCTTTACATAACACTTAGGCATAAATCCTTGCTTTTTGCTTCTGTTTGCTGCGTAATGGGGATTAATCTTGCTGCGCGTGTCATATGTGGTTATGAGACAGTTTTGTCCTATTTATAAAAACTTGCTCCGGTCGCCTCTCTACTGTATAGTGGCAATCAATCTAGCTGCACTTAGAGTGTGTGCCAAGCTGTGCTTGGCTTATGTGAGTTTGGGAGTATAAGTGACGTACTTTAACGTATAGTACAAGTGTGCGACAAATATATCAAGACCAATCTACTGTTGGACAAAAAAATTGGAAAGGCGAAAATATATTAATATCATTTTCTTTTTCGATTTTTGTTTTTAAATGAAGTATAGAAAGTAAAACAATAATTTACCGACTGAAAAAGATGGCCTTTAGCTTGTAATGAAAAGAAACTTTTTTCGTATTTTATTATTAAGGGATGTTTGGTATATGGGCGTTTGTAAATGAATATGCACCTTATTTTTGAATGCATTGCTGATTTTGTCAGGGTCCCTGAAAAAAATATATAAAATTTGATTATTGAGATGACCGGTGAAAAATATTTTCCTATTTTCCAGTCCGACACGTAGAAGTTACCGATTTCTCAAAAACTCAATATTCATTCCTTTGTTCTATATCACCCTACTCTTTGATATTGATATGGAAATTATGTCCATCTTTGAAATTACACTTTATTTCAATTAAAAAACACATAATTTTTGTTTAAAACAGTATTGAAAATATCAATATTTCACGTAAAGAGTAATAATGTCAACCTTGGGCGGTTTAAGCTATTTGAGAAGGCATTCGGAAATAAAAAATATGAGTAAATCAGTATCGGAAAATATGATAAAAGGGTTTAGTGTTTCAAGTATGCCACCATCGAAAGAAGAGTTATTACAGCAATGTGAAAGAACATATATAAGCAATTTATGGTGTGACACCCACAGAAAATTGCGGGTGGACATTAATCAATAGCCTGTATCAAGATTATTGGTTTAAAGGGCCTCAAAGTCCATCATTTGAAGAAATATCTTTAAATATCATAAGTACGAATTATTCACAATAATTTTACATATTCCTAATAATCCAAAATTATTTTTGTTAATTCAATGATACATAAAGAAATACTTTTTAAAAAAAATGCTGCAAAATATTTTGGAAGTATGCTTTCTCAAAGTTTCTGATACATAATTTCGTTTTCTAATATCAAAATCTAGAACAACTTTAAAAACTAAGAAAACGTGCCATTTGAAAAAGTTTTTAAAAAAATAATTTTTTCTTGACAATGCATACGTTTCACCTTATGGGTTTTAAAGTCTATTGTATTTTAAGTAAAATATATATCTTTCAATTTAAATATATTAGACACTAGAGATACAAATATTGAAGACAGTGATGAATAAATAAAAAAGCAAAATTATTTTTTATAATTATCTTTTATAATTTCCTTTGACTTTTTAATAAAGATTAATTTATATTTTCCACTAAATACAATTATACTAACTTCATATAATTCACTATTTAGAGGCTGCATATTATATATATATATATATATATATATATATATATATATATATATATATATATATATATATAAATCAGTGTACAATTTTCTGGAAATTACAATCACTGATTTTAATGCTATAATAAATCTAGTAGGATTTTTATAAAAAATAGTCGGAAATATATTAACGTTGCTTTACTGGAAGGTTGGGGGGGATGGCTAGTCTACTTGCATCAGTAATATACAACATTCCAAAGGATAAAAATAAAGATCACCCGTCATCTCACTGCGATATAGTATATAATCCAAAATGCAAGCATATTTTCGCCATTCTAATTTTTTTGTTCAACAATAGATTGGTCTTGATATATTTGTTAGACACTTGTACTATATGTTAAGTACTTCACTTACATATATAAATTTCTTCTTGTCCGACAAATATTAATAAATTTTGGGTCCTTGTGGGACCGACGATTTCCACGGGTGGGACTGGAAAATCGGAATTTATTTTTTCTCGGACAATGTTACAAAGTGATTCTACATATTTTTCTTGAAGTATCCTGAAAAAATGAGTTACGTATCATTAAATTTTTTCAAGTCAATTTTTTTTCACGACTAAGTTGGGGACAGCCTTAGCGTTCCAAAATTTTTGTCCGAGCTTCTCATTGATTTTTCTTTCGATTATATTTTGTTAAAAAATTCTACGTATAAATTTTTCAAGCACCTCCAAATTTACATCTTTCAAAAAATTGGGAGACGAAACGGCACTAATTCACAAATTTTTATTGGGGGAAATTTTGTTGGACTCGATATAATTAAGCCACAAAAGAAGTTACAAGAGTGTATTAATAAATTTCACTTTCTGTCGGCCGGCACCAACACTATAACTTGCGGTCATGGCGGGATAGAATGGGCTCATTCAGTATTCTAAAGCGAAAAAAACTTTATTTTACTTCACCATAAAGAAAATTCTTTCACGTCATTATTTTTAATAATAATCATTTTACAACTATGTAATATTTCGCTGGATTTGTCAATACTATGGTGAATATGTCAAATATGATCCGCAGTCCCCTAACCTGTTACCGCTATGTAATGTTTTTGAAATATTATATAAAAAAATTAACTTAAATGATTAACTTTAAGTGGCTAAATCAATAAGTTTAATTCTATGTTTAGTAGTTTGCTTGAAATGACCATTACTAGACAGAATTTTTACCATACAAGTATAATGTTACCTAAGCTAAAAACTATAATATTTCCACCAACAAATGGAAACAATATAGAATTTCTTAAACCAGTAATCATGTATTTGAGATTTCTGGGACTAGTTCCTAATTATAACTTCCAAACAAAGAGAATTGAATATGTATTCCCCTTTTTAATTTTCGGACTAACGATATTGGGTCTATGTGGTTTTATAACTATAAAAATGGCTCAAATAATTTGGTTAGAACAGAAGCAGTTGTTTTTTAAATTGTTAAATTGCGCAGTTGTAATTATGTGTTTTGCAAGTTATTTAGTGAACGTGGTCAACACTTGGCTAGATAGAGAGAAATGGAACTGTTTTTTTCAAGAAGTTTTTCAATTAGAACACAATATGAATTTGGCTCTTCCATATCGCCCACAAAAATCGCTCTTTATATTTAATAGAAAATTTCTTTTTATCACAATAAATATTTTAATTCTGGTGGGTTACGTTGAAAAGGTAATGTTACATTTTAAATGGGATTATGAATGTTTTTATTCATTTGGGATAATCTTATTTTTTACTAACCAAACGATTCTCAATTGCTTCTGGGTAAGCGCTACGGCACTATATTTGAAAGATAAACTTAATGTTATTACACAAATACTCCTTAGCAAGTGCTCTACTGAAGAAAATTTAAAATTTATTATTATTTCGAAAAGCTTGTATATGGATGTAGCCAGGTGTTCAGCTCTTTTGAATGATCTATTTGGAAAGAATCTTCTTTTAGTCATTTTTACAATTTCAAATCAAGCTTTGTGTATATGGTATAGAATATATTTAAACAATGAAATAAACACTGAAGATGATCAACTCTGGTTAACAATATATACGTTCAATATGTTGGTAAGTTTAATAAACTGATATTTGTATATGTAAACACAGTGACACCTCTTAGGCAGCGTTTTCCAAACACACTAACACAACAAAGATGAAAAGATTTTTTGTGCAAAGGATAAAATTATTTTACTGTCCGTAATTTCCTCTGCTTAAAGACCTTCAAAGAAATTATGCGTCAAGATATCTCAATGCATTTTTGAAATTAGGTTTCGGTCAAGGTTCTAGATCAGGACTCCGCACAGGATATGAAACGAAACCGTCTACGTTTATCCATTTATTTCTACAACTTGCATGATGTCATACATCCTTTTTTCCCCATTTTGGAATACACATTTTTAAATTTTTTTTTCTGGTCTATCGACTTAAAAATTTTTATAATTCGGATCCCGCTTGAAATTAATTGCCGACCCCTAGTCTAAATTTTTGAAGTACACTGTAAATTTTTTAAACAGAAACCTTTGTTTTTGACTCCAGAAATTGAAATGAAGGAAATTGTGTGACCTTAATTTTGACTTTTGGTGGTCAAAGGTCATTTAAAGGTAAATTTCAAATAGAAACTATCAATCTTGATCCTAAAAATTTGAAAAAAGTAAGTTATAAGTTTTTTGATAAAAGTGTAAATTATATCAAATGAAATTGTAACATTAATAATAATGAGCAACCCCCTAATTCTCCACTTTATCCTTATTTTGAACCTGTGCTCTAGTTTCAGTACTAGCCATAAACAACAACGTGGATGTAGTTAAAGTTAACGCGATTGATTGGCGTTAGTCCCCTTGCCTCTCAAGATTTGGGCCGTTTAATTAGTTTGAGTCTCCTTGCCTTTCATGACTTGGGGTACTTGATTATCGTAACCCTTTTGCCTCTCATGAATGAATGAATGAAAAAGAGATGGTGATACTAGATCATCGATGGCTAGGCCTTCGTCGGGCCCTTTACATCCCACCATAGCTGCACGTTATTCGAGGCCGATCGCCTTTGCGGATCCAAGCAGACTCGTTAGTTGAACCTGCCTAACTGCTTCCGGAGGACATGGTCAACAGTTTCATCCTCCTCCGTTCATTTTATTGATAAGTTTAATAAAGGGATGTTTTTATATGTAAACACAGTGACACCAATGAAACCAAGACACAGCTGAAAATAATTTTTGTGCACAAGATAAGATTATTTTACCGTCTGTAATTTTCCCTGCTTATAGACTAAAAGAAATACTTCGTTTATTCAAGATATTTTGATACATTTTTTTAAAATTTGGCTTAGATCAAGAGTCTAGACCTTATGAAGGACATGGTGGTTTTTTTTAAACAGAAACTTTTGTTTTTGACTCCGGAAATTGAAACGAAGAAATTTGTGTGTTCTATAAAAGCATAATTAAATAATCGTCGATGAGCAATCCTTATATGGCTTAATAATATCAATTTTCATTTAATATTTAAGAAAATTGTCCAATTTATCAAATAAAATTTTAACAGTAATAAAGGCAAACTCATCTATCATCGATTTTAGTTTTATTTTTAGCCTGCCTTACAGCGACATTGTTTTCTAGTTTCAGTATTGCCCAGAAACAGCGACGTGGAAATAAAAAAATTAATATGCTTGATTGTCGCCTTGCTTCTCGCTATTCGGATTGCTTGGTTAGTTTTTGTTCTTTACCTCCACGAACATGATATATAAAACTGGACTGCTCATGAAAATAATTTTTTGACCCCCCCCTTATTGGTTGCCATTAGGTGCAATGATTTGTATGGCAACATTAACTCCCCTGCTAATTTCTTATATTGGCGTGAATGTGTCGTGTATGAATGTCAGATACATTATTCTAACCAACAGGTTTGGACAATAACTATCTCTTTCTATAGTATATCTAAAACAATAAATCGCTCTTCCTTTTTTAACTTGACAGGTTAATTGAGTATATTCAATAAAAAAGACCGGAATAATTATTTCGGTAAAACAATATTTAACTTGAATTTCTGTTTTTAGTTTCCTCAAAATTATAATTTTTCTGTTCAAAGCAATTCCTTTAAAGCTAATTTTTTAAACTTCTTTGGAACAGCATTTTTATAATTTTTAGATAACAAGCATGACATGTCAGTTCTTATAAATAAATGAAAATGCTTTTTCTCTGACTGTTTATATATTTTATTTTTTACAATAAAACTGTTATTTAGCAAAACAGCTAAAATGTAAAATATGCACCAAAAACAAATCGAAATTAATTTTTTTTAAATATCTGTTTTGAAAAATTGCGAAAATTAGTGGATATTTTTGTAAATAACATTAGTATAATCTACATCCTTCTTTGATCGTAGAGTGTAAGAAGTTAAAAAAAAAGAAATAAGGCATTTTTTAAAATTTTATATCATGAATACACATGTATATTACTTAACATAAGGTCTCAAAAGGTCGATACAATTTATCACAAAGTAATAGTTTCATCATTTAAAAATAGCTTCGATTAGGTCTTTGTTAAAATTATTTTCTCTTTGATAGTTTAAAGGAACTGAAATGTTGGATATTTATATAGGGTTAACAACATTCATAATAATTATTTTGATATTCCCTTCACAATAACGGAGCTGTAATTTCGAGGAAGTAAAATAACATTAAGTAATAAACCGTTACTATAAAAAAAAATTAAACTCCAAAGTGGATAGTTTTAAAGCAATCTATATTTAATTGTAAACAAAACAATATTTATTAAGACACTGTAAATATATAAAAAAATTGTAAATACAGGAGTGGGATTCTTACATTATTACGATCATTTTTAATCTAAATATATACATAAAGATTTACTAGCAACTTTTAATTTTTACACTTCTTCAAATTTTCCATTTACTTAATTATTTGAGGATCTGCAATTGACCATTCCTAAAGTTGAATTTTTGAAGTGGTAATCAATCAAAGCTTCTCACTACTTCGACAAAGGATTTTCATGACACAACCTTACTATTTGAGCTAAAACAAGAATTTATGTTTTATTTTTTTAAAATAATAAGTAATTAAATAAAAATTTATTTTAAATTAATAAGATATTCAAACAAAAGGTTATTATTTTATTTTTAGTCAAAACAAGTACATAAAACTAAAATTTATGTAATTTCCAAACATCCTTAATAATATTGAAAAATTTCGTATTATATGCAATCATTTATGTCTATTTCAATATGGCATATTGGTTTTTAAACGTATAATCATTTCAAATTTTAACAGTATATCAGTTTCGATGTTCAGCTTTATATGTAAGTGGAACATTAAATTAATGGTCAAAATATATTGTTGTTGGTTAATGCACGCTTAATTCAGAACTTTTTTTTAAGCCAGTGTACGTTATTAAGTCCAAGTTTAGTTGCTTCAAGATGTTTACATTAAACAGTGCTTCATAACTTTTTTCAGGCAGTTTATTTGTAAGAAACACACCACAAACTTTTTGCTCATCTTGTTGTATAAAACTATTTCCAGAAAAATGCTTTGAATAGATTTACTCATCTGGTGTATAAAAGAATTATGATCATGACCAATTTGCTTCTGCCCTTGAATTCGAAGTTTCTTTTCTCTTATAAAACTAAAATATTGATAACACTTAAAAATTATCATACATCATATCTATAAGATTAAACTTGTTATCTTTAGATTTAGAGTTTTATTCTAAGGTTTAATTAAATAAATTCCGATTTACCAGATGAAGTATTTGCACGTCTTACGATGAAGAATCACATTTTTTAAAATACCAAATAATCCCCTAAAATTCACGTTCCTGTTTGAAATTTTCAGTAAAGCGTTACATAAAACGTAATAAAATGCATAAAACAGCAAAATCAAATATAAATTATTGTTAAAATGAAAAGGATTCAATCAATGTCAAAAATACGCTTTCACCAATATAATAAAAACTTAGGGAATTCATTGTTGCCAAAGCAATTATTTGCACATAATGGTACGGAGCATAGTGGCATCATTTTTATTACAAGGGAAATATTATGCATGAGCAGTCCAGTTTTATATGTCAAGATCATGTTTACCTCTCATGAGTTGGAGTGTTTCATTAGCGTCACTCCCTATGCCTCTCATACTGTAAAAACATTCTATAATGAATGTTTGAAGTTGTTGATATTTATTGATAGATAACATTTTGTAAATAACCCCCCAAACCAGAATTCAATCCACCGACCAGTATAAACTCTATTCAAGTAAGCACAAAATCAATTAATTACTCAGGTTTACAAGAAAAAAGTGGATACCAATTTAACCTAATCATTTTATTTTTATGTAATTAGACGCCCTAAATCCAAATCTGAGGTTTGATAACCTCAGTCACGTCAGGTTTAAGGTCATCTCAAGGTCAAATGGAATTAAATGCACTAAATAAATCTGAAGAAGTAGACACGTGCGTTTCTGAGGTCGCTGAATCGGAATTCGTGCTTTGTTTAATCCCTCAAGTTCAACCCGAGGTCATTTCAAGATCAAATTAAGAAAAATCTACTAAATAGATCTATAAAAAAGATATATATATATATATATATATATATATATATATATATATATATATATATATAGACTTTTGGGGATGTTGAATCTGAATTCGTGGTTTGTTTAACACTGTTTAACACCCCAAGGTTAACCAGAGGCCATTTCAAAGTCATTTCAAGGTCAAATAAAAAAATCCCCTTAATAAATGTGTAAAAAGAGAATACAGGCGCAGCTAGATCGATATCAGCTTCACAGCAGACAGGCAAGCGGATTGAGTTTTTGAGCCCAAACTTCAGCTCCCAAAATCACTTATCCCACGCAGATACATGAAAGGACCGAGTTTTCAAGGCGAAACCCAAGCTTCTACCACATACCTCTCACGCAGCTAGATCGATATCTTTACATAACACTTAGGCATAAATCCTTGCTTTTTGCTTCTGTTTGCTGCGTAATGGGGATTAATCTTGCTGCGCGTGTCATATGTGGTTATGAGACAGTTTTGTCCTATTTATAAAAACTTGCTCCGGTCGCCTCTCTACTGTATAGTGGCAATCAATCTAGCTGCACTTAGAGTGTGTGCCAAGCTGTGCTTGGCTTATGTGAGTTTGGGAGTATAAGTGACGTACTTTAACGTATAGTACAAGTGTGCGACAAATATATCAAGACCAATCTACTGTTGGACAAAAAAATTGGAAAGGCGAAAATATATTAATATCATTTTCTTTTTCGATTTTTGTTTTTAAATGAAGTATAGAAAGTAAAACAATAATTTACCGACTGAAAAAGATGGCCCTTAGCTTGTAATGAAAAGAAACTTTTTTCGTATTTTATTATTAAGGGATGTTTGGTATATGGGCGTTTGTAAATGAATATGCACCTTATTTTTGAATGCATTGCTGATTTTGTCAGAGTCCCTGAAAAAAATATATAAAATTTGATTATTGAGATGACCGATGAAAAATATTTACCCATTTTCCAGTCCGACACGTAGAAGTTACCGATTTCTCAAAAACTCAATATTCATTCCTTTGTTCTATATCACCCTACTCTTTGATATTGATATGGAAATTATGTCCATCTTTGAAATTACACTTTATTTCAATTAAAAAACACATAATTTTTGTTTAAAACAGTATTGAAAATATCAATATTTCACGTAAAGAGTAATAATGTCAACCTTGGGCGGTTTAAGCTATTTGAGAAGGCATTCGGAAATAAAAAATATGAGTAAATCAGTATCGGAAAATATGATAAAAGGGTTTAGTGTTTCAAGTATGCCACCATCGAAAGAAGAGTTATTACAGCAATGTGAAAGAACATATATAAGCAATTTATGGTGTGACACCCACAGAAAATTGCGGGTGGACATTAATCAATAGCCTGTATCAAGATTATTGGTTTAAAGGGCCTCAAAGTCCATCATTTGAAGAAATATCTTTAAATATCATAAGTACGAATTATTCACAATAATTTTACATATTCCTAATAATCCAAAATTATTTTTGTTAATTCAATGATACATAAAGAAATACTTTTTAAAAAAAATGCTGCAAAATATTTTGGAAGTATGCTTTCTCAAAGTTTCTGATACATAATTTCGTTTTCTAATATCAAAATCTAGAACAACTTTAAAAACTAAGAAAACGTGCCATTTGAAAAAGTTTTTAAAAAAATAATTTTTTCTTGACAATGCATACGTTTCACCTTATGGGTTTTAAAGTCTATTGTATTTTAAGTAAAATATATATCTTTCAATTTAAATATATTAGACACTAGAGATACAAATATTGAAGACAGTGATGAATAAATAAAAAAGCAAAATTATTTTTTATAATTATCTTTTATAATTTCCTTTGACTTTTTAATAAAGATTAATTTATATTTTCCACTAAATACAATTATACTAACTTCATATAATTCACTATTTAGAGGCTGCATATTATATATATATATATATATATATATATATATATATATATATATATATATATATATATATATATATATATAAATCAGTGTACAATTTTCTGGAAATTACAATCACTGATTTTAATGCTATAATAAATCTAGTAGGATTTTTATAAAAAATAGTCGGAAATATATTAACGTTGCTTTACTGGAAGGTTGGGGGGGATGGCTAGTCTACTTGCATCAGTAATATACAACATTCCAAAGGATAAAAATAAAGATCACCCGTCATCTCACTGCGATATAGTATATAATCCAAAATGCAAGCATATTTTCGCCATTCTAATTTTTTTGTTCAACAATAGATTGGTCTTGATATATTTGTTAGACACTTGTACTATATGTTAAGTACTTCACTTACATATATAAATTTCTTCTTGTCCGACAAATATTAATAAATTTTGGGTCCTTGTGGGACCGACGATTTCCACGGGTGGGACTGGAAAATCGGAATTTATTTTTTCTCGGACAATGTTACAAAGTGATTCTACATATTTTTCTTGAAGTATCCTGAAAAAATGAGTTACGTATCATTAAATTTTTTCAAGTCAATTTTTTTTCACGACTAAGTTGGGGACAGCCTTAGCGTTCCAAAATTTTTGTCCGAGCTTCTCATTGATTTTTCTTTCGATTATATTTTGTTAAAAAATTCTACGTATAAATTTTTCAAGCACCTCCAAATTTACATCTTTCAAAAAATTGGGAGACGAAACGGCACTAATTCACAAATTTTTATTGGGGGAAATTTTGTTGGACTCGATATAATTAAGCCACAAAAGAAGTTACAAGAGTGTATTAATAAATTTCACTTTCTGTCGGCCGGCACCAACACTATAACTTGCGGTCATGGCGGGATAGAATGGGCTCATTCAGTATTCTAAAGCGAAAAAAACTTTATTTTACTTCACCATAAAGAAAATTCTTTCACGTCATTATTTTTAATAATAATCATTTTACAACTATGTAATATTTCGCTGGATTTGTCAATACTATGGTGAATATGTCAAATATGATCCGCAGTCCCCTAACCTGTTACCGCTATGTAATGTTTTTGAAATATTATATAAAAAAATTAACTTAAATGATTAACTTTAAGTGGCTAAATCAATAAGTTTAATTCTATGTTTAGTAGTTTGCTTGAAATGACCATTACTAGACAGAATTTTTACCATACAAGTATAATGTTACCTAAGCTAAAAACTATAATATTTCCACCAACAAATGGAAACAATATAGAATTTCTTAAACCAGTAATCATGTATTTGAGATTTCTGGGACTAGTTCCTAATTATAACTTCCAAACAAAGAGAATTGAATATGTATTCCCCTTTTTAATTTTCGGACTAACGATATTGGGTCTATGTGGTTTTATAACTATAAAAATGGCTCAAATAATTTGGTTAGAACAGAAGCAGTTGTTTTTTAAATTGTTAAATTGCGCAGTTGTAATTATGTGTTTTGCAAGTTATTTAGTGAACGTGGTCAACACTTGGCTAGATAGAGAGAAATGGAACTGTTTTTTTCAAGAAGTTTTTCAATTAGAACACAATATGAATTTGGCTCTTCCATATCGCCCACAAAAATCGCTCTTTATATTTAATAGAAAATTTCTTTTTATCACAATAAATATTTTAATTCTGGTGGGTTACGTTGAAAAGGTAATGTTACATTTTAAATGGGATTATGAATGTTTTTATTCATTTGGGATAATCTTATTTTTTACTAACCAAACGATTCTCAATTGCTTCTGGGTAAGCGCTACGGCACTATATTTGAAAGATAAACTTAATGTTATTACACAAATACTCCTTAGCAAGTGCTCTACTGAAGAAAATTTAAAATTTATTATTATTTCGAAAAGCTTGTATATGGATGTAGCCAGGTGTTCAGCTCTTTTGAATGATCTATTTGGAAAGAATCTTCTTTTAGTCATTTTTACAATTTCAAATCAAGCTTTGTGTATATGGTATAGAATATATTTAAACAATGAAATAAACACTGAAGATGATCAACTCTGGTTAACAATATATACGTTCAATATGTTGGTAAGTTTAATAAACTGATATTTGTATATGTAAACACAGTGACACCTCTTAGGCAGCGTTTTCCAAACACACTAACACAACAAAGATGAAAAGATTTTTTGTGCAAAGGATAAAATTATTTTACTGTCCGTAATTTCCTCTGCTTAAAGACCTTCAAAGAAATTATGCGTCAAGATATCTCAATGCATTTTTGAAATTAGGTTTCGGTCAAGGTTCTAGATCAGGACTCCGCACAGGATATGAAACGAAACCGTCTACGTTTATCCATTTATTTCTACAACTTGCATGATGTCATACATCCTTTTTTCCCCATTTTGGAATACACATTTTTAAATTTTTTTTTCTGGTCTATCGACTTAAAAATTTTTATAATTCGGATCCCGCTTGAAATTAATTGCCGACCCCTAGTCTAAATTTTTGAAGTACACTGTAAATTTTTTAAACAGAAACCTTTGTTTTTGACTCCAGAAATTGAAATGAAGGAAATTGTGTGACCTTAATTTTGACTTTTGGTGGTCAAAGGTCATTTAAAGGTAAATTTCAAATAGAAACTATCAATCTTGATCCTAAAAATTTGAAAAAAGTAAGTTATAAGTTTTTTGATAAAAGTGTAAATTATATCAAATGAAATTGTAACATTAATAATAATGAGCAACCCCCTAATTCTCCACTTTATCCTTATTTTGAACCTGTGCTCTAGTTTCAGTACTAGCCATAAACAACAACGTGGATGTAGTTAAAGTTAACGCGATTGATTGGCGTTAGTCCCCTTGCCTCTCAAGATTTGGGCCGTTTAATTAGTTTGAGTCTCCTTGCCTTTCATGACTTGGGGTACTTGATTATCGTAACCCTTTTGCCTCTCATGAATGAATGAATGAAAAAGAGATGGTGATACTAGATCATCGATGGCTAGGCCTTCATCGGGCCCTTTACATCCCACCATAGCTGCACGTTATTCGAGGCCGATCGCCTTTGCGGATCCAAGCAGACTCGTTAGTTGAACCTGCCTAACTGCTTCCGGAGGACATGGTCAACAGTTTCATCCTCCTCCGTTCATTTTATTGATAAGTTTAATAAAGGGATGTTTTTATATGTAAACACAGTGACACCAATGAAACCAAGACACAGCTGAAAATAATTTTTGTGCACAAGATAAGATTATTTTACCGTCTGTAATTTTCCCTGCTTATAGACTAAAAGAAATACTTCGTTTATTCAAGATATTTTGATACATTTTTTTAAAATTTGGCTTAGATCAAGAGTCTAGACCTTATGAAGGACATGGTGGTTTTTTTTAAACAGAAACTTTTGTTTTTGACTCCGGAAATTGAAACGAAGAAATTTGTGTGTTCTATAAAAGCATAATTAAATAATCGTCGATGAGCAATCCTTATATGGCTTAATAATATCAATTTTCATTTAATATTTAAGAAAATTGTCCAATTTATCAAATAAAATTTTAACAGTAATAAAGGCAAACTCATCTATCATCGATTTTAGTTTTATTTTTAGCCTGCCTTACAGCGACATTGTTTTCTAGTTTCAGTATTGCCCAGAAACAGCGACGTGGAAATAAAAAAATTAATATGCTTGATTGTCGCCTTGCTTCTCGCTATTCGGATTGCTTGGTTAGTTTTTGTTCTTTACCTCCACGAACATGATATATAAAACTGGACTGCTCATGAAAATAATTTTTTGACCCCCCCCTTATTGGTTGCCATTAGGTGCAATGATTTGTATGGCAACATTAACTCCCCTGCTAATTTCTTATATTGGCGTGAATGTGTCGTGTATGAATGTCAGATACATTATTCTAACCAACAGGTTTGGACAATAACTATCTCTTTCTATAGTATATCTAAAACAATAAATCGCTCTTCCTTTTTTAACTTGACAGGTTAATTGAGTATATTCAATAAAAAAGACCGGAATAATTATTTCGGTAAAACAATATTTAACTTGAATTTCTGTTTTTAGTTTCCTCAAAATTATAATTTTTCTGTTCAAAGCAATTCCTTTAAAGCTAATTTTTTAAACTTCTTTGGAACAGCATTTTTATAATTTTTAGATAACAAGCATGACATGTCAGTTCTTATAAATAAATGAAAATGCTTTTTCTCTGACTGTTTATATATTTTATTTTTTACAATAAAACTGTTATTTAGCAAAACAGCTAAAATGTAAAATATGCACCAAAAACAAATCGAAATTAATTTTTTTTAAATATCTGTTTTGGAAAAATTGCGAAAAGTAGTGGGAATAGGGGGCTTCTAGTTGACCCCCCCACCACTTTTTTGATTGGTCAGCCAAGAATGACCTTGTTTCTGATTGGCTGCCCAAGTTCGCCCCCTATTCCGATTGGTTTCATAAACTCCGCCTCTTTTTGCTCCACCTCCTACCTCCTTCCTAACCACCACAGTAGTTGGAGGGGAGCTGATAGCAGTTGGAGGGGAGCTGGTAGCAGTTGGAGGGGAGCTGGTATTTTAAACGATCGAATCTGAGCGAACTTCAGTCATTCGTGCGCGATGTCAAATAGCTACCAACAACAACAACAACAGCAACTCATTGAACGTGTAGGCCAAGTAATAATTTCCTACCAAAAACACGGAAAAAATCTTACCGATTTTGAAGATCAAGACTTGGCCTTCTTTCCCATCAACTACTTGAAAACATTCGTCGATTCACTTAGTTTACAACAAATTTGGAACAGGTTGCCGGAAAATTATAGAAGTGACGAAGAATTGCAGCTAAATTTGCCGTGTTTTAAACACTATCCACTATATCAACACCACATAGACGGCCCGCCATTATCAATTAAAAAGTGTTGTAAAATTAAAAAATAGTGTGAACAAGTGAATCGAGTTTCATCGGACAGTCTTCGAAATGGATCAGACACATGTATATTTAGATTCTGCTTGTGATGAAACGATCCAGTCAATGTACAAAGATGAAACAACTCATTTTAACTTGGCTGGAAGAGGAAAGTTTCACGCAAGACAGGATTCTCTGATCACTATTGATCGAAATAATTTCGAAGACGACGATGAAGATGAAGAAGATGATGGGATAGAGGATAATGGCGTTCCAAACGGGTGTGGAGAAGAGGGGCTCGTGAAAGTGGCAAAAATAAATGCAAGTGATACATTGACACCAAATTACCTTACGCGAGAAGTGTGCGTTTTTCAATCTTATGTCGTAATTATTTCATCTTCTGGCGGTGCATATAATTTATGTTGTGAATGTTACTATATACATGCTTTAAATTGCCCAAATGGGAAAAATAATTTTGTTAATAGCCACTATAAACGATCCTTTATATGTTGCGAAAAAGATCTGCAATGCAACACGTGTGAAAACGATTTATTCATAACAACTCCTTCACAAGCATGTATAATATGTAACAAACCAGAACTAAAGAATATGCAAAACCATCTAATCGAAAAATCAAATTTTAAATAAATTTATTTCACTTGCACTTATTCATGCACTATGGCGTTTTTAATATTAAGTTTAAGTTTAAAATATTTTATAAGAATTTAGATTTTGTTCTGCTAAGTTAAATAAATATAAGAAACTATGTAAATAAATATAAGGGAATGATGTGAATAAATAAGAATTTGTATTTATTCCCATTGAAAGAAATTATAATTTTGTTCTTTCAGTGTAGAATAATTCTTTTCAAATAATATGCACAACAACCCTATCGATAAATCAAATTTAAATAAATGAATTTGATACTCCACTTGAATTTATTCATGCACCCTAGTAGTTTTTGAATATTAAGTTTAAAATGTCAACTAATTTAAATAAGATTTCATATAAAATATAAGTTGTAAGATATAAGTTATAAGATATATATTAAGTTTAAGTTAAATAAATATAAGGGTGTCATCTAAATAAATAGAAATTTGTTTATATTAAGATTTGAAGAACTAATGATTTTGTTCTTTCAGTGTAGAATAATTTTTTCTACATAATATGCACAATCAATCCTATCGATAAATTGAATTTTAAATAAATGAATTTGATACTGCACTTGAATTTATTCATTCACCCTAGTATTTTTTAATATTAAGTTTAAAATGTCAACTAAGACATTTAAATAAGATTTTATATATAAGATAAAGAACAATTAGGTTTAATTCCCTGACAACAGACTATGATTTATTCTTCCATGTTAAAAAAAAAACCTAGTTTTCATTACTATGCTTGTAAAAAAAATTATATTCATCCTATTCATAATAATTCTTTCAAGTTAAAGAAACTTGGTTATTAGGTGTGATTCTGTATAAGAAATAGAAAAAAATAAAATATTTTCTTCAACGACTTTGTTTTTTATTATTCCTATATCCAAAATACAAATATACATATATACATAAATACATATTTATAATTTATACCATTTTGGGTTGCCAATTGCTGCTGTCTGCCAGAGGTTGCTGCTGCATGCCAGAGGTTGCTGCTGCATGCCAGAGGTTGCTGTTGTCTGCCATAGGCTGCTGCTTTGCCATCGGTTGTTGTTGTTGTCTGCCAGAGGTTGCTGCTCTGCAAGAGGTTGCTGCTCTGCAAGAGGCCAATTTATAATTTATAATTTATTGGCCTCTTGCATTTTCGAGGGTAACTCTGCCTTCGCTGCTGCTGCTGTTGTTGTTGCTGTTGTTGTGTCTGCTCCTGATGCTGTTGATGTTGCTGTTGATGTTGCTGTTGCTGCTGTGGCCTCTTGCATTTTCGAGGGTAACTCTGCCTTCGCTGCTGCTGCTGTTGTTGTTGCTGTTGTTGTGGCTGCTCCTGATGCTGTTGATGTTGCTGTTGATGTTGCTGTTGCTGTTGCTGCTGTGGCCTCTTACACTTTCGAGGGTAACTCTGCCTTCGCTGCTGCTGTTGTTGCTGTGGTTGTGGCTGCTCCTGCTGCTGCTGCTGTTGTTGCTGCTGTTGTTGTTGCTGCTGTTGTTGTTGTGGCTGCTCCCGCTGCTGCTCCCGCTGCTGCTCCTGCTGCTGTTGTTGCTGCTCCTGCTGCTGTGGCTGTTGCTGATAAACCGGCAGAGGCTGCATTCTCATTATTTCATCCAGAGCTCGGTCAAATTCGACGGGCTCTGGATCTAAGGAGGGCTCAAACATATTGAGGAATTCCTCACTTGGCAAATCATCCATGAGGAATTCATCATTAAATTCCTCTTCCAAAAATTCAGCCTCTGACGGCGGCGGCCACATCACAGTGTCTTCTGAATCCGGTGAAAGGCTTCTTAGGCTATCCATCAGGTTCGCCTGATGCTCTAAGAAGCCTATAAAATCTTCCAGAGTCAACACGATGAAGGTACTCATGTTATTCAATGAATGCTAAGTCAAGACGCTGTAAATCCTTATATACAATACTGAAATACCACTTTTCCTACCTCCAGCGGCAAAACCAGTCCGAAGAATGAGAAGAAGAAGAAGGCAAAGATAGCGTGAACTCGAGAGAGGTCGTTCAACGGTCGTAAGTTGTTTTGTTCTTAAGAAAATGACGAGTAAAGAGGAGAAGAAGAAAAAAAAAAGTTGTTTTTTGGAATAATATAAAAAACGAAAAAAAAAAAAAAAAAAAAAAAAAAAAATTAAAAAAAAAAAATGTTTTTTATATTATTCCAAAAAACAACTTTTTTTTTTTTTTCTTCTTCTCCTCTTTACTCGTCATTTTCTTAAGAACAAAACAACTTACGACCGTTGAACGACCTCTCTCGAGTTCACGGTCTCACGGTTCCCGTCGTACCATGCAGTGCCACGCCGTACCAGCCGGTACCAGGCTCTTGGCTGCTTTAAAAGGCGGCTGGGTACGAAGCGTCTCTTCAGTTTACATCTCGCTATTAGCGTACGCTTGTAAAATTATCGAATCGATTTTAATATATCTTGATAGTCGGATTTATTTCGTGTGACGTAGTGACATATTATTAATTTTCATTTGGTTTGTATTGTTGATTTCATATTTTTGATTTAATATTTTTGACTTAATACTTTGGATTTTTAATTAATTTTTATTTCATCTTTTAAAAGCCAATCTTTGATTGATTTTTTCATTTTTGTGGATTTTTTTTATTGATTTTTTATTGATTTTTTGATTTTTTTATTGATTCATAATTTTTTTATTTTTTAATTTATAATTTAAAATGTCATTTTTAAATGTAAAAATTGAAAACATCGACTTAACAGCCTTCGATTTAAACGACGCTTGCCTTGTGCATGATTTGATTGATTGTTCATTTTGTGGGCTAAGCGACGAGGAGCTAGATATTAAATTTAGGGAAATTGATATTAATACATTTAACAATTCATCTGAATCTGGCGATTCTTCCGAAATTGGTGAAAGCGATATTTTGACACAGCTCTTAAAAGTTTTGGATGAATCTATTATCCCTGATATTCCTCAAGAACCTCTTGAAACAATTAATTTCGATGATTTAAATAATGATATATTAAGGAAAAATTTAATTAACAATTCTGAAATAAATGAGGGATATAATTTGGAACAACTTTTAGATATATTAGAAGGGGGTGAAATTTGTGAAAATAGCTCAGGGCAAAATTTAATTAAGGGTGATGTGGAATATCAGGAGACTTTTGAGAGCTGTGAGGAACAAAATAATAAGGGGGTTTTAAACAATAATAATAATGGGGTTGGTAACGAGGGAGCTTTAAATAATGATAAGAGGATTGGCATTGGGGGTTTTTCGAAAAATAATATGGAAGAGGTTTATCGCCCCCACTATTCGCCAATTTCAGATGCATCGTCAGATTCATCAGAGGATTCCAACGACAGCGTTGAGACTGTTATAAACGTCTCAGCCAAAGCTCAGCATAATTTTATTAAAGTGTTGGATCAAAATTTAATTGAAGGGTTGGATCAAAATTTTATTCAGGGGTTTGAACAACCATCCAAATTTGGCTATACCAGAAATTCAGTAAATTCGGTAGATGTTTTTGATTTGAGTTGTGGCGAAATTGTGGGGGACATTGAGGTATATACTTATACTGAAAATTTTGAAGATGAGCAGCCTCAATGTCCCTTAATTTCTTCCTGTAATCAAAATCAATTTTTGAAAAATCCTTCTGGCCTAAATTTAGAACAAAGTTCTGAAAATTTAATTGAAAAAAATTTACCCAAAAAACGTTCTTTATCAGAAACAAATGATTGTTCAGATTTAAAAAAGTCAAAATTGGACGGTGATATTTCTAGTTCCCAAACTTTAGGGGCACAAATTTCAAAAAATTCTTTACCAGTCGCTGTAACAACAGCTCCGAAAATCAATCCAACAAATAAAGTCGCTATTGGAGAATTAGATAAGTTTCTACATAAGAAAACTAAGCCGAGCTTAAATAGGAATGAAACAAGGTGTGCCACATCTAGATTTAAGTCAATGGTTTATTCCTATTTAAACTTAGATAATATATGTAATAATTTATCTAATTCGACTTTAAAAGACGTTAAAAATTGTATTCAACGACAAGGCGATCTTCTTTTAAATTTGGGAAATATATTTTTTAAAAAAAATCCATGTTTTTCTTCAAATTAAAAAGTGAATCCAAAAGTTAATTCAAAAGTAAATCCAAAAGTTTTCTAAATTGCGCGAGCTGAAAAAATTGCTAATTATTCTATGTCATTGGGTCTTGATAGATCAAAATTGTATTTATTTAAAAGCGACACGGCCCTAACCGATTCCATTTTAAAATGACTCTCCTTTGCACACACTGCTTAAGAGAATTTAAAAGAAAATCACATATTGTACGCCACCTTCGAGAAAATGTTGTTAATAACGAAAACACCTTTAACTTGGAAGATTATATAATTAATCGTAAGTATTTTTTTATAACATATTTAGCTATAATTTTCCTTTTAATTTTTCTTTTTATTATTAATAAAGGTTTACAGAGGAATTAAAAAATAATAATTGTTTCAGTTGATGAACTACTTTCAAGACCTCCAATGCGATTTTGCCAAGATTGTGAAGTAAATGTCAAATCTAATTCCTGGAGCACACACTTGAGGACAAATATTCATAAAAACAGGAGCTGCATAAAATATGGAAATGGAATTGACATTATCAGGAGTGCATTTAAATGTCGAATAGCTTCCTACAGAATATATTCGCAGAATTATCACATCGACATCAAAAAGTTTCAGCAAGATATTGGTAATAAAGTGCAAACATTAATACGCCAGCGTCAACAAGAATTTACATGTGCTAAAGTAAATTTGGAATTATTTGGAATATATTATTCTCCAACTTTAACCTCTACTTCAATTAAGTCATTTAATACACCGTTCTTCATTGTAACCCATACAACTGATCTACAACAGCTTTACGATGATTTATTCAAGATTATTGAAACCAAAGCAGATGAATTGCCGGAAAGAGACTCAGGTAATTATTATTTAATCTCAAGACCTAAGTTTTCTTAATCTCAAGAGCTAAGTTTTCTTAATATCACTTGTACATCTCTAACAAATATTATTCAGAACTAATTTTTTAATTCCTATTACAGGGTGGGCTCTACAAAGAATTCTGCATTTGGAAGTCAACATCAATAAGTACAACCCATTGAATGCCTCCTCCTACATTAAGATGCATCACTTTTCTAAATCAATAGTGAATGTGATGAATGAGGACAATTGCTGTTTCGCCTGGGCAGTGGTTTCAGCAGCATACCAGCCAACCGGTAATCCTCGAAAGACCTCATCATATCCAGACTTCAGAGACGCTTTCGATTTTACAGGTATTGAATTTCCAGTAAAATTATTAGATATAAAAAAGTTTGAGGAAAAAAATAATTTGTCCATAAATGTATATGGAGTTGAAAAATTTTTAAGGGATAATAAAAAGGCATATGAGATTGTCGGTCCTTTACATTATAATAATGAAAAGAAAAAATTACATATTAATTTGCTTTTAATAAGTTCTGATGATGGAAATAACCACTACTGTTGGATAAAGGATTTAGGTTGCTTGGTATCCAAACAATTATCAAAAAAGAAAATAAAAAAATACTTATGTGATGGATGCCTTCAATATTTTGGAACATATGAAAAACTTAACACACATTTAGAACGTGATTGTAGTTTTGTTCGAATTGAGCTTCCTTCAGATAATTTGATTTTGGATAAATTTGGCAATTATATTCCTGCAAATATATTAAAGTTTCAAAATATTCAGAAACAGTATAAAGCTCCTTTTGTTATTTATGCCGATTTTGAATGTTATTTGAAAAACATTGAGTGCCAACAATCTACACCTGATTCGACAACCTCATATACTATTAAAACTGCTGAACATATACCCTATTCATTTGCTTATTATATTAAATCATCATTTGATGAGAATGTTGTGTGTCTTAAACTTTATAGAGGTACAGATTGTGCTATAAAATTTATTGAATACATTGAAAATGATGTAAAAGAAATTTATAAAAAATATTTAAAATATCAAGTACCATTGAAAGATTTATCATCTATGGAACAGATTGAATATGAAAATTCTAGCATTTGTTATATATGTGAAAAACCTTTTTCAAAAGGAAATTTCATAAAGTGTAGGGATCATTGTCATATTACAGGTAAATATCGAGGAGCCGCCCACTCAATATGTAATTTGCATTTTAAACCTCCAAAATATATACCAATAGTATTGCATAATTTAAAAAACTATGATTCTCACCTATTTATTAAATCGCTTTGCTATAATAAAGAAAATATTAGTGTTATAGCTCAAAATAAAGAAAAGTATATTTCTTTTAGTAAGGAAATTTTCGTTGATGTGTCAGAAAAGCGGAAACCAGTTGCTTTGCGACTACGCTTTATAGATTCTTTTCAATTTCTCCCAGAGTCTTTAGAGTCACTATCACAAACTCTACAAGATTCACAATGTTTTGAAATTAAAAAGTTTTTCTCAAATGCTGATGAATTTCGATACATTAGACAAAAAGGGGTATTTCCATACTCTTACATAGATTCCAACGAAAAATTAAATGAGAAATCTCTACCATTGATTGATAAATTTTATAATAACTTAACCGATGAAAATATCTCTCCTCAAGACTACAATCGCGCTGTAGAAGTGTGGAATCTATTTAAGTGTTCTACAATAGGGGCTTATTCCGATATTTACTTAAAATCAGATGTTTTACTTTTGGCTGATGTTTTTGAAAATTATAGATCCACATGTATTAAAACCTATAAGTTAGATCCTGTTAATTATGTCACTAGCCCTTCTATGTGCTGGGATGCAATGATGAAATTAACTAATGTAGAATTAGAATTATTAACGGAACCAGATATGCTTCATTTTTTCAAAAAAGGTGTTCGTGGTGGGGTTAGCACTTGTTCCAAACGCAAATCTGAAGCAAATAATCCATTCTTAGAAAATTTTAATCCTGAAAGACCTACAACATATATCGCTTACTTAGACGCCACAAATTTGTATGGTTATGCTATGAAACAATATTTGCCTGAAAAAAATTTTGCTTGGGTACCTAAGCTCGAAATAGAAACTTTAAATATATCCGAACTTTCAGATACATCATCTATAGGATACATATTTGAAGTTGATTTAGAATATCCAAATTATTTACATGATAGTCATAATGATTTCCCATTTTGTCCTGAACAATATACACCACCAATTTCAAACCACTCAAAATTAATTCCAAACTTACATAATAAATATAACTATATCATTCACTACCGATATCTGAAACAATGTCTACAATTTGGACTCAAAATCATAAAAATACACAGAGCAGTTAAGTTTACACAATCACCATGGTTAGCGGAATATATAGATTTAAATACAAATTTACGAAATTTATCTAAAAATAAATTTGATAAAAATTGTTATAAATTGGCAAATAATTCAATTTTCGGTAAAACCATGGAAAATGTTGATAGGCGAGCAGATATTAAATTAGTATCTCAATGGGAAAGATAGGGTAATAAATTTAGTGCCGAAAAACTTATTTCTAAACCTCAATTAAAGGATTTTAAAATTTTCTCTGAAAATCTAGTTGCTCTTCAACTTCAACAGGTTTGCATTGAATATAATAAACCAATTTATGTTGGGATGAGTATTCTGGATATTGCAAAAACTGTAATGTATAATTTTTATTATGGATATTTAAAAGTAAAATATGGTAATAATTTAAATTTATTATATACGGATACTGATTCCTTAATTCTTGAAGTTCAGACCCAAAACTTTTATGAAGATATGAAGCTAAATCTGGATAAATTTGATACTTCTAATTTTTCTGAACAAAATATTCATTGCATGCCTATTACAACATCAGTTGTTGGTAAATTTAAAGATGAGTACAAAGGGATTCCCATTGAAAGTTTTTATGGAACTGGTGCTAAAGCATATTGTATAAAATCCAAAAATAGTGTAGATAAAAAAGCAAAAGGCGTTAGTAGATCATGTATAAAAAATCAATTAACATTATCAGATTATAAAGATGTTGTTGAGAAAGGTGACAAAATATTCTGCACCATGTATGTATTCAAGTCAGATATGCATAATATATACACTAATTTGTTAAATAAATTGGCATTAACAACTCATGATGATAAAAGATATTGTATACCAAATTCCACAAAAACTCTTGCATGGGGACATAAGGATATTTTGGAAACAGATTTTTTTGATAAAGATATGAAAATGATGTATGATACTCTAACTTTTTTAAGTTCTGGAAACGAAAATGGATCTAAAAATAAAAAACCGCGATTAGAATTAACTACTCCTAGTAATTTTTCATCTTTATAAAGACATCATTTTATATGATGATAAATTATGTAAGTCGTTTTTGAAGCTTTAAAAGTTGGAGGGGGAACTGAATCCAAAAACATATATATTGTATAGAAATACCATTATTTGTTAGTAATATTACAACAATGACTGCTGCATCTTTAATAGTTTTAGTTTCCCTTGTTGGAAATGTGATATATGTAAATTACATTCCTAATACAGTTAGGGCTGATATATGTATAAATGCCCTCAAAAATGAAACCGACTGCTACAAACAGATGAAAATGACATATCTTGTTGGAAATTCACACTTTTTTACCTATAATGTAACTGATTCTGCTTTGTGTGAAAATACATACATAAAAATTAAATATTCCATGACAAACAAACCATTACAATATTCAGATTGGATTCCTTTTAATAATAAAAAAGAAGAATCTTGTCATTGTGTCTGTTGTTATATATTTGTTATTATATTTACAGCAGCAATATTTATTTGTACATGTTTAATTTTATTGTATTTCATGAAAAAATATCTATAAAAATATTTAATAAATGTTAAAAAAATAATATAAATTTTGTTTTTTATTGATTCTCGTTAGTATAAAGACATTTAAAGTTTATCCCCTCCTCTTATATGGAGAGGGAAAATAAGTTTACCCCTCCACTTGAGAGGAGAGGGAAAATGTATAAAATTTAGGAGCAAACGGATTGATATTTAGTTTTTTGAGAGCAAGCAGATAGCCAGTTAGTTTTTGAAATACATCATTTAAAATGTTCAGTAATCAGAGTAAAAATATATTTGAAAATTCACCATTAAAAAAGAAAATAAAAAAAACAATTATAAATTCTACAAAATATAATTTAAATAATTCTAACTCTAAATATGCTGTGATTGGTTTGTGGTTGGAAAGTGATTTTCTACCATGCATTGAACTTGGTGGTAAAAATGGTCAGTCTGTGATATTAAATGAAGATGATTGGAAGAACTTATTGCAATATCAAGGAGTTATAACAAATTATATGTTTTCACCAAATGTTTTCAATGAACCGATATATTTGCAAAATTTATCTATTCATTTTGAAAAGATTGGTGAATTACCAATAGTGAAGATTGTGAAAAGCTGTGATTTTATTTACTATGGAAATGAAACTGTGTGCAGACTATGGGAACAAATTCCACTTATAGAATATAGACTAAATGTTTTACAAAAACAAAACTTTCGACGTTATTTCAACGTTTTTAGAAATAACAATTTTTACGACGGAGATTCTTTTGACAAAATATATAATGTCCTTTCTCCAAAACAAAATCTAAATAGTGAAAATGTGTGCTCCATGCTGGAACTGCTGTTGAATCATCCCGAAGAACTAGAACAAAAATTAAAGTCTAAGCCCTATTATGAAGAAGACAGTATCTATTGATGAATCAAGAAACCAAATTCATCTGATGGTTGCTTGGAACTTCGCCTACAGAAAAGCTCGTATGACTTCTGAAGAGTTTATAAATCAAAAACATTTTAGAAGAAGGATTAAATTGACTGAAGAAATTTTAAATCCCATATTAGACTCTGATTATAGGAATATTGTATTTAAAAAAGTGTTTATGTAATAAGCTTATTTTTAAATAAAACAAATATATATAAAAAATCATTTTTTTTTATTACAAACATCAATTATTATTACAGCATTAATTACTATTACATCACATCTCTCTTGAAGATCCAAGAGTTATAAGATTTATCTAATCCTAACCATTTTACAAATACTTTGTTTCCTTTCTTTCTTAACACTTTTTCCACCAGATATACATTTGGGTGTCTTACTTTTTGAAGTTCTTCTTCATAGAAACCTCCTTGAATATCTATCCCATTTCCATCTTGAATCAAATACGTTGTTGGATTAGTAAGCTGGATTTTTTTTATTTGAAAAATTTCGTTTGACCAGTTGGGCGTGTAACCTTTAGAAAATTGTTCGCGAATCTTGCTTATTCGTACTCTATCACTGACACGAAATTTTGGTGATCTGGGATCCACAGTTTTCCTATGAGTATAAGCTGATTTCAAGATTTCCATTTCATTCTTTTTGTTAACTTCGTTTGGTTTTTTTCCGATTGTTGAATGCTTAGTATTATTGTATTCTGTAATTATTTCTTTAAGAAAGCTGATCCATTTATAATTACCTAGTAAACTAAACTTTTTCCACATTTTGTTTTTTATCGTTCTATTTACTCTCTCTACAATACTAGCTTTCATATTAGAAAATGTGTTGTAATGATTAATTTTGAACTGCTCCATAAGTTTCTGAAAGTCTTGATTAAAGAATTCTTTACCCTGATCAGTATTCAGATTTGTTGGGGGAGTTTTTAAAGTTAATAGAATTTTTTTCATTGCAGCTGCTACATCTTTACCAGTTTTGGATTTTACAGGTTCTGCCCATACAAATTTAGAAAACACATTTATTACCATTAAAATATATCTTAAACCCCTATTAAATTTCGCATATGGCTGCATTTCTATCAGATCAGCTTGAAATAGATCATTAAGCCCTTTTACAATTGTTCGTCTCCTTCTATATCGCCTTCTCGCCGGTTTATGTAATTCATTTACAACGTCTTGCTTAATTTTACTCATTATTAATTTATACTTTACTCTCGAAAATAAATCCCACATAAACTTTACCTCCTTCTAAACCGTTTATAAAAGCCCTTTATCGCTGATGTTGTAAAATATAAAAAAAATCATCTCAGTTTTTTTTAGTAAGTTCTTTAATTTTATTTTCCATTGCTTCAAATGATTTTTTATTTTCATTTATAATTTCTTTTATTGACGAATTTATTTGGGTGATGTTGTTAGTAAGATCAGAAATTTTTACATTAAATTTATTTTCCATTGTTTCAAATGATTTGTTATTTTCATTTCTAATTTCTTTTATTGACGAATTTATTTGGGTGATGTTGTTATTAAGATCAGACATTTTTACATTAAATTTAGTTTCCAAAAGAACATTTGATAACGTATAATCTTTTTTGAAACCACCTAATGTTGAATTCATTTCTTCTCTTGCATAATTCATTGTATCATTAAATTCTTTTCTAGAAACTTCAGCAGCTCTTTGAACTAATTCGTTTAAAGATTTTATTTCTTTTGTTAATTTATCTTCTAGATTTTTTATATCTTTTCCTAATTGAAATTCTGCATTTGTAATATCTAATGTCATTTTCACAATTTTTTTTTCTATATTTTTTATGTCTGACGCTGTCTTTTCAGCTTTGTGTAGTATATCTGTATAAGATGTTTCAAGTTCTTTTATGAGTAAAGAAGTCTCCTCGATTTTTGAACTATTATTTTTAATTTTAATTAATACATCCTTTTTAGAAACTTCTATTATAGCTTGCACTACTTCTAGTAAGGATTCTAATTCTTTTTGTAATTTCTCATCGATTGCCTTTGTAAAATTTCCCTCGTCAAAAGACGTTTCAGATTTGGTTTTCAGATTGTTTAATTGCTTTAGTATATCCTCGATTTTTTCATTATCTTTTGTAATTTGATCTTTGAATTTTGTTTCAATTTTTTCATTTTCGTTTTGAAAATCCTCCTTCAATTTGTCTTCTAAATATTGTAAATTTGATTTATATGCATTGATTTTAATTTCAAATTCTTTAATTTATTCTTTAAATTCATTAACTTTGTCGGTATCTTTTTTGTGAATTAGGAAATGAGTGTTCATTGATTTTTCAAGATTTTGTGTATTTTTATCCATAACGTCATGTATTTTCTTAAAATTCCTTACTTCTTCTGCTACTGTATCATTAAGCAAATTAGTAAAATTTTGAAACTTTGATGTAATTTCCTTGGAAATACTGTTCTTGACATTGTCAATTGCTGAAGTATCCTTAATTATTGATTTAATTGATGTAATTTCATTTTTTATTTCATTTTCAAAATCATCAACTTTATCATATTTTAACTTCACTACGTCAAAGTCATTTGCATATTTAGAAACTTTCTGAGAAAATTTTTCTACTACCTCATCATTTCCATCAACAGTATTTTTCAAATTAATTATCTTGTCATTATATTCAGGAATAACTTTATCCTCAAATAACTTAATCTTTTTTGCAATATTTTGTATATTGTTATCATATTCATTTATTCTCTTATTTAAATTATTAACATCGCTTTTCAACCTGGGATCTAAATTTTGAATTAATTTGTTTTCAATATATTTGACATCGCTTTTAAAAATTTTTATTATTTTCTCTTCAACATTTGATAATATTTTATTTTCTAGTGATAATAATGTGTTTAGAGCAGATTTTTTTGAAATATGACGACCAAATTTATCGATGGTCATTTTAGAAATGTTTAAAAGTATCTATTATGTCCTTTTATATAATAATATTCGCTTCTCTTAGTTCTTCAATAATGGAAATAATTTCATTGTTATGACCAGTGTGTCCCGCAAGCATGGATGCTACCAATAGTCGAAGTCTCTCAACAAGTTCGTTTACATTATCCCAATATATGTAATCTGTATTAGGTTTATTAACTTTTAAAGTTATACCAAATCCGGTTTTTTTTGAAGACACTCGACTTTCTCTATATGGAGCTTTGCGTCTTTCAAAAAATCCCTGGACTGCTTGTTGAGATTCGGGATTTAGAGTTTTAGTTTTTGTAATTCCTTTGCTTTGCAAATAAGGTCCTATTATAGAAATATATTTATGTGATCCATTCCCCTGCACCTGCTCATTTGGATCATTATTTCTACGGTATGCATTGGTTCTTTTTAAAATATCCATATAATTTTCCAAATCTTGTTTTTTATACCCTATTGGTTCTTTTTTAAATAATAACTCATATAAACCTGGTGTACCTGTATAGGTTATTCCTTCAATTTTGATGTTTTTACCAATAATTTCGACAGGTTTTTGAGTTAAACCCAAAAAGAATTTCTCGGTTTCCAAATCATGAACTATTCCATATTGGTGATCAAACTCATGTTCAACATCTTTTACACCGCTATCAATATATTGGCGAGGTAATTCATCAAATCCTAATAAATATTCTTTATATAAATCTGTATCAACAAATGTTCTAACTGTTTGCCGTGTTTGTTCCAGTATATCTGAAAGATTTCCTATTGTGGAGTGTGAACCTGAAGAAGGGTTTGTTTCTGCAATAATACTTGTTTGTTGTATAGATGGCATTTGACTTGCTGAAGCTAAACTCGCGTCCCAGTCAATAATCGATGGTATTTCTGTAGGAAGGAGTGGAGTTTTTCCCGTCTTTCTTTTTTCTGGTGTTGATGTTCCATATTGTAATTTTCTCTTTGGTGTTAGTGTTTGAATTGATCTTTTCTGTGGTGTTTCATAAATTTTTTTAATTGGTGTGTGTAGCTCTTCCTTTATTTCAACAGGTTCAATTTTACCAATCGTTGAAATTAATTCTTGTAAGGGTTGAGTTATCGGTTTATATGTTTCCTCCAATTTAGTTTGCGCCTCAAATTCCGCATTTTTTAAACTCTGATATTTTTGTTTAACAGCTTTTCTTGATTTAACTAGCTCTCTTGCTAAACGTTCATCCATGATTGGTATAATTTACCATCAAACGTTTATTTTTATAAGTAAATATATGAATCAAATCCTTTTCGATATCGGCCAGATTTCACATTAGAGTCTTTGTCTATTACTAAAAATCCAAATTTATCTTTCCAACATATTAAGCACAACTCATTAAATTGGTTTAATGACATATCAACATTAACATGATCATCATAAATATGTTTTAAGTTTGTTCGATCTTGTTGAAATATAACAATTAAATTTGCATTGTCACGAATTAATTGTTTCGGAATAGAAGAATATGTTTGACATAAATAAAAACAATCAGTATTTTTGTGTCTTCCGAAACAAAAATAGTCCTTTACAACATTCTGATTACAACACACTATATCATCAAATATTATTATAGAGTTTGGTTTAACTTGTTTTGGTGAAACAATTGTTTCTTCATTTTCAGATTCATAGTATCCAATTTTTTTCAAAGGTTTAAAAAGTGTTCTCAAATATTTATACTTTGGTTGATATAAGGATTTTGAATAAACATACAGATTTTCAAATCGCAAACCATTCGGATCTTCAATCAAACTAATAATAACATTGGTTTTGCCACAGCCTGACGGGCCAATAATTAACCCTCTTTTACTATTTCCCTCAAACAGTTTTCCATGTTTTCTAAAACCATTCACTGAACTTTCATGATCCTTAATTGTTATAGAGTATGGTTGTTTCTCAACTCTCATTTTATATATAAAACAAACTATTAATATTCAGTATTGTGGTGTAACTGGTTAGTTATCACTAGGATTGCAACTATATATAATGTTTCCATCACATAATAAACGAATCATTTACAAGACAAACAGCAAAAGGAAAGGAAGTGGTTTAGTAAACTCATTAATAAATAAATTACCCTTTGAATTGCATATTCCTGGTTATAATTTTTGTGGACCTGGAACAAAATTGGAAAAACGATTGTCAAGAGGTGATAAAGGTATAAATTTATTGGATGAGGCTTGTAAAGAACACGATATTGCTTACTCACAATCAAATGATATAAAAAGAAGGCATTTAGCTGATAAAGTATTAGCTGACAAAGCTTTATCAAGGTTCAAAGCTAAAGATTCTAGTTTTGGGGAAAAAACTGCTGCACTAGGAATTACTGGTGCTATGAAAATTAAAAGAAAATTAGGTATGGGACTTCGAACGAGAAGAAAGTTCAAGCGAAAAACTCGAAAAGGACGAGGACTATCATTATCTCAGGTAATTTCAAAAGCTAGAAAAGGAATTAAGGGGAAACGTTTTAAAGACCTAAATGAAAGTATTCAAACTGCTTTAAAAGCTATTAAAAAAACTGGTAAAGTGTTACCTCCAAAGAAAAGGGTAATTCCAATCCCAAAGACTGGCGGATTTCTTCCACTTATACCTTTATTTGCTGGTTTGTCTGCTCTTGGTGCTCTTGGAGGAGGGGCTGCAGGTATTGCTAAAGCAGTAAATGATGCAAAAGCAGCCAAAGCGAAATTAGAAGAATCTAAACGACACAATCAAATGATGGAGTCCATTGCGGTAGGAAAAAAAGGAAGTGGACTTTATTTAAAACCCTATAAAACAGGATGTGGATTATACTTGAAACCTTATTCAAAAAACTGCTAAAACATATACCTCGAAAAGCACTTACAAATTACGATTTACTTAAATACGCTAAATATTTACAAATTCCCAACTTTCGTGGTATTTTTATGAGGGATAAATTACCAAAAAAGATAAAGTTAATTGAAAGTGCAATTGTCAATCTAGATAATCACAGTGGTGTTGGTACTCACTGGATAGCATATACAAAAAAGGAAAAAACATAATATATTTTGATAGTTATGGTAATTTGCGACCCCCTTCTGAATTAATTAAATATTTTTATAGCGACCAAAATAATAATATTGTTAATTATAATTATAACAGTTATCAAAACTTTAACAAAACAAATTGTGGTCAATTGTGTCTAAAATTTCTTTATAACCATATGTAACACCTAATTTTAGTTTATTATTAAACATATTTTTAAAGTAAAATGTCATATAGTTTTGTTCTTAGCGGCAATTCCGCTATTTTAACATCAGAGTTACATCCTCCAATATATTTAGATGAAGATGTTGAATATGTTATCGGTCTTGTAAATTTCGAAACATTTAATGCAATTCCCAATATTGATGTTGGGAATAATGTATTAATTCATGATGAAAATTTAGAAATAGCCATACCCCCAGGTAGCTACGAATTAGAAGACATAACAGATTTTTTAAAAAAACACTTGGATGAGGATAAAATTAGTTTTAGTCTTTATGCAAATAATAATACTTTACGTACACATCTTAAATGTTCAGCCCCCATAACTTTTCGTGAAGGAACTATTGGTAAATTATTAGGGTTTAAAAATGGGCGATTGGAAGCCAACATTGAACATATATCAGATTTTCCCGCGGAAATAATTAAAGTAAATTCAATAAATATAGACTGCAGTATTGCAGAGGGATCATATTTAAACGGGAAACCTGTTCATATAATACACCAATTTTTCCCGAGCGTTGCTCCAGGGTTCAAAATAATTGAGTCACCTCAAAACGTCATATATTTCCCAGTCACCGTTAAAGTAATTGATAAAATAGCCATTAAAATAATAGATCAGGAAGGTGATTTGGTTAATTTTAGAGAAGAAACCATAACCATCAGACTACATCTTAAAAAAGTAGATTAAAGATGGTAATATTATATAACAATAAATCTGCAAACTTTACTAGAAAATTTAATAATAAAAACATTAATAAGACAAGAAAGAAACGAACTTCCTTTAGTAGGAAATCAAACTTCCAAAGGTTAACACCTTCTAATAGAAAATTTCTTCAAAGTTTGGGTTTTAAACTTAAATAAAAATGGATTATTTAAATGTAAGAGAAAATGTATTGGTTGATGAATCAATATTAAGCTGGGAAATTCTTTCTTTCGATCCTTTTAATCCTACAAAACTCGGACCAAATGATGAAATCAGAATTGCTTTGCAACAAACAGGAAAATATCCTTTACCTTGCAAAAGTGAAATTTATGTGGAATTGCAAGTAACTAAAGAAGATGATTCCCCTTTAGCTAATACTGTTTTAATTAATAATGCTCCGGCATTTTTATTTAAAGAATTACGCTATATTTTAAATGGTGTTACTATTGACTCCGTTCGGGATATTGGTATAACTTCAACTCTTAAGGGATATATTTCATTTAATCAAAATGAAAGTGCTAAATTGGAAAATGCCGGTTGGTATCCGAAAACAAAATCCAAAGAAAAAATTATGACTGATGACAAAGGTAATGTTTCATTATGTATACCATTAAAGATGTATTCAGGATTTTTTGAAGATTATAATAAGATTATTCTTAATTCACAACAAGAACTTATTCTAATAAGAAGTAATGATGATACAAATGCATTACTATCCAGTAATGAAGATGAAAAACCCAAAGTTAAAATTACCAAGTTGTGTTGGAGAGTTCCTCATCTTACTGTAGCGATTCCGCAAGAATTAGCACTTACCAAAATTATTGACAAAAATAGTGATATACTACTAATAACCTTCCGAAGCTGGGAATTAGTTGAATATCCAGAGTTATTGGAAACTACGAGGCACAACTGGCCCGTAAAAACATCTACAAAAGTCGAAACGCCACGTCATGTTCTAATTGCTTTTCAGAAAAATAGACGTGGTAATCTAAAAATGGATATGAGTAAATTTGATCATTGTAATTTAAGAAATATGAATGTCTTTTTAAATTCAGAAAGATATCCTTACAATGATCTTCAACTTGACTTTGAAAATAATAAATTTGCTACTCTGTATGAAATGTTTACAGACTTTCGTCAAGGGTATTATAACTCTCCAGTGGAACCAATTTTTAATCCTAAAGAATTTAAAGAAAATGCTCCTATAGTTTACATTAATTGTTCACATCAAAGAGATTTACTACAAACAGGTCCAGTAACCATGAGAATTGAATTTGAAACCAAGGAAAAAATCCCCCCTAAAACAGCGGCATATTGTGTTATAATTCATGATAAAGTTTTCAGTTACAATCCATTAACAAAAATTGTGAAACAGTTGTAATACAATTTCCTTAAGATAAAATACTCTTTTTAAACAAACCGCTACTTACGCTTAAGAGCGCACGCGTCAATTTTGATATTTATTAACGTAGCCAAACCAGAATTCTTCATTTATATAATGTCTTACGAGATTTCAGTTCGAGTATTAGATTTTCAACTTCAGTTGCAGAAATTAAAAAAACAAATAAGTGAATATCAATTAAAAGTAGAAATGATCAAGAAATTCAAATATTTGAAAATATGAAACTTATTCTAGATCTTCAAGGATTCAAAATTGAAAATAATAAATTTATTGTAAAGGAATTAGCAGCGTACGATGGGCAAAAGACAAGTCATTTTATTTTCAAAGCTCCATTTCCGATGGGTCATTTACCATCCTATTTACACAAACAAGCTCTGTGGTTAATAAAAAATTACCATTGCATTGAATGGTGTGAAGGATTTACACCATTACACAAATGTGGAGATATCATAAGAGATTTAAGCGCTAAGGTGGACTATGTTTATGTAAAAGGGGAAAAAAAGGCAGATTTCGTAAAGAAGTATTCCATGAAACCAGTTATCGAGATTGATGAACAACCCACCCTAAAGAAAATGGATCCTTGCTGCTTTTATCATCAAAAAATACCATGTGTATGTGCATTATCAAATGTTTATTACCTTTACAACAATTTTTTTATGTAATAAAAGGCTTGATTACAAATTATGTGTTTTATTTTCTAACATTGTTTTAATACATGAAATATTATTATTTAATCCTAGTTCTTGAAGTTTACATATTAAAATATCTATATTTTTATATTTTAAATATTCGCCACAACATTTAGCTGCTAGTAAACATAATTCCGCATGTTCCATATAATTTAAAAACAATATAATATTCTGCGCTTCACTTTCTTGACCTTCATATGCATAAAACTCGGAACAGGCTGCGGACATCAAAAACTCTTCATACATTTCTCTTATTAATAATTCCATAATAAATCCTACACTAAAACCTCCCTGTTTCTCAATATCTCTTTATCTCTCTCTTCCTCTTCCACGATTTCTTTTAATATATCAGGATCTTTTATATAATCCTTCAATATCCTTAAAAAGTAACTGAATCCTATTTTCTTTATTTCATGAAAGAACTTCGGCAAATTTTGGGTTTTTCTATAATTTAAACAGGCTTCTGCAGCTACTTGGTATTGGAAGGCAGTCTCATAATATACCTGTGCCCACTCGGGGTGTGTTTTCCTTAGCATTGCATTCTTTAATTCGGAATTTTGAAGTTTAGTAAACTGTTTACCTAATTTGATTATTTCATTTTGCAAATCACTGTTCATAACTACCACTTATTTTTAATTTAACACTGTTCTTTATTAGTGGTGAATCTTCTATATAAGCTTAAGACTAGTTGTAAATGAATGTAGCTCGCTCAGATTCAGTCCTTTAAAATACCAGCTCCCCTCCAACTGCTACCAGCTCCCCTCCAACTACTGTGGTGGTTAGGAAGGAGGTAGGAGGTGGAGCAAAAAGAGGCGGAGTTTATGAAACCAATCGGAATAGGGGGCGAACTTGGGCAGCCAATCAGAAACAAGGTCATTCTTGGCTGACCAATCAAAAAAGTGGTGGGGGGGTCAACTAGAAGCCCCCTATTCCCACTACTGCGAAAATTAGTGGATATTTTTGTAAATAACATTAGTATAATCTACATCCTTCTTTGATCGTAGAGTGTAAGAAGTTAAAAAAAAAGAAATAAGGCATTTTTTAAAATTTTATATCATGAATACACATGTATATTACTTAACATAAGGTCTCAAAAGGTCGATACAATTTATCACAAAGTAATAGTTTCATCATTTAAAAATAGCTTCGATTAGGTCTTTGTTAAAATTATTTTCTCTTTGATAGTTTAAAGGAACTGAAATGTTGGATATTTATATAGGGTTAACAACATTCATAATAATTATTTTGATATTCCCTTCACAATAATGGAGCTGTAATTTCGAGGAAGTAAAATAACATTAAGTAATAAACCGTTACTATAAAAAAAAATTAAACTCCAAAGTGGATAGTTTTAAAGCAATCTATATTTAATTGTAAACAAAACAATATTTATTAAGACACTGTAAATATATAAAAAAATTGTAAATACAGGAGTGGGATTCTTACATTATTACGATCATTTTTAATCTAAATATATACATAAAGATTTACTAGCAACTTTTAATTTTTACACTTCTTCAAATTTTCCATTTACTTAATTATTTGAGGATCTGCAATTGACCTTTCCTAAAGTTGAATTTTTGAAGTGGTAATCAATCAAAGCTTCTCACTACTTCGACAAAGGATTTTCATGACACAACCTTACTATTTGAGCTAAAACAAGAATTTTTGTTTTATTTTTTTAAAATAATAAGTAATTAAATAAAAATTTATTTTAAATTAATAACATATTGAAACAAAAGGTTATTATTTTATTTTTAGACAAAACAAGTACATAAAACTAAAATTTATGTATTTTCCAAACATCCTTAATTATATTGAAAAATTTCGTATTATATGCAATCATTTATGTCTATTTCAATATGGCATATTGGTTTTTAAACAGTATATCAGTTTCGATGTTCAGCTTTATATGTAAGTGGAACATTAACTTAATGGTCAAACTATATTGTTGTTGGTTAATGCACACTTAATTCAGAACTTTTTTTTAAGCCAGTGTATGTTATTAAGTCCAAGTTTAGTTGCTTCAAGATGTTTACATTAAACAGTGCTTCATAACTTTTTTCAGACAGTTTATTTGTAAGAAACACACCACAAACTTTTTGCTCATCTTGTTGTGTAAAACTATTTCCAGAAAAATGCTCTGAATAGATTTACTCATCTGGTGTATAAAAGAATTATGATCATGACCAATTTGCTTCTGCCCTTGAATTCGAAGTTTCTTTTCTCTTATAAAACTAAAATATTGATAACACTTAAAAATTATCATACATCATATCTATAAGATTAAACTTGTTATCTTTAGATTTAGAGTTTTATTCTAAAGTTTAATTAAATAAATTCCAATTTACCAGATGAAGTATTTGCACGTCTTACGATGAAGAATCACATTTTTTAAAATACCAAATAATCCCCTAAAATTCACGTTCCTGTTTGAAATTTTCAGTAAAGCGTTACATAAAACGTAATAAAATGCATAAAACAGCAAAATCAAATATAAATTATTGTTAAAATGAAAAGGATTCAGTCAATGTCAAAAATACACTTTCACCAATATAATAAAAACTTAGGGAATTCATTGTTGCCAAAGCAATTATTTGCACATAATGGTACGGAGCATAGTGGCATCATTTTTATTACAAGGGAAATATTCTGCATGAGCAGTCCAGTTTTATATGTCAAGATTGTGTTTACCTCTCATGAGTTGGAGTGTTTCATTAGCGTTACTCCCTATGCCTCTCAAACTGTAAAAACATTCTACAATGAATGTTTGAAGTTGTTGATATTTATTGATAGATAACATTTTGTAAATAACCCCCCAAACCAGAATTCAATCCACCGACCAGTATAAACTCTATTCAAGTAAGCACAAAATCAATTAATTACTCAGGTTTACAAGAAAAAAGTGGATACCAATTTAACCTAATCATTTTATTTTTATGTAATTAGACGCCCTAAATCCAAATCTGAGGTTTGATAACCTCGGTCACGTCAGGTTTAAGATCATCTCAAGGTCAAATGGAATTAAATGCACTAAATAAATCTGAAGAAGTAGACACGTACGTTTCTGAGGTCGCTGAATCGGAATTCGTGTTTTGTTTAATCACTCAAGTTCAACCAGAGGTCATTTCAAGATCAAATTAAGAAAAATCTACTAAATGGATCTATAAAAAAAGATATATATATATATATATATATATATATATATATATATATATATATATATATATATATAGACTTTTGGGAATGCTGAATCTGAATTCGTGGTTTGTTTAACACTGTTTAACACCCCAAGGTTAACCAGAGGCCATTTCAAAGTCATTTCAAGGTCAAATAAAAAAATCCCCTTAATAAATGTGTAAAAAGAGAATACAGGCGCAGCTAGATCGATATCAGCTTCACAGCAGACAGGCAAGCGGATTGAGTTTTTGAGCCCAAACTTCAGCTCCCAAAATCACTTATCCCACGCAGATACATGAAAGGACCGAGTTTTCAAGGCGAAACCCAAGCTTCTACCACATACCTCTCACGCAGCTAGATCGATATCTTTACATAACACTTAGGCATAAATCCTTGCTTTTTGCTTCTGTTTGCTGCGTAATGGGGATTAATCTTGCTGCGCGTGTCATATGTGGTTATGAGACAGTTTTGTCCTATTTATAAAAACTTGCTCCGGTCGCCTCTCTACTGTATAGTGGCAATCAATCTAGCTGCACTTAGAGTGTGTGCCAAGCTGTGCTTGGCTTATGTGAGTTTGGGAGTATAAGTGACGTACTTTAACGTATAGTACAAGTGTGCGACAAATATATCAAGACCAATCTACTGTTGGACAAAAAAATTGGAAAGGCGAAAATATATTAATATCATTTTCTTTTTCGATTTTTGTTTTTAAATGAAGTATAGAAAGTAAAACAATAATTTACCGACTGAAAAAGATGGCCCTTAGCTTGTAATGAAAAGAAACTTTTTTCGTATTTTATTATTAAGGGATGTTTGGTATATGGGCGTTTGTAAATGAATATGCACCTTATTTTTGAATGCATTGCTGATTTTGTCAGGGTCCCTGAAAAAAATATATAAAATTTGATTATTGAGATGACCGGTGAAAAATATTTACCCATTTTCCAGTCCGACACGTAGAAGTTGCCGATTTCTCAAAAACTCAATATTCATTCCTTTGTTCTATATCACCCTACTCTTTGATATTGATATGGAAATTATGTCCATCTTTGAAATTACACTTTATTTCAATTAAAAAACACATAATTTTTGTTTAAAACAGTATTGAAAATATCAATATTTCACGTAAAGAGTAATAATGTCAACCTTGGGCGGTTTAAGCTATTTGAGAAGGCATTCGGAAATAAAAAATATGAGTAAATCAGTATCGGAAAATATGATAAAAGGGTTTAGTGTTTCAAGTATGCCACCATCGAAAGAAGAGTTATTACAGCAATGTGAAAGAACATATATAAGCAATTTATGGTGTGACACCCACAGAAAATTGCGGGTGGACATTAATCAATAGCCTGTATCAAGATTATTGGTTTAAAGGGCCTCAAAGTCCATCATTTGAAGAAATATCTTTAAATATCATAAGTACGAATTATTCACAATAATTTTACATATTCCTAATAATCCAAAATTATTTTTGTTAATTCAATGATACATAAAGAAATACTTTTTAAAAAAAATGCTGCAAAATATTTTGGAAGTATGCTTTCTCAAAGTTTCTGATACATAATTTCGTTTTCTAATATCAAAATCTAGAACAACTTTAAAAACTAAGAAAACGTGCCATTTGAAAAAGTTTTTAAAAAAATAATTTTTTCTTGACAATGCATACGTTTCACCTTATGGGTTTTAAAGTCTATTGTATTTTAAGTAAAATATATATCTTTCAATTTAAATATATTAGACACTAGAGATACAAATATTGAAGACAGTGATGAATAAATAAAAAAGCAAAATTATTTTTTATAATTATCTTTTATAATTTCCTTTGACTTTTTAATAAAGATTAATTTATATTTTCCACTAAATACAATTATACTAACTTCATATAATTCACTATTTAGAGGCTGCATATTATATATATATATATATATATATATATATATATATATATATATATATATATATATATATATAAATCAGTGTACAATTTTCTGGAAATTACAATCACTGATTTTAATGCTATAATAAATCTAGTAGGATTTTTATAAAAAATAGAGTATATAATCCAAAATGCAAGCATATTTTCGCCATTCTAATTTTTTTGTTCAACAATAGATTGGTCTTGATATATTTGTTAGACACTTGTACTATATGTTAAGTACTTCACTTACATATATAAATTTCTTCTTGTCCGACAAATATTAATAAATTTTGGGTCCTTGTGGGACCGACGATTTCCACGGGTGGGACTGGAAAATCGGAATTTATTTTTTCTCGGACAATGTTACAAAGTGATTCTACATATTTTTCTTGAAGTATCCTGAAAAAATGAGTTACGTATCATTAAATTTTTTCAAGTCAATTTTTTTTCACGACTAAGTTGGGGACAGCCTTAGCGTTCCAAAATTTTTGTCCGAGCTTCTCATTGATTTTTCTTTCGATTATATTTTGTTAAAAAATTCTACGTATAAATTTTTCAAGCACCTCCAAATTTACATCTTTCAAAAAATTGGGAGACGAAACGGCACTAATTCACAAATTTTTATTGGGGGAAATTTTGTTGGACTCGATATAATTAAGCCACAAAAGAAGTTACAAGAGTGTATTAATAAATTTCACTTTCTGTCGGCCGGCACCAACACTATAACTTGCGGTCATGGTGGGATAGAATGGGCTCATTCAGTATTCTAAAGCGAAAAAAACTTTATTTTACTTCACCATAAAGAAAATTCTTTCACGTCATTATTTTTAATAATAATCATTTTACAACTATGTAATATTTCGCTGGATTTGTCAATACTATGGTGAATATGTCAAATATGATCCGCAGTCCCCTAACCTGTTACCGCTATGTAATGTTTTTGAAATATTATATAAAAAAATTAACTTAAATGATTAACTTTAAGTGGCTAAATCAATAAGTTTAATTCTATGTTTAGTAGTTTGCTTGAAATGACCATTACTAGACAGAATTTTTACCATACAAGTATAATGTTACCTAAGCTAAAAACTATAATATTTCCACCAACAAATGGAAACAATATAGAATTTCTTAAACCAGTAATCATGTATTTGAGATTTCTGGGACTAGTTCCTAATTATAACTTCCAAACAAAGAGAATTGAATATGTATTCCCCTTTTTAATTTTCGGACTAACGATATTGGGTCTATGTGGTTTTATAACTATAAAAATGGCTCAAATAATTTGGTTAGAACAGAAGCAGTTGTTTTTTAAATTGTTAAATTGCGCAGTTGTAATTATGTGTTTTGCAAGTTATTTAGTGAACGTGGTCAACACTTGGCTAGATAGAGAGAAATGGAACTGTTTTTTTCAAGAAGTTTTTCAATTAGAACACAATATGAATTTGGCTCTTCCATATCGCCCACAAAAATCGCTCTTTATATTTAATAGAAAATTTCTTTTTATCACAATAAATATTTTAATTCTGGTGGGTTACGTTGAAAAGGTAATGTTACATTTTAAATGGGATTATGAATGTTTTTATTCATTTGGGATAATCTTATTTTTTACTAACCAAACGATTCTCAATTGCTTCTGGGTAAGCGCTACGGCACTATATTTGAAAGATAAACTTAATGTTATTACACAAATACTCCTTAGCAAGTGCTCTACTGAAGAAAATTTAAAATTTATTATTATTTCGAAAAGCTTGTATATGGATGTAGCCAGGTGTTCAGCTCTTTTGAATGATCTATTTGGAAAGAATCTTCTTTTAGTCATTTTTACAATTTCAAATCAAGCTTTGTGTATATGGTATAGAATATATTTAAACAATGAAATAAACACTGAAGATGATCAACTCTGGTTAACAATATATACGTTCAATATGTTGGTAAGTTTAATAAACTGATATTTGTATATGTAAACACAGTGACACCTCTTAGGCAGCGTTTTCCAAACACACTAACACAACAAAGATGAAAAGATTTTTTGTGCAAAGGATAAAATTATTTTACTGTCCGTAATTTCCTCTGCTTAAAGACCTTCAAAGAAATTATGCGTCAAGATATCTCAATGCATTTTTGAAATTAGGTTTCGGTCAAGGTTCTAGATCAGGACTCCGCACAGGATATGAAACGAAACCGTCTACGTTTATCCATTTATTTCTACAACTTGCATGATGTCATACATCCTTTTTTCCCCATTTTGGAATACACATTTTTAAATTTTTTTTTCTGGTCTATCGACTTAAAAATTTTTATAATTCGGATCCCGCTTGAAATTAATTGCCGACCCCTAGTCTAAATTTTTGAAGTACACTGTAAATTTTTTAAACAGAAACCTTTGTTTTTGACTCCAGAAATTGAAATGAAGGAAATTGTGTGACCTTAATTTTGACTTTTGGTGGTCAAAGGTCATTTAAAGGTAAATTTCAAATAGAAACTATCAATCTTGATCCTAAAAATTTGAAAAAAGTAAGTTATAAGTTTTTTGATAAAAGTGTAAATTATATCAAATGAAATTGTAACATTAATAATAATGAGCAACCCCCTAATTCTCCACTTTATCCTTATTTTGAACCTGTGCTCTAGTTTCAGTACTAGCCATAAACAACAACGTGGATGTAGTTAAAGTTAACGCGATTGATAGGCGTTAGTCCCCTTGCCTCTCAAGATTTGGGCCGTTTAATTAGTTTGAGTCTCCTTGCCTTTCATGACTTGGGGTACTTGATTATCGTAACCCTTTTGCCTCTCATGAATGAATGAATGAAAAAGAGATGGTGATACTAGATCATCGATGGCTAGGCCTTCATCGGGCCCTTTACATCCCACCATAGCTGCACGTTATTCGAGGCCGATCGCCTTTGCGGATCCAAGCAGACTCGTTAGTTGAACCTGCCTAACTGCTTCCGGAGGACATGGTCAACAGTTTCATCCTCCTCCGTTCATTTTATTGATAAGTTTAATAAAGGGATGTTTTTATATGTAAACACAGTGACACCAATGAAACCAAGACACAGCTGAAAATAATTTTTGTGCACAAGATAAGATTATTTTACCGTCTGTAATTTTCCCTGCTTATAGACTAAAAGAAATACTTCGTTTATTCAAGATATTTTGATACATTTTTTTAAAATTTGGCTTAGATCAAGAGTCTAGACCTTATGAAGGACATGGTGGTTTTTTTTAAACAGAAACTTTTGTTTTTGACTCCGGAAATTGAAACGAAGAAATTTGTGTGTTCTATAAAAGCATAATTAAATAATCGTCGATGAGCAATCCTTATATGGCTTAATAATATCAATTTTCATTTAATATTTAAGAAAATTGTCCAATTTATCAAATAAAATTTTAACAGTAATAAAGGCAAACTCATCTATCATCGATTTTAGTTTTATTTTTAGCCTGCCTTACAGCGACATTGTTTTCTAGTTTCAGTATTGCCCAGAAACAGCGACGTGGAAATAAAAAAATTAATATGCTTGATTGTCGCCTTGCTTCTCGCTATTCGGATTGCTTGGTTAGTTTTTGTTCTTTACCTCCACGAACATGATATATAAAACTGGACTGCTCATGAAAATAATTTTTTGACCCCCCCCTTATTGGTTGCCATTAGGTGCAATGATTTGTATGGCAACATTAACTCCCCTGCTAATTTCTTATATTGGCGTGAATGTGTCGTGTATGAATGTCAGATACATTATTCTAACCAACAGGTTTGGACAATAACTATCTCTTTCTATAGTATATCTAAAACAATAAATCGCTCTTCCTTTTTTAACTTGACAGGTTAATTGAGTATATTCAATAAAAAAGACCGGAATAATTATTTCGGTAAAACAATATTTAACTTGAATTTCTGTTTTTAGTTTCCTCAAAATTATAATTTTTCTGTTCAAAGCAATTCCTTTAAAGCTAATTTTTTAAACTTCTTTGGAACAGCATTTTTATAATTTTTAGATAACAAGCATGACATGTCAGTTCTTATAAATAAATGAAAATGCTTTTTCTCTGACTGTTTATATATTTTATTTTTTACAATAAAACTGTTATTTAGCAAAACAGCTAAAATGTAAAATATGCACCAAAAACAAATCGAAATTAATTTTTTTTAAATATCTGTTTTGAAAAATTGCGAAAATTAGTGGATATTTTTGTAAATAACATTAGTATAATCTACATCCTTCTTTGATCGTAGAGTGTAAGAAGTTAAAAAAAAAGAAATAAGGCATTTTTTAAAATTTTATATCATGAATACACATGTATATTACTTAACATAAGGTCTCAAAAGGTCGATACAATTTATCACAAAGTAATAGTTTCATCATTTAAAAATAGCTTCGATTAGGTCTTTGTTAAAATTATTTTCTCTTTGATAGTTTAAAGGAACTGAAATGTTGGATATTTATATAGGGTTAACAACATTCATAATAATTATTTTGATATTCCCTTCACAATAACGGAGCTGTAATTTCGAGGAAGTAAAATAACATTAAGTAATAAACCGTTACTATAAAAAAAAATTAAACTCCAAAGTGGATAGTTTTAAAGCAATCTATATTTAATTGTAAACAAAACAATATTTATTAAGACACTGTAAATATATAAAAAAATTGTAAATACAGGAGTGGGATTCTTACATTATTACGATCATTTTTAATCTAAATATATACATAAAGATTTACTAGCAACTTTTAATTTTTACACTTCTTCAAATTTTCCATTTACTTAATTATTTGAGGATCTGCAATTGACCATTCCTAAAGTTGAATTTTTGAAGTGGTAATCAATCAAAGCTTCTCACTACTTCGACAAAGGATTTTCATGACACAACCTTACTATTTGAGCTAAAACAAGAATTTATGTTTTATTTTTTTAAAATAATAAGTAATTAAATAAAAATTTATTTTAAATTAATAAGATATTCAAACAAAAGGTTATTATTTTATTTTTAGTCAAAACAAGTACATAAAACTAAAATTTATGTAATTTCCAAACATCCTTAATAATATTGAAAAATTTCGTATTATATGCAATCATTTATGTCTATTTCAATATGGCATATTGGTTTTTAAACGTATAATCATTTCAAATTTTAACAGTATATCAGTTTCGATGTTCAGCTTTATATGTAAGTGGAACATTAAATTAATGGTCAAAATATATTGTTGTTGGTTAATGCACGCTTAATTCAGAACTTTTTTTTAAGCCAGTGTACGTTATTAAGTCCAAGTTTAGTTGCTTCAAGATGTTTACATTAAACAGTGCTTCATAACTTTTTTCAGGCAGTTTATTTGTAAGAAACACACCACAAACTTTTTGCTCATCTTGTTGTATAAAACTATTTCCAGAAAAATGCTTTGAATAGATTTACTCATCTGGTGTATAAAAGAATTATGATCATGACCAATTTGCTTCTGCCCTTGAATTCGAAGTTTCTTTTCTCTTATAAAACTAAAATATTGATAACACTTAAAAATTATCATACATCATATCTATAAGATTAAACTTGTTATCTTTAGATTTAGAGTTTTATTCTAAGGTTTAATTAAATAAATTCCGATTTACCAGATGAAGTATTTGCACGTCTTACGATGAAGAATCACATTTTTTAAAATACCAAATAATCCCCTAAAATTCACGTTCCTGTTTGAAATTTTCAGTAAAGCGTTACATAAAACGTAATAAAATGCATAAAACAGCAAAATCAAATATAAATTATTGTTAAAATGAAAAGGATTCAATCAATGTCAAAAATACGCTTTCACCAATATAATAAAAACTTAGGGAATTCATTGTTGCCAAAGCAATTATTTGCACATAATGGTACGGAGCATAGTGGCATCATTTTTATTACAAGGGAAATATTATGCATGAGCAGTCCAGTTTTATATGTCAAGATCATGTTTACCTCTCATGAGTTGGAGTGTTTCATTAGCGTCACTCCCTATGCCTCTCATACTGTAAAAACATTCTATAATGAATGTTTGAAGTTGTTGATATTTATTGATAGATAACATTTTGTAAATAACCCCCCAAACCAGAATTCAATCCACCGACCAGTATAAACTCTATTCAAGTAAGCACAAAATCAATTAATTACTCAGGTTTACAAGAAAAAAGTGGATACCAATTTAACCTAATCATTTTATTTTTATGTAATTAGACGCCCTAAATCCAAATCTGAGGTTTGATAACCTCAGTCACGTCAGGTTTAAGGTCATCTCAAGGTCAAATGGAATTAAATGCACTAAATAAATCTGAAGAAGTAGACACGTGCGTTTCTGAGGTCGCTGAATCGGAATTCGTGCTTTGTTTAATCCCTCAAGTTCAACCCGAGGTCATTTCAAGATCAAATTAAGAAAAATCTACTAAATAGATCTATAAAAAAGATATATATATATATATATATATATATATATATATATATATATATATATATATAGACTTTTGGGGATGTTGAATCTGAATTCGTGGTTTGTTTAACACTGTTTAACACCCCAAGGTTAACCAGAGGCCATTTCAAAGTCATTTCAAGGTCAAATAAAAAAATCCCCTTAATAAATGTGTAAAAAGAGAATACAGGCGCAGCTAGATCGATATCAGCTTCACAGCAGACAGGCAAGCGGATTGAGTTTTTGAGCCCAAACTTCAGCTCCCAAAATCACTTATCCCACGCAGATACATGAAAGGACCGAGTTTTCAAGGCGAAACCCAAGCTTCTACCACATACCTCTCACGCAGCTAGATCGATATCTTTACATAACACTTAGGCATAAATCCTTGCTTTTTGCTTCTGTTTGCTGCGTAATGGGGATTAATCTTGCTGCGCGTGTCATATGTGGTTATGAGACAGTTTTGTCCTATTTATAAAAACTTGCTCCGGTCGCCTCTCTACTGTATAGTGGCAATCAATCTAGCTGCACTTAGAGTGTGTGCCAAGCTGTGCTTGGCTTATGTGAGTTTGGGAGTATAAGTGACGTACTTTAACGTATAGTACAAGTGTGCGACAAATATATCAAGACCAATCTACTGTTGGACAAAAAAATTGGAAAGGCGAAAATATATTAATATCATTTTCTTTTTCGATTTTTGTTTTTAAATGAAGTATAGAAAGTAAAACAATAATTTACCGACTGAAAAAGATGGCCCTTAGCTTGTAATGAAAAGAAACTTTTTTCGTATTTTATTATTAAGGGATGTTTGGTATATGGGCGTTTGTAAATGAATATGCACCTTATTTTTGAATGCATTGCTGATTTTGTCAGAGTCCCTGAAAAAAATATATAAAATTTGATTATTGAGATGACCGATGAAAAATATTTACCCATTTTCCAGTCCGACACGTAGAAGTTACCGATTTCTCAAAAACTCAATATTCATTCCTTTGTTCTATATCACCCTACTCTTTGATATTGATATGGAAATTATGTCCATCTTTGAAATTACACTTTATTTCAATTAAAAAACACATAATTTTTGTTTAAAACAGTATTGAAAATATCAATATTTCACGTAAAGAGTAATAATGTCAACCTTGGGCGGTTTAAGCTATTTGAGAAGGCATTCGGAAATAAAAAATATGAGTAAATCAGTATCGGAAAATATGATAAAAGGGTTTAGTGTTTCAAGTATGCCACCATCGAAAGAAGAGTTATTACAGCAATGTGAAAGAACATATATAAGCAATTTATGGTGTGACACCCACAGAAAATTGCGGGTGGACATTAATCAATAGCCTGTATCAAGATTATTGGTTTAAAGGGCCTCAAAGTCCATCATTTGAAGAAATATCTTTAAATATCATAAGTACGAATTATTCACAATAATTTTACATATTCCTAATAATCCAAAATTATTTTTGTTAATTCAATGATACATAAAGAAATACTTTTTAAAAAAAATGCTGCAAAATATTTTGGAAGTATGCTTTCTCAAAGTTTCTGATACATAATTTCGTTTTCTAATATCAAAATCTAGAACAACTTTAAAAACTAAGAAAACGTGCCATTTGAAAAAGTTTTTAAAAAAATAATTTTTTCTTGACAATGCATACGTTTCACCTTATGGGTTTTAAAGTCTATTGTATTTTAAGTAAAATATATATCTTTCAATTTAAATATATTAGACACTAGAGATACAAATATTGAAGACAGTGATGAATAAATAAAAAAGCAAAATTATTTTTTATAATTATCTTTTATAATTTCCTTTGACTTTTTAATAAAGATTAATTTATATTTTCCACTAAATACAATTATACTAACTTCATATAATTCACTATTTAGAGGCTGCATATTATATATATATATATATATATATATATATATATATATATATATATATATATATATATATATATATATATATATATAAATCAGTGTACAATTTTCTGGAAATTACAATCACTGATTTTAATGCTATAATAAATCTAGTAGGATTTTTATAAAAAATAGTCGGAAATATATTAACGTTGCTTTACTGGAAGGTTGGGGGGGATGGCTAGTCTACTTGCATCAGTAATATACAACATTCCAAAGGATAAAAATAAAGATCACCCGTCATCTCACTGCGATATAGTATATAATCCAAAATGCAAGCATATTTTCGCCATTCTAATTTTTTTGTTCAACAATAGATTGGTCTTGATATATTTGTTAGACACTTGTACTATATGTTAAGTACTTCACTTACATATATAAATTTCTTCTTGTCCGACAAATATTAATAAATTTTGGGTCCTTGTGGGACCGACGATTTCCACGGGTGGGACTGGAAAATCGGAATTTATTTTTTCTCGGACAATGTTACAAAGTGATTCTACATATTTTTCTTGAAGTATCCTGAAAAAATGAGTTACGTATCATTAAATTTTTTCAAGTCAATTTTTTTTCACGACTAAGTTGGGGACAGCCTTAGCGTTCCAAAATTTTTGTCCGAGCTTCTCATTGATTTTTCTTTCGATTATATTTTGTTAAAAAATTCTACGTATAAATTTTTCAAGCACCTCCAAATTTACATCTTTCAAAAAATTGGGAGACGAAACGGCACTAATTCACAAATTTTTATTGGGGGAAATTTTGTTGGACTCGATATAATTAAGCCACAAAAGAAGTTACAAGAGTGTATTAATAAATTTCACTTTCTGTCGGCCGGCACCAACACTATAACTTGCGGTCATGGCGGGATAGAATGGGCTCATTCAGTATTCTAAAGCGAAAAAAACTTTATTTTACTTCACCATAAAGAAAATTCTTTCACGTCATTATTTTTAATAATAATCATTTTACAACTATGTAATATTTCGCTGGATTTGTCAATACTATGGTGAATATGTCAAATATGATCCGCAGTCCCCTAACCTGTTACCGCTATGTAATGTTTTTGAAATATTATATAAAAAAATTAACTTAAATGATTAACTTTAAGTGGCTAAATCAATAAGTTTAATTCTATGTTTAGTAGTTTGCTTGAAATGACCATTACTAGACAGAATTTTTACCATACAAGTATAATGTTACCTAAGCTAAAAACTATAATATTTCCACCAACAAATGGAAACAATATAGAATTTCTTAAACCAGTAATCATGTATTTGAGATTTCTGGGACTAGTTCCTAATTATAACTTCCAAACAAAGAGAATTGAATATGTATTCCCCTTTTTAATTTTCGGACTAACGATATTGGGTCTATGTGGTTTTATAACTATAAAAATGGCTCAAATAATTTGGTTAGAACAGAAGCAGTTGTTTTTTAAATTGTTAAATTGCGCAGTTGTAATTATGTGTTTTGCAAGTTATTTAGTGAACGTGGTCAACACTTGGCTAGATAGAGAGAAATGGAACTGTTTTTTTCAAGAAGTTTTTCAATTAGAACACAATATGAATTTGGCTCTTCCATATCGCCCACAAAAATCGCTCTTTATATTTAATAGAAAATTTCTTTTTATCACAATAAATATTTTAATTCTGGTGGGTTACGTTGAAAAGGTAATGTTACATTTTAAATGGGATTATGAATGTTTTTATTCATTTGGGATAATCTTATTTTTTACTAACCAAACGATTCTCAATTGCTTCTGGGTAAGCGCTACGGCACTATATTTGAAAGATAAACTTAATGTTATTACACAAATACTCCTTAGCAAGTGCTCTACTGAAGAAAATTTAAAATTTATTATTATTTCGAAAAGCTTGTATATGGATGTAGCCAGGTGTTCAGCTCTTTTGAATGATCTATTTGGAAAGAATCTTCTTTTAGTCATTTTTACAATTTCAAATCAAGCTTTGTGTATATGGTATAGAATATATTTAAACAATGAAATAAACACTGAAGATGATCAACTCTGGTTAACAATATATACGTTCAATATGTTGGTAAGTTTAATAAACTGATATTTGTATATGTAAACACAGTGACACCTCTTAGGCAGCGTTTTCCAAACACACTAACACAACAAAGATGAAAAGATTTTTTGTGCAAAGGATAAAATTATTTTACTGTCCGTAATTTCCTCTGCTTAAAGACCTTCAAAGAAATTATGCGTCAAGATATCTCAATGCATTTTTGAAATTAGGTTTCGGTCAAGGTTCTAGATCAGGACTCCGCACAGGATATGAAACGAAACCGTCTACGTTTATCCATTTATTTCTACAACTTGCATGATGTCATACATCCTTTTTTCCCCATTTTGGAATACACATTTTTAAATTTTTTTTTCTGGTCTATCGACTTAAAAATTTTTATAATTCGGATCCCGCTTGAAATTAATTGCCGACCCCTAGTCTAAATTTTTGAAGTACACTGTAAATTTTTTAAACAGAAACCTTTGTTTTTGACTCCAGAAATTGAAATGAAGGAAATTGTGTGACCTTAATTTTGACTTTTGGTGGTCAAAGGTCATTTAAAGGTAAATTTCAAATAGAAACTATCAATCTTGATCCTAAAAATTTGAAAAAAGTAAGTTATAAGTTTTTTGATAAAAGTGTAAATTATATCAAATGAAATTGTAACATTAATAATAATGAGCAACCCCCTAATTCTCCACTTTATCCTTATTTTGAACCTGTGCTCTAGTTTCAGTACTAGCCATAAACAACAACGTGGATGTAGTTAAAGTTAACGCGATTGATTGGCGTTAGTCCCCTTGCCTCTCAAGATTTGGGCCGTTTAATTAGTTTGAGTCTCCTTGCCTTTCATGACTTGGGGTACTTGATTATCGTAACCCTTTTGCCTCTCATGAATGAATGAATGAAAAAGAGATGGTGATACTAGATCATCGATGGCTAGGCCTTCATCGGGCCCTTTACATCCCACCATAGCTGCACGTTATTCGAGGCCGATCGCCTTTGCGGATCCAAGCAGACTCGTTAGTTGAACCTGCCTAACTGCTTCCGGAGGACATGGTCAACAGTTTCATCCTCCTCCGTTCATTTTATTGATAAGTTTAATAAAGGGATGTTTTTATATGTAAACACAGTGACACCAATGAAACCAAGACACAGCTGAAAATAATTTTTGTGCACAAGATAAGATTATTTTACCGTCTGTAATTTTCCCTGCTTATAGACTAAAAGAAATACTTCGTTTATTCAAGATATTTTGATACATTTTTTTAAAATTTGGCTTAGATCAAGAGTCTAGACCTTATGAAGGACATGGTGGTTTTTTTTAAACAGAAACTTTTGTTTTTGACTCCGGAAATTGAAACGAAGAAATTTGTGTGTTCTATAAAAGCATAATTAAATAATCGTCGATGAGCAATCCTTATATGGCTTAATAATATCAATTTTCATTTAATATTTAAGAAAATTGTCCAATTTATCAAATAAAATTTTAACAGTAATAAAGGCAAACTCATCTATCATCGATTTTAGTTTTATTTTTAGCCTGCCTTACAGCGACATTGTTTTCTAGTTTCAGTATTGCCCAGAAACAGCGACGTGGAAATAAAAAAATTAATATGCTTGATTGTCGCCTTGCTTCTCGCTATTCGGATTGCTTGGTTAGTTTTTGTTCTTTACCTCCACGAACATGATATATAAAACTGGACTGCTCATGAAAATAATTTTTTGACCCCCCCCTTATTGGTTGCCATTAGGTGCAATGATTTGTATGGCAACATTAACTCCCCTGCTAATTTCTTATATTGGCGTGAATGTGTCGTGTATGAATGTCAGATACATTATTCTAACCAACAGGTTTGGACAATAACTATCTCTTTCTATAGTATATCTAAAACAATAAATCGCTCTTCCTTTTTTAACTTGACAGGTTAATTGAGTATATTCAATAAAAAAGACCGGAATAATTATTTCGGTAAAACAATATTTAACTTGAATTTCTGTTTTTAGTTTCCTCAAAATTATAATTTTTCTGTTCAAAGCAATTCCTTTAAAGCTAATTTTTTAAACTTCTTTGGAACAGCATTTTTATAATTTTTAGATAACAAGCATGACATGTCAGTTCTTATAAATAAATGAAAATGCTTTTTCTCTGACTGTTTATATATTTTATTTTTTACAATAAAACTGTTATTTAGCAAAACAGCTAAAATGTAAAATATGCACCAAAAACAAATCGAAATTAATTTTTTTTAAATATCTGTTTTGGAAAAATTGCGAAAATTAGTGGATATTTTTGTAAATAACATTAGTATAATCTACATCCTTCTTTGATCGTAGAGTGTAAGAAGTTAAAAAAAAAGAAATAAGGCATTTTTTAAAATTTTATATCATGAATACACATGTATATTACTTAACATAAGGTCTCAAAAGGTCGATACAATTTATCACAAAGTAATAGTTTCATCATTTAAAAATAGCTTCGATTAGGTCTTTGTTAAAATTATTTTCTCTTTGATAGTTTAAAGGAACTGAAATGTTGGATATTTATATAGGGTTAACAACATTCATAATAATTATTTTGATATTCCCTTCACAATAACGGAGCTGTAATTTCGAGGAAGTAAAATAACATTAAGTAATAAACCGTTACTATAAAAAAAAATTAAACTCCAAAGTGGATAGTTTTAAAGCAATCTATATTTAATTGTAAACAAAACAATATTTATTAAGACACTGTAAATATATAAAAAAATTGTAAATACAGGAGTGGGATTCTTACATTATTACGATCATTTTTAATCTAAATATATACATAAAGATTTACTAGCAACTTTTAATTTTTACACTTCTTCAAATTTTCCATTTACTTAATTATTTGAGGATCTGCAATTGACCATTCCTAAAGTTGAATTTTTGAAGTGGTAATCAATCAAAGCTTCTCACTACTTCGACAAAGGATTTTCATGACACAACCTTACTATTTGAGCTAAAACAAGAATTTATGTTTTATTTTTTTAAAATAATAAGTAATTAAATAAAAATTTATTTTAAATTAATAAGATATTCAAACAAAAGGTTATTATTTTATTTTTAGTCAAAACAAGTACATAAAACTAAAATTTATGTAATTTCCAAACATCCTTAATAATATTGAAAAATTTCGTATTATATGTAATCATTTATGTCTATTTCAATATGGCATATTGGTTTTTAAACGTATAATCATTTCAAATTTTAACAGTATATCAGTTTCGATGTTCAGCTTTATATGTAAGTGGAACATTAAATTAATGGTCAAAATATATTGTTGTTGGTTAATGCACGCTTAATTCAGAACTTTTTTTTAAGCCAGTGTACGTTATTAAGTCCAAGTTTAGTTGCTTCAAGATGTTTACATTAAACAGTGCTTCATAACTTTTTTCAGGCAGTTTATTTGTAAGAAACACACCACAAACTTTTTGCTCATCTTGTTGTATAAAACTATTTCCAGAAAAATGCTTTGAATAGATTTACTCATCTGGTGTATAAAAGAATTATGATCATGACCAATTTGCTTCTGCCCTTGAATTCGAAGTTTCTTTTCTCTTATAAAACTAAAATATTGATAACACTTAAAAATTATCATACATCATATCTATAAGATTAAACTTGTTATCTTTAGATTTAGAGTTTTATTCTAAGGTTTAATTAAATAAATTCCGATTTACCAGATGAAGTATTTGCACGTCTTACGATGAAGAATCACATTTTTTAAAATACCAAATAATCCCCTAAAATTCACGTTCCTGTTTGAAATTTTCAGTAAAGCGTTACATAAAACGTAATAAAATGCATAAAACAGCAAAATCAAATATAAATTATTGTTAAAATGAAAAGGATTCAATCAATGTCAAAAATACGCTTTCACCAATATAATAAAAACTTAGGGAATTCATTGTTGCCAAAGCAATTATTTGCACATAATGGTACGGAGCATAGTGGCATCATTTTTATTACAAGGGAAATATTATGCATGAGCAGTCCAGTTTTATATGTCAAGATCATGTTTACCTCTCATGAGTTGGAGTGTTTCATTAGCGTCACTCCCTATGCCTCTCATACTGTAAAAACATTCTATAATGAATGTTTGAAGTTGTTGATATTTATTGATAGATAACATTTTGTAAATAACCCCCCAAACCAGAATTCAATCCACCGACCAGTATAAACTCTATTCAAGTAAGCACAAAATCAATTAATTACTCAGGTTTACAAGAAAAAAGTGGATACCAATTTAACCTAATCATTTTATTTTTATGTAATTAGACGCCCTAAATCCAAATCTGAGGTTTGATAACCTCAGTCACGTCAGGTTTAAGGTCATCTCAAGGTCAAATGGAATTAAATGCACTAAATAAATCTGAAGAAGTAGACACGTGCGTTTCTGAGGTCGCTGAATCGGAATTCGTGCTTTGTTTAATCCCTCAAGTTCAACCCGAGGTCATTTCAAGATCAAATTAAGAAAAATCTACTAAATAGATCTATAAAAAAGATATATATATATATATATATATATATATATATATATATATATATATATATATAGACTTTTGGGGATGTTGAATCTGAATTCGTGGTTTGTTTAACACTGTTTAACACCCCAAGGTTAACCAGAGGCCATTTCAAAGTCATTTCAAGGTCAAATAAAAAAATCCCCTTAATAAATGTGTAAAAAGAGAATACAGGCGCAGCTAGATCGATATCAGCTTCACAGCAGACAGGCAAGCGGATTGAGTTTTTGAGCCCAAACTTCAGCTCCCAAAATCACTTATCCCACGCAGATACATGAAAGGACCGAGTTTTCAAGGCGAAACCCAAGCTTCTACCACATACCTCTCACGCAGCTAGATCGATATCTTTACATAACACTTAGGCATAAATCCTTGCTTTTTGCTTCTGTTTGCTGCGTAATGGGGATTAATCTTGCTGCGCGTGTCATATGTGGTTATGAGACAGTTTTGTCCTATTTATAAAAACTTGCTCCGGTCGCCTCTCTACTGTATAGTGGCAATCAATCTAGCTGCACTTAGAGTGTGTGCCAAGCTGTGCTTGGCTTATGTGAGTTTGGGAGTATAAGTGACGTACTTTAACGTATAGTACAAGTGTGCGACAAATATATCAAGACCAATCTACTGTTGGACAAAAAAATTGGAAAGGCGAAAATATATTAATATCATTTTCTTTTTCGATTTTTGTTTTTAAATGAAGTATAGAAAGTAAAACAATAATTTACCGACTGAAAAAGATGGCCCTTAGCTTGTAATGAAAAGAAACTTTTTTCGTATTTTATTATTAAGGGATGTTTGGTATATGGGCGTTTGTAAATGAATATGCACCTTATTTTTGAATGCATTGCTGATTTTGTCAGAGTCCCTGAAAAAAATATATAAAATTTGATTATTGAGATGACCGATGAAAAATATTTACCCATTTTCCAGTCCGACACGTAGAAGTTACCGATTTCTCAAAAACTCAATATTCATTCCTTTGTTCTATATCACCCTACTCTTTGATATTGATATGGAAATTATGTCCATCTTTGAAATTACACTTTATTTCAATTAAAAAACACATAATTTTTGTTTAAAACAGTATTGAAAATATCAATATTTCACGTAAAGAGTAATAATGTCGACCTTGGGCGGTTTAAGCTATTTGAGAAGGCATTCGGAAATAAAAAATATGAGTAAATCAGTATCGGAAAATATGATAAAAGGGTTTAATGTTTCAAGTATGCCACCATCGAAAGAAGAGTTATTACAGCAATGTGAAAGAACATATATAAGCAATTTATGGTGTGACACCCACAGAAAATTGCGGGTGGACATTAATCAATAGCCTGTATCAAGATTATTGGTTTAAAGGGCCTCAAAGTCCATCATTTGAAGAAATATCTTTAAATATCATAAGTACGAATTATTCACAATAATTTTACATATTCCTCATAATCCAAAATTATTTTTGTTAATTCAATGATACATAAAGAAATAGTTTAAAAAAAAAAAAAAAATGCTGCAAAATATTTTGGAAGTATGCTTTCTCAAAGTTTCTGATACATAATTTCGTTTTCTAATATCAAAATCTAGAACAACTTTAAAAACTAAGAAAACGTGCCATTTGAAAAAGTTTTTAAAAAAATTATTTTTTCTTGACAATGCACACGTTTCACCTTATGGGTTTTAAAGTCTATTGTATTTGAAGTAAAATATATATCTTTCAATTTAAATATATTAGACACTACAGATACAAATATCGAAGACAGTGATGAATAAATAAAAAAGCAAAATTATTTTTTATAATTATCTTTTATAATTTCCTTTTACTTTTTAATAAAGATTAATTTATATTTTCCACAAAATACAATTATACTAACTTCATATAATTCACTATTTGGAGGCTGTATATTATATATATATATATATATATATATATATATATATATATATATATAAATCAGTGTACAATTTTCTGGAAATTACAATCACTGATTTTAATGCTATAATAAATCTAGTAGGATTTTTATAAAAAATAGTCGGAAATAAAAATAAATTAACGTTGCTTTGCTGGAAGGTTGGGGGGGGGGATGGCTAGTCTACTTGCATCAGTAATATACAACATTCCAAAGGATAAAAATAAAGATCACCCAACATCTCACTGCGATATAGTATATAATCCAAAATGCAAGCATATTTTCGCCATTCTAATTTTTTTGTTCAACAATAGATTGGCCTTGATATATTTGTCAGACACTTATACTATATGTTAAGTACTTCACTTACATATATAAATTTCTTCTTGTCCGAAAAAATTTATAAATTTTAGGTCCTCGTGGGACCCACGATTTCCACGGGTGGAACTGGAAAATCGAAATTTATTTTTTGTCGGACAATGTTACAAAGTGATTCTACATATTTTTCTTGAAGTATCCTGAAAAAATGAGTTACGTATCATTAAATTTTTTCAAGTCAATTTTTTTTCACGACTAAGTTGGGAGACAGCCTTAGCGTTCCAAAATTTTTGTCCGACAATCTTTTACTCGAGCTTCTCATTGATTTTTCTTTCGATTATATTTTGTTAAAAAACTCTACGTATAAATTTTTCAAGCACCTCCAAATTTACGCCTTTGAAAAAATTGGGAGGCCAAACACTCCTCAGTCAAAAATTTTTATTGAGTGAAATTGTGGTAGACTCGATATAATTAAGCCACAAAAGAAGTTATAAGAGTGTATTAATAAATTTCGCTTTCTGTCGGCCGGCACCAACACTATAACTTGCGGTCATGGTGGGATAGAATAAGCTCATTCAGTATTCTAAAGCGAAAAAAACTTTACTTTACCAGAAAGAAATTTCTTTTAAGTCTTTATTTTTCATAAAAATCATCTTACAACTATGTAATATTTCATTCGATTTGCTAATAGTATGATGAATATGTCAGATATGCTCCGCAGTCCCCTTACCTGTTACCGCTATGTAATGTTTTTGAAATATTATATAAAACTATTAAATGATTAAATTTAAGTGTCTAAATCAATAAGTTTAATTCTATGTTTAGTAGTTTGCTTGAAATGACCATTACTAGAGAGAATTTTTACCATAGTATAATGTTACCTAAACTAAAAAATGTAATATTTCCACCCACAAATGGAAACAATATAGAATTTCTTAAACCAATAATCATATATTTGAGATTTCTGGGACTAGTTCCTAATTATAACTTCCAAACAAAGAGAATTGAACATGTATTCTCCTTTTTAATTTTCGGACTAACGATATTGGGTCTAAATGGTTTTATAACTATAAAATTGGCTCAAATAATTTGGTTAGAACAGAAGCAGTTGTTTTTTAAATTGTTAAGTTGTGCAGTTGTAATTATGTGTTTTGCAAGTTATTTAGTGAACGTGGTCAACACTTGGCTAGATAGAGAGAAATGGAACTGTTTTTTTCAAGAAGTTTTTCAGTTAGAACACAATATGAATGTGGTTTTTCCATATCGCCCACAAAAATCGCTCTTTATATTTAATAGAAAATTTCTTTTTATCACAATAAACATTTTAATTCTGGTGGCTAACGTTGAAAAGGTAATGTTAAATTTTAAATGGGATTATGAATTTTTTCTTACATTTGGGACAATTTTACTTTTTACTAACCAAGCGATTCTCAATACCTTCTGGGTAAGCGCTACGGCACTATATTTGAAAGATAAACTTAATGTTATTACACAAATACTCCTTAGCAAGTGCTCTACAGAAGAAAATTTAAAATTTATTATTATTTCGAAAAGCTTGTATATGGATGTAGCCAGGTGTTCAGCCCTTTTGAATGATCTATTTGGAAAGAATCTTCTTTTGATAATTTTTACCATTTCAAATCTAGCTTTGTGTATATGGTATAAAACATATTTAAACAATGAAATAAACGCTGAAGATGATCAACTCTGGTTCACAATATATACGTTCAATATATTGGTAAGTTTAATAAACTGATATTTGTATATGTAAACATAGTGACATCTTTTAGGCAGCGTTTTCCAAACACACTAACACAACAAAGATGAAAAGATTTTTTGTGCAAAGGATAAAATTATTTTACTGTCCGTAATTTCCTCTTCTTAAAGACCTTAAAAGAAATTATGCGTCAAGATATCTCAATGCATTTTTGAAATTAGGTTTCGGTCAAGGTTCTAGATCAGGACTCAGCACAGGATATGAAACGAAACCGTCTACGTTTATCCATTTATTTCTACAACTTGCATGATGTCATACATCCTTTTTTCCCCATTTTGGAATACATATTTTTAAATTTTTTTTTCTGGGCTATCGACTGAAACATTTTTATAATTCGGATCCCGCTTGAATTTAATTGCCGACCCCTAGTCTAAATTTTTGAAGTACACTGTAAATTTTTTAAACAGAAACCTTTGTTTTTGACTCCAGAAATTGAAATGAAGGAAATTGTGTGACCTTAATTTTGACTTCTGGTGGTCAAAGGTCATTTAAAGGTAAATTTCAAATAGAAACTATTAATCTTGATCATAAAAATTTGAAAAAAGTAAGTTATAAGTTTTTTGATAAAAATGTAAATTATATCAAATGAAATTGTAACATTAATAATAATGAGCAATCCCCTAATTCTCCACTTTACGTTAATAGGCTAATATTCCATTTTAAACGGGACGAACTTGTTTTTTTATTTGGTGTAATCTTATTTTTTACTAATCAAGCGATTCTCAATATCTTCTGGATAAGCGCTACGGCACTATATTTAAAAGATAAACTTAATGTTATTAAACAAATACTTCTTAGTAAGTGCTATACAGAAGAATATTTAACATTTATAATCATTTCAAAAAACTTGTATATGGATGTAGCCAGGTGTTCAGCTCTCTTCAATGGTTTGTTTGAAAAGCATCTTCTTTTGGTGATTTTTACAATTTCAAATCAAGTTTTGATAACATGATATGAAATATATTTAAACAAAGAAATATACATTGTAATTGAGAAAATCTGGGTTATGATATATACGTTCATTTTATTGATAAGTTTAGTAAAGGGATCTTTTTATACGTAAACACAGTGACACCTTTTGGGCAAACACACTAGTATTCCGCGACAAAGTGCCTGCAATTTTTCTCAATAATCGCAATAATAATGAGCCCAGAGCAAAGATGAGAATATTTTTCGAGCAAACGATAAGATTATTTTACTGCCTGTAATTTTCCCTGCTTATAGACTAAAAGAAATCCTTCGTTTATTCAAGATATTTTGACACATTTTTTTAAATTTTGCTTAAGTCAAGAGTCTAGACCTTTTGAAGGACGCGATAGTTTTTTTCAAAACAGAAACTTTTGTCTTTGAGTCCGGAAATTGAAACGAAGAAATTTGTGTGACCTTAGTTTTGACTTTTGGGGATCAAAATCATTTGAAGGCAGATTTCAAATAAGAACCATTATGCTTGACCTTAAAAATTTGAAAATAAGTAAGTTCTATACAAACGTAATTAAATAAACGTCGATGAGCAATCCTTATATGGCTTAATAATATCAATTTTCATTTAATTTTTGAGAAAATTGTCCAATTTGTCAAGTAAAATTTTAACAGTAATAAAGGCAAACCCATCTATCATCGATTTTAGTTTTATTTTTAGCCTGCCTTATAGCGACCTTGTTTTCTAGTTTCAGTATTGCCCAGAAACAGCGACGTGGAAATAAAAAAATTAATATGCTTGATTGGCGCGAGTCCCCTTGCTTCTCACGATTCGGATTGCTTGGTTAATTTTTGTTCTTTACCTCCACGAACATGATATATAAAACTGGACTGCTCATGAAAATAATTTTTTGACCCCCCCTTATGGTTGCCATTAGGTGCAATGATTTGTATGGCAACATTAAATTCCCTGCTAGTTTCTTATATTGGCGTGAATATGTCGTGAAGGAATGTCAAATACATTAATCTAACTAACAGGTTTAGACAATAACTATCTCTTTCTATAGTATATCTAAAACAATAAATCGCTCTTCCTTGTTTTACTTGACGGGTTAATTGAGTATATTCAATAAAAAAGACCGGAATAATTGTTTCTGTAAAACAATATTTAACTTGAATTTCTGTTTTTAGTTTCCTCAAAATTATAATTTTTCTGTTCAAAGCAATTCCTTTAAAGCTAATTTTTTAAACTTCTTTAGAACAGCGTAAATATGTAGCAATTTTATAATTTTTAGATAACAAGCATGAAATGTCAGTTCCTATAAATAAATGAAAATGTTTTTTTCTCTGACTGTTTACTTATTTTATTTTTTACAAGAAAACTGTTATTTAGCAAAACAGCTAAAATGTAAAATATGCATCAAAAACAAATCGAGATAATTTTTTTTTAAATATCTGTTTTGGAAAAATTGTGGAAATTAGTGGATATTCTTGTAAACAACATTAGTATAATCTACATCCTTTTTTGATCGTAGAGTGTAAGAAGTTAAAAAAAAAGAAATAAGGCATTTTTTACAAATTTTATATCATGAATTAATATACATGTATATTACTTAATATAAGGTCTCAAAAGGTCAATACAATTTATCACAAAGTAATAGTTTCATCATTTTGATACTTTACAGGAACTGAAATGTTGGATATCTATATATGGTTAACAACATTCATAATAATTATTTTGACATTCCCTTCCCAATAAAGAAGCTGTAATTTCGAGGAAGTAAAATAACATTAAGTAATAAACCGTTACTATAAAAAAATTAAACTCCAAAGTGGATAGTTTTAAAGCAGTTTATATTTAATTGTAAACAAAACAATATTTATTAAGACACTGTAAATATAAAAAAGATTGTAAATACATGAGTGGGATTCTTACATTATTACTATCATTTTTAATCTAAATATATACATAAAGATTTACTAGTAACTTTTAATTATTACACTTCTTCAAACTTTCCATTTACTTAACTATTTGAGGATCTGGAATTGACCTTTCCTAAAGTTGAATTTTTGAAGTGGTAATCAATCACAGCTTCTCACTACTTCGACAAAGGATTTTCATGACACAGCCTTACTATCTGAGCTAAAACAAGAAATTTTGTTTTATTTTTTTTAAAATAATAGGTAATTAAATAAAAATATATTTTAAATTAATAACGTATTAAAACAAAAGGTTATTATTTTATTTTTAGACAAAACAAGTACATCAAACTAAAATTTATGTAATTTCCAAACATCCTTAATAATATTGAAAAATTTCTTATCATATGCAATCATTTATGTCTATTTGAATATGGCATATTGGTTTTTAAACGTATAATCATTTCAAATTTTAACAGCATATCAGTTTCGATGTTCAGCTTTATATGTCAGTGGAACATTAACTTCATGGTAACACGATATTGTTGTTGGTAATGCACACCTAATTCAGGACTTTTTTTTAAAGCCAGTGTATGTTAAGTCCAAGTTTAGTTGCTTCAAGATGTTTACATTAAACAGTGCTTCATAGCTTTTTTCAGGCAGTTTATTTGTAAGAAGCACATCACAAACTTTTTGCTGATGTTGTATAAAACTATTTTCAGAAAAAAGCCCTGAATAGAGTTACTCATCTGGTGTATAAAAGAATTATGATCATGAACAATTTGCTTCAGCCCTTGAATTCGAAGTTTCTCTTCTCTTAGAAAACTAAAATATTGATAACACTTAAAAATTATCATATATCATATCTATAAGATTAAACTTGTTACCCTTAGATTTAAAATGTGATTCTAAGGTAAAATTTTAAATAATTATTATTGAATGCTTTATAATTTACCAATTAAATAAATTCCAATTTACCAGATGAAGTATTTGCATGTCTTAGGATGAAGAATCGCATTTTTTAAAATACCAGAGAAAAACTTAAAATTTACGTTCCTGTTTGAAATTTTCAGTAAAACGTTACATAAAATGTAATAAAACGCATAAAACAGCAAAATCAAATATAAATTATTGTCAAAAAGAAAAGTATTCAGTCAATGTCAAAAATACGCTTTCACCAATATAATAAAGCTTAGAGAATTCATTGTTGCCAAAGCAATTATTTGCATGTCATGGCACGGATCATGGTGGCATCATTTTTATTATAAGGAAGGTATTATGCATGAGCTGTCCAGTTTTATATGTCAAGTTTGTGTTTACCTCTCATGAGTTGGAGTGCTTGATTAGCGTCACTCTCTATGCCTCTCATACTATAAAAACATTCTATAATGAATGTTTGAAGTTGTTGATATTTATTCATAGATAACATTTTGTAAATAACCACCCAAACCAGCATTCAATCCACCGACCAGTATAAAGTTTATAACAGTAAGCACAAAATCAATTAAAAACACAGGTTTACAAGAAAAAAGTGGATACCAATGTGACCTGATCATTTTATTTTTATATAATTAGACGCCCTAAATCCAAATCTGGGGTCTGATAACCTCGGTCACGTCAGGTCAAATGGAATTAAATGCACTAAATAAATCTGAAGAAGTAGACAGGTACGTTTCTGAGGTCGCTGAATCGGAATTCATGTTTCGTTTAATCCCTCAAGTTCAAACGGAAATCAGCTCAAGATCAAATTAAGAAAAATCTACGAAATAGATCTATAAAAGAAGATATATATATATATATATATATATATATATATATATATATATATATATATACATATATATATATATATATATATATATATATATATATATATTTACATAAGCAATGTATGGTGTAACGCCCACACAAGATGCCCTACAGAACTTAAACCAGAAAATTACGGGTGGACATTAATCAACAACTTGTATCAATATGATTGGTTTGAAGGGCCTCAAAGCCCTTTATCTGAGGAAATATTTTCAAATATCATAGGTACGAATAATTCATAATAATTTACATATACCTCATAATCCATAATTATTTTTGTCGCTCTGCATTATAATTTTGTTAATTTAATGATACATATAGGAATAGTTTTTGAAAAATCAAAAAAAAATGCTGTTTTGGTAGCATTCTTTCTCAAAGTTTCTAATATATAATTTCGTTTTCTATTTCCATTATCAACATCAAGAACAGCTTTAAAAACTAACATTTTAAAAATAACTTTTTCTTGACAATGCATACGTTTCACCTTATGGGTTTTAAAATCTATTGTCTTTTAAGTAAAATATATATCTTTCAATTTAAATGTATTAATAAGACGGTTTTGAAAAAAATTTCAGATTCTGAAACTTAAACTGAGGCTAACGAAGTACATGAGTTTTCCAGCGTTACGGATACAGATATTGTAGATAGTGATAATAATGATGAATAAATAAAAAAGCGAAATTATTTTTCATAATAATCTTTCAAATTTCTTTTTACTTTTTGTTAAAGATTAATTTATATTTTCCACAAAATACAATTATACTAACTTCATATAATTCACTATCTAGAGGATGTATATTATATATATATATATATATATATATATATATATATATATATATATATATATATATATATATATATATATATATAAATCATTGTACAGTTTTGAGGAAATTACAATCACTGCTTTTAATGCTGTAATAAATATATTAAGATTTTTATAAAAAAGAGTCGAAATTAATTAACATTGCTTTATTGTGGGGTGGGAGATGGCTAGTCTACTTGCATCAGTAATATACAACATTCCAAAGGACAAAACTAAAATAAACATCGCCCAGCTTCTCACTGCGATATACTGTATAATCCAAAATGCAACTATATTTTCGCCGTTGCAATTTTTTTATCCAACAGTAGATTGGTCTTGATATATTTGTCGGACGCTTGTACTACATGTTAAGTACTTCACTTACATATATAAATGTCCTCTTGTCCGACAAGTATTAATAAATTTTAGGGACCTAAATTATTTTGTCGGAAAATGTTACATTGTAATTCTACAAATTTTTCTTGAGGTATCCTGAAAAGTTTCCTTTACTTTACAAGAAAGAAATTCCTTTTAAGTCTTTATTTTTCATAAAAATCATCTTACAACTATGTAATATTTCATTCGATTTGCTAATAGTATGATGAATATGTCAAATACGCTCCGCAGTCCCCTTACCTGTTACCGCTATGTAATGTTTTTGAAATATTATATAAAACTATATGAATGATTAACTTTAAATGACTAAATCAATAAGTTTAATTATATATATATATATATATATAGTAGTTTGCTTGAAATGACCATTACTAGAGAGACTTTTTACCATACAAGTATAATGTTACCTAAACTAAAAACTGTAATATTTCCACCCACAAATGGAAACAATATAGAATTTCTTAAACCAATAATCATGTATTTGAGATTTCTGGGACTAGTTCCTAATTATAACTTCCAAACAAAGAGAATTGAACATGTATTCACCTTTTTAATTTTCGGACTAACGATATTGGGTCTAAATGGTTTTATAACTATAAAATCGGTTCAAGTAATTTGGTTATGTCAGAAGCAGTTGTTTTTTAAACTGTTACGTTGTGCAGTTGTAATTATGTGTTTTGCAAGTTATTTAGTGAACGTGGTCAACACTTGGCTAGATAGAGAGAAATGGAACTGTTTTTTTCAAGAAGTTTTTCAATTAGAACACAATATGAATTTGGTTTTTCCATATCGCCCACAAAAATCGCTCTTTATATTTAATAGAAAATTTCTCTTTATCACAATAAATGTTTTATTTCTGGTGGCTTACGTTGAAAAGGTAATGTTACATTTTAAATGGGATTATGAATTTTTTCTTACATTTGGAACAATCTTACTTTTTACTAACCAAGCGATTCTCAATACCTTCTGGGTAAGCGCTACGGCACTATATTTGAAAGATAAACTTAATGTTATTACACAAATACTCCTTAGCAAGTGCTCTACAGAAGAAAATTTAAAATTTATTATTATTTCGAAAAGCTTGTATATGGATGTAGCCAGGTGTTCAGCACTTTTGAATGATCTATTTGGAAAGAATCTTCTTTTAGTCATTTTTACAATTTCAAATCAAGCTTTGTGTATATGGTATAAAATATATTTAACCAATGAAACATACACTGAAGATGATCAACTCTGGTTTGCAATATATACGTTCAATATATTGGTAAGTTTAATAAACTGATATTTGTATATGTAAACATAGTGACATCTTTTAGGCAGCGTTTTCCAAACACACTAACACAACAAAGATGAAAAGATTTTTTGTGCATGGGTTAAAATTATTTTACTGTTCGTAATTTCCCCTTCTTAAAAACCTTAAAAGAAATTATGCGTCAAGATATTTCAATGCATTTTTGAAATTAGGTTTGGGTCAACCGTCTAGATCAGGACTCGGTACAGGATATGAAACCATACCGTCTACGTTTATCCATTTATTTCTACAACTTGCATGATGTCATACATCCTTTTTCCCCATTTTGGAATACACATTTTTAATTTTTTTTTCTGGGCTATCGATTGAAACATTTTTATAATTTGGACCCCGCTTGAAATTAATTGCCGACCCCTGGTCTAGATTTTTTAAGTACACTGTAGTTCTTTTAAACAGAAACCTTTTGACTCCAGAAATTGAAATGAAGGAATGTTTGAAGGTCATAGACAATGATGTTTCTTGCGAAGTAGTAGATATCTGTTGGCCTTCCACTGTCTTTATTTTTGTTGAATGTCACGACGTTTCGGCTAGTAGTTATCTCTAGCCGTTTGCAGTTTGACTTGAAAACGGCTAGAAATAACTACTAGCCGAAACGTCGTGATATTCAACAAAAAATAAAGACAATGGAGGTCCAACAGATATCTACTACTTTGCATGAAATGAAGGAAATTGTGTGACCTTAATTTTGACTTTGGGTGATCAAAGGTAGATTTCAAGTAGAAACTATTAATCTTGATCCTAAAAATTTGAAAAAAGTAAGTTATAAGTTTTTTGATAAAAGTGTAAATTTTATCAAATGAAATTTTAACATTAGTAATAATGAGCAACCCCCTAATTCTCCACTTTAGCCTTATTTTGAACCTGTGCTCTAGTTTCAGTACTAGCCTTAAACAACAACGTGGATGTAGTAAGAGTTAACGCGATTGATTGGCGTTAGTCCCCTTGCCTCTCACAATTTGGGCCGTTTAATTAGCTTGAGTTTCCTTGCCTTTCATGACTTGGGGTACTCGATTATAGTAACCCTTTCGCCTCTCATGAATGAATGAACGAAAAAGCGATGGTGATACTAGATCATCGATGCCTAGGCCTCCATTGGGCCCTTTACATCCCACCATAGCTGCACGTTATTCGAGGCCGATTGCCTTTGCGAATCCAAGCAGACTCGTTAGTTGGACCTGCCTAACTGCTTCCGGAAACAACACTGTATCTCCGAAATATCTCTGTCTCAGTCCGTTGAGTGTTGGGCACTCTCTGAGGACATGGTTAACAGTTTCATCCTCCTCCAAACACCATCCGCACGTCGGGTCGTCTTCGACACCGATTCTATGTAGATGGCCCCTGAGGTAGCAATGTCCTGTCAACAATAATACTACAATTCGCAGCTCTTTCCTTTCTAAGGAGAGAAGCTCCTTAGTACCCCGTGCACTAGGCCCAGTTATATGCTCCTTAGCATATCTCATTCCAGGAGCTCCCGTCCACGATTCAGTACATTTGCTTTCCAGCAACGATTTTAATTCCCTTTTGCCAATAGCAATTGGGACAGGTAATATTAGTTGGGGTCCCTACAGTCAATCGCCTAACCCAACTTTGCCTGACGGTCTGCTTCCTCATTCCTTCGTATGCTCGACTGACCCGGGACTCATACGAGTCTGACTGGGCAGCCTTTCTTTGTCATACCATTTAGTACATCCTCAGACACAAGTCGCGAAATTACGATACTCGACTTCAGTGTCAATATCGCAGCCTTACTGTCTGACCATATATTTATTACTATATTCCTGTCTATGCCCCTCTCACAGAGATGGGCACACTGCAGAATAGCATAAATTTCCGCTGTGAAAATTGTCGGATATTGTCCGAAAGGGTAGTACTCTCTGACTCCTGTGCTTCTGCCGAATACTCCTGCTCCAGCTCTTTCATCTTGTCGAAATCCAAGTATACCACCAGGATCTATTTTGTGGAAGATTTTGTTCTCCGTCCCAATCCTCCCGACTAGGCAGAAACATCTCCAGGTAGAGGTTGGTTTGTAAAAGCGGTGTCATGTAATCTGTCCGCATGGGGAGTGATAGACACCTCTCCACCGCGCTTTCCCAGACACTTGAGTAACCGCCCGTTCCAATTCCAAGATATCCCAGGCAACTAAAATGATAAACAGTCTTCAGAGCCTCGTTCTCTATGTACAAGTAAAGAGGAGGCGGGTTCACCAGGACTTCCAGGGTCCTTGTGGAAACAATCCTTATCGCACTCAATATTCCCACATAAGCCATTCTCTGAACTTTGTCAAGTTGACGAACGTGTTTGCGCTTTGTTGTACGCCACCATACAATATCGGCGTACGTTTTCATGGGGCGGATCTCCATAGTATATAGCCAAAATAACACTTTAGGTGTCAGTCCACATGTACACCTAAAGACTCGTTTACAAGCCCAGAAAGCATATATGGCTTTCTTGGTTCGAGCCTCAGTATGATTATTCCAGCTCGGTGGTGAGTCCAGAATTACTTCCAGGTATTTAATTGTCCCCTTCAGTTGAAGAGTTCTTCCCATATATGTAATTGTGGAGTCTCTCTATTTTCCTCTTTTTTATAAAAAGTACCATCTCGGCCTTGTCCATATTTAATTCGAGCCCTTCCCTGCGGCGCCATAGTTCCGATGTTAATAATATATTTGGTGTTATCTTACTTTTTACTAATCAAGCGCTTCTCAATAACTTCTGGGTAAGCGCTACGGTACTATATTTAAAAAATTAACTTAATGTAATTAAACAAATACTTCTTAGTAAGTGCTCCACAGAAGAATATTTAAAATTTATAATTATTTCAAAAAACTTGTATATGGATGTAGCCACATGTTCAGCTCTCTTCTATGGTTTGTTTGAAAATAATTTTCTTTTGGTGATTTTTACAATTTCAAATCAAGTTTTGTGTACATGGTATGAAATATATTAAAACAAAAAAATATGCGTTGTAAATGAGAAAATCAGGGCTATGATATATACGTTCATTTTATTGGTAAGTTTGGGAAAGGAATCTTTTTATATGTAAACACAGTGACACCTTTTGGACAAACACACTAATATTCCGCGACAAAGTGCCTGCTATTTTTCTCAATAATCGCAATAATAATGAACCCAGAGCAAAGATGAAAATATTTTTCGAGCAAACGATAAGATTATTTTACTGCCTGTAATTTTCCCTGCTTATAGACTAAAAGAAATACTTCGTTTATTCAAGATATTTCGATACATTTTTTTAAATTTAGATTAGATCAAGAGTCTAGATCTTTTGAAGGACGCGGAAGTTTTTTTTTCAAACAGAAACCTTTTCTTTTGACTCCGGAAATAAAAACGAAGGAATTTGTGTGACCTCAGTTTTGATTTTTGGGGATCAAAATTATTTGAAGGCAGATTTCAAATAAGAACCATTACTTTTGACCCTAAAAATTGAAAAAAAGTAAGTTTCAGATCGGCATAATTAAATAATCGTCGATGAGCAATCCTTGTATGGCTTAATAATATCAATTTTCATTGATATTTTTTGAGGAAAGTGTTCAATTTACCAAATAAAATTTTAACAGTAATAAAGAAAAACCCCTCTATCATCGAATTTAGTTTTATTTTTAGCTTACCTTATAGCGACATTGTTTTCTAGTTTCAGTATTACCCAAAAACGACGTGGAAGTAAAAAAATTAATGTGATTGATTGGCGCGAGTCCCTTTGCGTCTCACTATTCGGACTGCTTGATTAGTTTTTGTTCTATACCTTGTAACAGAATTTGATCATAGACTCCTGCCAACGATATATTGAGGTAGCGTTAGCCATCCTTTCTATAACCAATTTACTGCCACACATTAATTTGTAGCTATTTTAATAACCTATAATTAAATTTCACAGTAATAAGGACACTCTGGAAGTCTGGTCGTTCATCTTCTCTCTTGCAGCTTTAGTTCCAAACAACTACGGTTATTTAAGCTTACCAACCACAACTCAGAACTACAGCACTCAGGCAGTGTTGCTAATTAGCTAGACAGTTGGCACCTCTTGTTTACAGCTTCCACAGCAGTACGTCCGCATGTCAATTCTCGAGAAGGTGTTTTAATTAAATTAAATAAAACAAGTTTCTCAAAACAACTAGTCTATTAACAAAAATAAATAGAATAAAATCGAACTATTTACAATAAAATACTTAAAACTAACAACAATTACGAAAAAAAAACTAACATAATTGCTCTTATTGGTCGTCTTATTAATCAAAAAAATAAAACCCAATTTTGAAAAAAAAAAATAGATATAAATAGCTTACTGAAATATTAAACAGAAAAAGAAATGAAACGCGAAAAACAGCTATTTATATTACTTAATCAAACCGTATGAAAATCGCGAAATGCCCGACTAAAATAACACAGATCATTTCCTTAATTTCCCAAATTAACTGAAAAACAAATCAAACAAAGAAAACCTTCGTTCCCGACGAATATATCCGTTACGCAATTTCTCTACGGCACTGGACGGTGTTACCGAATCTAACGAATTCCAGATAGGGACTGACTTTAATTAATTTCTAAAAATCAAATTTAACTTTCATCCCTCAGAACCTCCCTTTTCCCCTATTAAATGCGTTGGTTCCGACATGCGTGCTTTTCCACCAATGCAACGTACTTAGGCGATGCATCCCCGCGCGCGTAGGGTAGTTTTCGTTTCCGAGCTTTAAAAACTAAGAAAACGAACCATTTGAAAAAAATTTTTATAAAATAAGTTTTTCTTGACAATACATACGTTTCACCTTATGGGTTTTAAAGTCAATTGAATTTTAAATAAAATATATAACTTTCAATTTAAATGTATTAGTAAGACGATTTTGAAAAGAATTTCAGATTCTAAAACTGAAACCAAGGATGACGAGGTACATGAGTATTCCAACGATACGGATACAGATATTAAAGACAGTAATAATAATGATAATGATGAATAAATAAAAAAGCGAAATTATTTTTTAAAATTATCGTTCATAATTTCTTTTTACTTTTTAATAAAAATTATTTTATATTTTCCACAAAATACAATTATACTAACTTCATATAATTCACTATCTAGAGGATGTATATATTATATATATAAATCAGTGTACAGTTTTGAGGATATTACAATCACTGATTTTAATGCTCTAATAAATATATTGTTCCGGACGGCCGGTCTTCAAACAAACTACACACACTGTATTATTTTAATCACTTTTTATTGTCAACCTTACTTTTGACACTTGTCAAATTAATTCAACTTGCGTCGCGTAAACCTTCAATTCACTTCAAATTCACTGCTAACTCTTGCTTTATTTCTTCTGGGTATGTTGGGTAGGTCAAATTTATTAACCTCATTATATCCGCCTCATATTCTTGAAGACTTTCGTTGTATTTCTGTCTTCTTCCTTGGAGTTGTGCTCCAGAAAAGTAACAATGAACTCGTAATCATTCTGTTTTTCTTCAGGAATGTTACGTAGAACTTCCATAGCTTTACCTCGTAGTGCTAGAACAAGAGCACGTGCCTTTTCCGGTAAACTCCAGTTATTGCCGGTGGCGACGGCTTCGAACTGACGGACATAGGTAAGCCAAGGTACCTTGCCGTCGAAGGTAGGTGGCTTCATCACACTAGTTGTAGGAACGCCATCTACCTTTATTACACCTGTACTGGCTACCTTCTCTATTTGCAAATGTAATTGCTGCACCTGTTTGTGCATTCCTGTCATCTCTTGTTGTACTTCGTCAAGTACGTCTTCTCTAATTTGTAGATGTAGTTGTTGCATCTGTTTCTGGATTCCCGTCACTTCATGTTGTACGTCGCAATGTACGTCTTCTCTAATTTTACTCATCTTCTGTTGCATTTCTTGTTCAATGCGCGTCATGTCCTCTTTCATTTTTTGTTTCATATCTTCTTGACTTGTTTTAAGTTCATATCTCATGTTCTCTAGGCTTGTTCTTAGTTCTTGTTTTATGATTTCTTGATTTTTCTGAATGTCCTCTCTCAGTTCTTTGTTCATGTTTTCCTGGCTTGTTTTCAGTGTCATCAATTCTTGTTTCATATCATCTTGGCTTGTCTTTAATTCTTGTTTCATGTCATCTTGGCTTGTCTTTAATTCTTGTTTCATATCATCTTGGCTTGTCTTTAATTCATCTAGATTTTTCATCATACCTTCTTGGCTTCTCTTCATATCTTCTTGACTTGTTTTCATGTCCTGTATCATCATCAACATCTGATTTAAACTACTTTGAAGTTGTTCTTCCATTTTTGCTTTTTGTTTCCTAGTTTCCACTGGCATATAATTTCAGTTCACTTTTTTTAATTTTATAACCTGAACTAACCTCTTCTGGATTTGATTCACTTCCGACACCAATTTGTTCCGGACGGCCGGTCTTCAAACAAACTACACACACTATTATTTTAATCACTTTTTATTGTCAACCTTACTTTTGACACTTGTCAAATTAGTTCATCTTGCGTCGACACACTCTCAGAATATACTGACTGAGAAAGCAGATCTGGACCCTTTATATACCCTTTTGGTCGATGCTGGAAGATTCCCTAATTCTCTGGAAGGATTTCCATACTACATGGGGTAATCAAAATAAGAAAAAGGAATAATCCGGCGATTTCTAGACCTTCCATCATAGGCGTTCCATGTTAAAAATAAGGAAATCGAATTCTCTAAAAAGTTCCAGACCTTCTTTTATAGTCGTCTCCTGAGGAAATTAACAAAGGTAAAATTACTTAAATACATTATGAATTCGTAGAAAATATACATAAAACCCTACAAACTACGAACACAAACTAGTACTAAGAAATACAAACGCTACAAAGTTCGTTACAATATTAAGGTTTTTATAAAAAATAGTCGAAAATAAATTAACGTTGCTTTGTTGTGGAGGGGGAATGGCTAGTCTACTTGCATCAGTAATATACAACATTTCAAAGGATAAAAATAAACATCACCCATCATCTCACTGCGATATACTGTATAATCCAAAATGCAAACATATTTTCGCCGTTCTATTTTTTTTATCCAACAGTAGATTGATCTTGATATATTTGTAAGACCCTTGTACTACATATTAAATACTTCACTTACATATATAAATTTTTTCTTGTCCGACAAATATTAATAAATTTTGGGTCCTCGTGGGACCGACGATTTCCACGCGTCGGACTGGAATATCAGAAAAAAAAATTTTTGTCGGACAATGTTACAGTGTGATTCTACATATTTTTCTTGAGATATTCTGAAAAAACCAGGTGTGTATCATTAAATTTTTTCAAGTCATTTTTTTTCACGTTTAAGTTGGTACACAGCCTTAGCGTTCCAAAATTTTTATCCGACAATCTTTTACTCGAATTTTTCATTGATTTCTCTTTCGATTACATTTTGTATGTATAAATTTTTACCGCTACGTTTTCGAAATATCATATAAGACTACAACTCTATGTACTTAAATGATTAACTTTAAATGGCTAAATCAATAATTTAAATTCTGTGTATAGTAGTTGATTTGAAATGGCCATTACTAGAGAGTATTTTTACCACACAAGTATCATGTTATCTAAGCTAAAAACTGTAATATTTCCACCAACAAACGGAAACAATATACAATTTCTTAAACCAATAATCATGTATTTGAGATTTCTAGGACTAGTTCCTAATTATAACTTCGAAACAAAGAGAATTGAATGTGGAATCCCCTTTTTATTTTTCGGACTAGCGATATTAATTCTAAATGGTTTTATAACTATAAAATGCGTTCAAGCAGTTTGGTTAGGCCTGGAGCAGATGTTTTTTAAACTATTAACCTGTGCAGTTATAATTTTGGGTTTTACAAGTTATTTAATTAACGTGGTCAACTCGTGGCTAGAAAAAGAGAAATGGAACTGTTTTTTTCAAGAAGTTTTTCAATTAGAACACAAGATGAATTTGGCTCTTCCATATCGCCCACAAAAGTCACTTTTTATATTTAATAGAAAATTTCTTTTTTTTGCAACAAATGTTCTAATTCTAGTGCTTTACGGTAACAGGATAATGTTCCATTTTAAACGGGATGAACTTGTTTTTTTATTTGGTGCAATCTTACTTTTTACTAATCAAGCGATTCTCAATAGCTTCTGGATAAGTACTACGGCACTATATTTAAAAGATAAACTTAATGTTATTAAACAAATACTTCTTAGTAAGTGCTATACAGAAGAATATTTAACATTTATAATTATTTCAAGAAACTTATATATGGATGTAGCCAGGTGTTCAGCTCTCTTTAATGGTTTGTTTGAAAAGAATCTTCTTTTGGTGATTTTTACAATTTTAAATCAAGTTTTGTGTACATGGTATCAAATATATTTAAACAAAGAAATATACACTGTAAATGAGAAAATCTGGGTCATGATATATACGTTCATTTTATTGGTAAGTTTAGTAAAGGGATCTTTTTATATGTAAACACAGTGACACCTTTTGGGCAAACACACTAGTATTCCGCAACAAAGTGCCTACTATTTTTCTATAATCGCAATTATAATGAACTCAGAGCAAAGATGAAAATATTTTTCGAGCAAACGATAAGATTATTTTACTGCCTGTAATTTTCCCTGCTTATAGACTAAAAGAAATACTTCGTTTATTCAAGATATTTCGATACATTTTTTTAAAATTTAGCTTAGATCAAGAGTCTAGACTTTTTGAAGCACGCGGTAGCTTTTTTTAAACAGAAACTTTTGTTTTTGACTCCGGAAATTGAAACGAAGAAATTTGTGTGACCTTAGTTTTGACTTTTGGGGATCAAAATCATTTGAAGGCAGATTTCAAATAAGAACCATTACTCTTGACCCTTAAAATTTGAAAAAAGTAAGTTCTATACAAGCATAGTTAAATAATCGTCGATGAGCAATCCTTATATGGCTTAATAATATCAATTTTCGTTTAATTTTTGAAAAGATTGTCCAATTTATCAAATAAAATTTGAACAGTAATAAAGGCAAACTCATCTATCATCGATTTTAGTTTTATTTTTAGCCTGCCTTATAGCGACATTGTTTTCTACTTTCAGTATTGCCCAGAAACAGCGACGTGGAAAAAAAAATTAATATGCTTGATTGGCGCGAGTCCCCTTGCTTCTCACTATTCGGATTGCTTGGTTAGTTTTTGTTCTTTACCTCCACGAACATAATATATAAAACTGGATTGCTAATGAAAATAATTTTTTGACCCCCCCCCTTATAGGTTGCTATTAGGTGCAATGATTTGTATGGCAACATTAAATTCCTTTCTAGTTTCTTATATTAGCGTGAATGTGTCGTGTATGAATGTCAAATACATTATTCTAACTAACAGGTTTAGACAATAACTATCTCTTTCTATAGTATATCTAAAACAATAAATCGCTCTTCCTTGTTTTACTTGACAGGTTAATTCAGTATATTCAATAAAAAAGACCGAAATAATTGTTTCTGTAAAACAATATTTAACTTGAATTTCTGTTTTTAGTTTCCTCAAAATTATAATTTTTCTGTTCAAAGCAATTCCTTTAAAGCTAATTTTTTAAACTTCTTTGGAACAGCGTAAATATTTAGCAATTTTATAATTTTTAGATAACAAGCATGACATGTCAGTTTTTATAAATAAATGAAAATGCTTTTTCTCTCACTGTTTACATATTTTATTTTTTACAATAAAACTGTTATTTAGCAAAACAGCTAAAATGTAGAATATGCACCAAAAACATATCGAGATTAATTTTTTTTTTAAATTTCTGTTTTGGAAAAATTGTGAAAATTAGTGGATATTTTTGTAAATAACATTATTATAATCACCATCTTTCTTTGATGGTAGAGTGTAAGAAGTTAAAAAAAAAATAAGGCATTTTTTTACAAATTTTATATCATGAATTAATATACATGTATATTACTTAATATAAGGTCTCAAAAGGTCAATACAATTTATCACAAAGTAATAGTTTCATCATTTAAAAATGGCTTCGATTAGGTCTTTGTTAAAATTATTTTCTCTTTGATACTTTAAAGGAACTGAAATGTTGGATATTTATATAGAGTTAACAACATTCATAATAATTATTTTGACATTCCCTTCACAATAACGAAGCTGTAATTTCGAGGAAGTAAAATAACATTAAGTAATAAACCGTTACTATAAAAAAAAAATTAAACTCCAAAGTGGATAGTTTTAAAGCAGTCTATATTTAATTGTAAACAAAACAATATTTATTAAGACACTGTAAATATAAAAAAAATTGTAAATACAAGAGTGGAGTCCTTACATTATGATCATTTTTAAACTAAATATAATACATAAAGATTTACTAGTAACTTTTAATTTTTACACTTCTTCAAACTTTTCATTTACTTAACTATTTGAGGATCTGGAATTGACCTTTCCTAAAGTTGAATTTTTGAAGTGGTAATCAATCACAGCTTCTCACTACTTCGACAAAGGATTTTCATAACACAACCTTACTATCTGAGCTAAAACAAGAATTTTTGTTTTATATTTTTTAAAATAATAAGTTATTAAATAAAAAAGTATTTTCAATTAATAACATATTCAAACAAAAGGTTATTATTTTATTTTTAGATAAAACAAGCACATAAAACTAAAATTTATGTAATTTCCAAACGTCCTTAATAATATTGAAAAATTTCGTATTATATGCAATCATTTGTGTCTATTTCAATATGGCATATTGGTTTTTAAACGTATAATCATTTCAAATTTTAACAGCATATCAGTTTCGATCTTCAGCTTTATATGTCAGTGGAACATTAACTTCATGGTAACACGATATTGTTGTTGGTTCTGCACACCTAATTCAGGACTTTTTTTTAAAGCCAGTGTATGTTATTAAGTCCAAGTTTAGTTGCTTCAAGATGTTTACATTAAACAGTGCTTCATAGCTTTTTTCTGGCAGTTTATTTGTAAGAAGCACACCACAAACTTTTTGCTGATGTTGTATAAAACTATTTTCAGAAAAAAGCCCTGAATAGAGTTACTTATCTGGTGTATAAAAGAATTATGATCATGAATAATTTGCTTCAGCCCTTGAATTCGAAGTTTCTTTTCTCTTATAAAACTAAAATATTGATAACACTTAAAAATTATCATACATCATATCTATAAGATTATATTTGTTACCATTAGATTTAAAATGTGATTCGAAGATACAATTTTAAATAATTATTATTGAATGCTTTATAACTTACCAATTAAATAAATTCCAATTTACCAGATGAAGTATTTGCATGTCTTACGATGAAGAATCGCATTTTTTAAAATACCAGAAAAAAACTTAAAATTTACGTTCCTGTTTGAAATTTTCAGTAAAACGTTACATAAAATGTAATAAAACGCATAAAACAGCTAAATCAAATATAAATTATTGTCAAAAAGAAAAGTATTCAGTCAATGTCAAAAATACACTTTCACCAATATAATAAAATTTTAGGGAATTCGTAGTTGCCAAAGCAATTATTTGCACGTAATGGCACGGATCATGGTGGCATCATTTTTATTATAAGAAAGGTATTATGCCTGAGCAGTCCAGTTTTAAATGTCAAGTTTGTGTTTACCTCTCATGAGTTGGAGTGCTTGATTAGCGTCACTTCCTATGCCTCTAATACTGTAAAAACATTCTACAATGAATGTTTGAAGTTGTTGATATTTATTTATAGATAACATTTTGTAAATAACCACCCAAACCAGAATTCAATCCACCGACCAGTATAAAGTCTATTACAATAAGCACAAAATCAATTAATAACACAGGTTTACAAGAAAAAAGTGGATACCAATGTGACCTGATCATTTTATTTTTATATTTAGACGCCCTAAATCCAAATCTGAGGTCTGATAACCTCGGTCACGTCAGGTTTAAGGTCATCTCAAGGTCAAATGGAATTAAATGCACAAAATAAATCTGAAGAAGTTGACACGTACATTTCTGAGGTCGCTGAATCGGAATTCGTGCTTTGTTTAATCCCTCAACTTCAACCCGAGGTCATTTCAAGACCAAATTAAGAAAAATCTACTAAATAGAAATATAAAAGAAGATATATATATATATATATATATATATATATATATATATATATATATATATATACATATATATATATATATATATATATATATATATATATATATATATATATATCTTGTGCAATGTGCATGTTCATTTACAAACGCTCACATACCAAACATCTCTAAATAATAAAATACGAAAAATGTTTCTTTTTATTACATGCTAAGGATCATCTTTTTCTGTCGGTAAATTATTGTTTTACTTTCTATACTTCATTTAAAAACAAAAAATCGAAAAAGAAAATGATATTAATATATTTTCGCCTTTCCCATTTTTTTGTCCAACATTAAATTGGTCTTGATATATTTGTCCCACACTTGTACGACATGTTAAAGTACGTCACTTACACTCCTAAACTCACATAAGCCAAGAACAGCTAAATTGATATCCATTACGCAGCAGACAGGGGAGCGGATTGAGTTTTTAAGGCGAAACCTAAGCTGCCAAAATTACACCCTCTATGTGCAACTAGATTGATTGCCACTATACAGTAGAGAGGCGACCGGACCAAGTTTTTATAAATAGGACAAAACTCTCTCATAACCACATATGACATGCACAGCAAGATCAATCCCCGTTACGCAGCAAACAGAGGCGAAAAGCAAGGTTTTATGTCTAACTGTTATGTAAAGATATCGATCTAGCTGCGCGAGAGGTATGTGCTTTAGAAGCTTGAGTTTCGCCTTGAAAACTCGCTCCTTTCACGTGTCTGCGTGGGATAAGTGATTTTGGGAGCTGAAATTTGGGCTCAAAAACTCAATCTGCTTGCCTGTCTATTTTTTATAATTATCTTTTATAATTTCTTTTTGCTTTTTATTAAAGATTAATTTATATTTTCCTCAAAATACAATTATACTAACTTCATATAATTCTCTATCTAGAGGATGTGTGTTATATATATATATATATATATATATATATATATATATATATATATATATATATATATAAATCAGTGTACAGTTTTGAGGAAATTACAATTCACTGATTTTAATGCTGTAACAAATATATTAAGATTTTTATAAAAAATAGTCGAAAATAAATTAACGTTGCTTTATTGTGGGGGATGGGAGGGGGGGATGGCTAGTCTCCTTGCATCAGTAATATACAACATTCCAAAGGACAAAAATAAAATAAACATCACCCAGCATCTCACTGTAATATACTGTATAATCCAAAATGCAAGTATATTTTCGCCGTTCCAATTTTTTTGTCCAACAATAGATTGGTCTTGATATATTTATCGGACACTTGTACCACATGTTAAGTACTTCACTTACATATATAAATTTCTTCTTGTCCGACAAGTATTAATAAATTTTAGAGACCTAAATTATTTTGTCAGAAAATGTTACAGTGTAATTCTATATATTTTTCTTCAGGTATCCTGAAAAAATCAGGTGTGTATCATTAAATTTTTTAAGTCAATTTTTTTGACGATTTAGTTGGTAGACAGCCTTAGCGTGGCAAAATTTTTGTCCAACAATCTTTTACTCGAGCTTTTCATTGATTTTCATTCAATTACATTAAAAAACTGTATATATAAATTTTTCAAGCAATGCCAAATTTACGTTTTTCAAAAAATTGAGAGATGAAACGCCCCTCACTCAAAAATTTTTGTAGAGGTAAACTGTAGTAGACTCGATATAATTAAGTCACAGAAGAAGTTACAAGAGCGTATTAATAAATTTCACTTTCTATCGGCCGGCACCAATACTGTAACTTGCCGTCATGGTGGGATATAATAAGCCCATTCAATATTCAAAAGCGAAATAAACTTTCCCTTACTCTACCAGAAAGAAAATTGTTCTTAGTCCTTATTTTTAATAAAAATCATCTTACAACTATGTAATATTTCATTTGATTTGACAATAGTATGGTGAATATGTCAAATATCTTCCGCAGTTCCCTTACCGCTACGTTTTTGAAATATCATATAATACTACAAACCTATGTACTTAAATGATTAACTTTAAATGGCTAAATCAATAATTTAAATTCTGTGTATAGTAGTTGATTTGAAATGGCCATTACTAGAGAGTATTTTTACCACACAAGTATCATGTTATCTAAGCTAAAAACTGTAATATTTCCACCAACAAACGGAAACAATATACAATTTCTTAAACCAATAATCATGTATTTGAGATTTCTAGGATTAGTTCCTAATTATAACTTCCAAACAAAAAAAATTGAACGTGGAATCCCCTTTTTAATTTTCGGACTAGCGATATTAAGTCTAAATGGTTTTATAACTATAAAATTGGTTTAAGTAGTTTGGTCAGGTCTGGAGCAGTTGTTTTTTAAACTATTCACCTGTGCAGTTATAATTTTGTGTTTTGCAAGTTATTTTATTAACGTGGTCAACTCATGGCTAGAAAAAGAGAAATGGAGCTGATTTTTTCAAGAAGTTTTTCAATTAGAACTCAAGATAAATTTGGCTCTTCCATTCCGCCCACAAAGGTCACTTTTTGTATTCAATAGAAAATTTCTTTTTATTGCAACAAATGTTCTAATTCTAGTGCTGTACATTAATAGGATAATGTTCCATTTTAAACGGGATGAACATGTTTTTTTATTTGGTGCAATCTTACTTTTTACTAATCAAGCGATTCTCAATAGCTTCTGGATAAGTGCTACGGCACTATATTTAAAAGATAAACTTAATGTTATTAAACAAATACTTCTTAGTAAGTGCTATACAGAAGAATATTTAACATTTATAATTATTTCAAGAAACTTATATATGGATGTAGCCAGGTGTTCAGCTCTCTTTAATGGTTTGTTTGAAAAGAATCTTCTTTTGGTGATTTTTACAATTTCAAATCAAGTTTTGTGTACATGGTATGAAATATATTTAAACAAAGAAATATACACCGTAAATGAGAAAATCTTGGTTATGATAAATACGTTCATTTTATTGGTAAGTTTGGTAAAGGGATCTTTTTATATGTAAACACAGTGGCACCTTTTTGGGCAAACACACTAATGTTCCGAGACAAAGTGCATGCTATTTTTCTCAATAATCACAATAATAATGAACCCAGAGCAAAGATGAAAATATTTTTCGAGCAAACGATAAGATTATTTTACTGCCTGTAATTTTCCCTGCTTATAGACTGAAAGAAATACTTCGTTTATTCAAGATATTTTGATACATTTTTTTAAATTTTGCTTAGATCAAGAGTCTAGACCTTTTGAAAGACGCGATAGTTTTTTTTTAAACAGAAACTTTTGTTTTTGAGTCCGGAAATTGAAACGAAGAAATTTGGTGACCTTAGTTTTGACTTTTGGGGATCAAAATCATTTGAAGGCAGATTTCAAATAAGAACCATTATTCTTGACCTTAAAAATTTGAAAAAAAGTAAGTTCTATACAAACGTAATTAAATAAACGTCGATGAGCAATCCTTATATGGCTTAATAATATCAATTTTCATTTAATTTTTGAGAAAATTGTCCAATTTGTCAAATAAAATTTTAACAGTAATGAAGGCAAACTCATCTATCATCGATTTTAGTTTTATTTTTAGCCTGCCTTATAGCGACCTTGTTTTCTAGTTTCAGTATTGCCCAGAAACAGCGACGTGGAAATAAAAAAATTAATATGCTTGATTGGCGCGAGTCCCCTTGCTTCTCACTATTCTGATTGCTTGGTTAGTTTTTGTTCTTTACCTCCACGAACATGATATATAAAACTGGACTGCTCATGAAAATAATTTTTTGACCCCCCCCCTTATTGGTTGCCATTAGGTGCAATGATTTGTATGGCAACATTAAATTCCCTTCTAGTTTCTTATATTGGCGTGAATGTGTCGTGTATGAATGTCATATACATTATTCTAACTAACAGGTTTAGACAATAACTATCTCTTTCTAGAGTATATCTAAAACAATAAATCGCTCTTCCTTGTTTTACTTGACGGGTTAATTGAGTATATTCAATAAAAAAGACCGGAATAATTGTTTCTGTAAAGCAATATTTAACTTGAATTTCTGTTTTTAGTTTCCTCAAAATTATAATTTTTCTGTTCAAAGCAATTCCTTTAAAGCTAATTTTTTAAACTTCTTTGGAACAGCGTAAATATGTAGCAATTTTATAATTTTTAGATAACAAGCATGAAATGTCAGTTCTAATAAATAAATGAAAATGCTTTTTCTCTGACTGTTTACTTATTTTATTTTTTACAAGAAAACTGTTATTTAGCAAAACAGCTAAAATGTAAAATATGCATCAAAAACAAATCGAGATTATTTTTTTTTAATATCTGTTTTGGAAAAATTGTGGAAATTAGTGGATATTCTTGTAAACAACATTAGTATAATCTACACCCTTCTTTGATCGTAGAGTGTAAGACGTTAAAAAAAAACAGAAATAAGGCATTTTTTTACAAATTTTATATCATGAATTAATATACATGTATATTACTTAATATAAGGTCTCAAAAGGTCAAAAGAATTTACCACAAAGTAATAGTTTCATCATTTAAAAATAGCTTCGAATAAGGTTTTTGTTAAAATTATTTTCTCTTTGATACTTTAAAGGAACTGAAATGTTGGATATTTATATATGGTTAACAACATTCATAATAATTATTTTGACATTCCCTTCCCAATAACGAAGCTGTAATTTCGAGGAAGTAAAATAACAATAAGTAATAAACCGTTACTATAAAAAAAATAAACTCCAAAGTGGTTAGTTTTAAAGCAGTTTGTATTTAATTGTAAACAAAACAATATTTATTAAGACACTCTAAATATAAAAAAGATTGTAAATGCAAGAGTGGTATTCTTACATTATTACGATCATTTTTAATCTAAATATATACATAAAGATTTACTAGTAACTTTTAATTTTTACACTTCTTCAGACTTTCCATTTACTTAACTATTTGAGGATCTGGAATAGACCTTTCCTAAAGTTGAATTTTTGAAGTGGAAATCAATCACAGCTTCTCACTACTTCGACAAAGGATTTTCATGACACAACCTTACTATCTGAGCTAAAACAAGAATATTTGTTTTATTTTTTTTAGATAATAAGTAATTAAATAAAAATATATTTTAAATTAATAACATATTCAAACAAAAGGTTATTATTTTATTTTTAGACAAAACAAGTACATAAAACTAAAATTTATGTAATTTCCAAACATCCTTAATAATATTGAAAAATTTCTTATCATATGCAATCATTTATGTCTATTTGAATATGGCATATTGGTTTTTAAACGTATAATCATTTCAAATTTTAACAGCATATCAGTTTCGATGTTCAGCTTTATATGTCAGTGGAACATTAACTTCATGGTAACACGATATTGTTGTTGGTAATGCACACCTAATTCAGGACTTTTTTTTTAAAGCCAGTGTATGTTAAGTCCAAGTTTAGTTGCTTCAAGATGTTTACATTAAACAGTGCTTCATAGCTTTTTTCAGGCAGTTTATTTGTAAGAAGCACACCACAAACTTTTTGCTGATGTTGTATAAAACTATTTTCAGAAAAAAGCCCTGAATAGAGTTACTCATCTGGTGTATAAAAGAATTATGATCATGAACAATTTGCTTCAGCCCTTGAATTCGAAGTTTCTCTTCTCTTAGAAAACTAAAATATTGATAACACTTAAAAATTACCATACATCATATTTATAAGATTAATTTTGTTACCTTAAGATTTAAAATGTGATTCTAAGGTGAAATTTTAAATAATTATTATTGAATGCTTTATAACTTACCAATTAAATAAATTCCAATTTACCAGATGAAGTGTTTGCATGTCTTACGATGAAGAATCGCATTTTTAAAAATACCAGAAAAAAACTCACATGCCTGTATGAAATTTTCAGTAAAACGTTACATAAACAGTAATAAAACGCATAAAACAGCAAAATCAAATATAAATTATTGTCAAAAAGAAAAGTATTCAGTCAATGTCAAAAATACACTTTCACCAATATAATAAAGCTTAGAGAATTCATTGTTGCCAAAGCAATTATTTGCATGTCATGGCACGGATCATGGTGGCATCATTTTTATTATAAGAAAGGTATTATGCATGAGCAGTCCAGTTTTATATGTCAAGTTAGTGTTTACCTCTCATGAGTTGAAGTGCTTGATTAGCGTCACTCCCTATGCCTCTCATACTGTAAAAACATTCTATAATGAATGTTTGAAGTTGTTGATATTTATTCATAGATAACATTTTGTAAATAGCCACCCAAACCAGCATTCAATCCACCGACCAGTATAAAGTTTATAACAGTAAGCACAAAATCAATTAAAAACACAGGTTTACAAGAAAAAAGTGGATACCAATGTGACCTGATCATTTTATTTTTATATAATTAGACGCCCTAAATCCAAATCTGAGGTCTGATAACCTCGGTCACGTCAGGTCAAATAGAATTAAATGCACTAAATAAATCTGAAGAAGTAGACAGGTACGTTTCTGAGGTCGCTGAATCGGAATTCATGTTTCGTTTAATCCCTCAAGTTCAAACGGAAATCAGCTCAAGATCAAATTAAGAAAAATCTACGAAATAGATCTATAAAAGAAGATATATATATATATATATATATATATATATATATATATATATATATATATATATATATATTTACATAAGCAATGTATGGTGTAACGCCCACACAAGATGTCCTACAGAACTTAAACCAGAAAATTACGGGTGGACATTAATCAATAACTTGTATCAATATGATTGGTTTGAAGGGCCTCAAAGCCCTTCATCTAAAGAAATATTTTCAAATATCATAGGTACGAATAATTCATAATAATTTACATATACCTCATAATCCATAATTATTTTTGTCGCTCTGCATTATATTTTTGTTAATTTAATGATACATAAAGGAATAGTTTTTGAAAAATCAAAAAAAAAATGCTGTTTTGGTAGCATTCTTTCTCAAAGTTTCTAATATATAATTTCGTTTTCTATTTCCATTATCAACATCAAGAACAGCTTTAAAAACTAACATTTTAAAAATAACTTTTTCTTGACAATGCATACGTTTCACCTTATGGGTTTTAAAATCTATTGTCTTTTAAGTAAAATATATATCTTTCAATTTAAATGTATTAATAAGACGGTTTTGAAAAAAATTTCAGATTCTGAAACTTAAACTGAGGCTAACGAAGTACATGAGTTTTCCAGCGATACGGATACAGATATTGTAGACAGTGATAATAATGATGAATAAATAAAAAAGCGAAATTATTTTTCATAATAATCTTTCAAATTTCTTTTTACTTTTTATTAAAGATTAATTTATATTTTCCACAAAATACAATTATACTAACTTCATATAATTCACTATCTAGAGGATGTATATTATATATATATATATATATATATATATATATATATATATATATATATATAAATCATTGTACAGTTTTGAGGAAATTACAATCACTGCTTTTAATGCTGTAATAAATATATTAAGATTTTTATAAAAAAGAGTCGAAATTAATTAACATTGCTTTATTGTGGGGTGGGAGATGGCTAGTCTACTTGCATCAGTAATATACAACATTCCAAAGGACAAAACTAAAATAAACATCACCCAGCTTCTCACTGCGATATACTGTATAATCCAAAATGCAACTATATTTTCGCCGTTGCAATTTTTTTATCCAACAGTAGATTGGTCTTGATATATTTGTCGGACGCTTGTACTACATGTTAAGTACTTCACTTACATATATAAATGTCCTCTTGTCCGACAAGTATTAATAAATTTTAGGGACCTAAATTATTTTGTCGGAAAATGTTACATTGTAATTCTACAAATTTTTCTTGAGGTATCCTGAAAAGTTTCCTTTACTTTACAAGAAAGAAATTTCTTTTAAGTCTTTATTTTTCATAAAAATCATCTTACAACTATGTAATATTTCATTCGATTTGCTAATAGTATGATGAATATGTCAAATATGCTCCGCAGTCCCCTTACCTGTTACCGCTATGTAATGTTTTTGAAATATTATATAAAACTATATGAATGATTAACTTTAAATGACTAAATCAATAAGTTTAATTATATATATATATAGTAGTTTGCTTGAAATGACCATTACTAGAGAGACTTTTTACCAAACAAGTATAATGTTACCTAAACTAAAAACTGTAATATTTCCACCCACAAATGGAAACAATATAGAATTTCTTAAACCAATAATCATGTATTTGAGATTTCTGGGACTAGTTCCTAATTATAACTTCCAAACAAAGAGAATTGAACATGTATTCACCTTTTTAATTTTCGGACTAACGATATTGGGTCTAAATGGTTTTATAACTATAAAATCGGTTCAAGTAATTTGGTTATGTCAGAAGCAGTTGTTTTTTAAACTGTTACGTTGTGCAGTTGTAATTATGTGTTTTGCAAGTTATTTAGTGAACGTGGTCAACACTTGGCTAGATAGAGAGAAATGGAACTGTTTTTTTCAAGAAGTTTTTCAATTAGAACACAATATGAATTTGGTTTTTCCATATCGCCCACAAAAATCGCTCTTTATATTTAATAGAAAATTTCTCTTTATCACAATAAATGTTTTATTTCTGGTGGCTTACGTTGAAAAGGTAATGTTACATTTTAAATGGGATTATGAATTTTTTCTTACATTTGGAACAATCTTACTTTTTACTAACCAAGCGATTCTCAATACCTTCTGGGTAAGCGCTACGGCACTATATTTGAAAGATAAACTTAATGTTATTACACAAATACTCCTTAGCAAGTGCTCTACAGAAGAAAATTTAAAATTTATTATTATTTCGAAAAGCTTGTATATGGATGTAGCCAGGTGTTCAGCAGTTTTGAATGATCTATTTGGAAAGAATCTTCTTTTAGTCATTTTTACAATTTCAAATCAAGCTTTGTGTATATGGTATAAAATATATTTAACCAATGAAACATACACTGAAGATGATCAACTCTGGTTTGCAATATATACGTTCAATATATTGGTAAGTTTAATAAACTGATATTTGTATATGTAAACATAGTGACATCTTTTAGGCAGCGTTTTCCAAACACACTAACACAACAAAGATGAAAAGATTTTTTTGTGCAAGGGTTAAAATTATTTTACTGTTCGTAATTTCCCCTTCTTAAAAACCTTAAAAGAAATTATGCGTCAAAATATTTCAATGCATTTTTGAAATTAGGTTTGGGTCAACCGTCTAGATCAGGACTCGGTACAGGATATGAAACCATACCGTCTACGTTTATCCATTTATTTCTACAACTTGCATGATGTCATACATCCTTTTTCCCCATTTTGGAATACACATTTTTAATTTTTTTTTCTGGGCTATCGATTGAAACATTTTTATAATTTGGACCCCGCTTGAAATTAATTGCCGACCCCTGGTCTAGATTTTTTAAGTACACTGTAGTTCTTTTAAACAGAAACCTTTTGACTCCAGAAATTGAAATGAAGGAATGTTTGAAGGTCATAGACAATGATGTTTCTTGCGAAGTAGTAGATATCTCTTGGACTACCACTGTCTTTATTTTTGCTGAATATCACGACGTTTCGGCTAGTAGTTATCTCTAGCCGTTTGCAGTTTGACTTGAAAACGGCTAGAAATAACTACTAGCCGAAACGTCGTGATATTCAACAAAAAATAAAGACAATGGAGGTCCAACAGATATCTACTACTTTGCATGAAATGAAGAAAACTGTGTGACCTTAATTTTGACTTTGGGTGATCAAAGGTAGATTTCAAGTAGAAACTATTAATCTTGATCCTAAAAATTTGAAAAAAGTAAGTTATAAGTTTTTTGATAAAAGTGTAAATTTTATCAAATGAAATTGTAACATTAGTAATAATGAGCAACCCCCTAATTCTCCACTTTAGCCTTATTTTGAACCTGTGCTCTAGTTTCAGTACTAGCCATAAACAACAACCTGGATATAGTAAGAGTTAACGCGATTGATTGGCGTTAGTCCCCTTGCCTCTCACGATTTGGGCCGTTTAATTACCTTGAGTTTCCTTGCCTTTCATGACTTGGGGTACTCAATTATCGTAACCCTTTCGCCTCTCATGAATGAATGAATGAAAAAGCGATGGTGATACTAGGTCATCGATTCCTAGGCCTCCATTGGGCCCTTTACATCCCACCATAGCTGCACGTTATTCGAGGCCAATTGCCTTTGCGAATCCAAGCAGACTCGTTAGTTGGACCTGCCTAACTGCTTCCGGAAACAACACTGTATCTCCGAAATATCTCTGTCTCAGTCCGTTGAGTGTTGGGCACTCTCTGAGGACATGGTTAACAGTTTCATCCTCCTCCAAACACCATCCGCACGTCGGGTCGTCTTCGACACCGATTCTATGTAGATGGCCCCTGAGGTGGCAATGTCTTGTCAACAATAATACTACAATTTGCAGCTCTTTCCTTTCCAAGGAGAGAAGCTCCTTACTACCCCGTGCACTAGGCCCAGTTATATGTTCCTTAGCACACCTCATTCCAGGAGCTCCCGTCCACAATTCAGTACATTTGCTTTCCAGCAACGATTTTAATTCCCTTTTGCCAAGAGCAATTGGGACAGGTAATATTAGTTGGGGTCCCTACGGTCAATCGCCTAACCCAACTTTGCCTGACGGTCTGCTTCCTCATTCCTGCGTATGCTCGAGTGACCCGGGACCCATACTAGTCTGACTGGGCAGCCTTTCTTTGTCATACCATTTAGTACATCCTCAGACACAAGTCGCGAAGTTACGACACTCGACTTCAGTGTCAATATCGCAGCCTTACTGTCTGACCATATATTTATTACTATATTCCTGTCTATGCCCCTCTCACAGAGATGGGCACACTGCAGAATAGCATAAATTTCTGCTGTGAAAATTGTCGGATATTGTCCGAAAGGGTAGTACTCTCTGACTCCTGTGCTTCTGCCGAATACTCCGGCTCCAGCTCTTTCATCTTGTCGAGATCCAAGTATACCACCAGAATCCATTTTGTGGAAGATTTTGTTCTTCGTCCCAATCCTCCCGACTAGGCAGAAATATCTCCAGGAGAGGTTGGTTTGTAAAAGCGGTGTCATGTAATCTGTCCGCATGGGGAGTGATAGACACCCCTCCACCGCGCTTTCCCAGACACCTGAGTAACCACCCGTTCCAATTCCAAGATATCCCAGGCAACTAAAACGATAAACAGTCTTCAGAGCCTCGTTCTCTATGTATAAGTGAAAAGGAGGCAGGTTCACCAGGATTTCCAGAGCCCTGGTGGAAACAATCCTTATAACACTCAATATTCCCACACGAGCCATTCTCTGAACTTTGTCAAGTTGACGAACGTGTTTGCGCTTTGTTGTACGCCACCATAAAATATCGGCGTACGTTATCATGGGGCGGATCTTCATAGTATATAGCCAAAATAACACTTTAGGTGTCAGTCCACATGTACACCTAAAGACTCGTTTACAAGTCCAGAAAGCATATATGGCTTTCTTGGTTCGAGCCTCAATATGATCATTCTAGTTCAGTCATGAGTCCAGAATTACTTCCAGGTATTAATTGTCCCCTTAAGTTGAAGAGTCCTTCCCATCTATGTAATTGTGGAAAGTCTCTCTATTTTCCTCTTTTTTATTCGAGATAGATTTATTTCGAGCGCTTCCCTGCGGCACCATCGTTCCGTGATCTGGACAGCTCGCATCATTAGCTCCTCCGGGTTCCAGACATGGCGACCAGGGCACAAAATGACTAGATCATCAGCATATGCCTGTGTATACAAACCGGCATCATTCAGTTCACTCAACAGGCTGTCCAGTACAAGGCTCCACAGTAAAGGAGATATTACTCCTCCCTGTAGACAGCCCCTACTTGACAGTGCTTTAACAGTTACATTGTTAAGCTCAGCATATATCATTCTTTTAGTTAACATTGCGCTGATCCATGCGACTACTGTTGGTTCAGAGCTTCGTCATTGTAGAGCATTGTATATCGAATGGTGAGACATGTTGTCGAATGCTCCCTCTTCTTCTTCTTCTTTGCGAAAGCCTAAGGCTTGTTTCTACCCATTTCCTTGTCTCTCCTGAGATGCCGACGACCAGCTATCCTTCCACCTCTTGGGGGGCCGTCCCGGCGGTCGGCCGGATGCTGGTTTTCCATTTCTGGCGATTTTTACCAGTCTGCGGTTCTCCATCCTAGATATGTGCTCGTTCCAGAAGCGTCTCCTAGCGCGTGTCCATCTTACCACGTCTTCCGTCTTGCATTCTTCCCTTATTTCGCTGCTTCTTCTTTGATCCCAGAGTGTGTTTCCTGTGATCGTTCTCAATATTCTCATTTCATTGGTTCGCATCATCCTCTTAGTCTCTGCTGTGTCATGCTCCCTCAATATCGATAAAGGTGGCTAAGGCAGATCATCCATCCAATAGCGCGTTTTCGACTCTTGTGACGAGTCAGATTTTCCTGCCCGATAGTCAAATTGCAAAGGATGTATGGAATATTGCATCATTATTCCTTCCTTAATGTGTCGATCCACCAACATTTCTAGTGTCTTTAAGAAGAAACTGGTCAGGATGATAGGGCGGAAAGACTTAGGATTTGTGTAGTCTGTTCTTCCTACCTTGGGAATAACGACTACTTTTGTTTCCCTCCATGCCATCGGTATGTATCCCAAGCTCAAACATGAGCAGAATAGTTTCACCAGGTGGCTTACTATAATATCGGAGAAATTTTGTAGTAAAGTTGGAAATATATCATCCTTACCAGGGTAGCTATTCTCGTTCTTGAGAGAACGATCACTTGATGGAAAGTGGGCGTGGTTCTCACGAAAAAGTATGAAACCGTATTCTGGGTAGCTTTTCTCGTTCTCGAGAGAACGATCATCTTGATGGAGAGTGGCCGTGGTTCTCACGAAAAAGTAAGAAACCGTATTCTGAATACGTTTTCGTACTTTTTCGTGAGAACCACGCCTACTTTCCATCAAAATGATCGTTCTCTCAAGAACGAGAATAGGTACCCAGGTGGCTTGAAAGGGGCAAAAGTTTCCATCGGCCATTTCACCCTTTCATATGTCACTATTGTTTTAACTAACTTGTAGTCATGATGTGCTAAGGTGAGTCTCCGTTCTTTAGATTCGCCCTCATATCGATTTGAGCCTCGAAAGTGCACCCTTAGTAGCTCCCCTAAGGTCCCCTCTTCTATCGTGGTATGACCTCCTTCAGGAAAAACCAGTGCTCCAATACGGACACCAGGATCGGCTCTCATATTGTAAAAGCATACTGCAATGAGTATTCGAAGTTGTTGATACTTATTCATAGATGACATTTTGTACATAATCTCCCACACCAGAATTCAATCCACTGACCAGTATAAAGTCTATTCAAGTAAGCACAAAATCAATTAATAATTATGCGCTACAGCTAATTGAACTAACATGCTCAACCTGGCACGCTTATTAACATTTTCGAGTTGATGATTGTTGATATATAAATAAAGCGAGGGAGTTATCACCATTGACATTTTTTCTTCTTGAAAAGAACTACACCATAAATTGTTTCGCTAACAATGATGATAACAAATTGATCTACTGATCTGTGAATTAACGTTCGAATATTCTTCTTCTTCAAGTGCCTTCTCCATTGCGAAGGTTGGCAATCATAATAGCTATTTTAATTTTTGAGGCAGTTGCTCTAAATAGTTGTTTTGAACTGCATCCAAACCATTCTCTTAGGTTTTTTAGCCATGAAATTCGTCGTCGTCCCACGCCTCTTCTGCCACTTACTTTGCCCTGGATTATCAGCCGTAAGATGCTGTACCTTTCTCCTCGCATAATGTGTCCGAAATATTGCAGTTTTCTCTGTTTTACTGTTATCTCGACTTCCTTTTCTTTCCCCATTCTTCTCAACAGTTCGACGTTCGTAACTCGATCCACCCACGAAATCCTCTGAATTCTTCTATAGGTCCACATCTCTAAAGAGTTAAGTCTTCTCATTGCCTCTCGATTCAGTGTCCATGCTTCCATTCCATAATATAGAACACTATATACGTAACATTTAGTCAGTCGAATTTTCAGGGTTAACGTTAGATCTTTGCTGCAGATAACCTTTTTCATTCTAATAAAGTTGGCACGTGCTTTCTCGATTCTGGTTTTTATTTCGACGGTATAGTCATTATTTTCTGTTATTAGGGTTCCCAAGTAAGTGTACTTCTTAACTCTTTCTATGTGCTGGCCTCCTACCGTTAGGGTTTCATTATTATTGGTGTTGTTTTTACTAATTATCATGAACTTGGTCTTTTTCGTGTTAAGAGAGAGTCCATATTCTCCACTAACTCTTAATATTTTATTCATTATTTTTTCTAGGTCTTTCAAACTATCAGCTATTATTACGGTGTCATCTGCATACCTAATATTGTTGATTGTGACAATATACAACCTTGTCTGACTCCCCTTTGTATTTCCACATCTCCGGATATTTCCTGTCCAAATCTTACTGCCGCTCGCTGATTGTAATACAGATTTGATATCAACCTTAAATCCCTTTCATCCGAATTTTTGCTTCTGAGAATCTCTATTAGTTTGTCATGCTTGACCCTATCAAAAGCTTTGTTGTAATCTATGAAGCAGACATAGAGGTCCTGATTGATATCTAAGCATCTTTGAGTAAGCACATTAAAAGCAAATAATGCTTCTCTTGTACCCACCCCGTTCCGGAAGCCAAACTGTGTGTCACTAATATCCAGCTCCAACTTGGAATGTATTCTAGCGAATATTAATAACAATTAAATCAATTGAGTTCGCCATTATTCCAGAAGGTAGCTTCATCCGAGAACATAACTAAAATAAAAAACGTGGATTCTCTAATAGTATCCGCTGTGCCCACAGATAGTACAGTTTCCCTAAATCGTCTGATGTTATCGACTGTGTTATAGTGATACGACGAAGATAATAATTTTGGTTTCGAAATATTCTCAATGCAGCACACTTCGGTGTATCAGACCGTCTCCCAATTTGATAACTCGTAATGTGAGAACTTAAGTAAATCATTGTTAAAACAACTAACATTCGCACATCATTCCGGTTATAATTGTGATTTCTTCGTTCCCTAACTAAGTGATTTTGTTGAACTTTGAAATAAATGTCACTAATCATAGTATGATATGAGAATCGATTTTGAAAAACAATGCTTGTTCCTTGAAAATTCCCTCGACATTCGCAAAACATTAAGAATTATGCAACCCTTCATCCGAAGGATAATCAGCTACGATTAATATTTATTCAAATCCGAAGTGTTGGAGCTATTTTATTTTTCAGCTCGCAAAACCATTTCTTTTGGAATTATGACTTTTCAGCTTATATTAAAAATTTCTGTCCATAAAAATATTTATGAAAATGTTGGACAGATTTGATCAAGGCGAGCATTTCTTTCTACGTTTTGTTTTTCTTCAATGAGACATTTTAGAAAGTTATCGATAATTCGGTTCTAATATTCTTTGTTGATGACAAGTTCCATGGTAAAGAATTTGACTCTTCCATATCGCCCACAAAGGTCACTTTTTATATTTAATAGAAAATTTCTTTTTATTGCAACAAGTGTTCTAATTCTGATGATGTACGTTAATAGGCTAAATTTTAAACGGAATGAACTTGTTTTTATATTTGGTGCTATCTTACTTTTTACTAATCAAACGATTCTCAATAGCTTCTGGGTAAGCGCTACGGTACTATATTTAAAAAATTAACTTAATGTTATTAAACAAGTACTTCTTAGTAAGTGCTCTATAGAAGAATATTTAAAATTTATAATTATTTCAAAAAACTTGTATATCACGTGTTCGGCTCTCTTGAACGGTTTGTTTGAAAAGAATCTTTTTTTGGTGATTTTTATAATTTCAAATTAAGTTTTGTGTATATGGTATGAAATATATTTAAACAAAGAAATATACACTGTAAATGAGAAAATCAAGGCTATGAAATATACGTCAATTTTATTGGTAAGTTTAATAAAGGGATGTTTTTATATGTAAACAGAGTGACACCTTTTGGGCAAACACACTAGTATTCCGCGACAAAGTGCCTGCTATTTTTCTCAATAATTGCAATAATAATGAACCCAGAGCAAAGATGAAAATATTTTTCGAGCAAACGATAAGATTATTTTACTGCCTGTAATTTTCCCTGCTTATAGACCAAAAGAAATACTTCGTTTATTCAAGATATTTCGATACATTTTTTTAAATTTAGCTTAGATCAAGAGTCTAGATCTTTTGAAGGACGAGGAAGTTTTTTTTTAAACAGAAACCTTTTCTTTTGACTCCGGAAATGAAAACGAAGGAATTTGTGTGACCTCAGTTTTACTTTTGGGAATCAAAATTATTTGAAGGCAGATTTCAAATAAGAACCATTACTTTGGACACTAAAAATTGAAAAAAAAGTAAGTTTCAGATCCGCATAATTAAATAATCGTGGATGAGCAATCCTTGTATGGTTTAATAATATCAATTTTCATTGATATTTTTTGAGGAAAGTGTTCAATTTACCAAATAAAATTTTAACAGTAATAAAGAAAAACCCCTCTCTCATCGAATTTAGTTTTATTTTTAGCTTGCCTTATAGCGACATTGTTTTCTAGTTTCAGTATTACCCAAAAACGACGTGGAAGTAAAAAAATGAATGTGATTGATTGGCGCGAGTCCCTTTGCGTCTCACTATTCGGACTGCTTGATTAGTTTTTGTTCTTTACCTTGTAACAGAATTTGATCATAGACTCCTGCCAATGATATATTGAGGTAGCGTTAGCCATCCTATCTATAACCAATTTGCTGCCACACATTAATTTGTAGCTATTTTAATAACCTATAATTAAATTTCACAGTAATAAAGACACTCTGGAAGTCTGGTCGTTCATCTTCTCTCTTGCAGCTTTAGTTCCAAACAACTACGGTTATTTAAGCTTACCAACCACAACTCAGAACTACAGCACTCAGGCAGTGTTGCTAATTAGCTAGACAGTTGGCACCTCTTATTTACAGCTTCCACAGCAGTACGTCCGCATGTCAATTCTCGAGAAGGTGTTTTAATTAAATTAAATAAAACAAGTATCTCAAAACAACTCGTCTATTAACAAAAATAAATAGAATAAAATCGAACTATTTACAATAAAATACTTAAAACTAACAACAATTACGAAAAAAAAAACTAACATAATTGCTCTTATTGGTCGTCTTATTAATCAAAAATATAAAACCCAATTTTGAAAAAAAAAACAGAAATGCGAAAAACAGCTATTTATATTACTTAATCAAACCGTATGAAAATCGCGAAATGCCCGACTAAAATAACACAGATCATTTCCTTAATTTCCCAAATTAACTGAAAAACAAATCAAACAAAGAAAACCTTCGTTCCCGACGAATATATCCGTTACGTAATTTCTCCACGGCACTGGACGGTGTTACCGAATCTAACGAATTCCAGATTGGGACTGACTTTAATTAATTTCTAAAAATCAAATTTAACTTTCATCCCTCAGAACCTCCCTTTTCCCCTATTAAATGCGTTGGTTCCGACATGCGTGCTTTTCCACCAATACAACGTACTTAGGCGATGCATCCCCGCGCGCGTAGGGTAGTTTTCGTTTCCGAGCTTTAAAAACTAAGAAAACGAACCATTTGAAAAAAATTTTTATAAAATAACTTTTTCTTGACAATACATACGTTTCACCTTGTGGGTTTTAAAGTCAATTGAATTTTAAGTAAAATATATAACTTTCAATTTCAATGTATTAGTAAGACGATTTTGAAAAGAATTTCAGATTCTAAAACTGAAACCAAGGATGACGAGGTACATGAGTATTCCAACGATACGGATACAGATATTAAAGACAGTAATAATAATGATAATGATGAATAAATAAAAAAGCGAAATTATTTTTTAAAATTATCGTTCATAATTTCTTTTTACTTTTTAATAAAAATTATTTTATATTTTCCACAAAATACAATTATACTAACTTCATATAATTCACTATCTAGAGGATGTATATATTCTATATATAAATCAGTGTACAGTTTTGAGGATATTACAATCACTGATTTTAATGCTCTAATAAATATATTGTTCCGGACGGCCGGTCTTCAAACAAACTACACACACTGTATTATTTTAATCACTTTTTATTGTCAACCTTACTTTTGACACTTGTCAAATTAGTTCAACTTGCGTCGACAAACTCTCAGAATATACTGACTGAGAAAACAGATCTGGACCCTTTATATACCCTTTTGGTCGATGCCGGAAGATTCCCTAATTCCGTAGAAGGATTTCCATACTACATGGGGTAATCAAAATAAGAAAAAGGAATAATCCGGCGATTTCTAGACCTTCCATCATAGGCGTTCCATGTTAAAAATAAGGAAATCGAATTCTCTAACAAGTTCCAGACCTTCTTTCATAGTCGTCTCCTGAGGAAATTAACAAAGGTAAAATTACTTAAATACATTATGAACTCGTAGAAAATATACATAAAACCCTACAAACTACTAACACAAACTAGTACTAAGAAATATAAACGCTACAAAGTTCGTTACATTGCCCCCCTTTCAAGCCTTGATCGTCCCGATCAACCATCTTGATCTCGATAATGGACGAATCTGTCCAGATGCACGACTTTCATCTTCGCATGAGGGCTTTTCTGAATTCGGTACACCAGATCGTTTAGTCGAGTCACTACGTTGTACGGACCTTCCCATGACTTTTGAAGCTTTGGTGAACGCCCTTAGGTTCTTTTCGGATTATACAACCAAACTCTTTCACCAACCATGAATCCATGAGCTTTGACGTCATAGCGGATCTTCGTTCTGTCGCTTTATATTTGTAGTCCTCTCTGTACCTTCCCAAGAATGGCCTGGAAGACATTTTTCTTCCCGAGTCTGTTTCACCGTCGCGGTCCCTCTCAACGTACCTTCTCGAGGATGACCTGTAGAACGTTCTTCTTCCGTGGCCCCATTCGTGGTCACGGTCCCTCTCGTCACGTTCTCCTCGGTCGCCGCGAGTACTCCCTCTATGTCTTCCGGAATAGTCCTTTCTTCTATCGTTTCCACCAACAGTAATTTTCGGGCAATCTCTGTAAAAGTGATCCTTGTCTCCGCACTGGTAACAACGCATGGTATTCGAATGGTACCGGCGACCCTGATCCCTTCTTCTCGGTCTGGCATAAGTTACTCTAATGCGACAACCGCATACTTCAATTCTATCGCAAGCCTCGACAGCAACTGCAGCATTTCTTTTATCTTTGTAAACAGCAAATCCAAAACAGGGAATACTATTACTTAACCAGACTTCCTTAAGTTCACCATAAGGAGCAAAGACTTTCTCCAAGTCGCTTCTTCGAACATCATCACCTATATTAGCAATATGAAGCCGATAGCCATCAGAGCCTCTGTCAGGAACAGTATTGCGAGTACACTGGCTTTGTAGATGCCCCTCTTGACCACACTTCCAACAACGAATTCTATTTCTGCTACAAAAGGTTGTATTTTTGTTATCTTGTGTTTTCGCTTCTTTCAAAAATTCTAGCAACTCCCTCATAAGCCTCATGAAAGTTTTCTCGTTGATCTTGCGATAATTTCGGAAAACTTTGACTCCTCTTATGATTCGTTCTTGTGTCCTTGATGTCTGTTTGGCTGTCTCAAACTGAAGGGCATAAGCAAGAGCCTCGGATATTCTCTTCAGTCTGGCCATTCTTAGTGTCTGACTTGTTTCTGGGTCGCGTAAACCTTCAATAAAACTATTCACTGCTAACTCTTGCTTTATTTCTTCTGGGTATGTTGGGTAGGTCAAATTTATTAACCTCATTATATCCGCCTCATATTCTTGAAGACTTTCGTTGTATTTCTGTCTTCTTTCTTGGAGTTGTGCTTTATAAACTTCTTGGAGGTGGGCTTCCCCATAGCGCATCTCCAGAAAAGTAACAATGAACTCGTAATCATTCTGTTTTTCTTCAGGAATGTTACGTAGAACTTCCATAGCTTTACCTCGTAGTGCTAGAACAAGAGCACGTGCCTTTTCCGGTAAACTCCAGTTATTGCCGGTGGCGACGGCTTCGAACTGACGGACATAGGTAAGCCAAGGTACCTTGCCGTCGAAGGTAGGTGGCTTCATCACACTAGTTGTAGGAACGCCATCTACATTTATTACACCTGTACTGGCTACCTTCTCTATTTGCAAATGTAATTGCTGCACCTGTTTGTGCATTCCTGTCATCTCTTGTTGTACTTCGTCAAGTACGTCTTCTCTAATTTGTAGATGTAGTTGTTGCATCTGTTTCTGGATTCCCGTCACTTCATGTTGTACGTCGCAATGTACGTCTTCTCTAATTTTACTCATCTTCTGTTGCATTTCTTGTTCAATGCGCGTCATGTCCTCTTTCATTTTTTGTTTCATATCTTCTTGACTTGTTTTAAGTTCATGTCTCATGTCCTCTAGGCTTGTTCTTAGTTCTTGTTTTATGATTTCTTGATTTTTCTGAATGTCCTCTCTCAGTTCTTTGTTCATGTTTTCCTGGCTTGTTTTCAGTGTCATCAATTCTTGTTTCATATCATCTTGGCTTGTCTTTAATTCTTGTTTCATATCATCTTGGCTTGTCTTTAATTATTGTTTCATATCATCTTGGCTTGTCTTTAATTCATCTAGATTTTTCATCATACCTTCTTGGCTTCTCTTCATATCTTCTTGACTTGTTTTCATGTCCTGTATCATCATCAACATCTGATTTAAACTACTTTGAAGTTGTTCTTCCATTTTTGCTTTTTGTTTCCTAGTTTCCACTGGCATATAATTTCAGTTCACTTTTTTTAATTTTATAACCTGAACTAACCTATTCTGGATTTGATTCACTTCCGACACCAATTTGTTCCAGACGGCCGGTCTTCAAACAAACTACACACACTGTATTATTTTAATCACTTTTTATTGTCAACCTTACTTTTGACACTTGTCAAATTAGTTCAACTTGCGTCGACAAACTCTCAGAATATACTGACTGAGAAAGCAGATCTGGACCCTTTATAGACCCTTTTGGTCGATGCCGGAAGATTCCCTAATTCTCTAGAAGGATTTCCATACTACATGGGGTAATCAAAATAAGAAAAAGGAATAATCCGGCGATTTCTAGACCTTCCATCATAGGCGTTCCATGTTAAAGATAAGGAAATCGAATTCTCTAAAAAGTTCCAGACCTTCTTTTATAGTCGTCTCCTGAGGAAATTAACAAAGGTAAAATTACTTAAATACATTATGAACTCGTAGAAAATATACATAAAACTCTACAAACTACGAACACAAACTAGTACTAAGAAATACAAACGCTTCAAAGTTCGTTACAATATTGAGGTTTTTATAAAAAATAGTCGAAAATAAATTAACGTTGCTTTGTTGTGGAAGGGGAATGGCTAGTCTACTTGCATCAGTAATATACAACATTTCAAAGGATAAAAATAAACATCACCCATCATCTCACTGCGATATACTGTATAATCCAAAATGCAAACATATTTGCGCCGTTCTATTTTTTTTATCCAACAGTAGATTGGTCTTGATATATTTGTAAGACCCTTGTACTACATATTAAATACTTCACTTACATATATAAATTTTTTCTTGTCCGACAAGTATTAATAAATTTTGGGTCCTCGAGGGACCGACGATTTCCACGCGTCGGACTGGAATATCGGAAAAAAAAAATTTTTATCGGACAATGTTACAGTATAATTATACATATTTTTCTTGAGGTATTCTGAAAAAACCAGGTGCGTATCATTAAATTTTTTCAAGTCATTTTTTTTCACGTTTAAGTTGGTACACAGCCTTAGCGTTCCAAAATTTTTATCCGACAATCTTTTACTCGAATTTTTCATTGATTTCTCTTTCGATTACATTTTGTATGTATAAATTTTTACCGCTACGTTTTCGAAATATCATATAAGACTACAACCCTATGTACTTAAATGATTAACTTTAAATGGCTAAATCAATAATTTAAATTCTGTGTATAGTAGTTGATTTGAAATGGCCATTACTAGAGAGTATTTTTACCACACAAGTATCATGTTATCTAAGCTAAAAACTGTAATATTTCCACCAACAAACGGAAACAATATACAATTTCTTAAACCAATAATCATGTATTTGAGATTTCTAGGACTAGTTCCTAATTATAACTTCGAAACAAAGAGAATTGAATGTGGAATCCCCTTTCTATTTTTCGGACTAGCGATATTAATTCTAAATGGTTTTATAACTATAAAATGCGTTCAAGCAGTTTGGTTAGGCCTGGAGCAGATGTTTTTTAAACTATTAACCTGTGCAGTTATAATTTTGGGTTTTACAAGTTATTTAATTAACGTGGTCAACTCGTGGCTAGAAAAAGAGAAATGGAACTGTTTTTTTCAAGAAGTTTTTCAATTAGAACACAAGATGAATTTGGCTCTTCCATATCGCCCACAAAAGTCACTTTTTATATTTAATAGAAAATTTCTTTTTTTTGCAACTAATGTTCTAATTCTAGTGCTTTACGGTAATAGGATAATGTTCCATTTTAAACGGGATGAACTTGTTTTTTTATTTGGTGCAATCTTACTTTTTACTAATCAAGCGATTCTCAATAGCTTCTGGATAAGTACTACGGCACTATATTTAAAAGATAAACTTAATGTTATTAAACAAATACTTCTTAGTAAGTGCTATACAGAAGAATATTTAACATTTATAATTATTTCAAGAAACTTATATATGGATGTAGCCAGGTGTTCAGCTCTCTTTAATGGTTTGTTTGAAAAGAATCTTCTTTTGGTGATTTTTACAATTTTAAATCAAGTTTTGTGTACATGGTATCAAATATATTTAAACAAAGAAATATACACTGTAAATGAGAAAATCTGGGTCATGATATATACGTTCATTTTATTGGTAAGTTTAGTAAAGGGATCTTTTTATATGTAAACACAGTGACACCTTTTGGGCAAACACACTAGTATTCCGCAACAAAGTGCCTACTATTTTTCTATAATCGCAATTATAATGAACTCAGAGCAAAGATGAAAATATTTTTCGAGCAAACGATAAGATTATTTTACTGCCTGTAATTTTCCCTGCTTATAGACTAAAAGAAATACTTCGTTTATTCAAGATATTTCGATACATTTTTTTAAAATTTAGCTTAGATCAAGAGTCTAGACTTTTTGAAGCACGCGGTAGCTTTTTTTTAAACAGAAACTTTTGTTTTTGACTCCGGAAATTGAAACGAAGAAATTTGTGTGACCTTAGTTTTGACTTTTGGGGATCAAAATCATTTGAAGGCAGATTTCAAATAAGAACCATTACTCTTGACCCTTAAAATTTGAAAAAAGTAAGTTCTATACAAGCATAGTTAAATAATCGTCGATGAGCAGTCCTTATATGGCTTAATAATATCAATTTTCGTTTAATTTTTGAAAAGATTGTCCAATTTATCAAATAAAATTTGAACAGTAATAAAGGCAAACTCATCTATCATCGATTTTAGTTTTATTTTTAGCCTGCCTTATAGCGACATTGTTTTCTACTTTCAGTATTGCCCAGAAACAGCGACGTGGAAAAAAAAATTAATATGCTTGATTGGCGCGAGTCCCCTTGCTTCTCACTATTCGGATTGCTTGGTTAGTTTTTGTTCTTTACCTCCACGAACATAATATATAAAACTGGATTGCTAACGAAAATAATTTTTTGACCCCCCCCCCCTTATAGGTTGCTATTAGGTGCAATGATTTGTATGGCAACATTAAATTCCTTTCTAGTTTCTTATATTAGCGTGAATGTGTCGTGTATGAATGTCAAATACATTATTCTAACTAACAGGTTTAGACAATAACTATCTCTTTCTATAGTATATCTAAAACAATAAATCGCTCTTCCTTGTTTTACTTGACAGGTTAATTCAGTATATTCAATAAAAAAGACCGAAATAATTGTTTCTGTAAAACAATATTTAACTTGAATTTCTGTTTTTAGTTTCCTCAAAATTATAATTTTTCTGTTCAAAGCAATTCCTTTAAAGCTAATTTTTTAAACTTCTTTGGAACAGCGTAAATATTTAGCAATTTTATAATTTTTAGATAACAAGCATGACATGTCAGTTTTTATAAATAAATGAAAATGCTTTTTCTCTCACTGTTTACATATTTTATTTTTTACAATAAAACTGTTATTTAGCAAAACAGCTAAAATGTAGAATATGCACCAAAAACATATCGAGATTAATTTTTTTTTTTAAATATCTGTTTTGGAAAAATTGTGAAAATTAGTGGATATTTTTGTAAATAACATTATTATAATCTACATCTTTCTTTGATGGTAGAGTGTAAGAAGTTAAAAAAAAAAAATAAGGCATTTTTTTACAAATTTTATATCATGAATTAATATACATGTATATTACTTAATATAAGGTCTCAAAAGGCCAATACAATTTATCACAAAGTAATAGTTTCATCATTTAAAAATGGCTTCGATTAGGTCTTTGTTAAAATTATTTTCTCTTTGATACTTTAAAGGAACTGAAATGTTGGATATTTATATAGAGTTAACAACATTCATAATAATTATTTTGACATTCCCTTCACAATAACGAAGCTGTAATTTCGAGGAAGTAAAATAACATTAAGTAATAAACCGTTACTATAAAAAAAAAATTAAACTCCAAAGTGGATAGTTTTAAAGCAGTCTATATTTAATTGTAAACAAAACAATATTTATTAAGACACTGTAAATATAAAAAAAATTGTAAATACAAGAGTGGAGTCCTTACATTATGATCATTTTTAAACTAAATATAATACATAAAGATTTACTAGTAACTTTTAATTTTTACACTTCTTCAAACTTTTCATTTACTTAACTATTTGAGGATCTGGAATTGACCTTTCCTAAAGTTGAATTTTTGAAGTGGTAATCAATCACAGCTTCTCACTACTTCGACAAAGGATTTTCATAACACAACCTTACTATGTGAGCTAAAACAAGAATTTTTGTTTTATATTTTTTAAAATAATAAGTTATTAAATAAAAAAGTATTTTCAATTAATAACATATTCAAACAAAAGGTTATTATTTTATTTTTAGATAAAACAAGCACATAAAACTAAAATTTATGTAATTTCCAAACGTCCTTAATAATATTGAAAAATTTCGTATTATATGCAATCATTTATGTCTATTTGAATATGGCATATTGGTTTTTAAACGTATAATCATTTCAAATTTTAACAGCATATCAGTTTCGATGTTCAGCTTTATATGTCAGTGGAACATTAACTTCATGGTAACACGATATTGTTGTTGGTTATGCACACCTAATTCAGGACTTTTTTTTTAAAACCAGTGTATGTTAAGTCCAAGTTTAGTTGCTTCAAGATGTTTACATTAAACAGTGCTTCATAGCTTTTTTCTGGCAGTTTATTTGTACGACGCACACCACAAACTTTTTGCTGATGTTGTATAAAACTATTTTTAGAAAAAAGCCCTGAATAGAGTTACTCATCTGGTGTATAAAAGAATTATGATCATGAATAATTTGCTTCAGCCCTTGAATTCGAAGTTTCTCTTCTCTTAGAAAACTAAAATATTGATAACATTTAAAAATTATCATACATCATATTTATAAGATTAAACTTGTTACCTTAAGATTTAAAATGTGATTCTAAGGTAAAATTTTGAATAATTATTATTGAATGCTTTATAATTTACCAATTAAATAAACTCCAATTTACCAGATGAAGTATTTGCATGTCTTACAATGAAGAATCGCATTTTTTAAAATACCAAAAAATACCTTAAAATTCACGTGCCTGTATGAAATTTTCAGTAAAACGTTACATAAAATGTAATAAAATGCATAAAACAGCAAAATCAAATATAAATTATTGTCAAAATGAAAAGTATTCAGTCAAGGTCAGAAATACACTTTCACCAATATAATAAAATTTTAGGGAATTCATTGTTGCCAAAGCAATTATTGGCACGTAATGGCACGGAGCATGGTGGAATCATTTTTATTTTAAGGAAGGTATTATGCATGAGCAGTCCAGTTTTATATGTCAAGTTTTTGTTTACCTCTCATGAGTTGGAGTGCTTGATTAGCGTCACTCCCTATGCCTCTCATACTGTAAAAACATTCTACAATGAATGTTTGAAGTTGTTGATATTTATTCATAGATAACATTTTGTAAATAACCACCCAAACCAGAATTCAATCCACCGACCAGTATAAAGTCTATTCCAGTAAGCACAAAATCAATTAATTACACAGGATTACAAGAAAAAAGTGGATATCAATTTGACGTGATCATTTTATTTTGATATAATTAGACGCCCTAAATCCAAATCTGAGGTCTGATAACCTCGATCACGTCAGGTTTAAGGTCATCTCAAGGTCAAATGAAATTAAATGCACAAAATAAATCTGAAGAAGTAGATACGTACGTTTCTGAGGTCGCTGAATCGGAATTCGTGCTTTGTTTAATCCCTCAAGTTCAACCCGATGTCATTTCAAGATCAAATTAAGAAAAATCTACTAAATAGATATATAAAATAATATATATATATATATATATATATATATATATATATATATATATGTATATATATATATATATATATATATATATATATATATATATAGACTTTTGGGGCTACTGAATCTGAATTAGTGGTTTATTTAACACTGTTTAACACGACAAGGTTAACCAGAGGCCATTTCAAAGTCATTTCAACGTCAAATTTAAAAAATCCACTTAATAAATGTGCAAAAAAGAGAATGCAGGCTCAGCTAGATCGATATCAGTTTCATAGCAGACAGACAAGCGGATCGAGTTTTTGAGCCCAAACTTCAGCTTCCAAAATCACACGTGAAAGGAGCCAGTTTTCAAGGCGAAACCCAAGCTTCTAAAGCCACATAACTCTCGCGCAGCTAAATCGATATCTTTACATAACAGTTAGGCATAAATCCTTGCTTTTCGCCTCTGTTTGCTGCGTAACGGGGATTGATTTTGCTGCGCGTGTCATATGTGGTTATGAGACAGTTTTGTCCTATTTATAAAAACTCGATCCGGTCGCCTCTCTGTTGCGTAATGGATATCAATGTAGCTGTGCTTGGCTTATGTGAATTTGGAAGTGTAAGTGATGTACTTTAACATGTAGTACAAGTGTGCGACAAATATATCAAGACCAATCTACTGTTGGACAAAATTTGGAAAGGCGAAAATATATTAATATCATTTTTTTTCGATTTTTTGTTTTTAAATGAAGTGTAGAAAGTAAAACAATAATTTACCGACAGAAAAAGATGATCCTTAGCTTGTAATAAAAAGAAACATTTTTCGTATTTTATTATTTAGGGATGTTTGGTATGTGGGCGTTTGTAAATGAGCTTTTGAAGGCAGTGCCGATTTTGTCAGGATCCCTGAAAAAAATAAATAAAATTTAATTATTGAGATGACCGACGAAAAATATTTACCGATTTTCCAGTCTGACACGTAGAAGTTACCGATTTCTTAAAAACTCAATACTCATTCCTATGTTGCATATCACCCTACTTTTTGATACCGATATGGAAATTATGTCCATCTTGCAAATTACACTTTATTTCTATTAAAAACACATAACTCTTGTTTAAAACAATATTGAAAATAACAATATTTCACGTAAAGAGTAATAATGTCAACCTTGGGCGGTTTAAGCTATTTGAGAAGGCATTCGGCGATAAATTTTTATTGGGTGAATCAGTATCGGAAAATATGATAAAATTGAAGCACTAAACCGATTCAAGTATGCCATCATCGAAAGAAAAGTTATCACAGAAATGTAAAATAACCATATATGTATATATATATATATATATATATATATATATATATATATATATATATATATATATATATATATATATATATATATATAAGCAATGTATGGTGTAACGCCCACATAAGATGTCCTATAGAACTTAAACCAGAAAATTACGGGTGGACTTTAATTAATAATTTGTATCAATATGATTGGTTTGAAGGGCCTCAAAGCCCTTGATCTGAAGAAATATTTTCAAATATCATAGGTACGAATAATTCATAATAATTTTACATATACCTCATAATCCATAATAATTTTTGTCGCTTTGCATTATATTTTTGTTAATTTAATGATGATACATAAAGGAATAGTTTTTGAAAAATCAAAAAAAAAATGCTGTTTTGGTAGCATTCTTTCTCAAATTTTCTAATATATAATTTCGTTTTCTATTTCCATTATCAACATCAAGAACAGCTTTAAAAACTAACATTTGAAAAAAAAATTTCAAAAATAACTTTTACTTCACAATGCATACATTTCACCTTATGGGTTCTAAATTTTATTGAATTTTAAGTAAAATATATCTCTTTCAATTTAAATCTATTAATAAGACGATTAAAAAAAAGAAATTCAGATTCTTAAAATTAAACCGAGGATGACGAGGTACATGAGTTTTTCAGCGATACGGATACAAATATTGAAGACAGTGATGATAATGATAATGATAGATAAATAAAAAAGTGAAATTATTTTTTATAATTTCTTTTTACTTTTTATTAAAGATTAATTTATATTTTCCACTAAATACAATTATACTAACTTCATATAATTCACTATCTAGAGGATCTATATTATATAAATATATATATATATATATATATATATATATATATATATATATATATATATATATATATATATATATATATATATATATATATATACCCTGACAAAATCAGCACTGCATTCAAAAGTAAGTGCATATTCATTTACAAACGCTCACATACCAAACATCTCTAAATAATAAACTACGAAAAATGTTTCTTTTTATTACATGCCAAGGATCATTTTTTCTGTCGGTAAATTATTGTTTTACTTTCTATGCTTCATTTAAAAACAAAAAATCGAAAAAGAAAATGATATTAATATATTTCGCCTTTCCCATTTTTTTGTCCAACAGTAAATTGGTCTTGATATATTTGTCCCACACTTGTACGACATGTTAAAGTACGTCACTTACACTCCTAAAATCACATAAGCCAAGCACAGCTACATTGATATCCATTACGAAGCAGACAGGGGAGCGGATTGAGTTTTTAAGGCGAAACTTAAGCTGCCAAAATTACACCCTATATGTGCAGCTAGATTGATTGCCACTATACAGTAGAGAGGCGACCGGATCAAGTTTTTATAAATAGGACAAAACTCTCTCATAACCACATATCACATGCACAGCAAGATCAATCCCCGTTACGCAGCAAACAGAGGCGAAAAGCAAGGTTTTATGCCTAACTGTTATGTAAAGATATCGATTTAGCTGCGCGAGAGGTATGTGCTTTAGAAGCTTGGGTTTCGCCTTGAAAACTCGCTCCTTTCAAGTGTCTGGGTGGGATAAGTGATTTTGGGAGCTGAAGTTTGGGCTCAAAAACTCAATCTGCTTGCCTGTCTATTTTTTATAATTATCTTTTATAATTTCTTTTTACTTTTTATTAAAGATTAATTTATATTTTCCTCAAAATACAATTATACTAACTTCATATAATTCACTATCTAGAGGATGTATGTTATATATATATATATATATATATATATATATATATATATATATATATATATATATATATATATATATGTATATAAATCAGTGTACAGTTTTGAGGAAATTACAATCACTGATTTTAATGCTGTAATAAATATATTAAAATTTTTATAAAAAATAGTCGAAAATAAATTAACGTTGCTTTGTTGTGGGAGATGGGGGGGGATGGCTAGTCTCCTTACATCAGTAATATACAACATTGCAAAGGACAAAAATAAAATAAACATCACCCAGCATCTCACTGCGATATACTGTATAATCCAAAATGCAAGTATATTTTCGCCGTTCCAATTTTTTTGTCCAACAGTAGATTGGTCTTGATATATTTATCGGCCACTTGTACCACATGTTAAGTACTTCACTTACATATATAAATTTCTTCTTGTCCGACAAGTATTAATAAATTTTAGAGACCTAAATTATTTTGTCAGAAAATGTTACAGTGTAATTCTATATATTTTTCTTCAGGTATCCTGAAAAAATCAGGTGTGTATCATTAAATTTTTTTAAGTCAATTTTTTTGACGATTTAGTTGGTAGACAGCCTTAGCGTGGCAAAATTTTTGTCCAACAATCTTTTACTCGAGCTTTTCATTGATTTTCATTCAATTACATTAAAAAACTGTATATATAAATTTTTCAAGCAATGCCAAATTTACGTTTTTCAAAAAATTGAGAGATGAAACGCCCCTCACTCAAAAATTTTTGTAGAGGTAAACTGTAGTAGACTCGATATAATTAAGTCACAGAAGAAGTTACAAGAGCGTATTAATAAATTTCACTTTCTATCGGCCGGCACCAATACTGTAACTTGCCGTCATGGTGGGATATAATAAGCCCATTCAATATTCAAAAGCGAAATAAACTTTCCCTTACTCTACCAGAAAGAAAATTGTTCTTAGTCCTTATTTTTAATAAAAATCATCTTACAACTATGTAATATTTCATTTGATTTGACAATAGTATGGTGAATATGTCAAATATCTTCCGCAGTTCCCTTACCGCTACGTTTTTGAAATATCATATAATACTACAAACCTATGTACTTAAATGATTAACTTTAAATGGCTAAATCAATAATTTAAATTCTGTGTATAGTAGTTGATTTGAAATGGCCATTACTAGAGAGTATTTTTACCACACAAGTATCATGTTATCTAAGCTAAAAACTGTAATATTTCCACCAACAAACGGAAACAATATACAATTTCTTAAACCAATAATCATGTATTTGAGATTTCTAGGATTAGTTCCTAATTATAACTTCCAAACAAAGAAAATTGAACGTGGAATCCCCTTTTTAATTTTCGGACTAGCGATATTAAGTCTAAATGGTTTTATAACTATAAAATTGGTTTAAGTAGTTTGGTCAGGTCTGGAGCAGTTGTTTTTTAAACTATTCACCTGTGCAGTTATAATTTTGTGTTTTGCAAGTTATTTTATTAACGTGGTCAACTCATGGCTAGAAAAAGAGAAATGGAGCTGATTTTTTCAAGAAGTTTTTCAATTAGAACTCAAGATAAATTTGGCTCTTCCATTCCGCCCACAAAGGTCACTTTTTGTATTCAATAGAAAATTTCTTTTTATTGCAACAAATGTTCTAATTCTAGTGCTGTACATTAATAGGATAATGTTCCATTTTAAACGGGATGAACATGTTTTTTTATTTGGTGCAATCTTACTTTTTACTAATCAAGCGATTCTCAATAGCTTCTGGATAAGTGCTACGGCACTATATTTAAAAGATAAACTTAATGTTATTAAACAAATACTTCTTAGTAAGTGCTATACAGAAGAATATTTAACATTTATAATTATTTCAAGAAACTTATATATGGATGTAGCCAGGTGTTCAGCTCTCTTTAATGGTTTGTTTGAAAAGAATCTTCTTTTGGTGATTTTTACAATTTCAAATCAAGTTTTGTGTACATGGTATGAAATATATTTAAACAAAGAAATATACACTGTAAATGAGAAAATCTTGGTTATGATAAATACGTTCATTTTATTGGTAAGTTTGGTAAAGGGATCTTTTTATATGTAAACACAGTGGCACCTTTTGGGCAAACACACTAATGTTCCGAGACAAAGTGCATGCTATTTTTCTCAATAATCACAATAATAATGAACCCAGAGCAAAGATGAAAATATTTTTCGAGCAAACGATAAGATTATTTTACTGCCTGTAATTTTCCCTGCTTATAGACTGAAAGAAATACTTCGTTTATTCAAGATATTTTGATACATTTTTTTAAATTTAGCTTAGATCAAGAGTCTAGACCTTTTGAAGGACACGGTAGTTTTTTTTTAAACAGAAACTTTTGTTTTTGAGTCCGGAAATTGAAACGAAGAAATTTGGTGACCTTAGTTTTGACTTTTGGGGATCAAAATCATTTGAAGGCAGATTTCAAATAAGAACCATTATTCTTGACCTTAAAAATTTGAAAAAAAGTAAGTTCTATACAAACGTAATTAAATAAACGTCGATGAGCAATCCTTATATGGCTTAATAATATCAATTTTCATTTAATTTTTGAGAAAATTGTCCAATTTGTCAAATAAAATTTTAACAGTAATGAAGGCAAACTCATCTATCATCGATTTTAGTTTTATTTTTAGCCTGCCTTATAGCGACCTTGTTTTCTAGTTTCAGTATTGCCCAGAAACAGCGACGTGGAAATAAAAAAATTAATATGCTTGATTGGCGCGAGTCCCCTTGCTTCTCACTATTCTGATTGCTTGGTTAGTTTTTGTTCTTTACCTCTACGAACATGATATATAAAACTGGACTGCTCATGAAAATAATTTTTTGACCCCCCCCCCCTTATTGGTTGCCATTAGGTGCAATGATTTGTATGGCAACATTAAATTCCCTTCTAGTTTCTTATATTGGCGTGAATGTGTCGTGTATGAATGTCATATACATTATTCTAACTAACAGGTTTAGACAATAACTATCTCTTTCTAGAGTATATCTAAAACAATAAATCGCTCTTCCTTGTTTTACTTGACGGGTTAATTGAGTATATTCAATAAAAAAGACCGGAATAATTGTTTCTGTAAAGCAATATTTAACTTGAATTTCTGTTTTTAGTTTCCTCAAAATTATAATTTTTCTGTTCAAAGCAATTCCTTTAAAGCTAATTTTTCAAAACTTCTTTGGAACAGCGTAAATATGTAGCAATTTTATAATTTTTAGATAACAAGCATGAAATGTCAGTTCTAATAAATAAATGAAAATGCTTTTTCTCTGACTGTTTACTTATTTTATTTTTTACAAGAAAACTGTTATTTAGCAAAACAGCTAAAATGTAAAATATGCATCAAAAACAAATCGAGATTATTTTTTTTTAATATCTGTTTTGGAAAAATTGTGGAAATTAGTGGATATTCTTGTAAACAACATTAGTATAATCTACACCCTTCTTTGATCGTAGAGTGTAAGACGTTAAAAAAAACAGAAATAAGGCATTTTTTTACAAATTTTATATCATGAATTAATATACATGTATATTACTTAATATAAGGTCTCAAAAGGTCAAAACAATTTACCACAAAGTAATAGTTTCATCATTTAAAAATAGCTTCGAATAAGGTTTTTGTTAAAATTATTTTCTCTTTGATACTTTAAAGGAACTGAAATGTTGGATATTTATATATGGTTAACAACATTCATAATAATTATTTTGACATTCCCTTCCCAATAACGAAGCTGTAATTTCGAGGAAGTAAAATAACATTAAGTAATAAACCGTTACTATAAAAAAAATAAACTCCAAAGTGGTTAGTTTTAAAGCAGTTTGTATTTAATTGTAAACAAAACAATATTTATTAAGACACTCTAAATATAAAAAAGATTGTAAATGCAAGAGTGGTATTCTTACATTATTACGATCATTTTTAATCTAAATATATACATAAAGATTTACTAGTAACTTTTAATTATTACACTTCTTCAGACTTTCCATTTACTTAACTATTTGAGGATCTGGAATAGACCTTTCCTAAAGTTGAATTTTTGAAGTGGTAATCAATCACAGCTTCTCACTACTTCGACAAAGGATTTTCATGACACAACCTTACTATCTGAGCTAAAACAAGAATTTTTGTTTTATTTTTTTTAGATAATAAGTAATTAAATAAAAATATATTTTAAATTAATAACATATTCAAACAAAAGGTTATTATTTTATTTTTAGACAAAACAAGTACATAAAACTAAAATTTATGTAATTTCCAAACATCCTTAATAATATTGAAAAATTTCTTATCATATGCAATCATTTATGTCTATTTGAATATGGCATATTGGTTTTTAAACGTATAATCATTTCAAATTTTAACAGCATATCAGTTTCGATGTTCAGCTTTATATGTCAGTGGAACATTAACTTCATGGTAACACGATATTGTTGTTGGTAATGCACACCTAATTCAGGACTTTTTTTTTAAAGCCAGTGTATGTTAAGTCCAAGTTTAGTTGCTTCAAGATGTTTACATTAAACAGTGCTTCATAGCTTTTTTCAGGCAGTTTATTTGTAAGAAGCACACCACGAACTTTTTGCTGATGTTGTATAAAACTATTTTCAGAAAAAAGCCCTGAATAGAGTTACTCATCTGGTGTATAAAAGAATTATGATCATGAACAATTTGCTTCAGCCCTTGAATTCGAAGTTTCTCTTCTCTTAGAAAACTAAAATATTGATAACACTTAAAAATTATCATACATCATATTTATAAGATTAATTTTGTTACCTTAAGATTTAAAATGTGATTCTAAGGTGAAATTTTAAATAATTATTATTGAATGCTTTATAACTTACCAATTAAATAAATTCCAATTTACCAGATGAAGTGTTTGCATGTCTTACGATGAAGAATCGCATTTTTAAAAATACCAGAAAAAAACTCACATGCCTGTATGAAATTTTCAGTAAAACGTTACATAAACAGTAATAAAACGCATAAAACAGCAAAATCAAATATAAATTATTGTCAAAAAGAAAAGTATTCAGTCAATGTCAAAAATACACTTTCACCAATATAATAAAGCTTAGAGAATTCATTGTTGCCAAAGCAATTATTTGCATGTCATGGCACGGATCATGGTGGCATCATTTTTATTATAAGAAAGGTATTATGCATGAGCAGTCCAGTTTTATATGTCAAGTTAGTGTTTACCTCTCATGAGTTGAAGTGCTTGATTAGCGTCACTCCCTATGCCTCTCATACTGTAAAAACATTCTATAATGAATGTTTGAAGTTGTTGATATTTATTCATAGATAACATTTTGTAAATAGCCACCCAAACCAGCATTCAATCCACCGACCAGTATAAAGTTTATAACAGTAAGCAGAAAATCAATTAAAAACACAGGTTTACAAGAAAAAAGTGGATACCAATGTGACCTGATCATTTTATTTTTATATAATTAGACGCCCTAAATCCAAATCTGAGGTCTGATAACCTCGGTCACGTCAGGTCAAATAGAATTAAATGCACTAAATAAATCTGAAGAAGTAGACAGGTACGTTTCTGAGGTCGCTGAATCGGAATTCATGTTTCGTTTAATCCCTCAAGTTCAAACGGAAATCAGCTCAAGATCAAATTAAGAAAAATCTACGAAATAGATCTATAAAAGAAGATATATATATATATATATATATATATATATATATATATATATATATATATATATATATATATATTTACATAAGCAATGTATGGTGTAACGCCCACACAAGATGTCCTACAGAACTTAAACCAGAAAATTACGGGTGGACATTAATCAATAACTTGTATCAATATGATTGGTTTGAAGGGCCTCAAAGCCCTTCATCTAAAGAAATATTTTCAAATATCATAGGTACGAATAATTCATAATAATTTACATATACCTCATAATCCATAATTATTTTTGTCGCTCTGCATTATATTTTTGTTAATTTAATGATACATAAAGGAATAGTTTTTGAAAAATCAAAAAAAAAATGCTGTTTTGGTAGCATTCTTTCTCAAAGTTTCTAATATATAATTTCGTTTTCTATTTCCATTATCAACATCAAGAACAGCTTTAAAAACTAACATTTTAAAAATAACTTTTTCTTGACAATGCATACGTTTCACCTTATGGGTTTTAAAATCTATTGTCTTTTAAGTAAAATATATATCTTTCAATTTAAATGTATTAATAAGACGGTTTTGAAAAAAATTTCAGATTCTGAAACTTAAACTGAGGCTAACGAAGTACATGAGTTTTCCAGCGATACGGATACAGATATTGTAGACAGTGATAATAATGATGAATAAATAAAAAAGCGAAATTATTTTTCATAATAATCTTTCAAATTTCTTTTTACTTTTTATTAAAGATTAATTTATATTTTCCACAAAATACAATTATACTAACTTCATATAATTCACTATCTAGAGGATGTATATTATATATATATATATATATATATATATATATATATATATATATATATATATATATATATATAAATCATTGTACAGTTTTGAGGAAATTACAATCACTGCTTTTAATGCTGTAATAAATATATTAAGATTTTTATAAAAAAGAGTCGAAATTAATTAACATTGCTTTATTGTGGGGTGGGAGATGGCTAGTCTACTTGCATCAGTAATATACAACATTCCAAAGGACAAAACTAAAATAAACATCACCCAGCTTCTCACTGCGATATACTGTATAATCCAAAATGCAACTATATTTTCGCCGTTGCAATTTTTTTATCCAACAGTAGATTGGTCTTGATATATTTGTCGGACGCTTGTACTACATGTTAAGTACTTCACTTACATATATAAATGTCCTCTTGTCCGACAAGTATTAATAAATTTTAGGGACCTAAATTATTTTGTCGGAAAATGTTACATTGTAATTCTACAAATTTTTCTTGAGGTATCCTGAAAAGTTTCCTTTACTTTACAAGAAAGAAATTCCTTTTAAGTCTTTATTTTTCATAAAAATCATCTTACAACTATGTAATATTTCATTCGATTTGCTAATAGTATGATGAATATGTCAAATACGCTCCGCAGTCCCCTTACCTGTTACCGCTATGTAATGTTTTTGAAATATTATATAAAACTATATGAATGATTAACTTTAAATGACTAAATCAATAAGTTTAATTATATATATATAGTAGTTTGCTTGAAATGACCATTACTAGAGAGACTTTTTACCATACAAGTATAATGTTACCTAAACTAAAAACTGTAATATTTCCACCCACAAATGGAAACAATATAGAATTTCTTAAACCAATAATCATGTATTTGAGATTTCTGGGACTAGTTCCTAATTATAACTTCCAAACAAAGAGAATTGAACATGTATTCACCTTTTTAATTTTCGGACTAACGATATTGGGTCTAAATGGTTTTATAACTATAAAATCGGTTCAAGTAATTTGGTTATGTCAGAAGCAGTTGTTTTTTAAACTGTTACGTTGTGCAGTTGTAATTATGTGTTTTGCAAGTTATTTAGTGAACGTGGTCAACGCTTGGCTAGATAGAGAGAAATGGAACTGTTTTTTTCAAGAAGTTTTTCAATTAGAACACAATATGAATTTGGTTTTTCCATATCGCCCACAAAAATCGCTCTTTATATTTAATAGAAAATTTCTCTTTATCACAATAAACGTTTTATTTCTGGTGGCTTACGTTGAAAAGGTAATGTTACATTTTAAATGGGATTATGAATTTTTTCTTACATTTGGAACAATCTTACTTTTTACTAACCAAGCGATTCTCAATACCTTCTGGGTAAGCGCTACGGCACTATATTTGAAAGATAAACTTAATGTTATTACACAAATACTCCTTAGCAAGTGCTCTACAGAAGAAAATTTAAAATTTATTATTATTTCGAAAAGCTTGTATATGGATGTAGCCAGGTGTTCAGCAGTTTTGAATGATCTATTTGGAAAGAATCTTCTTTTAGTCATTTTTACAATTTCAAATCAAGCTTTGTGTATATGGTATAAAATATATTTAACCAATGAAACATACACTGAAGATGATCAACTCTGGTTTGCAATATATACGTTCAATATATTGGTAAGTTTAATAAACTGATATTTGTATATGTAAACATAGTGACATCTTTTAGGCAGCGTTTTCCAAACACACTAACACAACAAAGATGAAAAGATTTTTTGTGCAAGGGTTAAAATTATTTTACTGTTCGTAATTTCCCCTTCTTAAAAACCTTAAAAGAAATTATGCGTCAAGATATTTCAATGCATTTTTGAAATTAGGTTTGGGTCAACCGTCTAGATCAGGACTCGGTACAGGATATGAAACCATACCGTCTACGTTTATCCATTTATTTCTACAACTTGCATGATGTCATACATCCTTTTTCCCCATTTTGGAATACACATTTTTAATTTTTTTTCTGGGCTATCGATTGAAACATTTTTATAATTTGGACCACGCTTGAAATTAATTGCCGACCCCTGGTCTAGATTTTTTAAGTACACTGTAGTTCTTTTAAACAGAAACCTTTTGACTCCAGAAATTGAAATGAAGGAATGTTTGAAGGTCATAGACAATGATGTTTCTTGCGAAGTAGTAGATATCTGTTGGACTTCCACTGTCTTTATTTTTGTTGAATATCATGACGTTTCGGCTAGTAGTTATCTCTAGCCGTTTGCAGTTTCACTTGAAAACGGCTAGAAATAACTACTAGCCGAAACGTCGTGATATTCAACAAGAAATAAAGACAATGGAGGTCCAACAGATATCTACTACATTGTATGAAATGAAGGAAATTGTGTGACCTTAATTTTGACTTTGGGTGATCAAAGGTAAATTTCAAGTAGAAACTATTAATCTTGATCCTAAAAATTTGATAAAAGTGTAAATTGTATCAAATGAAATTGTAACATTAGTAATAATGAGCAACCCCCTAATTCTCCACTTTAGCCTTATTTTGAACCTGTGCTCTAGTTTCAGTACTAGCCATAAACAACAACGTGGATGTAGTAAGAGTTAACGCGATTGATTGGCGTTAGTCCCCTTGCCTCTCACAATTTGGGCCGTTTAATTAGCTTGAGTTTCCTTGCCTTTCATGACTTGGAGTACTTGATTATCGTAACCCTTTTGCCTCTCATGAATGAATGAATGAAAAAGCGATGATGATACTAGATCATCGATGCCTAGGCCTCCATTGGGCCCTTTACATCCTACCATAGCTGCACGTTATTCGAGGCCGATTGCCTTTGCGAATCCAAGCAGACTCGTTAGTTGGACCTGCCTAACTGCTTCCGGAAACAAAACTGTATCTCCGAAATATCTCTGTCTCAGTCCGTTGAGTGCTGGGCACTCTCTGAGGACATGGTTAAGAGTTTCATCCTCCTCCAAATACCATCCGCACGTCGGGTCGTCTTTGACACCGATTCTATGTAGATGGCCCCTGAGGTGGCAATGTCCTGTCAACAATAATACCACAATTCGCAGCTCTTTCCTTTCCAAGGAGAGAAGCTCCTTAGTACCCCGTGCACTAGGCCCAGTTATTTTCTCCTTAGCATACCTCATTCCAGGAGCTCCCGTCCACGATTCAGTACATTTGCTTTCCAGCAACGATTTTAATTCCCTTTTGCCAAGAGCAATTGGGACAGGTAATATTAGTTGGGGTCCCTACAGTCAATCGCCTAACCCAACTTTGCCTGACGGTCTGCTTCCTCATTCCTGCGTATGCTCGAGTGACCCGGGACCCATACGAGTCTGACTGGGCAGCCTTTCTTTGTCATACCATTTAGTACATCCTCAGACACAAGTCGCGAAGTTACGACACTCGACTTCAGTGTCAATATCGCAGCCTTACTGTCTGACCATATATTTATTATATGTCTATGCCCCTCTCACAGAGATGGGCACACTGCAGAATAGCATAAATTTCCGCTGTGAAAATTGTCGGATATTGTCCGAAAGGGTAGTACTCTCTGACTCCTGTGCTTCTGCCGAATACTCCTGCTCCAGCTCTTTCATCTTGTCGAAATCCAAGTATACCACCAGGATCTATTTTGTGGAAAATTTTGTTCTCCGTCCCAATCCTCCCGACTAGGCAGAAATATCTCCAGGTAGAGGTTGGTTTGTAAAAGCGGTGTCATGTAATTTGTCCGCATGGGGAGTGATAGACACCTCTCCATCCTCGCGCTTTCCCAGACCCCTGAGTAACCGCCCGTTCCAATTCCAAGATATCCCAGGCAACTAAAACGATAAACAGTATTCAGAGCCTCGTTCTCTATGTATAAGTAAAGAGGAGGCAGGTTCACCAGGATTTCCAGAGCCCTGGTGGAAACAATCCTTATCACACTCAATATTCCCACACAAGCCATTCTCTGAACTTTGTCAAGTTGACGAACATGTTTGCGCTTTGTTGTACGCCACCATACAATATCGGCGTACGTTATCATGGGGCGGATCTTCATAGTGTATAGCCAAAATAACACTTTAGGTGTCAGTCCACATGTACACCTAAAGACTCGTTTACAAGTCCAGAAAGCATATATGGCTTTCTTGGTTCGAGCCTCAGTATGATTATTCTAGTTCAGTCATGAGTCCAAAATTACTTCCAGGTATTTAATTGTCCCCTTCAGTTGAAGAGTCCTTCCCATCTATGTAATTGTGGAAAGTCTCTCTATTTTCCTCTTTTTTATAAAAAGTATCATCTCGGCCTTGTCCAGATTTATTTCGAGCCCTTCCCTGCGGCGTCATCGTTCCGTGATCTGGACAGCTCGCATCATTAGCTCCTCCGGGTTCCAGACATGGCGACCAGGGCACAAAATGACTAGATCATCAGCATATGTCTGTGTATACAAACCGGCATCATTCAGTTCACTCAACAGGCTGTCCAGTACAAGGCTCCACAGTAAAGGAGATATTACTCCTCCCTGTAGACAGCCCCTACTTGACTGTGCTTTAACAGTTACATTGTTAAGCTCAGCATATATCATTCTTTTAGTTAACATTGCTCTGATCCATGCGACTACTGTCGTTTCAGAGCTTCGTCATTGTAGAGTATTGTATATCGAATGGTGAGACATGTTGTCGAATGCTCCCTCAATATCGATAAAGGTGGCTAAGGCAGATCATCCATCCAATAGCGCGTTTTCGACTCTTGTGACGAGTCAGATTTTCCTGCCCGATAGTCAAATTGCAAAGGATGTATGGAATATTGCATCATTATTCCTTCCTTAATGTGTCGATCCACCAACATTTCTAGTGTCTTTAAGAAGAAACTGGTCAGGATGATAGGGCGGAAAGACTTAGGATTTGTGTAGTCTGTTCTTCCTACCTTGGGAATAACGACTACTTTTGTCTCCCTCCATGCCATCGGTATGTATTCCAAGCTCAAACATGAGCAGAATAGTTTCACCAGGTGGCTTACTATAATATCGGAGAAATTTTGTAGTAAAGTTGGAAATATATCATCCTTACCAGGGTAGCTATTCTCGTTCTTGAGAGAACGATCACTTGATGGAAAGTGGGCGTGGTTCTCACGAAAAAGTATGAAACCGTATTCTGGGTAGCTTTTCTCGTTCTCGAGAGAACGATCATCTTGATGGAGAGTGGCCGTGGTTCTCACGAAAAAGTAAGAAACCGTATTCTGAATACGTTTTCGTACTTTTTCGTGAGAACCACGCCTACTTTCCATCAAAATGATCGTTCTCTCAAGAACGAGAATATGTACCCAGGTGGCTTGAAAGGGGCAAAAGTTTCCATCGGCCATTTCACCCTTTCATATGTCACTATTGTTTTAACTAACTTGTAGTCATGATGTGCTAAGGTGAGTCTCCGTTCTTTAGATTCGCCCTCATATCGATTTGAGCCTCGAAAGTGCACCCTTAGTAGCTCCCCTAAGGTCCCCTCTTCTATCGTGGTATGACCTCCTTCAGGAAAAACCAGTGCTCCAATACGGACACCAGGATCGGCTCTCATATTGTAAAAGCATACTGCAATGAGTATTCGAAGTTGTTGATACTTATTCATAGATGACATTTTGTACATAATCTCCCACACCAGAATTCAATCCACTGACCAGTATAAAGTCTATTCAAGTAAGCACAAAATCAATTAATAATTATGCGCTACAGCTAATTGAACTAACATGCTCAACCTGGCACGCTTATTAACATTTTCGAGTTGATGATTGTTGATATATAAATAAAGCGAGGGAGTTATCACCATTGACATTTTTTCTTCTTGAAAAGAACTACACCATAAATTGTTTCGCTAACAATGATGATAACAAATTGATCTACTGATCTGTGAATTAACGTTCGAATATTCTTCTTCTTCAAGTGCCTTCTCCATTGCGAAGGTTGGCAATCATAATAGCTATTTTAATTTTTGAGGCAGTTGCTCTAAATAGTTGTTTTGAACTGCATCCAAACCATTCTCTTAGGTTTTTTAGCCATGAAATTCGTCGTCGTCCCACGCCTCTTCTGCCACTTACTTTGCCCTGGATTATCAGCCGTAAGATGCTGTACCTTTCTCCTCGCATAATGTGTCCGAAATATTGCAGTTTTCTCTGTTTTACTGTTATCTCGACTTCCTTTTCTTTCCCCATTCTTCTCAACAGTTCGACGTTCGTAACTCGATCCACCCACGAAATCCTCTGAATTCTTCTATAGGTCCACATCTCTAAAGAGTTAAGTCTTCTCATTGCCTCTCGATTCAGTGTCCATGCTTCCATTCCATAATATAGAACACTATATACGTAACATTTAGTCAGTCGAATTTTCAGGGTTAACGTTAGATCTTTGCTGCAGATAACCTTTTTCATTCTAATAAAGTTGGCACGTGCTTTCTCGATTCTGGTTTTTATTTCGACGGTATAGTCATTATTTTCTGTTATTAGGGTTCCCAAGTAAGTGTACTTCTTAACTCTTTCTATGTGCTGGCCTCCTACCGTTAGGGTTTCATTATTATTGGTGTTGTTTTTACTAATTATCATGAACTTGGTCTTTTTCGTGTTAAGAGAGAGTCCATATTCTCCACTAACTCTTAATATTTTATTCATTATTTTTTCTAGGTCTTTCAAACTATCAGCTATTATTACGGTGTCATCTGCATACCTAATATTGTTGATTGTGACAATATACAACCTTGTCTGACTCCCCTTTGTATTTCCACATCTCCGGATATTTCCTGTCCAAATCTTACTGCCGCTCGCTGATTGTAATACAGATTTGATATCAACCTTAAATCCCTTTCATCCGAATTTTTGCTTCTGAGAATCTCTATTAGTTTGTCATGCTTGACCCTATCAAAAGCTTTGTTGTAATCTATGAAGCAGACATAGAGGTCCTGATTGATATCTAAGCATCTTTGAGTAAGCACATTAAAAGCAAATAATGCTTCTCTTGTACCCACCCCGTTCCGGAAGCCAAACTGTGTGTCACTAATATCCAGCTCCAACTTGGAATGTATTCTAGCGAATATTAATAACAATTAAATCAATTGAGTTCGCCATTATTCCAGAAGGTAGCTTCATCCGAGAACATAACTAAAATAAAAAACGTGGATTCTCTAATAGTATCCGCTGTGCCCACAGATAGTACAGTTTCCCTAAATCGTCTGATGTTATCGACTGTGTTATAGTGATACGACGAAGATAATAATTTTGGTTTCGAAATATTCTCAATGCAGCACACTTCGGTGTATCAGACCGTCTCCCAATTTGATAACTCGTAATGTGAGAGCTTAAGTAAATCATTGTTAAAACAACTAACATTCGCACATCATTCCGGTTATAATTGTGATTTCTTCGTTCCCTAACTAAGTGATTTTGTTGAACTTTGAAATAAATGTCACTAATCATAGTATGATATGAGAATCGATTTTGAAAAACAATGCTTGTTCCTTGAAAATTCCCTCGACATTCGCAAAACATTAAGAATTATGCAACCCTTCATCCGAAGGATAATCAGCTACGATTAATATTTATTCAAATCCGAAGTGTTGGAGCTATTTTATTTTTCAGCTCGCAAAACCATTTCTTTTGGAATTATGACTTTTCAGCTTATATTAAAAATTTCTGTCCATAAAAATATTTATGAAAATGTTGGACAGATTTGATCAAGGCGAGCATTTCTTTCTACGTTTTGTTTTTCTTCAATGAGACATTTTAGAAAGTTATCGATAATTCGGTTCTAATATTCTTTGTTGATGACAAGTTCCATGGTAAAGAATTTGACTCTTCCATATCGCCCACAAAGGTCACTTTTTATATTTAATAGAAAATTTCTTTTTATTGCAACAAGTGTTCTAATTCTGATGATGTACGTTAATAGGCTAAATTTTAAACGGAATGAACTTGTTTTTATATTTGGTGCTATCTTACTTTTTACTAATCAAACGATTCTCAATAGCTTCTGGGTAAGCGCTACGGTACTATATTTAAAAAATTAACTTAATGTTATTAAACAAGTACTTCTTAGTAAGTGCTCTATAGAAGAATATTTAAAATTTATAATTATTTCAAAAAACTTGTATATCACGTGTTCGGCTCTCTTGAACGGTTTGTTTGAAAAGAATCTTTTTTTGGTGATTTTTATAATTTCAAATTAAGTTTTGTGTATATGGTATGAAATATATTTAAACAAAGAAATATACACTGTAAATGAGAAAATCAAGGCTATGAAATATACGTCAATTTTATTGGTAAGTTTAATAAAGGGATGTTTTTATATGTAAACAGAGTGACACCTTTTGGGCAAACACACTAGTATTCCGCGACAAAGTGCCTGCTATTTTTCTCAATAATTGCAATAATAATGAACCCAGAGCAAAGATGAAAATATTTTTCGAGCAAACGATAAGATTATTTTACTGCCTGTAATTTTCCCTGCTTATAGACCAAAAGAAATACTTCGTTTATTCAAGATATTTCGATACATTTTTTTAAATTTAGCTTAGATCAAGAGTCTAGATCTTTTGAAGGACGAGGAAGTTTTTTTTTAAACAGAAACCTTTTCTTTTGACTCCGGAAATGAAAACGAAGGAATTTGTGTGACCTCAGTTTTACTTTTGGGAATCAAAATTATTTGAAGGCAGATTTCAAATAAGAACCATTACTTTGGACACTAAAAATTGAAAAAAAAGTAAGTTTCAGATCCGCATAATTAAATAATCGTGGATGAGCAATCCTTGTATGGTTTAATAATATCAATTTTCATTGATATTTTTTGAGGAAAGTGTTCAATTTACCAAATAAAATTTTAACAGTAATAAAGAAAAACCCCTCTCTCATCGAATTTAGTTTTATTTTTAGCTTGCCTTATAGCGACATTGTTTTCTAGTTTCAGTATTACCCAAAAACGACGTGGAAGTAAAAAAATGAATGTGATTGATTGGCGCGAGTCCCTTTGCGTCTCACTATTCGGACTGCTTGATTAGTTTTTGTTCTTTACCTTGTAACAGAATTTGATCATAGACTCCTGCCAATGATATATTGAGGTAGCGTTAGCCATCCTATCTATAACCAATTTGCTGCCACACATTAATTTGTAGCTATTTTAATAACCTATAATTAAATTTCACAGTAATAAAGACACTCTGGAAGTCTGGTCGTTCATCTTCTCTCTTGCAGCTTTAGTTCCAAACAACTACGGTTATTTAAGCTTACCAACCACAACTCAGAACTACAGCACTCAGGCAGTGTTGCTAATTAGCTAGACAGTTGGCACCTCTTATTTACAGCTTCCACAGCAGTACGTCCGCATGTCAATTCTCGAGAAGGTGTTTTAATTAAATTAAATAAAACAAGTATCTCAAAACAACTCGTCTATTAACAAAAATAAATAGAATAAAATCGAACTATTTACAATAAAATACTTAAAACTAACAACAATTACGAAAAAAAAAACTAACATAATTGCTCTTATTGGTCGTCTTATTAATCAAAAATATAAAACCCAATTTTGAAAAAAAAAACAGAAATGCGAAAAACAGCTATTTATATTACTTAATCAAACCGTATGAAAATCGCGAAATGCCCGACTAAAATAACACAGATCATTTCCTTAATTTCCCAAATTAACTGAAAAACAAATCAAACAAAGAAAACCTTCGTTCCCGACGAATATATCCGTTACGTAATTTCTCCACGGCACTGGACGGTGTTACCGAATCTAACGAATTCCAGATTGGGACTGACTTTAATTAATTTCTAAAAATCAAATTTAACTTTCATCCCTCAGAACCTCCCTTTTCCCCTATTAAATGCGTTGGTTCCGACATGCGTGCTTTTCCACCAATACAACGTACTTAGGCGATGCATCCCCGCGCGCGTAGGGTAGTTTTCGTTTCCGAGCTTTAAAAACTAAGAAAACGAACCATTTGAAAAAAATTTTTATAAAATAACTTTTTCTTGACAATACATACGTTTCACCTTGTGGGTTTTAAAGTCAATTGAATTTTAAGTAAAATATATAACTTTCAATTTCAATGTATTAGTAAGACGATTTTGAAAAGAATTTCAGATTCTAAAACTGAAACCAAGGATGACGAGGTACATGAGTATTCCAACGATACGGATACAGATATTAAAGACAGTAATAATAATGATAATGATGAATAAATAAAAAAGCGAAATTATTTTTTAAAATTATCGTTCATAATTTCTTTTTACTTTTTAATAAAAATTATTTTATATTTTCCACAAAATACAATTATACTAACTTCATATAATTCACTATCTAGAGGATGTATATATTCTATATATAAATCAGTGTACAGTTTTGAGGATATTACAATCACTGATTTTAATGCTCTAATAAATATATTGTTCCGGACGGCCGGTCTTCAAACAAACTACACACACTGTATTATTTTAATCACTTTTTATTGTCAACCTTACTTTTGACACTTGTCAAATTAGTTCAACTTGCGTCGACAAACTCTCAGAATATACTGACTGAGAAAACAGATCTGGACCCTTTATATACCCTTTTGGTCGATGCCGGAAGATTCCCTAATTCCGTAGAAGGATTTCCATACTACATGGGGTAATCAAAATAAGAAAAAGGAATAATCCGGCGATTTCTAGACCTTCCATCATAGGCGTTCCATGTTAAAAATAAGGAAATCGAATTCTCTAACAAGTTCCAGACCTTCTTTCATAGTCGTCTCCTGAGGAAATTAACAAAGATAAAATTACTTAAATACATTATGAACTCGTAGAAAATATACATAAAACCCTACAAACTACTAACACAAACTAGTACTAAGAAATATAAACGCTACAAAGTTCGTTACATTGCCCCCCTTTCAAGCCTTGATCGTCCCGATCAACCATCTTGATCTCGATAATGGACCAATCTGTCCAGATGCACGACTTTCATCTTCGCATGAGGGCTTTTCTGAATTCGGTACACCAGATCGTTTAGTCGAGTCACTACGTTGTACGGACCTTCCCATGACTTTTGAAGCTTTGGTGAACGCCCTTAGGTTCTTTTCGGATTATACAACCAAACTCTTTCACCAACCATGAATCCATGAGCTTTGACGTCATAGCGGATCTTCGTTCTGTCGCTTTATATTTGTAGTCCTCTCTGTACCTTCCCAAGAATGGCCTGGAAGACATTTTTCTTCCCGAGTCTGTTTCACCGTCGCGGTCCCTCTCAACGTACCTTCTCGAGGATGACCTGTAGAACGTTCTTCTTCCGTGGCCCCATTCGTGGTCACGGTCCCTCTCGTCACGTTCTCCTCGGTCGCCGCGAGTACTCCCTCTATGTCTTCCGGAATAGTCCTTTCTTCTATCGTTTCCACCAACAGTAATTTTCGGGCAATCTCTGTAAAAGTGATCCTTGTCTCCGCACTGGTAACAACGCATGGTATTCGAATGGTACCGGCGACCCTGATCCCTTCTTCTCGGTCTGGCATAAGTTACTCTAATGCGACAACCGCATACTTCAATTCTATCGCAAGCCTCGACAGCAACTGCAGCATTTCTTTTATCTTTGTAAACAGCAAATCCAAAACAGGGAATACTATTACTTAACCAGACTTCCTTAAGTTCACCATAAGGAGCAAAGACTTTCTCCAAGTCGCTTCTTCGAACATCATCACCTATATTAGCAATATGAAGCCGATAGCCATCAGAGCCTCTGTCAGGAACAGTATTGCGAGTACACTGGCTTTGTAGATGCCCCTCTTGACCACACTTCCAACAACGAATTCTATTTCTGCTACAAAAGGTTGTATTTTTGTTATCTTGTGTTTTCGCTTCTTTCAAAAATTCTAGCAACTCCCTCATAAGCCTCATGAAAGTTTTCTCGTTGATCTTGCGATAATTTCGGAAAACATTGACTCCTCTTATGATTCGTTCTTGTGTCCTTGATGTCTGTTTGGCTGTCTCAAACTGAAGGGCATAAGCAAGAGCCTCGGATATTCTCTTCAGTCTGGCCATTCTTAGTGTCTGACTTGTTTCTGGGTCGCGTAAACCTTCAATAAAACTATTCACTGCTAACTCTTGCTTTATTTCTTCTGGGTATGTTGGGTAGGTCAAATTTATTAACCTCATTATATCCGCCTCATATTCTTGAAGACTTTCGTTGTATTTCTGTCTTCTTTCTTGGAGTTGTGCTTTATAAACTTCTTGGAGGTGGGCTTCCCCATAGCGCATCTCCAGAAAAGTAACAATGAACTCGTAATCATTCTGTTTTTCTTCAGGAATGTTACGTAGAACTTCCATAGCTTTACCTCGTAGTGCTAGAACAAGAGCACGTGCCTTTTCCGGTAAACTCCAGTTATTGCCGGTGGCGACGGCTTCGAACTGACGGACATAGGTAAGCCAAGGTACCTTGCCGTCGAAGGTAGGTGGCTTCATCACACTAGTTGTAGGAACGCCATCTACATTTATTACACCTGTACTGGCTACCTTCTCTATTTGCAAATGTAATTGCTGCACCTGTTTGTGCATTCCTGTCATCTCTTATTGTACTTCGTCAAGTACGTCTTCTCTAATTTGTAGATGTAGTTGTTGCATCTGTTTCTGGATTCCCGTCACTTCATGTTGTACGTCGCAATGTACGTCTTCTCTAATTTTACTCATCTTCTGTTGCATTTCTTGTTCAATGCGCGTCATGTCCTCTTTCATTTTTTGTTTCATATCTTCTTGACTTGTTTTAAGTTCATGTCTCATGTCCTCTAGGCTTGTTCTTAGTTCTTGTTTTATGATTTCTTGATTTTTCTGAATGTCCTCTCTCAGTTCTTTGTTCATGTTTTCCTGGCTTGTTTTCAGTGTCATCAATTCTTGTTTCATATCATCTTGGCTTGTCTTTAATTCTTGTTTCATATCATCTTGGCTTGTCTTTAATTATTGTTTCATATCATCTTGGCTTGTCTTTAATTCATCTAGATTTTTCATCATACCTTCTTGGCTTCTCTTCATATCTTCTTGACTTGTTTTCATGTCCTGTATCATCATCAACATCTGATTTAAACTACTTTGAAGTTGTTCTTCCATTTTTGCTTTTTGTTTCCTAGTTTCCACTGGCATATAATTTCAGTTCACTTTTTTTAATTTTATAACCTGAACTAACCTATTCTGGATTTGATTCACTTCCGACACCAATTTGTTCCAGACGGCCGGTCTTCAAACAAACTACACACACTGTATTATTTTAATCACTTTTTATTGTCAACCTTACTTTTGACACTTGTCAAATTAGTTCAACTTGCGTCGACAAACTCTCAGAATATACTGACTGAGAAAGCAGATCTGGACCCTTTATAGACCCTTTTGGTCGATGCCGGAAGATTCCCTAATTCTCTAGAAGGATTTCCATACTACATGGGGTAATCAAAATAAGAAAAAGGAATAATCCGGCGATTTCTAGACCTTCCATCATAGGCGTTCCATGTTAAAGATAAGGAAATCGAATTCTCTAAAAAGTTCCAGACCTTCTTTTATAGTCGTCTCCTGAGGAAATTAACAAAGGTAAAATTACTTAAATACATTATGAACTCGTAGAAAATATACATAAAACTCTACAAACTACGAACACAAACTAGTACTAAGAAATACAAACGCTTCAAAGTTCGTTACAATATTGAGGTTTTTATAAAAAATAGTCGAAAATAAATTAACGTTGCTTTGTTGTGGAAGGGGAATGGCTAGTCTACTTGCATCAGTAATATACAACATTTCAAAGGATAAAAATAAACATCACCCATCATCTCACTGCGATATACTGTATAATCCAAAATGCAAACATATTTGCGCCGTTCTATTATTTTTATCCAACAGTAGATTGGTCTTGATATATTTGTAAGACCCTTGTACTACATATTAAATACTTCACTTACATATATAAATTTTTTCTTGTCCGACAAGTATTAATAAATTTTGGGTCCTCGAGGGACCGACGATTTCCACGCGTCGGACTGGAATATCGGAAAAAAAAATTTTTTTATCGGACAATGTTACAGTATAATTATACATATTTTTCTTGAGGTATTCTGAAAAAACCAGGTGCGTATCATTAAATTTTTTCAAGTCATTTTTTTTCACGTTTAAGTTGGTACACAGCCTTAGCGTTCCAAAATTTTTATCCGACAATCTTTTACTCGAATTTTTCATTGATTTCTCTTTCGATTACATTTTGTATGTATAAATTTTTACCGCTACGTTTTCGAAATATCATATAAGACTACAACCCTATGTACTTAAATGATTAACTTTAAATGGCTAAATCAATAATTTAAATTCTGTGTATAGTAGTTGATTTGAAATGGCCATTACTAGAGAGTATTTTTACCACACAAGTATAATGCTATCTAAGCTAAAAACTGTAATATTTCCACCAACAAACGGAAACAATATACAATTTCTTAAACCAATAATCATGTATTTGAGATTTCTAGGACTTGTTCCTAATTATAACTTCGAAACAAAGAGAATTGAATGTGGAATTCCCTTTTTATTTTTCGGACTAGCGATATTAATTCTAAATGGTTTTATAACTATAAAATGCGTTCAAGCAGTTTGGTTAGGCCTGGAGCAGATGTTTTTTAAACTATTGACCTGTGCAGTTATAATTTTGTGTTTTGCAAGTTATTTTATTAATGTGGTCAACTCGTGGCTAGAAAAAGAGAAATGGAACTGTTTTTTTCAAGAAGTTTTTCAATTAGAACACAAGATGAATTTGGCTCTTCCATATCGCCCACAAAGGTCACTTTTTATATTTAATAGAAAATTTCTTTTTATTGCAACAAATGTTCTAATTCTAGTGCTGTACGGTAATAGGATAATGTTCCATTTTAAACGGGATGAACTTGTTTCTTTATTTGGTGCAATCTTACTTTTTACTAATCAAGCGATTCTCAATAGCTTCTGGATAAGTACTACGGCACTATATTTAAAAGATAAACTTAATATTATTAAACAAATACTTCTTAGTAGGTGCTATACAGAAGAATATTTAACATTTATAATTATTTCAAGAAACTTATATATGGATGTAGCCAGGTGTTCAGCTCTCTTCAATGGTTTGTTTGAAAAGAATCTTCTTTTGGTGATTTTTACAATTTTAAATCAAGTTTTGTGTACATGGTATGAAATATATTTAAACAAAGAAATATACACTGTAAATGAGAAAATCTGGGTCATGATATATACGTTCATTTTATTGGTAAGTTTAGTAAAGGGATCTTTTTATATGTAAACACAGTGACACCTTTTGGGCAAACACACTAGTATTCCGCAACAAAGTGCCTACTATTTTTCTCAATAATCGCAATTATAATGAACTCAGAGCAAAGATGAAAATATTTTTCGAGCAAACAATAAGATTATTTTACTGCCTGTAATTTTCCTTGCTTATAGACTAAAAGAAATACTTCGTTTATTCAAGATATTTCGATACATTTTTTTAAAATTTAGCTTAGATCAAGAGTCTAGATGTTTTGAAGCACGCGGTAGCTTTTTTTAAACAGAAACTTTTGTTTTTGACTCCGGAAATTGAAACGAAGAGATTTGTGTGACCTTAGTTTTGACTTTTGGCGATCAAAATCATTTGAAGGCAGATTTCAAATAAGAACCATTATTCTTGACCCTAAAATTTTGAAAAAAAGTAAGTTCTATACAAGCATAATTAAATAATCGTTGATGAGCAATCCTTATATGGCATAATAATATCAATTTTCATTTAATTTTTGAGAAAATTGTCCAATTTATCAAATAAAATTTTAACAGTAATAAAGGCAAACTCATGTATCATCGATTTTAGTTTTATTTTTAGCCTGCCTTACAGCGACGTTGTTTTCTAGTTTCAGTATTGCCCAGAAACAGCGACGTGGAAATAAAAAAATTAATATGCTTGATTGGCGCGGGTCCCCTTGCTTCTCACTATTCGGATTGATTGGTTAGTTTTTGTTCTTTACCTCCACGAACATGATATATAAAACTGGACTGCTCATGAAAATAATTTTTTGACCCCCCCCTTATTGGTTGTCATTAGGTGCAATGATTTGTATGGCAACATTAAATTCCCTTCTAGTTTCTTATATTAGCGTGAATGTGTCGTGTATGAATGTCAAATACATTATTCTAACTAACAGGTTTAGACAATAACTATCTCTTTCTATAGTATATCTAAAACAATAAATCGCTCTTCCTTGTTTTACTTGACAGGTTAATTGAGTATATTCAATAAAAAAGACCGGAATAATTGTTTCTGTAAAACAATATTTAAATTGAATTTCTGTTTTTAGTTTTCTCAAAATTATAATTTTTCTGTTCAAAGCAATTCCTTTAAAGCTAGTTTTTTAAACTTCTTTGGAACAGTGTAAATATGTAGCAATTTTATAATTTTTAGATAACAAGCATGAAATGTCAGTTTTTATAAATAAATGAAAATGCTTTTTCTCTGACTGTTTACATATTTTATTTTTTACAAGAAAACTGTTATTTAGCAAAACAGCTAAACTGTAAAATATGCACCAAAAACAAATCGAGATTATTTTTTTTTTTAAATATCTGTTTTGGAAAAATTGTGGAAATTAGTGGATATTTTTGTAAATAACATTAGTATAATCTACATCCTTCTTTGATCGTAGAGTGTAAGAAGTTAAAAAAAAAAGAAATAAGGCATTTTTTTTACAAATTTTATATCATGAATTAATATACATGTATATTACTTAATATAAGGTCTCAAAAGGTCAATACAATTTATCGTAAAGTAATAGTTTCATCATTTAAAAATAGCTTCGATTAGGTCTTTGTTAAAATTATTTTCTCTTTGATACTTTAAAGGAACTGAAATGTTGGATATTTATATAGGGTTAACAACAATCATAATAATTATTTTGACATTCCCTTCACAATATCGAAGCTGTAATTTCGAGGAAGTAAAATAATATTAAGTAATAAATCGTTAATATAAAAAAAATTAAACTCCAAAGTGGATAGTTTTAAAGCAGTTTATATTTAATTGTAAACAAAACAACCTTACTATCTGAGCTAAAACAAGAATTTTTGTTTTATTTTTTTAAAATAATAAGTAATTAAATAAATAATATATTTTAAATTAATAACATATTCAAACAAAAGGTTATTATTTTATTTTTAGACAAAACAAGTACATAAAACTAAAATTTATGTAATTTCCAAACATCCTTAATAATATTGAAAAATTTCGTATTATATGCAATCATTTATGTCTATTTCAATACGACATATTGGTTTTTAAACGTATAGTCATTTCAAATTTTAACAGCATATCAGTTTCGATGTTCAGCTTTATATGTCAGTGGAACATTAACTTCATGGTAACACGATATTGTTGTTGGTAATGCACACCTAATTCAGGACTTTTTTTTTTAAAGCCAGTGTATGTTATTAAATCCAAGTTTAGTTGCTTGAAGATGTTTACAATAAACAGTGCTTCATAGCTTTTTTCAGGCAGTTTATTTGTAAGAAGCACACCACAAACTTTTTGCTGATGTTGTATAAAACTATTTTCAGAAAAAAGCCCGGAATAGAGTTACTCATCTGGCGTATAAAAGAATTATGATCATGAACAATTTGCTTCAGCCCTTGAATTCGAAGTTTCTTTTCTCTTAGAAAACTAAAATATTGAAAACACTTAAAAATTATCATACATCATATCCATAAGATTAAACTTGTTACCCTTAGATTTAAAATGTGATTCTAAGGTAAAATTTTAAATAATTATTATTGAATGCTTTATATCTTACCAATTAAATAAATTCCAATTTACCAGATGAAGTATTTGCATGTCTTACGATGAAGAATCGCATTTTTTAAAATACCAGAGAAAAACTTAAAATTTACGTTCCTGTTTGAAATTTTCAGTAAAACGTTACATAAAATGTAATAAACGCATAAAACAGCAAAATCAAATATAAATTATTGTCAAAAAGAAAATTATTCAGTCAATGTCAAAAATACACTTTCACCAATATAATAAAATTCTAGGGAATTCATTGTTGCCAAAGCAATTATTTGCACGTAATGGCACGGAGCATGGTGGAATCATTTTTATTTTAAGGAAGGTATTATGCATGAGCAGTCCAGTTTTATATGTCAAGTTTGTGTTTACCTCTCATGAGTTGAAGTGCTTGATTAGCGTCACTTCCTATGCCTCTCATACTGTAAAAAACTTTCTGCAATGAATGTTTGAAGTTGTTGATATTTATTCATAGATAACATTTTGTAAATAACCACCCAAACCAGAATTCAATCCACCGACCAGTATAAAGTCTATTCAAGTAAGCACAAAATCAATTAATTACACAGGTTTACAAGAAAAAAGTGGATACCAATGTGACCTGATCATTTTATTTTTATATAACTAGACGCCCTAAATCCAAATCTGAGGTCTGATAACCTCGGTCACATCAGGTCAAATGGAATTAAATGCACTAAATAAATCTGAAGAAGTAGACACGTACGGTTCTGAGGTCGCTGAATCGGAATTCGGGTTTCGTTTAATCTCTCAAGTTCAACCGGAGGTCAGCTCAAGATCAAATTAAGAAAAATCTACGAAATAGATCTATAAAAGAAGATATATATATATATATATATATATATATATATATATATATATATATATATATATATATATATATATATATATATATATATATAAGCAATGTATGGTGTAACGCCCACATAAGATGCCCTACAGAACTTAAACGAGAAAATTACGGGTGGACATTAATCAATAACTTGTATCAATATGATTGGTTTGAAGGGGCCTCAAAGCCCTTCATCTGAGGAAATATTTTCAAATATCATAGATATGAATAATTCATAATAATTTTACATATACCTCATAATCCATAATTATTTTTGTCGCTCTGCATTATATTTTTGTTAATTTAGTGATACATATAGGAATAGTTTTTGAAAAATCAAAAAAAATGCTATTTTGGTAGCATTCTTTCTCAAAGTTTCTAGTACATAATTTCGTTTTCTATTATCAAAATCAAGAACAACTTTAAAAACTAACATTTGAAAAAATTTTTTTAAAAATAACTTTTTCTTGACAATGCATACGTTTCACCTTATGGGTTTTAAAGTCTATTGAATTGTAAGTAATATATATATATATATATATATATATATATATATATATATATATCTTTTAATGAAAATGTATTAATAAGACGATTTTGAAAAGAATTTCAAATTCTGAAACTTAAACTGAGGCTAACGAAGTACATGAGTTTTCCAGCGATACGGATACAGATATTGTAGACAGTGATAATAATGATGAATAAATAAAAAAGCGAAATTATTTTTCATAATAATCTTTCATAATTTCTTTTTAATTTTTTTTAAAGATTAATTTATATTTTCCACAAAATACAATTATACTAACTTTATATAATTCACTATCTAGAGGATGTATATATTATATATATATAAATCAGTGTACAGTTTTGAGGATATTACAATCACTGATTTTAATGCTCTAATAAATATATTGTTCCGGACGGCCGGTCTTCAAACAAACTACACACACTGTATTATTTTAATCACTTTTTATTGTCAACCTTACTTTTGACACTTGTCAAATTGGTTCATCTTGCGTCGACGAACTCTCAGAATATACTGACTGAGAAAGCAGATCTGGACCCTTTATATACCCTTTTGGTCGATGCCGGAAGATTCCCTAATTCTCTAGAAGGATTTCCATACTACATGGGGTAATCAAAATAAGAAAAAGAATAATCCGGCGATTTCTAGACCTTCCATCATAGGCGTTCCATGTTAAAAATAAGGAAATAGAATTCTCTAAAAAGTTCCAGACCTTCTTTCATAGTCGTCTCCTGAGGAAATTAACAAAGGTAAAATTACTTAAATACATTATGAACTCGTAGAAAATATACATAAAACCCTACAAACTACGAACACAAACTAGTACTAAGAAATACAAACGCTACAAAGTTCGTTACAATATTAAGGTTTTTATAAAAAATAGTCGAAAATAAATTAACGTTGCTTTGTTGTGGAGGGGGAATGGCTAGTCTACTTGCATCAGTAATATACAACATTTCAAAGGATAAAAATAAACATTAGTCATCATCTCACTGCGATATACTGTATAATCCAAAATGCAAACATATTTGCGCCGTTCTATTTTTTTTATCCAACAGTAGATTGGTCTTGATATATTTGTAAGACCCTTGTACTACATATTAAATACTTCACTTACATATATAAATTCTTTCTTGTCCGACAAGTATTAATAAATTTTGGGTCCTCGAGGGACCGACGATTTCCACGCGTCGGATTGGAATATCGGAAAATTTTTTTTTTTTTGTCGTACAATGTTACAGTGTAATTCTACATATTTTTCTTGAGCTATTCTGAAAAAACCAGGTGTGTATCATTAAATTTTTTCAAGTCATTTTTTTTTCACGTTTAAGTTGGCACACAGCCTTAGCGTTCCTAAATTTTTATCCGACAATCTTTTACTCGAATTTTTCATTGATTTCTCTTTCGACTACATTTTGTATGTATAAATTTTTACCGCTACGTTTTTGAAATATCATATAAGACTACAACCCTATGTACTTAAATGATTAACTTTAAATTGCTAAATCAATAAGTTTAATTATGTGTATAGTAGTTGGCTTGAAATGAACATTACTAGAGAGAATTTTACCATACAAGTATAATGTTTCCTAAGCTAAAAAATGTAATATTTCCACCAACAAACGGAAACAATATACAATTTCTTAAACCAATAATCATGTATTTGAGATTTCTGGGACTAGTTCCTAATTATAACTTCCAAACAAAGAGAATTGAACGTGGAATCCCCTTTCTCCTTTTCGGACTAGCGATATTAAGTCTAAATGGTTTTGCAACTATAAAATGGGTTCAAGCAGTTTGGTCAGGTCTGGATCAGTTGTTTTTTAAACTATTAACCTGTGCATTTATAACTTTGGGTTTTACAAGTTATTTAATTAACGTGGTCAACGCATGACTAGAAAAAGAGAAATGGAACTATTTTTTCCAAGAAGTTTTTCAATTAGAACACAAGATGAATTTGGCTCTTCCATTCCGCCAACAAAGGTCACTTTTTATATTTAATAGAAAATTTCTTTTTATCGCAACAAATGTTCTAATTCTAGTGCTGTACGTTAATAAGCTAATATTCCATTTTAAACCAGATGAACTTGTTGCTTTATTTGGTTCAATCTTACTTTTTACTAATCAAGCGATTCTCAATAGCTTCTGGATAAGTACTACGGCACTATATTTAAAAGATAAACTTAATGTTGTTAAACAAATACTCCTTAGTAAGTGCTATACAGAAGAATATTTAACATTTATAATTATTTCAAGAAACTTATATATGGATGTAGCCAGGTGTTCAGCTCTCTTTAATGGTTTGTTTGAAAAGAATCTTCTTTTGGTGATTTTTACAATTTTAAATCAAGTTTTGTGTACATGGTATCAAATATATTTAAACAAAGAAATATACACTGTAAATGAGAAAATCTGGGTCATGATATATACGTTAATTTTATTGGTAAGTTTAGTAAAGGGATCTTTTTATATGTAAACACAGTGACACCTTTTGGGCAAACACACTAGTATTCCGCAACAAAGTGCCTACTATTTTTCTCAATAATCGCAATTATAATGAACTCAGAGCAAAGATGAAAATATTTTTCGAGCAAACGATAAGATTATTTTACTGCCTGTAATTTTCCCTGCTTATAGACTAAAAGAAATACTTCGTTTATTGAAGATATTTCAATACATTTTTTTAAAATTTAGCTTAGATCAAGAGTCTAGACCTTTTGAAGTACACGGTAGTTTTTTTTTTAAACAGAAACTTTTGTTTTTGACTCCGGAAATTGAAACGAAGAAATTTGTGTGACCTTAGTTTTGACTTTTGGGGATCAAAATCATTTGAAGGCAGATTTCAAATAAGAACCATTACTCTTGACACTAAAAATTTGAAAAAAGTAAGTTCTATACAAGCATTGTTAAATAATCGTCGATGCGCAATCCTTATATGGCTTAATAATATCAATTTTCGTTTAATTTTTGAAAAGATTGTCCAATTTATCAAATAAAATTTTAACAGTAATAAAGGCAAAGTCATCTATCATCGATTTTAGTTTTATTTTTAGCCTGCCTTATAGCGACATTGTTTTCTACTTTCAGTATTGCCCAGAAACAGCGACGTGGAAAAAAAAATTAATATGCTTGATTGGCGCGAGTCCCCTTGCTTCTCACTATTCGGATTGCTTGGTTAGTTTTTGTTCTTTACCTCCACGAACATAATATATAAAACTGGATTGCTAATGAAAATAATTTTTTGACCCCCTCCCTTATTGGTTGCCATTAGGTGCAATGATTTGTATGGCAACATTAAATTCCCTTCTAGTTTCTTATATTGGCGTGAATGTGTCGTGTATGAATGTCAAATACATTATTCTAACTAACAGGTTTAGACAATAACTATCTCTTTCGATAGTATATCTAAAACAATAAATCGCTCTTCCTTGTTTTACTTGACAGGTTAATTGAGTATATTCAATAAAAAAGACCGGAATAATTGTTTCTGTAAAACAATATCTAACATGAATTTCTGTTTTTAGTTTTCTCAAAATTATAATTTTTCTGTTCAAAGCAATTCCTTTAAAGCTAATTTTTTAACTTCTTTGGAACAGCGTAAATATTTAGCAATTTTATAATTTTTAGATAACAAGCATGACATGTCAGTTTTTATAAATAAATGAAAATGCTTTTTCTCTCACTGTTTACATATTTTATTTTTTACAATAAAACTGTTATTCAGCAAAACAGCTAAAATGTAGAATATGCACCAAAAACATATCGAGATTAATTTTTTTTTTAAATATCTGTTTTGGAAAAATTGTGAAAATTAGTGGATATTTTTGTAAATAACATTATTATAATCTACATCTTTCTTTGATGGTAGAGTGTAAGAAGTTAAAAAAAAAAGAAATAAGGCATTTTTTTACAAATTTTATATCATGAATTAATATACATGTATATTACTTAATATAAGGTCTCAAAAGGTCAATACAATTTATCACAAAGTAATAGTTTCATCATTTAAAAATAGCTTCGATTAGGTCTTTGTTAAAATTATTTTCTCTTTGATACTTTAAAGGAACTGAAATTTTGGATATTTATATAGAGTTAACAACATTCATAATAATTATTTTGACATTCCCTTCACAATAACGAAGCTGTAATTTCGAGGAAGTAAAATAACAGTAAGTAATAAACCGTTACTATAAAAAAAAAAATTAAACTCCAAAGTGGATAGTTTTAAAGCAGTCTATATTTAATTGTAAACAAAACAATATTTATTAAGACACTGTAAATATAAAAAAAATTGTAAATACAAGAGTGGAGTCCTTACATTATGATCATTTTTAATCTAAATATAATACATAAAGATTTACTAGTAACTTTTAATTTTTACACTTCTTCAAACTTTTCATTTACTTAACTATTTGAGGATCTGGAATTGACCTTTCCTAAAGTTGAATTTTTGAAGTGGTAATCAATCACAGATTCTCACTACTTCGACAAAGGATTTTCATGACACAACCTTACTATCTGAGCTAAAACAAGAATTTTTGTTTTATATTTTTTAAAATAATAAGTTATTAAATAAAAATGTATTTTCAATTAATAACATATTCAAACAAAAGGTTATTATTTTATTTTTAGATAAAACAAGCACATAAAACTAAAATTTATGTAATTTCCAAACGTCCTTAATAATATTGAAAAATTTCGTATTATATGCAATCATTTGTGTCTATTTCAATATGGCATATTGGTTTTTAAACGTATAATCATTTCAAATTTTAACAGCATATCAGTTTCGATCTTCAGCTTTATATGTCAGTGGAACATTAACTTCATGGTAACACGATATTGTTGTTGGTTCTGCACACCTAATTCAGGACTTTTTTTTAAAGCCAGTGTATGTTATTAAGTCCAAGTTTAGTTGCTTCAAGATGTTTACATTAAACAGTGCTTCATAGCTTTTTTCTGGCAGTTTATTTGTAAGAAGCACACCACAAACTTTTTGCTGATGTTGTATAAAACTATTTTCAGAAAAAAGCCCTGAATAGAGTTACTTATCTGGTGTATAAAAGAATTATGATCATGAATAATTTGCTTCAGCCCTTGAATTCGAAGTTTCTTTTCTCTTATAAAACTAAAATATTGATAACACTTAAAAATTATCATACATCATATCTATAAGATTATATTTGTTACCATTAGATTTAAAATGTGATTCTAAGATAAAATTTTAAATAATTATTATTGAATGCTTTATAACTTACCAATTAAATAAATTCCAATTTACCAGATGAAGTATTTGCATGTCTTACGATGAAGAATCGCATTTTTTAAAATACCAGAAAAAAACTTAAAATTTACGTTCCTGTTTGAAATTTTCAGTAAAACGTTACATAAAATGTAATAAAACGCATAAAACAGCTAAATCAAATATAAATTATTGTCAAAAAGAAAAGTATTCAGTCAATGTCAAAAATACACTTTCACCAATATAATAAAATTTTAGGGAATTCGTAGTTGCCAAAGCAATTATTTGCACGTAATGGCACGGATCATGGTGGCATCATTTTTATTATAAGAAAGGTATTATGCCTGAGCAGTCCAGTTTTAAATGTCAAGTTTGTGTTTACCTCTCATGAGTTGGAGTGCTTGATTAGCGTCACTTACTATGCCTCTCATACTGTAAAAACATTCTACAATGAATGTTTGAAGTTGTTGATATTTATTCATAGATAACATTTTGTAAATAACCCCCCAAACCAGAATTCAATCCACCGACTGGTATAAAGTCTATTCAAGTAAGCGCAAAATCAATTAATTACACAGGTTTACAAGAAAAAAGTGGATACCAATGTGACCTGATCATTTTATTTTGATATAATTAGAAGCCCTAAATCCAAATCTGAGGTCTGATAACCTCGGTCACGTCAGGTTTAAGGTCATCTCAAGGTCAAATGAAATTAAATGCACAAAATAAATCTGAAGAAGTAGATACGGACATTTCTGAGGTCGCTGAATCGGAATTCGTGCTTTGTTTAATCCCTCGAGTTCAACCCGATGTCATTTCAAGATCAAATTAAGAAAAATCTACTAAATAGATATATAAAAGAAGATATATATATATATATATATATATATATATATATATATATATTTAGCGTTTCTGTAGTGCGCTAAACTTATAGTTTTTAGTATACGTGTAAGTGTGAAATAACAACGCGTTTTAAATGGTTTAACAATGTTTATTATGTAGTTGCTTGCACTGAGAACGGATTTAGAAATAGAATTCAAAGCGGGAAGACTTAAATCAATATAGAAACTGAACTATAACGGATAGAGAAAACGAATAGAATATTTCACTGTAACGGAGTATGACTAGTACAGAATAGGAATGGTAGAGTAGAATAGAAGTTAAAATAGAATAGAATTGAATAGACCTCTAACTTGGAAGTTGAGGGTATTTAAACGGATCTGCCTATAATTTACTAGTATCGTACGATGTTGTCACGTTATCCAACTTTTCAACGGTCTATTAGTTGTGATTCAGAAATTTGTAAATAATTCCGCCTAAATGGCAACACCGTACACATTTTGTTGCAAGTAGTTGGAAATCCCGAGCCATCAATGACCGTAAAAGGGCCCGATTGGTTTATTGGTACAATTCTTAAATTGTGCGAAAAAGTATAGGTTATTTTAGTAAAGTAAGAAATATCACGTTTTCAGTGCAGCATAGAAAAATGAGCTATAAAAAATATTGAATCTTAAATACATACAACAAGATAATAAAATATAACAGATGGTAAAATTGAAAAAGTATAAAAGATATTTTTTGACAAAAGAGTATGAGGGGCCTAGAGCTGCCACATATATATATATATATATATATATATATATATATATATATATATATATATATATATATATAGACTTTTGGGGCTACTGAATCTGAATTAGTGGTTTATTTAACACTGTTTAACACTACAAGGTTAACCAGAGGCCATTTCAAAGTCATTTCAACGTCAAATTTAAAAATCCACCAAATAAATGTGTAAAAAAGAGAATGCAGGCTCAGCTAGATCGATATCAGTTTCATAGCAGACAGACAAGCGGATCGAGTTTTTGAGCCCAAACTTCAGCTTCCAAAATCACACGTGAAAGGAGCCAGTTTTCAAGGCGAAACCCAAGCTTCTAAAGCCACATAACTCTCGCGCAGCTAGATCGATATCTTTACATAACAGTTAGGCATAAATCCTTGCTTTTCGCCTCTGTTTGCTGCGTAACGGGGATTGATTTTGCTGCGAGTGTCATATGTGGTTACGAGAGAGTTGTCCTATTTATAAAACTTGGTCCGGTCGCCTCTCTACGGTATAGTGACAATCAATCTAGCTGCACAGAGATTGTGTAATTTTGGCAGCTTTGGTTTCGACTTAAAAACTCAATCCGCTCCCCTGTCGGCTGCGTAATGGATATAAATGTAGCTGTGCTTGGCTTATGTGAATTTGAGAGTGTAAGTGACGTACTTTAACATGTAGTACAAGTATCCGACAAATATATCAAGACCAATCTACTGTTGGACAAAAAAATTGGAAAGGCGAAAATATTTTAATATCATTTTCTTTTTCGATTTTTTGTTTTTAAATGAAGTGCAGAAAGTAAAACAATAATTTACCGACAGAAAAAGATGATCCTTGGTATGTAATAAAAAGAAACATTTTTCGTATTTTATTATTTAGGGATGTTTGTTATGTGGGCGTTTGTAAATGAACTTTTGAAGGCAGTGCTGATTTTGTCAGGGTCCCTGAAAAAAATATATAAAATTTAATTATTGAGATGACCGGCGAAAAATATTTACCGATTTTCCAGTCTGACACGTAGAAGTTACCGATTTCTTAAAAACTCAATATTCATTCCTTTGTTGCATATCACCCTACTTTTTGATACCGATATGGAAATTATGTCCATCTTGCAAATTACACTTTATTTCTATTAAAAACACATAACTCTTGTTTAAAACAATATTGAAAATATCAATATTTCACGTAAAGAGTAATAATGTCAACCTTGGGCGGTTTAAGCTATTTGAGAAGGCATTCGGCGATAAATTTTTATTGGGTGAATCAGTATCGGAAAATATGATAAAATTGAAGCACTAAACCGATTCAAGTATGCCATCATCGAAAGAAAAGTTATCACAGAAATGTAAAATAACCATATATATATATATATATATATATATATATATATATATATATATATATATATATATATAAGCAATGTATGGTGTAACGCCCACATAAGATGTCCTATAGAACTTAAACCAGAAAATTACGGGTGGACTTTAATCAATAATTTGTATCAATATGATTGGTTTGAAGGGCCTCAAAGCCCTTGATCTGAAGAAATATTTTCAAATATCATAGGTACGAATAATTCATAATAATTTTACATATACCTCATAATCCATAATTATTTTTGTCGCTTTGCATTATATTTTTGTTAATTTAATGATACATAAAGGAATAGTTTTTGAAAAATCAAAAAAAAAATGCTGTTTTGGTAGCATTCTTTCTCAAAGTTTCTAATATATAATTTCGTTTTCTATTTCCATTATCAACATCAAGAACAGCTTTAAAAACTAATATTTGAAAAAAATTTGTCAAAAATAACTTTTTCTTGACAATGCATACATTTCACCTTATGGGTTCTAAATTTTATTGAATTTTAAGTAAAACATATCTCTTTCAATTTAAATCTCTTAATAAGACGATTAAAAAAAAAATTCAGATTCTGAAAATTAAACCGAGGATGACGAGGTACATGCGTTTTCCAGCGACACCGATACAAATATTGAAGACAGTGATGATAATGATAATGATAAATAAATAAAAAAGTGAAATTATTTTCTATAATTATCTTTTATAATTTCTTTTTACTTTTTATTAAAGATTAATTTATATTTTCCACTAAATACAATTATACTAACTTCATATAATTCACTAACTAGAGGATGTATATTATATATATATATATATATATATATATATATATATATATATATATATATATATATATATATATACCCTGACAAAATCAGCACTGCATTCAAAAGTAAGTGCATATTCATTTACAAACGCTCACATACCAAACATCACTAAATAATAAAATACGAAAAATTTTTCTTTTTATTACATGCTAAGGATCATCTTTTTCTGTCGGTAAATTATTGATTTATTTTTTTTACTTCATTTAAAAACAAAAAATCGAAAAAGAAAATGATATTAATATATTTTCGCCTTTCCCATTTTTTTGTCCAACAGTAAATTGGTCTTGATATATTTGTCCCACAGTTATACGACATGTTAAAGTACGTCACTTACACTCCTAAACTCACATAAGCCAAGCACAGCTACATTGATATCCATTACGCAGCAGACAGGGGAGCGGATTGAGTTTTTAAGGCGAAACCTAAGCTGCCAACATTACACCCACTATGTGCAGCTAGATTGATTGCCACTATACAGTAGAGAGGCGACCGGACCAAGTTTTTATAAATAGGACAAAACTCTCTCATAACCACATATCACATGCACAGCAAGATCAATCTCCGTTACGCAGCAAACAGAGGCGAAAAGCAAGGATTTATGCCTAACTGTTATCTAAAGATATCGATCTAGCTGCGCGAGAGGTATGTGGCTTTAGAAGCTTGGGTTTCGCCTTGAAAACTCGCTCCTTTCATGTGTCTGCGTGGGATAAGTGATTTTGGGAGCTGAAGTTTGGGCTCAAAAACTCAATCTGCTTGCCTGTCTATTATACTAACTTCATATAATTCACTATTTAGAAGCTGTATATTATATATATATATATATATATATATATATATATATATATATATATATATATATATATATATATATATATATATATATATATATATATATATACATATATATATATATATATATATAAATCAGTTTACAGTTTTGAGGAAATTACAATCACAGATTTTAATGCTGTAATAAATGTATTAAGATTTTTATAAAAAATAGTTGAAAATAAATTAACGTTGCTTTGTTGTGGGGGATGGGGAGGATGGCTAGTCACCTTGTATCAGTAATATACAACATTCCAAAGGACAAAAATAAAATAAACATCACCCAGCATCTCACTGCGATATACTGTATAATCCAAAATACAAGTATATTTTCGCCGTTGCAATTTTTTTGTCCAACAGCAGATTGGTCTTGATATATTTGTCAGCCACTTATACTACATGTTAAGTACTTCACTCACATATATAAATTTCTTCTTGTCCGACAAGTATTAATAAATTTTAGGGACCTAAATTATTTTGTCGGAAAATGTTACAGTGTAATTCTAAATTTTTTTCTTGAGGAATCCTGAAAAGTTTCCTTTACTTTACCAGAAAGAAATTTCTTTTAAGTCCTTATTTTTCATAAAAATCATCTTACAACTATGTAATATTTCATTCGATTTGCCAATAGTATGATGAATATGTCAAATATGCTCCGCAGTCCCCTTACCTGTTACCGCTATGTAATGTTTTTGAAATATTATATAAAACTATATACTTAAATGATTAACTTTAAATGGCTAAATCAATAAGTTTAATTATATATATAGTAGTTGGCTTGAAATGACCATTACTACAGAGAATTTTTACCATACAAGTATAATGTTACCTAAACTAAAAACTGTAATATTTCCACCAACAAACGGAAACAATATACAATTTCTTAAACCAGTAATCATGTGTTTGAGATTTCTAGGATTAGTTCCTAATTATGACTTCCAAACAAAGAGAATTGAACGTGGAATCCCCTTTTTCCTTTTCGGACTAGCGATATTAAGTCTAAATGGTTTTATAACTGTAAAATGCGTTCAAGCATTTTGGTCAGGTCCGAAGCAGTTGTTTTTTAAACTATTAACCTGTGCATTTATAATTTTGGGTTTTACAAGTTATTTAATTAACGTGGTCAACTCATGGCTAGAAAAAGAGAAATGGAACTGTTTTTTTCAAGAAGTTTTTCAATTAGAACACAAGATGAATTTAGCTCTTCCATTCCGCCCACAAAGGTCACTTTTTATATTTAATAGAAAATTCCTTTTTATCGCAACAAATGTTCTAATTCTAATGTTGTACGTTACTAAGCTAATATTAGATTTTGAACGGGATGAACCTATTTTTGTATTTGGTACAATCTTATTTTTTACTAATCAAGCGATTCTCAATAGCTTCTGGATAAATGCTACGGCACTATATTTAAAAGATAAACTTAATGTTGTTAAACAAATACTTCTTAGTAAGTGCTATACAGAAGAATATTTAAAATTTATAATCATTTCAAAAAACTTGTATATGGATGTAGCCAGGTGTTCAGCTCTCTTCAATGGTTTGTTTGAAAAGAATCTTCTTTTGGTGATTTTTACAATTTCAAATCAAGTTTTGTGTATATGGTATGAAATATATTTAACCAATGAACATACACTGTAAATGAGAAAATCTGGGTTATGATATATACGTTCATTTTATTGGTAAGTTTATTAAAGGGATGTTTTTATATGTAAACACAGTGACGCATTTTGGGTAAACACACTAGTATTCCGCGACAAAGTGCCTGGTATTTTGTTAAATAATTGCAATAATAATGAAACCAGGGCAAAGCTGAAAATAATTTTTGTGCAAAAAATAAGATTATTTTACTGTCTGTAATTTTCCCTGCTTATAGACTTTAAAAGAAATACTTCATTTATTTAAGATATTTCGATACATTTTTGAAATTTAGCTTAGATCAAAAGTCTAGACCTTTTGAAGGACGCGATAGTTTTTTTTTTTAACAGAAACTTTTGTTTTTGAGTCCGGAAATTGAAACGAAGAAATTTGGTGACCTTAGTTTTGACTTTTGGGGATCAAAATCATTTGAAGGCAGATTTCAAATAAGAACCATTATTCTTGACCTTAAAAATTTGAAAAAAAGTAAGTTCTATACAAACGTAATTAAATAAACGTCGATAAGCAATCCTTATATGGCTTAATAATATCAATTTTCATTTAATTTTTGAGAAAATTGTCCAATTTGTCAAATAAAATTTTAACAGTAATGAAGGCAAACTCATTTATCATCGATTTTAGTTTTATTTTTAGCCTGCCTTATAGCGACCTTGTTTTCTAGTTTCAGTATTGCCCAGAAACAGCGACGTGGAAATAAAAAAATTAATATGCTTGATTGGCGCGAGTCCCCTTGCTTCTCACTATTCGGATTGCTTGGTTAGTTTTTGTTCTTTACCTCCACGAACATGATATATAAAACTGGACTGCTCATGAAAATAATTTTTTGACCCCTCCCCCCTTATTGGTTGCCATTAGGTGCAATGATTTGTATGGCAACATTAAATTCCCTTCTAGTTTCTTATATTGACGTGAATGTGTCGTGTATGAATGTCAAATACATTATTCTAACTAACAGGTTTAGACAATAACTATCTCTTTCTATAGTATATCTAAAACAATAAATCGCTCTTCCTTGTTTTACTTGACAGGTTAATTGAGTATATTCAATAAAAAAGACCGGAATAATTGTTTCTGTAAAACAATATTTAACTTGAATTTCTGTTTTTAGTTTCCTCAAAATTATAATTTTTCTGTTCAAAGCAATTCCTTTAAAGCTAATTTTTTTAACTTCTTTGAAACCGCGTAACGAAGCTGTAATTTCGAGGAAGTAAAATAACAATAAGTAATAAACCGTTACACGTTAAGAATAAACTCCGAAGTGGATAGTTTTAAAGCAGTTTATATTTAATTGTAAACAAAACAATATTTATTAAGACACTCTAAATATAAAAAAGATTGTAAATGCAAGAGTGGGATTCTTACATTATTACGATCATTTTTAATCTAAATATATACATAAAGATTTACTAGTAACTTTTAATTTTTACACTTCTTCAAACTTTCCATTTACTTAACTATTTGAGAATCTGGAATTGACCTTTCCTAAAGATGAATTTTTGAAGTGGTAATCAATCACAGCTTCTCACTACTTCGACAAAGGATTTTCATGACACAACCTTACTATCTGAGCTAAAACAAGAATTTTTGTTTTATTTTTTTTAAAATAATAAGTAATTAAATAAAAATATATTTTAAATTAATAACATATTCAAACAAAAGGTTATTATTTTATTTTTAGACAAAACAAGTACATAAAACTAAAATTTATGTAATTTCCAAACATCCTTAATAATATTGAAAAATTTCTTATTATATGCAATCATTTATGTCTATTTCAATATGGCATATTGGTTTTTAAACATATAATCATTTCAAATTTTAACAGCATATCAGTTTCGATGTTCAGCTTTATATGTCAGTGGAACATTAACTTCATGGTAACACGATATTGTTGTTGGTAATACACACCTAATTCAGGACTTTTTTTTTAAAGCCAGTGTATGTTAAGTCCAAGTTTAGTTGCTTCAAGATGTTTACATTAAAAAGTGCTTCATAGCTTTTTTCAGGCAGTGTATTTGTAAGAAGCACACCACAAACTTTTTGCTGATGTTGTATAAAACTATTTTCAGAAAAAAGCCCTGAATAGAGTTACTCATCTGGTGTATAAAAGAATTATGATCATGAACAATTTGCTTCAGCCCTTGAATTCGAAGTTTCTCTTCTCTTAGAAAACTAAAATATTGATAACACTTAAAAATTATCATACATCATATTTATAAGATTAAACTTGTTACCTTAAGATTTAAAATGTGATTCAAAGGTAAAATTTTAAATAATTATTATTGAATGCTTTATAACTTACCAATTAAATAAATTCCAATTTACCAGATGAAGTATTTGCATGTCTTACGATGAAGAATCGCATTTTTGAAAATACCAGAAAAAAACTTAAAATTCACGTGCCTGTATGAAATCTTCAGTAAAACGTTACATAAAATGTAATAAAACGCATAAAACAGCAAAATCAAATATAAATTATTGTCAAAAAGAAAAGTATTCAGTCAATGTCAAAAATACACTTTCACCAATATAATAAAGCTTGGAGAATTCATTGTTGCCAAAGCAATTATTTGCATGTCATGGCACGGATCATGGTGGCATCATTTTTATTATAAGAAAGGTATTATGCATGAGCAGTCCAGTTTTATATGTCAAGTTTGTGTTTACCTCTCATGAGTTGAAGTGCTTGATTAGCGTCACTCCCTATGCCTCTCATATTGTAAAAACATTCTATAATGAATGTTTGAAGTTGTTGATATTTATTTATAGATAACATTTTGTAAATAACCCCCCAAACCAGAATTCAATCCACCGACCAGTATAAAGTCTATTACAATAAGCACAAAATCAATTAATAACACAGGTTTACAAGAAAAAAGTGGATACCAATGTGACCTGATCATTTTATTTTTATATTTAGACGCCCTAAATCCAAATCTGAGGTCTGATAACCTCGGTCACGTCAGGTTTAAGGTCATCTCAAGGTCAAATGGAATTAAATGCACAAAATAAATCTGAAGAAGTTGACACGTACATTTCTGAGGTCGCTGAATCGGAATTCGTGCTTTGTTTAATCCCTCAACTTCAACCCGAGGTCATTTCAAGACCAAATTAAGAAAAATCTACTAAATAGAAATATAAAAGAAGATATATATATATATATATATATATATATATATATATATATATATACATATATATATATATATATATATATATATATATATATATATATATATATATATATATATATATCTTGTGCAATGTGCATGTTCATTTACAAACGCTCACATACCAAACATCTCTAAATAATAAAATACGAAAAATGTTTCTTTTTATTACATGCTAAGGATCATCTTTTTCTGTCGGTAAATTATTGTTTTACTTTCTATACTTCATTTAAAAACAAAAAATCGAAAAAGAAAATGATATTAATATATTTTCGCCTTTCCCATTTTTTTGTCCAACAGTAAATTGGTCTTGATATATTTGTCCCACACTTGTACGACATGTTAAAGTACGTCACTTACACTCCTAAACTCACATAAGCCAAGAACAGCTAAATTGATATCCATTACGCAGCAGACAGGGGAGCGGATTGAGTTTTTAAGGCGAAACCTAAGCTGCCAAAATTACACCCTATATGTGCAACTAGATTGATTGCCACTATACAGTAGAGAGGCGACCGGACCAAGTTTTTATAAATAGGACAAAACTCTCTCATAACCACATATCACATGCACAGCAAGATCAATCCCCGTTACGCAGCAAACAGAGGCGAAAAGCAAGGTTTTATGCCTAACTGTTATGTAAAGATATCGATCTAGCTGCGCGAGAGGTGTGCTTTAGAAGCTTGAGTTTCGCCTTGAAAACTCGCTCCTTTCACGTGTCTGCGTGGGATAAGTGATTTTGGGAGCTGAAGTTTGGGCTCAAAAACTCAATCTGCTTGCCTGTCTATTTTTTATAATTATCTTTTATAATGTCTTTTTACTTTTCATTAAAGATTAATTTATATTTTCCACAAAATACAATTATACTAACTTCATATAATTCACTATCTAGAGGATGTATGTTATATATATATATATAAATCAGTGTACAGTTTTGAGGAAATTACAATCACTGATTTTAATGCTGTAATAAATATATTAAGATTTTTATAAAAAATAGTCGAAAATAAATTAAGGTTGCTTTGTTGTGGGAGATGGGGGGGATGGCTAGTCTCCTTGCATCAGTAATATACAACATTGCAAAGGACAAAAATAAAATAAACATCACCCAGCATCTCACTGCGATATACTGTATAATCCAAAATGCAAGTTATTTTCGACGTTGCAATTTTTTTGTCCAACAGTAGATTGGTCTTGATATATTTGTCGGACACTTATACTACATGTTAAGTTGTTCACTTACATATATAAATTTCTTCTTGTCCGATAAGTATTAATAAATTTTAATGACTTAAATTATTTTGTCGGAAAATGTTACAGTGTAATTCTACATATTTTTCTTGAGGTATCCTGAAAAGTTTCCTTTACTTTACCAGAAAAAAATTCTTTTAAGCCCTTATTTTTCATAAAAATGATCTTACAACTATGTAATATTTCATTCGATTTGCCAATAGTATGATGAATATGTCAAATATGCTCCGCAGTCCCCTTACCTGTTACCGCTGCGTAATGTTTTTAAAATATTATATAAAACTATATACTTAAATGATTAAATGGCTAAATCAATAATTTTTATTATATATATAGTAGTCGGCTAGAAGTGACCATTACTAGAGAGAATTTTTAGCAAACAAGTATAATGTTACCTAAGCTAAAAACTGTAATATTTCCACCAACAAACGGAAACAATATACAATTTCTTAAACCAGTAATCATGTATTTGAGATTTCTAGGATTAGTTCCTAATTATAACTTCCAAACAAAGAGAATTGAACATGGAATCCCCTTTTTACTTTTCGGGCTAGCGATATTAAGTCTAAATGGTTTTGCAACTAAAAAATGCGTTCAAGCAGTTTGGTCAGGTCTGGAGCAGTTGTTTTTTAAACTATTAACCTGTGCATTTATAATTTTGGGTTTTACAAGTTATTTAATTAACGTGGTCAACTCATGGCTAGAAAAAGAGAAATGGAACTGTTTTTTTCGAGAAGTTTTTCAATTAGAACACAAGATGAATTTGGCTCTTCCATTCCGCCCACAAAGGTCACTTTTTATATTTAATAGAAAATTTCTTTTTATCGCAACAATTGTTCTAATTCTAATGTTGTACGTTAATAAGCTAATATTACGTTATGAACGGGATGAACCTATTTTTGTATTTGGTACAATCTTATTTTTTACTAATCAAGCGATTCTCAATAGCTTCTGGATAAGTGCTACGGCACTATATTTAAAAGATAAACTTAATGTTGTTAAACAAATACTTCTTAGTAAGTGCTATACAGGAGAATATTTGAAATTCATAGTTATTTCAAAAAACTTGTATATGGATATAGCCAGGTGTTCAGCTCTCTTTAATGGTTTGTTTGAAAAGAATCTTCTTTTGGTGATATTTACAATTTCAAATCAAGTTTTGTGTACATGGTATCAAATATATTTAAACAAAGAAATATACACTGTAAATGAGGAAATCTGGGTTATGATATATACGTTCATTTTATTGGTAAGTTTGGGAAAGGAATCTTTTTATATGTAAACACAGTGACACCTTTTGGACAAACACACTAATATTCCGCGAGAAAGTGCCTGCTATTTTTCTCAATAATCGCAATAATAATGAACCCAGAGCAAAGATGAAAACATTTTTCGAGCAAACGATAAGATTATTTTACTGCCTGTAATTTTCCCTGCTTATAGCCTGAAAGAAATACTTCGTTTATTCAAGATATTTTGATACATTTTTTTAAATTTAGCTTAGATCAAGAGTCTAGACCTTTTGAAGGACGCGATAGTTTTTTTTTAAACAGAAACTTTTGTTTTTGAGTCCGGAAATTGAAACGAAGAAATTTGGTGACCTTACTTTTGACTTTTGGGGATCAAAATCATTTGAAGGCAGATTTCAAATAAGAACCATTATTCTTGACCTTAAAAATTTGAAAAAAAAGTAAGTTCTATACAAACGTAATTAAATGAACGTCGATGAGCAATCCTTATATGGCTTAATAATATCAATTTTCATTTAATTTTTGAGAAAATTGTCCAATTTGTCAAATAAAATTTTAACAGTAATGAAGGCAAACTCATCTATCATTGATTTTAGTTTTATTTTTAGCCTGCCTTATAGCGACCTTGTTTTCTAGTTTCAGTATTGCCCAGAAACAGCGACGTGGAAATAAAAAAATTAATATGCTTGATTGGCGCAAGTCCCCTTGCTTCTCACTATTCGGATTGCTTGGTTAATTTTTGTTCTTTACCTCCACGAACATGATATATAAAACTGGACTGCTCATGAAAATAATTTTTTGACCCCCCCCCCTTATTGGTTGCCATTAGGTGCAATGATTTGTATGGCAACATTAAATTCCCTTCTAGTTTCTTATATTGGCGTGAATGTGTCGTGTATGAATGTCAAATACATTATTCTAACTAACAGGTTTAGACAATAACTATCTCTTTCTATAGTATATCTAAAACAATAAATCGCTCTTCCTTGTTTTACTTGACAGGTTAATTGAGTATATTCAATAAAAAAGACCGGAATAATTGTTTCTGTTCTTTACCTCTCATGAGTTGGAGTGCTTGATTAGCGTCACTCCTTATGCCTCTCATACTGTAAAAACATTCTACAATAAATATTTGAAGTTGTTGATACTTATGCATAGATAACATTTTGTAAATAATCCCCCAAACCAGAATTCAATCCACCGACCAGTATAAATTCTACTCCAGTAAGCACAAAATCAATTAACAATTATGCACTACATCTAATTGAACCAACATGCTCAACCTGGCATGCTTATTAACATTTTCGAGTTGACGATCATTGATGTATAAATAAAGCGACGGAGTTCTCACCGTTGACATTTTCTTCTTCTTCAAAAAAACTATACCATAAGTTATTTCGCTAGCAATGATGGTAATCAATTGATCTACGTCATTGTAAATTAACGTTCCAATATTAATGACAATTAAATCAATTGGGTTCGCTATTATTCCAGAAGGTAACTTTACCCGAGAACATACCTTAAATAAAAAACGAGGATTTTCTAATAATATCCGCTGTGCCCACAGACAGAATGAATCGTTTCCTTAAATTGTCTGATATTATCGACTGTGTTATAGTGAAGATAATAATTTTGTTTTCATAATATTCTCAATCCAATACACCTTGGTATATCAGACCGTCTTTCAATTTGATAACCACTGATGCGAAAGTTTAGGTAAATCATCGCTAAAGCAACTAAAACTCGTACGTGATTCTGGTCATAATTGTGATTTCTTCGTTCTCTAACTAAATGATCTTGGTGAATGTCGCGAATCATCGTATGATTAGGACACCGTCTTTCTAAGAATCGATTTTGATAAATAACACTTGTTTCTCAGAAACTACCTCGACATTCACAAAACATTAATAATTAATCAACTTTTCCTCCGAAGGATAATCACCTACGATTAATACTTATTCAAATTCAAAGTATTGGAGCTATTACAGTTTTCAGCACCCAAAACCATTTCTTTTGGAATTATGACTTTTCAAAATTTTGGAACCATTTAAGAGCTTCGCTCTTATTAAAAATTTCTATCCTTAAAAATATTTATGAAAATATTGGACAGCTTTAAACATGGCGAGCAGTTCTTTCCATGCTTTATTTTTCTTTAATGAGATGTTCTAGAACGTTGTCGATAATTCGGTTCTGAGCTTCTATTTTGATTATAAATTCCATGGTAAAGCCAGTTTTTCCCTAACGCTTCTAATTTCCAAATTGAATGTTCTAAAATTTTGCGGAAAATTCGGTTCTAACCTTCTTTCATGATGATAAATCCAATAGTCAAGTCACCATTTCGAGAGCTCTTCTGTTTTTCAAATAGATTGTTCTAGATTCTTGCCGAAAATTCTGTTCTAATCTTTTTTCTTGATGGCAAATCCTGTATTGAAGGCAGTTTTTCGCTGCATCTTCTTGTTTACAAACTGAATTTTCTGGAAATCTGGTGATAATCCTCACTTCTGACATCAATTGTACAGGGTGAGTCAACGATTGGATGAAGTAAGTTTGTGCCTTTTCGGTGAAATTTACAAAGAAACTATATTTATTGTTTGATACAGTTTATTTTTACGCAGATTTTAAAAATATTTAGGACTCTACAGGGTGAGCCAAAAAACTAGGACAGCATAAAGTTGTATTTTTTTAAATAGAACACCCTATATACGAATCATATTTTCGATTTAGCTTATAATTTTAAATCTTTTTTATTAAGGGTTTACTATAACAAAACCTTATAGGTTCTGAGATAATTAAGTTTAAAGAAAATAAGTCACATTTTCAAGCATCAATTCAATCCTAAATAACGTTTTCAATTTTGTGACAAATATATTCAAATTTGGAATTTAGCAAGGCCAAGGACAAGTTAACATAATTTTTACCTAATATTTGCAATAAAAGCTACAGGGTGTTGAACACATCGGCTCAAATTTGAACAACTTTAAATGAATAAATATCTTTTTTTTAAATGGTACACCCTGTATATTTTCATGTTATTTAATAGAGTAATAAAAACCCTAAAAGTTGTTCAATATATCCTATACCTATTTATAATAGTTTTTGAAATATTTCAGTTTTTCTTATTTTCCATACTTTTTTACAGAAATAGTCTTCATTATCATAGTAGCCATGTAAAATAATAAAAAGAAACTACAGAAACAAACAGAATGTGGTTAAATATGATGAAATACATTATTCGATTGATTATTTCTTTTTAATAAGTGTTCGAATAAACGACCCTCTTGTGTAATGCACAAATTTAGTCTTTTTTGCAGATTTTCTCGGACCCTGGACAAAATTAGTGGCGTTATTGTTCTACAGGTATCCCTAATCCTGTTTCGCATATCTTCCACTGTTGTTGGTGGATTAACATACACCTTATTTTTAATATAACCCTATAGGAAGAAATCTAATGGGGTGATGTCGCAAGACCTTGGTGGCCACTCAATGAAACCCCCACGTCCAATCCATTTCGTTGGTCCAAAAACGCACGAACTTCACGATGGTAATGCGGAGGCGCACCATCGTGCTGGAACCACATACTGTCGAGCTCATCCCTATCGAGACCTTGAAGCAGTTGGGGTAGTTCTTCTTGTAGAAAGTTCACGTAACTATGGCCATTTAGTGGTTCATTAAAAAAGTGGGGTCCAATAATTCGATTATGATGCATACCACACCAAACATTTAATGACCAGTGGTTTTGATGTTGCACCTCTCTAATCCAAAATGGGTTTTCTGTGGCATAATAATGCATGTTGCGTCTATTTACGGCACCGTTACTTCTAAAAGTAGCTTCATCACTAAACATTACCTTGCATAATAAATTTGGATTTAATTGAATCTCCGCATTTATTGTACGACAAAAGTTTACACGACTTTCAAAATCCTGTCCATGCAATTCTTGGTGTAATTCCATGTGATATGGATGATACCTATATTTCTTGGTAGTACGATTAGCGGTGGATTGTGATGTTTCACATAATGCTGCTAACTGACGGCTACCAATATAAAGATTTTCCTGAACATTTAACAATACTTGTAGTTCTTTTTCTTCATTAGTTACTGGTTTCTTGACCACTTTACGTTTTGGATAATCAACAGTACCAGAAGAATCAAATCTTTGCATTAAGTTTTGAAAAGTATGGGTATTAGGCTGGCGTCGATCAGGATACTTCATTTTGTAAATTCTTTGAGCAAGAAGGCAATTTTTTTGAGCCTCTCCCATTGTATAAATCATATCTATTAACTCATTCTTTGGAAAATTCATTTTACAATATAAGATGAATGCAAAAAAAACCAAACTGCACTACATAAAAACCAAAAGAAGCGATTGCGGTTATAAATTTGACACACAGAAAAATGTTCTTTTACATTGTTTTTGCCATGGCTACTATGATAATGAAGACTATTTCTGTAAAAAAGTATGGAAAATTATAAAAACTGAAATATCTCAAAAACTATTATATATAGGTATAGGATATATTGAACAAAACTTTTAGGGTTTTTATTACTCTATTAAATAACATGAAAATATACAGGGTGTACCAATTAAAGAAAAAGATATTTATTCATTTAAACTTGTTCAAATTTGAGCCGATGTGTTCAACACCCTGTAGCTTTTATTGCAAATATTAGGTAAAAATTATGTTAACTTGTCCTTGGCCTTGCTAAATTAAAAATTTGAATATATTTGTCACAAAATTGAAAACGTTATTTAGGATTGAATTGATGCTTGAAAATGTGACTTTTTTTCTTTAAACTTTATTATCTCAGAAACTATAAAGTTTTGTTATAGTAAACCCTTAATAAAAAAAGATTTAAAATTATAAGCTAAATCGAAAATACGATTCGTATATATGGTGTTCTATTTAAAAAAATACAACTTTATGCTGTCCTAGTTTTTTGGCTCACCCTGTAGAGTCCTAAATATTTTTAAAATCTGCGTAAAAATAAACTGTATCAAACAATAAATATAGTTTCTTTGTTAATTTCACCGAAAAGGCACAAACTTACTTCATCCAATCGTTGACTCACCCTGTAATGATTTTCTCTCTTCTTATTTTTTTTACTCACTGAGTCCAAATTAAAACTACACTTTTGGCTAATTACTTTCAACTCTTTATTTATTACTTGCTAACACTTTCACTGATCAAATACAACCAGTTAACTTTAATCCTATTCGCCTATTTATATACACCTCTAAAATACACTCGATTAAAAGTCTAGAATTTCAGTAGAAACATGACTAACAGTGATGACTAATGGATATAATATTTCTATAAGGACATGAGCGAACTCAAACAGTCCTTCCTCATTACAATATTTCTGTAAGGATGCGGTCGGATTCCCTTAATCCTTCGTTACGATATGTTGCACTATATTTATTTTATGGCTTTTTAAAATTATTTTTTAAATCCTTCGATTTATTAGGCAGTTTATAAATATATTTACCTAGTTTTTATATATAGGTAAGTGCAACCGTTATTTATATCTATATCTGTGTCGATCGAACCAAAAAATCCCATAAGAAAGGATTGGTGGAGCAGTAAAACTAAACTTAAGCAACAAAATGATCACAGCGACAGAATAAAGCTTACCTTTATCTTTGTTACATCGCACAGCGAGTTTCTTCTTGGCTGGAAACAATAAGCAGCTATTGCAGTTTCTAAAGTATATTTCAATAGGTGATGTATTTAAAGCGTTATCATTAGGATAACTTCTCATATCTGGCGATCGTTTTTGTTCACGTTAGGTATCCAGAAAGAAGGCAACCCTTTCCAAACATATTTGCTCGTTTAGAAAGAAATCTAGTTGAATACGGATCTTTTATTCAGCCGAGTTCCAAAACATACGTCAAAGAAGACAGGGGAAGAAAAGAAATAGACGTGGTATTTTACGCAAAAGCAACTATTTCATCATCCTGAAGAAAAATAGAGGAAGAAGTTGGTGTAGCAAAATCTGATTCTGAAAGAATCCATATAAATTTAAAATAGTGCAACATTTACACCCCGGAGATGATGAGCGCCGAGTAACGTTTTGTCAATGGTATTTACAACAAATCCGCACCATGGAATGTTTTGGCAGATTTGGTATCTGGTCTGGCAAATGTCATTTTTTAATTACGGGAATTTTTAATCATCACAACACGAGGCATTGATCTGTAGAAAATCACTATTTAATTTTCTTCTTCTTCCGTCCAGGTGGCCGTTTGGTGTTTTGTCTCTCTCTCATCACGGTTTTTGCTAATCTGTCATCGTCCATTCGTTCCACGTGATCTCTCCACTGCCTACGACGGTTTCGAACCCACTTCACAACATCCCCCACTCCGCTGTCCTCGCGTATTTTTGCGTTTCTTATTCTATCTCTTAAACTTGTGTTCCCGTGATCATTCTCAGCGTTTTCATTTCTGTGGTTCTCATAATTTGTTTTGTCTTTATGGTTTCATTTCTTGTTTCTGCGCCGTATGTCAGTATCGGTCTTACACAGACCTTGTAAATTCTTGCTTTGCTCTCAACCGTCATATGTTTATTGTTCCAGATTATGTCTCTTAGTTGGCCTGATATCATGGCCGCTTTGTTGGCCTGTGTGCGTACTTCTTCCGTTACTGCCCCGTTACTTGTTATATGTGCTCCTAGGTATTTAAACTTCCCAACCTGTTTGCTATGTTTGTCATCAGCCATTAGTTTGCACCTTACCGGTTCTTTTGCTATTACCATTGCTTTGGTTTTCTCCACAGATATCTACATATTATACTGTTTGGTTGTTCTATTGAGATGGAAAAGCATTCTTTGTAAGTTGTCCTCGCTATCTGCTGTCAAAGCAACATCGTCAGCAAAGCATATAATCTGAACGGTGTTGTGTCCCATTGGGTACCCAATATTTGTGCTTTTTACCTCATCAATGATTTCGTCCATGATTACATTGAAAAGTGTTGGACTTAGTCTTATTTCTATGGATAGAGGAATTTCCTCTGTTAGAGTGTTATTTGTTTAAATTACCATGGTGTTTTTGGAATTCAGTTCGTATATTGTGCGTATGATTGCTTCGTCTACTTGTTTTCTTCGCAGTAATTCTGTTATGTGTTCCAGTTTGACTCAGTTGAACGCTTGTATAAAGTCCACAAAACAAATGAACAGCGGTTTATCGTATTCGATAGATTTTTCAACCAGCTGTCTGATAATAAATATTTAATTTTCGAAAAGGCTTAACAAGGGAGCTTCGGGGTGTCTCGTGTTTTGTTTTGGGCTGACGCATCATCCACAGGATGTATAAGGGGATCTCACAGCACGTAGATACGTCGAAATCTTTGAGAAAATGATTCCAGAATTGCTTGAAAATGTTCCATTGGCCCTTTTCAATTCAATTTATCTTCAACAAAAACGGTTTCCCGAGCCACAACTTTGGGCTGTTAAGGCCATTTCTGGACAATAACTTTCCTCAAAGATGGATAGGTATCAATGGGCCAGTAAGATGGCCTCCACTATCTCCCGATCTTTCCGTTTTGGATTTTTTGCGGAATTTTATGGAAAATCATGTGTATAAGACACGACATGAATCTGTAGCGGAACTTCGTGTGGAAGTTGGTTTGGCCTTCCAAACTCTTCATAATAGACCTATGATCATTTTAAATGCAATTAGAAGAATAACAAAACAGTGCTGATTTTCATTCGAGAAAACAGCCGTCATTTTGAAAACCATCTTTAAAAATACTCTTGGTTGTTTTTAGTTTCAGTGTTTCTTTTTGCTTTTGTCACTTTAGTTTTATGAAATAATGTTTTTTTTTGTTTCTGTGCAATCAAATATCAATATTCTGGTTTTATAATAACAGTGTAAAGTAAAAAATGTAATAATAATTAGGTGTCAGTAAGTGAAAATATAGAAAAATATCAAAATTAAGTGTCTAATCTTTGGAATAATTACTATTGTGAAAATTTTGCATTTGTATCTTATAAATTGGCCATGGCCTATTGTTACAAAAAAAAAGTAAATTTTTAAAAATATCGAATTTTGACCTGGTTTTCCAAAATAAAATAAATATATTACATATTTTTGAAAAGCCTAAATTACACTTAATCAATATCTAAAATAATATACATGTTGTCCTATTTAAAAAATTAAATTTTGGTTAATATCGCAAAAACTAAAGTTTTCAGAAAAAACTGGCTACGCCACTGAACTCTACGTAAAAAACTATATAAAAAGTGGTTTTGCCTAAAAAAGAAGATTTGAAAAATCACCATGCAGATTACAAACTAAGACAGCCCTAAAAAATTTGACGCTGGAATCTTTCGTTTCGTAAAAAGTGGGAGACTAAAGTGAAAATCGCAACACTCTCTCTTTGATAATAACTCCAATATCCCCTAAAAGTGTCAAAAATGGGACACCCTGTATTTATTCTTCTTCTTCTTCATCCAGCCCTTTGCGTCCACTGCTGGACATAGGCCTGCCTCATTCTTGTCCGTTGTGCTCTATCTTGAGCGATTTGCATCCAATTTGCTTCAATTCTCTTGAGATCGAGTAGGGGGTCTTCCTCTACTTCTTTTGTCTAATCTCGGCCTCCACTCGAGTAATCTCTTCGTCCACCTTTCATCACTGATTCGGGCGACATGTCCGGCCCAGTTCTATTTGAGTGTAGCAATTCGGGAAATTACGTCGATAACTCCTGTCTTTCGTTTCAGGTCTTCATTTCTAACTGGGTCACGCAGCGATATACCTAACATTGACCTTTCCATCTTTCTCTGAGCTATTTGCAGCGTTTTAGAAGTTGCTGTTATCAATTTCAAAGTTTCGGCACCGTAGGTCATAACCAGTAACACACATTGATCAAATGCTTTACGTTTTAAAGAAATTGGTAAATCCCTTTTAAAGATGTCTTTAAGTTTTCCATAGGCTGCCCATGCGAGATTTACTCTTCTCCGTAGCTCGCATGTTTGATTATCTCTTGTAATCTTTATTTCGTACCCAAGGTATATGTATTTTTTCACAAACTCCACTTCGTTGTCTCCAATATTTATATTTCCACTAGGTACCAGATTGGTCATAAATTTTGTTTTTGATATGTTTATTTTAAGAACCACATTGGCGCATACTTGCTGAAGTTCATGTAACATTGTACATATCTCCTTGAGATTATCGGAAAACAAAACTATGTCGTCCGTGTAACTCAAATTTGTTAGTCTTTGGTCGTCTACATTCAGGCCTCTTTTTTCCCAGTTATGTTTTTTACAGGCGTATTCTAGTACTGCAATAAACAGTTTAGGCGATAAGGTATCACCCAATTTGCCACCTGTACAATATTTTGAAAATAACACTTAACTTACAATTTAAGTTAAATATGTTGTTTTACCCGCAACCTATGTTTCAAATTTCTAATAGCTACGTTTTTGAAAACAATTCCAAAATATGTTGAAACTAAGAATTTTTGCTCTTTAATGAAATCTCAAAATTTTACCATCAAATATAATATATTATTACCAACTATAAACGCCTTACCAAATCCTGGCAACACCCTGTAAGGTACCTCAGTTCAGACCTACCTAATGATTGTCCTAATGCTGACTGGAGTTTACCTATACGCTAGCTCATCTCAGGGTAGATTCGTTGTTTTTATATTTTTCCACTATTTTTAATATATTGCCTGTGTAAGTTTTATAAATGTCTAAATCGGGAAAAAGGCGCCACAAAATTTTACTTTAGAATGAGCCCTAATGATTATACTATGAGCAATTGTAGTAAAGAAAACTTGGAAAAGAATAAATATTTAATATGTCATATCCAGGTAAATAAATCGCAAAGTCTAAGTACTTGAAAGTATCCTAATTTAAATTTATAGGAAATAAAACCAATTAAATAGAGGCCAATACATTTATTCCTCACGGTATACCCCTTCCCAGATAATAAGTCCACCCCTGGAAAAAGTAATCATCAGTGTGAATTATTGCAAGCTCCTCTAATGGGGCTATCTAATAGAAGTGCGATTACAAATGTTAAATTGAAATAGAGAAACCTTGTTGACTTAGTCGAAAGTTATTGTCTTTCTATGACGTAGCAAAATGTGAATATTGAAACAAAAGAATGGTAAATTAAACTTGACAGTATCCTGCACCGTGAACGGCAAACCGATCCAAAAAGTAAACAAATCAACTACTACCTTTGGAAGGTTTACGTCGACATAGCCCAGTTATAGAAGAAAAGAACACACTCTATTTTAAACTGGACTATGAAGTTCCATAAGCCCAACAATGCAGGAAACTATCAACTTTGCAGTAATAAAAAAATAAGCAATATCAAAAAAAACTACAAAAATATCTGCAAAGAGAAAGAATTAGAAAATTGATAAGGAGAGAGATAATGAGTGTTTAAATGACAGTTAACAAAAATATAAGCAATAGAAAATTTAAAAAAGTGATAGATAATTACAAAAATTAGATCATAGAAATCAATTTATAACTGTCGCTCAAGTGGTTAAAATCTTAATAAAATTTGTCTGAAAATATGTTACAATTTTGAACAAAATAACTAGTTTCCGAAATATTCAATTATTAAACAATTAAAATTTTCAATAAAGGTATCATTATCATAATCATTATTTTGAACAGTAATTAAATGGTTAATTGGCCGCTCTGGGACTCTAAAAAAAATGGAACCATAATAAAAACCTCAATTACAGTAAAGTATCGCAAAAATAAAACATTTAAATTTGAGGTTGTAGCGCAACGAAGTCGACTGCGTTTCACCTTACATAGTTTACTGGTTCGCCACAAATATATGATATGGTAAATTACCAAAAGATAAATATCATTAAAAAAAAATATTAAAGTCCAGATATTTAAATTTATTAATTAGAAAGGTTCAAAAACATATACACAAAAATCCCCTACCTGTTAGCCCTCTAGGTAATCGAACAGAAAACTGTGTTTAGATAACTAAACGATTCAAAATACAGGGTTAATACCCATTAGGCTTAACAGTCAGAACCTCTTGTGTACATACTTTGGCTAAAATTTGGCACTTAGCTGAATCACTTTAAAACAGGTGGTTGAACAAGGCCTGTGACATAGACGGCTTCCCCAGAAAGGACGTTGACCTGGCTCAATATGGAGATTGTCCCTTTCAGAGGCTCACAATCCCAGAAGTGCAGCACGAAAACCCAACCTGTACATTATAAATATCCATCCAAAAAAAGACTGAAGAAATCCAAAGACATAATTATTCCAAAGACATATTGTACTTATCCCAAAGACAGTACTGTAGTTATTCCTAAAACCCTGGAACTCAAGAAAATGTTGGCATCTGTTAACTGATAAGCCGTTGTTTCTGGCTGGCTGAAGAAAATAATCGCCAAACTGGCTGTAGAGTGAAACGACCAAAATCACCAAAAATTGTTTGCACCCCGACTCGGTTTTGTTGCTTTAATCGGCTATTTATGACCAAGTCCCTTAACTTGGGACAGTAATAAGACTAAAACCACGTCTTCACGCTCTTGCGTGAGATAGCCAAAAGAGAACGATTTCTCTCAAATCACTAGCACATTTCTTCCAACGGAAGTTACCAAAAAACTTTATAAAAACGTCTATCAAAAATCTATCCAAAAAAAATAACCTTAATCTCGTAGCCATAATCTCGAACCCTTGAAATTTATCATACAATTTGAACTACTTCCGGAAAATATATGCAAAAATTCTCAATCTTAAACTGGCCAGTACTAAAATCAGACCGAGACAACCAATATCTTAATAATCTAACCTGCCTCGTCCTACAAAATGAATACTCAATAACAAACTACTTAATGGGTTCGAAATACTTAAAAATGAAATCCATTTAGTGCGAATTAGTTCGAGGGTCTAATTTCAAATATTTTATTTACCAAAAATTCTAATTAGTAAAGCAAAGGGAAATATTCAATTAATAAACTAAAAACAACATAATGAAAAAAAAGTCAATACAATCTTATTTCAAATTTAGCATTTCGATAATATTCAACTGGTGTGCCATCTTATAGGCAACCCTAAAAACTTTTACGCAATTCAGTGGACCTGATTATCTCAAACAGCTGATATGTGACAATAAACAAATATTTTCTGAAAAAGGAAAATCAAATAATAATCACAAGAAAGCAAATAATCCTATTTATTTTTATCCAAACATTAAGAAAACGCTCTTCCCAATCTGTGATACATTGTCTCGAGGTACCTAATGAAAATTTACAAATTACAGAAATATTGTTAAGTTTCGATGTCAATCAAAATTTCAAAATGTAAACAAAAGGAATGATCTGAATATAGATGAAACCAATATTAATGAATGAAAAACAAAAGGTAATCATTAGTTTTATAGTGGAAAACATCATTTACTGTAAATTTACGTACAAAACAAAAATCTATTTATGACTTTAGTAATCTGAACCTGTAATTTAATCTTGAAAAATGTTAACAAAATATTTATTATTTAAACCCAATTTTTAACCGTAACAATGTGAATAGATGAAGAACAAAAAACTTTGTAAAATTACTTTTGAATCGTCAGAATTTGAAAAATATATAATTTTGTCTAAAATACCCAGTATATAAATAACATTTCACACACTTTTCGTGCAAAATGACGCTTGTCAGTTACATTAAAATATTAAAAATTCATAGAGAAAGAATAACTATTATTATTTATTAATAGTATATCTGATCAAATAAAAGAACGTGATGAGACCGATAAAAATACTAAATTAAAAAACAATGAATTAGCTGAATTAATATAATTCCCAGTAAAAAAACATCCCGTGAACAGTGTGTGACTCATAGTGTTAAGTGGTATTCAATTAAATTTTATCTATTATACGGCTAACCAAAATGTTGTTGAAATTGAAAAATATATTATATCTACCGACAAATGGAGGCAACATACAATTTCTCATACCAGCCGTTAACTATATGAGATTCCTAGGACTGGTTCCAAATTACAATTTCAAAACAAGAAGAGTCGAACACGATGTTTTTTTTCTAATTTTCGGGCTACTTTTATTCGGTATTGCTTCCTTTTTAACTGCACAATCAGTTCAAATGACCTGGTTATGCGACGAACGATTATTTTTTAAATGTATGTTATGTGGAGTTCTCATTCTTTGCTGTGTAAGTTTTCTAGTCAATATTCTCGACTTATGGCTGAGAAAAGAGATGTGGGAGAATTTTTTTGGAGATGTTCTGAAATTCGAGTTCTACATGAACTTAGTGTTACCATATCATTTCCAGAGATCAATTTTTCTATTTAACCGAAAATTTCTTTTTATAACAATAAACATTTTGGTTTTAATAATTTATCCTACAGATTTCGCGTTAAATCGCTTTATTTTTAATTCTCAAGATATTGTGATGCTTCCAGTAATAATTTTTACATATCGAGCAATTCTAAACAGTTTTTGGATTAGTACTACAGCACTGTATTTTCGACAGAAGCTTATCGATATTGAACAAATTATTCTAAGCCAGTGTCATAAAAAAGGATATTCAAAAGCTATAATGATTACAAAAGACTTGTACATGCATATTGTAAATTGCCTAGATCTATTCAATAATTTATTTGGAAAACATCTTGTCTTGATCATTTTCATAAGTTCATCAGAGATATTATGTATTTGGTATGATATATTTACAAGACGAAATTCTCTGTATGCTGGATATGACCTTAGCATGACTATTGTGTTTACTTGCATAGTACTGGTAAGTTAAAAAAATTATAATCATTAAAAGTTTTTTGATAAGATCCTCTATAGAATAGAATAGAATAGAATAGAATTTATTTCTAAACAATTTGTCAGTACAAAGTTTGAAATCCGTCAGAGATACATTTACATGCAAAGTATAAATAAATTTTTTTATTACACTTGTAATATAAAACTTGTATTATAAAACTATACATTAAAACTAAAAAATACATCATATTACACACAGTGTCTATGTACATAAACACTTTTATGGGAAGAGTTTAGGCCCAAGTGCAAGCCTATATGTACATGCATTGTACAGGGTGAGTCAACGATTAGATGAAGTAAGTTTGTGCCTTTTCGGTGAAATTAACAAAGAAACTATATTTATTGTTTGATACAGTTTATTTTTACGCAGATTTTAAAAATATTTAGGACTCTACAGGGTGAGCCAAAAAACTAGGACAGCATAAAGTTGTATTTTTTTAAATAGAACACCCTATATACGAATCGTATTTTCGATTTAGCTTATAGTTTTAAATCTTTTTTATTAAGGGTTTACTATAACAAAACTTTATAGTTTCTGAGATAATTAAGTTTAAAGAAAAAAAGTCACATTTTCAAGCATCAATTCAATCCTAAATAACGTTTTCAATTTTGTGACAAATATATTCAAATTTGGAATTTAGCAAGGCCAAGGACAAGTTAACATAATTTTTACCTAATATTTGCAATAAAAGCTACAGGGTGTTGAACACATCGGCTCAAATTTGAACAAGTTTAAATGAATAAATATCTTTTTCTTTAATTGGTACACCCTGTATATTTTCATGTTATTTAATAGAGTAATAAAAACCCTAAAAGTTTTGTTCAATTTATCCTATACCTATTTATAATAGTTTTTGAGATATTTCAGTTTTTCTTATTTTCCATACTTTTTTACAGAAATAGTCTTCATTATCATAGTAGCCATGTAAAATAATAAAAAGAAACTACAGAAACAAACAGAATGTGGATAAATATGATGAAATACATTATTCGTTATATTAAAACGGCAATAGTTTAATTAAACATAATGTGAAAAAATTATCACAACAATAACGACAAGGCAAATACATATTTACTTTTATACTAAATTGAAACAAAAAAATTACCTATTAAATACTGAGATTAATTATTTCTTTTTAATAAGTGTTCGAATAAACGACCCTCTTGTGCAATGCATAAATTTAGTCTTTTTTGCAGATTTTCTCGGACCCTGGACAAAATTAGTGGCGTTATTGTTCTACAGCTATGCCTAATCCTGTTTCGCATATTTTCCACTGTTGTTGGTGGATTAACATATACCTTATTTTTAATATAACCCCATAGGAAGAAATCTAATGGGGTGATGTCGCAAGACCTTGGTGGCCACTCAATGAAACCCCCACGTCCAATCCATTTTTGCGGATATCGTTGGTCCAAAAACTCACGAACTTCACGATGGTAATGCGGAGGCGCACCATCGTGCTGGAACCACATATTGTCGAGCTCACCCCTATCGAGACCTTGAAGCAGTTGGAGTAGTTCTTCTTGTAGAAAGTTCAGGTAACTATGGCCATTTAGTGCTTCATTAAAAAAGTGGGGTCCAATAATTCGTTTATGATGAATACCACACCAAACATTTAATGACCAGTGGTTTTGATGTTGCACCTCTCTAATCCAAAATGGGTTTTCTATGGCATAATAATGCATGTTGCGTCTATTTACGGAGCCGTTACTTCTAAAAGTAACTTCATCACTAAACATCACCTTGCATAATAAATTTGGATTTAATTGAATCTCCGCATTTATTGTACGACAAAAGTTTACAGGACTTTCAAAATCCTGTCCATGCAATTCTTGGTGTAATTCCATGTGATATGGATGATACCTATATTTCTTGGTAGTACGATTAGAGGTGGATTGTGATGTTTCACATAATGCTGCTAACTGACGGCTACCAATATAAGGATTTTCCTGAACATTTAACAATACTTGTAGTTCTTTTTCTTCATTAGTTACTGGTTTGTTGACCACTTTACGTTTTGGATAATCAACAGTCCCAGAAGAATCAAATCTTTGCATTAAGTTTTGAAAAGTATGGGTATTAGGCTGGCGTCGATCAGGATACTTCATTTTGTAAATTTTTTGAGCAAGAAGGCAATTTTTTGAGCCTCTCCTATTGTATAAATCATATCAATTAACTCATTCTTTGGAAAATTCATTTTACAGTATAAGATGAATCCAAAAAAACTAAACTACACTACATAAAAACCAAAAGAAGCGATTGCGGTTATAAATTTGACACACAGAAAAATGTTCTTTTATATTGTTTTTGCCATGGCTACTATGATAATGAAGACTATTTCTGTAAAAAAGTATGGAAAATAAGAAAAACTGAAATATCTCAAAAACTATTATAAATAGGTATAGGATATATTGAACAAAACTTTTAGGGTTTTTATTACTCTATTAAATAACATGAAAATATACAGGGTGTACCATTTAAAAAAAAAAAGATATTTATTCATTTAAACTTGTTCAAATTTGAGCCGATGTGTTCAACACCCTGTAGCTTTTATTGCAAATATTAGGTAAAAATTATATTAACTTGTCCTTGACCTTGCTAAATTCCAAATTTGAATATATTTGTCATAAAATTGAAAACGTTATTTAGGATTGAATTGATGCTTGAAAATGTGACTTTTTTTCTTTAAACTTAATTATCTCAGAAACTATACAGTTTTGTTATAGTAAACCCTCAATAAAAAAGATTTAAAATTATAAGCTAAATCGAAAATACGATTCGTATATAGGGTGGTCTATTTAAAAAAATACAACTTTATGCTGTCCAATAAATATAGTTTTTTTGTTAATTTCACCGAAAAGGCACAAACCTACTTCATCCAATCGTTGACTCACCCTGTACATACATTGTACATTAAAAAAACAAGTATTTATTCAAGTTATAGGGCTCGAGATTACAAAGGTAATTGAAGAGACTGTCCTTAAAGCGCTTTACATTTTGCAAATTCTTTATTTCTGGTATAAGAGAGTTATATAGGACTATACAATTATAGTAGAGGCTTTACTCTGTTAGTGCAAGGGAGTGGACTGATATGTTGAATGTATTTTTCCTCCTAGTGTTATACGAATGAGATATTTCAAGTTCTTTGAATTTTCTTTGTGGAATATGCCGAAACAAATAACGTCATTTACCAAATTTAAATGCAATACATGTGAAAAAAGTTAAAGTCCCCATGTGTTTTTACTGTGCATCATTGCACCACATCGATGTTGTACTTTTATGTCATTTCTTTTTTATTTTATCAAAATTCTAGACATTTTCAATTATTTTTAGTAGAATTTGATTTTTCCGACATTCTTCTTCTTCTTTCTCAGACCATTGACGTCCACTCCTGGACATAAGCCTTTCCGATGATCCTCCACTGGGATTTGTCTCTCGCGTTCTGAAGCCAGTCTTTTCCAGCAAACTGTCTTATATCATCTACCCATCTGCGTTGTGGCCTGCCACGATTTCGGTTCGTTTCTCGCGGTCGCCATTGCAGTAATTTACTCGTCCACCTATCGGGCTGTTGTCTAGCTATCTGCCCCGCCCATTGCCACTTTAGTCGTAATATGCGTTCAATGACGTCAACTACTTTGGTTCTAGATCTTATTACTTGATTTCGTATTTTATCCAGTAACGAGATTCCTAACATTTGTCTCTCCATGGAGCGTTGAATGACTCGGAGCCTATTTGCGTTTTATTTGGTTAGTGTTATCGTTTCCATGCTGTAAGTAGCAACAAGCAAGACACACATATTATACACCTTCCGTTTAAGGTTGATTGGTGTGTTTCTATCTCTTAATATGTACTGCAACTTTCCAAAGGCAGCCCATGTCAGCCCTATTCTCCTTGTTATTTCCACCGTTTGATTTTCTGTGCCCAGTTTCATGACGTGGCCTAAACAGATTTCATTTTGAATCTCTATTTGTACATTTGCGTCAGGGCTCATTAACTTAGTTTTCCCCAAGTTCATCTTAAGTCCTACTTTTCTCGCTTCTTCATTGAAATCTTGAAGCTTTTGTTTTAGCTCTTCTGGGTTGCTAGACATGACAACAACATCGTCGGCGAAACGAATATGACTAAGATAAGAACCGTCGACTCTCAAACCTTTCTCATACCAATTTAGTTTTTTAAAGACATCTTCCAAAGCTAGTGTAAATAGTTTCGGAGAGATGACGTCTCCCTGACGCACACCTCTCATAACGTTTATTTTTTCGGTTTTTGTGTCTTCGTCGATTTTAACCTGCATAGATGTGTTTTTGTTATATGTTCTGTATGATAGTAGTATACCTGGAGTCAATTCTAACATTATTAAGTGATTTCAAGATCGCCCATGTTTCTATAGAGTCAAAGGCCTTGTGAAAATCTACAAATGCCAGGTGTATAGGAATGTTCTATCGTACTAAATCCACGTTGAAAGCCGGCTTGCTCCACAGGCTGGTAATAGTCAAGCTTTTCAGTTAGTCGATTTGTCAATATGTGGGTGAATAGTTTATATAGGTGGTTTAATAAACTGATAGGACGGTAGTTTTCTATATTTGTTGTGTCTCCTTTTTTGAAGAGAAGTACGACTTGTGCGTTATACCATTGTTCTGGTACTCTACCTTCGTATAAGTATTTGTTCATCAGTGTTTGTATCGCTTTTTCAAGACTGTCTCCACCCATTTTTAACACCTCAGTTGTAATTTGATCCTCGCCCGGGCATTTTCCATCCTTCATCCGACATACCTCGGAATATTTATTCTATATAGTAGTTGTTTCGTGCGAATGTTGCTCTACTGACGAGACCAAAAGGTGGTCGAAACGCGAGAGAATCAGAAACTCTAAAATCGACAGAATACTAAACACCAGTCTAGTCCTTCTTCGAGAAAGAATACAACAGACAAGAACAAGTTTAAATTCCATCGACTGACAGTTATGTAAATTACAGCTCTGCTCAAGCAACACTATTCACATGTCACTATGGTCCACTATAGACACTCTAGCAAAATTCAAAGCCAAAACAGATTTCTCAATAAGAACAGACAGATAGAAAAGAAAAATTATCCAATTAAAGGAGTCATGAAAAGCACCATTAAAGAAACAGCCAACGGAGAAGCCAGAGGTCATACACAACTTATCTGACAAAGTTTTGACACCAGCCGCCAAAAGTGTTTTAACCAAAGATTTTAATTTCGCAATGGCACCATCACGTATCCCACCCGATAATATAATATGTGGAGTTGAAACAGCTCTAACCAACTTAAACAACGATATGGCAGAAACTGTCCGCCAGGAAATTTCAGCCGTTTTGCGCAAAGCAAAACCTCCAAAGAAGTAATCTATCTGCAGAAAAACATCGAGCCCTACAAGACCTACGCAAAGATACCTCGATCCTAATACTTCCAGGTGACAAAGGAAATTCGACAGTGATCCTAAACAAAACAGACTATCATGAAAAGATGATCGCCCTGCTAAACGATCCTGCCTATAAGCCAGTAAACAGAAACCATACCACTTATCTAGAAAAGACCATCAAAAGATTGATCAGAGCTTCTCCACTTACCGAAGAAATAAAGAAGAAGATCACACCAAGAGAAAAATGATGCATATGTCCTAAACTTTATGGCATATACAAATCCGGAGCTCCCTTGAGACCAATATTAAGCTCTGTTGGCTCTCCAGCTCAGGCCTAGCAAAACATCTAGTCACCATTCTCCAACACTTCGTCAAAAAAATGGCCTCCTACGTTAAAAACTCCCAACATTTTTGCGAAATAATCAAAAACATACGTTTACAAGAAAAATAATTTCTAGTTAGTTTCGACGTAATATCACTTTTTTTTTTTTGGAATGGAAAACAGATACAATCTGCCAAAATATATCATCGAATTAGCTAGACACTGTCTTGATAACACCTATCTTACTTATGAAAGCCGACGATATAAACAAGTCGAGGGAGCCTCAATGGGATCGCGTCTCCTGCACTCGCTAACTTATTTGTGGAAGGCTTCGAATCAAAAGCTTTAGAGGCTTCTTCACACAAACCACGACTGTGGCTGCGTTACGTAGATGACACATGCATTATCTGACAACATAGATTAGAAAATTTTAAAAATTTCCTAAATCACATAAACAGTATACACCTAAAAATCACATTCACCATGGCGACAAAACAGGAAAGAAAAATACCGTTTCTACCTATTGTACTGAAAAGAAAAGAGGATGGCTTGTTTTCGCACTGTCTACAGAAAGCCCACTCACACCAACAGATACCTCAATGCCGATTCACATCACCACCACACCACACATCAAGAAAATTACCACAAAATGATTCACATACTGCAAGACGCCCTAGCAAAAAAACGGTTAAAAAAAAACATATAGATAAGGCTCTAAAAAACAAATGCTTGGCCCCGAAAAATCGCGAAAACCAAGAAAATAACTCCAAAGCTTTAGTTCCTTATGTCAGAGGCACCACACACAAAATCGCAAAAATTTTCAGGAGACAAAACATTGAAACAATTTTTAAGATAGACTGTAAAGTAAAAGATCTCTGGCCAACACCTAAAGAAAGAATCCCTCTAGAAAACCAGGGAGTGTACAAAATTCCATGCGGAGAATGCAGCTCATCTTACGTAGGCCAAACCAACCGTAAAATAAGCGCCAAAAGAGACGAACATATAAACGCTGTCAAGCAAAAAACAACTTCTTTTGCACTGGCCCTACACTGGTTGAGCACAGGACATAAGATAAATTTTACAAGAACAAAAATGCTGTCGAGATGTGAAAATCTGTCCACAAGAGTTATAAGGGAAGCCGTCGAAATTACAGAGGCCTTAAATAGCAGAGATGATAGCCAGCGAGTGCCTAATAATTGGAAAATCTACTTGCAAAACATTAAACAGTTGCACTTAGTAACGAAACCGATTAAATCTCGGCAAAGCAACCCGAAACACTAACAATAGGGCCGATGACGCGCAGCAGGTCTCTCAACCTGATTGGCTAGAACCATTCGGAAAACGAACGCGTCCGACGTACACGCGGGACCGACACCACACGAGTCGCAGGCGTCAGTTCACTCGTAAACGCCGTACAGTGAGCTTTGAAAATGGTGAATGATATTACACCGAAATATCAGCTGCTATACAGTCCTGAGAGGGACTCAGCACATACACGGGATGCCCGAAAATCTTCGATTACCTCCCTTTTACTTTGCTTGGAAAGAGAATAACATATAGACAAATATTTAAACACGGCACATAGATTTTATTTATTTCTTACTGAAATTTTGATCACTATCTATATTCCTTCAAAATATCTAGATTTGTCAAAATCTTAAAATGCGATAAAAGTAACAACACTCGTTCTACTTTATCAGTTACCCGAAGATATGTTTCCTTGAAATATTCATTATATAATATTTTAATTTTGCTATGATGCAACCCTATATTTTTTTACCTGAGAGGCAAGACAGCATAAAATTCTACCTAGTGCACTCGTTAGCTTAATAATCCATTAACTATGTCAAATAAATAAATAATTTCATAGAAAATTTAACTGAATTTAGAATGTGCTTTTATTCTAATCAAATTATTTACTGATCGATATTTTACAGTCTTATAATTAGTTTTTATTGTTAAGTCACAGGTATAACTTCAAAAACTCCAAAAAAAAAGACAAACAAAATGATAAACAAATTAAAAACTATAATTTTTTTCACCCACTAAAGGAGACCAAATACAGTTTCTATCTACAGTTTTCAAATACCTGAGATTTCTAGTCTAGTCCCAAATTATAACTTCAAGACAAGAAAAATTGAATATGGTTCTTTTTTTCTGGTATCGTGGATACTTTTATTAAATCTGTATTGTTATTTAACAGTGAAATCAGTCCAAGCAAGTTGGGCAGCCTCAAATCAACTATTTTATAAACTAGCAAATGCTGCAGGTGTAGTTTTGTGTTATATAAGTTTTCTCGTCAATATATCTGATTCCATTCTGAAAAGAGATACTTGGGAAAGTTTTTTTCAAGAAATTTTTCAGCTGGAACATGTTATGAATTTGATCCTTCCACATCGACTGCAGAGATCATTCCTCATATATAACAGAAAATTTTCTTTCATCACAATGAACTTATTTTATTTGTTGATTTTCACAACATATATATTAACAAAATTTGAATTGGCTATTCAAGAGTTAGTGTTTAGCGGACCGGGTCTAATTTTCTCTTATCAAGTATTTTTAAATAGTTTCCTTATTGGTGCTACAGTCTTGTATTTTAGACATAAATTTATCGATATTCAACAAATACTTGTCAGCATGTATTTTAAAGAAAATTATAAAAAATTTATACTTCTTTCAAAAAAGAATTATGTAAATATGGGATAGTCGAAGCGCGTATGGAGAGAGAACCAGAGTTGTATTTGCAGGAAATAAACTGTTTCTATATATTCTTTCCTTTTTCTCTGCTCAAAAGAAGAATAACGTATAGACAACTATTTAAATACGCCAGATATAATTTCATTTATTTCATACTGAAATTTTTATCTCTATTTACATTTTTTCTCGACACAATCTACCCAATCTAGATCACATAAATTTACAAAATTTAACTATACCCAACAAGACTTTAGTTAGGCATTGTTTTGGATAAAAAGTTAACTTGGAAAGAGCATATTAATCACTTGATGATTAGGTGTAATAAGAACATCAAATTTTTGCGTACTGTTACAAAAGTGTGGTGGGGCTGTGACGTCCAAAACAGCATTAATTTTTTACAAAACATATATTAGATCTATCCTCGATTATAGAAGCATTCTTTATGGTTCTACTTGTAAAACTCATTTACAAAAGGTCGATAAGATTCAGTATAAGGCTCTAAGAATTTGTTTAGGGCCAATGTGCTCTACTCCAGTAGAAGCACTTATAGTTGAGGCTTTAGAGCCTCCCTTATGTTTTTGTAGAAAAATGTTAAGCGCTAAATTTTTATTCAAACATAAATTTTTTGATACCGATTTATTACAAAATGTAGCAAGACTTAATACATTTGACCTAACAAATAATTACTGGTGTCATAAAAACTCGCCTCCTTTGTGTGAAGCATTCAGAAATTATAACCAAATACTAGATGATGTCACACCTTTGAGCATTGCCGACTATGAATATTATAGTTATATCAACAGAATAGATATACAATTTCCCCCCTTCACGGATAACAGATTACTCAACAAACAGATTTTAAACAGTGAACATTGTTTTCACAAGAACTCTATACTAATATACACAGATGCTTCAAAAATATCAGAAGGTAATGAGGTAGCAGTTTCCATCCCCCAACGGAACATTAACGGTAAATATAAAATAATTGATGATTGTAGCATTTTTACCAGTGAAGCTATAGCTATATCTGTAGCGCTGAAGGTTGTTCTGGATAGTGAATTTCAACATTATGTTATTTTGTCTGACTCAATGCCTGTCCTTAAATCCTTGGATAAAGTTAAACCTTAGAACTATAAAAGCATTCCGTTCATTGGAAGTATCAGAAAATTATTGCGAAGATTTATGCTACGCAATAAACATGTCACATTCATATGGACAAAAAATCATACAGGACTTGAGGGTAATGAAATTGTCGATACTTTGGCTTAAGATAGCATTCGTCTTAAAAATAAATTTACTCTTTCTGATGCATATAATAGTTTAAGTCATAAAATAAAGCTTAAATAGAAAAAGAGATGGTCTAATTTTTGTAGAAACATATCGACAAGATATTCACTCATATGGTATGATATACCAAATAAATAATGGCATAAAGATATAACAGTCTCAAGACGCTACATAACAACAATCATTAGTATGAAATTTGGCCATGCCTGTTATCGTGCTCATTTACATAAAATTAATGTCCTACCGACAGAAAACTGTGATGTTTGTCATATTAGATGTGATCTGGATAATATAATTCTACAGTGTAGAGAATACCAAAATGATATAAATACACTGTTTGAAATTTTGTTAAACAATTGTAAAGTTGAGAGTCCTTTTAATATCCTTAGTGTTCTAGCGTTAAAAAAAATGGAATTATATCACGCAATTGTGCTTTATCTACATAAAATCAATTTAAAACTATGATCTCTTACTCCAAATTTTATCCTTCAGTGTACATCCTTTTATAGTAGCCTTTCTTGTTTGTCTAATCAAAAGACGCCCTGAAGGACCCCAGTGGCGTGAAGTGTGTGTCTGTGTTAAACAGCTATGTTAATTCATTTTTTCAATATCTCAAAGCCTAGTGAAAAATTTGTTGTTTACTATTGATATCAATATATTTTTGAATAAAATAATACTTCGCGACTGGCTGCATGGCTGATCAGCCAATGCCAATACAAAAAAAAAAATCTAAATTTTTTCAGAATGTACTCTACTTTTTCAATTATCTGCGGATTTTGTGAACTCCTTTGATGTAATGAAGAATTATTTTGCTAAAAAATAGTTGAATATATGTCTCTTTGAAATATTCATTGTATAATATTTTAATTTTACTATAATGCAACCCTATATTTGTTAAATTTACCTGATAGGGGGACAGCATAAAATTTTACCTAGTGCAAATGTTTTCTTAATAATCCATTAACTATGTCAAATAAATAAATATTTCAATGGAAAATTAAACTGAACTTAGAATTTGCTTTTACTCTAATCAAATTACTTACCAATCGATATTTTACAGTCTCATGGTTAGTTTTTATTGTTAAGTCTCAGGTATTACTTCGGCAATTCAAAAAAAGACAGACAAAATGATAAACAAATTCAAAACTATAATTTTTCCACCCACTAAAGGAGACCAAATACAGTTTCTATCTCCAGTTTTCCAATACCTGAGATTTCTTGGACTGGTCCCAAATTATAACTTCAAGACAAGAAAAATTGAATATGGTTCTTTTTTTCTGGTATCCTGGATACTTTTATTAAATCTGTATTGTTATTTGACTGTGAAATCAGTTCAAGCAAGTGTGGCAGCCTCAAATCAACTATTTTATAAACTAGCAAATGCTGCAGGTGTAGTTTTGTGTTATATAAGTTTTCTCGTCAATATATCTGATTCGTTTCTGAAAAGAGATACTTGGGAAAGATTTTTTCAAGAAATTTTTCAGCTGGAACATGGTATGAATTTGATCCTTCCCCATCCACCGCAGAGATCATTCTTCATATATAACAGAAAATTTGCTTTCATCACAATGAACTTATTTTATTTGTTGATTTTCACAACATATATAATAACAAAATCTGAATTGGCTCTTGAAGAGTTAGTGTTTAGCGGACCGGGTCTAATTTTCTCTTATCAAGTATTTTTAAATAGTTTCCTTATTGGTGCTACAGTCTTGTATTTTAGACATAAATTTATCGATATTCAACAAATACTTGTTAGCAAGTATTTTACAGAAGATTATAAAAAATTTATACTTCTTTCGAGAAAGAATTATGTAAATATAGCAAGATGTTTGGATCTGTTAAATGACTTGTTTGGAAAATATCTTTTCTTAGTGATTTTTATAAGCTCAACCAGTATATTATGTATTTGGTATGACGTATTTTCAATCAAAGAACATTATTACGATAAACTTGATGTTAGCGTTATTACAGTATATACTTCAACTTTATTGGTAAGTTTAATAAATTAGATTCATAAAAGAATAGGAAATAAGTTAATTTCGAAGGTATCCAGTCTTTTAACTAGCTAGTAGATCTGCTTGCTGTTGCTGGTTGTTTTATATATACTTCTTACTTTATGGCTAACACTGTATTTTATTATTTCTTAAGAAATATAAAAATATATAACTTCTATACCTTCTGTTAGTGAATCTTTCAATATCTGGTTTCTTTATAATTTACGATTTTGTCAAAAAAGGCTTTCAATTTAATTTGAAGGCTACTTAAGACCAGGAAATTTTTTCTTAAAATTAAGAGTAATCTGAAATTAAACCAAAATATTAGAAACTAATTAGTTCCTGTTAAAAATAAAATTTAAAAAAATATATAGAGTTTGATGTTGCAAAATATACTATATATTGGTTATTAATACCTTCATGCCATTCAAAAAATAAATTTTGAATTATATAGGAAAGGAATATGGTTAGCTTACCAAAACAGGAGCTCTCAGATCACATAATATGGGCCACGTTTCCAAAAAAAAAACTATAAATGTAGTGAGTGCTTAAATTTTCTAATAAAAAAATCACAATTTAAAAAAAAAGTTAAATTAAAATATATTTTCCACCTAATGGAGTCTTTACTAATGACACTTGTGTACTTGTCTGTCTTAATTATAATGTGTTTTACTTTTAAACACAGACTACGTTTCCAAAAATTGTTATTTATGAAGTTACCTTATACTCCATGGAAAATAGACTTTCGTCAGTAACAAAAATGTAACATTGGTTTCTTTGCTGGAACGTGTTCATTTCGACATCCTCTAAAACATATCTCGATTGTAACTCTTAAAGACCCGTGCAAAAAAAAATGGCGGACCAAAAATGTTTTTTGTTTAAAAAAAAAAAGATATTTATTAACGAATTACAGATTTAAAATTTAACATAAATATAGGTATTATCCTTCTAAAAAAGTATGTCAAACCCGGAATCTGTGAGTTTTTATTTTCCGAGAAATTCGATGTCAAAGTTGAAAATTCAACCTCAATTTTCCTCTTTCTTAATTAAGTTGCAATGCTCAATTTTAATGGAAATTGTTTGTATTGTTTTATATTTTGAAGATCTATAAAATTTTTTTTTTTTTTTGGCTGAGAAATTTTGCAAAAACCAATTTTTGCACCAAAAAATGGCTATAACTTTCCACCGGACATGGAGATAACATTTTTATAGTGCGTGCATTAGATTTAGATGTATCATTTCCGATCTTAAAAAAAAATAATTTTGGATGAAAAAAACTTTTTTTTTTTTTTAAATTCATAATGGCGTGACAAATGAATATTAAGGGCTCAAATTTGCAGAAGATGCTTTTTAATATTTGTAGTTTACCTGTGAATTTTTTAGATCCAAGAAATACACTAAGATCTGTTAATCTTCGAAAATTGGGCCGAATCTAATCGAAAATAGCTGCTGCAGGCCGCTGTCTGCGGGTGGCCATAGTTTAGGCGCATTATTCATTGGCGCTTCAAGGAAACTTATGCATCACAAGTAATATTTATAATATTGATGTTGTTTTATTAATTTATATGATAGTAACAATTTGTTGAGTCATATTAATTATTGATTTGTTTATTAACAAAATTTTTACAAAAAATTATAGAGAAAATCATACAAATATTCAATTTATATCACTACATAGTATAAAACAAAGTCGCTTTCTCTGTCCCTATGTCCCTTTGTATGCTTAAATCTTTAAAACTACGCACCGGATTTTGATGCGGTTTTTTTCAATAGATAGAGTGATTCAAGAGGAAGGTTTATATGTATAATAACATCCATTAAATAGTGGAGAAATACTGTTATTTTTGAGGTTTCTAATGTGATGTCGTTAATTATCATATTTTTTTCCGCTTACATTGCAAACGCAGGCTGAACCCTACGAGATTTATCAAAATAATGTATTAATTATTTGTACATATTGAAAAGGTCTACAGAAAACTCCGAGATGGTATATGTCTATCTCTCATGGATATCCCACAATAACATTTTTTTGTCATTTACTTTTTACGACAAATAATGGCAAATTTTGAAGCGATTTTAACCAATACAGCATTAATCCTTATCCAATTAAATAGCTTAAATACATTGTTGATTTAATATAGATCTATATGGTCCTTTACAGCACAAGATTTAAATGAATATTTTCGAAGATATTACAGATTTAAAATTGCGGGAAGTAGCGCTTGCGGCGGTACTGGCCGACCGGGGCGGCGGCAGCGTGCCTATAAATAGCGCGTCGGAGGCCGATGTAATAATTGTTGTAAAAATAAAATAAATAGTCACAGTTTTTCTGTAGTGTATTTAGTATCAGCATTGCACCCGTGCGAAGCCGGGGCGGGTCGCTAGTATTACATATTATACTGTTTTTTTCCTTTATATTATTATATATATCTGCTTCTAGCGCGCCAAAAATAAGAAAATAATTAGCGACCAATGATATTAATTTGTCCTAATACAAACTTATAAAATTAAAGAGCATAGTTTTGTTAATAAACTATTAATGTATTAATAAATATTTATATGATTTGCTTATAGAAATTTTCGTAAAAATTTTGTTAATAAACTATTAGATAATAATAATGTAAAGGAAAAAAACAGTGTAATATATAATATATAATTGAATATTTATATGATTTTCTTTATAATTTTTTGTAAAAATTTGGTTAATAAACTGTTACATAATAATAATATAAAGAAAAAAAGAGTAAAATATATAATATATAATTGAATATTTGTATGATTTCTTCTATAATTTTTTGTAAAAATTTTGTTAATAAACAAATTAATAATTAATATGACTAAACAAATTGTTACCATCATATAAATGAACAAAAGAACATCAATGGTTATATTCTTTTGAGTAATTATCAATTAATCAAAGTGAACAAAGTGAAACTGATAACTTCATGTTCTTTTGAATATGCATTTAATTTTCATTGGGCTGAAGTGATCATGATTACTTCAAGTGATAGAAGTGAAAGTGATAATGACTCAAAAGAATAGCCCTAATATTATAAATATTACTTGTGATGCATAAGTTTCCTTGAAGCGCCAATGAATAATGCGTCGGAACTATGTGAACTCGCCGACAGCGGCCTGCAGCAGCAATTTTCGATAAGATAGGTCCAATTTTCCAAGGTTCACAGGACATATGGAAGTGTATGTCTTGGATATAAAAAATTTACAGGTAAAGTACAAGTATTAAAAAGCACCTTCTGCAAACTTGAACCCTTACTATTCATTTGCCACGCAATTATGAATTTTTGAAAAAAAAACTTTTTTTTTCATCCAAAATTATTTTTTTTTTTGAAATCGGAAATGATACATCCAAATCGAATGCACTCATTAAAAAATTTTTATCTCCATCCGGTGAAAAGTCATCTTAATTTTTTTGGTGCAAAAATTGGTTTTTGCAAAATTTGCCCACGATTGAAAAAAAAATTTTTTTAATAGATCTTCAAAATATAAAACATTACAAACAATTTCCCTTAAAATTGAGCATTGTATCTTAATTATGAAAACGGAAAATTGAGGTTGAATTTTCAACTTTGACATCGAATTTCTCGGAAAATAAAAAACTCACAGAATCCAGGTTTGACATACTTTTTAGAATGATAATAAGTATATTTATGTTAAAGTTTAAATCGGTAGTTTTTTAATAAATGTCATTTAAAAAAAAAAACAAAAACCGTAAATTTTATCGAAAAAAAATATATATATATCTCGATAACTAGTGGCGCCACCTATAACTTATACAATTAGAGAGGTTTTTTTAAATTCTCTACAACATTTGTTTGAAACATTTTTCGATACAACTTTTACTTTTCGAGATAAACCCAAAAAAAAAACGAAAATCGAGACCATTTTTGGTCCGATATTTTTTTTTGCACAGGTCTTTCAAAGTTACCATCGAGATATGTTTTATTGGATGCCGAAATAAACACATTCTAGCAAAAAAACCAATGTTACATTTTTGTTAACAAAACAATTCTTTTTTATCTAATTTCCATGGAGTATAGTATAAGGTCAAAAAGAAATAAACTTTGCACCACATGTGACCAAATTTTAATAGCATTATTTGAATTATTAGCGACCCGCCCCGGCTTCGCACGGGTGCAATGCTGATATTAAATACACTACAAAAAAACTGTGACTATTTATTTTATTTTTACAACAATTATTACATCGGCCTCCGACGCGCTATTTATAGGCACGCTGCCGCCGCCCCGGTCGGCCAGTACCGCCGCAAGCGCTACTTCCCGCAATTTTAAATCTGTAATATCTTCGAAAATATTCATTTAAATCTTGTGCTGTAAAGGACCATATAGATCTATATTAAATCAACAATGTATTTAAGCTATTTAATTGGATAAGGATTAATGCTGTATTGGTTAAAATCGCTTCAAAATTTGCCATTATTTGTCGTAAAAAGTAAATGACAAAAAAATGTTATTGTGGGATATCCATGAGAGATAGACATATACCATAGCGGAGTTTTCTGTAGACCTTTTCAATGTGTACAAATAATTAGTACATTATTTTGATAAATCTCGTAGGGTTCAGCCTGCGTTTGCAATGTAAGCGGAAAAAAATATGATAATTAACGACATCACATTAGAAACCTAAAAAATAACAGTATTTCTCCACTATTTAATGGATGTTATTATACATATAAACCTTCCTCTTGAATCACTCTATCTATTGAAAAAAACCGCATCAAAATCCGGTGCGTAGTTTTAAAGATTTAAGCATACAAAGGGACATAGGGACAGAGAAAGCGACTTTGTTTTATACTATGTAGTGATGTAGAAAAAACACACAATTATTATGGCGCTACTTCAAATAAAATTTGTCTGGAAAGAAGCATTGTCAAAACTAAGAAGTTTTATGTATGTTGCATTGATTCTTATTTCGCAACACTGGTGCAATTTACAACAAATTGGCAAAAAATCTAAATTGTCTTATACAGCTAAAACTATTTTCGATATTTTGAGATATAACCCCACTGTAAATTTTTTTTTTTTGAAAAAATTAAAATTTGCCAGCTAATGTTAATCACGTGACTACTATTTTTTGGTTAACTTTTTTCTCAATTGAAGCAGAAATTGATGCCAAAGTCAAATTTCGAAAAAAGCTATTAATAAGAAAATCCTATATGATGCGGATTTTACTGGTCACACTGTATGTCAAGTTCCTATGATGAACGCTCAGCATTTTGAGTACTTGTGCGATCAAAAAAACTTTTTAAAACAGTGTTTGTCTAATATTTTATATCCATAATCCAAGGAGGGGCGGTGGGGGCGATCGCACCCCCCCCCCAAAGCTTTGAGTTCTGGAAAATAGTCCCGATTTTGTCTCTTAAGCTATAGTTTATATAAATCATTTTTTATCTTTTTTTTTGTTCGCAAACTACCTGTGTTCTTTAGTCCGGTGTCTTTGGCAAAATCTGTTGGACACATATTTTTCATAGGAATGGGTTAGAAATTTTATAATCAAAAATACCGGATTATTAGAATATATAGTATAATACATTAGAAAATATAAATAATTTTGACATATTTAACCCAAATCACAACTGTATGTTTATTATTTTTAATTTTAGCATAGAAACCGTTTTTGGCACATTCAGACTAAAACGTAGTCTTTTTCTCTCAAAAAATTCTAAGTTATAATTTAAATACTTACAAAATGCCCATTGTCAAAAATACAAGAAGTTAAACATATATAAAAAAATAAATTCGTCCATATAATATTAATTTTTTTTGGGGGCTTTCGGTCATTTTATTATTAATTAAAAACATTTTAAGGACATATGACGCTTCAGTTTGTTTATTTCTTAAACTATCTGCAGAATTACAACTAAACACTAAAAAGAGCTTCAAATGTAATTAATTTTTATATGTTACAGAAAATTTAAATAATCAGTTGTGTTTACACTGGTAAACATTACGTATCTAATTCATAATCAAAGTCAGTGAAGCTATCTTCGCTCAAATTAATTATAATTGGTTCCTCGATCTCACCGAGCATGAAATCGATTTTCCACATTTTCTTTTATACTTTTATTATATGGATTTTTCCCAATTTTCTGCAGTAACTTTATCCAAAAAATCTTTCAAAAGTTCAATTAAATTACTAATTATGTAAGTTGTGTTATTTCTAGCAACTCTCCTTTTACTTGAGAGAGATATTTTCTTCTCCAACGAACATTTTCCGAACGATCTATAAGAACAGATTTCCTATCTGGTTTTTTTCCAGCAAAAAGTAAGTTCTCTGAGCAATTGCCAAAGCTCAGTTCTTTTAATTTCAGGTAAATTCCGATCTTCATTGATTTTAGTTAGAATTTTGTCGACGGTTGGGATCTGCTTCTCATAATAAAATGTATGTACATCTCTTTTTACTGCAGTTCACATCTCTTCTTCCAACGAAGTTTTTCATCTGCCTGTGATCGAATGTGGTTAGGAGTACTAACAATTCCAGTCGTTTCTTTCTCTTTCAATATTCGGTACATTTTCCAACTCCTGTTATATTGGAACACATTTCAACAGAGCTTTTAACATTATTATCTAGATATTGATATCTTAAGGCATCATAAACATTCATCGTAATAAGTTTTTTGTTGAGGAAAAAATTCCCTGGGTTAACGATTTTGGAATAAATATAAATGTGGAAGCCATATCTTTTGGGTATCTCACTAATCTCAAATAATATATAAAAACAAGTACAAACAAGATAAATCACTAAGGTCATACTGTAAGGTGTACTATGCTCACTGACAGAAATCAAATTGAACTATCAGAAATTTTATTGTTGGAGTAAATTTATAAAAGCTTATAATACTTAAATATAATTAGATTTACGGCAATCCTCAGTTACCTACGGCACTGGAGCAGGTACGTTGGAGGTTTCGATAACAGTTTTATTACTCGCTCTAGTTCTTGAATAGAGTATAGAAATATATATGCTTGCGATCGCCCCTCATTTTTCTAAGAGCTTTGAGTTCCGGAAAATAGAACCGATTCTGCCTTTTATATTAGGAATGTTTATGCTGCTGGCATTCCCCCCGTTGACAATTTATTTTTCTTGCAATAGCCCCCCCCCCTCCCCGAAGAGCTTTGAATTCAGGAAAATAGATCCGATTCTGCCTCTTATACTAGGAATGTGTATACTGCTCGCACCCTTCCGCCCATCGGCAACTTGTTTTTCTTGTGATCGCCCCCCCCCCCTTTCCAAGAGTTTCAAATTCAGAAAAATAGACCTGACCCTGCCTTTTACACTAGAAATGGGAATGTTGCTGGTGTCTACCCCCCCCCCCCCTTCCCGTCGAAAACTTGCTTTCGCTTGATTGTACTTTTATGATATCACCGCCCCCCCCCAAAGAGAGAGGCTGGATACGCCCCTGCTTTGGTTATCAGTATAAATTTGACCTGTTTTTAGCTTAGACAACAGTTTATTGCGTCAAATAAACAATTAATGATTAACAAAAGAACTGAAATTAGATTTGCTTTTAATTTAACAAAATTATTTATTAATCAATATTTTGCTGTCTCCTTATTAGTGTTCATTGAAAACTCACTGATATAACTTCGGCAATTCCAAAAATGGTGAATTCAATGATCTCTAAGTTAAAAAATGTACCATTTCCGCCCATCAATGCAAACCAAATAGAATGTCTTACTCCAGTTTTTACATATATGAGATTTCTAGGACTAGTTCCAAATTATAACTTCAAGACAAGAAGAATTGAAAACGGTTTTTTTTTACTGGCATGGTGGATACTTTTATTAAATCTGTATGGTTTTTTAACACTAAAATCAATTCAAGCAAGTTGGTTGTCCTCCAACAAACGAGTTTATAAATTAGCATATTGTACAGATTTGTTTTTTTGCTATACAAGTTTCCTAATTAATGTGGTTGTCTCGTTTTTAAAAAAAGATACTTGGGAGAGGTTCTTTCAAGAAAATTTTCATTTAGAACATGACATGAGAGTGATCCTTCCACGTCAACCACGAAGATCACTTTTCATATTTAACAGAAAATTTGTTTTCATCACAGTTAACTTACTTACTTTGTTGCTTTTCGCTATATATACAATAATAGATTTTGAATATTTTATTAAAGATTTTGTGTTCGGTGGACCAATCCTACTTTTTACTTATCAAGTAATTTTGAACAGTTTTTTGATTAGCACTGTAACATTGTATTTTAAACATAAACTTATTGATATTCAGCAAATACTTCAAAGCAAGTGTTTTAAGGAAGATTATAAAAATTTTATACTTATTTCGAAAAGATTTTACATGAATATAGCGGGATGTGTAGATCTTTTAAATGATTTGTTTGGTAGATTTTTTCTTTTAGTGATTTTCATAAGTGCAATTGATATTTTATGCATCTGGTATGACGTATTTTCAAGAAAGGAAAATTATTATGATGAATTTAGAGTTAGCGGCATTGCATTACATACCTCTATTCTACTGGTAAGTTTGATAAATAGGTATAGAATAAGTTAAATTAAAATTTTTCTCTAGTAACATAATTAATTACACTGTTATGCATTTTCAAATTTTTTGTCGCTAGCTGATTTTTTTTAGGGTTTTTGTATCTACTGTAATGTGCTGAAAGTTGGGCAACATTGTTTTTATTCATAAAAATATAAAATTAACGAAAAAGAAACGTTGTTTTTCAAGTTTTCTCTGATGTAACTTTGAAGGCATTCATTTTAGAGGAAAGTCGAAGAGAAAAAAAACTTTTGTAATTAAATTTGCCATAAGATAGGGTTAGTCAAAAATCTCAAAATATATTTTTCTTATTACAAAATAGCAATAATTAAAAAAAAAATAAGTAAAAAAGCCGTTTTTTAATAAATTTTTTTCGACCATTTAAATTTCTCTGAGGACCTTCATTTTAGAGCAGAAAAAGCTTTATGCCATGATAAAATAACATGCTAAAATTCGTTAGGATCGAATCAATAGTTTTTGTACAATAATTTTGCAATCCGATTTCATTTGCCAAAATTGGCCATTTTTTTATTCATAAAAATATAAAATTAACGAAAAAGAAACGTTGTTTTTCAACTTTTCTCTGCTGTAACTTTGAAGGTATTCATTTTAGAGGAAAGTCGAAGAAAAACAAACTTTTGTAATTAAATTTGCCATAAGATAGGGTTAGTCAAAAATCTCAAAATATATTTTTCTTATTACAAAATAACAATAATTAAAAAAAAAATAAGTAAAAAAGCCGTTTTTTAATAATTTTTTTTCGACCATTTAAATTTCTCTGAGGACCTTCATTTTAGAGCAAAAAAAGCTTTATGCCATGATAAAATAACATGCTAAAATTCGTTAGGATCGAATCAATAGTTTTTACACAATAATTTTGCAATCCGATTTCATTTGCAAAAATTGACCATTTTTCAAGTTTGTCTGGGTCCAAAATATCACGTTAACGCGTTAAAGTTTATTTTCGACATATAGCAGGGAACTCAAGTTTTCCAACGCTTGTTTCAGAATCAAAATCGGATGATTTGGATGCCCTCAGGAATTGTTTAAAGGCATTGTTAATATTTTTGCTTATAAACAAATAGATTATCTCGGCGGATTTTCATCGGATTTTTTTTGCAACTTATGGTTTGAAAGTACTTGGAAAGACGCTTCTTTTCCTGGAAAAAAAATTTAAATCCGTCAATTGGTTTCCGAGATACAAACTGTCAAAGTTGACAGCTTGTTACAGTGAATCTATAAACAATACATTCCTGATTCTTGAACCAAAAACTTTGTCTTGCCGAATCTTTTTTTGATACAAATATTTAAATGTTTATGTTATCGGAAACTTGAAAAAATATCGCCCACGTGCGTAAAAAATGAAAAAAGATACGTGGGGAACTCTCATTTTAAAATTGAATTCGAAGATTCAAAATACATATCTGAAAAAAAAAATCATTTTCTCGGCTTCTAATGCAGCGATTTTGATCACTTTTTTTAAACCGATGTACCGCAAATAATGGAGCTCAAATATTATAATGCAATGTGCCCATCATGCACTCATTTTTTATGCATCAAACTTACAGCATACTGCACCCTATAGTATTGGACTTTCCAAGCAAATCATTGTTTATTAATATAATTAAGCATATTATAACGATATATATTTACTTTAATTATAAAAATTGTTTAAACAAACTGGTTTTAAATTATTTTATTCGTAAAATACAGATAAAAATAAAATAGTTATTCTTTATTAATTATGTTCATAAAGTGCAATAAAGCACTCTTAACACTAAATATCATATTATAAACTTTACAGAGTGCAGAAAAATGTTTTTTTTACATTGAAATTTTTTTTTCATTCGAATCAGGCTCTGTTAGGCTGGAGAATGTCCGGATCATCATTTTCATTGAAATTTTCGTCATCTAATCGTATATCGATATCGAAACAATCATTTTCTATTTCTCTGTCAACTTCTTGAAAATCAATTACATTTTGAGAAATTTCTTCTACGTCAATATATTGGTTTTGTGCATTTTTGCAAGTTTGTCCGTTGCAGTTTGAGTAGTAATCCGTACATTTTAATCCATGCTTAATACAGCCACATAATTTGGAACACTCTTTTATACATTTACAGCTTATATTTTTCAATAGAATATCTGGCAACAGTGTATCTGTGGTTTCGACTGATTCCAAACATGATCTCTGCACTTCCCAACCCCAGTCTTTTGGGTTCAATTCATTATTACCAAACCATTGCTGCTCCTGTAGCAATGCTGCGCAGCTGCAGATTCTGTCGGTGGGAGCTGGGTCAAATTAAAGTTTTTCTTTCTACTTTTCTTCTTAAAACACAAGCATCGCAGCTCATTTAAATTTATATTAATGCATCATTTCCCACCGTACATTACAGCTATGATTTTTTAACCCGCTTTTTTTTATTTAGTAATGGGAAGAATTAGTTTGGTTGAAAATTAGAGCTTCTTTCCTTAAGTTTGCGTCATTTAATAAAAGTTTGCAATTTTTTTTCCTTGGTGAAAAAATGCATATGTTGTACCGCAGCCAGAAAAGGCATGAATAAAACCTACTAAAGAAACGAAAGCTCTTCTGACATCTACTTCCAACGAGAAAAAATTATAAAATGACTCGCAATCATAAACTGTTTCACAATATTTGTCTTTACTCGGCTTCCAAAAATAAATGTTTTTCTTTCCACTTGTAATGTCAGTATTACGAGAAGGTTGAAGTCTTCCGCTACTACAATAGCAGGTTTATCATCAGAAGCAACATTCATCGCTGTTTCTATAATAAGGGTGTCTGCATCTTCATAAGCCTGCTCGGTATGAATACCTGATGCTTTAAGCTTTTCCTACAAACGTTTGATTAAACTTTTTTTATTTGTTTCATTGGAGAAAAATTTATCTTGTTATACAGAACATACAATATTAGATTACAATTCTATATCAGGACAAATTTTTGTGGTTTTCCGACTACGTAAACAATGATTGTTTAAACAATTTTGATAATTTAAGTAAATATATATCGTTATAGTATGCTTAATTATATTAATAAACAAAAATTCGCTTGGAAAGTCCAATACTATAGGATATACTGTAAGTATGATGCATAAATAACATCATTTGTTTATAACAAAATGAATGCATGATGAGCACATGGCATTATGATATTTGAGCTCCATTATTCGCGGTACATCGGTTTAAAAAAAATGATCAAAATCGCTCCATTCTAGGCCGAGAAAATGAAAATTTTTTTCAGATATGTATTTTGAATCTTCAAATTCAATTTTAAAATGAGTGCTCCCTACCCCTCTTTTTTTCATTTTTCACTCGCGTGAACGACATTCTTTTCATTTTTTATTAAAGTTTCCGACAACATAAACATTTAAATATTTGTATCAAAAAAGAACTCGGCAAGACAAAGTTTTTGGTTTAAGAATCAAGTCTGTATTGTTGATAGATTCATCGTAACAGGCTGTCAACTTTGACAGTTTGTATCTCGGAAACCAATTGACGCATTTGAAATTTTTTTCACGAAAAGAAGCATCTTTTCAAGTACTTTCAAAGCAAGTATGGCAAAAAAATCCAATGAAAATCCGCCGAGATAATTAAAAATATCAACAATGTTTTTAAACAATTCCTGAGGGCATCCAAATAATCTGATTTTGATTCTGAAAAAAGCGTTGGAAAACTTGAGTTCCTTACTATATGCCGAAAATAAATTTAAATACGTTAACGTGATACGTGAATTTGAAAATTGGTCAATTTTTGTAAACGGAATCGGATTGCAAAATTATTGTGCAAAAACTATCGATTCGATCCTAACGAATTTTAGCGTGTTATTTTATCATGGCATAAAGTTTTCTTTGCTCTAATATGAAGGTCCTCAGAAAAATTTAAATGGTCGAAAAAAATTGATTAAAAAACTGGTTGAACTCGACGGTTATAAGGAAAAATATAGAATATATAGAATATATAGAAAGATAGACAATTCTCTCACAGCAAAATCGAAAAAAGACACCGATATAGAAATCTGGTAAAATCGTGACTCCAGGTAAAACCGATGCCGATAGATGGCGAAAGACCTGAAAGTAAAATGAGACTGTTATAGCATTATGTCCAAGAAGTTGCTGTGGGGGCACCATATTCTATTGATCAAAATTGATTCAGTAAAATCCAAGATAGCGTTAATAATGTGGCTGACAAAAAAATTAATTTCATCTGATTTTCTCAAAAATTGGTATGGGAGAGTTTTCGGAGTTGTACATAATGAATTTAAAATTATTTTTAAAAAGTCTCTATAGCGGGTCCAACATGGCGGATTGAAATTTTACATATCTCAATTTTATTCAAAATAGGAGAATCTAAAATAATTTTTTAAAAATTCAATATGGTGGATAAAATATGGCGTCCTAAAAATTTAACATCTCTCGATTTTGTTCAAAATTTGTTGCTGAAGGATTTTTGAGAGTGTAAATAAGGAATTTAAAATTGCTTTAAAAAAATTCAATACAGCAGATGCAGCATGGTGTTCTAAAAATTATCCTGGGAGATTTTCGAGGGTGTAGATTAAGATTAGATTAAGAGTTTGAAACTATTTTTTTTTAATTCAATTTAGCGGATCCATTATGGTGGCTTGAAAATTTTAGGTTATTCATACGATTTCGAAATTGGTATTAGAAGGTTGTCAGAACCGTAGGCTACAAATCTAAAGTTAATATGACAGATACGATATGGGAAACTAAAAATTTAACATTTTTCGGATTTTGTTCAGATTGATATTGGGAGATTTTTGGAGCGTATTATATATATATATATATATATATATATATATATATATATATATATATATATATATATATATATATATATATATATATATATATAACATCAGTTTATAACGTTCTATGCCGTCTTCTGATTTCCAGTCTCCATTGATCTCGGTTTGTCCATAGGTTTTCATCCATTCCTCTTGTTCTTATATCTTTATCCACTCCTTCTCTCCAACTTAGTCTGGGTTTACCTCTCTTTCTTCTTCCCTGTGGTGCCCAATTTAAAACTTTTTTTGGAAGTCTAGTATTGTCCATTCGTTGAACATATCAGTACCATCTATGTTGGTTGATTTTAAGATCTTCTATTATCTTATGCTTAAGGCCCATAATTTCTTGGATTCTTTCTGACTCTGTCCATTCTGGATTTCCAGCCGCTCTTTTCCAATAATCCATTTCTGTAGCTTCCAGTATTCTTAGAGTTCTTTCTTTCAATGGCCATACTTAACTTCTATAGGTGACAATGCTTTTAACAATACTATTAAAGATTTTGTGTCTGTTTTCTTTGGATATTGTTTTATCCCACAATATGCTGTTCAACTATCTAATAGCTTGTCGTCCCTGATTGTTTCTATGCTTGATTTCTTCGTCAAATTTGCCGTCGTTGGTTATATGCATTCCGAAATACTTGTATTTCTTACAGTGATTTACTTTCTGCTGCTGTTGTTCCAGAATCAAGTTTTGTTGCTGTCCCCCAATACACATGTATTCCGTTTTTTTGTTGTTAACTTCTAGCCCCCACTTTTGATATTCTTCTATTAGCTTACGAGCCATGTATTCTAGATCTTCGTAGTCTTGTGCCAGAACTATTTGGTCGTCTGCGAAACACAATGTGTATAGTATAGAATCGTTTAGTGGAATGTCCATATTTTCATACTTTCTTTTCCATGTTTTTAACGCTTGTTCCAAGTAGATTTTAAACAAGGTTGGAGACAAACAACATCCCTGCTTGAGCCCTTTGCTAACCGTGAATCCTTTTGAAATAGTATGCCCTTTCTTTATTTTGCTTGTATTATTTGAATAGAGCTCTTGAACAGCCTTGATAAGTATTATATTTATATTTGTTTTTTCTAGGACTTCCCAGAGTTTTTGTCGTGGTACGCTGTGATAGGTTTTTTTGAGAGAGAAGCGTATTTTACGGATCTTAAATTAATTTCTTCAAATTTAATATGCGGGATACAATATGTCAGACTAAAAAATTGATATGTCTTTTTATATCGATGTTGGGTGTTTTCGGAGCCTAGGTTACGAATCTAAAATTAATTTTTTAAAATCCAAGATAGCAGATTACATATTTTTTTTACAAATTTATTTAAAATTATAATTTTGGAATTTCTCAGAATCAAAGAATATTTTGTTATTCAATTTAGTGTGATCTGCAAGTTTAAATAAAATGGGTACTTTTTGCAACCTTAGAAACTCAAATCAATTCAAAACTAAAAATCGAAAAATAAAATTTAGCAAAAAAATTAAATTTATTTCTAAAAAAGCGCCAAAAAGCGAAAAGTAACAATATAGATTGTTGAAATCGGCGCTAAATTATGACTAAATAAAACAAATAATTACTAACACGAAATACATAAAATCTACGATAAGAAAGAAATTACAAATAAATTATTTGTTAATTTTTTATCGGCATCACATTTTGTCAGGTATTAATTTGGACCCGACTTCAAAAATTTCAATTTTATATAAAAATTTATATTGTCGGTTCAATTTTTTTATAAAATTTTTATATATGTCAAGTTTGATTGGCAGAATAAAACTTGGCCTGATGTTATTTTTAGCTTACTTATTGATTTATTGTGTCAAATAAACAATTAATGATTAAAAACACTGAAATTAGATTTGCTTTTACTTTAACAAAATTATTTATTATTCGATATTTTATTGTCTTAGTATTCATTGTAAACTCGCTGATATAACTTTGGTAATTCCAAAAATGGTGAATTCAATGATCTCTAAGTTAAGAAATATACTATTTCCGCTCATCAATGCAAACCAAATAGAATGTCTTACTCCAGTTTTTACATATATGAGATTTCTAGGACTAGTTCCAAATTATAACTTCAAGACAACAAGAGTTGAAAACGGTTTTCTTCTACTGGCATCATGGATACTTTTATTAAATCTGTATGGTTTTTTAACTGTAAAATCAATTCTAACAAATTGGTCTGCTTCCAACAATATATTTTATAAATTAGCAAATTGTACAGATCTGCTTTTTTGCTATATAAGTTTTCTAATTAATGTGATTGGCTCATTTTTAGAAAAAGATACTTGGGAGAGGTTTTTTCAAGAAAATTTTCAGTTAGAACATGCCATGGAAGTGACACTTCCACATCGGCCGCGAAGATCATTTTTTATATTTAATCGAAAATTCGCTTTCATTACAATTAACCTATTTTTTTTGTTGCTTTATGCTACATGTGCAATAATAAATTTTGAAGATTTTATTGAAGATGTTAAGTTCGGTGGACCCATCCTACTTTTTACTTATCACGTAATTTTGAACAGTTTTTTAATTGGCACTGTAACATTGTATTTTAAACATAAATTTATTGATATTCAGCAAATACTTCAAAGCAAGTGTTTTAAGGAAGATTATAGAAATTTTATACTTATTTCGAAAAGATTTTACATGAAGATAGCGGGATGTGTAGATCTATTAAATGATTTGTTTGGCAGATTTTTTCTTTTAGTGATTTTCATAAGTGCAATTAATATTTTATGCATCTGGTATAACGTATTTTCAAGAAAGGAAATTTATTATAATAAATTAGAAGTTAGCATTTTGGCAGTACATACCTCAATTTTATTGGTAAGTTTAATAAATAAGCTTCTCAAAGAAATATGGAATAAATAGAATTAAAATTTGTCTATAGGGTTATTATTAATTACACATATTTTTTGGGTTTTTTGTGTCTACTACAGGCGCGGATCCAAGGGGGGGGAGCGGTGGGGGGCGATCCCCCCCCCCCCAAGAGCTTTAAGTTCAGGAAAATATACCCGATTTTACCTCTTATACTATGGTTAATTCAAGGACTAGAGAGAGTAATAAATCATTTTTTACCCTTTTTCCTTCGCAAACTACCTGTGTTCTTTAGTTCGGTGTCTTTGGCAAAATATATATTTTTCCTAGGAATGGGTTAGAAATTTTATAATAAAACATACCGGTCTATAATAATGGACTATTTGGGTTGAATAACAATAGATATTTGGAAGTGTTAAAAAGGATTTTAATCCTTGTCATAGGCGTCGGAAAGAGGTTTATTTTATCACTAAGTATTTATTTTAGCAATAAATTTAAAATAAAAAGTTTTTATATTACTATTTTATTTCTTATGATTTCTTAATAATTCACATACAGTACAAAATACAGATAATTTTGACATATTTAACACAAATCACAACTGTATTTTTATTATTTTTAATTTTGGCATAAAAACCGTTTTAGGCACAATCAGACTAAAACGTAGCCTTATTCTTTCAAAAAATTCTAAGTTACAATTTAAATACTTACAAAATACTCATTGTCAAAAAGAAAAGAAGTTAAACATACATAAAAAAATAAATTCGTCCATATAATATTAAAATTTTTTTTGGGGGCTATCGGTCATTTTATTATTAATTGTAAACATTTTTAGGAAATTTGACGTTTCAGTTTATTTATTTCTTAAATTAAACATTAAAAAAGGACTCAAATGTAATTAATTTTTATATGTTACAGTTGAAATTAGATCTACTTATTTTTATTTCTATTGCATTGGCATCTTAATTTAATTTCCTTTATTATATGAAATATCCGATAGGCTTAAAAAAATAAAATAAACGTGTTAATTTTACACGCTTAAGAAAAGACACAAATATAATAATAAAATAATAACGAAATTACGGCTAATTGGAATTAAACATATATAAAATTAAAGAATGGGACACACTAAAATAAAGATATATAAAAAAAATAAAAAAAATATATAAACAACAATAAACAATTAAATACAACAAAAACATATTGTGTTTACACTGGTAAACATTACGTATCTATTCGTAATCAAATTCAGTGAAGCTATCGTCGTTCAATTAATTGAGATTCCATATTTTGTTTTATTCTTTTATTATATGGATTTTTCCTAACTTTCCGCAGTACCTTTGTTCAAAAAAATCTTTCAAAAGTTCAGTTACTAATTTTCTACATTGTATTATTTCTAGCAACTCTGCCTTTTACTTGAGAGAGATATTTCCTTTTCCAACGGACAGTTTCCGGACGATCTATAAGAACAGATTTCCTGTCTGGTTTTTTCCATCAAAAATTAAGTTCTCTGAGCAATTTCTAGAGTTCAGTTCTTTTAATTTCGGGTAAATCCCGATCTTCATTGATTTTAGTAAGAATTTTGTTGACGGTTGGGATCTGCTTCTCATAATAAAATGTATGTACAACTCCTTTTATTGCAGTTTTTATCTCTTCTTCCAACGAGGTTTTTCATCTGCCTATGATCGAATGGGGGAGTACGAAACATTCCAGTCGTTTTTTCTCCTTCAGTATTCGGTACATAGTAGATTTTCCTGTCATGTTGGAACACATCTCAACAGAGCTTTGAACATTATTATCTAGATATTTATATCTTAGGGCATCATAAGCATTCATCGTAATGAGTTTTTCATTGAGGAAAAATGCCTTGCTTTAACGATTTTGGAATAAATATAGAAGTGGAGGCCATATTTTTTCGGTATCTTACTAATCTCAAATAATATATAAAAACAAGCACAAACAAGATAAATCACTAAGGACACACCGTAAGGTGTACTTTTCCCACTGACAGAAATAAAAATGAACTATCAGAAATTTAATTATTGCAGTAAATTTATAAAAGCTTATAATATTTAAATATAATTAGATTTACGGCAGTTCTCCGTTACCTGCGGTACTGGAGCAAGTACGTTGGGGATTTCGGTAACAGGTTTATTACTCTCTCTAGTTCTTGAATAGAGTATAGGAATGTGTATACTTGCGATCGCCCCCCCCCCCCCTCCCAAGAGCTCTGAGTTCAGGAAAATAGAACCGATTCTGCCTTTTATATTAGGAATGTGTATGCTGCTGACACTCCCTCTCCGTTGACAACTTGTTTTTCTTGCGATAGCCGCCCCCCAATAGCTTTGAGTTCAGGAATAGACCCGATTCTGCCTCTTATACTAGGAATGTGTATGTTGCTGGCATCCGCTCCTCTCCAAGAGCTTCAAATTCAGAAAAATAGGCACGACCCTGTCATTTACACTAGAAATGGGAATGTCTCCGGAGTCCCCACCCCCCCGTCGACAACTTGCTTTCCCATTGCCATAATGTACTTTTGTGATGTCACCACCCCCCCCCCCCCAAAGAGAGAAGCTGGATCCGCCCCTGGTCTACTGTATGTACTAAATTCAGATATGAACTTGGTTTTGCTTTAATTATTAATTACTCAAAAACTTTAGGGTAATTTTAATAAAACTTGGTATACTTATTTGCGATAACAATTCAATGTAATTGGAATAAAATTATTAATTTCAGTGGCGTCCCACAGGGTAATCTAATAGATATTTAAAGGAAAAATCATCGTATGCCACTTTTTCTAGCTTTAATATTTTTTTAGGTATAGTAATAAAAATTTCGATTTTTTTTCTTTTAGTTTTTTCTTATCTTGATTCGTTTTGAAAAAAAAAATTAAATCGTTTCCTTGCATGTAACATGGGTACAATCTCGGCAACAATAATTGAGGGTGTTAACTGATGAATTCGAATTTTAAGGCATTTTAAGTTCTATTGCCCATAAGTTTTTAGAGAAGCAAAAAAAAAATAAAATACGAGGAACTTAAACCATACGCAATCTAATGAATTTTTAAAGATTAAAAAAAATTAACCTTTATACAAAATATTCTTCATTTTGTGTTTAAAAAAGTATGATACAATCAAATAAATTATTCTGTTATCTTGCATCTGACTGTAGTCTTGGCAAATTTGATGTTCTTCATTGTTCTAACCTGCTGCAATGTGGAAAGTTGGTTTCCCCAGAACCCTGCTTTCTGTTAGGATATCTATTATCTGCCTAGCTAAGTTTAGCTTACGGTAAAAAGTCTTTTCTGATCATTGAACTAGCGCATTGTTTCATTTTCCGTCATTGCTGGTCTTGTACCTCTTTAGCCGTCCTGCAGCAGCGGAGAGATTCTGTTTCAGCGTGTCGAGGCATTATTTCTTTAACTCTTGTTTGAGGTTTACTTGTTCTCATGCCCCTAATATACTCCGTCAGTTGTCCTATATATTTTTGAAGATTTTCGATTTTGTTATTTAGACGTCTCATCTCTCCCTTGGTGGTGTGTTGGGTTCCGTTTGGTATTAAGCCGTGTTACAGAAATTAGGCTGTTTCGGAGAATAACTCTATATTGGTCAACTATTATCCGTTGTGACACTTGTCTATGTGGATACTCTCTGCAGAGTTGGCGTGAAGGTGTTGCCCATAGCCGATCATCTCTCGTTCTAGGTGAGTTATCCTGTAAAAACTGACTCATTGATGGCACAGTCTATTTCATGCGTTGTTTTAGTCGTCATGCATGAGTGAGCTCTGGTTGAGGTTCCCGTGCAGCATCTTCGGCAGGTGGAACTCTTGGAGTTGCTTGGCACTCGTGCTGATGTAGTTGTTATTATTATTTCTGTTGCTCTTCAGCAATGTCCTCTTTCATGCCATTGTTTGGTTGTTCCTCAACCTCGGGGTCTGGCTGTGGTGCAAGTTCTGCGATTTGGTTATTGATATCATCGGTGCTTCCTATATCTCGTTCTGTTTCCATTTTAATAATTAACCGACTTCTAAAAGAAGGAGGTATTCAATTCGTCGATTATGTATATTTTTTTTATGTACACCGATTACTCCGAAACGGCTGCACAGATTTGAATGAAATTTTTTACATTATATTCAGGAAGTTGCTGCGGTGGTCCCATATTTTTTAGATGAAATTGGTGCAGTAAAATCCAAGATGGCGCTTACAATATGGCGACCAAAAAAAATCAATTTTGTCCGATTTTCTCCAAAATTGGTAAGGGGGAGTTTTCGGGGCCTCACATAACGAATGTGAAATTATTTTTAAAAAATTCAATATGGCAGATCTAACATGGCGGACAAAAAAAAATAATTTTGTCCGATTTTCACCAAAATTGGTATAGGAGAGTTTTCGGGGTCACACATGACGAATCTAAAATTATTTTTAAAAAATTCAATATCGCGTATCCAATATGGTGGATAAAAAATTAATTTTTTCCGATTTTTTTTTCAAAATTGATATGATAACACATTACGACTTTGATATTATCTAAAAAAAAATAAATATGGCGGATCTAAGATGGAGGATTAAATATTCTACATCTCTCGATTTTGTCTAAAGTCAGTATTGGGGATTTTTATTAGTGTTAATCACAAAATTAACATATTTTTGAAAAACTCAATCTGGCGGATTCAATATGGTGTCCTAAAAATTTTACATGTTCCGACTTTCTCCAAAACTGATATAGAGGGTGTAAATTATGAATTTAATAGTACCTTTTCTGGATTCAATATGGCGAACGCAATATAGCTGAATAAAAATTTTACATTTTTCGATTTTGTTCATATATGGAATTAAATCGTTTTGAAGGATATAAATAGCGGATATAAAATTATTTTAAGAAAATCTAATATGTCAGATCAATATAACCGTTTAGAAATTTTAAATTTCTGGATTTTATCTAAAATTGGTATTAGGGGCCTTTGAAAGGTTTAGATTTAAATTAGATTAAGACGTTAAAATTATTTTTTAGAAATTCAGTATGGCGGATCCAATATGGTGGGTTGAAAATTTTACCTTATTCGCATTTTTTCAGATTTGGTACTAGGGGGTTGGGGGGTGGTGTATTACGAATATGAAGTTAATTTTTTACAACTATTAGGTTGATAAGATACAATATGAAGAACTAAAAATTTTCCGGTTTCATCTAAAATTGATATTGCGGGGTTCTTGGGGCATATACAAACTCAATATGCAATATAAAATATATCGGGCTAAGAAATTTACGTCTCGAATTCTTTAAATGTCGATTTTAGAAGGTTTTGGGGCCTATATTACCAATCTAAAATTCATTTGAAATTTAAGATAGTGGATTTACTATGACAGATTAAATATTTGTTTGACACAATTTCATTGGTATTTGGAGACCTCTAATAATCAAAGAATTTTTAGTCGTTCATTTTAGGGTGATTTACAATTATGGATAAAATGGGTACTTTTTTGCCACCTTGGAGTCATCGCGAGGTACACTAATCTCGATTAGCACTTAGTTCAAATAATTTATGAATATCATAATGAATTCAAAACTAAAAATTGAAAAATTAAATTTTTATAAAAAAATTGAACCGACTTCTAAAAGTGCGCTAAAAAGGGAAAAATAACTAGAAATTTTTATATGAAATTGAAATTTTTGAAGTCGGCGCCAAATTATTTCTAAATGAAATAAATAACTACTAATATATACAAATTATGGTCATATAAAAATTTCTAATTATTTTTCACTTTTTAGCGCACTTTTAGAAGTCGGTTCAATTTTTTTATAAAAAATTTTATGTTTCTGAAATTAATTTATTTCCAAGAATAGCTCTGTATTGGTCTGCTATTCTCTATTGTCACACTTATAGGTATGGATTTTCCCTACGAAATTCGGCATGAAGCTGTTGTCTACAGCCGATCGTTTCTCGCCCAAGTTGAGTCACCCTATAAAAAATAAGTTAAATAATAAGTATATTTTTTATTATTTTAACTCACTAAGCATAAAACAGACAGGAAAGAATAAAGTTTTAGCTAATGCTCTTTTTAGTTTATTAATCCATTGACTGTGTCGAACAAACAACTACAATTAGCTTTTACTTTAATTAAAATATGTTCTTATCGATTTTTAACCTGTTTTATAATTAGTGTGCATTGTAAGCTCACTAGCATAATATCGGGAATTCTTAAAATGGCGAGTTTAATAATTTATAAATTAAAAAATGTAGTATTTCCGCCCACCAATGGAAACCAAATTCAGTTTCTTTCTCCAGTTTTTAAATATATGAGAGTTTTAGGATTCGTTCCAAACTATAACTTTAAGACAAGAAGAGTTGAAAATGTTTTTTTTCTTCCGGCATTATGGCTACTTTTATCATGTTTCTATTGTTTTTCTACTGTGAAATCAATTCAAATAAGTTGGTCAGCCACAGACCAATTAGTTTATAAATTAGCAGATAGTGCGGATTTAATTTTTTACTATTTGAGTTTCCTAATTAATGTGATTGACTCGTTCCTAAAAAAAGGAACTTGGGAAAATTTATTTCAAGAAATTTTTCAATTGGAACATGTCATAAATTTGATCCTACCATATCGGCTGCAAGGATCATTTTTTATATATAACAGAAAATTTGCTTTCATCATAATAAATTTATTATTTCTGTTGATTTGCGCTGCATATGCAATAACAAATCTTAAATATGATATTGAAGATTTAATATACAATGCACCAAACCTAATTTTTACTTACCAAATACTTTTGAACAATTTTTTGATTGGTACTACAGCATTATATTTTAAGTATAAATTTATTGATATTCAGCAAATACTTCTTAGCAAGTATTCTATGAAAGATTATAAACAATTTATAATTATTTCGAAAAAAATGTACATAAATATAGCGAGATGCTGGGATCTGTTAAATGATTTGTTTGGAAAATATCTGCTGTTTGTGATCTTCACAAGTTCAATTGATATATTATGTATTTGGTATGACTTATATTTAAACTTAGAAAATTATTATGACAAACTTGATGTAGGCATTATTGTAGTCTACACTTCCATTTTATTGGTAAGTTTAACAAGGAAATATAATATAAATATTTGAAAAATGTACAGTTTGTAATTAGTTATTTTTGTAAATCCTTTGACGCAACTTTGGTAACTCCAAAAAAACTGAATCAAATAATTTACAAATAAATTGTATATAAGTTTCTATTGGTTGTGCTGAATTCGTTTCCAAATAATAATAAAATTTTTACAAAAAAAAAATGAACCGACTTCTAAAGTGTGCTAAAAAGTGAAAAATAACTATAAATTTTTATACGAAATTGAAATTTTTAAAATCGGTGCCAAACTAATACCTGACAAAATGTGATTCGCATAAACAGATTGAAAATTCTTTATTTGTAATTGCCTTTTTACCATAATTTATATATATATATATATATATATATATATATATATATATATATATATACAAGGTGATTCAAAATTCGATCACGAAACTTAAGGGGGTGATTCTACTTGACAAAATAAGGGTAGAGCTTCATATAATTTTTTTTCAAAATGTCATTCGTTTTCGAGTTACAAGCCGTCCAAGTTCAAGTTTTTATTTCTTGTTTTTTGAATTACTCGCTTACAGGAAAACCGATTTGACTAATATTTGAAAGATAGGCTAAGTCTTCTGCGCTTCATCATTTTAGTAACAATTCACATTGATTGTTTGCCGCTAGAGGGCACTTTACCTAAATTGAAAATTGTTTTTTTGTCATTATTTTTTAGTGTTGACAGCTACAGTAGTTTTTGGCATAATTTCTGAAAGACTGATGCCAGGCCTTTAAAAAAGGTGCTCTTTATTTACATCGCTAAACCAACGGTTTAGACGTAAATCACCCTTAAAAATTAAGTGGTAAATTTACTTTTCTCATTTCATTACCACCAGCTACCAGGTAAATAGCTATCAAAGTATACTAGAGCTGTCAGTTTAACATCAAATAAATTCGCTTTTTAAACTATTTAATTTATAATCTTAAAATAACTAATAATGGCTAATCAGTAAATATTCATATTATGGATTATTGCGATATACATTTAATTGATAAAAATTAATGAAACAGTACTAAACAAACTAAAAAAATTCTCAAAATGTCCCCCATTTTCTTCCATACATTTCCTAACACTCTTCAAAAAATGTCGCCTAACTCGATGAAAAATTCCTGGTGTTTCTTTAATAATTTGGCACTTTTCGATTATCCTGAAGCGAAGATCCTCGACGTTGATTACTGGAATATCGTACACCAATTGTTTCAAATGACCCCAAAAGAAAAAATCCATAGGATTAAGGTCTGGTGACCTCGCTGCCCATGCCAATGGTCCACTTCGTCCTATCCATCGCTCAGGATACGTTGCATTCAAATACTGTCGGACACGTATACTAAAGTGGGGCGGAGCTCCGTCTTGGAGGATCCACATGTTGGCCCTCACTTCCAATGGCACATCTTCCAGATACAATGGGAGACGATTTTGGATAAAATCTAAGTATACGTCACCAGTTAATGGGCCATCAAAGAAATGAGGACCAATAAGGTAATCTCCTATTATCCCTGCCCACACATTTAGTGAAAATCTACGCTGATGTTTCGTTTCTACCACATTGTTTGGGTTCTCGTAAGCATATGTGTGGATGTTGTGTAGATTTGTTATGCCATCACGAGTGAAACCAGCTTCGTCAGTGAATAATATGACGCCAATTAATCGATTATCGTGTTCATACTTAGCTAGGATCTGATTGCACATTTCCAACCGTCTCGGCCGATCATCGTCATAAAGAGCCTGCACCTTTTTTGAATGAAACGGGTAGAGTTGTTCTTCTCTTAGTATCCTCCATGAACTAGCCTGACAGAGCCGCACTTCATTCCCAATTTTTCTAGTACTAATACCTGGATTATCTTAAATAATTTCAAGCACTCTTTCTTCTTGTTGCACGTTTCTAGCAGTTCTAGGTCTTCCCCTATTTCCATTATAACTTTTAAAGGAACCACATTCCGCAAGCCTCCTGTGCACACTGGAAAATGTTTGAGCATGAGGGATATTTCTTTCCGGATAACTCTCCATATAATATCTTCTTGCCAACTCTGCATTACCATTTGCTTTTCCATAACAAAAATGGATATCACAATATTCGATATTTGAATATTAGTGATTAGCCATTATTAGTTATTTTAAGATTATAAATTAAATAGTTTAAAAAGCGAATTTATTTGATGTTAAACTGACAGCTCTAGTATACTTTGATAGCTATTTACTTGGTAGCTGGTGGTAATGAAATGAGAAAAGTAAATTTACCACTTAATTTTTAAGGGTGATTTACGTCTAAACCGTTGGGTTTAGCAATGTAAATAAAGAGCACCTTTTTTAAAGGCCTGGCATCAGTCTTTCAGAAATTATGCCAAAAACTACTGTAGCTGTCAACACTAAAAAATTATGACAAAAAAACAATTTTCAATGTAGGTAAAGTGCCCTCTAGCGGCAAACAATCAATGTGAATTGTTACTAAAATGATGAAGCGCAGAAGACTTAGCCTATCTTTCAAATATTAGTCAAATCGGTTTTCCTGTAAGCGAGTAATTCAAAAAACAAGAAATAAAAACTTGAACTTGGACGGCTTGTAACTCGAAAACGAATGACATTTTGAAAAAAAATTATATGAAGCTCTACCCTTATTTTGTCAAGTAGAATCACCCCCTTAAGTTTCGTGATCGATTTTTGAATCACCCTGTATATATATATATATATATATATATATATATATATATATATATATATATATATATATATATATATATATATATATGTAATATATATATATATATATATATATATATATATATATATTAGTAGTTATTTATTACATTTAGAAATAATTGGCGCTGACTTCAAAAATTAGTTATTTAGGAGTCGGTTCATTTTTTTTTTTTTTAATTTTATTTTTCGATTTTTAGTTTTCAATTCATTATGATATCCATAGATTATTTGAACTAAGTACTAATCGAGATGTAGTGTAGTCCGTCATAGTAAATCCACTATTTTAAATTTCAAATTAAGTTTAGAATAGTAATATAGGCCCTAAAATCTTCCAATATCGATATCTTAAGAACTTGAGACGAATATTTGTTTGCCCGATATATTTTACACTGCATATTGAGTTTGCATACGCCTCAAGAAACCCGCAATATCAATTTTAGACAAAATCGGAAAATGTTATGTTTTCAGTTCCTCATTCTGTATCTTATCAATCTAATAGCTGTAAAAAATTAACTTCATATTCATAATACACGACTCCGAAATCCCCATAATACCAATTCTAAAAAAATGCTAATAAAGTAAAATTTTCAACCCACCATATTGCATTAATCTAATCTAAATCTAAACCTTTCAAAGCCCGCTAGTACCAATTTAGGATTAAATCAGGAAATTTATAATTTCTAGACCGTCATTTTGCATCTGACATATTAAATTTTCTTAAAATAATTTTATATTCGGTATTTCCATTCTTAAAAACGATTCAGTCCCACCACAAAATTGAAAAATGTAATATTTTTAGGCCGCTATGTAAAATTTTCAGGATACCATAATGAATCCGCCAGATTCCGTTTTTCAAAAAATATTTAAAATTTGTAATTGACACTAACAAAAATCCCCTAATACTGATTTTTGGACAAAATCGAAAGATGTAGAATCTTTAATCCGCCATCTTAGATTTTTTATCCGCCATATTGGATAAGCTATAATTATTTTTTTAAAATAATTTTAGATTCGTAATGTGCGATTCCAAGAACTCCCCCATATCAATTTTGGAAAAAAATTGGACAAAATTAATTTTTTATCCGCCATATTGGATACGCCATATTAAATTTTTTAAAAATAAATTCAGATTCGTTTTGTGCGACCCCGGAAAGTCCCCAATCCCAATTTTGGTGAAAATCAGACAAAATTGATTTTTTTGTCGGCCATATTGGATCTAACATATTGAATTTTTTAGAAATATTTAGGATTCGTTATGTGCGACCCCGCAAACTCCCCACACGAATTTTGGAGAGAATCGGACAAAATTAATTTTTTTGGCCACCATATTGTCGGTGCCATCTTGCTTTTTTCAGAACCAATTTCGTCCAAAAATATGACAACGTAAAAAATTTCATTGAAATCGGTACCGCCGTTCCGGAGTAATCGGTGTACATACATAAAAAAAACATACATAGTCGATGAATCGAAAACCTTACATAGGCACTTTCATAAAGTGTAAAAGGTAGTGTTGGATTCTTATCGACTGAAACCCCCAGGACTGAAAGTCCTACCGATGCCGTTAGCCGTGGCTGCTGACAGTTCAAGGTTATTAAATGAGGCCTGCGGTTTTCAGGCAATTAAACAAATTAACAAACCTTTGATCTTCAGTCGGTGCAGCTCCAGGTGCCGGTTGCACCCATTGTTTCGCACGTTTCCTACATATAGCTTGCAATACAGGATTGTCATTTTAAGATATTTTATATGCCCTTTATGCGCCCTTAAGGTATTTTATGCATATTAATCAAAATTTTGTTGCTTACCTGCTCCTCTGAAAGCTATCCAGTTCATTTCCCTTCTGATTTGTTCATATCGGACCAACCAGAGTGCGACTAGTGTCATCCTCAGAAGTGTGACAAAGATGATGTGGGTCATTTAGCTTACAATGATTCATCGATAGAATTAACGTCAAGAGACGTATCTGAATCTGAGGAGCTATCACTTTCAGGAGTGGTTATTAATGGTTCAACCACTCCCTCAACGTGAATATCGAAGTCCCACATTCTTTGTTCTTCTTTTTTAACATGATTGACACACTTTTTCCAATCACTGACTGTCACGATAGTAATTGTCTCGTCCAATAAGATTTTGACATATGCTGATTTGAATGTTTTGTTTTTCCATGCCACTTCACTCTTTATTTGCGCCCATACTCATTCGATTGGGTCATATCATATCATATATATATATATATATATATATATATATATATATATATATATATATATATATATAATTGATATATGGAAGTACAATGTATGATTTTTAAGTTTTAACTATAACTGTAAAGTATCCCTAAATTTTCTGGCTAATTGTTAACCAACCACAAATCGGTACATCAAATGCATTATTATGTTGTGTATTGTATCTTCTTTCCCACATTTGCTCATTTTGTTTTATATTTAACAATAATAATGCATATATATATATATATATATATATATATATATATATATATATATATCTACGATATAACATTTTATACCTTTACGGGGAGGAGACCTTTTTAAATGTTAAACGTTTCGAGAAACTGAGATGCAAGAAATCAGCCCTCCTCTGCGATATCACTTTCCTAATAAGATGCCGCAACAAAAATCTAGAACCAACTTGCACCCAACTCTCATACCATCTAAAAACCAAAAGAACCTTTTCGATCCTTGAGATCGCTGGAAAAGCTCTCCTTCGAGAACAACTCCGAGAAAAACGAAGAATCCTATCAAGGACTAAAACGAAACTTTATAATCTCCACTTAGTTTTACCTCACAAAATCCATAATCTCCTGTGGAATGATATAGAAAAAATATCCTGTTGGAGAACAGAATCAGACACCCAGCTTAAGGCAAAAAACAACAGAAGAAATTTGAGGCACTGCAACAACGCACTACTGCCGACACACAGCAAATAATGGACTGCAACAAAGTTGTCCATAACATCTTCAACTACCAATTAACAGAATCCTGGGAAATTAGTCCTTGCAAAAGGTTTTAATTTTTCTGTAACGCTAAAAACAGTCTCCTTAAAAGAGATAATTTCAAATATAGAAGCTGCCCTAGAGAACATCCCTGAAGGAAATGCCGAACAAACCAGACAGGACATAACGCAAATTTTGAAATCAAGCCGGTCTCCCAACTCAAACTTAACTCGAGCCAAACATCAAGCCCTCTCATTCTTAAAGAAGAATAAAGAAATAACAATAATACAGGCAGATAAGTGAAATGTCACGGTTGTAATGAACACCAACGAATATATGCAAAAAATGTCAGAAATTCTCAAAGACGCCTCTTACAAACAAACAAACAGAGATCCAAAACATACCGTGAAAAAACTACGAAAGCCAAGATCAAAGCCTCAAAACTAGACCCAGAAACTGAAAAATCTTCAATATTAAGGGAAACATCAAGCAGATGTCCAAAACTGTATGGCCTACCTAAAATACACAAAACAAATGCACCACTCAGACCAATAATGTGTGCCGTGGGATCTTCAATACAAAAACTGGAAAAATATTTAGCAAGCATCATGCAACCAAGAGTCGAACTGGCCGATTTCTTCGTGAAAAACTCCCAACACCTGACCACCTCGATAAAAAATCGCTATATCAAAGCATACCACTGGATGAGACTTTGGACAAAATCGCCATGAACGAAGATTTTTCAGTCTACACAATTGAACTTGCAGAACATTGCCTAAAAAACACATATGTCATGGTCAATAACCAAATATACAAACAAACAGATGGAGCACCTATGGGGTCTTCACTTTCACCAGTTATAGCCAACCTTTTTATGATATATTTCGAACAAAAGACACTGCAAAAGGCATTCTTAAAACCGAAATTTTGGAAACGCTATGTGGATGATATTTTTATAATATGGCCACTTGGAAAAGAACGCCTGGACGATTTTCTCATATACCTGAACAATATCCACCATAGAATCCAATTCACGCAAAAATTGAGCAAGAAAGGAAACTTTCTTTTTTGGACCTGTTATTAATTAGAAAACATAACACCTTAGGTTTTAACGTATATCGGAAACCCACATATACTGACCGATATCTCAATGCAGAGTCACATCATCATCCCTCTTAAAAGCAGGCAGTAGTCAACACACTAGTATCAAGATCTCTCCGACTAACAGAACTCGACACAAAACAAGACGAAATAAGACACATTTCAACAGCTCTAGAACGGAATGGTTTCTCACAATCGGACATAAAGAAAGCCATAAAAAGACAAGAGAAAACGACATAAAAAACCAAAGACCAAAATTAAACAAGAAACAATGCCATAATCCCATACCTAAAAGGAATAACAGACATAATCGGAAGAATCTTAAGAAAACACAACATACAGCCCATATTTAAACCACAAAAAACAATAGCCAACATCCTAGGAAAGCCCAAAGATAAGATCAACCTTGAAAATCATCGCGTTTATAGCATTCCATGTGCAGATTGTCAGCAAACATATATAAGACAAACAGACGCATATCAGCAAGAATTCAAGAACGCCAAAATAGCCTCAAAAACAAGCAAACAACCTCAGCTCTATTTCAACATCACCAAATCACCGGACATACCATCGACTGAAAAAGTAAAATAAATAGCACCAATACAGAACTACATGGTACGCATCATAAGAGAGGCCCTAGAAATCGAAAAAGCGGGACAGCTAAATAAACGAGACGATGCTATATATATTCCAACAACATGGAAAACATTAATAAAAAAAACAAAAAACAAAACAACAAAGATCAACCAATACACGAGAGACCAGCATACAAGAACAAAATATATCGCACTCGGCATTTATTAAAAAAGTCTGTGCTTGATTGAAAATAGCAATAAATAACGTAACTCATTTTCTGAAGCATATTTTTTAGGATAGACAACATGAAAAAATAATTTTTGTCTAATGTACAGAGTGAGTCAACGATTGGATGAAGTAGGTTTGTGCTTTTTCGGTGAAATTAACAAAGAAACTATATTTATTGTTTGATACAGTTTATTTTTACGCAGATTTTAAAAATATTTAGGACTCTACAGGGTGAGCCAAAAAACTAGGACAGCATAAAGTTGTATTTTTTTAAATAGAACACCCTATATACGAATCGTATTTTCGATTTAGCTTATAATTTTAAATCTTTTTTATTAAGGGTTTACTATAACAAAACTTTATAGTTTCTGAGATAATTAAGTTTAAAGAAAAAAAGTCACATTTTCAAGCATCAATTCAATCCTAAATAACGTTTTCAATTCTGTGACAAATATATTCAAATTTGGAATTTAGCAAGGCCAAGGACAAGTTAATATAATTTTTACCTAATATTTGCAATAAAAGCTACAGGGTGTTGAACACATCGGCTCAAATTTGAACAAGTTTAAATTAATAAATACCTTTTTTTTTAAATGGTACACCCTGTATATTTTCATGTTATTTAATAGAGTAATAAAAATCCTAAAAGTTTTGTTCAATATATCCTATACCTATTTATAATAGTTTTTGAGATATTTCAGTTTTTCTTATTTTCCATAGTTTTTTACAGAAATAGTCTTCATTATCATAGTAGCCATGTAAAATAATAAAAAGAAACTACAGAAACAAACAGAATGTCGCTAAATATGACGAAACATATTATTCGTTATATTACAACGGCGATAGTTTAATTAAACATAATATGAAAAAATTAACACAACAATAACGACAAGGCAAATACATATTTACTTTTATACTAAATTGAGACAAAAAATTACCTATTAAATACTGAGATTAATTTTTTTTTTTAATAAGTGTTCGAATAAACGACCCTCTTGTGCAATGCACAAATTTAGTCTTTTTTGCAGATTTTCTCGGACCCTGGACAAAATTAGTGGCGTTATTGTTCTACAGGTATCCCTAGTCCTGTTTCGCATATCTTCCACTGTTGTTGGTGGATTAACATACACCTTATTTTTAATATAACCCCATAGGAAGAAATCTAATGAGGTGATGTCGCAAGACCTTGGTGGCCACTCAATGAAACCCCCACGTCCAATCCATTTTTGCGGATATCGTTGGTCCAAAAACGCACGAACTTCACGATGGTAATGCGGAGGCGCACCATCGTGCTGGAACCACATACTGTCGAGCTCATCCCTATCGAGACCTTGAAGCAGTTGGGATAGTTCTTCTTGTAGAAAGTTCACGTAACTATGGCCATTTAGTGGTTCATTAAAAAAGTGGGGTCCAATAATTCGATTATGATGAATACCACAACAAACATTTAATGACCAGTGGTTTTGATGTTGCACCTCTCTAATCCAAAATGGGTTTTCTGTGGAATAATAATGCATGTTGCGTCTATTTACGACACCGTTACTTTTAAAAGTAGCTTCATCACTAAACATTACCTTGCATAATAAATTTGGATTTAATTGAATCTCCGCATTTATTGTACGACAAAAGTTTACACCACTTTCAAAATCCTGTCCATGCAATTCTTGGTGTAATTCCATGTGATATGGATGATACCTATATTTCTTGGTAGTACGATTAGCGGTGGATTGTGATGTTCCACATAATGCTGCTAACTGACGGCTACCAATATAAGGATTTTCCTGAACATTTAACGATACTTGTAGTTCTTTTTCTTCATTAGTTACTGGTTTCTTGACCACTTTACGTTTTGGATAATCAACAGTACCAGAAGAATCAAATCTTTGCATTAAGTTTTGAAAAGTATGGATATTAGGCTGGCGTCGATCAGGATACTTCATTTTGTAAATTCTTTGAGCAAGAAGGCAATTTTTTTGAGCTTCTCCTATTGTATAAATCATATCTATTAACTCATTCTTTGGAAAATTCATTTTACAATATAAGATGAATGCAAAAAAAAAACTACACTACCTAAAAACCAAAAGAAGCGATTGCGGTTATAAATTTGACACACAGAAAAATGTTCTTTTACATTGTTTTTGCCATGGCTACTATGATTATGAAGACTATTTCTGTAAAAAAGTATGGAAAATAAGAAAAACTGAAATATCTCAAAAACTATTATAAATAGATATAGGATATATTGAACAAAATTTTTAGGGTTCTTATTACTCTATTAAATAACATGAAAATATACAGGGTGTACCATTTAAAAAAAAAAGATATTTATTCATTTAAACTTGTTCAAATTTGAGCCGATGTGTTCAACACCCTGTAGCTTTTATTGCAAATATTAGATAAAAATTATGTTAACTTGTCCTTGGCCTTGCTAAATTTCAAATTTGAATATATTTGTCACAAAATTGAAAACGTTATTTAGGATTAAATTGATGCTTGAAAATGTCACTTTTTTTCTTTAAACTTAATTATCTCAGAAACTATAAAGTTTTGTTATAGTAAACCCTTAATAAAAAAGATTTAGAATTATAAGTTAAATCGAAAATGCGATTCGTATATAGGGTGTTCTATTTAAAAAAATACAACTTTATGCTGTCCTAGTTTTTTGGCTCACCCTGTAGAGTCCTAAATATTTTAAAAATCTGCGTAAAAATAAACTGTATCAAACAATAAATATAGTTTCTTTGTTAATTTCACCGAAAAGGCACAAACCTACTTCATCCAATCGTTGACTCACCCTGTACAATACCGTAAACTGTCTATTTCATTATTTTACAAACAATCATGTGAAAACTCCTACTAGATTCACTCCGAATTACGTATATATGACGACTTAGATATGACGCCGCTTCTGTTTGGGCTCATTTAGAGCTAGTTTTGAAACTAGTGACATCCGTAATTGCTCAGCCCATCAAAATATTGCACATACAAAGCCCAAGTACGCAATACAAAAATAAAAAGAATTTTCAGTTATTCAGACATTTTTGTTATATAATCAGGTTTCTTGGAACTTTACTATGACAGGGCACGGAAAAAGCAGTGCGCATGCCACTGATTGGATGGTAAAAAGATTATGCGATTAACACATTTCTTGCGGAAAAGATGTGTTATCCATCGAGCATATGATAAGAAAATCGCCCAATGCCAAAATTCATATTTTTCCGATCACTAACAAAGACATCGAAAAAGTAGATTATTTTGGTAAATGCTGATAGATAATTCGATAAATTACCTTGTAAGCATTTATCCCTATTTGGAGGTTGGAGTTTGCGTGTTATTAAGACAAGATCGAGAAAAGCTTAAATTTGTATTCGTATTGTTTTTTTAAGATCGTATTATTTGTTATAAAAGTTTTTTTTGTGTTCTTTTCTTTATTAAATAATTTTTTCAAACAAGTTTTATATTTTTATTTATAATTTTCTGTAACTACATTCTTAATTCTAAAAACTGCACAATATTTTACATGGTTTAACCAATAACTATGCAGAGTAACGATATCCAAATGTTTTCTTTTTTTGTATTTAAAAAAAAAAGAAAAATCGCTTGTCAAAAAGACTGAAGAAAATAACAAATATTAATGGTCTTTTTTTTCAAACGTTTTTATGTATTTACGGAAGGAATGGTTTTTACTTTCGTATCAAGATAATTTTCGCCTGTTGAAAGGACCTATTAAATAATGTTCAGCAAGGAAATTTCCTAGATGCTGATGGATCTTATACTGTTCAAATATAGTTAGGAATTAAAATCCACCGCTATAAATTAGAAAGTGTTAATTATTTTTATTTCTTAGTTTCTGTAAGCCAGTTTTTTTATTAATTATTCATCCGAAATGTAATTTCTTGTATAAGTTATTAACAGGTTGTACATCGAAGAAATCAAGAAATAGACGGGCTTTGTATTTCAGTGTATGTTTTTATTAAAATCGGCCAAGCGCTTTCGGTCTAACAGACCATCCTCAGGGCTCAGACCCTAAAAACAAGAGAATATGGTCAGCAAATAAGCTTAGTACTTATCAACCATACTCACTCGTCAAAGGGCACACCTTAACCCTGCCAGTTTGAGAGCAGTCGCCAGCCGTAGCCTCCACACAGAACAAATTGTACACAATTAAAAAACTTTTAAAAAACTTTGTCACAAAATAAAATTAAAACAAAACATTCAACATACTAGTACATTAACACCGTTAAAACAATAAACCTCTTTAATAAAAATCTAAAAGAGTGAGGTTATGCCACCCAGTCATAGCATAGCATAGCAACAAAACTGTCCAAAAATTAAAACTATATACAAGTATGTGTAAGCCTGAATAGAGATTTTCTGTATTAGTTCTATTTCAATTTCTTGTCAATTGTATTTCAAATCAATAATTCATTGACAATGAGCGAAAAGAGAAAAAAAGAGAAAAAAAGAAAAAAGGGCAGAAAGAAAGGGTCTGATTGTCAGTTCTCTGAGGATGAGCTGAACCTATTGGGCTTGGGTTTGGGTTTCTCTTTGAAGAGCTCGTTAAGCAGAACACGACTGGAAAACTACTCTACCGAAATTGATGCGTTGATAGATTTCTTGACAGACAACATTGATTCTAGAACATCCCTTAAACTACAAGTCTATCAAATCTTGAGGAGAACCCTAAGAGATGGTAAGGCAAATAAATGCATTGAACACTAGTATTGTGGAAAACATTAAGACTAAGATTCGGTCTGATAAGCTGATACTGTCGAAGGCAGATAAAGGTAATTGTTTGGTCATTATGAATGAAGATGATTATCTGTTGAAAGTCGAAAGCTTCTTAGACGAAAACAATTTTAAAGAAATTCCGAACAATCCACTTTCTAGTTTCGTTATAAAAACAAAAACCTATTTCAACTTATGCCCAGATTTTATAAAAAAAATATAATGGAAATAAATATCTTCTAATTTCTAACCCGTGTTTACCCCGTTTATATGGGTTACCAAAAATTCATAAGCAAGGAGTACCAATTCGACCTGTTGTAAGTTTTACCAATACTCCCGTTTCGAGGCTGTCTTCTTTTTTTAACGCAATCCTGATTAAACTTATCAAAGATAAGACTAAGTTTTGCGTCAAGAACTCCACAGATTTGGTCAAAAAACTGAACTCTGTAACTATGCCAGACGACTCTTTGCTTGTTTCCTTCGATGTATGCAATCTGTTTACGTCGATTCCGAGGATGGAAACTCTTCCGATTATATCAAATCTGTTGACAGCGAGCAACATCTCTAGTGACGACCAACTTAGTATAATGACCCTTCTTAAGTTCTGTTTATCTCAGAACTTTTTTGTTTTCAATAACAAATACTACGAACAACCCTCGGGGTTGGCAATGGGGAATCCTCTATCTCCTCTTTTAGCAGACATCTTCCTGGATAACTTGGAGAATGCATTAATTCCGAGATTGATTTCCGAGAGCAAGATAATTAACTGGCTTCGTTATGTGGATGACTGTTTTACAATTATTCTGGGCAATGAACAGCAGGCTATTGATGTTCTAAATAGTCTTAATTCTCTACATCCTGCTCTAAAATTTACCTTAGAAATAGAAACCGAAAACAAACTTAATTTTTTAGATTTAACTATCAGAAAAACCAATAATTCTCTCAGTTTCAAAATCTTTCGAAAACCCACCCAAACAGACCACATAATTCCTTCTAATTCTAACCACCCTTTACAACATAAAATGGCCTCAATAAACTGCTATGTTAATAGATTGCTCAACATTCCCATGTCAACGGAGGATTACAACAACGAGGTCAATATTCTCAAGCAAATTGCCGTAAACAATGGGTATGAGCATACAATCATCGACAAATATATAGAGAAAATTAGAAACAAGAAAGAATCCCAAGAGGCTTACAGCTCGACTTCTTACAATGAAAGTCAGCAAGGAAAATTTTTCTCACTCTCGTACTTAGGTCACTTCTCTAATAAAATAGCACGGACTATAACAAACCACACTCAAAATGTGAAGATTTCATTTAAGAGTGTAAATCAACTCAGTTTCCATCTGGTCAATAACAAACAATTGATATCTCATATACAAAAAAGTGGGGTCTATCAACTTTCTTGCCCAGACTGCCTTTCGACGTATATAGGAAAAACTATTAGACCATTAGCAGTCCGAATTAGAGAACATATTAACAAACCTCAGGCCTCTGTGTTTGGTCACCATATTAGTTTTACCAAACACAGTTTCTCTCCAACACATAATAGTAAAATCTTATACCACTCCAGGGGTAATAACTCAAAAACCTTGGATTACAGAGATTATCTTGAAATATGCAGGGAGATAAAGAGAAACCCCGACCATTGCCTCAATATAAGAATGAACAACGTAAATGACCGCATCCCCATTTTCAAACTTTTTTCTTAAATTATTAATTTCAACTACGCCTATGTTCGTGTAATTTGTTACTTTTTTACAAAAATGGAAATGATTTCACGCCACTGAACCCAAGTGTTCGAAATATATCACAGAATGACCGATAACAGCAACGTTGTAGATTAATAAACTTTTACTGCCCTTTCTTTCTGCCCTTTTTTCTCTTTTCGCTCATTGTCAATGAATTATTGATTTGAAATACAATTGACAAGAAATTGAAATAGAACTAATACAGAAAATCTCTATTCAGGCTTACACATACTTGTATATAGTTTTAATTTTTGGACAGTTTTGTTGCTATGCTATGCTATGACTGGGTGGCATAACCTCACTCTTTTGGATTTTTTTTAAAGAGGTTTATTATTTTAACAGTGTTAACGTACTAGTATGTTGAATGTTTTGTTTTAATTTTATTTTGTGACAAAGTTTTTTAAAAGTTTTTTAATTGTGTACAATTTGTTCTGTGTGGAGGCTACGGCTGGCGACTGCTCTCAAACTGGCAGGGTTAAGGTGTGCCCTTTGACGAGTGAGTATGGTTGGTAAGTACTAAGCTTATTTGCTGACCATATTCTCTTGTTTTTAGGGTCTGAGCCCTGAGGATGGTCTGTTAGACCGAAAGCGCTTGGCCGATTTTAATAAAAACATACACTGAAATACAAAGCCCGTGTATTTCTTAATTTCTTGTAGACTCAAAAAAAGAATTATGTTCCGAGCTTTATCTGTAGTTACGTAAGCTTTTTGGTGATTGAGGCTACTTTTTACCTTATTTTGAGGATTTGGGATAAATTTATTATATGTACATTTATTATTTCACACATACCTTCAAATTTAAAATCAATTCGACTCTGAGATGGAACAACAATTCAACAAGAGCTCAATCTTATTTTCAGACTTCTGAGGTTTTTTCTGCTATAGGGGATGATTTTGAGGATGTACTTGTCATTTGAACCTCGGATTTGATTTTAGTTGGGAACAATACTTGGCCTATATTAGTCTCTTTCGTTGATGTAAACTCTTTTCTTTTTACGAACCCCTATAATACAACAAGGAATAATTCATTTGCCTATAATAGCAAAAAATTATAAAAAAATAGTTTTCCGAAAAGACTTGATAACAAAACTCAATTCTGATAGTGTGCCAGTAATTATATTTTTTTGAAGCTTAAATTTTAAAAATTAGCAGTTGTTGCGTTGTGTGATTCAGTATTAATCCAAGAATACATCCGTTCGTTCGTTTGATTTTCTGTAGAAGTTTGCAGACATTTCGCCATAATCTCATTTGGCACCTTCTGTGCTTGATGGTTGTAGATCAACTGAAAGAAATTCAACGTGCATTATCGCGTATCAGAACGCCTCCTTTTTTGTATTTGGGTGTGGTTTGGTTGCTGAACGCGTGTTGAATCGAGCTTTCCGGATTTCAGTGAGTCGTCAAAAGCGCCAGACTTGTCTGATGTTGTTCCTAAAATTGCTATAGTGTGCGATATCTTCGTAAAGCAGGGACCATAACAACCGTAGGCGAAGCGTTTCCAAGTATAAATTTAGATCGCTAGACCGTAACGTGATGCGTGACTGGTCCTGTAACGAGCGCTATGGTGGTTCATTTCCACCAGGTCGCTATTTGTCGTTGTTATAAGGTAGATTTAGAAAGTGAAAAGTCGTTTCTAAGTTTTTCCTACCTTATTGAACCGCAACGCAGGGGGGTGCGGTGAGAGTCCCTCCTAAACCACCCGACCAGATAGGAAATCTGGCCGCCTCACCTTTCTTCTCGCTCACCGGGGCAAAGGGGAGTGAATGATAAAAGGGGCTTTTGTTTCTTCTTGTTACTTCAGGAAATTGAAGTAAAGTTTGCTTCCAAAAATAAGCATTTGTCTGCTATGCATAAAGCATGATGTATGTTTGAGCGTGGAATGCTCCAAGGTTGAGATTCTGAGAGAAAATCAAGAATTGGGTAAAGTAAGCATTACGGTGAATAACACTTAGCCAGGGGATACTTGCAAGTGTATGAGTTTATAGGCCTTTTGTTTTTGTTTCATATTTTCCGCAAAGAAAATTTGGAAAAAAAAAATTTTATTAAAAAATTTCCGCAAAAGAAATTTAGAAAATTTTTTGTAATAAAAATTTCCGCAAAGAGAATTGTTGTACAACGTTCCGCATGAAAATTATGCATAAATTTGAATATAAAATCCGCTACAGGGATGTAAGGTAATGCGCATTTCGAAAATTGAGAATGAAAATTATTCTGCAATTGAAATGTTTTAGCGTTGTTTATACCCATGTGTTTAATTATCGTATGATGCGTGTAACTATAACTATCTGTACATATCTTTTCTTGTAATCCATTCCTAAAGGTCGGAAAATATAACAGTCTATTTAACTCTCGCAGGGGATACATCTTATAACGAAACTGGTAATAAGTTGCCTTTAATTCCCGCAGTTAAATTCGCTGAAGAGGGATAAAATAAAATCCAAAATAATATTTCAAGAATCGACCTTTCTCCAGGTATTCCTCCCTTACGAATCCCGAAAGAAAGGCGTTTTCATGTTCTGAAATATATCGTAGAAACTGAAGTTGCTTTTCACAAAAGTGATTAAAAAATGTAGGGGTAACAAGGAACAGATCATAAGAAGTTTTGTGTTTATGTCCGCAAAACAAGTATGGGTAATTAAATCGTATCGAAGTTCTCAAAACAAGCGTGGGTAACTGAATTGTGTAGAAGTTCGAAAACAAGTATGGGTAGTAAAACGCTATGAGAAAAAGTATGGTTAACCAGGTTGCTAAAAACAGTACTAGTAACTGTGGACTTAGAAAAATTATGAAAATTTTATCTAAGCGAAAATTGAAAATAATATTATAAAATAATATTATTGGAGTGTTAAAACGAATGAATATGAATTTGTTTTGGAAAAATTTGAATGAATTTTTCTGGAAAAAATATGATATGGGAAATCATATCATATTTTGGGTTTGAGGTTATGTTATGGTTGAGTATATGGAAACTCATGTTTATTTCGAATTGAATCGCGAAGTTTATGTCGGTGATCCGCTACTACAACGCCAGTTCGCGTATGTAGTCTCGAATAGCACCCGACTTTCGAACTATAGTGTCTGAGAGCCCTGTAGTTGAGAAAACTTACCCAGGCGTTCGTATGCAGATACTACCTAAAGTCCAACACTGTATTTTTATACAAGGGAAATTCTCAGACACCGTATTTAATCTAATTTGTTTGCGTTTCGCTTGAAAATCTTCTTGAATCTTTGGTTTTTCACTATCTTTGTGCAAGTGATAGCTACTAAACGCCCAAAGATCCCGTATATATGATTTTAAGTTTATCGAAGCGAAGACTGGACGTTCTTTGAAGACTTCGATGCCTTCAGAAAGATCGTCGTGATTGTTGTATGGAGGTACTGGAACTGGTAAGCGCCACGGCCGTTGCTTTCATGCTTCCGATGGATGTCGAATCAAGAAGAACGATGCTTGTGATCGACGAGTTTTGTTAAAACTTTTAGGCCACGCCTTTAAAGTTAAAACAAACGAATGAAAATGCTGTATTTTGTCCCATAAGCACTAATGCTTTTTGAACAGTGAAATTTGAAAGGAAATCATGCTTGAAAGTTGGTGAAATGGTGTTTTTCACTTGAAAGGTGATCCATAGTGATCAGATAAGTATCTGTTTTCAAAATATCGCAAACAGATATGTACAATAGCAGCGTGCTTTATACGCGGTCGCAGATAGTAACGGTTGGTTGGCGTTGGAAGACTAAGTGCATCGTCTCTCTTATTCAGACTGCCGTTCTTTTCAATTTCGATGGATTCATGAATCAATCTTGCCTTGTAGTGTTCTATATTAGCGATTTGCTGGTCGGTGTCAGAATCAATTTTGTGTCTCGTGCTGGTGTTGAAAAAGCGCCGATGTTGTCTATTTCTTATACGGAGTTTATGTTCTTCTAGTCTCGCTGATATTCTTCTGTTGGTCTGGCCTGTGTATATTTTATTGCAGGTGCCACATGCGATTTTATATGCGCCTTGATTTCCTAGATTGATTTTGTCTTTTGGATTTCTTAAAGAAGAGCCTATTGTTTTATGTGGTTTGTAGGCTGTAGATATGCTATGTTTCCGAAGTAATCTGCCAATTCTGTTTATTATGCCTTTTATGTAAGGAAGTATGGTGATTCGTCTATCCTCGGCAGGTGGCCTTGGTTGTTGCGTTGGTTTTTGTTGCAATTTATTGCCTTATTTATGGTTATTTTCTTGAAGCTGTTTTGTTGGAGAGCCCTTTTTATGTGTGACAGTTCCTTTTCTTTTCTTAGATCAGCAGTTAGGCGAAGAGATCTTGATATTAGGATATTGGCTACGCCCTGTATTGGTGAGGGGTGATGGTGAGAATCAGCATTTAGGTATCTGTCCGTGTGTGTTGGTTTTCCATCCGTTGTTTTTGTTATAGGGACGTCTAGAAACTAAAGCTGATTATTCCTCAAGTTCCACAGTAAACTGTATCTTTGTGTGGATCCTCAACCTTTACAAAATTTTACTTTAAACTTAATAAATCGAATAAGGAATTATTTTATCTTGGTAGGTGTATATCATCTAAATCAAAGTTTAAGAATTTTTCATTAATTTGTATCCTTATAATTACTTAATATTGAGCAATTTAAAATTTTTTCATTATGGAAGAACATTCAGCAGGTCAGAACCAAATAAAAATTTCGATATTTACACGTATTTTAAGTATAATAAATTAAAAAAAAACAGTATATTAGAAATATCAATAAAATTCTTATTAAAGCAACTGTTCAAACTGATGTCCGTTATTTTGAATACATAAATTGCACCTTTTTATAACATTCCGAACTGCATTATAAATATGAATATTTGATATTGAATTCATACAGTCTATAAAATTTTCTCTAAGTTCATTGATATTTTTATTGTTTTTTATATATACTTTGTCTTTAATATGTCCCCAAAGGAAAAAATACCGTGGCGTCAGATCTGGTGATCGTGTTGTCCACCTCTCACTGGTCCATTACTTCCTATCCAATTATTGCCAAAATTACTATTGAATAATTCTGAAACTGTAGAAGAGAGTTCTTGCTTCATGTAATGGAAGATCGTCTAAAAATTCTTCAATTAGATGTCGATTTAACATTTCGTAGTACCGTCGACCATTAAGATTATCTTGATAAATCTTATAAGTTAAAATACAATTTCCAAGTAAAACACACCAAACGCTAAAACCAAACCATCTTCGGGATCGGACCTCTACGTTACGGTGAGGGTTGATATCAGACCAGTAATTACGATCTGTCTTCGCATTCATATGTTTATCCAAAGAAGAGCTTGAGAAAGAGAGGTTAGATTTTTTGTACAGGTTGCGATTTTTAAATTAGCCTAAAAACATTGAAATTTGTCCACCCTGTACAAAGCTTTAAATTCAAAGTACATGTAACTTACTTACAATTTAAGGTACAAAATCATTAAATTGAATTAATGAATGAACATTAAATTTAAGGTTATTTTTAACAGTGTACCTATATTTTTTATTGTCTTTCTTTAACTTGCCTGGTATAAAACCGAAAGGAAAACAAAAAGTTTTTGCTAATGCTCTCTTTGACTTATTAATCCATTAAATGGGTCTAATAAACAAGTTGAATTAACTTTTGACGTAATAAAATTATTCACTGATCGATACTGTACTGTCTTAAAATTAGTGTGTATTGTAAACTTAGTGGTACAACTTCTAAAATTTCGGAAATGGCGAATTCAATGATTTGTAAATTAAAAAATATAGTATATCCGCCCACCAATGGAAACCAAATACAGTTTCTTTCTCCGATTTTTAAATATCTGAGATTTCTAGGACTCGTTCCAAATTATAACTTCAAGATCAGAAAAGTTGAAAACGGATTATTTTTTTTGGCATCATGGTTACTCTTACTAAGTTTGTACTGTTTTTTAACTGTGAAATCAATTCAAGCAAGTTGGTCGGCCTCAAACCAATTATTTTATAAATTAGCAAATTGTGCGGATTTACTTTTTTGCTTTATCAGTTTCCTGACTAATGTGTTCTACTCATTTCTACAAAAGGAAACTTGGGAAAAATTTTTTTTGGAAATTTTTCAGTTGGAACATGCTATAAATTTGATACTTCCACACCGGCTGCAAAGATCATTTTTCATATTTAACAGAAAATTGGCTTTCATCACAATAAACCTATTTTTTATGTTGATTTACGGTGCTTATATAATAACAAATTTCGAATTTTATATTGAAGATTTACTGTTGATGGGACCAAGCCTAATTTTTACCTATCAAGTATTTTTGAACAGTTTTTTGATTAGTTTTATAGCATTGTATTTTAAGTATAAATTTATAGATATTCAGCAAATACTTCTTAGCAACTATCTTACAGACGATTATAAAAAATGTATACATAATTCGAAAAAAATGTATTTAAATATAGCAGGATGCTGGGATCTATTAAATAATTTATTTGGAAAATATATTTTATTAGTGATATTCATAAGTTCAAATGGTATATTATGCTTTTGGTATGACTTATTTTCAAACTTGGAAGATTATTATGATCAGCTTGATGTTGGGATTGTTGTAGTTTATACTTCTTCTTTACTGGTAAGCTTGACAAAGGAATATAAAATAAGTTAAGTTTAAAATTCTCTAGTCTCGTAATTAGTTATTATTGTTAACTCTTGGTCATAACTCAGCTAAGTCCAAAATTTATACATATCAAATAATTTACAAATTAAAAGATATATTTCCCACCAATGAAAAACAAATTCAGTGTCCTTTTCTAAATTTTTTATGTGTAAATTTTTAGAATTAGTTCCAAATTATAACTTCTACAAGAGAACCGTTAAAACTGAAGTTTTTTTTTTATTTTTATACATTCAACTAAGGTATCAGTTTCAATGAAATTATAAAATTTTTATAAAAAAAATTGAACCAACTTCTAAAAGTGCGATAAAAAGTTAAAAATAACTATAAATTTTTATATGAAATTGAACTTTTTGAAGTCGGCGCCAAACTAATACCTGAAAAAATGTGATTTACATAAACAGATTAAAAATACTTTATTTGTAATTGCTTTCTTACCATAATTTCTATATATTAGTAATTATTTATTTCGTTTACAAATAATTTGGCGCCGACTTCAAAAAGTTCAATTTCATATAAAAAGTTATGGTTATTTTTCACTTTTTAGCGCACTTTTAGAAGTCGGTTCAATTTTTTTATAACAATTTTATTTTTCTATTTTTAGTTTTAGAATTCATTATGATATCCAAAAATTATTTGAAATAAGTAGTAATCGAGATTAGTGTACCTCGCAATAACCCCAAGGTGGCCAAAAAGTACCCATTTTATCCAAAATTGTAAATCACCCTAAAATGAACCGCTAAAAATTCTTTGGTTCTTAGAGTTTTCCAAATACCAGTAAAATTCTGTTAAACAAATATTTAGTTTGTCATAGTAAATCCACTATCTTAAGTTTCAAATTAATTTTAGATTGGTAATATAGGCCCCAAAACCTTCCCATATAGATGTTTAAAGAACCTAAGATGTAAATTTCTTAGCTCGATATATTTTATATTGCATATTGAGTTTGTATACGCTTGAAGAACCCCACAATATCAATTTTATACAAAATCGGAATATGTCCTTCGTATTGTATCTTATCAACCTAATAGTTGTAAAAAATTAACTTCATTTTCGTATTACACGACCCCAATGACCCTCAATTACCAAATCTGAAAAAATGCGAATAAGGTAAAATTTTCAACCCACCATATTGCATCCGCTATATTGAATTTCAAAAAAATTATTTTGAGTCTTAATCTAATCTAAATCTAAACCCTTCAAAGCCTCCTAGTACCAATTTTGGATGAAATCCGGAAATTTAAAATTTCTAGACTTATATTCGCTATTTACACCCTCAAAAACGATTCAGTCCCATCTTTGAACAAAATCGAAAAATGTAAAATTTTTAGTCCGCTATCTTGGATTGGCCATATTTTTAAATAATTTACACCTTCAAGAACCCCTTTTATCAGTTTGGGAGAAAATTGAAAAATGTAAAATTTTTAGGACACAATTGAATGAATCTGCCAGATTGAGTTTTGAAAACATATTTTAAATTCATAATTAACACTAACAAAAATACCCCAGTACTGATTTTAAAGAAAATCGGGAGATGTAGAATCTTTATTCCGCCATCATGGATCCGACATATTGAATTTTTTAAAAATAACTTTAGATTCGTTATGTGCGGTCCCGAAAACTCCCCCATATCAATTTTGGAGAAAATCAGACAAAATTAATTTTTTTTGCCGCCATATTGTCAGCGCCATCTTTGATATTACTGCACCAATAGATTTTTTCGTTGGCCATATCGGATCCGCCATATTGAATTTTTAAAAAATAATTTTAGATTAGTTATGTACGACCCTAAAAACTCCCTCGTACCAATTTTATAGAAAATCTGACAAAATTGTGTTTTTTGTCCGCCATATTGGATCCGCCATATTGAATTTTTTGAAAATATTTAGATCCATTATGTGCGACTCCGAAAACTCCCCCATATCAATTTTGGAGAAAATCAGACAAAATTAATTTTTTTTGCCGCCATATTGTCAGCGCCATCTTTGATATTACTGCACCAATCTCGTCCAAAAAAATATGGGACCACCGAAGCAACTTCCTGAACATAACGTTAACAATTTCATTCAAATCGGTGCCGCCGTTCCAGAGTAATCGATGTACATCCATAAAAAGAAAGAAAGGCATACATACTCGACGAATTGAGAACCTCCTTCTTTTAGAAGTCGGTTAATGAAAACAGATTTAGTTTTCCTCTGCATAAATTATTTTTTAGGACTTTTTCGGATTTTAAATTATAATAACAATAGAAGCGGAAATTTATGCTATTCTGATATAAAGGATTTTCTAATAAGAGTGTCCTGATATATATACATATATATATATATATATATATATATATATATATATATATATATATATATATATATATATATATATATATATACATATATATATATATATATATATATATATATATATATATATATATATACAGGGTGTGGTACATCGATAGAAAGTTTGGAAGAGGTGATAGAGCATGTCATTTTGAATAATTTATGCCATATATGCCTTAGTACAAAAATGCACGGTTGTCGAGTTACAGAGCACATTTTATAATTTTTTGGTTTTCTGGCTCATACACTATGATAACAACAAGAGGGCTAAAATTAAAATAACACACAAAACACTGTGCACTCAAAAATGTTATTCATCTACGAAAATTTAAGTTTCAATCTTAGATTTGAGTGATGTTTTTTTCTAACAGTGAGAAAAATAAATATATTCAATTTATTTAAAAAATTACTTTATTGAATTCCCTTTACAGTGGTTTATCAAAACCCATGTCAATAAAATATTACATACATTAAATTCAGGGACGATATTCATATTAACGAAATTAATAATTTTCTCTATTCACTTTTTCTTTATTTAATTAAAATACAAAATATCTAATGTATTGCATTGGTTGTTCTGAACGCCTAAAAGATGAATTTTTGTGTTTTTGTTCACCAGGCCGGTAATTGTTATTTCTAAAATAAACATAAACAAAATAAAAACACCAGTAGATAAACAACCAGTTTTTTTAGCCAGTCACACAGATGATATCGAGTTTAGTGCTGGTTGCACACGTCTTGCCATTGTGTTTCATACCAGTTCATTGTTCACTTATAAAATTTAAAATTGTCTTGTTGACAAAACGATGGCTACTTTTTCCAATTTAGAATACGCGGATATAATTTTCATGTATGGTAGAGCAGACGACAATGCAGCTGCTGCTCAACGACTATGCCGAGATCGATTTCCTGGAAGAAGAGTTCCCAATGTACAAGTTTTTATTAACACATATCGCCGTATTTGTGAAACCACCAATCTTCATTTCAGAGAACGATTGCATGCAGACAGACATGCTGTCGAAGTAGAACACCAAATTTTTGATTCATTTGATGCAGATCCAACCACAAGTACTAGAAAGGTAGCTAATCAACTTAATTTGTCCACTTGGAAAGTGTGGAACGTTTTGAAAGTTGAAGGAAAGCAGCCATTCCATTACTCCTCTGTTCAAGGCCTTGAAGAAGGTGATGCAGCACGGAGAATTCCGTTTCACCGTTATTTGTTAAATCCTGATATGGAAGATGGACTTTTTTTAAAAAGTATTTTATGGTCTTATGAATCGAAATTTTCTCGGGAGAGAATTACCAACTTCCACAATCTGCGTTATTGGGCTGATGAGAATCCGCATATGAAAAAAGAAATATCCTTCCAACAGAAAGTCAGTGTAAATATATGGGCAGTGGTAATTGGAAGAACTTTCATTGGGCCATATTTCCTTCCTGAACATTTAAACGGAGACAATTACTTAGAGTTTTTACAAAATGAGATGCCGAATATCGTGGATGAAATTCCATTGAACGTAAGAGACAGAATAATTTTCCAGTACGACTAATGTCCAGCACATTATCGGCTTGATGTAAGAGATTTTTTAAATGAAACATTCCCTAATCGTTGGATCGGAAGAAATAGCCCCATATTGTGACCTGCGAGGTCCCCAGACTTGACGCCTATAGATTTTCACATCTGGGAACGTATGAAAGAACTTGTCCATAAAGTTGAAATAATGGGCCGTAATCAACTAATCACACTTACGGAAGAAATGAGACTAGGCGTAATCACCACCCAAGTGAGGAAAGGGCCCGAAAATGTATTAGAAATAATGGCTCACATTTTGAACATAACATGTAAAATAATACTTAATGTGATTTTGGTAATTTTAGGAAAGTAAAAATAAATAGAAAAAATTGTTAATTCTGTTAATATGAATATCTTTCCTCAATTTAATGGATTTAATATTTTGTTGATACAGGTTTCGATAAACCACTGTATAGGTAATTCAACAAAGATATTTTTAAAATAATTAAATGAATTTATTTTTCTCACTGCTAGAAAAAAACATCACTCAAATCTAAGAATGAAACTTAAATTTTCGTAGATGATTGAAATTTTTGAGTGCACAGTTTTTGTGTGTTATTTTAATTTTAGTCTTCGTGTTGTTATTATAGTGTATTCGAAAGATAAACTTCTGGCATTATAATTTAAATATGACTTTTGGCATATGATTGCCACGGCTGGCTCGGACGTAGTCTAATCTGGAGGTCCAATTTTCGATGACTTTTTCCAACATTTGTGGCCGTATACCGACAATAACGCGGCGAATGTTGTCCTCCAAGTGATCAATCGTTTCGGGCTTATCGGCGTAGACTAGCGACTTCACATATCCCCACAGAAAATAGTCTAGCGGCGTTAAGTCGCACGATCTTGGAGGCCAATTCACGGGTCCGAAACGTGAAACTATGCGGTTACCAAACGTTTACTTCAATAAATCAATTGTGGCACGAGCTGTGTGACATGTTGCGTCGTCTTGTTGAAACCACAGTTCCTGCACATCATGGTTGTTCAATTGATGAACGAAAAAGTCAGTAATCAAGGCTCCATAGCGATCACCATTGACTGTAACGTTCTGACCATCATCGTTTTTAAAGAAGTACGGATCAATGATTCCACCAGCCCGTAAAGTACACCAAACAGTCAGTTTTTCTGGATGTAACGGTGTCTCAAAATACACTTGAGGATTATCATCACTCCAAATACGGCAGTTTTGTTTATTGACGTATCCATTCAAACAAAAGTGAGCTTCATCGCTAAACAAAATTCGCTTATGAAAATCGGGATCAACGGCAATCTTGTTTTGGGCCCATTCACCGAATCTACGCCTTGCTAGGTGATCGTATGGCTTCAATTCTTGCACGAGTTGGATTTTGTAAGCACGCAAACCAACATCTTTCCGCAAAATCTTCCATAAAGTGAATGGACCACATATCCAATTCCTGTGCACGATGGCGGATAGACTGATTCGGGTCTTCCTCTACGCTACGCTCTACAGCAGCAATGACTTCTTCTATACGCACTGTACGTCTCTGTGGATGCGTATTATCATTTAGAGTAAACGTGGTGCGAAAACGTTCCATAGTTAATCGAATTAATTGCTCTGATGGACGATTATGTTGACCGTAAAATGGACGTAGTGCGCGATACGTATTTCGGACAGAACCATGATTTTCAAAATAAATTTGCACAATTTGGAAGCGTTGTTCAGGCGTCAGTCAGAAAGTATCAAAGTTATGTTTTGAAACATCCTGTATATTATTACATTTTTGGATTATTCGATCAAAATAAGTGCCTATTTTAACAAGGTTTATAGTACCTAAACCTTAAGGGTTTTTAAATAATTTGAATTTTGGCAAAATCTAACCTAATTTTCATGTTTCAAATAATTAAGAAGTATTTCAGTTATGTACTCGAAATTTACAGTGAAGTGGAACAACAAATCATATTTTATATCCCATTTATAATAAACTTGCTATGTTATACAGGGTGTCCAAAAATTAAAACTAATCAAATAAAAGCTTTAAGTGGCTATAACTTGATTAATTTAAATAAAATGCAATACTTTGTACCTTAAAAGAAAATGTACCTTTTAAATACCTATCGAGCAGAATAAGGACGATCTGCTAGGTCTTCGCGTTTTCACAGGATACGCCAAATAATCATTTTCTGCGTTTTTTGAATAGATGTTCTAATGTATCTAGTTGCCAATGGCATTTAGAAACGTCAGATAATTCATTTAATCTGTCAGTTTAGTCTGCAAAGTCTGTTGCTATAATAGCGATATTATTTTTTGTAACAGTGAAACTTCATTTATTGAACTGAATTATTTGAATATTGTTGTGTTATTGCTTTATCAAAATGAAGATTTATCCAAAGGAAGAGCACATTGATATGATTTTTATCCTTGGAGAATGTCATTAAAATTGTTTGTTGGCTTCTTGAGTCTATGCTCAAAGACTTCCTGAAAGAAACCATCCTAAACCAGCCTTTTTTGTGAGACTATTAAACCAGTTTCGGGAAAGTGGAAGTGCCAATTATATAAAACCTGTTATAAGAAAACCTGTCACTGAGGATGAAGAAAATATTTTTACTGTACTTGGTTCAGTGGAAAATCCCAATATTAGTTAGAATCATATATCCGAAAACAGTGGCCAAGCAAGTGTTTCAAGGATTCTTAACAAATACAGATTTCATCCTTATAAAATCCAGCTTTGTCAAGAGCTTCATAGAAATGATTTTGACAATCGAACTGAATTCTGCTTGTAGGTGTTAAATAAAGTGGCAGAAAATGAACGCTTTTTTGATAATGTGTTGTTTATGGATGAATGTACTTTTCATAACAATAGTTTCGTGAATAAACACATCTTCCATTCCATTATTCTGATTCAAATCCACATGAATACAGGGTTATGAGAAACCAGAATAGGTGGTCCGTTAATGTGTGGGTAGGAATACTGGGTCTATACTTAATGGAACCGTACTTTTTTGAAGCACCTTTAAACGGTTTAATGTTCGGCGATTTTCTTTTACACCAACTTCCAGTGTTATTAGAAGATGTGCTTTTAAATATTAGAACAACTACGTGGCTTCAACTGGATGGAGCTCCGCCTCATTATCATCGCAAAGTTCGGCAATTTTTAAATGTCAACATTTCTGGATGAGAGATTGGGCCTTCGTTTTATGACCTCATCTCTCATCATCCTATAAATCGTCCTCTTCGCCATGTTCTCTAAAAATATATGTAGAGGTGTGAAGTTTCTATTGCCCCGGTTATACAGGGTGAGTCAACGATTGGATGAAGTAGGTTTGTGCCTTTTCGGTGAAATTAACAAAGAAACTATATTTATTGTTTGATACAGTTTATTTTTACGCAGATTTTAAAAATATTTAGGAATCTACAGGGTGAGCCAAAAAAACTAGGACAGCATAAAGTTGTATTTTTTTAAATAGAACACCCTATATACGAATCGTATTTTCGATTTAGCTTATAATTTTAAATCTTTTTTATTAAGGGTTTACTATAGCAAAACTTTATAGTTTCTGAGATAATTAAGTTTAAAGAAAAAAAGTCACATTTTCAAGCATCAATTCAATCCTAAATAACGTTTTCAATTTTGTGACAAATATATTCAAATTTGGAATTTAGCAAGGCCAAGGACAAGTTAACCTAATTTTTACCTAATATTTGCAATAAAAGCTACAGGGTGTTGAACACATCGGCTCAAATTTGAACAAGTTTAAATGAATAAATATCTTTTTTTTTAATGGTACACCCTGTATATTTTCATGTTATTTAATAGAGTAATAAAAACCCTAAAAGTTTTGTTCAATATATCCTATACCTATTTATAATAGTTTTTGAGATATTTCAGTTTTTCTTATTTTCCATACTTTTTTACAGAAATAGTCTTCATTATCATAGTAGCCATGGCAAAAACAATGTAAAAGAACATTTTTCTGTGTGTCAAATTTATAATCGCAATCGCTTCTTTTGGTTTTTATGTAGTGTAGTTTGGTTTTTTTTGCATTCATCTTATATTGTAAAATGAATTTTCCAAAGGATGAGTTAATAGATATGATTTATACAATAGGAGAGGTTCAAAAAAATTGCCTTCTTGCTCAAAGAATTTACAAAATGAAGTATCCTGATCGACGCCAGCCTAATACCCATACTTTTCAAAACTTAATGCAAAGATTTGATTCTTCTGGTACTGTTGATTATCCAAAACGTAAAGTGGTCAACAAACCAGTAACTAATGAAGAAAAAGAACTACAAGTATTGTTAAATGTTCAGGAAAATCCTTATATTGGTAGCCGTCAGTTAGCAGCATTATGTGAAACATCACAATCCACCGCTAATCGTACTACCAAGAAATATAGGTATCATCCATATCACATGGAATTACACCAAGAATTGCATGGACAGGATTTTGAAAGTCGTGTAAACTTTTGTCGTACAATAAATGCGGAGATTCAATTAAATCCAAATTTATTATGCAAGGTAATGTTTAGTGATGAAGCTACTTTTAGAAGTAACGCTGCCGTAAATAGACGCAACATGCATTATCATGCCACAGAAAACCCATTTTGGATTAGAGAGGTGCAACATCAAAACCACTGGTCATTAAATGTTTGGTGTGGTATTCATCATAATCGAATTATTGGACCCCACTTTTTTAATGAACCACTAAATGGCCATAGTTACCTGAATTTTCTACAAGAAGAACTACCTCAACTGCTTCAAGGTCTCGATAGGGATGAGCTCGACAGTATGTGGTTCCAGCACGATGGTGCGCCTCCGCATTACCATCGTGAAGTTCGTGCGTTTTTGGACCAACGATATCCGCAAAAATGGATTGGACGTGGGGGTTTCATTGAGTGGCTCAAATTTGAACAAGTTTAAATGAATAAATATCTTTTTTTTAAATGGTACACCCTGTATATTTTCATGTTATTTAATAAAGTAATAAAAACCCTAAAAGTTTTGTTCAATATATCCTATACCTATTTATAATAGTTTTTGAGATATTTCAGTTTTTCTTATTTTCCATACTTTTTTACAGAAATAGTCTTCATTATCATAGTAGCCATGTAAAATAATAAAAAGAAACTACAGAAACAAAAATTAGTGGCGTTATTGTTCTACAGGTATCCCTAATCCTGTTTCGCATACCTTCCACTGATGTTCGTGGATTAACATACACCTTATTTTCAATATAACCCCATAGGAAGAAATCTAATGGGGTGATGTCGCAAGACCTTGGTGGCCACTCAATGAAACCCCCACGTCCAATCCATTTTTGCGGATATCGTTGGTCCAAAAACGCACCAACTTCACGATGGTAATGTGGAGGCGCACCATCGTGCTGGAACCACATACTGTCGAGCTCATCCCTATCGAGACCTTGAAGCAGTTGAGGTAGTTCTTCTTGTAGAAAATTCAGGTAACTATGGCCATTTAGTGGTTCATTAAAAAAGTGGGGTCCAATAATTCGATTATGATGAATACCATACCAAACATTTAATGACCAGTGGTTTTGATGTTGCACCTCTCTAATCCAAAATGGGTTGTCTGTGGCATGATAATGCATGTTGCGTCTATTTATGGCACCGTTACTTCTAAAAGTAGCTTCATCACTAAACATTACCTTGCATAATAAATTTGGATTTAATTGAATCTCCGCATTTATTGTACGACAAAAGTTTACACGACTTTCAAAATCCTGTCCATGCAATTCTTGGTGTAATTCCATGTGATATGGATGATACCTATATTTCTTGGTAGTACGATTAGCGGTGGATTGTGATGTTTCACATAATGCTGCTAACTGACGGCTACCAATATAAGGATTTTCCTGAACATTTAGCAATACTTGTAGTTCTTTTTCTTCATTAGTTACTGGTTTGTTGACCACTTTACGTTTTGGATAATCAACAGTACCAGAAGAATCAAATCTTTGCATTAAGTTTTGAAAAGTATGGATATTAGGCTGGCGTCGATCAGGATACTTCATTTTGTAAATTCTTTGAGCAAAAAGGCAATTTTTTTGAGCCTCTCCTATTGTATAAATCATATCTATTAACTCATCCTTTGGAAAATTCATTTTACAATATAAGATGAATGCAAAAAAAACCAAACTACACTACATAAAAACCAAAAGAAGCGATTGCGGTTATAAATTTGACACACAGATAAATGTTCTTTTACATTGTTTTTGCCATGGCTACTATGATAATGAAGACTATTTCTGTAAAAAAGTATGGAAAATAAGAAAAACTGAAATAGCTCAAAAACTATTATAAATAGGTATAGGATATATATTAACTTTTAGGGTTTTATTACTCTATTAAATAACATGAAAATATACAGGATGTACCATTTAAAAAAAAAGATATTTATTCATTTAAACTTGTTCAAATTTGAGCCGATGTGTTCAAAGCTTTTATTGCAAATATTAGGTAAAAATTATGTTAACTTGTCCTTGGCCTTGCTAAATTCCAAATTTGAATATATTTGTCACAAAATTGAAAACGTTATTTAGGATTGAATTGATGCTTGAAAATGTGACTTTTTTTCTTTAAACTTAATTATCTCAGAAACTATAAAGTTTTGCTATAGTAAACCCTTAATAAAAAAGATTTAAAATTATAAGCTAAATCGAAAATACGATTCGTATATAGGGTGTTCTATTTGAAAAAATACAACTTTATGCTGTCCTAGTTTTTTGGCTCACCCTGTAGAGTCCTAAATATTTTTAAAATCTGCGTAAAAATAAACTGTATCAAACAATAAATATAGTTTGTTTGTTAATTTAACCGAAAAGGCACAAACCTACTTCATCCAATCGTTGACTCACCCTGTACATGCATAGGCCAATGTTTGAACTTTCGAGAGGTTAGCTCTGGTATTAGCGAGACTGGTTCTTTTACTTCAGATGCAGTGTACATTCACTGAAGGATTTTTGGATTTGTACTTCATCTTTTTCCCTCAAAGTCTCTACAGACCATCAAGGCTTTTGTAGCCTTGTTGGAGAAGTTTGTTATCTAGAGTCAGTCCCAGATATTTGTTTTTAGCGATAAAAACCAATAAAACATTACTTAAGATAAAATTTGTTCCATCACGTATTTGGATATGCCTGAAACATGTGTCTAAATTGAGTAGTTGGACAAAGATATATTACGTCTTTTAATCTTATTCGCTTCTGCAAGAAATAACCCAAAATAATTTTTTAAAAATTTTCAGTTAGGTTAACATTATTTAATGTCCTTTACTTTCCAAAACGGTAAATAATAGATCTGGCAACGGAACGGTTTCTCAGAGACACCTAATGGCCATCGTGAAAAGCTTTCCTAGCCAAATGAGTAAAAAAATAACGTGCGAAATGGGTAAAAATAATTTAAAATAATATTTATTTTGTTCTTTTTTCAAATTTTTGAAAATTCACTAAATTGCTTGTGGTTCAGGTTCCTCATATCTTATCATCTTCTTTCCTTCTCTAAAGACTTATGAATGATAAGTAAAAACTGAGTTCATACTTGCATTCAGCACATTACACTAGACACAAAAAACCCAAAAAATTATCAGGGAGCGACAAAAAATTTCAAAATACAGAATATCGTTATTTTCGCACCTTAATCGATTTGAAACAAATCTGAGACATAACAGTTAGCTAGGAACGTTCCCTATACGTGGGTTCATTGAATCCATGCTAACGAGACTGAAGTCAATACCAAACTTTAATAAAAAGTCATCTAAATTTTAGGTGCGCCAGTTGTTCACTACAAGCGTTGCGCAAATACTTCTTTGAAAATACATATTTCATTTTTTTTTCCATGGAGCTGTTAAATATATTTCGAAATATTTCTCTGAACATAAAACAAACAGGAAAGCATAAAGTTTTAGCTTATTTAACTTTTTAATGGATTAATTGGGTCAAGTAAACATTAGGAATTAGCTTGTACTTTAATAAAATTATCTGCTCATCGATTTATTACTGGTTCGTGACTAGTGTGCATTGTAAACTTACAAGTGTAACTCCGGAAATTCGGAAAATGACGATTTCGATAATTTATAAACTAAAAAAAGTAGTATTTCCGCCTACCAATGGAAACCAAATACAGTTTCTTTCTCCGGTTTTTAAATATCTAAGATTTCTAGGACTAGTTCCAAATTATAATTTTAAGACAAGAAAAGTTGAAAATGGTTTTTTTCTTCCGGCATTATGGCTACTTTTATTATGTTCTTATTGTTTTTCGACTGTAAAATCAATTCAATTTAATTGGCCGGTCACAAACAAATTATTTCTTAAATTAGCAAACAGTGAGAATTTCATTTTTTGCTATATGAATTTTCTAATTAACGTGATTGGCTCGTTTCTAAAAAAAGAAACTTGGGAAAGTTTATTTCAGGAAATTTTTCTTTTGGAACATGCCATAAATTCAATCTTTCCACATCGGATGCAAAGATCATTTTTTATATACAATAGAAAATTTGCTTTCATCACAATGAATGTATCTTTTCTGGTGATTTGCACTGCTTATGCAAAAATAAATTTTGAATTTGGTATTGACGTTTTACTGTCCAATGGACCAAGTCTATTTTTTACTTATCAAGTAATTTTGAACAGTTTTTTGATTGGTGCTACGGCATTGTATTTTATGTATAAATTTATTGATATTCAGCAAATACTTCTTAGCAAGTGTTCTACAGAAGATTATAAACAATTTATAGTTATTTCGAAAAATATGTACATACATATAGCGAGATGCTGGGATCTGTTAAATGATTTGTTTGGAAAATATCTTCTGTTTGTGATCTTTATAAGTTCAATCGATGTATTATGTATTTGGTATGACCTTTTTTCAAACTTTGAAATTTATTATGACAACCTTGATGTAGGCGTTGTTGCAGTACATACTTCGATTTTATTGGTAAGTAAGAAATATAAAATAAGTAATTAAAATATATATAGTCTTGCAATTACTTTTTATTGTAAACTCCAGAAAATATAATATAATATTTCCACCCAGCAATGAAAAATTAATAAAATTAATTACTCCAGATTTTTATTATTAAAATTTCTAGAACTAGTTTCAAATTATAATTTCCAGAAGAGAAGCGTGAAAAAGAAGTCTTTTTCTGGCTACTTACGCCACGAGCAAAAGTATTACCCACCCCTATAGTTGTGACAAGTGTCCAGATAGGCTTCTTATGGTTTTATTGTTGCATTGGGGATATGTTTTCATCAAAATAAGACAAAAACAAATAATTAAGTCACACAGGTGTGCATTAACACATTGTTTCTTCGAATTAGCTATTTCACGGGTTTTAGGATTTTAGTTTGTTATTAGAGTTTGAAGTAAACACACGTATTGTACCGGGTGAGTCAACGATTGGATGAAGTAAGTTTGTGCCTTTTCGGTGAAATTTACAAAGAAACTATATTTATTGTTTGATACAGTTTATTTTTACGCAGATTTTAAAAATATTTAGGACTCTACAGGGTGAGCTAAAAAACTAGGACAGCATAAAGTTGTATTTTTTTAAATAGAACACCCTATATACGAATCATATTTTTGATTTAGCTTATAATTTTAAATCTTTTTTATTAATAGTTTACTATAACAAAACTTTATAGTTTCTGAGATAATTAAGTTTAAAGAAAAAAAGTCACATTTTCAAGCATCAATTCAATCCTAAATAACGTTTTCAATTTTGTGACAAATATATTCAAATTTGGAATTTAGCAAGGCCAAGGACAAGTTAACATAATTTTTACCTAATATTTGCAATAAAAGCTGCAGGGTGTTGAACACATCGGCTCAAATTTGAACAAGTTTAAATGAATAAATATCTTTTTTTTTTAAATGGTACACCCTGTATATTTTCATGTTATTTAATAGAGTAACAAAAACCCTAAAAGTTTTGTTCAATATATCCTATACCTATTTATAATAGTTTTTGAGATATTTCAGTTTTTCTTATTTTCCATACTTTTTTACAGAAATAGTCTTCATTATCATAGTAGCCATGGCAAAAACAATGTAAAAGAACATTTTTCTGTGTGTCAAATTTATAATGTAGTGTAGTTTGGTTTTTTTTGCATTCATCTTATATTGTAAAATGAATTTTCCAAAGAATGAGTTAATAGATATGATTTATACAATAGGAGAGGCTCAAAAAAATTGCCTTCTTGCTCAAGGAATTTACAAAATGAAGTATCCTGATCGACGCCAGCCTAATACCCATACTTTTCAAAACTTAATGCAAAGATTTGATTCTTCTGGTACTGTTGATTATCCAAAACGTAAAGTGGTCAACAAACCAGTAACTAATGAAGAAAAAGAACTACAAGTATTGTTAAATGTTCAGGAAAATCCTTATATTGGTAGCCGTCAGTTAGCAGCATTATGTGAAACATCACAATCCACCGCTAATCGTACTACCAAGAAATATAGGTATCATCCATATCACATGGAATTACACCAAGAATTGCATGGACAGGATTTTGAAAGTCGTGTAAACTTTTGTCGTACAATAAATGCGGAGATTCAATTAAATCCAAATTTATTATGCAAGGTAATGTTTAGTGATGAAGCTACTTTTAGAAGTAACGGTGCCGTAAATAGACGCAACATGCATTATTATGCCACAGAAAACCCATTTTGGATTAGAGAGGTGCAACATAAAACCACTGGTCATTAAATGTTTGGTGTGGTATTCATCATAATCGAATTATTGGACCCCACTTTTTTAATGAACCACTAAATGGCCATAGTTACCTGAACTTTCTACAAGAAGAACTACCCCAACTGCTTCAAGGTCTCGATAGGGATGAGCTCGACAGTATGTGGTTTTAGCACGATGGTGCGCCTCCGCATTACCATCGTGAAGTCGTGCGTTTTTGGACCAACGATATCCGCAAAAATGGATTGGACGTGGGGGTTTCATTTAGTGGCCACCAAGGTCTTGCGACATCACCCCATTAGATTTCTTCCTATGGGGTTATATTAAAAATAAGGTGTATGTTAATCCACCAACAACAGTGGAAGATATGCGAAACAGGATTAGGGATACCTGTAGAACAATAACGCCACTAATTTTGTCCAGGGTCCGAGAAAATCTGCAAAAAAGACTAAATTTGTGCATTGCACAAGAGGGTCGTTTATTCAAACACTTATTAAAAAGAAATAATTAATCTCAGTATTTAATAGGTAATTTTTTTGTTTCAATTTAGTATAAAAGTAAATATGTATTTGCCTTGTCGTTATTGTTGTGTTAATTTTTTCACATTATGTTTAATTAAACTATTGCCGTTGTAATATAACGAATAATGTATTTCATCATATTTAACCACATTCTGTTTATTTCTGTAGTTTCTTTTTATTATTTTACATGGCTACTATGATAATGAAGACTATTTCTGTAAAAAAGTATGGAAAATAAGAAAAACTGAAATATCTCAAAAACTATTATAAATAGGTATAGGATATATTTAACAAAACTTTTAGGGTTTTTATTACTCTATTAAATAACATGAAAATATACAGGGTGTACCATTTAAAAAAAAAGATATTTATTCATTTAAACTTGTTCAAATTTGAGCCGATGTGTTCAACACTCTGTAGCTTTTATTGCAAATATTAGGTAAAAATTATGTTAACTTGTCCTTGGCCTTGCTAAATTCCAAATTTGAATGTATTTGTCACAAAATTGAAAACGTTATTTAGGATTGAATTGATGCTTGAAAATGTGACTTTTTCTTTAAACTTAATTATCTCAGAAACTATAAAGTTTTGTTATAGTAAACCCTTAATAAAAAAGATTTAAAATTATAAGCTAAATCAAAAATACGATTCGTATATAGGGTGTTCTATTTAAAAAAATACAACTTTATGCTGTCCTAGTTTTTTGGCTCACCCTGTAGAGTCCTAAATATTTTTAAAATCTGCGTAAAAATAAACTGTATCAAACAATAAATATAGTTTCTTTATAAATTTCACCGAAAAGGCACAAACTTACTTCATCCCATCGTTGACTCACCCTGTACATTATTGCTACCATATTCTTAAAGACTAACATTTATAGCGTGAACCATGACTGAAAAACCTGGACTTGCAGAACACTGCCCAAAAATTTAGATTTTACATGAACAACGCATGTTTCGAGTAAAGATAGCCCGGGAAGTGAAGTGCGGTGTATCGTTTCAAAGAGAGTGGATCCTATAAAAACAGGCAGAAAGAAAGTTGTTACAGATCGTGATGACCGAATGTTAATTAGGCTGACTACAAGATCGCAAAAAACAGCTTTAGACCTCGCTGCAGCTTTATTTGAAGCAAAAGACAAATCTGTGAGTCTGTATACTATGAGAAGAGGGCTTCTTGAAGCTGAATTAAAAGGTTGTAAGGCAAAGAAGAAGCCGTGGCTGTCGGAGCATAATAAGAAAAATCGATTGGAGTGGGATCTCAAATATAAAGATTGGACAGTGGAAGATTGGCCCAACGTACAATGGTCAGACGAATCTAACTTCGAGGTATTTTTATTTACTTTATATTTTACATTAAAACAAGTCAGTATTTTTAAAAATAAATTCTAAAAGAAAAATAATGAAATCTTAACGTAAACCAGTTTTTCTTTCTTTACACAGGTGTTTGGAACTTCCGGTGTGACTTATGTCAGGCGCAAGGTGGGCAAAGAATACAACCCAGAATATGTGGTGCCCCCCTATTAAACATGGTGAAGGCTCAGTTATGATTTGGGGTTGCATGTCTGTCTATGGAGTGGGCGAAATGGTGTTGTGTGATGGGCGAATGAACAGTGAGAAATGCATTTAAATTCTAGAAGCAACTCTAGCGCCATCGGTAACGCAAATTTTCGGCAATACAAACGGTGACGGAATAAAATTCCGGAAAGACAACGCCACTTGCCACAAATCGGCTCACACTATGACGTGGATGGCTCAAAACGGTATTGACCTTTTAGACTGGGCACCACAATTGCCAAACCTCAATCCAGTTGAGCACATTTGGTATATTTTAAAGAAAAAGATACGAAGACACTGTGTAACTAATAAACAAACACTATTGGCCGTTTTAAGGCATAGTTGGAAACAGTTAACGGTAGATAAATGTTTTAAGCTGGTAAAGTCAATGCCGAAAAGAGTGGCTGCTGTCATTAAATCAAAAGGGGGACCGACCAAATTCTAATTACTTTAATATAATAAATCATATAAGTTATAATATCTGTTTTATTTACATCCCCTTTGTTATTCCTGCAAAACTAAGAGTTTTGTAGGGTGCCCATTACTTTTGCTTGTGGCTGTAAATCTTTACTGTCCTTAACTTACTGAAACAGATTTAGTTTTTGGATATATAAATTTTCGAAATATTGTGCAGACTCGTTTTCAAATAAAAAAAAGGTGAAGAATAATTTTGAGGACATTTTCCTCCAGAAAAAAATACAAATTGAATCTTCTCAGTCGACATCAAACATAATGTTTTTTTTTATTTAAAAAAATATATATTTTTTTAATACATCAACATCAAGGAAGATACAACCTCAATATGAACAGAAAATAACTTAGAACCCTCCATAAAAATCCATTATGTTTCCGCCTCTTAATGAATCCACTATCACGCCATTTTAAGTCGACCAAATACGGCTTTGGTATTAGGAACAATCACGAAGATGTGATAAAACTATATCATGATCCAGGCGCGGATCCAAGGGGGGCGGTGGGGGCAATCGCCCCCCCCCCCCCAAGAACTTCGAGTTCAGGAAAATATACCCGATTTTACCTCTTATACTATAGTTAATTCAAGGACTAGAGAGAGTAATAAATCATTTTTTACCCTTTTTCCTTCGCAAACTACCTGTGTTTTTTAGTTCGGTGTCTTTAGCAAAATCTGTTAGATATATATTTTTTTCCTAGGAATGGGTTAGAAATTTTATAATCAAAAATACCGATCTATAATAATGGACTATTTGGGTTGGATAACAATAGACATTTGCAAGTGTTAAAAAGGATTTTAATCCTTGTCATAGGCGTCGGAAAGAGATGTATTTTATCACTAAGTATTTATGGCAAAGAATATTATTTCGGTAATAAATTTAAAATAAAAAGTTTTTATATTATTATTTTATTTCTTATGATTTCTTAATAATTCACATTCAGTACAAAATACAGATAATTTTGACATATTTAACACAAATCATAACTGTATTTTTATTATTTTTAATTTTGGCATAAAAACCGTTTTAGGCACATTCAGAATAAAACGTAGCCTTATTCTTTCAAAAAATTCGAAGTTACAATTTAAATCCTTACAAAATACTCATTGTCAAAAAGAAAAGAAGTTAAACATATATAAAAAATAAATTCGTTAATATAATATTAAAAATTTTTTTGGGAGCTATCTCATTTTATTATTGATTATAAACATTTTTAGGAAATTTGACGTTTCAGTTTATTTATTTCTTAAATTAAACACTAAAAAGGGATTCAAATGTAATTAATTTTTATATGTTACAGTTAAAATTAGATCTACTTATTTTTATTTCTATTGCACTGGCATCTTAATTTAATTTCCTTTATTATATGAAATATCCGATAGGCTTAAAAAAATAAAATAAACGTGTTAATTCTACACGCTTTAGAAAAAGACACAAATATAATAATAAAATATTAAAGAAATTACGGCTAATTGGAATTAAACATATATAAAATTAAAGAATGGGACACACTAAAATAAAAATATATAAAGAAAATAAAAAAAATATATAAACAACATAAAACAATAAAATACAACAAAAACAAATTGTGTTTACACTGGTAAACATTACGTATCTAATTCGTAATCAAATTCAGTGAAGCTATCGTCGCTCAATTAATTGAGTTTCCACATTTTGTTTTATTCTATTATTATATGGATTTTTCCCAATTTTCCGCAGTAACTTTGTTCAAAAAAATCTTTCAAAAGTTCAGTTAAATTACTAATTTTGTACATTGTATTATTTCTAGCAACTCTGCCTTTTACTTGAGAGAGATATTTCCTTCTCCAATGGACAGTTTCCGGATGATCTATAAGAACAGATTTCCTATCTGATTTTTTCCATCAAAAATTAAGTTCTCTGAGCAATTTTTAGAGCTCAGTTCTTTTAATTTCAGGTAAGTCCCGATCTTCATTGATTTTAGTAAGAATTTTGTTGACGGATGGGATCTGCTTCTCACAATAAAATGTATGTATAATTCCTTTTACTGCAGTTTTCATCTCTTCTTCCAATGAGGTTTTTCATCTGCCTGTGATCGAATGGGGGAGTACGAAACATTCCAGTCGTTTTTTCTTCTTCAGTATGCGGTACATAGTAGATTTTCCTGTCATGTTGGAACACATCTCAACAGAGCTTTTAACATTATTATCTAGATTTTGATATCTTAGGGCATCATAAGCATTCATCGTAATAAGTTTTTCATTGAGGAAAAATGCCTTGGTTTAACGATTTTGGAATAAATATAAAAGTGGAAGCCATATTTTTTCGGTATCTTACTAATCTTAAATAATATATAAAAACAAGCACAAACAAGATAAATCACTAAGGACACATTGTAAGATGTACTTTTCTCACTGACAGAAATAAAAATGATCTATCAGAAATTTTATTATTGCAGTAAATTTATAAAAGCTTATAATATTTAAATATAATTAGATTTACGGCAGTCCTCCGTTACCTGCGGTACTGGAGCAAGTACGTTGGGGATTTCGGTAACAGGTTTATTACTCTCTCTAGTTCTTGAATAGAGTATAGGAATGTGTATGCTTGCGATCGCCCCCCCCCCCTCCCAAGAGCTCTGAGTTCAAGAAAATAGAACGGATTCTGCCTTTTATATTAGGAATGTGTATGCTCCTGACACTCCCTCCCCGTTGACAACTTGTTTTTCTTGCGATAGCCGCCCCCACTAGCTTTGAGTTCAGGAAAATAGAGCCGATTCTGCCTCTTATACTAGGAATGTGTATGTTGCTGGCATCCCCTCCTCTCCAAGAGCTTCAAATTCAGAAAAATAGGCACGACCCTGCCATTTACACTAGAAATGGGAATGTCTCCGGTGTCCCCCCCCCCCCGTCGACAACTTGCTTTCACTTGCCATAATGTACTTTTGTGATGTCACCGTCCCCCCCAAAGAGAGAGAATGGATCCGCCCCTGTCATGATCTGTACAGGGTGTGCCACGGCGAAGTCAATTCTTCATGCCAAAAGATACATACTAAATCTTAATTAAAAATCATATGAATTTTTGGTACGCCAGTTGTTCACCACAAGCGTTGCGCAAATACCTCTTCAAAGGTATATATTTCATTTTTTTTCATGGAGTCGTTGAATATATTTCGAAATTTTTCACTGAAAATAGTAGTATGTAAATACAAAAAGTATTCTCTCAAAAAACAAACATTTTTTTTGTCTGTTTAAAACAATGTTTTGGCTAATATTTTATTTTCATTTGACCACCTACGTATATTTTTAATTATTTTGTTTAACTCACTAGACGTAAAGCATACAGGAAAGCATAAAGTTGTAGCTAATGCTCTGTTTATCCCATTAATACATTAATTGGGTCAAACAAATAATGGGAATTAGCCTTTACTTTAATAAAATTATTTGCTGATCGATTTCTTATTAGTTCATAACTAGTGTGTATTGTAAACTTACCAGTATAACTTCGAAAATTCGGAAAATGACGAATTCGATAATATATAAATTAAAAAATGTAGTATTTCCGCCTACCAATGGAAACCAAATACAGTTTCTTTCTCCGGTTTTTAAGTATCTGAGATTTCTAGGATTAGTTCCTAATTATAATTTTCAGACAAGAAAAGTTGAAAATAGTTTTTTTCTTCCGGCATTATGGCTACTTTTATTATTTTTTTATGGTTTTTCAACTGCGAAATCAATTCAACTTAATTGGCTGGCCACAAACAAATTGTTTTTTAAATTAGCAAGTTGTGCGGATTTAATTTTTTGCTATATGACTTTTCTAACTAACGTGATTAGCTCGTTCCTAAAAAAAGAAACTTGGAAAAGTTTATTTCAGGAAATTTTTCTTTTGGAGCATACTATAAATTCGATCCTTCCACATCAGCTGCAAAGATCATTTTTTATATACAATAGAAAATTTGCTTTCATCACAATTAATTTATTTTTTCTGGTGATTGGCACTGGTTACGCAATAACAAATTTTGAATTTGGTATTGAAGTTTTGCTGTTCAATGTACCCAGTCTATTTTTTACTTATCAAGTACTTCTGAACAGTTTTTTGATTGGTACTACGGCATTTTATTTTATGTATAAATTTATTGATATTCAGCAAATACTTCTTAGCAAGTGTTCTACAGAAGATTATAAACAATTTATAGTTATTTCGAAAAATATGTACATAAATATAGCGAGATGCTGGGATCTATTAAATGATTTGTTTGGAAAATATCTTCTGCTAGTGATCTTTATAATTTCAATAGATGTATTATGTATTTGGTATGACCTTTTTTCAAACTTTGAAATTTATTATGACAACCTTGATGTAGGCGTTATTGTGGTACATACTTCTATTTTATTGGTAAGTTTAACAAAAAAATATTAAAAAAGTGATTAAGAAATACATAGTTTTGCAATTAGTTTTTATTGTAAGCTCCAAAAAATATAATATAACATTTCCACCCCGCAATGGAAAATTTATACAATTAATTACTCCAAATTTTTCTCATTAAATTATCTAAAACTAGTTTCAAATTATAACTTTTAGGAGAGAAGCGTTGAAAGGGAAGTCTTTTTCTGGCTACTTACTAAACTTTTACTGTTCTTAACTGAGAAATATGCTTAATCAAGTTGAAAAACCTTAGATCAGTTGTACTTGACATTAATGAAACAGACTTAGTTTTTGGGCATATAAATTTTCCAATTATTGTTCAGATTCGCTTCCAAATAAAGAAAGTTTGAGGAAGAATTTTGAGGACATTTTCCTCTAGAAAAAAATACAAATTTGATCTTCTCAGTTGACAGCGAACATCATGTTTTTCTTATTTAAAAAAAATATACATTTTAGTTGCTAAAATATTAAAATATTAACATCAAGGCAAATACAACCTCAGTATGAACAGAAAATAGCTTAGGACCAGCCATAAAACCCATTATGGTTCCGCCTAGTAATGTATCACGCCATTTTAACTTCACCAAATACGGCTTTGGTATTAGGAATAATTACGAAGATGTGGTAAAACTATATCATGATCTGTACAGGGAGTGCCACGACAAAGTCAGTTCTTCATGCCAAAAAATACAAACCAAATTTTAATTAAAAATCATATAAATTTTACGTGCGCCAGTTGTTTACTACAAGCGTTGCGCAAATACTTCTTCGAAAGTACAAATTTATTTTTTTTTCCATGGAGCTGTTAAATATATTTCGAAATTTTTCTCTGAAAATAGTAATATGTAAATACAAAAAGTATTCTCTCAAAAAACAAACATATTTTATTTTTATTTGACTACATATATATATATATATATATATATTTATATATATATATATATATATATATATATATATATATATATATATACATATATATATATATATATATATATATATATATATATATATATATATATACATATATATATATATATATATATATATATATATATATATATATATATATATATTTATTTATTATTTTAGCTAAATCACTAGACGTAAAACAAACAGGAATGCATAAAGTTGTAGCTTATGCTCTGTTTAATATATTAATATATTAATTGGGTCAAACTAATAATAGGAATTAGCTTTTGCTTTAATAAAATTATTTGCTGATCGATTTTTCACTGCTTCGTAACTAGTGTGTATTGTAAACTTACCAGTGCAACTCCGGAAATTCGGAAAATGACGATTTCGATAATTTATAAATTAAAAAATGTACTTTTTCCGCCTACCAATGGAAACAAAATACAGTTTCTTTCTCCGGTTTTTAAATATCTGAGATTTCTAGGACTAGTTTCTAATTATAATTTTACGACCAGAAAAGTTGAAAATGGTTTTTTTCTTCCGGCATTATGGCTACTTTTATTATGTTCTTATTGTTTTTTGACTGTAAAATCAATTCAATTTAATTGGCCGGTTACAAACAACTTATTTCTTAAATTAGCAAATAGTGCGGATTTAATTTTTTGCTATATGAGTTTTCTAATTAACGTGATTGGCTCGTTTCTAAAAAAAGAAACTTGGGAAAGTTTATTTCAGGAAATATTTCTTTTGGAGCATACCATAAATTCGATCTTTCCACATCGAATGCAAAGATCATTTTTTATATACAATAGAAAATTTGCTTTCATCATAATGAATGTATCTTTTCTGGTGATTTGCACTGCTTATACAAAAATAAATTTTGAATTTGGTATTGAGGTTTTACTGTCCAATGGACCAAGTTTATTTTTTACTTATCAAGTACTTATGAACAGTTTTTTAATTGGTGCTACAGCATTATATTTTATGTATAAATTTATTGATATTCAGCAAATACTTCTTAGCAAGTATTCTACGGAAAATTATAAAAAAATTTGTAGTTAATTTGAAAAATATATACATAAATATAGCGAGATGCTGGGATCTGTTAAATGATTTGTTTGGAAAATATCTTCTGTTAGTGATCTTTATAAGTTCAATCGATGTATTATGTATTTGGTATGACCTTTTTTTAAACTTTGAAATTTATTATGACAACCTTGATGTAGGCGTTGTTGTAGTCCATACTTCTATTTTATTGGTAAGTTTAACAAAGAAATATTAAATAAGTTATTAAGAAATATATAGTTTTGCAATTAGTTTTTGTTGTAAACTCCAAAAAATATAGTATAACATTTCCAACCAGCAATGGAAAATTTATACAGTTGGAAAACCTCAAATCAGTTGTACTTGACATTAATGAAACAGAATTAGTTTTTGAGCATATAAATTTTCCAATTATTGTTCAGATTCGCTTCCAAATAAAAAAGTTTGGGGAAGAATTTTGAGGACATTTTCCTCCAGAAAAAAATACGAATTTAATCTTCTCAGTCGACAGCGAACATCATGTTTTTCTTATTTAAAAAAAAATATTCATTTTAGTTGCTAAAACATTAAAGTAGTAACAACATCAAGGCAAATACAACCTCAATAAGAACCGAAAATATCTTAGGACCAGCCATAAAACCCATTATGTTCCGCCTAGTAATGGATCACGCCATTTTAACTTCACCAAATACGGCTTCGGTATTAGGAACAATTACGAAAATGTGGTAAAACTATATCATGATCTGTACAGGGTGTGCCACGACGAAATCAGTTCTTTATGCCAAAAAATACAAACTGAATTTTAATTAAAAATCGTATAAATTTTACGTGCGCCAGTTGTTTACTACAAGCGTTGTGCAAATACTTCTTCGAAAGTACAAATTGATGTTTTTGTTCCATGGAGCTGTTAAATATATTTCGAAATTTTTCTCTGAAAATATTAGTATGCAAATACAAAAGTATTCTCTCAAAAAACAAACATATTTTATTTTTATTTGACTACATATATATATATATATATATATATATATATATTTATTATTTTAGCTAACTTACTAGACATAAAACAAACAGGAAAGCATAAAGTTGTAGCTAATGCTCTGTTTAATACATTAATATATTAATTGGGTCAAACTAATAATAGGAATTAGCTTTTGCTTTAATAAAATTATTTGCTGATCGATTTTTTACTGGTTCGTGACTAGTGTGTATTGTAAACTTACCAGTATAACTTCGGAAATTCGAAAAATGACGAATTCGATAATTTATAGATTAAAAAATGTAGTCTTTCCGCCCACCAATGGAAACCAAATTCAGTTTCTTTCTCCGGTTTTTAAATATCTGAGATTTTTAGGACTAGTTCCTAATTATAATTTTAAGACAAGAAAAGTTGAAAATGGTTTTTTTCTTCCGGCATTATGGCTCCTTTTATTATTTTTTTATTGTTTTTTAACTGTAAATTCAATTCAACTTAATTGGCTGGCCACAAACAAATTGTTTTTTAAATTAGCAAATTGTGCGGATTTAATTTTTTGCTATATGACTTTTCTAATTAACGTGATTAATTCGTTCCTAAAAAAAGAAGCTTGGGAAAGTTTATTTCAGGAAATTTTTCTTTTGGAAGATGCCATAAATTCGATCCATCCACATCGGATGCAAAGATCATTTTTTATATACAATAGAAAATTTGCTTTCATCACAATGAATTTATTTTTTCTGGTAATTGGCACTGGTTACGCAATAACAAATTTTGAATTTGGTATTGAAGTTTTGCTGTTCAATGTACCCAGTCTATTTTTTACTTATCAAGTACTTTTGAACAGTTTTTTAATTGGTGCTACGGCATTGAATTTTATGTATAAATTTATTGATATTCAGCAAATACTTCTTAGCAAGTTTTCTACGGAAGATTATAAACAATTTATAGTTATTTCGAAAAATATGTACATAAATGTAGCGAGATGCTGGGATCTGTTAAACGATTTGTTTGGAAAATATCTTCTATTTGTGATCTTTATAAGTTCAATCGATGTATTATGTATTTGGTATGACCTTTTTTCAAACTTTGAAATGTATTATGACAACCTTGATGTAGGCGTTGTTGTGGTACATACTTCTATTTTATTGGTAAGTTTAACAAAGAAATATTAAATAAGTAATTAAGAAATACATAGTTTTGCAATTAGTTTTTATTGTAAGCTCAAAAAAATATAATATAACATTTCCACCCCGCAATGGAAAATTTATACAATTAATTACTCCAAATTTTTCTGATTAAATTTTCTAGAACCAGTTTCAAATTATAACTTTCAGGAGAGAAGCGTTGAAAGAGAAGTCATTTTCTGGCTACTTACTAAACCTTTACTCTTCTTAACGGAGAAATAAGCTTAATCAAGTTGAAAAACCTCAGATCAGTTGTACTTGACATTAATGAAACAGACTTAGTTTTTGAGCATATAAATTTTCCAATTATTGTTCAGATTCGCTTCCAAATAAAAAAGTTTGGGGAAGAATTTTGAGGACATTTTCCTCCATAAAAAAATACGAATTTAATATTCGCAGTCGACAGCGAACATCATGTTTTTCTTATTTAAAAAAAATATTCATTTTAGTTGCTAAAATATTAAAGTAGTAACAACATCAACGCAAATACAACCTCAATAAGAACCGAAAATAGCTTAGGACCAGCCATAAAACCCATTATGGTTCCGCCAAGTAATGTATCACGCCATTTTAACTTCACCAAATACGGCTTCGGTATTAGGAACAATTACGAAGATGTGGTAAAACTATATCTTGATCTGTACAGGGTGTGCCACGACGAAGTCAGTTCTTCATACCAAAAAATACAAACTAAATTTTAATTAAAAATCGTATAAATTTTACGTGCGCCAGTTGTTTACTACAAGCGTTGTGCAAATACTTCTTCGAAAGTACAAATTGATGTTTTTGTTCCATGGAGCTGTTAAATATATTTCGAAATTTTTCTCTGAAAATAGTAGTATGCAAATACAAAAAGTATTCTCTCAAAAAACAAACATATTTTATTTTTATTTGACTATATATATATATATATATATATATATATATATATATATATATATATATATATATATATTATTTTGATTAACTCACTAGACGTAAAATAAACAGGAGTATTTAAATTATAACTTTGAGAGAATAAGGCTACGTTTTAGTCTGAATGTGCCTAAAGCGGTTTCTATACCAAAATTAAAAATAATAAAAATACATTTGTGATTTGTGATAAATATGTCCAAATTAACGCCCCCCCCCCCTTGGATCCGCGCCTGATCTTAATACTGCCAAATTTAAAAAGATTTTCAAAATATATTTTCCTAGAAATCGATCGCGGCGTTTTGTCGTGGCACACCCTGTATAGATCATGATGTATTTTTACCAAGTTTTTCTCATTGTTTCTTATATCGAAACCGTATTTGGTGGAGTTAAAATGGCGTTATAGTGGATTCATTACTAGGCGGAAACATAATGACCTTAATGGCTGGTCCTAAACTATTTTCTGTTCACATTGTTCAAGTTGTATCTGCCTCGATGTTGTTACTATTATAATAATTTAAAACCACAAGAAAATATTTTTGTTTTTATATAATGAAATATGATGTTTGCTGTCGGCTGCATTTGTTTTCAAAGATATTGACTTGTTCTAATGCAAAATATAAAGTAAATAACAATACCTCGAATTTATATTCGTCTGACCATAGTACGTTGGACCAATCTTCCAATGTACAATCTCTATATTTGAGAGCCATCTTCAAACGATTTTTCTTATTATGCTCCGACAGCCACGGCTTCATCTTTTCTTTATATATATATATATATATATATATATATATATATATATATATATATATATATATATATATATATTATTTTGGTTAACTCACTAGACGTAAAATAAACAGGAAAGCATAAAATTGTAGCTAATGCTCTGTTTAACATATTAATACATTAATTGCGTCAAACAAATAGTAAGAATTAGGTTTTACTTTAATTAAATTATTTGCTGATCGATTTTTCATTGCTTCGTTACTAGTGTGTATTATAAACTTACCAGTATAACTTTGAAAATTAGAAAATGACGAATTCGATAATTTATAGATTAAAAAATGTAGTCTTTCCGCCTACCATTGGAAATCAAATACAGTTTCTTTCTCCGATTTTTAAATATCTGAGATTTCTAGGACTAGTTCCTAATTATAATTTTAAGACAAGAAGAGTTGAAAATGGCTTTTTTCTTCCGGTATTATGGCTACTTTTATTATTTTTTTATTGTTTTTCAACTGTGAATTCAATTCAAATTAATTGGCTGACCATAAACAAATTGTTTTTTAAATTAGCATATTGTGCGGATTTAATTTTTTTCTATATGACTTTTCTAATTAACGTGATCAGCTCGTTTCTAAAAATAGAAACTTGGGAGAGTTTATTTCAGGAAATTTTTCTTTTGGAGCATACCATAAATTCGATCCTTCCACATCAGCTGCAAAGATCATTTTTTATATACAATAGAAAATTTGCTTTCATCACAATGAATTTATTTTTTCTGGTGATTGCCACTGGTTATGCAATAACAAGTTTTGAATTTGGTATTAAAGTTTTACTGTCCAATGGACCCAGTCTTTTTTTTACTTATCAAGTACTTTTGAACAGTTTTTTGATTGGTGCTACGGCATTGTATTTTATGTATAAATTTATTGATATTCAGCAAATACTTCTTAGCAAGTATACTACGGAAGATTATAAACAATTTATAGTTATTTCGAAAAATATTTACATAAATATAGCGAAATGCTGGGATCTGTTAAATGATTTGTTTGGAAAATATCTTCTGTTTGTGATCTTTATAAGTTCATTCGATGTATTATGTATTTGGTATGACCTTTTTTCAAACTTTGAAATTTATTATGACAATCTTGATGTAGGCGTTGTTGTAGTACTTACTTCTATTTTACTGGTAAGTTTAACAAAGAAATATTAAATAAGTAATTAAGAAATATATAGTTTTGCAATTAGTTTTTATTGTAAAATCCAAAAAATATTATATAACATTTCCACCCAGCAATGGAAAATTTATACAATGAATTACTCCAGATTTTTGTTATTAAAATTTCTAGAACTAGTTTCAATTTATTCCTTCCAGAAGAGAAGTGTTGGAAGAGAAGTTTTTTTCTGGCTGCTTAAACCACGAGCAAAAGTATTACGCACCCATGTTGTTTATCTGTCTTGACAACAAGTGTCCAGATAAGCTTCTTATGGTTTTATTTTTACATTGGGGATATGTTTTCAGAAAAATAAGATAAAAACGAATAATTATGACACGCAGGTGTGCATTAACACATTACTTCTTCGAATTAGCTATTTCATGAATTTTGGGATTTATTTGTTGTCAGAGTTTGAAGTAAACACACGTGTTGTACGCAATTATTTCTATCATATTCTTAAAGACTAACATTTATAGCATGAACTATACCTAAAAAATTGAACTTAGTGCAGAACAGTGTCTAAAAAATTAAGATTTTACATGAACAAGGCATGTCTCGAGTAAAAATAGCCCGAAATGGGAAGTAATAATAATAATAATTTTATTACCACTAAATAAGAAAGTTACAATAATTTTCTACATCCATGTATTTTTTGAATCCATAAGCTACAAGAAGCTTGTCTGGATGTCAAATAACAAACGCTTACTTTCTAATACACTATCACAAAATAAAACAATTAAAATTCAAGTCAAATTAAAATTAATTAAAGAAATTAAACTTACACCTATTTAAAGAGAAAACATCACATACATACATATCAATCATATTCAAAAATATTAACACAAAAAAACAATACCTAAAATCATCTCCATTTTCAATACTAATTTAATAATGGCACTGCATTAACAATCTGATGTTGGTTTGCTTTTATCCACTTAGATATTCTCACACAAAAAGAATATACATTTACAATAGATTTTATTTCCAAAGTTAACAAATTAAATAACTTTGGACCGATATACATAATATGCCTCTGCGAAGCCGTGTATAATGCCACAGGAAAGGTAAGGCCTCCATTGTGAACAGACCTGGTATGAACATTGTGCATAATCGGACTTTTATATTCATCACGCTTCTTCATAAATTTAAAAACATTTTTAAAATACAATTGTCTGATAGTTAAAAGGTCAGCTTGTTCAAATAACAAGTCTGATGGAAACCTCCTTGATTTATTTAAGAATATTTTTATTATATACTTTTGAGTAACAGTCAACGGGTAAAGGATGCTACAACATGCACTGCCTCAAACATTCAAACCATATGCGAGGACTGACTCAATCAAAGCCTGGTAAATTATTCGCAATAGTTTCAAAGCCAGGAATTCTCTCAGTTGGTAGAACTTGTATATAGTCTTTCGAAGTTTTTTAGTGATATAGTTTACGTGAGCATCATATCTGAGATTCCGGTCAATGAACACCCCCAAGTATTTAACCTTGTCCGCCGCTGCCACAGACTCAATACATCCGCACTGTTTCTCACCCATAATACATTCATAATTATATACTAAAAGATTAGGATATAGAGTATTAACTCTATTATTCATAGAAAAGGCCATGTGGACAGTTTTACTGACATTAATAGTCAGAAGATTCTGATCCATCCACAATCGTACCCTCGAAAAGTAATCCTCTGCTCTCTGAAATGTCTCCTGCCAAGATTTACCTTTAATTAAAATAACTGTATCATCGGCATAACAAATGCATTCACTATTTTCACTTGGAAGAACAGTAAAAAGATTATTTATATATAGAGAGAACAGGACAGGACCCAATACTGTACCCTGCGGTACCCCAAACTCCACATTACCTGTTTTACTTAATGTTTCATTTATTCTCACTTTCTGTGTTCGATTAGTTATATATGACTCAAACAAGTCATACACGATACCTCGAATGCCAATACTTTACTCAGTAATTTTTGGTGCGTCACAGTGTCAAATGCACGAGCCAAATCAACAAATATCCCAAGTGTCTTGAATTTTGTATTAAACCCACGAATAATATAAAATATGCATCCTCCGTGCCTACTCCCGACTGAAATCCATACTAAGAAAGAGACAAAATTTTATATATCAAATTTATTAAATGTAAAAGAGGCTTTATAAGGCAAATATGATTCTTTCAATATTTTAGGAGAGACATTGTCATTACCAGCCGCCGCTTTAGGGTTTAAAGAATTTATTACGGTAATTAGCTCGAAAGTGCTTGCATTGTGCAGTGCAATATGCATTAAATCGTTTGAAAGAGACCGGATCCCATAAAACCAGGCCAAAAGCAGGCAGAAAGAAAGTACAAATCGTGATGACCGATTGTTTAATAGGCAGTCTCTACAAGATCGCAAAAAAAAACAGCTTTCGACCTCGCTGCAACTTTATCTGAAGCAAAAGGCAAACCTGTGAGTGTGCATACTATGATAAGAAGGTTCTTAAAGCTGGATTAAAAGGTTACAAAGAAAAGATGAAGCCGTGGCTGTCGGAGCATAATAAGAAAAATCGTTTGAAGTTGGCTCTCAAATATAGAGATTGAACATTGGAAGATTGGTCCAACGTCAGGCGCAGATCCAAGGGGGGGGCGGTGGGGGCGATCGCCCCCCCCCCCCCCCCAAGAGCTTTGAGTTTAGGAAAATGGACCCGATTTTTCCTCTTATACTATAGTTTATTCAAGAATTAGAGAGAGTAATAAATCGTTTTTTATCCTTTTTCTCTTCGCAAACTACCTGTGTTCTTTAGTCCGGTGTTTTTAGCAAAATTTGTTAGACACATATATATTTCATAGGAATGGGTTAGAAATTTTATAATCAAAAATACTGGTTTTAGTTTAAATACTTAAAAAATATCCATTGTCTAAAATACAAAAAGTTAAACATATATAAAAAAATAAATTCGTCCATATAATAATAAAATATTTTTGGGGCTATCGGTCATTTTATTATTAATTAAAAACATTTTTAGGGTATTTGACTTTTCAGTTTATGTATTTCTTAAACCATCTGCAGAACTACAATTAAACACTAAAAAGGGATTCAAATGTAATTATTTTTTTTTATGTTGTAATTAAAATTATACCTACTTATTATTATTTCTATTGTACTGATATCTTAATTTAATTTACTTTTATATATGGAAATACGATAGCCCCAAAAAAAATAAGATAAACATGTTAATTCTACATGCTTAAGAAAAAGACACAAACACAATAATAAAATAATAAAAAACTTACGGCTAATTAGAATTAAATATATATAAAATTAAAGAGTGGGACACACTAAAATAAAAAATATATAAAAAAGTAAAAAAAACATATAAACAACATTAAACAATAAAATACAACAAAAACAAAAATTTAAATAATAAATTGTGTTTACACTAGTAAACATTACGTGTCTAATTCCTAATCAAAATCAGTGAAACTATCTTCGCTAAAATTAATTATAATTGGTTCCTCTATCTCACCGATTATGAGATCGAGTTCTGACATTTTGTTTTATTCTTTTATTATAGGGATTTTTCCCAATTTTCCGCAGTAACTTTATTCAGAAAAATCTTTCAAAAGTCTAGTTAAATTACCAATTTTATTAATTGTGTTGTTTCTAGCAACTTTACCTTTTACTTGAGAGAGATATTTACGTCTCCAACGGACAGTTTCCGGACGATTTATAAGAACAGATTTTCTATTTGGTTTTTCCCAGCAAAAATTAAGTTCTCTGAGGAATTTCCAGAGATCAGTTCTTTTAATTTCAGGTAAATCGCGATCTTCAATGATTTTAGTATGGTTGTAGATGGTTGGGATCTGCTTCTCATAATAAAATGTATATACAACCTCTTTAATTGCAGTTTTCATCTCTTCTTCCAACGAGGTTTCTCATTTGCCTGTGATCGAAGTTGGCTTGGGAGTACAAACAATTCCAGTCGTTTTTTTCTCCTTCAGTATTCGGTACATAGTAGATTTTCCAACTCCTGTCATGTTAGAATATATCTCAACAGAGCTTTTAACATTATTATCTAGATATTGATATCTGAAGGCATCATAAACATTCATCGTAATAAGTTTTTCGTTGAGGAAAAAATGCCCTGGTTTAACGATTTTGGAATAAATATAGAGGTGAAAGCCATATCTTTTGGGTATCTCACTAATCTCAAATAATATATAAAAACAAGCGCAAACAAGATAAATAACTAAAAAAAAAGTGTAAGTTGTACCTTGCTCACTGACAGAAATTAAATTAAACTATCGGAAGTTCTATGTTGCAGAAAATTTATAAAATATATTTAAATATAATGAAATATAATTAGATTTATGGCAGTTCTCAGTTACCTGCGACACTGGAGCAGGTACGTTAGAGGTTTCGGTAACAGTTTGATTACTCTCTCTAGTTCTTGAATAGAATATAGGAGTCTGTATGCTTGCGATCGCCCCCCCCCCCCTCCCAAAAGCTTTGAGTTCAGGAAAATAGAACCCATTCTGCCTTTTATATTAGGAATGAGTATACTGCTTGCACTCCCCCCCCCCCCTCCCCCGTTGACAACTTGTTTTTCTTGCCATACTGTACTTTTGTGATATCACCGCCCCCCCAAAGAGAAAGGCTGGATCCGCCTCTGTCCAACGTACTATGGTCAGACGAATATAAATTCGAGGTATTGTTATTTACTTTATATTTTGCATTAGAACAAGTCAATAACTTTGAAAACAAATGCAGCCGACAGCAAACATCATATTTCATTATATAAAAACAAAAATATTTTCTTGTGTTTTTGAATTATTATAATAGTAACAACATCGAGGCAGATACAACTTGAACAATGTGAACAGAAAATAGTTTAGGACCAGCCATTAAGGTCATTATGGTTCCGCCTAGTAATGAATCCACTATAACGCCATTTTAACTCCACCAAATACGGTTTCGATATAAGAAACAATGAGAAAAATTTGGTAAAAATATATCATGATCTATACAGGGTGTGCCACGACAAAGCGCCGCGATCGATTTCTAGGAAAATATATTTTGAAAATATTTTTAAATTTGGCAGTATTAATATCAGGCGCGGATCCAAGGGGGGGGGGGCGTTAATTTGGACATATTTATCACAAATCACAACTGTATTTTTATTATTTTTAATTTTGGCATAGAAACCGCTTTAGGCACATTCAGACTAAAACGTAGCCTTATTCTCTCAAAGTTATAATTTAAATACTTACAATACTTTGCTCACTGACAACAATTTTATTGTTGCATTAAATTTATAAAAGCTTATAGTATTTAAATATAATTAAATATAATTAGATTTACGGGAGTTCTCAGTTACCTGCGGCACTAGAGTAGGTACGTTAGAAGGTCCGGTAACAGTTTTATTACTCTCTCTAGTTCTTGAATAGAGTATAAAAATGTGTATGCTTGCAATCGCCGCTCCCCTTCCCAAGAGCTTTGAGGTCAGGAAAATAGAACCGATTCTGCCTTTTATATTAGGAATGTGTATGCGGCTGGCACCCCCCCCCCCCGTTGAAAACTTATTTTTCTTGCGATAGCCCACCCCCCAAGAGCTTTGAGTTCAGGAAAATAGACCCCACTCTGCCTCTTATACTATGAATGTATATGCTGCTCGCAACCTGCCCCCCTGTCGGCAACTTGTTTTTTCTTGTGATCGCCCCCTCTCTCTCCAAGAGCTTCAAATTCAGAAAAATATACCCGACCCTGTCTTTTACACTCGAAATGGGAATGTTGCTGGTGTCTCCCCCCCCCCTCCCGTCGACAATTTACTTTCGCTTGCCATACTATACTTTTGTGAAATCACCGCCAACCCCATCCCGCTAAAGAGAGAGGCTGAATCCGTCCATGATTAAGGTCGATAGGGGCAATTTAGCTAAAATATTTTCAAGGTGGTGGCACATACCGGAAGTTGATGCCTTCTTGCTTATTTCAAATGTGCTAATATGTTATTTCATTTTCAGTTTCTAAGCAAGATTATAGACACATTTCATGTATAATGTTTTTAATATATTTTAAATATGCAAGCTTAAATATAACTATCAATACTACATGAAAGCCTTTATTATTTAATTAAGGTTGGTCTCCTTCTAAAATAGATCTACTTTAGTGTACTATGTTGTTATTTTGATAATAAATAAATATCCTCTATTTTTATAATATTACCTTATTTAGCAGTAAACATAAGGATGCCTTTGAATAACGTTGTCTATTCGAAATATTTGTAGTTTTTGATATTACAGTAATTTAACATTTTTATATTGTGAAAACGCTATAAGGCCTTGAATTTTTTTATTAGTTGGCCATGACGGCGAAAGGAGACTAAAGAAAACAATAGAGCACTATAGAAATGTCAATATTTCTTGTCTTTTAACAATTATTAATAAAAATTATGTCGATTAAATTATATGCCCGAAGATTATTCAAATCTGTTTAATATCTATAGGCAATGTATAAAGTTTTATCAAGAACATGACAGACATTTGCTGATAGATATTCAAATAAACAGAAATCGTCACGGAACTCTGTTAAATTAGAAAATATCAAAAATTTTGGCACTGTAAAGGCAAACATGCATAAAAGGAGATCTATTCTCAATGATGAGAATGTCGAAATTGCAATTCTGGGATATTTTGCGGCATATCACATGATATCTTTAAAAAAAGTAACGATATAAACAGAAATCTCATAGAGCTCCATACTTAGAATTCTGTTGAAACATAACTTCCACCCTTATTTAATATCTTTGGTTCAACACCTAAGACATACTGATTTGCCGAAAAAAGTGCCTTTTTGCGAATTTAACGATGACACAAGACAACCTTCGATTTTTGGACAACATAATTTGGACTAATGAATCAAAATTTGCAAAAAATGGCCTTTTTGACAGACATAATTCCCATTTTTAGAATGATCCAAATCCCAATACAGTAAGATTGCGCTTTAAAAAACTTTCATTCTGCAAGAAATGATGGAATAGTAAAACTAACACGATAGCGCCCCACCACACAGAACCCTTCCAGTTATCAACTTTTTCGTCGTGAAATTAACTGTGAAATAATTCGAAATATGAAATACACGTTTATTGAATATGCAAATATGCATCTGATAAATAGTTTTGCATCTTGCAATGCTTTGTAAGCCAGAAGGTTATGTCACAACAGATATCCTAATCGTACTCTTCCAAATCAGAAAATATTTCAACGAGTTGACCAACGTCTAAGAGAGAATTCCATTGTATAAGGCAATATTATTAAATTTCTTCATAATTTTAGGAAATTTTGGGAAAAGAATTACTGATGCTGGTCGGGGAAGATCAGTACGTACGCTACGATAGTACATGAAGATCTTCGTGAACAGCTGTAATATTCATATGATTTGACAAAAGATTTTCCTTGCAAAATGCAGTTTGTAAAGTGGCTATGGGATCAGCAACGAAATATTGTAAACTTCATTAGCACTATTCTCTTCACGGATGAAACAGAGTTTACCAAAAATGGTATCATAAATTTACACAATTCACACGTATGATGAAAACTCTCATGCAACTATTGTTGCGCATCATCAGCATCTGTTCCTGGCAGGAATCATTGGCAAATTTTTAATTGGACCTATCGTATTGGCGGCATGACTGAATAGAAGAGAACATTATTTGGAATTCCTCCAGAACGCTTTTCCTGATTTATTAGAGCACTTACTACTTGAAACCCGCCAAAACATGTACTATATGCACAATGGGGTACCACCTCATTTCAAAGTTGCTGTGCAGGAGCATCTGAATCACGGCTATCCAAACCATTGGATAAGTAGAGGAGGACCTATTGCGTGGCCTCCTTGATCTCCTGACCTAACGCCGTTGGATTTTTACCTGTGGAGACACCTCTAAACTTTGATGTATTACGCTCCGGTCGATAGTAGGAACGGAGAATCACGTTTCATTGTGATCAAATAAGGAACAATGCTGAGTTAATGTGGCGGGTACAACGAAGGATTAGCGACATGAATGAAGAGTACTTAATTTTTAGTCAATCGTTGAAGGTATGTAAAAAACGTTGTCCAAAGTTCTTATCAAACAGGGCTGTAGAAAATGAATGTAACAGCCAGTCCGTTCCTGCAGCTGTGAGTAATTCACTTTGATAGTAATTTGAAGTGTCTTACCTGGTATATATCATATTAAAAGAAATTGAAATATACCTGGTGGTGCAATAATTATGTGTAAAAAAACTTGGTTCCGTTACAGCTCTTTAGGAATCCATATCTCCAAAGAGGAGGCTTATACAAAAAAAGTTTATATGAACTTACAGTATTTCTTTCACATGTTTTTTTTTTCATATCCTGGAGATTTCCCACATTTTCCCCGACACCCAAAAAAAAAACATTAAAAAAGTTCAAAATGAAAGATTTGGTTTTTACCTTTTGTTAGTTTTGGAGTTCATTTTCCCCATCAGCCATTACATCGTCATGGAATAACTTATGACCCGAAATCATCACCACTCCCAGCCTTCCCCAAATCAGTGTCTCTCATGAAGTCATAGAGTAAGTTGCTAGTGAAAGTGTAGCATATTTAGAAATTTGATAACATGGAACGGATGAAGAAAGTGTATTTCAACAAATGTCTTGTGATGAAGTTATTAACCAAGTTTCTACTCCAGTGATAAATCAAGACGACGATGAAAATGTCATTGTATCTATTCAACAGGTTACAGCAGTTTAAACGTGCAATGGGCTGAAGACAATGATGCATCATACAGTGCTTACAAAATATTATTGCTATTTGATCCTATTAGCGGTCTCTCTGTTTAAAGCCGAGAACTTATCGAACCACCCTCGTATTATAGACGGACAAATTTGATAATCCGACATCGCCTTATAAATCATTTGTCGGATTATCGCGGGTCTAATGTAATTGTTTTAAACTTGAGTAAAACATAAAGGAATAAAATATTTAAATCCTCGAATTAATTTTTTTGGCTGTCTATTGCATTTAGCTGATAACTTTTTTTAACATATTATTTTCACGTCACGAAGGATAAGTCACAAAATATCATAACTTTTGCAATTTTTAAGTGCATCCAAAAGTGAAATTATCAAAATTTGCACATAATTTAGGGCTCTAAAAATGATTTTTTTGTCAAATTTTTGAAAAATGGAGGTTTTTAAAAAATATCCTTTTTTTCTGTTAATTTTCGAAATATAAATTAAAAAAAAATATATTCAAAAAATTGCTTTATAATATATATATATATATATATATATATATATATATATATATATATATATATATATATATACAGAATTTTGTCGAGTTATAGTTTTGATGAACTGTATTGTTTATGCAGTGAAATTCACGAAAATGCACCAAAAGTGCTCAATTTTGAATTTCTTCATTATTTGATTGATTTTATCGATCATTTAAATTTGAAGCAAATCTGAGACATGACGGTTAATCACGGTCAATTTGCTTGAAACAGAAATACTTCTTTGAAAGTAAAAAGTAAATTTCAATTTTCATTTTGAAAATTATTCTGTCAAAAAACAAATTTTTTTGAATACCTAAGTATATTTTTTATTATTTTTCTTTAACTCACTTGTTATAAAACAGAAAGGAAAACATCAAGTTTTAGCTGATGATCCACTTGGCTTATTAATCCATTAACTGGGTCTAACAAACAACTATAATTAGCTTTTACCTTAATAAAATTATCTACTGATCGATAGTATACTGCCTTCAAAATTAGTGTGTATTGTAAACTCACTGGCAAAACTTCTAAAATTCTCAAAATGGTGAATTCAATGATTTATAAATTAAAAAATGTAGTATTTCTCCCCAACAATGGAAACCAAATACAGTTTCTTTCTCCGGTATTTAAATACCTGAGATTTCTAGGACTAGTCCCCAATTATAACTTTAAGGCAAAAAAAGTTGAAAACGGATTATTTTTTTTGACATCATGGATACTTTTAATAAGTTTGTACTGTTTTTTTACTGTGAAATCAATTGAAGCAAGTTGGTCAGCATCAAACCAATTATTTTATAAATTAGAAAATTGTGTGAATTTGCTTTTTGCCTTTATAAGTTTCCTGATTAATGTGTTCGACTCGTTTCAACAAAAAGAAACTTGGGAAAATTTTTTTCTGGAAATTATTCAATTGGAACATGCTATCAATTTGATCCTTCCACACAGGCTCCAAAGATCATTTTTCATATTTAACAGAACATTTGCTTTCATTACAATGAACCTGTTGTATGTGCTGATTTACGCTACATATACAATAACAAATTCTAAATTTGATATTGAAGATTTATGGTTGATTGGACCAGGCCTAATTTTTACTTATCAAGTATCTTTGAATAGTTTTTTGATTGGTTCTACAGCATTGTATTTTAAGTATAAATTTATTGATATTCAGCAAATACTTCTTAGCAACTATCTTACAGAAGATTATACAAAATTTATACTTATTTCGAAAAAAATGTATTTAAATATAGCGGGATGCTGGGATCTATTAAATAATTTATTTGGAAAATATATTTTGTTAGTGATTTTCATAAGTTTAAATGGTATATTATGCATTTGGTATGACATGTTTTCAAACTATGAGAACTACTATGATAAAATTGATGTTGGCATTATTGTAGTTTATACTTCTATTTTACTGGTAAGTTTGACAAAGGAATATAAAATAAGTTAAATAATTGACATTAAAAATCGCTCTCTGAAGTTTTTGGGTTTTTTGCGTCTACTCTAATGTGCTGAATTGAAATATGAGCCCGTTTTTTACCTATCACCCATAGAAAAAAAAAGATGAATATGCAGAATAAAAAGCAGAATATATGGTAAAATATTGAAAAATAAAACCGAACGGGAGTACAAGAATATGGAATCCAAAGAACAAGCGGGATTTAGAGATGGTCGATCAACTATAGACCACCTATTCTTCTTCTTCTTCTACCTTCTATAATAGGTCTCTGACCTGTTCCTTCTTCGATTTTCCTCATTCTGGACTTAAATTATCGCTCCACCTTTTCCGTGGTTGACCTCTACTGCGTGTACCACTAGGCGATTTATCTCGTGCGATCCTTACCAGTCTATCCTCTGTCATTCGGCTTATGTGTTTATTCCATTGTGTCTTACGTTGTAGGACCCACTCATTAATGCAGTCTGTGTTGCATGATTGCCTGATGTTATCGCTTCTTTCTCTGTCTAGTAGCGTTTTTCCTGTTATTCGTCGAAGTATTCTCATTTCTGTAGTCTCCAATAGTTGTTTCGTTTTTGTTGTCTCTGGCCGTGTTTCTGAGGTATATGTCATAATAGGTCTAATTGTGGTTTTGTAGATCCGAACCTTTGTTTCTTGTTGTATTATTCGACCGTCTAGTTTTAGTTTGCATCGGAGGGGTTCTTTTGAGGTTGTCATACATTTAGTTTTTTCGGCTGAGATAATCATATTGTATTTTCCTCCCGTAAGATTAAAGGTATTTAACAATCTCTGGAGGTCGTCTTCATTTTCGGCACATACCACAGCGTCATCAGCGTAACAGAGAATTTTTATTTCTGTATCACCCATTTTATATCCTCTACCAAGTCGCATCTCCTTTATTATTTCGTCCATTATCATATTAAATAATAAAGGACTAAGCGAGTCTCCCTGTCTAATACCGCTGTTGACTGGTATGGGTGTTGATAATTTACCGTTAGTGCGAATCTAAACTTTATTGTTTGCGTATATGTTTTCGATGGTCTGAATTATATTGATAGGAATATTTCTTTTATATAACAGGTGGATTACGTCATCTAGCCTTATGCGATCGAATGCTTTTGTTAGATCTATAAAGCATAAAAATGTTGGTTTATTGTATTCTTCCAGTATTGCAACCGAATTAATTTTATTTTTGATTACTTTCGTAACGAGTTTCAGAGTTGTGTCCAGTAGATTAATACCCCTGTAGTTCCCTGGTTCTTGTTTGTCACCTTTCTTAAACATAAGCATCATTGTGCTGGTTCTCCACCTATCTGGTACTTTGCATTGTGTCAGGATTTTTCGAATGAAGCTTGTGAGTTCCTGTGTTAGTCGCTGTCCTCCGTATTTCAACAATTCGTTATGAATTCCGTCTTGTCCGGGAGACTTTCTATTTTTTAAGGATTCACCTATTCTGTGTGAGCCAAATAATAGAAAAAAAGTTGGTATTTAACGAAGAGATCCATATGGTATTTGTAGACTTGAAGAAAACATATGACAGCATATTCCTTAAAAAGTTATGGGAGGCTCTCGGAAAAAGCAACGTCAGTGTATGATTAGTAAAAGCTATCAAGTCATTATATGAAAATTCCACGTCAAAAATTAAAATAGGAAATAAACGTACAGGTAGATTCAAGGTCAATAAAGGTTTCAAACAGGGATGCTGCCTCCTCCGAACCCTTTTTAAAATGTATTTAGATCAAACATTACCACACATGGAAAAAAATGCCAGGGAATACGTACCCCACTCAGAAATACTACGATGTATACGCTATGTTTCGCAGATGATCAGATCGCATTGGCACAAGATTACGACGACTTGGAATACATGACAAGGAAATTAATACAAGAATACCAGAAATGGGGGCTCGAAGTAAATATAACCAAAACTGAGTACATGTGCATAGACGGAGAGATCAGATGTGACGGAATTTGATTATGGACTCTTGCCGATGACATATTGAGGTAGCGTTAATTATCTTATCTATAATCATTTCTGTCCCATATTAATTAGTAACTATTTTAATAACCTACAATTAAAATTTCACAGTAATAAAGACACTCTGGAAGTCTGGTCGTTCAACTTCTCTTTTGCAGCTTTAGTACCAAACACTACGGTTATTAAAGCTTACCACAACGATGACTCAGATCTTCAGGACACAGGAAAGGCTGCTAATTAGTTGGTCAGTGGACATCTCTTGTTTTGTAGATCTCGCAGCAGCGCGCCCGCAAGTTAATTCGCGTGAAGGTTTTAATTAAATTGAATAAAACAAGTTTCTCAAAACACTTAGTCTGATAACAAAATAAATAGAATAAGACGAACTATTTACAATGAGAAACTTAAAACTAATAACAATTACGAAAACTAACATAATTGCTCTTCTCGGCCGTTATTTCAACCAAAAACGTAAAACCCAATTTTGAAAAAAAACACGTATAAATAGCTTAATAAAATATTAAACAAAAAAAAATAAAACGCGAAAAACAGCTATTTATATTACTTAATCGAACCGTATGAAAATCGCGAAATGCCCCACTAAAATAACACATGATACTCCCTTAACTTCTCGAATTAAACGAAGATAAATCAAACAAAGAAAACCTTCATTCCCGCCAAATATACACTACGGCACTGGGCTTATGGTACCGATCACCCTTATTCGACTTTCAGATTGGAACTAAAATTTACTATTCCTTAAAAGAGTGTATTCGAATCTTACACCCCCTCTCCCTTTGTTTCCAGTTTGTCCCAAATTACAAGATGGAACCCGGTAAACGACAATTTCTTTCCTTTTAAGTTCGAAGGTTTCGATCGTTATGTGCTGAGGGCGTTAGCTATTCTATACCGGGTGTTTGATTCACGAATTGACCTATGAGCATCTTAAGCTTAATTTTTATATAAACACAATTGATAAAACTATTCTATTTCTCCCTATAACTAAAGGAATAGGATAATATAACGTCTGTAAAAAAACCTGAGTGCCTTTTTATTCATAATGCTGGTATTTGAATCATTCTTTCTTGCAATCAGGAAAAACAGACGCTACATACCTCCTTTCACAGATCAAACGTTATATTACAGTATAATGAGTTTATTTGATTATTCTTTTGTTTCCTAATAATGGGAAAATCGTTCCACGTACCACATGTTAAAAAAACTACCCTTAACACGTCTGGTTTTACTTACATAATCGAGCAAGATTATTTTGACAGATTTATAGCCAAATCTTAGAAAGGGTCCTTTAGTTTTATGACTACGTAAATTTACTGAGTTTATATATTTTTAAGAAAACATTTGAACGACAAAGATAATAAAAGTTAAGCTCGATAACTGATTTATCCTTCCTTTAGACTTTCGTGGATAGTGATAAAAAATATAACTACGCTGTTCCCACGGCATATCTATTCACAGAGTGATTATTTAATTATTTATTTTAACAGAATATAGTTGATATTGAACAATGAAAAATAATTAACATTTGTTCCATTACACAGACACCTTATTCTGGAAGACAGTCGAACACTACACGAATTATAAATACTTGGGTATGAAGTTCACACAAAATGGAACAGCTGATGAAACCACAAAAGAACGAAGCACGCAAGGCAGAAAAGTAATTACACTTCTAAACCCAATTCTATGGGACACATATATATATATATATATATATATATATATATATATATATATATAAGCAAAACAAAACGTTCATTTATAATACTATTATTAAAAGCATAGTCACATACAGACAGGTCTTTAGTCTGGACTTCGACTAGAAAATCCAGAAGCGACAGGTAAACCAATGACCGTATCAGAGAAATAGTAGATGATATAAGAACAAAACAATTGATATGGTATGGCCACGTGGAGAGAATGGCAGAGGAAGGTCTACCTAAACAAGTACTAAGCTGGACACCGCAAGGGAGAAGAAAACGAGGGAGACCAAGGAAAAGTTGGCGAGAAGGTATCGACGGACAAATGAGAAATAGAGGTCTAGAGGATGATCAGTGGATGGACTGAGATTGCTAGCCTTTAGGTAACGGATTCCTCCGTGTGAGATGCAATAACATTGGTTATATCCACATTATGCCGTTGTAGTGCTAAAATCACATTCAGCAAACGTACAACTAGATGCATTTCTGTATATAAATGAAGTAAAATGCAAACAGTGAATGCAAACTTCGCTCCTTTCTATCCTTTCTGTGTTAGAGGTTGCACAGTTTGGATGAATTTCTACAAAACACAATCCATTCTATTCCACCACAATTGAGATTGTGGCCTACCTGTACCACCACACCGAGAAGAAAGTAAAAACTTACCCTCCCTACTACAGTGATACAGCAGAGGTACATGTTTCGTCTCTTACTAGACTTATTAGGGTACCGACATGCACCTGTTTGTGCATAGGACAGATCGGAAGGAAGCATGCAAATAATGAACGCGGCTTCGCGGAGGAATCCGTGAAAGCCGCATAAACGTATATACGCCATCCGACTGAGGCTACCATTTGTGACAGGAAGTTCGACTCGTAATAGACCAGACAATATACTAACAGATAAAATTTCTAGGCGAATTACACTGATTGACATTGCTATACCGAACAACAACAACAATCTACTACCAAAATACAATGAGAAGATCGACAAATACAGAGATCTGGAGGTGCAAATTTGAAGACAATAGGCAATGAACAGCGTCCACACGATTCCCATAATTAATTAGCAACAATTGGAGTGATACCAAAGAACCTCCTGCAGAACATCAAGGGATTGAGCCTTAGTGAGCATCTGTATAAGCCGATTCAGAAGTCAATTCTTTCAACCGCACGAACCGTCCGGAAATTTTTAGGAAGTACAGACCACGTCATCTAGGACCCGATAACATGAAGAGGGTCTCCACAGAGCACTATACTTTTGGTATCTTTGTATACCTGGTTTGGGTCAATAATCTCTGGAGAGAGTGCGAAGTCGTTTGGCTTGTAAATCTATACATATCAACTACTAAATTCTGAGCATTTGCCACCTCTTTATGATTGTTTTTAATTCTCAAGCAGCATCTGATGGAATTAAATAGCACGTTAGTAGGTTCTTGCCAACCATAATGTGCTTAATTATCATTCTTTTTAATTAATAAAGCAGGTAAGATAAGTATTGTTTACTAACTTACCACATACTCATGATCTGTTCTCAGCTACTCTTTTGGAATTATGGAATGAGGCAGGACGGACGTAATCTACCGAGAAAAATCAAAATACTCTTGACAAAGTCACACAAACATTAACTCGTAGTGCAACTGAACGGACAATGCTACCAAGATACCACAGTGGAAGAGGATTGGAAGATATTGAAACACAATTTCAACAATAAATAATGTAAATGTAATAATGCAAATAATTCAACACTACTACGGTTGAGTGAATATGTTACAGGGGTTCCAACGAATGAAAACGCGTGCAGTGGTGTTGTTTGTTTTACTGGCCGAACATTTTTTGCTAATATACATATTTTTTGCTTAAATTTAAACAAAATATTTATTCCGTTCTCCGTTTCTTAGACATCGATGAACACTCATTTTCAAAACCCATATCGGTTTCATTATTATCACTACAATTATCATCATCATTATCACTCTCATCGTCATCATCACTCTCATCATTGACATAATTATCATGATCATCGACATCATCATTATTATCATAATCATAATTATTTTCCCCCCTATTACTTTCATGGTCTTTGAAAGTATTATTAGAATAATTCTCGATTGGATAATCGTTTACAATATAATCATCAAATGTAGTTTATTATGCATCTCGAAGAAATAATAATGCTATCAACAAATGTTGCTATTTATTTCATGCTATATCTCGATAAATATTAATAGTACATTAAAAATCAATCTAATTTTTATTATTCCTAATTAATAGTATACTGTTGACCACTGTAGCAATTTTTTCGCAATTTGAAAAGCACGTAATTACGGTAAAATTATAATTATGCATAAAATGTATAAAAGTGCAACAGTTTGTTTATTGCTATGTTTAACAATAATTTGATTACAAAAACATATCATCCATTGTTCGAAGTTGAAGTATCCGAATCACGTTTTTTTTCTGCCCGCCGCAGGCTGAAAGAATCCCCCCCCCCCCACTGCTCACTTTCTGACTCTCGGAGTAGGTGCAAGTTTAAACTATTGCTGCATCAACAATTTTGAAATAACTGAGTTGAAAACTGCTGCATACAATAGTTTAACCATCTCCCTATGAGTTCCTACTTAAATAATCCCTTAAAGTTAATAAACAACTTCGCAGCGATTTTTTGAAAAAAAAAACAGCTTCCAGCAATCATACATAATCTTTTTTTTTTTCAAAATATGCATCAAAATCTCAGTTATCGCGTTCACTTACCGGCATTTTGATATCAATATTTGTCGCAGAGTTATTCAATTTGTTAATAACAAAAAAACGAACCCTAGTCTTTTGTATCTGTTTCAACAATTTAAGATCAACAATTCATTTCGTTCTTTTTTGTAATTGTTAGTATAAGTCTGAAACTTTCATTTACATGCCCGTAGACTACTGTACGACTTCCAAATCGCTAAGAATAAACAATCCAAAAAAAGTTATAAACAAATTCACCATGCAAAAAACTATTGAATATTTTTACTTGAATTTTTGCACCTTTGTTGTATGCAACAAGAGGCTCCTGTAGTTGCAATATAAAGTTAATACAATATATTTTTCTATTATTTATTAATAATTGAAAAAAAAACAGCCATTTTAGCAGGTTTTTTTGCAATAACTAACGAACAAATTATCCGATTCGAATTAGCTCATTTTGTAGCTATTTTCAATACGCATAACTTTTGTTTGAAACATTTTTACTGAAAAAAAATAGCTTTTCCTAGAACTCGAAAAAACTGCTTTTTCACATCTTAATTGTTAAATAAAAAAATTTCCCTAAAAAAGAAAATGAGACATAAAATACTACATAATTACTATTATCATTCTGAAGATTTTTACGTAATCAGAAGTTTACTAACAATAAATCTCTAAATCACCTCGTATGAGGCTAACTCTTCCCGCCTTAATTAACATTTTTAAATAAAATTTTTATAAAAAAATTAAACCGACTTCTAAAAATGCGCTAAAAAGTGAAAAATAACTAGAAATTTTTATATGAAATTGAAATTTTTGAAGTCGGCTCCAAACTAATACCCGACAAAATATGATTCGCCTAAACGGATTAAAATTACTTTATTTGTAATTGCTTTCTTAATATAATTTGTATATATTAGTATTTATTTCATTTAGAAATAGTTTGGCGCCAACTTCAAGAATTTCAATTTCATATAAAAATTTCTAGTTATTTTTTCACTTTTTAGCGCACTTTTAGAAGTCGGTTTAATTTTTTTATAAAAATTTTATTTTTCGATTTTTAGTTTTGAAATCATTATGATATTCATAAATTATTTGATATAAGTGCTAATCGAGATTAGTGTACCTCGCAATGACTCCCAGGTGACAAACAAGAACCCATTTTATCCATAATTGTAAATCACCCTAAAATGAACCACTAAAGATTCTTTGATTCTTAGAGTTCTCCAAATACCAATGAAATTGTGTCAAACAAATATTTAGTCTGTCATAATAAATCCCATATCTTAAATTTCGAATTAATTTTAGATTGGTAATATAGGCCCCAAAACCTTCCAATATCGACATTTAAAGAATTTGAGAGGTAAATTTCTTAGCCCGATATATTTTATATTGTATACTGAGTTTATATACGCTCCAAGAACCCCGTAATATCAATTTCATATAAAACCGGAAAATGTAAAATTTTTAGCCCCTTATATTGTATCTTATTAACGTAATAATTGTAAAAAATTAACTTCATATTTGTAATACCCCTAATACCAAATTTGAAAAAATGCGAATAAGATAAAATTTTCTTCTTATCATTTTAGTCCGCCAAATTGAATTTCAAAAAAAGTAACTTTAACGTCTTAATCTAATCTAAATCTAAATCTTTCCAAGCACCCTAGTACCAATTCTAGATGAAATCCAGAAATTTAAAATTTCTAAACGGTCACATTGCTTCTGACGTATTAGATTTTCTTAAATTAATTTTATATTCGCTATTTACATCCTCAAAAGCTATTCAGTTCCACATTTGAATAAAATCGAGAAATGTAAAATCTCTAGTCAGCTATATTGCATTCGCCATACTGAACCCTGAAAAATACTATTAAATTCATAATTTACACCCTCAAAAACCCTCTATATCAATTTTGGAGAAAGTCGAACAATGTAAAATTTTTAGTGCACCATATTGATTCCGCCAGATTGAGTTTTTAAAAAATTATTTTAATTTCGTAATTAACACTAACAAAAATCCCCCAATACAGACTTTAGACAAAATCGAGAGATGCAAAATATTTAATCTGCTATCTTAGATCCGCCATATTTAATTTTTTTATATAATATTAGATTCGTAATGTGATATCCCAAAAACTCCCCCATATCAATTTTGAAAAAAATCGGAAAAAATTAATTTTTTATTCACCATATTGGATACGCCATATTGATTTTTTTTTAAATAATTTTAGATTCGTCATGTGCGACCCCGAAAACTCCTCGGTAATAATTTTGGAGAAAATCGGACAAAATTGATTTTTTTGTCCGCCATATTGAATTTTTTAAACATATTTTGAATTCGTTATGTGCGACCTCGAAAACTCCCCCATACCAATTTTGGAGAGAATCGGACAAGACTGATTTTTTCGTCCACCATATTGGATCTGCCATATTGAATTTTTAAAATATAATTTTGGATTTGTCATGTGCGACCCCGAAAACTCTCCCGTACCAATTTTGGAGAAAATTGGACAACATTAATTTTTTTTGTCCGCCATATTGAATCCGCCATTACGAATTTTTTAAAAATAATTTCAGATTAGTTGGGTACAACCCCGAAAATTCCTCAAACAAATTTTGGAGAAAATCGTACAAAATTAAATTTTTTGGCCGTCACATTGTAAGCGCCATCTTGAATTTTACTGCATAAATTTCATCTAAAAAATATGGGACCACCGCAGCAGCTTCCTAAACGTAACGTAAAAAATTTCATTCAAATTGGTGAAGCCGTTCCGGATTAATCGGAGTACATACATAAAAATAAATACATAGTCGTAGAATTAAGAACCTCCTTCTTTTAGAAGTCGGTTAAAAATGAAATTGGACTCTATCTAATATCGTAAGATTATTACCAAGATTGACAGTATCAAAATACATATATCATAGTTCTCGCCGAAATAAAATAGAAAGATTTTTCAGAAGTACTGGTAATGTGTTTTGCAAAATATTTAGATATACATTTATCCTTTGTGGACCAATAAGGTAGCGATCAATAACACCTACCCAAGCATTAATTTTAATGTTATACTGATGGTGTGAAACTTTAATGGCATATAGATTTTCATCCACATAAACATGTACGCTGTGCAGGTTGGCGACTCCAGATCTTGTAAAGCACCCCTCGTCAGTAAACAAAATTTTTCTACCAAAATTTGGATCACGAATTCTTTTGTTTCGAATGAATTACAAAATGAAAGGCACGGGGGGAAATCAACCGGTAAAACTTCTTGAATCTTTTGCACATGATATGGATGTAACAACTGTTCTTTTAAAATATCATTTATACTAGTTTTAGGGATATCCAAATGACATTCTAAGCAGCGGTTACTAACAGTTGGTTCTTCTTCAACTTTTTTCAAAATTTTTCTTTCTTTTTCGACTATTGTGTTCGAGCTACTCGAATACAGCAACTACCTTCAAATTTTTTCTCAAAGCTACCCGTTTCTCGGAGATGACACTTAGTATTGGCAAATGTTTGATGATTTGGTATTCGGCGGTTAGGAAATCTCCCCATATAAACCCTAACACTTTAACGCCCATTTCTTTCACAAAATTCATATACTAGGGGCTTATCAACCTTCTCGGAATGCGTGTAGTTGTTCATGTTTAATAGTAAAAATTGAGAATGCTGATCTTACTTTAGTCGACCTCTTATAGTATACAAGCCAGCTGAAATGCTTTATACAGTTGTACCATGAAGCCTTGTGAACGTCAGCTGCGGCTGCGTGGGTGGGTGGAGCAGCGGCAACCTCCCACTCACGTAAATTTTTTTTTCAATCATTTCCTCCCCACTGAAAATTTATCAAATGATAGTCAACACAATTATTTGAAGATAAAAAAAAGTCAGCTGGCTGTACTGTATAAAATACGTCAGCTGGTCACACAAACATGCAAAAAAAATTTTTTGTTCAGTGATTTCCTTTCAATTAAAAATTTGTCAAATGATAGTTTACATGCTACTTTGAATAAATAAAAACGTCAGCTGGCTCTATGTTGGTGGAAAAGAAATAGTGGCACTGGTGTTAATGGGTACGCAAGGACTTTGTCCAAATCGAGTTCTTTTTTTAAAGAAATATAAAGCAATTGTCCGAATAAGTCGCGCTGCATTCGCAATTCCATCTCTTTTCGTGTAACAGTTACTTTTTTCTTGCTAATCATTTCTGTAAGTGTTTGGCACTTTATATTGGAAATTACCTGATCGAAGTTTTTCGAGTCGTTTATGCAACTTTCAATGAAATCTTCTCTTTGTTTGTTACTCTCTTCTTCATGATTAAGCAAGAAATTTTCAACGGCTTCAGGTGCCGCTTCTCCAGGGGAAATGTTGTACAAACTGTCTTTATCTAAATTATTATCAAACGAATTGATGTTACGCTGTACTTTTTTTATCACGCTATTTTGAAGATCTGCTGTAACATCTTGTGATTTAGTCAGACCAGTTTCCTTCATTGTGTGGTTAATAATAGTAGATCGAATAGTATGGCTGCGGCGCCAACGCTGTTTAGCTGATATAGAATTAGTAATGTGCGAAATTCCAGTCAGCATATTTGAAGCATCAGCGTTAATAGTTTGCTCAAGAGTGAGATCCATCGCTTGTTTTGAGAAAGGTTTTGTTGTTCTTTTTATACCAAATGATCCCTTCTCAAAGTTCTCACGTAATCCTGGATGCGTCTCCTCAATTCTCATCAAATTATCGAGGTATTTTACTAAATAACGCGCGTAATTTGTTTGATCAAAAGCAAAAAATAAATTAACTATTTTGGATAAGGCGAATTTATACAATTCAATATTACCGGTACGCATGCTCGTATTTAGCAGTAAGTAGTAATCGATTAATTTGACGTAAATCATGTAATACTGTGCTGTCTTGCCGTGTTTGCCTTCCATTAATTGCATTTTGAATTGCTCGTATTTTTCGAATATTTCTTTTACTTCAGCTTCTTGGATTGATGGTTCAGATGATCTAGTTTGCTTTGAAAACTGTATTAAATAGGCTTTAAATTCAGTGGGTAAAATCTATGTTCTCTTGTTGGACAAATTGTTCAAAATGCAGCATTTTCAATGTTAACGTTATCATTGGATGTAGACGTGTGCATCTATTAAAGTGTTTGCCAGTAATAAATCCGTTGACGGATCCGTTGGCAATCATATCTGCATTCACCATGATTATCAACAAGCCACAGTTGTCAATAAATTTACCTACTGCATTAAAGAATGCCATTATAATATGGAATACTCCAAGGTGGATAAATAAAATGTCAAAAAATCCCTTCTATGTACTTTGAATCTGCAGCGCAATTTTCGCAACAGCAACATCGTACGTAACTTCGTACGCTTGGCTCCCACGCTGCACCTTCACTGCATCAGCTGACGACTTTTCCACCAACACAGAGCCAGCTGACATTTTTATTTGTTCAAAGTAGCATGTAAACTAGCATTTGACAAATTTTTAACTAAGAGGAAATCACTGAACACAAAAAATTTTTTTGCAAGTTTGTATGACCAGCTGACGTATAATCCACCACGCTACAGCCAGCTGACTTTTTTTATCTTTAAATAATTGTGTTAACTATCATTTGACAAACTTTGATTCGGGAGGAAATGATTAAAAACAATTTTTTTTTCGTGAGTGGGAGGCTGCCCCTGCTCCACCTACCCACGAAGCCGCATCTGACGTTCACGGGGCTTCATGGCACAACTGTTTGAAGTATTTCACGAGTTATCGCTTGAGAGGAAATGACCGAAAAAATATACTACCTGGCTTGTATACTATTAGACAATGATGGCAATTTGTCAATAGCAAATGCCATAACAACAACAAAGTCACTCAAAAAGTTATTGTATGTAATTTTTATTAATACAGTTAATTGGCGTTTGTATGTAACTGAAAATATTTTTTTATGGCGAAACCGCTCCTCCAACGAAAATTTGTTAAAAAGTATAAAAGCTTCGAAATACATGCGATTATCCGATGGAAATATCTAGGTTTTCATAACGTTGATGATATAAAAAATCAGAAGCGATCTTTAGAGATTACGTCATCTTTATAACACTTATACTACTTTATACTCGGTCGCTGTACCACTAGAAAACATCATATTATAGTAGGCCACACACCGAAAATAATTAAATTCAGTTACCACTTTTTCAAGTAATTAAGGAAGAATCAATTTTTTCTTAAAACTTTGATGTCTTCTACCGCCTAAACGAAGCAGTACCGTATTCAACTAAGTTGGCTTATGACGCGTTTTTACGTAGGCAGGGAAGCAAGGGAGCAGGTCGTGCTCTTCGGCTCTGCTTCGTTCACGGCAGCGGAACATCGGTCAGTGGATATTTCTTGTGCAGACAGTCATCGGTCAAATGCTCAGCGCAGGGGTATCGGGTCGGCAGTATCTACGTATATTTGGGATATCCCTGCTCTCTCAACTGATCAACGGTTTGACTGCCTGAAGGTCAAAACATCCACTCGGTGGTCGGTTCTCGGGCGCCACCCTCGGGATTAATGTGGTCGAGGGCCCACTTATGCACCGGGCAGCTTGTTACAGTGGAGAAACGGCAAGCCAGGGGTCAATTGCGTGTATTAGTACTGGCTGCCGGCTGCCAATTATTATCTGTAATGTTAAAAATGAGACTAGGTAAGAAAACAAACGGTTATAAAACATCCTAACTTACAATCTCGTACTTCGTACTATACGGTTGCAATGCTATTCACGACGGCTTGTACGCAAATTATCGCGCCTCTAATCTAAAATCAGCGTTCACGGTTCACGGCGCTTAAAATTCGACCGACGGCGGTATACACGGTATGTAACAATAACTCGGCATCGTTCGGCGATAGCGGCGTCTCTACACGGAGACGGTGATCTCTATACGCGGCGGCGGCGGCGACAAGCGTCGGGGCGGCAGTTGTTTAGCGCCCTTGTCAACAGACATCGGAGGGCACCTGGGTACCTATTCTCGTTCTTGAGAGAAAGATCATCTTGATGGAAAGTGGGCGTGGTTCTCACGAAAAAGTACGAAAACGTATTCAGACTACGGTTTCTTACTTTTTCGTGAGAACTACGGCCACTTTCCATCAAGATGATCATTCTCTCGAGAACGAGAAAAGCTACCCAGAATACGGTTTCATACTTTTTCGTGAGAACCACGCCCACTTTCCATCAAGTGATCGTTCTCTCAAGAACGAGAATAGCTACCCTGGCAGTAAAACACATTCCTGGTCAATACGGAAACAAAGATAATCTTGACGGCACTTAGTGCGTGTGTGTATCGGTGACGGTAGGAAGGAAAGAAAGGAACTGACGCTGCCCGTTCTTATAAGGGTCCTCGACAGCGTCAGCAGGATGGAACGACTTTGCCCGTTCTTATAAGGGTCCTCGACAATGCCGACCAATAGCGGTAAGAAATTAGGAAAGGAACCGACACTGCCCGTTCTTATAAGGGTCCTCGGCAGTGACGGTAGGATGACACAACATTGCCCGTTCTTATAAGGGTCCTCGGCAATGCTGGCCATTAGAGGGGTAGGATGTAAGGAAGGGCGTATATGGTAAAACACCATATACACACAAGCCTAGCCTCACCTACATTGCTAGACCAGGAAGGCGCAGTCCAGCAGGCGACCCAGTCCAGTCCGTTTAGACTGTTCACCCGGGTGGAGAACGTGTTCAGCGAAATAATGATCTGCTCAAGCTTAAATAGACGGCCCGAGCTCCCACTACGCTGACGTGTGACGGTGTGCGGTGATCGAGCATACAATACTGCTGTATGCGGCGCGCGATTACTATGGTCGGACGCTCTGAAAATCTCGGAAAATTATATTTCCCGGCATAGCACGGTGAATTTAATTATATGTCGGTAATCTTGAAACTTTAAGCATTCTTGTCCCGCAAGAATCAGATTTTTCGGTTGTTAAATAAATAAATTAAATCCCGGCAAACATACTCAGGCCCAAAAAATTAGTAACTTCGTTACAGGCTTAAATCGGCCTATTTTGACTTCAAGAATTTGTCATTAAACGTTATACACGTATTTTTCGAACACCCTGTATATTGCAAAAACTTCTGTAATGCGTAAAATTTGTTAATGCTAGAATCGAATTTTAATACCTCGAAATGGGGGGATGTCAAGAAATTTTTCAAAATAAAAACGTAATTTTTACTTTTGTTGTAAACTTTTTATCACCCTGTGTATTTGTATTGTCGAAGAACAGGAGTAATATTATTAACTATCAATTCGTTACGATCTATTAAGTTATCGTCAAATTGACTTGTCATTACTTTATTACACTCTTATTATCACAAATTCAATATTTTTCTAGCAATATAATTAGTGGGTGATATAAAGCGAAGCGTATTGTGTCAAAACATTTGCCCTACAGAGAAAAATAAAATGAATTTTAAACTGAAAAAGCTAATATTTCAACCGACCGATGGTAACCAAATACAGTTTCTATCCCCAATAATCAAGTGCTTAAGATTTTTGGGACTCGTCCCAAATTATAATTTTAAAACCAGGAAGGTTGAACACAGAATATTATTTCTAGTGTCGGGACTAATTATACTAAGTTTTGACTATTTTTTAACTATTAAAGCAATTCAAGCATCGTGGAAAAAAAAGCAATTGTTTTTTAAATCACTAAACTCCATAAATCAAATTTTATGCTTTGTAAGTCTTCTAATTAATATTCTCGATTCATGGCTGAAACGAAAGACATGGGAAACGTTTTTCCAAAGAATCTTTCAGTTGGAGTGTGATATGAATGTGATTTATCCATTCCGTTTGCAAAGATCACTCTTTGTGTTTAATAGAAAATTTGTTTTTGTTATGATAATTTTATTGAATGTCTTGATGTTATTTATTGATTTTTTTATAAATTCCTTCAAATTAAATTTAAAAGAATATGTAAGGTTTGGAACAGGCATAATTTTTTCCTACCAGGCAGCTTTAAATAGTTTTTGGATCAGTAACACAATGATATATTTCATGTATAAATTTTTTGATATTAATAATATACTTTTAAGTCATTGTGAATCTAAAGAATTTATAAAAATTATAATTATTTCGAAAAATTTTTATCTCAGCATAGCTAACAGTTTGTATTTGTTCAATGAAATGATTGGAAAATATCTTCTTTTGATGATTTTCATAATTTCGTTTCAAGTGTTGTGTATTTGGTACGACCTATTTTCGAGGAAAGAGGATTTGTATTCTAGTTATGACCTTATCATGACTATAATATATACATCCACATTACTGGTAAGTTGGTAACATTGTAAGCATTAATTCATAGGCCGACAAATTTTAGAACCGAAAACCGGACTATACTTTTCCAGAAGTTTTCGACACGCTAAATACGGATTTAAAGTAGGGATGAATTCGATACTGATATCATAGGTTTTTCAATATATCGGACTCGGTGATGTTAGTTTTCCGATACAGCAATACATTTTTAATTCCGCGCTATAACCATCCATCGTGTGAACGCGTCACGAACATGACATATAAAACTGGACTGCTCATGAAAATTATTTTCGACCCCTCCCCCCTTACTGGTCGCCATTAGGTGCAATGATTTGTATGGCAACATTGAATTCCCTGCTAGTTTCTTATATTGGCGTGAATGTGTCGTGTATGAATGTCAATTCCATTATTCTAACAGGTTTAGACAATAACTATCTCTTTTTATACTATATCTAAAACAAGAAATCGCTCTTCCTTGTTTTACTTGACAGGTTAATTAAGAATATTCAATAAAAAAGACCGGGATAATTGTTTCTGTAAAACAATATTTAACTTGAATTTCTACTTTAAATTATAATTTTTCTGTTCAAGGCAACTCCGTTAAAGCTAATTTTTTTTAACTTCTTTTGAACAGCGTAAATATGTAGCAATTTTATTATTTTTAGATAACAAACATGAAATGCCAGTTCTTATATATATATATATATATATATATATATATATATATATATATATATATATATATATATATATATATATATACCGGGTGTCAACGAATCTATTAGACAAGTCATAATTTCTAGAGTATTATGTGTATCAAAATGAGAATTGGTACAGGTAAATAGTATGTCAAGGGGAGAGTTTTCGCATATTTTCCACTTTCCAGCCACTTCCGGTTTCACCGGAAATGGCCCCGGTTTTGAATTTTTAAATGGAACACCCTGTATATTTTAACATTTTTGGATTTCTGAGACAATTCTAGATCAGAATGTGACATTTTAAAAACTTTTTACGTCTACTTCATTTTTTTAGAGCCACTTTTAAAATTGCATCTAAGTGGCCATGATCGGACGCAAACTAATCTAAGGGCCTTAGGTGATGTCAAAAAAATACAATCGCAAAGTTTTAGTTACTAGTATGAAAGACAGGAATAAGACAAGTTGACAAAATTACGTTTTCATTTCTAACTATTAATTTTCAAATGGCGACCCCTTTTTGACAACTACTTTTCGAAAAAAGCATTCTTTGACGAATCTAATTTATTTGCGATTGGATTAGACATAAGAACAGAAATTAAATATTATTAAGCAAAATACTGGATAATTTATTTACTTATGACAAGTGCGCCATGGACAGCCATGATGCATAATAATTTGCAACTGTTTTTATCAAGTCTTCTTTGGAAAACAAAGCACTCACTTAAGTAGATAATGACAGTGACATACGCTCTAAGAACAGACCGAAAAGTTTCTTACTTTTCGTTAAGTTTAGTTGAAATTTTCGTTAAAATAATGTATACTCAAAGTGAAAAAGTGGATATGTTATTAATATTTGGAGAGTGTCATAGAAATTCAAGGAATGCTGCCGAGTTGTATGCTCATAGATATCCGAATCGGCAACATCCAGCCCATCAGTATTTTCCGTATGTCGAGACTCGTTTTAGGCAAATAGGAAATCAAGAGGCGGAACAGAGATTTATCATAAATGAACAGACTGAGATTAACGAACTTGCTATGGTTGAGATTGATAAAACAGTTTCGTTAAGAAAAATTAGTCCAGAACTGCAGATAAGTTATGAATCAGCAAGAAAAATACTGAAAAAGCATGGATATCGAGCATTTAAATATCAGTTACATCAACATTTGTATACTGAGGATGGCGATAGACGGGTAGTGTTTTGTGATTGGCTGCTTCAAAATCATAGAGTTAACCCAAATTTTATCGATTTTATTCTATTTTCCGACGAATCCCGATTTACAAATAATGGTATGTTCAATAAGCAAAATACTCGGTACTGGGCCCAACAAAATCAACATGAAATGAGAGAGGGCAATTTTCAAGAAAGATTTGGCGTCAATGTCTGGGCTGGTATCGTTGGAAACAGAATAATTGGGCCAATATTGTTTCAAGGTCAGTTAACAGGGGTTAGATACTTAGGTTTTCTTCAAAATGAAATCGAAAATCATCTCAATGATATACCTTTAGCAGTTTTACGGAGAATTTACTTTCAGCAAGATGGAGCACCGCCTCACAATACTAGAGAAATTCTTAATTATTTAATAGAGCATTTTAATAATCGAATTATTGCAACCAATTATCCGGTACGGTGGCCAGCCCGCTCACCGGATCTTACTGTGCTTGATTTCTTTGTCTGGGGATATGTTAAAGAAAGGATTTACTATGGAGCAGCCCCAGCTACTCTTGAAATATTAGAAGAAAGAATTTTACGGGCATTTAGAAGTATAACGCCCCAAATGCTACAAAACGTGTTGAGAGAAACAATTGAACGAGCTGAAATGTGTCGTGAAAAAGAAGGAATGCACTTTGAACATTTACTAAACTTTTTAACAAATTCAGCTACTGTACTTTCAAATATTTTAAGTGCGTCGTCTAAGTTATTAGTTTATTTTGTTAGTTTTTTGTTAATTTTGTTAAATTTTTAATCCAATTCCTGTCTTTCATACTAGTCACTAAAACTTTGCGATTGTATTTTTTTGACAGCACCTAAGGCCGTTAGATTAGTTTGCGTCCGATCATGGCCACCTAGATGCAATTTTAAAAGTGGCTCTAAAAAAATGAAGTAGACGTAAAAAGTTTTTAAAATGTCACATTCTGATCTAGAATTGTCTCAGAAATCCAAAGATGTTAAAATATACAGGGTATTCCATTTAAGAATTCAAAACCGGGGCCATTTCCGGTGAAACCGGAAGTGACGGGAAAGGGGAGAATATGCGAAAACTCTCCTCTTCACATAACATTTACCTGTACCAATTCTCATTTTGATACACATAATACTCTAGAAATTATGACTTGTCTAATAGATTCGTTGACACCCGGTATATATGAAAATGCTTTTTCTATGACTGTTTACATATTTTATTTTTTACAATAAAACTGTTATTTAGCAAAATAGCTACAATGTAAAATATGCGCCAAAAACAAATCGAAACTATTTTTTTTTAAATATCTGTTTTGGAAAAGATTGTGGAAATCAGTGGGTATTTTTGTAAATTACATTAGTATAATCTACATCCTTCTTCGGACGTAGAGTATAAGAAGTTAACGAAAAAAAGTATTAAAGCATTTATTTTTAAAAATTTTATATAGTAAATTGTTTAATGGAAGGTATCGAAATGTTCATATAATCCATCGCAAAGTAATAGTTTCATCATTTAAAAATAATTTCGATTAGGTCTTTGTCAAAATTATTTTCTCCTCGATATTTTTAGGGAACTGATATGTTAGGTATTTATATAGGGTTAACAACATTCATAATAATGTTGACATTTCCTTCATAATAACGGAGCTTTAATTTAAAGGAAGTAAAATAACATTATGTACTAAACCATTTTTATAAAAAAGAAAATTAAACTCCAAAGTGGATAGTGTTAAAGCAGTCTATATTTAGTTGTAAACAAACCCTATAAATATAAAAAGATTGCAAATACAGGATGAGTCAACGATTGGATGAAGTAAGTTTGTGCCTTTTCGGTGAAATTTACAAAGAAACTATATTTATTGTTTGATACAGTTTATTTTTACGCAGATTTTAAAAATATTTAGGACTCTACAGGATGAGCCAAAAAACTAGGACAGCATAAAGTTGTATTTTTTTTTAAATAGGACACCCTATATACGAATCGTATTTTCGATTTAGCTTATAATTCTAAATTTTTTTATTAAGGGTTTACTATAACAAAACTTTATAGTTTCTGAGATAATTAAGTTTAAAGATAAAAAGTCACATTTTCAAGCATCAATTCAATCCTAAATAACGTTTTCAATTTTGTGACAAATATATTCAAATTTGGAATTTAGCAAGGCCAGGGACAAGTTAACATAATTTTTACCTAATATTTGCAATAACAGCTACAGGGTGTTGAACACATCGGCTCAAATTTGAACAAGTTTAAATGAATAAATATCTTTTTTTTTTTAAATAGTACACCCTGTATATTTTCATGTTATTTAATAGAGTAATAAAAACCTTAAAAGTTTTGTTCAATATATCCTATACCTATTTATAATAGTTTTTGAGATATTTCAGTTTTTCTTATTTTCCATACTTTTTTACAGAAATAGTCTTCATTATCATAGTAGCCATGGCGAAAACAATGTAAAAAACATTTTTCTGTGTGTCAAATTTATAACCGCAATCGCTTCTTTTGGTTTTTATGCAGTGTAGTTTGGTTTTTTTTTGCATTCATCTTATATTGTAAAATAAATTTTCCAAAGAATGAGTTAATAGATATGATTTATACAATAGGAGAGGCTCTAAAAAATTGCCTTCTTGCTCAAAGAATTTACAAAATGAAGTATCCTGATCGACGCCAGCCTAATACCCATACTTTTCAAAACTTAATGCAAAGATTTGATTCTTCTGGTACTGTTGATTATCCAAAACGTAAAGTGGTCAACAAACCAGTAACTAATGAAGAAAAAGAACTACAAGTATTGTTAAATGTTCAAGAAAATCCTTATATTGGTAGCCGTCAGTTAGCAGCATTATGTGAAACATCACAATCCACCGCTAATCGTACTACCAAGAAATATAGGTATCATCCATATCACATGGAATTACACAAAGAATTGCATGGACAGGATTTTGAAAGTCGTGTAAACTTTTGTCGTACAATAAATGCGGAGATTCAATTAAATCCAAATTTATTATGCAAGGTAATGTTTAGTGATGAAGCTACTTTTAGAAGTAACGGTGCCGTAAATAGACACAACATGCATTATTATGCCACAGAAAACCCATTTTGGATTAGAGAGGTGCAACATCAAAACCACTGGTCATTAAATGTTTGGTGTGGTATTCATCATAATCGAATTATTGGACCCCACTTTTTTAATGAACCACTAAATGGCCATAGTTACCTGAACTTTCTACAAGAAGAACTACCCCAACTGCTTCAAGGTCTCGATAGGGATGAGCTCGACAGTATGTGGTTCCAGCACGATGGTGCGCCTCCGCATTACCATCGTGAAGTTCGTGCGTTTTTGGACCAACGATATCCGCAAAAATGGATTGGACGTGGGAGTTTCATTGAGTGGCCACCAAGGTCTTGCGACATCACCCCATTAGATTTCTTCCTATGGGGTTATATTAAAAATAAGGTGTATGTTAATCCACCAACAACAGTGGAAGATATGCGAAACAGAATAAGGGATACCTGTAGAACAATAACGCCATTAATTTTGTCCAGGGTCCGAGAAAATTTGTGCATTGCACAAGAAGGTCGTTTATTCGAACACTTATTAAAAAGAAATAATTAATCTCAGTATTTAAAAGGTAATTTTTTTGTTTCAATTTAGTATAAAAGTAAATATGTATTTGCCTTGTCGTTATTGTTGTGTTAATTTTTTCACATTATGTTTAATTAAACTATTGCCGTTTTAATATAACGAATAATGTATTTCATCATATTTAACCACATTCTGTTTGTTTCTGTAGTTTCTTTTTATTATTTTACATGGCTACTATGATAATGAAGACTATTTCTGTAAAAAAGTATGGAAAATAAGAAAAACTGAAATATCTCAAAAACTATTATAAATAGGTATAGGATATATATTAACTTTTAGGGTTTTTATTACTCTATTAAATAACATGAAAATATACAGGGTGTACCATTTAAAAAAAAGATATTTATTCATTTAAACTTGTTCAAATTTGAGCCGATGTGTTCAACACCCTGTAGCTTTTATTGCAAATATTAGGTAAAAATTATGTTAACTTGTCCTTGGCCTTGCTAAATTCCAAATTTGAATATATTTGTCACATAATTGAAAACGTTAATTGATGCTTGAAAATGTGACTTTTTTTCTTTAAACTTAATTATCTCAGAAACTATAAAGTTTTGTTATAGTAAATCCTTAATAAAAAAGATTTAAAATTATAAGCTAAATCGAAAATACGATTCGTATATAGGGTGTTCTATTTAAAAAAATACAACTTTATGCTGTCCTAGTTTTTTGGCTCACCCTGTAGAGTCCTAAATATTTTTAAAATCTGCGTAAAAATAAACTGTACCAAACAATAAATATAGTTTCTTTGTAAATTTCACCGAAAAGGCACAAACTTACTTCACCCAATCGTTGACTCACCCTGTACAAGAGTGGAATTCTTACATTAATATAATCATTTTTATTCTAAATATATACATAAAGATTTACTAGCAATTTTTAATTTTTACACTAGGTCAAACTTTCGATTTACTTAACTGTCTGAGGATCTGGAATTGACCTTTCATAACGTTGAATTTTTGAAATGGTAATCAATCACAGCTTCTCACTACTTTGACAAAGGATTTTCACGACACAAATTTCCTTACTATCTGAGCTAAAATTAAGAATTTTTGTTTTATTTTTTTAAAATAATAAGTAATTAAATATAAAATTATTTTAAATTAATAACATATTCAAACAAAAGGTTATTATTTTATTTTTAGACAAAATAATTACATAAAAATAAAATTTATGTAATTTCCAAACATGCTTAATAATATTGAAAAATTTCATATTATATGCAACCATTTATTTCTATTTTAATATGGCATATTGGTTTTTAAACGTATGATCATTTTAAATTATAACAGCAAACCAGTTTTGTTGTTCAGCTTTATATGTCAGTGAAACATTAACTTCATGGTAACACGATATTGTTGTTGGTTAATGAACACCTAATTCAGGACTTTTTTTGTAGAGCCCGTGTATATTATGAAGTCCAAGTTTAGTTGCTTCAAGATGTTTACATCAAACTGTGCTTCAGGCAGTTTATTTGTAAGAAGCACACGACAAACTTTTTGCTCATCTTCTTGTATAAAACTATCTCCAGAAAAATGCTCTGAATAGACTTACTGATCTGGTGTACAAAAGAATTATGATCATGATCAATTTGCTTCAGCACTTGAATTTGAAGTTTCTTTTCTTTTAGAAAACTAAAATATTGATAACATTTAAAAATTATCATATATCATATCCATAAGATTAAACCTGTTATCCCAAGATTCACAATTTGATTCTAAGGTAAAATTTTAAATAATTAATATTGAATGCTTTAAAACTTACTAATTAAATCAATTCAGATTTACCAGATAAGGTACTTGCAAGTCTTGCGCATTTTTTAAAATACCAAAAAAAACCTTAAAATTCACGTTCCTGTTTGAAATTTTCAGTAAAACGTTACATAAAATGTGATAAAATGCATTAAACGGCAAAATGAAAAAGAAATTCTTGTCAAAATGAAAAGTATTCAGTCAATGTCAAAAATACACTTTCAGCAATCTAATAAAAACTTAGGGAATTTATTGTTGCCAAGCCAATTAGTTGCACGTAATGGCACGAAGCATGGTGGGGTCATTTTTAGTATAAGCGAGGTATTATATATGAACATTCCAGTATTATATGTCAAGTTTGGGGATGGCGTATTTACCCCTACCACTTACGGCCCCTTTTGGAGCTAGCCGGACGAGCCCTAAAAGAAAAAGACCATTTCAGAGCTACCTGACTAATTTAGATAAAGTATCTTTCTATCTTTTATAATCTTCTCTTTTACTTTTAGTTATTTTCCTATTACAAACAGTTGGTTCTTCTTCAACTCTTTCCAAAATTTTTTCTTCTTTTTCGACTGTTGTGTTCGAGATGCTCGAATACGATCCTACTTTCAAATTTTTTCTCGAAGATGCCCGTTGATAGATTACCTCATTTTTAAACTACTTTATATCCGGTCCCTATACCACTAGAAAACTTCATATGATAGTAGACTACAAATCAAAAATTGTTAAATTCAGTTACTACGTTTTCAAGAAATTTGAGAAAAATCAATATTTTCTTAAAACTTTGACGTGTGCTACCACCTAAACTAAGCAGTATCGTATTTAACTAAGTTGGGTTAAATCAAATCGATCTATTTTAACATCAAGAGTTCGTCATTAAACGTTGTATACGAACTTTCCGCACAACCTGTATATTATAGAAACTTTTTTAGGCGTACAATTTTTAGATGAAACGAAATTTTAACGATATAGTAGAAAAATGAAATGTTTTTTGTATTCGCTGAAAAACTAAGGAAGAAATCGTATGCTACTACCTCCAAACCAGGCGCGGATCCGAGGGGGGGCGGTGAGGGCGATGCCCCCCCCCCCCAAGATCCTTCAGTTTAGGAAAATAAACTCAATTTTGCCTCTGATACTATAGTTTATTCAAGAACCAGAGAGAGAAATAAATCATTTTTTACTCTTTTTTTCTTCGTGAACAACCTGTGTTCTTTTGTCCGGTATCTTTGACAAAATCTGTTAGACATACATATTTTTCACAGGAATGGGTTGGAAATTTTATAATCGAAAATACCGGTCTATAATAATAAACTATTTGGGTTGGATAACAATAGATATTTGGATATGTGAAGTGTTAAAAAGGATTGTAATTCTTGTCATAGACGTTGGAAGGAGGTTTATTTTATCACTAAGTATTTATGGCATATATATATATATATATATATATATATATATATATATATATATATATATATAATTTCGGTAATAAACTTACAATAAAAAGTTTTTATAATATTGTTTTATTTCTTATGATTTCTTAATAATTCACATACATTAAAAAATGTAGATAATTTTGACATATTTAACACAAATCACAACTGTATTTTGGCTTTTTTTCTCTCAAAAAATTCTAATTTATAATTTAAATGCCTACAAAATAGCCACTGTCAAAAATACAAGAAATTAAACACATATAAAAAAATAAATTCGTACGTATAATATTAAAATTTTTTGGGGCTATCGGTCATTTTATTGTTAATTAAAAACATTTTTAGGACATTTGACGTTTATTTATTTCTTAAACTATCTACGGAATTACAATTAAATACTAAAAAGGAATTCAAATGTAATTAATTTTTATATGTTACAGAAAATTTAAATAATAAATTGTGTTTACGCTGGTAAACATTACGTATCTAATTTGTAATCAAAGTCAGTGAAGCTATCTTCGCTCAAATTAATTATAATTGGTTTGTCTATCTTACCGATCATGAGATCGAGTTTCCACATTTTCTTTTATTCTTTATTATATGGATTTTTCCCAATTTTCAGCAGTAACTTTATTCAAAAAAAAAATCTTTCAAAAGTTCAGTTAAATTACTAATTTTGTAAATTGTGTTATTTCTAGCAACTCTACCATTTACTTGAGAGATATTTTTCCTTCTCCAACGGACATTTTCCGGACGATCTATAAGAACAGATTTCCTATTTCCAGAGCTCAGATCTTTTAGTTTCAGATTAATCCCGATCTTCATTGATTTTAGTTAGAATTTTGTCGACGGTTACGATCTGCTTCTCATAATAAAATGTATATACAACTTCTTTTATTGCAGTTTACATCTCTTCTCACAAGGAGATTTTTCGTCTGCCTATGATCGATTGTGGCTTGGGAGTACTAACAAATACAGTAATTTTTTTCTCCTTCAGTATTCGGTACATAGTAGATTATCCAACTCCTGTCATATTGGAACAAATCTCAACGGAGCTTTTAACATTATTATCTATACCACCTTAGACTCAATACCTGGTGAAGAAGCTATTATTTTATTGGGAGACTTTAATGCCCGTATAGGAAACCAAATAATCCCGGAATTAAACAACGCTTCAACGAACAGTATCACAACACCAACGGAGAACTAATGGAAAATTTCTGTGCCTACAACGAATTAAGGATAAACAATACTTTCTTTCAACACAAAGATAAATATAAATATACTTTTGAAAATATAAGAGGACATAAATCTATGATTGACTTTATAGTTAGTAACCGAGTTATACATCCCACCCAGATATTGGATATTAGAACACTGAACTCTGTTAATGCAGGAAACGATCACAAATTGGTTCTATCAAAATTCGAATAAAAATTACACAAAAGAAAAAGCAGCTGAAAAAGGTTAGGATACAAAAAAAGAACATAGACTCTCTGTGGCATACGTTAACGAAAGAATTATATCAAAAAAGATTGATGGAAAAAATTGAAAGAAAACAATAAATGAAGACGAAGATATAAATCATAGCTGGGAAAAAATTAAGGGAAACATAGAAGATGCTTCAAATGAGTCATTGGGCACACATACAATCACAATCAACAACAAAAATCATAATAAAACTCCATGGTTCCGTAAAGAAGTTAAAGATAAGTGTAACGAAAAAAGAAAAGCATATTTAGCATATAGAACGTCAAAAACGCCGGAAGCATACAATAGGTACAAACTAATTCGTAACGAAACTAATCTACTAGTCAGGCAACTAAAAAGTGAACATTGAGAACAGTTCTCTAAAAAATGGAAGGAGACTTCTATAGTGTACAAAAACAAATATAGCGACTGATAAGACAACAGCGCAAAGAAATATCTGAACTCTCCGAAACAAACAAAATATCAGAGGAGAAATGGATAGACTACCTAATAAAATTATTTGAGGGAGATGCTAACATTGGAAAAAACAACATACCAGCAATAAGGAATAATGTGGAAGTCACCATTCAAGAAGTAGAGAAAGCTATAAAATCCTTAAAAAATTGAAAGTCTCCCGGACAAGACGGAATTCATAACGAATTGTTAAAATACGGAGGACAGCGAGTAACACAGGAACTCACAAGCTTCATTCGAAAAATCCTGATTCAATACAAAGTACCAGATAGGTGGAGAACCAGCACAATAATGCTTATGTTTACGAAAGGTGACAAACAAGAACCAGGAAACTACAGGGGTATTAATCTACTGGACACAACTCTGAAACTCGTTACGAAAGTAATCAAAAATAAAATTAATTCGGTTACAACACTGGAAGACGAACAGCAGGGATTTAGATCAGGAAGGTCTTGCGTGGATGCAGTATTTATTCTACGACAGATAGTCGAAAAATCTCTAGAATACAATAAACCAACATTTTTATGCTTTATAGATCTAATAAAAGCATTCGATCGCATAAAGCTAGATAACGTAATCCACCTGTTATATAAGAGAAATATCAATATAATTCAGACCATCGAAAACATATACGCAAACAATAAAGTTCAGATTCGCACTAACGGTAAATTATCAACACCCATACCAGTCAACAGCGGTATTAGACAGGGAGACTCGCTTAGTCCTTTGTTGTTTAACATGATAATGGACGAAATAATAAAGGAGGTGCGACTTGGTAGAGGATATAAAATGGGTGATACAGAAATAAAAATTCTCTGTTACGCTGTGATATGTGCCGAAAATGAAGACGACCTCCAGAGATTGTTAAATACCTTTAATCTTGCAGGAAGAAAATATAATATGATTATCTCAGCCGAAAAAACTAAATGTATGACAACCTCAAAAGAACCCCTCCGATGCAAACTAGAACTAGACGGTCAAATAATACAACAAGAAATGAGCTTCAAATATCTAGGAATCGACATAACTAGTTATGGCAACATCGAAGATGAAGTAAGAGGGCAGGTGGCTAAAGCAAACAAAGTGGCGGGTTGCCTCAACGACGTGATCTGGCGAAACAAACACTTACAACAAGAAACATAGGTTCGGATCTACAAAACCACAATTAGACCTATTATGACATACACCTCGGAAACACGGCCAGAGACGACAAAAACGAAACAACTATTGGAGACTACAGAAATGAGAATACTTCGACGAATAACAGGAAAAACGCTACTAGACAGAGAAAGAAGCGATAACATCAGGCAATCATGCAACACAGACTGCATTAATGAGTGGGTCCTACAACGTAAGAGACAATGGAACAAACACATAAGCCGAATGACAAAGGATAGACTGGTAAGGATCGCACTAGATAAATCGCCTAGTGGTACACGCAGTAGAGGTCGACCACGGAAAAGGTGGAGCGATAATTTAAGTCCAGAATGAGGAAAATCGAAGAAGGAACAGGTCAGGGACTTATTATAGAAGGTAGAAGAAGAAGAAAGAAGATCTAGATATTGATATTTTAAAGCATCTTAAACATTCATCGTAATAAGTTTTTCGTTGAGGAAAAAATGCCCTGGTTTAACGATTTCGGAATAAATATACCTGCGGCACTAGAGCAGGTACGTTGTAGGTTGTGGTAACAGTTTTATCACTCTCTCTAGTTCTTGAATAGAGTATAGGAATGTGTATGCTTGCGATCGCCCCTCCCCTTCCCAAGAGGTTGAGTTCAGGAAAATAGAACCGATTCTGCCTTTTATATTAGGAATGTGTATCCTACTGGTACTTCCCCCCTGTTAACAACTTGTTTTTCTTCCGATAGCCCCCTCTCCCCAAGACCTTTGAATTCAGAAAAATAGACAAGATTCTGCCTCTTATACTAGGAATGGGTATGCTGCTCGCATCCTGCCCCCCTGTCGGCAACTTGTTTTTTCTTGTAATCCCCCCCCCTCTTCAAGAGCTTCAAATTCAGAAAAATGGACCCGACCGTACCTTTTACACTAAAAATGGGAATGTTGCTGTTGCCCCCCCCCCCTCCGCGTCGACAACTTACTTTCGCTCGCCATACTGTATTTTTGTGATATCGCCCCGCCGCCAAAGAGAGAGGCTGGATCCGCTCCTGCTCGAAACAGGGGGAATGTCAACGAATTTTCCAAAAAAAAAACTTAATTTTCCTAGATTTTATGCATCTATCAGGTTCTACTTTAATTGCAGACTTTTTACCACCCTGTATTTTTGTATTCTCGAAGAATAAGATTATTAATATTAACTATCAATTCATTACGATCGATAAAGTTGTCAAGTTGACATGTCATTACTTTATTGCACTGTTGTTACCACAAATCTAATATTTTTCCAGCAATATAATTAGTGAGTGAGATAAAGCCAAGGGCATTGTGTCAAAACGTTTACGATATAGAGAAAAATAAAATGAATTTTGAACTGAAAAAGCTAATATTTCAACCGACAAATGGTAACCAAATACAGTTTCTATCCCCAATAATGAAGTGCTTGAGATTTTTGGGACTCGTACCAAATTATAATTTTAAAACAAGGAAGGTTGAACATCAAGTATTTTTTCTAGTTTTGGGACTGATTATATTAAGCTTTGACTGCTTTTTAACTGTTAAAGGAATCCAAGCATCTTGGTCAAAAAACATACTGTTTTTTAGCTTACTCAACTCCGTAAATCTAATTTTATGCTCTGTAAGTTTTCTAATTAATATTATCGATTCATGGCTGAAACAAAAGATATGGGAAATGTTTTTTCAAAGAATCTTTCAGTTAGAGCGTAATATGAATGTGATTTATCCATTCCGCTTGCAAAGATCGCTGTTTGTCTTTAATAGAAAATTTATTTTTATTATGATAAGCTTATCAGATATCTTCATTTTCTCTATTGATTTTTTTATACATTCCTTCGAGTCATTAGATGAATATTTAAGATATGGAACAAGCATGATTTTTGCCTATCAGGCATCTTTGAATAGTTTTTGGATCAGTAATACAGTGATATATTTCATGTATAAATTTTTTGATATTAATCATATACTTTTAAGTCATTGTGAGTCTAAAGAATTTACAAAAATTATAATTATTTCGAAAAATTTCTACCTCAGCATCGCTAACAGCTTGGATTTGTTCAATGAAATGATTGGAAAATATCTTCTTTTGATGATTTTCATCATTTCGTTTCAAGTATTGTGTGTTTGGTACGACCTGTTTTCAAGAAAAGAGAATTTGTACTCTAGTTATGACCTTACCATGACTATAATATATACATCCACTTTACTGGTAAGTTGGTAACATTATAAGCATTAATTCACAAGCCGACAATTTTCAGAACAAAAAACCATACTATACTTTTTTGGAAGTTTTCGACTCGTTAAATACAGATTTAAAGTAGGGATGCATCCGATACCGATATATCGACGATATCATTGGTTTGTCGATATATCGGAATCGGCGATGTTAGTTTTCCAATACAGCGATACATTTTGAATTTCGCGCTATAACCATTCTTCGTGTAAATGCGTCATCCCCGCGCTTATTTCGTTCATGTAAACGCTGCACAATTTATCTGCGCTCGGGGAATCCCCGCGTTTTATAATTTCATTCCGCTAGTTGCTTGTTGTCAATTATTGCTATCGTAATAAAATAAATATTTAATTTGTTTGTGGCAGTGATTTGTGATTCTGACATTTTTTTACTAAATACGTGTATAGTAACTACGTAATCATAAACGTGGTAAAAAACAAAAGTTAATCAATAAGTATGTCAACCTGGAAACAAAAAAGTTCTATATGGAATCACTCTGAAGTATCCGCATCTGAAAATTCCAAAGCAATGTGTATGTATTCTAAAGAAAAGGTGTTCCGTGATACCAATTCAAAAAATTATAACACATCGAACTTGTGGATCCACATGAAAAGGCACCATCAGAGTGAATTGGACACCGCTTCAGTGCCGAAGAAAACAGGCATAAAATTTCCTTATATTAATTTATTTATTTATTATCTAAGTGCATGAACATGAAATGACGATAAACAAATGTAATACAAATTTTAAAACCTTAAGGTGCGTATAAATATGGCGAGTCCAGCGCGTGACGAGCTTGCAACGAACTGATCTTTGTCGGTTCGAACCCTTCTTCGACGCCCGGCGCCAAAAGAGATTTCTGGCGTCTGGACAGGACCAATAAAGGGTAAAGAAAAAAATATTTAAGTTTTGATTATTTTCTTTATATTCCGAAATGAAATGTAATTAATTTTTTCCTATTTTCCAAATATTTAATAATGAATCCCGAAATCAGCTTATATGGGGTTCAACATAACTGTGGTGCCGGGACATTAGAAATAAATCTAATTTTTTAAGTGATTTTATTTACATATTATCTCCTATATTTATAAATAAAAAAGATACCTTTTTGTTGTACTTTTACAAGATCTACTGATAAATCTTGGAAATCACCCTTTACACGAGTTTGTATTTTCCCGGTCACTGGCGAATATTACAATACCTCACGCTGTCAAATTGGCTGAAATTTTTTTTATTATCATATTTTCCTTATATCATCATATTCCGAAATAAATAAGAGGTAGTTTTTCCTATTTTCGAAATATTACCTAAGTAATCTCGAAATTAACTTATACGTAGGTCGTCAGTAATCTGTTTACGGTTCAATATGGCGGTTTTAGGTTGCTAAAAAAGAACCTACTTTTTTCAGGAGTATTATTTTCTAATTATCTTTAATATTTCAAAGTAAAAAGCGAAATTTAACCAGTTCGTTTGGCAATGATTGTCGCGGCGAGTGTGGCTGCATCGATGCTAACTTCAATTAAGTTTTTCTTTAATAACATAGTTAATGAGGTTTCACCAGTCCTCGCTGATATTTTTTTTTTAATGTATTAAGAAATTAACGTATTCCTTATAGTTTACATTTTGGGTTATCCCGAGTTACGAATTAGTTGTGTCCATATAATTTTAATCGATTTTAATTAATGTGTTCGAAGCACAACATTTCCATGTTCTTCAGCCCATTCGTCTATTACATGTTTCTTAAATTGTCTTTCTTTCTAATTTGCAATTTTTACAAGTTCTTTCTTTAGTAAACCGTTCATAAAGGAAATATGTTTTTTTAATAACCAATTTATAATATCGCTTTTTCAACTATGTTATTGGCAACTTTGCCACCAGTCTAGAATGATAACTGGCGTTATCCAAATCTACAACTGACCTCTCCTGAATCAGTTGTATCATTTGATAAAAATATCTTTGAAAGATATCCGGCGTCATTTATTCACGTTAATCTTTGGTAGATTTCGATTCAAACTGCAGCAAAACTCCCATAAATTTCCTCCAATATGAGTTGTAATGAGATTGTGGCCCTGAGGAGTTTTAAATCTGTCGATCCCCTTTCTAAGAATGCTTCTCGAAAAATTGCTATATTCTTATCTTTATACATTTCTTGTACTATGTACTGAGACAAATTACATCCAGATGCCTTCCCTGTGGTATTTTCTAATTTCCCGCAAATACCGTTTTCTCTAAAAGTATTTCCTCTGTATCACCTCTATTTTCAGTTTCCCTACGAGAAATTCATTTTGTTAGCACTTTTTACAGATTGGTTTTTTGACATTCTACTCTAGTTTCATAACTTTCAAAACTTTATCGAGACTTGCTTTTAATTTTCTAACTAAAAACTTTCTAATTCGTGAACGTGTCTTCTTAGTATGTTTTTGAAGCATTCGTATAATTTTTTCTTCTAGGGTACGGTTCAGGCTAGCACACAGTTCCACTTTTCCTTTCCTTAATTCGCCTATAAGTTGTAGATTCGCCAAGTTTTGGAGTAAAAATAGAAATTTTCAATAGCTAGCACTGAAAGTTGTAAGATAATAACATAGCAAGGCCTTACATTTATACACATCTGAAGTATACTTAAAAATGTCATTACTGTTAATTGCCCAATTGAGATGAATACTTCTAAATTTAATTATCTTTTAAGTATACAACTCTTTCCCCAAATACATACTTCAGACACATACAATATCTACCCCTTGCGTTATCCAGTCATTTCCAAAAGAAAAATATATTCAGCGGCCCATTTCCATATGGCCGACGCACTCGAAATTTTCTTCTCGCTGGTCTTTGCGAATTTTCTGACGCAATTTCATTTCACACATTTACTTCTTTTCTTCTCTAAAATTTTTGTCCATAATAATAGCCTATCAGATCAAGAGTACAGTCAAAAATACACATTTCACAGGTTAATAACCCATTATTATTAAAATTTTAAAAATACCAGGCAGTAACTAGTCTGCAATTATAATTAAAGTATAGAAAAATTTTGTTATGACAGTCGTGAATCTGTACTTTATATCATTTCGTACAAAATCTGCCCCGCTATAACTAAGTGAAAATGCCTTGTCGAGTTTGGCCATTCAGAAGGAACTCTAAAGTTAAGCATTTGACAGCATTTAATCGTAGATTCCTGCAAATGAAATATTTTGGTAGTGTATGGCCATTTCGCCCACGATTTACTGCTGTCCCATATTTGTTAGTAGCTATTCTATAAATCTCTAAAGAAATATAATTGTGACAAAGGCACTCTAGATGTCTGGTCGTTTCTCTTGAGTCGTGCAGTTTTAAGAAATAGACGAGTTTTGTATTTCAGTGTATATTTTATTACTATCGGCCAAGCGCTTTCGGTCTAACTTAGACCATCTTCAGGGCTCAGACCCTAGAAACAAGAGAATATGGTCAGCAAATAAGCTTACTCAGTACTCACCAACCACACTCACTCGTCAAAGAGCACACCTTAACCCTGCCAGTCTGAGAACAGTCTGCAACAACGCCAGCGTAGCCTCCAAACAGAACAAGTCATGTACAATTAAAAATTTTTTTTAAAAATTTGTCCCAAATTAAAATTAAAACTAAAACATTCAAAACACTGCATAAATTAAAATTATTAAAACAATGAAACCTTTGCAATAACAATAACTCAGAAGAGTGAGGTTATGCCACACACAATCATAGCATAATATAGCAATAAAAATTGTCCTTCTCTTCTTCTTTAGGTGCCATGCCTGTATTCAGACGTTGGTGGTCATCATGTTTACAATTTCCTGAAATCTTTCTCTATCGGCTGCTGCACGAAATAGTTCTTCTACCGTGCAATCACACCACTGCCTGATGTTACGCAGCCATGAAAGCTTCTTTCGGCCTATCCATCTTTTTCCTTCCACTTTTCCTTGTATTATAAGGCGAAGTAGCTGGTATTTAGGTCCTCTAATTATGTGACCGAAGTATTCTGTTTTCCGCTTCTTTATAATGTTCAAGAGCAGTCGATCTGTATCCATCATTCTGAGAACATCCTCGTTGGAAGTGTGCGAAACCCATGATATCCTTAGGATTCGACAGTAGCACCACAATTCGAATGCTTCCAGTTTGTTTAGCGTTGTGGTTTTTAGTGTCCATGTCTCGCAACCGTATAATAAAATAGACCATACATAGCATTTCAGGACCCTTTTACGAATATGCATTGATAGGTTCCTGTTGCATAGAACTGGTTTCCATGTCATAAAGGCCGCGATATTTCTATCCTAGCTGTTATCTCTTCATCTGAGTCCCCATTTACATTCAACCAACTGCCAAGGTATTTGAAATGGTTTACACGCTCTATCCTCTTTCCATCGAGCCAAAGTTGACATTCATCTACAGTAATCTTTCCAACGGCCATCCACTTTGTTTTTGAGATGTTGATTTTAAGGCCTCTTCGGCAGCTCGCTTCATTGACTAGGTTTACTAATGTTTGGAGATCCTCGATGCTTTCCGCAAGAATGGCCGTATCATCAGCAAATGTAATATTGCTGATTACTTCTCCGCCTAGTCTTACTCCTTCTTGTCTGTCATCCAAAGCCTCCCTAAAGATTTCTTCAGAGTATACATTAAAGAGACAGGGTGACAGAACGCAACCCTGTCTTTCTCCACGTTTGATGGGTAGGTTTTGAGTACGACTGTTTTCAATTTGGATAGAGGCTACTTGATTGTAATATAGATGTTTTAGCAGTCTTATATCGTAGTGGTCTAGACCTGCCACTTGTAGGCACTCAAAAAGTTTATCATGTTGTACTCGGTCGAATGCTTTTTCAAAGTCGATGAAACAGACGTAGATGTTCTTTCGGAATTCACAGCTCTTTTGTAGGAGAACGCGCATACAAAATAGTGCCTCTCTTGTTCCTAGACCATTTCTAAATCCTAATTGCTTATCACTCACTCTATTTTCGCATAAAAGGAATATTCGGTTCTGTATAATTCGTAGCAGTATCTTAAGTGTGTGGCTCATTAAACTAATCAGCCTAAAGTCGCTACATTTGGTGGGTCTACTTTTCTTTGGTAATGTTACAAACAGCGATTCTAACCAATCATCTGGTATTATTCCTTCGTTGTAGATTTTATTAAAGAAAGTGGTTAGGTATGAAATATTTTCCTCATCTAGAAGTTTAAGCAACTCAGCAGGGATCTGATCTGGTCCAGGTGCCTTATTATTTTTGGCTTGCTGTATTGCTTTCCTGACTTCCGTCTTCAATATACTGGGGCCCCTGTCTATCTCGCTGCTGCATATAGTATGTGTATGTGCAGCGTTTTCTCGAGTAGCATCGTCAAAAAGGTCACTGATGTATCTCTCCCATTCTCTGCACTGTTGTTCGTGATTACAGATTCTTCCGACGGCGTCCTTGAGTAAATGAGCATTTTTTGGTTTTCTGATTCCGGAGGTATATTTAAGTTTCCTGTGGAGATTGAAATTGTCGTGTTTTTTTTGGAGGTTCTCTATTTCTTTACAGGAATTTTCGAGCCAGAGTTCTTTGGCTTGCTTAATTTTTCTTTTTATGAGTTTATTGACTTCACTGTATTTGTCAGTATCTATATTTTTATATTTCCGTCGTACCTCCATAAGGTCAAGAATTTCCTGTGTCATCCACTCATTTTTTGCCATTCTTTTAGGTGTTTTCAGTGACTCTTCCACTTATTTCAAAATCGAGTTTTGTATATCGTACCAACATTCGTTAATGGTTCTGTTTCCGTTTGGTATTTTCGATATTTTGTGCATTTCGTTGTTTATTCGCTGCGATATGTGTTCACGTGTTTGAGGATTTCTGAGGGGGTCGAGGCACATCCTGTTTTGTTTAGATGGCTTTGTTAATTTCTTTAATTTAATTTAATTTATAAATTGTCCAAAAATTAAAAATATATACAAGTATTTGTAAGCCTGAGTAGGGATTTTCTGTATGAGTTAATTCACTGACAATGAGCAAAAAGAGAAAAAAGGGCAGAAAGAAAGGACAGTAAAAGTTTATTAATCTACAGTGTTACTGTTATCGGCCATTCTGTGATATATTTCGAACACTTGGGTTCAGTGGCGTGAAATAATTTCCATTTTTGCAAAAAAGCAATAAAATACGCGAACATAGGCGTAGTTGAAATTTGTTGAAATGTGTTAACTATTAATATATTTAGAATGAAGTGTCTGAAACTGAAAAAGATGATCAAAATTATTATAAGATTGCACACCACGCAATCACAGCTCCCAGACATATAAATTGTTTAATGATTTAAGGAAAAACTTTGAAAATGGGGTTGCGGTCATTTACGTTGTTCATTCTTACATTGAGGCAATGGTCGGGGTTTCTTTTTATCTCCCTGCATATTTCAAGATCCTCTCTGTAATCCAAGGTTTTAGAGTTATTACCCCTGAAGTGATATAAGATTTTACTATTATGAGTTGGAAAGAAACTGTATTTCATAAAACTAGTATGGTGACCAAACACAGAGGCCTGAGGTTTGTTAATATGTTCTCTAATTCGGACTGCTAATGGTTTAATAGTTTTTCCTATATACGTTGAAGGGCAGTCTGGGCAAGAGAGTTGATAGACTCCACTTTCTTGAATATGACATATCAATTGTTTGTTATTGACCAGATGGGAACTGAGTTGATTTACACTCTTAAATGAAATCTTCACGTTTTGCGTGTGGTTTGTTAGAGTCCGTGCTATTTTACTAGAGAAGTGACCCAAGTACGAGAGTGAGAAAAATTTCCCTTGCTGACTTTCATTGTAAGGAGTCGAGCTGTAAGCCTCTTGGGATTCTTTCTTGTTTTTAATTTTCTCTATATATTTGTCGATGATTGTATGCTCATACCCATTGTTTACGGCAAGTTACTTCAGAATATTGACCTCGTTGTTGTAATCCTCCGCTGACATGGGAATGTTGAGCAATCTATTAACATAGCAGTTTATTGAGGCCATTTTATGTCGTAAAGGGTGGTTAGAATTAAAAGGAATTATGTGGTCTGTTTGAGTGGGTTTTCGAAAGATTTTGAAACTGAGAGAATTATTGTTTTTTCTGATAGTTAAATCTAAAAAATTAAGTTTGTTTTTTATTTCTATTTCTAAGGTAAATTTTAGAGCAGGATGTAGAGAATTAAGACTATTTAGAACATCAATAGCCCGCTGTTCATTGCCCAGAATAATTGTAAAACAGTCATCCGCATAACGAAGCCAGGTAATTATCTTGCTCTCAGAAATCAATCTCGGAATTAATGCATTCTCCAAGTTATCCAGGTCTGATGTCTGCTAAAAGAGGACATACAGGATTCCCCATTGCCAACCCCGAGGGTTGTTCGTAGTATTTGTTATTGAAAGCAAAAAAGTCCTGAGATAAACAGAACTTAAGAAGAGTCATTATACTAAGTTGGTCATCACTAGAGATGTTGTTCGCTGTCAACAGATTTGATATAATCGGAAGAGTTTCCATCCTTGGAATCGACGTAAACAGATTGCATACATCGAAGGAAACAAGCAAAGAGTCGTCTGGCATAGTTACAGAGTTCAGTCTTTTGACCAAATCTGTGGAGTTCTTGAGGCAAAACTTAGTCTTATCTTTGATAAGTTTAATCAGGATTGCGTTCAAAAAAGAAGACAGTCTCGAAACGGGAGTATTGATAAAACTTACAACAGGTCGAATTGGTACTCTTTGCTTATGAATTTTTGGTAACCTATATAAACGGGGTAAACACGGGTTAGAAATTAGAAGATATTTATTTCCATTATATTTTTTTATAAAATCTGATCATAAGTTGAAATAGGTTTTTGTTTTTATAACAAAACTAGAAAGTGGATTGTTCGGAATTTCTTTAAAATTGTTTTCGTCTAAGAAACTTTCGACTTTCAACAGATAATCATCTTCATTCATAATGACCAAACAATTACCTTTATCTGCCTTCGACAGTATCAGCCTATTAGACCGAATCTTAGTCTTAATGTTTTCAACAATACTAGTAAGAGTTTTGTGTTCAATACATTTACTTGCCTTACCATCTCTTAGGGTTCTCGTCACGATTTGATAGACTTATAGTTTAAGGGATGTTCTAGTTTTAATGCTAAACAACTACAAATTATTAAGGCTTACCACTACTATAAACACAACTTCAAGACTCAACAAAAGCTGCTGTCTAGAGGGTCAAGTCAGGGCTGTTGTATTTGAGCTCTACACCAGCATGCCAGCGAGATTATTCGCGAGAAGGTTTTTATTAAATCAAACGAAACAAGTTTCTCAAAACAGTAATTCTATTTACAAAAATAAATAAGAAAACGAGACTATTTACAATGAGAAACTTATAATTAATATTCGATACAGTTTAAAATACCTAAAAATAAAAGCTCTTATAGATGATGATAACTGAAAATGAAATAAACTCAGTTTTGATCAGATCATTTAAATAGCTTTCTAGAACATTAAACATGAAAAGAATAAAAATATGAAAAATAGCTGTTTAAATTATTTAAAGAAAATAGTACTACAGTTGCCCTTTTCCTCAGGTAGAATCACAGAATATTTCCCCTAAACTTTCGTAAGGTAGACAGAAACTGGCATCAACGTTATGCAGTGGTACGGAATCTTGTGCCAAATCAGATTATTGTATTGCTGAATTCCAAATGATATTCTGCATTATTTTCAATTAAATTTAAATGTCGGTCACTATTTAAATCTCTATTTAAAATAATTGGCCCAATAATATTATTGGCCAACATGCTACATCAAACGTGAATTGATTGCCGACCCTGCATTTTTACGATCCGTATTTTGTAGAGGTTTTCAATTGCCCAGTAATATTTATTCTTTCTGTTGAACATCCCAGACATCGTGAATATTGCTACTTCTGTGAAAATAATTTTATTTAGAATCTCCATATCTTGGTCAATGTGGTGTACCAATTCTAAGCAATATTGCGACCGCTACATTATATATTCTTCAGCTAAATTCTGCATTGGCATAAATTTATAAAGATGATATTTATAAAACTGCAGTGTGATGGAAATTTTATAACAAGATTTATTGAAATATGATGCGACATTGGGAATAGATCTTTCCGGATCTTTTAAAAATTTTATTGACTAATAATAATAATGTTTTACGATACTAGAGTGAAAAATTACCTTGAAAATAGAATAAAATATTTATATCATCTTGGTCATTTCTAACTACGGTTCTCATTTCTCGCCTAAGACTTTTCATTTCATTAGATTTTTTGACAGTGTATTTTACTGTACTAGTAGATGGTTCTCGACGACTAGAATATATATTACAATATTCATATTGCACTCTGAATATATTTTTATTATTCCAATTAAAAAGACAAATTGTGTTCCTTCTTTCGAATAGCACATATATTTGACACCATATTAAAACGTCACAATGAAAATTGAAATAAAGCATTTGTTTTCCAAGCCTCCTAGGTTTTTTATATCAGTTTATTAATAGTTTAAACCTAAATATTTAATTAATGGCTAGTCCAAACCAGGCGCGGATCCAAGGGGGGGCGGTGGGGGCGATCGCACTCCCAAGAGCTTTTAGTTCAGGAAAATAGACCCGATTTTGCCTCTTATACTATAGTTTATTCAAGAACTAGAGAGAGTAATAAATCATTTTTTACCCTTTTTTTTTCTTCGCAAGCTACTTGTGATCTTTATTCCGATGTCTTTGGAAAAATCTGTTAGACACATATTTTTCATAGGAATGGGTTAGAAAAATTTTATAATCAAAAATACCGGTCTATAATAATGGACCATTTGGGTTGGATAACAATAGATATTTGGATGTGAAGTGTTAAAAAGGATTTTAATCTTTGTCATAGGCGTCGGAAAGAGGATTATTTTATCACTAAGTATTTATAGTATAGAATATTATTTCGGTTAAAAACTTAAAATAAAAAGTTTTTATATTATTTTCTTTCTTATGGTTTCTTAATAATTCACATACATTAGAAAATATAGATAATTCTGACATATTTAACACAAATCACAACAGTATTTTTATTATTTTTTATTTTGGCATAGAAACCGTTTTCGTACATTCAGACTAAAACGTAGCCTTTTTCTCTCAAAAAATTCTAAGTTATAATTTAAATACTTACAAAATACCCATTGACAAAATACAAGAAGTTAAACATATATAAAAAAATAAATTCGTCTATATAATATTAAAGTTTTTTTGGAGCTATCGGTCATTTTATTATTAATTAAAAACATTTTTAGGATATTTGACGCTTCAGTTTATTTATTTCTTAAACCATCTGCAGAATTAAAATTAAACACTAAAAATGGATTCAAATGTAATTAATTTTTATATGTTACAGAAAATTTAAATAATAAATTGTTTTTACGCTGGTAAACATTACGTATCTAATTTGTAATCAAAGTCAGTGAAGCTATCTTCGCTCAAATTAATTATCATTGGTTCCTCTATCTCACCGATCTTGAGATCGAGTTTCCCCATTTTTTTTTATTCTTTTATTATCTGGATTCTTCCCAATTTTCTGTACTAACTTTATTCAAAAAAATCTTTCAAAAGATCAGTTAATTGACTAATTTTGTAAGTTGTGTTATTTCTAGCAACTCTACCTTTTACTTGAGAGAGATTATTCCTTCTCCAACGGACATTTTCCGAACAATCTATAAGAACAGATTTCCTATCTTGTTTTTCCCAGAAAAAATCAAGTTCTCTGAGCAATTTCCAGAGCTTAGTTCTTTTAGTTTCAGGTAAATCCCGATCTTCATTGATTTTATTTAAAATTTTGTTGACGGTTGGGATCTGCTTCTCATAATAAAATGTATATACAACTCCTTTGATTACAGTTTGTGTGATCTAATGTAGCTTGGGAGTACTAACAATTCCAGTCGCGTTTTCCTCCTTCAGTATTCGGTACATAGTAGATTTTTCAACTCCTGCCATGTTGGAATACATCTCAATAAAGCTTTTAACATTATTATCGAGATACTGATATCTTAAGGCATCATAAACATTCATCGTAATAAGTTTTTCGTTGAGGAAAAAATGCCCTAGTTTAACGATTTTGGAATAAATATAGATGTAGAAGCCATATCTTTTGGGTATCTCACTAATCTTAAATAATATATAAAAACAAGCACAAGCAAGATAAATCACTAAGAACACACTGTAAGGTGCACTTTGCTCACTGGCAGAAATTAAATTGAACTATCAGAAATTTTATTGCTGCAGTAAATTTATAAAAGCTTATGATATTTAAATATAATTAAATATAATTAGATTTACGACAGTCCTCAGTTACTTGCACACTGGAGCAGGTACGTTGGAGGTTTCGGTAACAGTTTTATTACTCTCTCTACTTCTTGAATAGAGAATAGGAATGTGTATGCTTGCGATCGCCCCTCCCCTTCCCAAGAGCTTTGAGTTCAGGAAAATAGAACCAATTCTGCATTTTATATTAGGAATATGTATGCTGCTGACACTCCCCCCCCCCCCCGTTGACAACCTTCTTTTTCTGGCGATAGTCCCCCTTCCCCCACCCAGTGCTTTGAATTCAAGAAAATTGACCCGATTCTGCCTCTTATACTAGGAATGTGTATGTTGCTCGCATCCTCCCCCCGGTCGACAACTTATTTTTTCTTGTGATCGCCCCCCCCCCCACTCTTCAAGAGCTTGAAATTCAGAAAATAGACCCGACCCACCCTGCCTTTTACATTAGAAATGGGAATGTTGCTGGTGTGTCTCCCCCCCCCCCGTCGACAACCTGCTTTCGCTTTCGTACCTTTGTGATATCACCGCCCCCCCCCCAAAAAAAAAGAGAGGCTAGATCCGCCCCTGGTCCAAACACTAACTTATTATACATTTTTGAAATCAGGAGGAAAAGAACTTTCATTCTAGCCGAAAATATGCAGGGCGTTCCAATTAAAAAATTAAAGTTTCTCAACTTTACTATGCGTCGCTTTTTTGTAAACAAGTTTTTTTTCCATCTCTTGTAATAAAACTTTTAGGTATGGTGCTAAATATAAAAAAAGTCCTCTACGTATATTGCAGAGAAATCATATTTATGCTATGGCAACATCGCAATTAAAGACAAGTGACGTTTCTGACAGATATAAACCAAGGTTTTATTGTTAAAGCTTTTTAGTTGTTTTTCTTAATTTTTCAGATTAAAAAAGTGTAAAATTACGAAATTTTCCATATTATACAAGCAAAATTCGTAGATGAAACAACATCTTAACAACTGAGTAGAAAAATTAAATTAAAACGAAGGGCTTTTTGCATTTTTTAGAAAATTAAAGAAATACGTGGAAACTTAAGACCAGAATCATGTTCTACGACATCGAGAAAGGGAGTACTTACAGGAATTTCTAAAAAAATGTAATTTTCCTAGGTTTCACGCATGTACCTGATTTTGACTTAATTACAAATTTTTTATCACCCTGTGTATTAGTATTCTCGGAAATGATTTGAAGTAATATTATTAATTATCAATTAATTACGATCTATTAAGTTAAGTTGTTGTCAAATTGTCATGTCTACTTTATTAACACCTTTGTAACCCCAAATCGATTATTTTTCCAGCAATAAGTTATAATTAGTGAGTGAGATAAAACCGCGAGCATTGTGTCAAAACGTTTACGGAACAGAGAAAAATAAAATGAACTTTGAACTGAAAAAGATATTATTTCATCCAACAGGTGGTAATAAAATACAATTTCTATCACCAGTATTCAAGTGCCTGAGATTTTTGGGACTCGTACCAAATTATAATTTTAAAACCAGGAAGATTGAATACCAAGTATTTTTTCTAGTTTTCGGACTGACTCTATTAAGCTTTGACTGTTTTTTAACTGTTAAAGGAATTCAGGCATCTTGGTCAAAAAACCGACTGTTTTTTAACTTACTCAACTCCATAAATTTTATTTTATGCTCTATAAGTTTTCTAATTAATATTCTCGATTCATGGCTGAAACAAAAGTCATGGGAAATGTTTTTCCAAAGAGTATTTCAGTTAGAGCATGATATGAATCTGATTCATCCATTTCGCTTGCAAAGATCACTCTTCATCTTTAATAGAAATTTCATTTTCATTATGATAAGCTTATTGAATATCTTAAGTTTCTTTATTGATTTGTTTTTAAATTCCTTGGACACAGTTTTAAACGAATTTATAAAGTTTGGAACAAGCATGATTTTTACCTTCCAGGCAGCTTTGAATAGTTTCTGGATCAGTAATACAGCGATATATTTCATGTATAAATATTCTGATATTAAGCATATACTTTTAAGTCATTATGCCTCGAAAGAATTTACAAAAATAATAATTATTTCGAAAAATTTCTACCTCAGCATCGCTAACAGCTTGGATTTGTTCAATGAAATGATTGGAAAATATCTTCTTTTAATGATTTTCATAGTTGCATTTCAAGTATTGTGTGTTTGGTACGACATCTTTTCAAGGAAAGAGGATTTTTACTCTTGTTATGACCTTATCATGACTGTAATATATACATCCACTTTACTGGTAAGTTGGTCAAATTGCAAGCATGAATTATAATAAAAGAAACTTTAAACAAATATATCGAATTCGAACAATAAAACAAACTCAACAAATTCCATTTATATTTTTTAACATTTTCTAAAGTTATATATTGTATTTTTGGTTATCGACTTTTCATATTTTGCATTTACCCAAAGTCTGCATTCGATGCTTACTGAAAGCCTAAGTGGCTCTTTTCTTCAATTTTTCAACGATAGATTTTGAAACAATTCGGTCCCTATTTGTCGGTTTTTAATACTGGTACTTACTAAAGTTTGATAATGAAATAATTGTAAAATAAGTCGTTTAAGGGGGAGCATTACTAAGAAAGGATGAAAAGAGGTCCTTTTTCTCTATTGTGTTGGTAACCAAACTATTTATTTCAGATTCTCAAACAGTATTGTTTTCTATACCATTTAATTACTGTTCTAATAGATTCATCATTTACTACCATCCTATAAGATCGAAAATCAATCTCATCTTAGGCATGAAAAATAGAGGTGTCAAACTGACACTTCTGAATTTTAGAGCAGAGGCATTATGCCAACTTAATGATGTACTACTGGAGAATTCTTACCCAGACAACATTATTATTAAAAAATGTCTTTATAATACTACATACAGTATTCCTGAAAACTTTTTGAAATACCTTCTCAACTAACTCTGTTACAATACTTAATCTTTAAGCGCAGTTAACACTCTTTCAAATGTAACAGTACAATTTCAATTTTTCCATACACTACCGCATATAGAAAATCTTACTGACAAATTGATAAATATTTTTAAAAATACAGATATTAAAATAGCTAGGAAACAATTACTTACGCTCTCTAAAATTTATTCTAAAACCAAAACGCCGTTACAGCTGAATGAGACGTCCTGAATAGTTTATAAGGTTCCCTCTTCCAACTGTCAATTAGTTTATATAGGCCAGAGCTCCAGAAGCCTCAAAGGCAGACTCACTCCCCATCGTAGTGATATTAATAGAGGTTTACCCTCTCGTGCTCTGACTGAACATGTTTTTCATTAAGATCACAATAATATCTGGGATGTCACTGAGATTATGGAAAGAGTTCCTGCTTATCACAAAAGGCTCTTCCTTGAAATGGCGCACATTAACCAAGAAAGTAACACCATAAATAAAAAAAAGTGACACCTAGAGTCTGAATGTCATTTACAGTTATATTTTAAAGTTGGAAAAACAAAAGTATTTGAGCCTCTTGGAGAGTCCATCTATAGATGAAAAGTTTTTTTCCATTAAAGTCTCTTATATTATGTAAAAAACTTTAAATAAGTAATTTCTCAACCTTATATTCTATTTTTGCTAAATCTCATGCTTGACTACGCCACTGTTTACGGATCCGTATTTTCCCCCACTACTTATACAACCCACGACACTTCTCGGTTGACATATGACAGGTGTCACTATAAAATGGTGGAATGGTCAAGTAGGATATTTGGATATTTTCGAATTTTCTAGAATTTCAACAAATTTTTACAATTCTATCAAAATATAGTTAAAAATTGCTAATGTTGCTTTTTCCCTTGTTTTTCAAACGTGTGCTTGTTTTATATTCAAATCACATTGGTGAGTTATTTAATATTTATAAGTTAGGTTAATACTCTAACTGTTTAACAGACTGCAACCCCAATAACCATAGTTTGGAATATTGTTTCTTGACTAATCAGTAGCGACTAACTCCCCTTTATATATATATATATATATATATATATATATATATATATATATATATATATATATATATATATATATATAGGGAAGGAATCCGTGAAATCCGTATAAACATATATATATATATATATATATATATGTTTATACACATATATATATATATATATATATATATATATATATATATATGTTTATACATATATATATATATATATATATATATATATATATATATAAATATATATATACATATGGAAAAATTTTAATTAGGAAAAATTTGAAAATTTCACAATGTACTAACGTGCATAGGGGAGAGCCGGCTAAAATATTTTCAAGATGGTGGCACTTCCAGTTAAACCGGAAGTAGATGTCAACATGCTAATTTTAAATGGAACACCCTATATATTATAATATTTTTGATTTTTAGGTAAAATTATAGCATATATAATGTTCTATACTTAAATCTCGCCGTTTTGGACATATTTAAATTTTTATATCAAGACTGACATTTGCGGACCAAAACTTAACCATGCATTTTTCCTATAAGAAAGTCTTTATTATTTAATTTGGGTTAGTTTTGCTGTAGACGAAGATCGAATTTAGTAATGTTTTTATGATATTTTATCAGTGGTCCAAAAAGAAAACTAAAAATTATATTTAAAAAATCGTCAGAAGTCAATTTTTTCAAATAAAAAGCGCCAATTTTTATAATTTTCTCTTATTAAGCATTAAAAATAAGGGTAACTTTGTATAAGGTTGTCTATTCCAAAAATTTGTAGTTTTCACAATATTGGCTATTCCAAACATTTTTCGCACCTGAGCAGGACTCTTCTTATTGAATGAGGATTAAATTCTTCAAATGCTATTCTGGCCCGCTGTTTGCAATCTCTCATAGTAGTTAATGCGGTTTGTATACTTTATTTTTGATTGTTACCCAAATAAAAAAAAAATCAAGTACGGCGAGGTGGCCAAAGATGTGGCCCATTATTGGCTATCTTTTGATCATAAAACGTATTGCAGATGATTAACTAAATGACTATTATATGGAGGCGCTCCATCATGTTGATAAAATAGATTTCTATGATCAGCCAGCGGCAAGTTATCTATATAGTTCACTTCCAAATTTCTCAAGTCAAAATACCGCTCACCTATAAGTTAAAAAACGTATTTTGTATCTAGAAGTCGTCAAAAATGGCTAACTCACCATTCAGATTATCTTGGTAGCCCTACGCCGTTATTTCTTATAGCACAATACACGTTAAACAGCTAAGACTCTTGAAAATTTATTTCTCTAAATGAATGTACTTCTGAGTCGCTCCAATAGTGGGAATTGCGTCGATTAAACAATCAATATTTAGTGAATTTGGCTTCGTCCGACCAAATAATATTATCAAAAAAAAAAAACAGCATTTTCTTGTGACCGAAGTAAAATAAATTGACAGAATTCTACTCCTAGTGAAAAATTAGTGTATTTTAAATGTTATATTATGGAATATACATAGGGATGAAAATTCTGTTTCTTTAAAACTGATGTTTGATAATCCAGACTCTAATGCTACTTGCCTTGTAGATATTTTCGGATGTGCTGCGAAATATCCTAAAATTGTATTTTCAATATTTTCATTATTAACAACTGATTTATTTCTATTCCTTTTTGCTTTTATGGATCCAAAGTTCTTGGCGGATATCGGATCGCGAATGTATCGCATATTCTTGAAATAACTCTATCACATTATCCATAAATAATAAATAAGTACGATTATTATTAATGAATGTCAAATGGCAAGAAGTAGTGACAATTTTGCAGGGTTCAATTGTTTTATTTTCGCCACGCCTCGCTGTCATGGCCAACTAATAACAAAATTCAAAAGCCGTATAGCATTTTTACAATAGGAAAATATTAAATTGCCGAAATTGAAAACTACAAATTTTTGAAATAGACAACCTTATGTAAAGTTACCCTTATTTTTAATGCTTAATATGATAAAATTATAAAAATAGGTGCCTTCCATCTGAAAAAAATGACTTGTGACGATTTTTTAAATATAACTTTTATTCTTCCTTTTTTGACCGCTCTGTACTAATTTTCAAAATTTCATAAAAAGACTACTAAAATCGATCTTCATCTACAAGAAATGTAGCCTAAATTAAATAATAAAGACCTTCTTATAGGAAAAATTTATAGTTAAATTTTGGTCCGCAAATGTCAATTTGGACATAAAAATTTAAATATGTCCAAAACGGTGAGACCTAAATATAGAATATTATACATGAAATATGTTTAGAATATTACGTAGAAATCAAAAATGCAATAATATATGGGGTGTTTTATTTAAAATAAACAAGTTGACATCTACTTCCGGTATAACCGGAAGTGCCGCCATTTATTTTAGCGCCGGCTGTCCCCCATACACATTAGTACACTGTCAAATTTTTGGATTATTCCTAATTATAGTTTTCCCACAATCGATCGATAAAGTTCCCAGTGAATCACTCTGTATATATATATATATATATATATATATATATATATATATATATATATATATATATATATATATATATATATATATATATATATATAGTAGCCGGTAGGCTTTTAATATCCTACCGACATACTTTGGAATTTATATACTATTGTTTCCTACGAATATTGCTCTAGGTTCGATACAGTTCCACTGTCAAAACCATAATGTGGTCGAAGCGCATATGGAGAGAGGACCAGAGTTGTATTTGCAGGAAACACACTGTATTTATATATTATTTCCTTTTCTCTGCTTGAAAGAATAATACATATAAACAACTATTTAAATACCGCAAATAGATTTCTTTATTTCTTTCTAATATTTTGATTTTTAGAAACAATTTCTGTATTACTTTTGCAGTTAATTCCAGATAAAATGTGGCCTGCCAATAAAACAACTTTTTTTCCAATAATTGCAAGTTTCGATTCACCTAAAATATTAAAAATATCTTTTAAATTCACTTCTAAAGAAATTTCCGAAACACTTATTTTGACCGTTTTAAGTATAGTATGAAAAATACTTGAATAAATGAAAACATAATTATTAAAAATAAAAAAAGAACAGAAAACTTTTTAATAACTTTAAAATGGCATTCCTTTTAATACATCATCAATTTACACTTTCAGTTAATAAATGCATGCTATCAAATCAACAGATATTATTTTAAATTATTTTTACTCCAATTCCGACATTCTTTTTTGAATTCACATGGCTCGGAAAGCTTTTCATTTTGGCCACCAGGCGTCTCTGCGACATCGTTAAGTTGCCAATAGCCTATATTCATAGGCATGCCGATTGAAGGCGAATTGTGGGGGGATATCTATAGGCAAAAGAACATAATAACGACTTAACATTAGGTAATAAGTTTACCGAGCCCTTCAATTTACCTGTATACTTATATTTATATTCGAAAGGTTAAATTCATAGCTGTATATCTGATCATCTTTGAAAATAAGTAAATTATTACTCTTTTTTATTTTCAGTTCAGCCAATTTTGCTTGATGTTCTGCTGTGATATATCGATGAGAGCTTCAGAAAATCTTCTAGTGACGTGCTACAACCTTCAAGAAAAATTCCACTTAGATTCAGCAGAACATAAGGAACTCGAAAATTTTGCAAACAAATTAGTAAACAGAAAAATCCGATTTACTGCAGCAAACTACTTCGACATCAACAGGAGTACCATGTTTGGATTATTCTGGAACATTACGACTTACTTTATAGCTCTGGTGCAATTTGACTCGGCCAAAAAGTCATAAACAAAGTAAAAGGAGATTTTTCTTCGTTGACTTAATTAATGTTTCGGTTTAATTGATAAAATGCTTACATATATATATATATATATATATATATATATATATATATATATATATATATATATATGGAAAAAACATCTCTTTACTATGTAAATTTTTGCTAAATTTGCGACAGCCAGACTTTTCTTCACTTTTACGTTGTATTTAAATTTTTTCTTGATTTTTTTACTCCTAGTTTTCCCGCGGCCTAAAATAGTTCTTTAACAAACTGATTTTGTTTGTAATCATAACTGCAAATAAACCGACTTTTAGTAACAAACCAAAAACACACCGACCTAGAAAAAAAAGAGTGTAAATTCACAATAAATAACTATGGAATTTGGTACGGATGCTCTCTATCCTTACCGCCAACGCACCCCCATTAGTAAAAATTTACGTTGTATGTGGTATGCATCAAAAATTTGTGCGTGCATATACAATTTATGCGAGTGTGGACTTGGTCGCTGCATACAAACGCACGAAAATTTTTGCCGTATGTCACACACAACGTAAATTATTACTAATGTGAACGCAGCTTTAGAAAAGGTACCCAAAGGCCCTTTCCCATTTACTGCCCTCGATTCATTAGCATGAACAGCTCGGAGCTGTATAGGTGCAAGAAATCCTCGCTTTATTCAAGTAGTGCATTATGCCTCGGCGCTTGTCAGATCTGCCTTCCCCTTACCCCTCAAGCACAAAAAAAATATTTGATGTATAAAGCCCTCACGGCTATCAGTTATCATTTGTAGATGCTATTTTTGGGTAAAAAAACATTTTATACATGAAATGGAGACACAAAAATAAGATTATTTCACAAGATATCGAACTTACCTTCATAGTTTTTTTAACGAATTGCGAAATATTTATGGCCTAAAATGCCATGACACCAGACAAAATTCAAAACTAATAAGTAATAATATAATATTTTTACCTTTTTGTCTTCAATATGTTTCGCTGTGTATATTAAAAACACAAATTTTGAAAAAAAATAATTTGTAGGTTATATACTGTTCCAATTAATATTTTTACCGCTTTATTCAGATTTGCTCGGAGCTACTCAGGATTTGATGCACCAGAGCTTAAAACTCTTGAATCGAGGGCAGTAATTAAAGGGTTTTATCAGTGACCATAGAAGAAGAAGTATACCTCCTATATGCTGTGACCCATCAGCTGATTTCGTGGGTTTTTCACTTTTTAATTTCTAGTAATTTTTTGTTTTGTAAGGCCTCATCTCGCAATTAACCTCGCTCATATCAATATCAAAAATACAAAACAAAAAATACTAGAAATTAAAACCCTACTAAAAAACCTTGAAATCAGCTGATGTGTCACAGCATAGACGAGGTATATTTCTTTTTCTATGGTCACTGGTAAATCCCGGAACCTAGAGTGGGCACCCATAAATGAGAAATGGCCTTAAGATTTTTCTACCGTAGTTGTTCTGTGGAAGTAACAAGACGAAAAAAGACATGAGTGAAGACGCAATCAGTCAATGTCTTATTTATTTATTTATTTATCAACAACATATACTACAGAATGAGATGTTCAACTGATATGGCAGATAATATAAAATTAAAAAAAAAATATATATCATTTAAAAATTTGGACAAAGAGAAATGATATTTAAAAATTATAATTATGTTAATCCTCGACAGTGAGCCGTTGAACATATCACACTCCATGTAGAAGCGATTATATTAATCTGGTTATGAAGGAGGACTGGCCATAGTTGGTGCTTGAGTGACTTTCCTTAAATAGTTGTTGCAGCCTAGTTTGCCTTGGTGGGACCCTCAGAGGAATCGCACTCAGCAAAATGAGGTTATTAAATATTTTAAACAGAAACAAAAACATAGCTTCTCTTTTTTTGTCATCTCGCCTTTGAAACCCACACATCAGTATCGTCTCATACTGGAAAAAGGTACTTGTATAGCAGATATTTAGTAAATTTGTTTTGGACTCGCTCGAGTTTGCTTTTTTCAGTAATACAATACAAGGTCCAAATAAATGAGCAATATTTCATAATACTTGGAACAAGAGAGTTATATAAGCAAGTTAGAGGCTCTGGTCTCAATAATATATTTCGAGTTCCTCTCTCCTAGACCGTGATACTGTCTATGTGCACATTGAATTGTAAATCCCTCTGGAAAATCACTCCCAAGTCATTAATTGATTCAACGATCTCGATGGGCTAACCTTGTATTGTGTATGCATAAATGAAGAATTTAATGATCCGAACTTTACTGATTTGCATTTGAAGACGTACACCAGACAACAAAATTATCTATATTGTCTTGAAAGTGATTACATGACATAACAGAACGTGAGAGAAAGCGAAACAGGTAGTGACGTCATTAATGACTAGAAGAAGTAAGACATAACATTTGACCCCTGCGGAACACCAAAAAAAGCCGATCCTCGCATGACACTGAGCCACACATCTCCACACACTAACGTCGATTGATGAGATAAAATTTGATCCAGTTTAGATAATTCCCTGAAATAGCGACGTCATTAATGAACAGCAGAAATAAGACATGCCTTATATTTGAACCCTGACCAAAAAAGGCCCGATCCTCACCCGACACTGAGCCACACACCTCCACACACTGACGGCGATTGCTGAGATAAAATATGATCCAGTTTAGATAATTCCCTGAAATTCCAATTTCGGACAACTTCTTAAGTAGTAGTAGGTGGTGAACGCTGTCAAGGGCCCTAGACAAATCAGTGTAAATTGAACTAACGTGATATCTTTATTCAAGGGATGTGACTATAAAGTTCTTTACCTGTCGTCTGGTAACAAATGTGTTCTTTATTTATTATTATGATTAACATTCTATAGAAGTATATAGAAAATATTAATACATAGTTCCAACTTCCTTACTCAGATATAAATCCCGTTAGATCTTCTTTAGAAACAAAAGGTTAACTTTCAACGTCTTCTGAATGCTTGTCTTAGATTTTCTCTGGAAGTTGATACCATTTCTGAGACCTTTAGGCAGTAGAGTTGATTGAATCTGGATGGACGTTTCCACTTAAACCTCTTAATGCTAATTCATAAGATCATCTTACGTAGGGAACCTGATTACTGATATGAAGAACTTATTCGTGGGTCAGATGTTCATGTTCTGAATACCCGCCACTTATAATACTCTAGAAACCCACAATAAGCTCCCTCACGATGTAAAACTATCCGCTTCCGCGTCCTTTAAACAGAAAGTAAAACTATATCTATACCTTAATAGATACCGAACATAAATCGCATGTAGGCTTTTGTTTCATGTTATTTACCTTTCCTTTTTTTTGGTTTTTAACAATTATCATTATCACCACATACCTGGTGTCAACGAATCTATTAGACAAGTCATAATTTCTAGAGTATTATGTGTATCAAAATGAGAATTGGTACAGGTAAATGGTATGTGAAGAGGATAGTTTTCGCATATTTTCCACTTTCCGGTCACTTCCGATTTCACCGGAAACGGCCCCGGTTTTGAATTCTTAAACAGAACATCCTGTATATTTTAACATCTTTGGATTTCTGAGACAATTCTAGATCAGAATAGATAGACATTTTAAAAACTTTTTACGTCTACATCATTTTTTTAGAGCCACTTTTAAAATTGCATCTAGGTGGCCATGATCGGACGCAAACTAATCTAAGGGCCTTAGGTGATATCAAAAAAATACAATCGCAAAGTTTTAGTTACTAGTATGAAAGACAGAAATAAGACAAGTTGACAAAATTACGTTTTCATTTCTAACTATTAATTTTCAAATGGCGACCCCTTTTTGACAACTACTTTTCGAAAAAAGCATTCTTTGACGAATCTAACGGTACTAATTTATTTGCGATTGGATTAGACATAAGAACAGAAATTAAATATTATTAAGCAAAATACTGGATAATTTATTTACTTATGACAAGTGCGCCATGGACAGCCATGATGCATAATTATTTGCAATTGTTTTTATCAAGTCTTCTTTGGAAAACAAAGCACTCACTTAAGTAGATAATGACAGTGACATACGCTCTAAGCACGTAAAAGTTTCTTAATTTTCGTTAAGTTTAGTTGAAATTTTCGTTAAAATAATGTATACTCAAAGTGAAAAAGTAGATATGTTATTAATATTTGGAGAGTGTCATAGAAATTCAAGGAATGCTGGCGAGTTCTATGCTCATAGATATCCGAATCGGCAACATCCAGCCCATCAGTATTTTCCGTATGTCGAGACTCGTTTTAGGCAAATAGGAAATCAAGAGGCGGAACAGAGGTTTATCATAAATGAAGAGACTGAGATTAACGTACTTGCTATGGTTGAGGTTGATAAAACAGTTTCGTTAAGAAAAATTAGTCAAGAACTGCAGATAAGTTATGAATCAGCAAGAAAAACACTGAAAAAGCATGGATATCGAGCATTTAAATATCAGTTACATCAACATTTGTATACTGAGGATGGCGATAGACGGGTAGTGTTTTGTAATTGGCTGCTTCAAAATCATAGAGTTAACCCAAATTTTATCGATTTTATTCTATTTTCCGACGAATCCCGATTTACAAATAATGGTATGTTCAATAAGCAAAATACTCGGTACTGGGCCCAACAAAATCAACATGAAATGAGAGAGGGCAATTTTCAAGAAAGATTTGGCGTCAATGTCTGGGCTGGTATCGTTGGAAACAGAATAATTGGGCCAATATTGTTTCAAGGTCAGTTAACAGCGGTTAGATACTTGGGTTTTCTTCAAAATGAAATCGAAAATCATCTCAATGATATACCTTTAGCAGTTTTACGGCGAATTTACTTTCAACAAGATGGAGCGCCGCCTCACAATACTAGAGAAGTTCTTAATTATTTAATAGAGCATTTTAATAATCGAATTATTGCAACAAATGGTCCGGTACGGTGGCCAGCCCGCTCACCGGATCTTACTGTGCTCGATTTCTTTGTCTGGGGATATGTTAAAGAAAGGGTTTACTATGGAGCAGCCCCAGCTACTCTTGAAATATTAGAAGAAAGAATTTTACGGGCATTTAGAAGTATAACGCCCCAAATGCTACAAAACGTGTTGAGAGAAACAAGTGAACGAGCTGAAATGTGTCGTGAAAAAGAAGGAATGCACTTTGAAAATTTACTACACTAAACTTTTTAACAAATTCAGCTACTGTACTTTCAAATATTTTAAGTGCGTCGTCTAAGTTATTAGTTTATTTTGTTAGTTTTTTGTTAATTTTGTTAAATTTTTAATCCAATTCCTGTCTTTCATACTAGTCACTAAAACTTTGCGATTGTATTTTTTTGACATCACCTAAGGCCGTTAGATTAGTTTGCGTCCGATCATGGCCACCTAGATGCAATTTTAAAAGTGGCTCTAAAAAAATGAAGTAGACGTAAAAAGCTTTTAAAATGTCACATTCTGATCTAGAATTGTCTCAGAAATCCAAAGATGTTAAAATATACAGGATGTTCTATTTAAGAATTCAAAACCGGGGTCATTTCCGGTGAAACTGGAAGTGACCGGAAAGTGGAAAATATGCGAAAACTCTCCTCTTCACATAACATTTACCTGTACCAATTCTCAATTTGATACACATAATACTCTAGAAATTATGATTTGTCTAATAGATTCGTTGACACCCGGTATATTCTTTGATAACAAATATTGTCGCACAGTTTTTTACACCAAGTACATATTTTATTTTTATTTTTTAATTTTTGCTGGTGGGTTGCATAAGGAGCAACTATGTTGGATACCACCCCCAAATAATTAACATAGAAAAAGAATAAGTATTAGAAGAAATTAAATGGTGTCATGACACTGTGGCACTACGCTACGAGCCGCCATTTTAGTATTAAATCACTTGTATTATACTAGAAACATTTACCGCCTTACTGCAAAAATATTAAATGCTGTAGTCTGATTCTAATGCATCGTCATCATCATCATCCACATTTAAGATGATTATTTTCATGTGTGGCAGGAATATGTCTAATGATTTCCTCTTTTAATATTTTTTATACCATTTTTTCAGTTTTAGTTTATCAATGTCGCAGTCACGAATCATGTCCACGGTAGACTTTGGGTCAGTGTTTTTTTTTCTTACGTTCTCGAGACATACATCAACAGCGATGTACCTTATGTTAACAAGTAAAGGAAACATGAACTGAAGTCGCGCTTCATTTTTAATTTGGTATAATTGTAAGTGACAAACATGTAAAATTTCGTGACGCTATATACATTTGTAAACAACTTATGCTTGTTTTGGTTGGATGTCGTTTGGGTAATTATTTCTAGGAAAACCTCGTTTAAAAAAAAAATTGGTACTTGTTCCCCATTTCAAACTCGTCGAATACTATTGTGGCAGTAGTTTTCCTCAATTTTTCTTCAGTTTTGTGAAAAATATATTACGTTTCACTTTAAGTTTAATTTTTTGTTCTAAACCACTAAAATTTCATGCATAAACAAAATTTCATAAATTTGTTTTTTTTTAATCGGAAAAATCAAGAAAAGACCTATAAACAAATCAAAACAAAATCGCCCGTAACACATGACAGCGATAGCGAAACTTCTTTCGGTAAGGGAATAATTTACGATGGTGCTAGAGCATAATTACGATATTTTTAAGACCATAGATGTACAATACACATAAATTCTTTTTTTCTCTTAAAGCCGTAAAGAGAAGGATGCAAAAACATATTTTTCGCTTCTTTGATTTTTGTGGTTCGCACGGTTTTCCGTACAAATAATGGTTTTAAGGAACATATTTACACTTGTCTATTCCCATCCTTTATTTTTATACTGGGCATGATTTTTTCTCCAAATTATACTTGGCGAGTTTCTTTTTTACCGGATTGGTTTAAGTGGTTGATGCATGAATTAGTATAGGCCCAGAGACGATTTATAATTGAGCAAATTTTTACAGGAAAATTTGCTTATTTACAATTGTAGAAAATTCTGAAAATTTGGGCAGAGAAGGGAAAATTGTTGAAATATATAAATACAAGGTGGACAACAGGAAATATGGATTTTCGGAGGGATAAAGCGGGAAACAAAGAGGCTCTTTCTCGTTTCCGTTGCGGAACGGGCAAAGAAGACTCTTTTAAACGGCATTCAAAATTGCATAGTGTCGGGAATTACGATCGAAATGTTGGAAGGCTTATGACTGCTTAGTAGACGGTTTTCCAATATCTGACCGTGAATCCTTGAAATGAGCCTGGGGGAATTTACATGGAAATGTTCTGCGATTTGGAACATTTGTTTGGGAAAAATATTCCGACTACAAGAACATGTACTATGAACATTTAAAATACTTGAGACCGGTTTGTTCCCCCTCCTTTAATGAAAAAGGGAAAGAATATTAATAATTGGCTTTTATTGGATAGTTCTTCCATGGAATATATATTCCTAATTTATTTTTATACATCTAGGTTTTATATTTTTACTCACATATTATTTTTTGCAGCAGATACTAAAACACCCGGTTCCCTAATATCTCAGACCTTTCACAGAGTCCTTCTTAAGCAGACATTTTACAACCTTCACGTGGTCTCTGCTGGAAAATAACAATTTTTAATTAATATACCTGGGTCCGTTTAAGTCTGTTCACGTTGGTTTCAGTTAATTCAGGTTAGTTCCAGTTAGTTCAAGTTAATTTCAGTTAGTTCAACTTAGTTTCAGTTTTCTAAACTAATTAAAATTAGGCTAAACCTGAACTAACATAAATTAACCTGAACTGTCAAAAAATTTCGGTTGATCAAGATTAACGTTACACTTGTTGTACTATTACAAAAATTATACTATGTTATTGAATGAGATAGACAAATTTTTATTAGATACCATGAAATATTTTACATCTGGCAACGTTACAGCGCATATAAAAAAAATACTAAAGTTCGGTGTTTTTTTTTGCATAAATAAACTTGTGAAATGATGCCTGGTGCCTTTTGCATTTTCCGGAAATCTGAAAAAAAATTGAGGACAATGAAGGTGAAATCGTGTTTTACAATCTTGCAATCGGGGGTTTGTGTATAGAGATTTTTAAAAAAAAAAAAGTCGTTTTTCTAGATTTCACTTAACTGAAATATTTACCATTCTTTGGTCTTTGTAGCGGTTTTTATCACGCCGAAATTAACTGAGCCAAGAATTTGCATTAAATTTTGTGTTTTAAATAAAATTACTTTACGCGAACAATAAAAATGTTAAATAAAGTATATCGGAGAGATTGTAGCGCACAGAAGTTTTCTCGGGACATAAGACGTTTAATGAGGGCAGTGAATACTTCGAAGATGGTCCGCATCTTGATTAACTATAAACATCAACTGACGATTATCATGTCAGAAATATGTCAAGACAATAGGTTCTTGCATCATAATAATGCACCAACTCACATTTCACTAATTGCTTGTAAGTTTTTGGCCAAGTACTGCATTCACCTGACATGGCACCGGACTAGTTCTTTTAGTTTCTAGAGCCCAAATTGCCACTGGGGATCTTGTTTTGAGATCATTCAAGATGTTTTATGTGTTTTTGTTTGTGTTTATAGCTGACAGAAGGTGTGTTTCAAATTATGTTTCGAGCTTCAATAGGTAGAAAGGTAATATGTTTAATATCCAAAGGAAGGTTATCACAGAAGCCCGTTTGTCCCTGAATTTTTTTAAAATTATACCCAGGAATGGTTGGTTCCTTGCTAAATTGAAATGACCATTAAATTGGCATAATCGAAAATAATAATAAAAATAAAAGGTATTTAGCAATAATGCCAGCACACTAACCCCAAGTACTTAAGAACAAATAAATAAACAAATAAATATGTAAATAAGAAGACTAAGTAATACGCAAGCATTCGTAGTGACATAAGCGAATAATTTTTTTTATTTAAAAATACTCATGCTGACTACAAGTAGTCTAGTACTTATTCAAAATATTTAACACCTCAGCTTGCAAAAATTAATTATTTTGTAAAATCGATAAAAACGATTTAAATTAAGTCAAGGAAGAAAAACTTTTCTTTACGTTCTCGCTCTTTATGGATTTCGCAAAACAGAGATCCCTATAATATACCAGAAAAATTATTCTGTAGTATTTCTTTGTAAAATTATCCTTATATATTCTCCATTAATTAAGGAACTTACTTTAAGGAGACTTTCGCGTACAAATAACAATTTTTTATTAAAAAAAAAACAGTTCAGAACCTATTCGCAAGTCCGCTGTAATTCTGGTACAATTCCCACTGCTCATGTATAAAATTATAGCAGAACACATACCACTCGTATCCGCTTTCATAATTACGATTACAGCAGTCAATTAGCAACAGGATTACACAAGTCTTAAGACAGTGACAGTGCATCGATATTTTCCATTCGAATGTACAACAAAATTGCATTAGATATCCAGAAGTCGACTCGCAGCAGCTACTAAAGTCTGTTGCGAGTTCCTGTTGGGTTCGCGGTTACAGTAACTCTAAAGTTAAATGCGAATACAAGCGAGGCAGGTCTGCTAAAATCGAAATTACTGTAGACTTGCTACGAGAGTTGTTTTGTATGCAGATTCAAATGATGGAAAAAATAAGTTTTTATAAGTGTGTACAATTTCAAATCGATCGGACTGAAACTTAACTTATTCATACATAAATATAATTACGAGAACAAGGCGTTTTCAAGTTTACGATGAAGACAATACTTACAACTCCTTTAAGCTAGTTTTCCCTATTCAAAGGTCAGATGTTTTTTTCTCCAAGTCCGCTACAAATTTATTTTGTTTAAAGGCTGAAGCAGTGATCGCTCGCAGACCCGCCCAGTCCACTGAGTTGGCGGACTACTTAATGCATACTAGCGAAATTCCGTTTAACTCCACTTGTTTTAAAACTCTGAGGATGCATTCTCAGAATGTTTACACATTATACGCGATGGTCCCTTAAAGAAGTAACTTTAGAGCCGCTTGTCAAATTTTATCGGAAATTTTATTTTCTAGATTATTCGATATACAACATAATTATAGTACATTAAAATTTTAGTTTTAGAATTAAGCCCTAATTTCATGAATTAAAATAAGAACAAATAATAGACAATGATTTATATGTCCTTGTTTCTAACGCAATGTCCTGATACGATGCATCCATTTTAAATTCGGATAATAAACAATAGTAAAAAATGTTGTTTCTAATAGAAACTTCTGTCAAAACCATTTGTTACATGGATTTCAAGTAGATATAACTGCATCGAATTAGAAACAAGGTCATTGTCACATACCTTTTTGTACGAATATTATTTGATTGTTAAATATTAGATACCGGTTTTATTTATGATTATCTTGGCACCAGAGTGGTTGAAATGAAGTGTTGTTTTATAGGTCATTGTCACATACCTTTTTGTACGAATATTATTTGATTGTTAAATATTAGACACCGGTTTTATATATGATTATCTTGGCACCAGAGTGGTTGAAATTAAGTGTTGTTTTATAGGTCATTGTCACATACCTTTTTGTACGAATATTATTTGATTGTTAAATATTAGATACCGGTTTTATTTATGATTATCTTGGCACCAGAGTGGTTGAAATGAAGTGTTGTTTTATAGGTCATTGTCACATACCTTTTTGTACGAATATTATTTGATTGTTAAATATTAGACACCGGTTTTATTTATGATTATCTTGGCACCAGAGTGGTTGAAATTAAGTGTTGTTTTATAGGTCATTGTCACATACCTTTTTGTACGAATATTATTTGATTGTTAAATATTAGATACCGGTTTTATTTATGATTATCTTGGCACCAGAGTGGTTGAAATGAAGTGTTGTTTTATAGGTCATTGTCACATACCTTTTTGTACGAATATTATTTGATTGTTAAATATTAGATACCGGTTTTATTTATGATTATCTTGGCACCAGAGTGGTTGAAATTAAGTGTTGTTTTATAGGTCATTGTCACATACCTTTTTGTACAAATATTATTTGATTGTTAAATATTAGATACCGGTTTTATTTATGATTATCTTGGCACCAGAGTGGTTGAAATTAAGTGTTGTTTTATAGGTCATTGTCACATACCTTTTTGTACGAATATTATTTGATTGTTAAATATTAGATACCGGTTTTATTTATGATTATCTTGGCACCAGAGTGGTTGAAATGAAGTGTTGTTTTTAAGGTCATTGTCACATACCTTTTTGTACAAATATTATTTGATTGTTAAATATTAGATACCGGTTTTATTTATGATTATCTTGGCACCAGAGTGGTTGAAATGAAGTGTTGTTTTATAGGTCATTGTCACATACCTTTTTGTACGAATATTATTTGATTGTTAAATATTAGATACCGGTTTTATTTATGATTATCTTGGCACCAGAGTGGTTGAAATTAAGTGTTGTTTTATAGGTCATTGTCACATACCTTTTTGTACGAATATTATTTGATTGTTAAATATTAGATACCGGTTTTATTTATGATTATCTTGGCACCAGAGTGGTTGAAATTAAGTGTTGTTTTATAGGTCATTGTCACATACCTTTTTGTACGAATATTATTTGATTGTTAAATATTAGATACCGGTTTTATTTATGATTATCTTGGCACCAGAGTGGTTGAAATTAAGTGTTGTTTTATAGGTCATTGTCACATACCTTTTTGTACAAATATTATTTGATTGTTAAATATTAGATACCGGTTTTATTTATGATTATCTTGGCACCAGAGTGGTTGAAATTAAGTGTTGTTTTATAGGTCATTGTCACATACCTTTTTGTACGAATATTATTTGATTGTTAAATATTAGATACCGGTTTTATTTATGATTATCTTGGCACCAGAGTGGTTGAAATGAAGTGTTGTTTTTAAGGTCATTGTCACATACCTTTTTGTACAAATATTATTTGATTGTTAAATATTAGATACCGGTTTTATTTATGATTATCTTGGCACCAGAGTGGTTGAAATTAAGTGTTGTTTTATAGGTCATTGTCACATACCTTTTTGTACGAATATTATTTGATTGTTAAATATTAGATACCGGTTTTATTTATGATTATCTTGGCACCAGAGTGGTTGAAATGAAGTGTTGTTTTTAAGGTCATTGTCACATACCTTTTTGTACGAATATTATTTGATTGTTAAATATTAGATACCGGTTTTATTTATGATTATCTTGGCACCAGAGTGGTTGAAATTAAGTGTTGTTTTAAAAATGTCGTATTTTAAATAATTCTATTTTTAGGTAGAGTTGTGTGTATCAATGTCATTGACTTCTTTGACACAAGCAAACACTTTGCGGTGGCTAAAACACGTTGTTAAAATTTATAAAAAGGACCAAAGTTCCGCTATTGTTAACAAGCGTGGATCCAGTAAATTTTTCGGCAGGGAGGCTATAAAAACTTTACAAGGAAGCTAGAATATATATATATATATATATATATATATATATATATATATATATATATATATATATATATATATATATATATATATATATTCCAGATTCTTGAACCATAGACTACATCATTTTCTTCTTATTTTTTCTTTTCTTAGGATTAGGTTCTTTATTTAACAAAAAATCAAAAAACAATTTGACGTTTCGCCCTTTATTTAAGGCATCTTCAAAAATTTTTTTTGCTCTTTTAATTATTGATCTTCCTAAAAATATTTTTTATACAATTAAAAACATTCATACACAAATATATTTACAATTTTAAAAAACAAACAACACTTTAAAAAACTACTCAAATTTCTAAAAAAGTATTTAATTTTACCAGTACATACCTTGACATTTTGCTTATTTAGTAATAATGAAATGAAATTTTTAATGTCGTCTATTTGGGTACTTAGGATACATGGAATGCAAATGTGTTTTTTTTTCTAACAATGGACCAAAAAAGAAACGAAAGAAAGCATACATTTAATTTTATTTTTAAGAGGATATTTAATTTTTGATTTATTAAGAGGATCGAATACTTAATATTTTTCTTTAAATTAGGCTGGTATAAATGTGGCTCAGATTTCCTATATCCGTTCTGTCATTAACAGTATTTTTATCTTTTTTAATTTCTATCATTTTCTTTATCTGCAATTTTTGATAACTAATATCTTTGTTCTGAATTATGGTATTTTTATAATCGAAAGTATGTTTTTCATCTTGTGTGTGTTTGTTTAACGCTGTTGAGGCATTTTTCGTATATTTATGGCCATTGAATCTGTTGTTTAGCAATTGGCTTGTCATGCCTACATATTTTTTGGGACAATTTAAGCATAGGATCGAATGTACTACATTTGACTTATTCATGAGAGGAGTTTTACTTTTTAAATCTGTAAATAGTGTATTTAATTTATTATGTGACTTGTGGCATACGAAAATATCATGCTTTTTTAAAATGTGTTTTATTTTTTCTCTCTCTCTAATTGTGTCCCTCTTGTCATCTGGTTATAGCAGATTCAATTGAGGCAATATATTCCGTTATTGGGATATCTTTTTCTTTTGTAACGTATACGCAGAGGAAACAAAATTTTAACTGAATGGTACACCAAACCAACTTGGTCGGGTAGATATCTAAACGATTTCTCAAATCACTCAAAAACCCAAAAAAATAGTGTTGTAATCGGTCTGTCTGATTATGCCATCTCTCTAACGTCTCCAGAATTCCGACCAAGAATACTGCAAAAAGTGAAAAATACGCTAATAAATAATAATTTCAATGAAAAGACTATCACCGAAATAATAAATAAACCAACATATAAATGGTATAATAACCTTATAACAAGAAACATAGAACATAAACAGCAAAAATATGTAGCATTACCTAGTGAACTGTCAGAAAAAATAAAACACATTTTAAAAAAGCATGATATTGTCGTATGTCCGAGGTCTCATAATAAATTAAATACACTATTTACTGATTTAAAAAGTAAAACTCCTCTCACGAATAAGTCAAATGTAGTATATTCGATCCTATGCTCAAATTGTCCCAAAGAATATATAGGCATGACAAGCCAATTACTAAAGAACAGATTAAATGGTCATAAATATATGAAAAATGCCTCAACAGCATTAAACAAACACACACAAGATGAAAAACATACTTTCGATTATAAAAATACCATAATTAAGAACAAAGATATTAATTATCAAAAATTGCAGATAAAGGAAATGATAGAAATTAAAAAAGATGAAAACACTCTTAACGACAGAACGGATATAGGAAATTTGAGCCAAATTTACACCAGCCTAATTTAAAGAAAAATATTAAGTATTCGATCCTCTTAATAAATCAAAAATTGAATATCCTCTTAAACATAAAATTAAATGTATGCTTTCTTTCGTCTCTTTTTTGGTCCATTGTAAGAATATAAAAAAAAAAAACACACTCGCATTCCATGTATCCTAAGTACCCAAATAGACGACATTAAAAATTTCATTTCATTATTACTAAATAAGCAAAATGTCAAGGTATGTACTGGTAAAATTGAATACTTTTTTAGAAATTTGACTAGTTTTTTAAAGTGTTGTTTGTTTTTTTGAAATTGTAAATATGTTTGTGTATGAATGTTTTTAATTGTATAAAAAATATTTTTAGGAAGATCAATAATTAAAAGAGCAAAAAAAAATTTTGGAGATGCCTTAAATAAAGGGCGAAACGTCAAATTGTTTTTTGATTTTTTGTTAAATAAAGAACCTAATCCCAAGAAAAGAAAAAATAAGAAGAAAAAGATATATATATATATATATATATATATATATATATATATATATATATATATAATAGTAAAAAATTCTCGGCTGTGCAGACATAAGATTGTTGAGACACCTTCGATCATACCCTAGACTTAAACAACAATAGATTTGTTTGAAGGCTGTTTATGGTCGGTGGGGGAGACGCTTTTTTGATATTTGACAGACATAAACATATTTACTTATCTTGTCTTTCAGTTTAATTGCTTGTCGTGACTTTTTTTGGTGTTTTTAAGTGTTAGATATGACTATAAATGCGAAGTTTACAATTAATATTAACAAAAAGAGGATTGAAAAACTTATTTTTATCGGTAAATATTGTTAGATATTGTTCACATATTGAAAATAACAATAATAATATTTTAAGAAACCATATATTCACTCTTTGTTTTCAGAATTGACGTACCGATGATACTCGTTTCAATAATGCAATTAGAAAAGGATAGCATAAAATCGGCATGTCTGTACCAAGAAATTAAATATCTACTGTTTATCGACACTTTTTCAAATATAAATAAAAATATTATTACGTTATTCAGCGTTCAAACAACCCGGCCCTAGTTCTGACGTTATGCTACTTCTACAGGGGTACGTTCGAAGATAGACACTCTCTCGTATAAAGGGTGTGGAGAACTCCAAGATGATGATGGAAAAGCTCCCGATTCGAAAAATGACGACAACGCTGTTTAATCCTCGTATGGAACTCATTGGGCCATAGCATCCGGTACAATCCGTTACCTCGCGATTGCGCCCTATAATCTGTTTTTAAAGTGAAAAGACAGCAAACCAGACACGAATAGCGCCATCTCGACGGATCACTCGATAACACACGAGCGGCACAAATCAACAATGTTGTATAAACCGCCACGTGATGGCGCGACGGTAAATTAAAAAAAAATATATATCAACACTTGATATTTATATCGTTGGATGAGTAATTTTCCCTACTTTCCATTTCTGCAATGAAAAACAGGCTTTCCGATTTGAAAAAACTAAGGTGACCTTGAAAGACCTCGGTATACAAGTCCAAAATCAGTTTAAAAGTCATAAATGTTTCGCCCTCCTAAAATATAAAAACATTTGGTCTTTTTCAAAGATTACTTTCCGAGATTTTTGAATTTTTCTAAGCCATTGTACATATTTTTTGGGGGAAATAGCCCTGATGGCCCCTTCCTGGATCCACGCTTGACCAACAAATTTTTGTGTGGTAAATACGAACATATTTACTGTGTGTGATTTCATATTTATAGGATATTAGTTTCTGTAGAAAGGAATTTATTTTTAAAAATGCTCCGAAAGACTTGTAACACAAATAGAAAACACTTTTATACTTGAGACATATATTTTGTATCTTTCAACAGTCAAAATAATAACAACGAATCAATCAATACAAGAGATATCTATAAAAATTGTTCTTAAAGATAGTGTTTAAAAATATGTACAATGTGTCCTTAATGTATCGTAATTTTTGTATGTAAAATATAGAAACTTAACTTAAATAGCTTATTTTAAATAAGGCCAGTAAAATACATTGCTAACTTAATACAGGGTGCATCAATAAAAAAATTACATATTAATTTAGGCTGTACCATTAAAAATAAATTCAATAACATACCAGTTAACCACAAACTTAAATTATACCTGCAAAATAGTTTGCAAATAAAACAGTATTTACATTTTAATGAATTTAGAATTATTTGTTAAATTTGATGATTTATGTGCATAGTCATGAGCACTAAACTTCATAGAATGAAAATATTTACTCTCAAGAAAAATCATTGTATTTAAATTTTATTTTGTCATATTTTAGGCTGAGTATAAATATGACCTTTTTCTTATTTATGTATAGAAATTTTGAAAACATAAGGCAGTTTATTTGCGAAATACTTTTACAATCGTGCACAGTTCCTTGAGCCGACCAGTATGGAGTAAGGCTTATCTCACACGACGCTTATTTCGTTGATGGATTGAATGTTACGAGCTAAAATAGGTGCTGGAAAATGATAGTCCGGTCAAGTTAGCCCTAGAAAGAGAGGTAAAGTTACCAAAATTCGAATAGAGCTGAAAATTTGTAAAAATGTTCGGAATACCATTACAAATAAGTTGTCAAAGTCCCTGTTCTTATTTTTTCATAAGAGTCATCGTTTTCGAGATATCATCGCTCAAAAAGTTGATAAAGCTGCGTTCTCCATAATATGCATAAGTACGCCGCGTACAGACATCACTGGAGCTGTTGAAATATTTTTCTATCGGTATATTACCTTAAACTTATAAAATAAATCAATATTAATTTCTAAGAAACTCAGTCCTCTACCTTCTACGCCAGTGCAACCTTGAAAAACATCTGATTATGATGATATTAACAATATCAATGTGACATACATCATCGATGGAGGATATTTATTACATCGCGTTAACTGGGATAGTGAAGAAACATTCAACGTAATTCTGGATAAGTACGTTCAGTATGTACGTCGACACGGTTCATTTCACTGCTAAAAGAAAGATTGACCAGTGAAGGTATACTTGTCAAACAAGCTGTTAATGATGCTGATGTCCTCATCATTGAAACAGCATTGGAACAGTTCAATTGGACAAACATAACTGTTGTTGCTGGTGAGGACCTTGACTTACTGGTTTTACTGACTGCTCGAACTCCAACTAACAAAACCATTTATTTTTTAAAACCTGGGAAAGCCCAACATCAGTCCAAAATATATTCAACACAAAGTTTATCTGCTTTTGCAAAGTGCCAAAATCATGTGTTGTTTTTACATGCAATAAGTGGCTGCGATACGACATCAGCATTTTACAAAAGGGGTAAAACATCTGTTTTTAAAATGTTTGAAAAACAAGATTTAGTCGGTTGTGCTGAAGTTTTTAAAAATAGTAACTCTACTCCACAAGAAATTATCACCAATGGAATTCGCTTTCTGGTGATGTACGGAGCTCCAAAAAAAATTACCTGCATCGGTAAGTTCCGCTACGCATCTTTTGTTAAAAATACTCGAAACAAAAAGCGAGTGCATTTAGCTTGTCTTCCTCCCATCTCTGCTTCTGCCCAACAACATCTATTTCGGGTATATTATCAAGTTCAACTGTGGCTTGGTAATCAACTAGATCCAAAAGATTGGGGGTTGGAAGTTGATTGACAATACATTGGAACCAATTCAGACTTTACTCCCACCTGCACCAGAAAAACTCCTCAACACAGTTTTTTACAATTGTAAAAAGGGATGTAATGCTAAATGCGGCTGCAAAAAACTTGTGTTATTTTGTGCATTAGCATGTACAAATTGCCAAGGCCACTCATGTTCCAATGTTAAATCTCCATTAGAAGACGGTTCATATCATATCAACGAAGAGACGTCTGATACATCGCTTTTGGAGGGATTTATTTGCACTCAGCAGGAAGAAGAAGAAGAAAAAGAAGAAGAACGAGAAGACGAAGAACAAGAAGAAGCAGAAGTATTTAACAATAATGAATCTGACGAATAATTGACCTAAATTCAATAGAATCCAGACAGCTTCGATTATTTTTAACTATTTATTCTTTTTTTTAATCATTACATAGTACAGTATGGTTCGTGGAATAGGCCTACCGGGGAAACCACGTTAAAAAAAAATCGCATGAAGTGCCATTACCTCACAGGTGACGTGAAAACCTGTGCATATTTTGCAGACCGCAGCTTTTTCAACCTTTTGAGCGATGATATCTCGAAAACGGTGACTCTTCGGAAAAAAAGTTATGATCTACAATTTTGGTCTTAGCTATTTTGATGATAAAACTTACCGTTTGGCTGAAAAACGCGAAAAACCCTTTTTTCCCCACTTTGACCTTGAATATTTTTTTTTCCAGGCATGGGATCGTTAGGGACTTTGACAACTTATTTGTAATGGTGTTCCGAACATTTGTACAAATTTTCAGCTCTATGTGAATTTTGATAACCTTGAATGTGTACTTTGACCGGACTATGACGTCACTGCGGGCTCCGTTTTATGGGCCCGTAATGGAATTCAACGATAGATCACGTTCATGATTTTGGTATTGCTTCTCTAGTAGATTTGAGCGGTAACCAATGAGAAAGTCAAGTCTTATCAGGTGGGCATGAGTTTATCACGAGTGCTGATTTCGAGAACAGCCAATAAAGAATTGCGCCTTATGATGTTTTCCGAGACAATTTTTAACAAATTAACAGAGATTCTAATAAATTTAGAAAATTGATAAATAATTGTTGTAAAACTGAGAAATTGATAAAAATTTTGCTGGAAAAACCTGCTACAATCGCGTCATTTTTGCCAAGCTATCATTATTTTGACAAAACAGAAGAGCACTTCGAGGATATTTTAGAAATAATGATAATGTGAACAATTTCTTTAAAATCTGAACAAATATTTGCTAGTAATTCAATATGATGCTCCCACCACATTCCCTCCTTTATACTCTGAGTAGGGGTAAATATAAATTTCATGCATTAACAGAAAAACATATCTGTCTTGATTATTTATACATTTAATACTTTTATCAATGCCTTTTCAAAATCCATATCGATTTGTTTCTTTGTATTGTTTACCTAAGAGAAAGAGAGGTATAACATTAATAGATTGTCTTTCGGCATGACACTTTTTCTTAGTTTTGATTGGAAATTTACGTTTCTCCGCATTGACATACATTAAAAAAAGGATTAAGTACTCCTGATTTTAAATGCATTTTACTGGATGGACAAAATTTAAAGGTAAAATCGAGAAACTATGACTTATACAGGGTAATCCAAAGATGGGGGACGAAAGACTACATGAATATGTAAAAACTGGATTTGTCGTTTTAAACTCGAATAACTTGACAACAATGTAATGTAGCAGGGTCGGGTTAGCGTCGTTCAATAGTGGATCGATGCGAATTATTTAGTAAAAACGGAGCGTTGGTGAGATGGGCATAGTGCGTTCATTATTTAAGCATAATTCAAGAGTAATCACTCGTACACAATTGCAAGGCAAAGTTTTTGTGATCACTTCAATACTAGACGTGTGGAGGACACACCAAGTAAAAATTTGGTCAAATTGTGGGTGAGGAGGTTGTAAATTTGAAACTCCGTGGTCGTTCAAGGACTGTAACACAGTTTTAAGAATATATTTGAGGTTTCATCCATATAATTTCCAAATAGTACAAGAATTAAACCCAAATGACTTTAGAAAGCGTCGTTCTTTAGCCGAAACAAATATAGACCATTTTTTTTGCAAACTACCGAGTTAACAATATTTTGTTCAGTGATCAGGCGCACTTTCACTTTTCAAGCGCAGTTAATGAGCTAATTGTCGCTATTGGGCACCAGAGAATCCAAAGCAAAAACACGAAAGACTCCTACATAGCCCAAAAGTAGCTGTGTGGTGTGCGATATCGGCTTCAGGAAATATCAATCTGTTCTTTTTTCAGAACCGAATCGGCGTAGTCCAGATTATAAATAGTGATCATTATTGTACGATGATTCCGGAGTTTTTGGCACCTCAACTAAAAACATTTGCTAACTTTGATCAGGAGATACGGATTCAATAAGATGGGGCCACCACACATACAGCCCGAGCATCTATGGAAGCTGTCAGAGAATTATTCCCGGAAAAGGTCATCTCTCGCTTTGGAGACGTGAACTGGCCAGCTAGGTCTCCCGATCTCACCACTGGAGTTTTTTTTTGTGGGGATATCTCAAAAGTTTAGTTTATGTTAATAAACCTATGACTTTACAAGACTTAAAAAAAAAATACGGGAAAAAACTAATGGAATTCCACCTGAGATGTGTTTACCAGTTTTTAACCACATGAAAACGGCATTGCAGAAATGTTTGGACCGAAATGGAAGGCAACTCGGTCATTTCATTTTTAAACATAAAATCCTTCTATATTGTAAGTGTTTTTGCATTAATAAATTAATTTTAAAACTTCAAGCAAATTTTTCATTACCCTTTTAAAAGGGAAATTCATTCCTGGACACCTGGTATATTGGATAAGGCACATTTGAAAAATATTTCACGTTATATAAGGAGTTTCAAACTGGCGCGGATCCAAAGGGGGAGGGGGGCGGTGGAGACGATCGCCCCCCCCCCCCCAAGAGCTTTGAGTTTAGAAAAATAGATCCGATTCTGGTTCTTATACTAGGAATGTGTATGGTGTAATATTAATTTTTTCGCAACCTGTTGATCCAGACCAGATCTTTAGCGTATTGATGAACTTGCCCAACAAATTCTCCACTATAACATGTTATTAATGAATGTCTAGCAATGGGACATTTTCCTAATAAGCAAAAAATAGCAAAACTGTGTATAAGAAGACTAACAGGCCGGTAAATGACAATTATCGCCCTATCTCAATGTTGCTGTCAAGTCGAAGGTCTTCCGAGAGAATCATGTTATCAGGCTGCTTGACATCTTAAATCAACATAGGGTTTTGAATGGTTGATTTCAGACCACCTCTTTCAACTGAATTAGCAATTTTTCATGCTTTAAAGTATGTATATGAGAGCCTTGATCGGGAAATCGGGTTGCGGAATTGTATTTTGACCCCTCGAAGGCGTTCGACACTATAAACCACAATCTGTTATTTGAAAAACTAGCCTAGTATGGTATTAGAGGTGAGTGTGCTGACCTAAAAAGATCATATCTTAGGGATAGAACGCAATAAAGATGGAAAAAGTTCTTAATCAGAAACTTTTAAACTGGAATAAGGTATACCAAAGGTTTCCATTTTAGGGCCACTTCTAATTATCATTTACATTAATGATCTGCAGTGGTTTGATGCGGGCGTGGTTTGCGAATATACAGGAGGTACATGTTTTGCCGGCAGGCTGTCTTCCGCGGCCATTATGTCCCAGTGGTGAGTCCAAAATTCCTTTAAATTGAATATTAATAAGACCAATCTTCTTGTTTTTTCAAGAACCAATAATAATCTTGAATCGTATCAAATTTGAAAACAAATTCGTCTCTATAGCTGACACGGTGTGCTTTCTTGTGATAACCATGAATCTAGGCCTGAATTTTGAGAGTAACAGTAACATGTTGAACTCAAAATTGGCTAGTTTTTGTTGATTAATTCACAGGATCTGAAATGTAGTATTTCTAAAAAGTCTATGTGTGACTGTGCTCAAGTGCAATTAATTATAACCTATGAGATCTGCCTTTCGGGTTGATCAAAAGATGAGCCTAAAGTATTCATAACACAGAAAAGGATCTTCTCATCTCGATATAATGACAATTCTATTGCTTTATTTTCTTTCATTAGTCGTGTTAGTGAAAATAACTTTCAATCTTTTTATAAGAAACCATAACCTATATGCTGGAGGTAAAGAATTAATCACCCGGGGCCTTGATGACCTTCAGATACCTTCATTTATGCCTACTGGTTGCTGCCACCAGAAAGTAAAGATATTACATCCATTAGAAGAGTTGCTATTCGATTTGCCAAATCTAATTGTTATTACTCTTTTAGATTCAAAGAATAGTTAAGTAGATCATTTTATATATATATATATATATATATATATATATATATATATATATATATATTTTCTACATAAAAACCTAACCTTATTCATTTTAAATACCCTTTAAGTTTATGAAATAGGTTATTATTTTCAAATGTTGTATTTTATCAAATTCTATATTGTCCCTACTTAACTTTAGCTACAGATATGTACATTTTTGCATTTTTGGACGTTGCTTTGTTGGTATGTAAGGAAATATTTAATATTACTATTACTAATACAAGACCTGCAACCAAAAGTATACATTGTGGTCTTTCTTTCTAATGTAATAAGAAAGTTGTAGGCGCCTCTATTATACAAGGTAACCACATTTCACGAAAGACGAAAAAATGTAATTTTTTTAATTGTTCACCCCATATATTTCCAAATTATTGAAAAGCCTTTTTATTCTGCTTTTACATGTTATTCCCTTAAAATAAACCGTTTTATAGATATTAACGTATAAAATTTAAAAATCTACTTTAGTAAAAGTACTTAAACTACCGATACTTTTTTCATTAAATCATTTAAATCTCAAATCTCTATGAAACATATCAGTAATTCCAAGTACTTTTATTGAAATAAATTTTTAAATTAATTAACAGAACAAAAGGGCTTCTTAAAAACTAGGAAATATACAGGGTACACTAATTTTTAAAAAATCACTTGTTTTCTTCTTTGGTGAAATTTGGCCACCCTATATAATAGAAGAGTCTACAAATTTCTTATAACATCAAAAACGAAGACTACAATGTTTACTTTTGGTTGTAAGTCTTATATTACATTCAACTGTTTTTGTTAATTTGGAAAAACTAACCAAATTGAGCCAATTCTCTAAAACTATTAACATTAGACTCACATAACTCTATATAAAATTAACCAGCAAATTTTTGGGACAGCCTGTATACCCTCAAATATTTTTGAAATGTGCCTCATCCAATATACGATTTTTTCTCAGGTTTCTACGTATTCATGTAATCTTTCGTCCCCCCATCGTTGCGTTAAAAAGTGTTTTTTATAAACTGTGTAAATTCATTAAAAACCCTTCACGTTTCGTGTTATAAAATCAAAAAAAATTGGGGATATACAAAGAATTAGTGAAAAACTACTCCAATAATTATGAAAGTTCTAAATAAAACGTCATCAATTTTAATTATTTCTTTTTTGTTAAAATCCCATTTTTTACACACGCTTATGGCCTATTTTTTTTTTAAGGAAACACTACCTCTCATCTTGTGTTAACCATAATGTGTAGACTTCTGTTTTGGTCATTAAACTGTCAACATATATATATATATATATATATATATATATATATATATATATATATATATATATATATATATATATATACAGGTACGTTCTTGCAAAAAGCAAAACAAAAAAAGCTTAATTTGACAGTTTGGGGATGAAGGTAGGGTCCAGGCTAAAGGTAGGATGTAAGGGGGGAATGCTCGTTCCGGGATGCGTTCCAAAGTGCTTAGGAGAAAAGTTTGTGCACGGCTGCGTGCTTTACGGACAGCGGGACGATTTTCCCCCACAAAACGTTTCTTCGTACAATGAAAATGAATGGATATACCTGTGGCGGGCGGATAACCCTGCATCCAACAATTCAAGCAACAGAATTGGCCTAGCATATGTAAATGTTAGTCCACACATGTGACAAATTACTTTTTTGTTATAGTCGCTCACACATGCGACCAACAATCCTGGTTAGGTGATGAAAGTATCCAGGCCTTCTTAGATGAGACATCTTTCTGGATATTTTATCTTAGAAAACAGTCTCCCAAACCCGGTTAAAGTGTAAATTTTCTTTACGGGTTCGTTCTGGACAGAAACGACGTCAGCGAGAGACGTAGAAAAGAGAAGCTGGTTCATTGGCAGCGGCCATACAAACCAGTAGTTAAAAAAAAAACCATGTGTTCTACAATACTAATTCGTCACACATTATTGTTTTAAAATACAACATAACATGAAGTAAACATTAATCATGACATTTTAAATTTTTTTGCGAATTAGTAGATATCTGTTGGACGTCCATTACCTTTATTTTTGTTGAATATCACGTTTCGGCTAGTAGTTATCTGTAGCCGTTTTCAAGTGACATTTTAAATTCTCAAAGGTGGAATTTCTGGAAATAATTAATTAATAAATGTAGACGAAGAAGAAAAAGAAGAAGAAAAAATCGAGATTTAACAAGAACAAACTGTGTAAATCCTAGTATATATTTGCCAATAAGGCGTTGCACTCAAGAGAATTATCTGATAACTTTATATAAATTATGTATTACGTTATTATAAAGCATTGTTACCACAAGAAATATTTAAACTTTGTTTTATTAGAATGATGTCATTGAGTGTTCAATGAACTGGAGTACATACGTATTTGCATTTTGTTTCACACATCTAATAAATCCAACTGAATACTTTTATGAATTGAATAATACTGTCAACATAAAGCAAAAACAAATTAAATGCCTACATTTTAGTTTTCATTCACTTTTAATGTCTCTTTTACACCACTTACCAGCATCCAAAATTACAAATTATAGTAAAATTGGTCCGGTTTAGTGAAATATGGGATGCTAATCATATAAAATAAGTCTTTATTAAGCCTTGAACTCAAAAGTAGATTTGCTTTTTCTTCATTGTTCGCCGAGATATTAACGAAAAAAATCATTAAAAAAAGGTCATTTTCGCCATGACTATGTCCCCTTTCGTCTCAACCAGGAAAGTTCTCGGCTTTTAATGTAAAATAGTATACTCTCTATCCCTCTAATTTCTACTTTAAAGGCCTCATAACTCGATGTTTATTTAATTCTATAAAAGTTCTTTATCAACACACCCTGCATAAAATAAATAATATTTAATTCTAACTAATAGTCACAGTCGTTGCAAGTCCTCATGCCAATATCACTAACCTAAAATTACTATAAGAAGCTGGAATTGATGGATCTCTCAAATGTTACCTCATCTGGACTTATCCTAACATGGTCAACAGAACACAAAGGTTGAGTTCCATTACTACTTATGTCCGGTGATTCGAATGGACTTTGTTCGTGACTACCTAAAATGGTATTGGTAACTGTTAAATCGAATAAGTATCCAATTTTTTAAATAAAGAAATAAATAGTATTGTACAAAAATACAGCAACAAAGTGCTTTTATTTTTTTCATAAAAAAAATATAAGCTTGTCTCAAAACAGTCATGAATATATTTCACATTTTGGCAAATTATCGGGTCGGCAAGAAAGTATTTTTGATTGTCACACAGAGAGCGTTGCAATTGTTTTGAAAGATTCCTGTTGGTGTTACGATTTTTTCCTTTTGTTTGTAGCTGTTAGTTTAGGATCGATTTTAACATGGAGTAGAGAAACGAACATTTACAGCATATTTTACTTTTTTATTTCATTACAGGAAAAAAAGGTCGCAAAAAATTCAATGGATCTCAAAAGTATCTTGGCATGGCAAAATTTTTCATTATCTTGATCTCAGATAACTCTATTCAAAAAAATAAATATATATCTTAACTATCGACGCACGTACAGGTATTTGAACAATCTATGTGGCTAAAAGTCTTTTTTCAAAATGCTGTATAATGAATACAAACGTCTACCTGTGATAAGGAACCCTTCCGAGAACAATATCCAGCCCCTTCCGCCCCTTTCCGGGGCAAATTATTTAAAAGATCAACTTTTATCTTGTAAGGGATACTCTGAAAACCAAACTGAGAACCGGAAACACAGTTTTGCACATTTTAAATCGAAAATAAAACGCAGATGGACTAAAGCACATAATAAAGAAGACGTATTACTTAAATACAATCAATCGTGGCTAGAAGGAACCTTCGCAATTCTTGTTGCCAGTACTGAAATGCGTGCAGGTAGACCAAGCAAGAGCCTTTTAGAGAATCGAGTGAAAGAAGTAAGAGAAGGAAAACCGAAAACCTCCGTGCAACTTTCGAAGAGGATTGATTAGTACATGCAGCGCAAGTAGAGTTAAGAAAAACAGGAAAACGAGACGGACAACCAAATATAAGAAGGCATATTATCAAACAAAATCAAGTAAAGGAAAGAAATTATCTCCCATACCAATGGAAGCTCTGCAAATACTCATACATGCCGATTTAACGAAAGGTCAGTACGAAACCTTTAGAAAGGTGAATAAGAATTTTTTTGCGTGTTACAGTCTTTTGCAAAAGATCAAAAAAAAAATGTTATCCAGCACCGGAATCATGCACGATAACGAGTAACGGTGCTGAAGTGCAATTACAGCCTTTAATAGACATAACCGTTCGGTGCCTATCCGAAAACCTGAAAGAGGTATTGTTAACAGTGGAGGAACAAGAGCGGGACACTGAAAATAATATCCAAATGGGGTTGCGAAGGTTCTCAGCAAACACAATATAAACAAAAACTTGATGAGTGATGCCGATTCCGATATCAACGTATTTCTGAGCTCCTTCGTACCTTTAAAACTAACATATGGTGTGAAAAATGAAAATGTATTATGGGAAAATCCAACATCTTCTTCCTCAGGATTCTGTCGAGCAATAAGATTCAGTTTTGTGCAAGAGTGTGTCGACGTTACAGAAGACGCCAGTCGTAAAGCTATGATACTAGACCTAAGTGCCAATACTGCAGCCCTACTGTCAAAGCATATGCCTACTGTCTCATTTTTGCTTATGTTCCTCTCACAGAGATTGAATTTTCAAACTCCTGTGCTCCTACTGAATACTCCAGTTTTAGCTCTTTCATCCTGCCGGAACCATCTGGATCCGTTTTTGGAAAAATTTTCTCCTCCTGTTCTCAAAAAAAGTGTCTCAAGAAAGTAGGTAAGTGTGAAATCCACACCATGTGGTTTCTTAATGACGGACATTATTTCACCACGCTTTCCCAGCCACACGGGTAGCCGCCGGCTCCAGATCCAAGCTGCCCTAGATAACTGACATGATAAACAGCCTTCAAGGCCTTGTTTTCTGTATATAGGTACAGAAAAGGTAAGTTCATTATCACCTCCAGTAGCCTAACAGAGACGCGCTATGGGATATTTGAAACAAATTATTCCAAAAAATAAATACTTCTACTTGCGATAACACTAATGAGAACATTTTTTTAAATCAAAGTTTATGCAATTGTGAATTTGGGAAAAAGGTATGTTTGCCTAAAAACGCCATACGGTGAGCTTTGAAAGTGGGGAAGAAGATTTCACAGATATGTCAGCTGCCCTAGTCCTAAGAAAGACATAACACACACGGAATACCCAAAAACCCTATAAATAAAATATTGTTCCTTGACTTTCAAGTGATCTCTATTGATTTTCTAGAGTTTTATTACATTACTCTCAAACAACAATAGAATAAAAAATTTTTTTACAAAACTCCAAGTTTAACGTAATTTTCAAGGTCAAATGAAAGTCATTGAAACTTTTTATTCTTCTCCCAAATTCGCAATTGCAGAACCTTTAATTAAAAAAAAATCATATCAGCAATATCCCATGTAGAGATATGTGAGTTTGTTTGAACTCTGCCAAGTTGAAGACGGGTTTGTATTTAGTTGTACTACGCCACCATACAATTATGGCATATGTAATCCTAGGTTGGATCACCATAGTGTATCTCCAATATAACACTTTAGGTGTCAGCCCCATGTGCACTCAAAGGCTCATTACAAGCCGAAAAAGCACATATTCTTGCCTCGAGCCTCAATATGATCATTCCAGCTCAGTTGTAAATCCAGAATTATTTCCAGGTATTTCAATGTTACCTTGCGTTATTGTGGCAATTGCTCTGTCTTCTCGTATAAGTGATGGAATGGTGGACTAGTAAAAATTATGAATTGATGATTAGATTATTAAAATGGTCTGTTTGTTTACTTACCTATACTGGTACTAGGTAATATGGGTAATCCTAAAATAAATCTTATGGTGTCAGTTAAGTGTTCAGCTTCCTTCATTTGATAAAATATTCCTTCAGCTTTCTCGAGCATCACTGACATATCCAGTTTCCCAGTTAACTCATTTATATGCTAAATAAAAATTAGATATCTAAATAATTTTCATTAATCTATATAAAATAATTCTTTGTTAAACATCGTGTATCTTAAAAACAAGGCCCTATTAGACGACATGCTTGCAGTCAGTCGCAAAAGTTTATATGCACCCAGTAAACTTCTTATTATATATATATATATATATATATATATATATATATATATATATATATATATATATATATATATATATATATATTTCTTCTTAAATCATTCAATATTATAATTTTTTAATTTCTTGGGTATAGGTTTTTACTTCTATTGTGACATCAAAGGCCGTTTAACGTTTCGCCTGTCGTGGCAGGCTTTTTCAAAAACATTTTTTTTTATCATTTGCTTTTAGATTAAGTATTATTTACAACCTCGAGACTTCATGTATGATCATTCTCGAATCGTGTTGCTTAAGAAAATTTAATTGCATTTGTAAATACCTTGGGGACATGGATTGGCTTAAAATGGATAGGTAACGAGATTTACACTTTGTTGTGTTTATTCCTAAAATAATTATTTCACGCACCCCCAGTACATGTAAGATAAGATAAGCGTGTTCCTCGTAATCGGATTCATGCGCTCAATACTAGGCGGGGAGGATTGGTGACAGCTTTGTTTGGGAAATGTTTTTCATATTGAGCTCCACATTTCTATAACAGAATTTCCCCTTGTCTTAAGTATTTGAATATCCATCAGTCTAGGACCGCATATCGTATCAGTTTTCCTTTTAGTTTTCGGAATCACTACATATTTGTTTTATGAATGTTATTTGTATTATTTTATGACCTTATTGTATGCAGGTTTGTATATGTAACTGTGTAAATATACTTAAATGTATTTATTGTGTTTTTCCTGTTATATATTATATTTTATATGTTCAGTACGTACTTAGTTATTATGTCTTTCTATGCAGTCATTTAATTTTATTAACTAAGACCGATAAGCATCTTGCTAAAGTTATGTGTAAGAATGGCCGTTTTGCTTAAACAGCGCCTTGGTTTGAGTGCTATCTGATTCGATAACTTGTATCATATTTTTTTATTTCTATGCATAATGTACAATATAAATCTAAACTAACATGGCTCATATTTATTATTGTTTGAGGAAGGTTAAATTCGTTTTATGTACTTAAAAAATGCATGTTACACGTCTCTGTGTATGAGAATTTTGACGCCGTCAAATTTCAGAACATTTTCACAAATTTCAACCTGATGTACCACTTTGTGACATTGATATTTTATTTCTATTAATCATTTTCCGAAAATAAGTCTGTCCATTATTTTGTATTCAAGAAAAAAAAGTAGAGTGAATTACTGAATTGCTATTAGAATATTTGAAATTGTATGATCGTTGAACATCTGGCAACAATGCATGAATTTACATGTTAAAAATTCATTGTTTTTCTTCGGCTTGGTTTTTAGTATTTTCTGCTATATTTTAATAAAATGTTATGTACAATCTTTTGCAAAATGTGCTATATTTCAAAAAACCCTCAGATTCGTGTTCTATGACCCCAAAATAGGGAATATGTAAAAAATTAACGAAAACTCCGACATTTCAGAATAATTGCTTTATATTTTTAGGTCTTATTACTAATTAATTTTTACAAATTAGTATGGTGTATGTGAACCTTTTTTGACTGACTGTATATGCTGTTTAAAGGAAAGGAGAAAATTACTTACCTTAAGTATCTCAGTAAATCCATAGTTATTATCCATTAAAGCAGACCGTTCGTGTTCCAAAATGGCAACACTAATCAGTAGATGGAAATTTTCGCAAGGGTAACCTGTCCACAACACTTCCCAAAACCTAAATTGGACAAAATGAAGAATTAACTTAAACTATTTAAGACAAAACCAATTTGATATAGTAGTTTACCATCGTAGTAAATGTAATTTACTACAGTAATAAAAGCAATATATATATATATATATATATATATATATATATATATATATATATATATATATATATATATATATACAGGGTGATTCAAAAATCGATCACGAAACTTAAGGGGGTGATTCTACTTGACAAAATAAGGGTAGAGCTTCATATAATTTTTTTTCAAAATGTCATTCGTTTTCGAGTTACAAGCCGTCCAAGTTCAAGTTTTTATTTTTTGTTTTTTGAATTACTCGCTTACAGGAAAACCGATTTGACTAATATTTGAAAGATAGGCTAAGTCTTCTGCGCTTCATCATTTTAGTAACAATTCACATTGATTGTTTGCCGCTAGAGGGCACTTTACCTACATTGAAAATTGTTTTTTTGTCATAATTTTTTAGTGTTGACAGCTACAGTAGTTTTTGGCATAATTTCTGAAAGACTGATGCCAGGCCTTTAAAAAAGGTGCTCTTTATTTACATCGCTAAACCCAACGGTTTAGACGTAAATCACCCTTAAAAATTAAGTGGTAAATTTACTTTTCTCATTTCACCAGCTACCAGGTAAATAGCTATCAAAGTATACTAGAGCTGTCAGTTTAACATCAAATAAATTCGCTTTTTAAACTATTTAATTTATAATCTTAAAATAACTAATAATGGCTAATCACCAATATTCAAATATCGAATATTGTGATATCCATTTTTGTTATGGAAAAGCAAATGGTAATGCAGAGTTAGCAAGAAGATATTATATGGAGAGTTATCCGGAAAGAAATATCCCTCATGCTCAAACATTTTCCAGTGTGCACAGGAGGCTTGCGGAATGTGGTTCCTTTAAAAGTTATAATGGAAATAGGGGAAGACCTAGAACTGCTAGAAACGTGCAACAAGAAGAAAGAGTGCTTGAAATTATTGAAGATAATCCAGGTGTTAGTACTAGAAAAATTGGGAATGAAGTGCGGCTCTGTCAGGCTAGTTCATGGAGGATACTAAGAGAAGAACAACTCTACCCGTTTCATTCAAAAAAGGTGCAGGCTCTTTATGACGATGATCGGCCGAGACGGTTGGAAATGTGCAATCAGATCCTAGCTAAGTATGAACACGATAATCGATTAATTGGCGTCATATTATTCACTGACGAAGCTGGTTTCACTCGTGATGGCATAACAAATCTACACAACATCCACACATATGCTTACGAGAACCCAAACAATGTGGTAGAAACGAAACATCAGCGTAGATTTTCACTAAATGTGTGGGCAGGGATAATAGGAGATTACCTTATTGGTCCTCATTTCTTTGATGGCCCATTAACTGGTGACGTATACTTAGATTTTATCCAAAATCGTCTCCCATTGTATCTGGAAGATGTGCCATTGGAAGTAAGGGCCAACATGTGGATCCTCCAAGACGGAGCTCCGCCCCACTTTAGTATACGTGTCCGACAGTATTTGAATGCAACGTATCCTGAGCGATGGATAGGACGAAGTGGACCATTGGCATGGGCAGCGAGGTCACCAGGCCTTAATCCTATGGATTTTTTCTTTTGGGGTCATTTGAAACAATTGGTGTACGATATTCCAGTAATCAACGTCGAGGATCTTCGCTTCAGGATAATCGAAAAGTGCCAAATTATTAAAGAAACACCAGAAATTTTTCATCGAGTTAGGCGACATTTTTTGAAGAGTGTTAGGAAATGTATTGAAGAAAATGGGGGACATTTTGAGAATCTTTTTTAGTTTGTTTAGTACTGTTTCATTAATTTTTATCAATTAAATGTATATCGCAATAATCCATAATATGAATATTTACTGATTAGCCATTATTAGTTATTTTAAGATTATAAATTAAATAGTTTAAAAAGCGAATTTATTTGATGTTAAACTGACAGCTCTAGTATACTTTGATAGCTATTTACCTGGTAGCTGGTGGTAATGAAATGAGAAAAGTAAATTTACCACTTAATTTTTAAGGGTGATTTACGTCTAAACCGTTGGGTTTAGCGATGTAAATAAAGAGCACCTTTTTTAAAGGCCTGGCATCAGTCTTTCAGAAATTATGCCAAAAACTACTGTAGCTGTCAACACTAAAAAATTATGACAAAAAAACAATTTTCAATGTAAGTAAAGTGCCCTCTAGCGGCAAACAATCAATGTGAATTGTTACTAAAATGATGAAGCGCAGAAGACTTAGCCTATCTTTCAAATATTAGTCAAATCGGTTTTCCTGTAAGCGAGTAATTCAAAAAACAAAAAATAAAAACTTGAACTTGGACGGCTTGTAACTCGAAAACGAATGACATTTTGAAAAAAATTTATATGAAGCTCTACCCTTATTTTGTCAAGTAGAATCACCCCCTTAAGTTTCGTGATCGATTTTTGAATCACCCTGTATATATATATATATATATATATATATATATATATATATATATATATATATATATATATATATATATATATATATATATATATATATATATATATATATATATAGCCCCGAGCAAAAGTATTAGGCACCCCTATTGTTTATCTTGGTTTGACAACAAGTGTCCAAATAAGCTTTTTATGGTGTTATTATTGCATTTGGGAGGTGGGGGGTCCATAGAAATAAAACAAAAACAAATATTTATAATACGCAGGTCTGCATTAACACATTATTTCATCGAATAAGTTATTTTACGAATTTTAGGATTTTAGTTTGTCAGAGTTTGAAGTAAACACACGTGTTGTACGCAATTATTTCTACCATATTCTTAAAAACTAACATTAATAGCGTGAACTATGACTTAAAAACCTGAACTTAGTGCAGAACAGTGCCTAAAAATTTTGATTTTCCATGAACAAGGCATGTCTCAAGGGAAGATAGTTCGATAAGTGAAGTGCTTGCGTTGTACAATGCGATATGCATTAAATCGTTTCAAAGACACCGGATCCCATGAAAACAGGCAGAAAGAAAGTTACTAGAGGTCGTGATGACCGATTGTTGATTAAACAGTCTCTACAAGACAGCAAAAAAAAACAGCTTTCTACCCCGCTGCAATTTCATCTAAAGCAAAAGGCACATCTGTGAGTGTGCATAATGTGAGAAGAAGACCTCTTAAAGCTGAATTAAATGATTGCAAGGCAAGGAAGAAGCCGTAGCTGTAGGAGCACAATAAGAAAAAGGGAGTCCTCAAAGATAGAGATTGGATAGTGGAAGGTTGGTCCAATGTACTATGGTCAGACGAATCTAACTTCGAGGTATTGTTATTTACTTTGTGTTTTACATTAGCAAATGTTACATTTATCGTTTTTGTTTCTCGAGCATGCACTACTGGAGGCAGCATGCAATGGTTCAAACGAAAAATTCTCCAAAAGTTCGCGGTTCAGTGCAAGAGACGTAACAGGACCCCCTTCGCGCTTGAATGCTGCCGCCAGTAGCATATCCCTGGGCCCCTATCCTCGTAAGTGTGATGTGAAAGGTGAGGTGAACGGCGATGGGAATGGCGATGTGAACTTTTTGACAGTAAAAGCCGTATTCTTAAAAAGCCATTGTTGCCAAATATGAACGTGCTAAAACCCGAGAATTTCAAAAAATAAAATTGATAACAGATTGAATTGAGCTGTCAGACCGAAAATGTTCGTAGTATATTTTGTTGCCTTTTTAGGCAAAAAGTAGTTTTGTTACTTAAAATTAATCGTCGAAAGTAAAAAAAAAATACTGCTGTTGTTATTTTTGTGAAGTTATTGATTGTCATTACAATATTTGTACTTTGCCTGGATTAAATTTATCTTAAATTAACACTCTTAGAACTGTTAAACAAAAATGCATACAAAGAGCCAAGTACTTGAGATTCTAATATATAAAGAAAAGGGGATATCAAAAAAAGCAGTAATCATATATAAAAAGTAATATACTGACAGTAATTGCAGAAAGTCAGTACTGATAAACCTTGAAACGGTGGAAATTACCACTCTACGTAGTATGATTAAGAGCCATCATCCCTATGCACTATGGACACTATCCAATCAGTTATTTATTGTATGAATTCACAAAGTGTCCAGCCTCTTACTGCAAGATGTTCTGTCCTGACAAGTAAATTTGAAAGAAAGCCTGTAACTTCAACGAAGATAGTGAAACTGTTTATGACCAGGGACCGAAACCAAAGGCATGACAGAATACGTCCATTAAAGATACTGGCGGATCTCACATTCAACTTTATATATATTTTTTTATTTTATAAAGATTTGTAGAGGCTTGAAGATAAAATGTACCATAAATAAGGTTTTTATGCTGAAGGACATTCGTTGGTCTGTAGGGTTCATATTTATATGTCTCGATAAATTATAATCATAATATTTATTTAATTGTAGTGTCGTATAGTGTTTAACACAGTCTAATTAAGTTAAGTGCTGTAGCTAACATAATTTAAATATAAAATTTGTTACTTATATAAATAAAAGTTTCATATAGCTTACAAATTATGATTTCTCAAATTTGTTATAAGTCGTGTCGTGAAAAGAATTATGTTAGATTTAACTGTTTAAAACTAAGATACTCAGCTGTTATAGACACAAGTATTTATGTTAAATCCATAAGCAGAACTGGCCCTAGAAAAAATTTTTTTAAATAGCACACTCATACAATTGAGTTATGAACAGAATCTCCTGTAATAATTTTATATGTCTGTAATCTCAAATTTACTTAATATTTGCGAAACATATTCAACTTTCTAAGGATATTTTATTAAAAAGTTTGAAAATATTAAAAATATCGGGGTACCACGTTTCAACTGTTTATTCAAAAAATAATACGTCTTAAAGAAACGGTTCGCCAACATATTATTTTTTTTTTTGACAAGTTATTTTGAAGAACCAAAAATAAAATAAAAATTTTTAATACTATTTAATTTTTTGAAATTCGTGCGTTCAGTATGTCATTTAGCGACTGACATTTCATTTGCGCATGTTTCACCGTTCGCTTGCCTTTCACCGGGCGAACGAGGATATGAGCGATGAACATATCAAGAATATGCGTTCGCCACCTTTTCACCGTTCACTTCACGTTCCCCAGTACGAGGATAGGGCCCCTGAAGTTTTTATCTTTCCTTCTAACTAGAGATGTGCGATACACTTAAAAGTATCGATATTGGATATCGATCAGTATCGTAAACAATTGAATCGATAAAGGAAAATATCGTTCTCAAAGAAATCGCTATCTAGAATATCGATAATGCCTTGATGATACAAATATTGTTATTTATATAAAAATCCTAAGTATCGTGTTTAAATTTAAACGACTGTTATTTAAAATATAGTAACATTGTAGGTACGTACTATAACATTGGCGAAATATCTATCGGCATGAAAATAATGTTAAAAAAATAAAACCTTCTAGATATTGCATAGAAACAAATAGATTAATATATAAAAATGTAAGAAAAAATAACTATTAGGTAAGAAAAGATAACTATTAGGTAAACAAAAATACAGGGAACTGTGGAAATCACAACTTTTTCGATCCCGGATTGTACGTTTTAATCCAACCAAATGTATTGATACTAATAATGTATCGCAGTAAAATATCGATACAAGATATCGGGTATCGAAAACAAAAGTATAGCTACTCTAAAATATCGTATCGTATCACCCATCACTTCTTCTAACTCGCTCAATAATTAAGTAAGTAAATAAATATCGATATATTATCACACATACCTCATAACGTCGTCTTGACTTAACTCTCTCTTAAACCAGACTAAGAGCCATCTAAAACAAAAGAACATATTTCCACTGTCATGTGTATCCAAATAATTAGCAAGTGTGGGATCGATGAAGCTTAGTAAGATGTGCAAGTTTTCAAGCTGCGCCTTCATACCAGCCTGGTCTATATCAAAGTTTGATATCTAAAAATATTATAGCAATCAAAAAAAAGGAAACCAAAATAGAAAACTATTTTTTGTAATCGTTTTTTCTATAACCCTTAAATTACCTACCACTTTGTTCATAAAACCAACAAAACACCAAAATGCGTCACATTCGTTCTTTAGGAGCATCAAAATTGGAGAAAGCAGATCGCTCATTCCTTGAACATAACCTAGGTCAAAATTGTACATGACATACGTCATTAAGATGTCATTGAGAGTTTGCAGATTAAAATTATCGTCACCGGCATAAAATTCAAGAGTACGATCAGTTCTAAAACAAAAAGATTTTTAATCAGTTACGTTCAAAAACAGACGTGAAGAATTAGAAATTCAGCAACGATGCAACACTACTAGCACCAACGTGGTACGAAAACCCGGGATGACAGAAAAACTGTAGCAAATATTATAAAAGTGTCCTTACCGATTGACATCTTTTTCTATGAGACTTTTTCGTTGAGCAAAATCTGAAAAATTTTCTTCTTGGGTTTTTGTCATCGATTTCCACTGGAGTTTCATTATATAATATTCATCGCTTCTTTGAGATACCAATTTTTGTCGTTCTGCCGATGTGCTGTCCCAAGGGAAGTAATCTAGTAGAAATTTCCAAACTTCCTTTCGAATAGAAGGTTGTACACCCTTAAATTTACAAGTGAAATTACATCGTGAAACTACAAAGGGGGTTTGATAAATATCTTGGTTTGATATTAAAAAAAAACAGTTAAGAACTTTATTTTTTGCCACAGTCCTTTCGAAGTTCAACGCACTTACCTCAATCTTTCCTCAGCTTCGTGATTTTTCGAGGCTTCCCAAAAACTCGTTTCCTTCCTGTATGACCCCCTTCATTTAATTCAAGTTTTCCTTCTGCGATGGTCGCGATATCCGGGACTTGGAGGACCCAATGATGCGGGCCCTCCGGATCGCGGAACAATGCTGGCACAGGGAAGAACTCGAAATAAACCCGAGGTGGTACTCTTTACATTGGTGGGAAGGATTCTTCAATTTAAGGGGGCAATTAAATACCTGGGAGTAATTCTGGACTCACGACTGAGCCGGAATGATCATATTGAGGCTCGATCTAAGAAAGCCATATGTGCTTTCTGAGCTTCTAAACGAGCCTTTGGGTGTACATGGGGACTGACACCTAAAGTGCTATTTTGCACTATGGTGATCCGCCCCATGATAACGTACGCCTCTATTGTATGGTGGCGCAGTACAACAAAGCGCAAACACATTCATCAACCTAACAAAGTTCAAAGAACGGCTTGTGTGGAAATAATGAGTGCAATGAGGACTGCTTCCACCAGGGCTCTTGAAGTCTTCGCGAACCTGCCTCCGCTTCACTTATACATAGAGGAGGCCCTGAAGACTGTTTATCGTCTCAGTTGCCTAGAACATCTTGGAATTGGAACGGACGGCTACTCAGGTGTCTGGGAAAGAGCGGAGGAGAGGTGTCCATCTCCCTGGAGATATTTCTGCCAGGGAGGATTAAGAGAGAGAGCAAGATATTCCGAAAAATGGATCCTGGTGCTATACTGACGGATCTCGACAAGATGAAAGAGCTGGAGCCGGAGTATTCGGCAGGAACACAGGAGTCAGAGAGTACTACCCTCGCGGACAATGTGCGGCAATCTTCACAGCGGAAATTTATGCTATTCTGCAATGTGGCCATCTCTGTGAGAGGGATATAGACAGGAATACGGTAATAAACATATGCTCGGACAGTAAGGCTGAAATATTGGCACTGAAGTCCAGTGTCGTGACTTCGCGACTGTTGTCTCAATGCAAAGATATACTGAATGGTATGACAAGGAATGGCTGCACAGTCAGACTCGTATGGGTCCCGGGTTACTCGGACATATGCGGGAATGAGGAAGCAGCCCGTCTGGCAAAGTTGAGTTCGGTAACTGAACCGTATGAACCCCAACCAATACTACCTGTCCCAATTACTATTGGTAAAAGGGAATTAAAATCGTTGCTGGAAAGCAAATTTATTGAATCGTGGAGGGGAGTTCCTGGAATGAGGTGTTTTAAGGAACATATAACTGGGTCTGGCGCACGGCATACTAAGGAGCTTCTCTCCTTGGGAAGTAAAGAGCTGCGAATTGTCGTGGGATTGTTGACAGGACATTGTCACCTCAGGGGCCATCTGCATAGAATCGGTGTCGAAGACAACCCGGCTTGCGGATAGTGTTTGGAGGAGGATGAAACTGTTGATCATATCCTAAGGGAGTGTCCAGCACTCAACGGACTGAGACAGATATTTCGGAGATATAATTTTGTTACCAGAAGCAGCTAGGTAAGTTCAACTGACGAGGCTGCTTGGATTCGCAAAGGCGATCAGCCTCGACTGACTCGCAGCTATAGTGGGATCTAAAGGGCCCAATAGAGGTCTAGGCATCGATCATCTAGTATCACCACCCCCTTTTTCACTCATTCTTGCGCGAAAAGTTTTAAGTTTCGAGAATAGATAGTATGATGCCCCGGGAGTAATATTATTTTTCAATGAAGTTATAAATTTAAAATATTTTTATGAGAAATATTTAAAAAGCAAACATTATTCTAAGTTTATAAAAGGAAAAGCCGAATTTAAATGAATTCTATTTTAAAATAAATAATTAAATAAACAAATCGAAAATCTTCAAAAATAGTACAAGTATTCACTTTAAAATTTAACAACAAAGAAAAAAAACTTCATTAAAGTTGAAATATTAAAAATTTTCTTAACCTTAAATCAAGCTTTTCTAAGTCATCAAATTTCAAATTTTATCAGATACGCGCACTTCGACCTGCACTTACTATAAAAACTCGTATAATCTAAAATATAAAATCGGAATCCAAATCGCACGATATGTGACGTATTTTTGTTCTGAAATTTTACTTTGCTTACGTAGAACCGCGATCACGCGCTTCGTAATGAAAAATAACATTCGAAAAATTCTATCACGTAGACCCTCGACGCAATTTTTGGCTGAAAAACAAGCTGAATTGGAAAAATCCGGATTTTTGCCAAGGCAAAATATACATAAATACCCACAATCTCGCTATGAGAATTTAGTTGAGAAAGAAATATGAGTTAGTTATAAACTGAAAGTTATAAACGGTAGTTACAAGAAGACAATTAAAAGAGTTAATTCAGACAGTGTTTCACAGTAGAGTGGAAAATGTTTTAAATACAGCTTTAAGTACAATTCACAAAGTAAAATTCTAAGTGTGTTTAGCAGTCTAGTATATATATATATATATATATATATATATATATATATATATATATATATATATATATATATATATATATATATATATATATATATATTTAATTCGTAGTTTTAAAATGGGTTAATCAAAACTTCGCCCTGCGTAGCCACGATATATGGGTAAGAGAAATGCGGACTACAAAATGTAGTAAGTAGTAGTAAAGTGAACGTTTTGTTAATTCAACTTTGTTTATCAAATAATAGAACATTTACAATTCCTTAATAAAGTTAAATCACTGAGTATTTCTTTTTGTTTCAATGGTAAAGGAAACCGTGATTAAGAAGTTGAAGGCAGTACTCTAGGACCTCGCTCTGTTCTCCTTTTTTAATCTACATCTGTTCTAACCCTACAAAAGTATGCAAAAATTTATGAACTAGCGGCCAGGCGCTATAATGGTAGTCTGAGAGAGCCAAATTTGGTGTATAGGCAGGACGCAGAAGCAATTCGGCTAATTTTTGCTCAGTAAGACAGCTTGAATGCACCAGTGCGATGTCATAGTGAAATAAAACATTTTTTGGCCATTCCCAGGCGATTTTCTCCTATTACCGTCTTTAATCGGTCAAAAAGTTATGCATACTATAATCTGATAATGGTTATCCCTTTTTCGAGACAGTCAATTCGGAGAAGCCTTTATCGTTGTATCTAGGTTTCGTTCATTATCACAAAAACGACTCAAAAATTCTACTGGATTCTTCTTAAACACTTACAAATTGTCGGCAAATGTTCGCTTTTGTTTTGAAGGGAGTAATGCATACACTCACACGTCGCACTAACAAGCATTTGGCCTCAAAAATCGGACAAAAAGGAGAAATGCAAACTAAACAAGTAATCATCGAAATTATTTTTTTTTGTATACCTGATAACCGTACTATCATAAAATTATGATAAAGTGGCCCCTCCCCGCCTCTACGCTCCGCACAGTTAATTGCAATCTAAGCTTCGTTCAATACGCACGCATTCGTTCTTGATAGATCTTGTTTAGACTTGTGTTTGGTGTTTGGTATTTTGTAAAGTGAATATTAAAAAAAAAATTATGATGGAATCTGAAAAACAAGGTATATATTTAATCTTAATATATATTATTTAAAAATATAATGAGTGTTTAGTATATTTATGGACATAAAACAATAATTAAGAAAATTTTCTTTTTTTTTTTGTTTTTCTTTTTAACTAATTGGTGTTTTTGAAAATGTTCCGAGCTAGGTCGGGCTACAATTCTTTTTTTATAATAAACTATAGACATTAGCCATATCATAACAGTCAAAACATTTTCCACATGTTTCAACCTCTTAAAAAAAACACTGTTTTTTTTTGGAATAATTTTGGTTATTTTTTACTTACATATTTTTTTCTTATAGGTACAGATTTGACATCAAATGTTATTGAGGTATATGGGAAAAAGCTAAATAAAGCACATCCAGAATACTTGAAGATAAGGTATCATTTATGAACATAAGCTCCGCGAAATGATGAAATATCCCCAAAACGAGTACCATATCTTAAATCACTATTTAAGACATTTTAATAGTGATTTGAAGAAGAGATGGACATCATCTAACTATATTGAAGAAAGATTTTTGGAAAAAAAACGAGAAATGGCTTAATACATCAATACCAGTACATAACTGGGGCACGAATTCTACGGGACGCCCAAGGGAGCATTTCTAAGAATTACATGATCGTAGTAAACGACGAAATACAAAAGAACTCCGCGAACAGGTACCTGTTGAGGAGCTTACCTATGCAGCCAGCGTAAGTCAACGAATGTCTGGAAATGCTGCGGCCTCTAAACTTATAATAGATGCAACTTCAACACCAACAAGAGCCAAACGTTACAAGAAGGTAATAAATACTGCTCAGAAATCGAAAGTGAAAAATTACACACCTGAGCAAGCTTTGTAAATCTTTGTTGAAGGTGACTTTACAAGGAGGCAGTGGGAGTTGTTACACGATTCCAATAAGGGTATATTTTCTTGTTATACTCTAATTAGAGAAGCAAAGAAACTCTGCTATCCAAAACCAGAATCAATCCGAGTTACGGAGACGAGTGTTAAAATTGTTCTTCAGGACCTACTTGATCACACAGTAAAGAGACTTTGTCTTTATCTTGAGGATGTTCATCAAAGCTGCGATGCAGAAGAATTAGACAACCTAGAACTTATAACAAAATGGGGCTGTGATGGTTCTCATCAAATTCCTTATCAACAAAAGTTTTCAGATAAGCTCGAACGATGACTCGAACATATTCCAAAGCTCATTGGTGCCGGTAAGACTGCAGTCACATATTGGGGATAGAATAAAAATGTTATGTCAAAATCCCACACCATCATCCACTCGATTTTGCGGGCCAATCCGCATTCGATTTCGCCAAGAAGCTGTGGATATTACGAAGGAAGAAACAAAGTATGTCGAAGACCAAGCAAATCATCTGCTGAAGACCAAAATAGAAAAGTCAAATGGAATTATCTTCGTGCGTCATGTTTTGCTCCCAACCATGGTAGATACCAAGGTGTGCAATGCGGCAACTGGTATTTCATCTACCATGAAATGTTATCTATGTGGAAAAACCTCCAAAAATTTCAATGACTTTGAAAATACAAATTTAGAGGATCCTCAGTCATTAAGATTCGGTTTGTCCATTCTTCATGCAAGAATACGGTTGTTTGAAACAATTTTATATCTTGCATACAAACTTCCTCTAAAAAAATGGCAAGCCCGATCTGCAGAAGAAAAGAAGTAGCTAAGAGGACCAAAGAAGACATTCAGAAAGCATATAGGGAAAGAACGGGATTTATAATAGATATACCAAAAGCTGGTTTTGGAAATACAAACTCAGTGGCCTTGTTTAGACATTATTAAAAAATTAAACAGAATCCATCTAACCCAATTGTGATCGCAAGCGGTTTTTGTCAAAATATGTTCAAAGTTTTTATTTGACAACCATTAATAAAGTCGGTAGAAAACTTTAGAATATCAAACTTTGTAAAAGATAGACTTTTTATGGGAAAACGTACAATTACCCTAAGTCAACATATAAACGATACCCATTACGTTTTCTTAATAATAATCCCCTCCCCCCTAAGCCTGCGCCTCTTCACCCGATTGGTAAAATAACGCCAGATATGAAATCGGAGCACCTAAAAACATATAAAACGATACCCATTACGTTTTTTAAATATTACTCCCCTCCTCCACCCCATTGTAAGTCAGCCGATTGGTAAAATAATGCCACATATGAAATCGGAGCACCTAAAAACATATAAAACGATACCCATTACGTTTTTTTAATATTACTCCCCTCCCCACCCTAAGTCAGCGCCCCTTCACCCGATTTGTAAAATAATACCAGAAATGAAATCGGAGCACCTAAAAACATATAAAACGATAACCATTACGCTTTTTTGATATTACTCCACTCCCCCTCCCCACCCTAAATCAGCCCCCTTCCACTCGATTAGTAAAATAATGCCAGAAATTAACTAAGCGCCCTCAAAAATCCCCGGATATTGATTTTGACACGTCTAAAGTCAAAAACAACGACGTTATTAATTTTGTCCGGTTTTTGAGGCCAAATGCTCGTTAGTGCGTCGGTCAGATAAAACCAAATCATTGATTTCAGTGATCCGCGACCTGGTACATCGTCGATGCCTGTTCTTCCATGCTTAAATACATTTACCCAAAAACAAACACTTATATGGAAAGCACATGTCATCCAATGTAGGTAAAATCGTGTCATGAATTTCTTTGGCTGTTTTCTCTCCAGAAAAAAAATTCAAACACACCATGAATTCCAATTTTATCCATTTTTCACTGTTCCTAACTTACGTTTAAGGAACTTCCAAATAACAAATTATTGTCAAATAATCATAGGAAGGAAACTCACTATCTATCTATCTATATATATATATATATATATATATATATATATATATATATATATATATATATATATATATATATATGACGACAGCGCCATCTATAATATGCAAACCAAATTACTTTTCAAACCACCCTCGCAAAATTAATACTTTTGAAAGCAAATTAAACCAGAAAATTTACCTAATTTATAGCAGTTAAAATTCGAAGAGGAAGTTTAATAACTAAAAACATTTTAGAATAATTTAACTTACCCCTCTAAATATTAAGGTTTTTATCGATTCAACATCCTCCAATTTTCCCTCGTAATTGAACTGACTTATCCACTGTTCTTCACTTAAAGGCTTACATCGAGGAAAATCTTTTCTAGGCGGCAATTGAGGCTGTTTTTGTACTAGCTCGTATTCGCCACCTGAATGGGTTGTCGAGTCGTCGTATTCAGAGAGAGAACGATTAAGATCCTCGTGTGCTAGTTCGTAAGATTCGCCTGGGTCACCGCTACGGTAAACTGAAAAAGTAAATTACTATGTGATAATAAAAATTAGGCAAAATGTTTTATAGATGCAGCAAAATCCGCTTAATACGATTTTTCGCATAATACGCCATTTTACGTTAGTTCCTGCAACTTTAGGCATATTTTCATACATTTTGTCACGCTAAATAAATACTGTTCGTTAATAACCGCCCTACTCATCCCAAAGATGTTGAGTTAAGGAATATCAAACTTGTTTTCTTACCTCCAAATGCGACGAGCAAGTTGTAACCGATGAATCAGGGCATTATAAAAATCCTTAAAAAAGGTTATAGAACACGACCGATACATCACTATCTGAAGGAAAGGGACGACTCTGTTTGAAAAAGACCCCTGAATATGGCATGATACAATACTAAACATTGCAGCGGCATGGGAAGCAATTAAGCCCGAAACTGTACAAAATTGTTTCAAGAAAGCAGGTTTCCGAAATAATGACGATAATATCGTGTTAGAAGAAACAGAACCCGCGATATTGTAGAATTTTCCTAGCTATTGTTCCAGCGATGACAATAATGCAAACTACGAAGTCTGGTCACACCAAAATCTTATTAAAGATGTGCATCCAAAAAACGATCCTAAGTAATGATGACGATGCTAATGAAGAGAAGTCAGCACCAATTTTATCAGATGCTCAGGCTTTATCAGCAGATGACGATTTAAGGTGTTATGTATCTTTTTTGGGTGATAGCGAAAATGCACTTCAAATAGTTAAATTATGTCCTCTTGTAATTACTAATATATCAAAATCTCTTTGTGAAACCAAAATAAGTGATTACTTTAAGCAATGTTTAAATAATTATAGTTAGGTATTTATGTATGTATGTATGTATATATGTACTTAATTTTTTCTTCTTTTCCTGTTTAATATGTGTTTCCGCTAAAGACGGGTTTTTGCTGGACCCTTTCAGAATCATCTTAAGCGAGTTTTCAACTTTTTAAAATTTTTTTGTTTAATATAGTTTGGTAAAGAATTATCAATATATTTAATACACTAATAATAAGCACTTTTTTCACTCATAACCAGTCTATGTTTAGGACATACATAATCCACTATTCGTGTTGGATATATCTTTTGCGCGTCACTATTTTCAAATAAGTGCTTATTTTTAACAAAAAACAATATACATTCCTGTATGTAAACTGCATGAACAGTAAGTAGTTTATGTTCCTTAAATTTACCCCGGCACGATTCCCGATAACTTAGATTTAATAATATTCTCAGTGTCCTTTTTTGACATATAAAAACATTCGATATGTCTTTACAGTTTCCATACAGGGCTATTCCATATCTTAAACAGTGTCCTTTTTTGACCTATAAAAACATTCGATATGTCTTTACAGTTTCCATACAGGGCTATTCCATATCTTAACCGGGTCCCAAAATTTGCGTAGTACAGCATTTTCTTAATATTTATTCCTACATATCTACCTCTAATTCTAAGTGTATAACAGACAGCATTTAGCCTACCTGTTAAATATTGAACATGGCATTCCCAATTCATACAACTATCTAGAAACATACCTAAGGACTTTACATTGTTCGTAACCTGTACTTCACAACCACTTATAGTCAGTTTTTCCGGTTCTATTAATTTGGAACGATTGGTTTTAAAAATTGTAACATTTGTTTTTGAATTATTTAATATAAGTTTGTTTTTTGTAAACCAGTCACCAACCAACATCATAAATGGTTGAATGCCAGGTTCAAGAGAGGCAATGCCCCTGTATGATAACAAAATGTTGGTATCGTCTGCGTAGTTTATTTTACAGTTTTCATTCTTCTCATATAATTCATTTAGATTGTTTACATATAACTAGCGACCCGCCCCGGCTTCGCACGGGTGCAATGCTGATACTAAATACACTACAGAAAAACTGTGACTATTTATTTTATTTTTACAACAATTATTACATCGGCCTCCGACGCGCTATTTATAGGCACGCTGCCGCCGCCCCGGTCGGCCAGTACCGCCGCAAGCGCTACTTCCCGCAATTTTAAATCTGTAATATCTTCGAAAATATTCATTTAAATCTTGTGCTGTAAAGGACCATATAGATCTATATTAAATCAACAATGTATTTAAGCTATTTAATTGGATAAGGATTAATGCTGTATTGGTTAAAATCGCTTCAAAATTTGCCATTATTTGTCGTAAAAAGTAAATGACAAAAAAATGTTATTGTGGGATATCCATGAGAGATAGACATATACCATCGCGGAGTTTTCTGTAGACCTTTTCAATGTGTACAAATAATTAGTACATTATTTTGATAAATCTCGAAGGGGTTCAGCCTGCGTTTGCAATGTAAGCGGAAAAAAATATGATAATTAACGACATCACATTAGAAACCTCAAAAATAACAGTATTTCTCCACTATTTAATGGATGTTATTATACATATAAACCTTCCTCTTGAATCACTCTGTCTATTGAAAAAAACCGCATCAAAATCCGGTGCGTAGTTTTAAAGATTTAAGCATACAAAGGGACATAGGGACAGAGAAAGCGACTTTGTTTTATACTATGTAGTGATACGAACAATATAGGCCCAATTACACTTCCTTGCGGTATTCCGACTGTTATATGTTTGTTCCCTGAATATACTCTATTAATACCTTTTCCTATCACTGCCCTTTGTTGCCACTTCAGAGCTGTTTCTGGTATAATATTTCATAGTCTAAAGTGTCATATGCTTTTGATAGGTCGAGAAACAACCCTTAAATTGATCTCCTCATTCTCTATTGTTTCAGTGATATTTGTTATGAACTCGAATAATGCAGTTTGTGTTGTTTTGCCTTGAATGTACCCATGTTGAGTTTTATTTAAAAGATTGTTATTGTTCATTAAGCTAATTATTCGGTTACAAACAACACGCTCGAATATCTTGGCAAATGATGGTAATAAGCTTATAGGGCGGTAATTTTCTATGTTTGATTCATCGCCTTTTTTAAAAACTGGAACAATCAGTGCCTGTTTTAGTTGATCTGGAAATATTCCGTATTGAATAGAATTATTTATTATGTACACCAGCGGTTCTAGAATGGCACTTATTACAAATTTAATTGTGTTATTAGATATTTCATCGTGTCCACTACTAAATTTGTTCTTAAGTTTTTTAACTATTTGTTGCACTTCTTCACTATCTACTAACTCTAACTCTATTTCAGCTGGATTGTATTTTATATCACAATTAAAGGGTGTATTGTGTAATTTTGATAACAAGTTTAGGACAATATTTACTAAATAATTGTTAAAATTATTAGCTATAGCTTCTTTGTTATCATTTATATTTATTTCTTTAACTTTTGATTTTCCCGTTATATATGAATTTAAAGAAAATTCTAATATTTCTAGACGTCAATTTAAGGTTCAAAACTTAGCGGATTTCCTGTTGCACTTATTAATTTAAGTCCCAGCCCTCAGATTCAGTAAAAGATTTAAGTTTTAAAAGAGATCTATTTATCATGGAAGTTAGATCTTCTAGTTGGCCAACTTCTTTTTATATACTATAATTTGTGTTAAATATGTCAATAAACCTTTATGTAGAGATCTTGAAGTCAATAATCTTCCGAAAATAATAACATTTTTAGTTTTCGATTGCTAATAAGAGAAATATCGAGAAATAGCAGTAACTGGTACCATAAGCAGAATATACGAGAAAGTTCGAAAAAATTGAAGCAAACAAGAAAATAGTAATATAGAAGCAGACTATCGAAATAGTAGATCAACGATGGACCGTATATTTACCTAGATCCAAATAATAGGAAAAGAGATAGCCCAAAACCAAAAAATACATCTGCTATTCGTAGCCTATTATCCCAGTGACAAATCGTTGGCAGATCCTGGAAAAAACAATAAAGTTGATGCAAACAAAGTTCCCAAGTCGAGTCATCTTTTGTTTTGGCGACCAAAACTGGCCGCCAAGAAGTTGCGATATAGGATTGCTTCTTCTCTTTTTTTTTGTAAGGTCTATACGAACAATCTTAAGATGAATTAAAGAATTTAAAGAAGAAATTAAACGGCCAAATTCGTGAAATCCAGCGGCGCTTACTCAAAAACGTATTCCGAAATTTTACTGAAAGACTACATTCCTGTCAATGGAAAGCCACAATGGCCATTTTGTGACAAAATAAAATCCGAAGACGCCCTTCCCAATGGATAATATATAATATATATAATAAATTTTCCTTTAATTTTTACGAAGATAAATAAAGAAATTATAATAAAACCTTCTAATGCGATCCGGTTTGCGACTAAGAGACAAAGAAAATTTAACAAACAAATGAATAAAGAGAATAAATTTACTCTAACGAACTTCAGAACGTAACTTATTCTAAGAGATTTCAAATAGTATCTAAAGAAAATTACTTCTTTCAAACACCACCATACTTCCCAACCTCTGGAAACTCTGCTAATATACGTTAGTAGCTTCATGTACGTCCATGCTCCGGTAACGGCAATTCCAATTCCGTACGTAGAGAGTATTAACAAGCCTTTTTCAGGATATTTAATTTTATCTTCTTCTGTTGGTGCCTATCCTCTGTGGATGTTGGCAATCACATTGGCCCATATGACCTTATTGACAGCTGTTCTAAATAAATGTACTGTCGTCATTCCTGTCCATTGTCTGATATTCCTCAGCCATGATGTTCGTCGGCGACCCTGAGTTCTTTTACCCTCTATCTTACCTTGCAAAATTAACTGAATTAGTTGATATTTCTCATTGCGCATTACATGCCCTAAGTATGATATCTTTCTGATTTTCACATTGCGCATAATTTCTGGGTCTTTTTTCATACGTTGCATCACGGTGTTATTTGTGACATGATGGATGTATGAAATTCTGAGCATGCGGCGGTAACACCACATTTCGAAGGCTTCCAGTCGTTTAGATGTTGTTTCTGTCAAAGTCCAGACTTCCACTCCATATAGAAGAGTTGAAAACACATAACATCTCAAGACTCGTGTTCTTATATCAATGTTCAGGTTCATATTGCACAAGATCTTTCTGAGGCGGTTGAAGACAGCTCTCGCCTTCTCTATGCGGTATCTAATCTCCTGTGAGTGGTCCCATTCTCTGTTCAGACTGCATCCTAGATACGTAACTGTCAACAGTTTCCAAAGTTTCATTATTTGCTCTAAATTGGTGGTGTATTTCGTCATTTTTGCTTACTATAAGGATTTTTGTCTTTTTACAGTTTAATTTCATTCCGTATCTTTCACAGGCTTCCACTACGCGGTCTATTAGTGTTTGCAGATCCTCTGCATTATCGGCCAACAGAACTGTGTCGTCTGCATATCTTAAGTTGTTAATGCTTTCACCATTAATTCTTATGCCCTCTCTCATTCCACTGACAGCTTCCCTGAACAGCATTTCCGAGTACGTATTGAATAACGTCGGCGATAAAATACAGCCCTGACGAACTCCCCGTTTTATTGTAAATTCTTGTGATGTTTTGTTGCCTACACGTACAGTCGCCCTTTGCTGTGAGTAAAGGTTTCTAATAAGGCGTAAATCCTTGTCATCGATACCAGATTCATTTAATATTTGAAGCAGTTTGTGATGTTGCACTTTGTTGAATGCTTTCTCGAAATCGATAAAACATGCATAGACATTGCAGTTTACGTCCCGAGCTCTTTGTATCAAAATTTGAATAGAAAATAGAGCTTCTCGTGTTCCAAGTCCATTTCTAAAGCCAAACTGAACATTGCTAACGTTTTCTTCAAGTTTTCTATATATTCGACAGTGAATGATACTGAGAAGGATTTTCAGCGCATGGCTCATTAAGCTTATAATTCTGTAATCAGAGCATCTGGTAGCATTTGTTTTCTTAGGAAGAGGAATGAAGATGGAAACTAGCCAATCTCTAGGCAATTCGCCAGTTTCGTAAATTTTATTAAGTAGACTTGTTAGGAGTTTAAGTTGGTCATTTTAGTCAATTTTATATAAACTATTCTACGCTTTTCTATAACTAATAGTTTCGTTCAATAATTGTGAAAAAAATCTCTTCGCTCTTAGCCATTTTATATATATATATATATATATATATATATATATATATATATATATATATATATATATAATTCACTAGAATAATGTGTACATTAATTTATTTACAATTCAAATTTTTGCTAAGACATTCTTTATTTGATTAGCTGGCTTTAAATAAAAATGACCAAAAAACTTGGTATATAAAAAGCTTTCATAAATTGCAAAAAGTAAAGCAAAATTCAAATAGTCTGACAAAAGAATAGTGAATATAATTAAACAAAGGAAACAAAAGATACAACAAAATCTGTATGTACGTACATATGTTAAAAATTGGTGTTCGCAAAATACAATTTTGAACCCTTGCTTATTGGCAACGATTCATTGCCAACTTATATCTCAAAAGCCTTATTAACATGTGTGTTACTACAATAAATCACATGAGTTTAACTCACCATAATTTGTAACCTTCGCAAATGCTTCAAGACCTCCAACATATGGATTTTCCTTGATATTCTTAAACATCGTCCATAATGAATCACCATCATTTTTGATATTCAAAGCTGCAAAAGATTTATCCAACTGCTGATACTCCGGACTGTCGATGTCGTATACAACGAAAAGATGCCTGTCTCTTCTGGAAGGGCCGATTTTCAAAATGCCTTTTAGGACACCGATCAAGTATTCACAGTTGCCATGTTGGAATAGAAAACTGCATATTGGTTCGGCTGATCCGTCGAAGAATGTTAACTGCCTGCTTTTATTGGCTACTCTAAAACTAGAGAAATAACACAAATAAAATTACATTTTCCCTATTTAAATTTTTATTTCTACTCTATATAAGCTAAAACAATTTAAATAAACAAACACTGAAGAAAGTCGGAAGGCATTACAACCTGAAGAAATTGCGACTTGGATTCACAGTAGCAATATGAATCATAAAGCAAAGTTGGCATAAGATAAGATAATTTATTAGTAATAATATACAAATAGTACTTTTACAAGTCAAATAAATAAAATATTAAAATTTTGTCGATTAATTATTATCATTAACACAAATAAAACATTACACGATATTGATTCTTCCTTAAGAAGAAAGTTTTGGTAAAAAAAAAAGCGAAGGAAAGCTGACAACAGACAAAGACAATACTACAGATTAAAATTAGATTCGAAATACTCCTCGAACGAAAAAAACGCGTTCAGCACAAGGTAGCTCTTGATCTGTTTTTTGTACTGATAGAAGTTAAGAGCTTTAATTCTAGCTGGCACACAGTTGTAGAACTTTATTGCTAAATATCTTAAACCATTTCTGGATATCTCAAGCCGGCCAAAGTCTGATACAAGATTGTTGTTGTATAGATCAAGATTTTGTTTAACGTACAACAAACACTGCATAATGTACACACAAGGTAAAGTTAAAATTTTTAAATTCTTAAACGAATTTCGACAGTCTTCTCTATAACCAAGCCCAAAGATAATACGAATGCATTTTCTTTGTTGTCCAAACGCCTTATCAGTATAACAAGAATGACCCCAGGAAAGAATAGCATAAGCCAAAAGAGAATGAAAGTTACTGTGATATGCTGTCAGAAGTTTCTTTGGAAGTTACCCGTACAAGACTCCTGAACAGGAACAGTTGTTGGGATAGTTTTTTTGAGAGATTAACAAGGTGTTGTTCCCAGGTTAATCCTGCATCTAGGTGTACTCCCAGAAATTTGACCTCCATTGCACATTGAGGTAGAAAGGACTGTACAATTTCACTGTTATTCCTTAGAGTAAAATTAATACTTTGTGATTTGGAGTTGGAGGATAGGCGATTGGCTAGAAACCATTGAAATAGTTTTTTTTTTTCTGAAGTTTGGTAATCAAGACTGTCAATCTCTGAAGGGTGATAACTTGTATAAAACGTTGTGTCGTCAGCAAACAAAACAGTATTGACTCCCTTGCCCTTACAGTATGCCAGGTCATTTATATAGATGAGGAATAAGATGGGACCTAATACCGACCCTTGAGGTACACCATACCTTAGGGATTGTTTTTTAGAATTACACTGCCCAAAGTGAACATACTGATCACGATCCGACAGATATGAATTAAGTAGCTGAATGGCATCAGCCTGAAAATTGTAAAATGGTGTTTTTTTAGAAGAATGCTATGTGTAACGCAATCGAATGCCTTTGTGAGGTCTAAAAAGGATGCAAGAGTGTCAAGATACTTTTCAAAGCCCTGTAAAACATTACTAGTGAAATGATCAATAGCTAAAGTTGTGGTCCTATTCTTTCGGAATCCAAACTGGTTCAAGGCAAATAATTTGACTCAAAGTGATTATTAGCCTGATTTTTCCAAATTCGTTCATAAACTTTTGACAAGATTGGTAATAAAGATATGGGGCGATAATTGTTGCAGTCATCAATGGAGCCCTTATTCTTGAAGGGGGGTACCACCTTTGCAGTTTTGAAAACTTTAGGAAATGTACTGCAAGCTATAGATTGATTTATCAATATTGTTAGGGGCTGGACTATTATATCCTTAATTTTTTAAATAATTTTTGTGTTAATCCTGTCAATATCTTTGCTGTTACTATTTTTTATTTCTGAAATGGCCTTGTCGACATTACTAAAACTAACTGATTGAAATTTAAAGGACGGGATGTTTTTCAGTGGCACAGATTTTAGGTAATCTTCAAAAGGCTGTTGAGAACATTCAAGTTTATTCATCACACATTCAGCAGTTGAACAAAAGTGGTTATTAAAATCATTTGCATTTAGTTTTGAATTAGAGTCAGAGGTATTATTTTTACTTTTATTATTAATAAGTTTCCACATAGCTTGTTGAGGGTTTCTGGATTTTTTTATAAATTCGTCATTCGCTTTAATTTTTGCAAGCCTAATTGATTTTCTGTAATTTTTTCTATATTCAATTATGGTACTCGTTGGCATGGTAATAGAATCCCTTTTATTTAATGCTATCATAAACTGAAGTCTATTGAACCAGTTTACTCCTTTATTGGGATAATTTTTATTAAATAGTCTTGATTTTTCTGGAAAAGAGACGTTTATGCAATGTGTTAACGAATCAATTGGCATTTTGAATTTAAGGTCAATATCCAAGTTATCATCATTAACAAAATTAAAATTGTATTTGAGCATGCTCTAGTTTGAAAATTTGTGGATGAATAGTTAGTCTGAAAAAAAATACCTTTGTTGTCTGAGATGTGCGTGAGATCTACTGGTTTAGCAATACCATCAATATTTATGAAGATATTATCGAGACATCTATCACCACGAGTGTTGAATTTAATTTTTTTTTTAGATTAAATGAGCGGAAAAAATTACAAAGTTTTATAGCTCTAATGTCTTTTTCATTAAAATGAACATTAAAATCTCCTGCTATGATAAGAGATTTGTATACATCAATTTTTTTAAGAGTATTTGCCATTATGTTAAAGAACTTGTCTAAATCACCGTCTGGTGTACAATATGCAGTGATAAGTTGCACATTTGAATTTTTTTAACAAAATGCCTGCAATCTCGCAGTGCTGCTCAGCAGAGAGGCTTTCAAGATTCAAAAGATCATAACTTAAGTCCTGTCTGACATAGATACCTACGCCTCCATGAGACATGACCGTCCTGCAAAATCCAGAAACCATCCTGTAGTTCTTAATAAAGACAGTGTTTAGCTCCTCCGGCACCAGCCAGTGCTCATTTATGCACAAACAATCCGCCGAAACGTCATCGAGTAGCACTTCAAAATTCAAAAAGGAATTACGTAAAGATTGAGCATTATAATGGACAATTTTTAAAGATTTAATAATTTTGAAATGTTCACTTATAGATCTTTGTTTTGTATTGAAGAAGTTGTTTCTATAAAACCTCGGGAGTCTTCAGTTAACCCTTCCTGGTAGACAGTGGACGTTGGATGCGAAGAAAATGGTTGATGGTTGTCCCAACCAGCCACAAGTTAGTGGACATCACCGCCTCTTTGTTTTGTTGAGGAGCGCCCACCTTAAATGAGCTGTAGAAACGATCCTTTTTGGTGACCATTTTTTCACAGAAACAGTCTTCGTGCAATTCATATTTTTTAAGAAAAGCAATTATATTGTCTGCTTTGGTTTCTGGAGCCAGCACAGAAATAAATATCCATGCTTTGTTTGCGTTAGTTGCAACTTTTAACAAGTCATCGGTGTTTTCACCTTTCTTTGGATTTGGTCGAGCATTCTGCTTTTTCTTCTTGTAGGAAACAGTTTGAAATCCATCGTTCTGTATTAAAGAATTCTAGGTTTGCCCTTCTGACATGGTGGGAGGAAGCGGGCTTCAGCCGTCATATCTCGAAAACAGTTAAGTGTGTATCTCTGAACAAAAAAGCATAATTTGAGAATTTGAATTATAAATTTGTTTAGTATATTTTTGGAATGTGGACATCTAGTCAGATTCATGTCTAGAACTAATAATACATCCAGGATTTACGTTAATGGAACTTGGGGTTATACGTTTAACGATTCTGAAGAAGCTGAAGTAGGATTCTGTAAATGTTCGTATGCTCGTAGCAGATCTCTTCAACCTGTTGATTCATGAAGACTAAAGATTATGCTTCTGTGAACTTTTATTTAAGTTTATGTTTATAACCTAAATTATCAATCTTATCAAGACAGATTTGCATTTAGCTACTTCAAATTACTGAATTTTCGTGAAAATGTTTCCTTGGAAACATCTTAAATTCACATTTATAGATTTTGAAATTAAGAGTTCGAAAATTTTGAAAATATACACAGGAAGATGCCTTATATACAGTGTGATCAGTAAAGTCCGCATCAAATGGGATTTTTTTATTAGTAGCTTTATTCAAAATTTGACTTTGCCAACGATTTCTGCTTCGATTGAGATGATAATTAACCAAAAAAATAGTAGTCGGGTGATTAGCATCATCTATCAAATTTTAATTTTTTTCCAAAAAAAAAATCAAAAGTGGGGTTATATCTTAAAGTATCGAAAAAAGTTATTAGAAAAAGTTTTTCTAAATGCAAGTTTTAGACCATATGGAAAATTTCAGCTGTTTAAGATAATTTAGATTTTTTGCCCATTTTTTGTAAATTGCACCACTGTTGCAAAGTAAGACTCAACAGAACTTACATAAAACGTCTTAGTTTCGACAATGCTTCATCCTAGACATATTTTGTTTAAATAAGCGCCATATTAAATGTGTGTTTTTCTTCAAAATTCAAATAGGGCTATTAAAATTTGGTCACATGCAATGCAAAGTTTATTTGTTTTTGACCGTGTATAAGGTAACTTCATAAAATGACTGTTTTTGAAAACGTAGTTTGTGTCTAAAAGTAATACACATTATAATTAAGACAAACAAGAACACAGTGTATCAGTAAAGTATAAATTTTTATTTAACTTTACGTTATTATTTAAGTTTATCTAGTTTCAACGATTTAATTTAAAACTCCATTAACAAATTTTGTTATGAAGCTATATTATTAAAAAAGTTAAGATGGTATTTTGTTATTTAAGTGCAAAGTCCAAAAAATTAATTAGTATTGTACCTTACGATGATGCATCAAAAACAAGTTGATCATTTGGAAAAAGTGATTCGAAACTGAATTTTGGAAATAAGGCCCCTTAGTACCAGAAACTTAATTAAAGATGTGTCAAGAAGCACAATTGTTTGTATTGAACACAATGGAAGGCACATAGAAATGTAATTTTAAATTTTAAGTTTTTGAATTGTTTTTAATTTAATATTCAAATACAAGAAAAATTGTTTGTTATCAATAAAAAAGGTGGAATTTTAAATGTGTTAAATTTTTATATTATGATTTATTTATTAGAAAACTCGAGTCTTTTCAATTAAACTATTTTCTTAATATTGTTGTTTATTACTTTTAGACACAAGTTACTTTTTCAAAAATATTTATTTTATGAAGTTACCTTATACAGGGTCAAAAAACAAATAAACTTTGCATACACATGTGACCGCATTTTAATAGCCCTATTTGGATTTTGTAGAAAAGCACATTTAATATGACGCTTCTTTAAACAATATATGTCTGGAATGAAGCATTGTCAAAACTAAGAAGTTTTATGTAGTTTACGTTGATTCTTATTGTGCAACAGTGGCAGGGGCGGATCCAGCCTCTCTCTTTGGGGGGGGGGGGGTGACATCACAAAAGTACAGTATGGCAAGCGAAGGCAAGTTATCGACGGGGGGGGGGGGGGGGGACACCAGCAACATTCCCATTCCTAGTGTAAAAGGCAGGATCGGGGATATTTTTCTGAATTTGAAGCTCTCTAGGAGGGGGGGGGGGGCGATCATAAGAAAAAACAAGTTGTCAACAGGGGGGAGGATGCGAGCAGCATACACATTCCTAGTATAAAAGGCAGAATCGGTTCTATTTTTCTGAACTCAGAGCTCTTGGGAATTGGGGAGACGATAGCAAGCACACACTTTTCTATACTCTATCCAAGAACTAGAGAGAGTAATAAAACTGTTACCGAAACCTCCAACGTACCTGCTCCAGTGCCGCAGGTAACTGAGGACTGCCGTAAATCTAATTATATTTAGTTATATTTAGATATTATAAGCTTTTACAAATTTACTGCAACAATAAAATTTCTGATAGTTCAATTTAATTTCTGTCAGTGAGCAAAGTACACCTTACAGTGTGTCCTTAGTGATTAATCTGGTTTGTGCTTGTTTTCATATATTATTTGATAGTAGGATACCCAAAAAATATGGCATCCACATCAATATTTATTCCAAAATCGTTAAACCAGGACATTTTTTCCTCAACGAAAAACTTATTACGATGAATGTTTATGATGCCTTAAGATATCCATATCTAGATAATAATGTTAAAAGCTTTGTTGAGATGTGTTCCAACATGACAGGAGTTGGAAAATCTACTATGTATCGAATACTGAAGGAGATAAAAACGACTGGAATTGTTAGTACTCCCAAGCCACATTCGATCACAGGCAGACGAAAAACCTCGTTGGAAGAAGAGATGTCAACGGCAATAAAAGGAGTTGTACATACATTTTATTATGAGAAGCAGATCCCAACCGTCGACAAATTTCTAACTAAAATCAGTGAAGATCGGGATTTACCTCAAATTAAAATAACTGAGCTGTGGAAATTGCTCAGAGAATTTAATTTTTGCTGGGAAAAACCAGATAGGAAATCTGTTCTTATAGATCGTCCGGAAAATATCCGTTGGAGAAGAAAATATCTCTCTCAAGTAAAAGGTAGAGTTGCTAGAAATAACATAACTTACAAAATTAGTAATTTAACTGACCTTTTGAAAGATTTTTTTGAATAAAGTTACTGCCGAAAATTGGGAAAAATCCATATAATAAAAAAATAAAATAGGATGTGGAAACTCTATCTCAAAATCGGTGAGATAAAGGAACCAATTATAATTAATTTGAGCGAAGATAGCTTCACTGACTTTGATTACGAATTATATACGTAATGTTTACCAGCGTATACACAATTTATTATTTAAATTTTCTGTAATATATAAAAATTAATTACATTTGAATCCCTTTTTAGTGTTTAATTGTAATTCTGCAGATGGTTTAAAAAATAAATAAACTGAAACGTTAAATGTCCTAAAAATGTTTTAATTAATAATAAAATGACCGATAGCCCCAAAATAATTTAATAATATATGGACGAATTTATTGTTTTATATGTTTAACTCCTTGTATTTTTGACAATGGGTATTTTGTAAATATTTAAATTATAACTTAGAATTTTTTGAGAGTTGTAATTTGTATTAAATATGTCAAAATTATTTATATTTTCTAATGTATGTGAATTATTAAGAAATCATAAGAAATAAAATAATAATATAAAAATTTTTTATTTTGTTTATTACCGAAATAATTTTCTATGCCATAAATACTTAGTGACAAAATAAACCTCCTTCCGACGCCTATGACAAGGATTAAAATCCTTTTTAACACACACTTCCAAATACCTATTGTTATCCAACCCAAATAGTCTATTATTATAGACCGGTATTTTGGATTATAAAATAATAACCCATTCCTATGAAAAATATATGTGTCTAACAGATTTTGCCACAGACTATGGTCTAAAAAATATATGTAGTTTGCGAAGAAGAAAAGAGGTAAAAAACGATTTATTACTTTCTCTAGTTCTTGAATAAACTATAGTATAAGAGGGAAAATCGGATCTATTTTCCTAAACTCAAGGCTCTTGGGGGGGGGGGGGGGATCGCCCTCACCGCCCCCCCTCCTTGGATCCGCGCCTGAACAGTGGTGCAATTTACAAAAATTTGGCAAAAAATTCAAATTATCTTATGAAGCTGAAATTTTGCATATGGGCTAAAAACTGCAATTAGAAAAACTTTTTCCAATAACTTTTTCGATATTTTGAGATATAACCTCACTTTTGAATTGTTTTTGGAAGAAAATAAAATTTGATAGATAATGCTATCATGTGACTACTATTTTTTTGGTTAATTTTCATCTCGATCGAAGCAAAAATTGATGCCAAAGTCAAATTTCGAATAAATCAATTAAAAAAAAGAATCCTATATGATGCGGAATTTACTGGTTACACTTTATAAGAATATACCTTTTCTCATCATGCTAAAGCCTAATAATTTTTAATTAAATACTATCTAGTACTATGAACTAATTTTTGGAGGTTATGCATGACTTCTGCACAATGCCACAGTAGGGTAGACAAGCAGTAATAGTGTTAACGAATTTACTAAATGGAGTTTAATAATACAAGATAATTTATTCTCGCGTTTTATGCATTTTCATATTGAAGCCTTCTGGATCTTAATCTGGAGGAATTCTACTCCTATTTTGTCATCCACTCCGACTGTAAAAAAAAACTTATTTATGAGGTAATTAGAAAACTGGAACTTAAGTCTTTCTGTAGAATCATTTATGTTTTTAAATCAGACAGCGCGTTTTGATTCCTTTGCTTTCTGACGAGTTGGTCGCAAATCGGTGAAATCGTTTCTTGACAGACTGATGAGATTATGCCTGTGCACGCTTTAAATTGAAGAGTCACCAGAAGCCGTCGCTCCCAAACAGCACGTCTAAGAACGGCAGCTTCAGGGAGACTTAAGGTGGGATCCTGCTTTGGGAGGCCTAAAAAACAAGTTTTTTTAGGCCTCCGCAACAAAAAAAATCTTTAACGTGAAATAATGAAATACAGAGGATTTATGTGCATATTCGTAAAGTGCCTAACAACTGAAGTCTCCAATTGGTGGGAAAGATACAGGTCGTTATCCTTGTCTGAATCAGACAAACCAAAAAAAATGTAATTTTTTTTGTAAGTGAATGTTGTGGAACTTAACATCTTACCACCGCTTTCCGGCAAAACTGGACTTAAATAAAGGTTTAAGTTTGTGGAAAGTACAACAAGGATGTCTGGGAAAGATACCGGTGGATCCCACTGATGAGTCCACCACCGGTATCAGGACGAACCTTTCGTACATTGTAGGTGGTCGCAAATAGTTCGTTAGTTATATGCCCTTAACATCAGGGGCACTACTACGACATGGCGCCCGAGCAGGGACTACGAGATGGAAGGTCGTGGCTTTGTGCTAAAGCCGGTACCCTACTTTGGAAAGACCACCTAGGATGTCCATTCGACTTCCTTTTCAGGCCTGTGCTTTCTAACGCCTTGGACTGTCCGACAGTTAAAGTCGGAAAGCAAATGCCTTAGGGGGGGGGGCATGTTCTGGAACTTAACATCTTACCACCGCTTTCTGGCAAAACTGGACTTAAATAAAGGTCCAAGTTTGTGGACAGTACAAGAAGGATGTCTGGGAAAGATACCGGTGGATCCTACTGATCAGTCCACCACCGGTATCGGGATGAAACATCCGTACATTTTAGGTGGTCGCAAATAGTTCGTTAGTTATATGCCCTTAACATCAGGGGCATTACTACGACATGAACTAAGAAAAACCCGAAGAAATCGTGAAATTCAATTTTCCTCGAGGTTTGAAAAAAAAACGCGCTTTTTGGAAAAAAAAATCATTCAACTTGCTATAAAAGTTGTTAAAGAATAATTTTACATTAAAATTTAAATAGAAGAGAGCACAAAACTGAAGATAACACGCTTTGATTCGCTTCAACTGGTCGTCTAATTTTCTTGCAAGCACGCCCACCAATTTAGAAAAATCATGAAACTCGCAAATCTGCTCGACGCCCCGTTGGTTTCAGTCCTTTATATTCGGAAATACTTAGAATTAGCCTCTACAACTACGGGTACATATTCATGGATATCTCAGATATAGATCTAAGCAATGAAAAAATCGATTTTTCGGACCTTCTAAAGCAGGAACCTCCCTTACCTCGAATTTATTTTAATAGATTTTAGAACTATTTTAAATACTTACCTTTTAACATCATCGAGGTTGACTTTTAAACATTTAAGGCGGCTATTGTAATCCGGAGGAAGGCTTCCACTTAAAGTACGAACTCTTTTCTGAACAGTATTCACAACTGCCCATTCTTGATCTTGCAGTTCGGAGTCAACTGTGACATCATTCGGTTTCCATTCAAGAACACGTCTGTGATTGGAGTTTGTGTTTCCTAAAATTCCAGACACAGGGATGTGAATAGGGGAAAGATAAAAATAATCAATTGGACGGTGATTTTTGAGACAGTTGGAACAAGAGAGAGAATATTTTTGTTATGGACTTAATACATATTAAATATATTCTCTTATTTACTTAAAAACTTCAATATAATAGGAAATTATTATATACACTAGCGTGCAAAAAATTTAGGTCACTTAAGAAGTTGCAAATTATTTTAGGATTAATAATAATAGGGGAATTATTGTACTACTAGACGCTTAATTATTTGTTTTCCGAGAAATGTTATCAGTCATATTGTTATGTGTCATGTGTTGATACTGTATTTATCACTTTTATGAAATAGCGTGCATTCGCTCTAATTGAAAATTTAAATTTCGTTGCCTATTTTCCATTTAGCATTGGTTTCTCTTTAAAATCTATCGGCCGCATGATGTTATGTTTATCTAACAGATATAATGCCTTTAGATCCTATTGTTACTTATAGCTTTGATACAAGATGGTCGAGGACAACGTGGAACTGCAAGAATTGTTGGTAAGGTGCTGTACAAAATGTGTACCAGCACTATGAGGAGAGTGACCTGTTAATCAAAAAACTATGATCCGGGCGGAAAAGAGTAACCTCCCAAAGAGATAACCGTTTTTGGTGTCCGAAAGTTTGCGGAATTGAACAGCTTCTGCAGATTTGCTACAAAATCAACCCCAAGAAGTTAGAAATGTAAATGTACGGTTAGAAGAAGGCTTCGTACTGCTGGATTGTCTTGTAGAAGGATAGCTACAGGTCCATCATTGCAACGCCGGCATCGAATTGCAATATTGACTTTGGCCCCAAATCACTTGGCATGGAATAATGAGAACTAGAGCAAGGTACTGTTTTCAGATGAGTCGCATTTTTGCCTCAATGGGTCAGACGGGCATCGACGAGTAAGGCGAAGACCTAGAGAGAGATATGCTTCAGTTTGTATTAACGAGCGACTACCATATGGCGGTGGGTCGGTAATGGTTTGACTGGTAATCTTATCACAAGCACGCACAGAGTTAGTCTTCATACAGAATGGCTCCCTAACAGCTCACGGGTACATAACGGAAGTTCTAGAAGATCATATCATGCCTTTCACTATCACTATAGGCGAGCATGGCATTTTCATGATAATGCTAGACCTCACGCAGCCAGAGTTGTTAGAGAATATCTCGATGAAGTGGGAATTAGGCGATTTGATTGACCAGCACTTAGTCCAAACATGAATCCCATCGAACATATCTGGGATGAGTTGAGCCGACATATCTGAAGGTATACATATACATATACATATATATATATATATATATATATATATATATATATATATATATATATATATATATATATAATTCCCGCCACAGTTTAAGTTCAAATTTCAAATATGAGAATCAGCCAGAGTTGTTAGAGAATATCTCGATGAAGTGGGAATTAGGCGATTTGATTGACCAGCACTTAGTCCAAACATGAATCCCATCGAACATATCTGGGATGAGTTGAGCCGACATATCTGAAGGTATACATATACATATACATATATATATATATATATATATATATATATATATATATATATATATATATATATATATATATATATATATATATATATATATATATATATATAATTCCCGCCACAGTTTAAGTTCAAATTTCAAATATGAGAATCAGCCAGAGTTGTTAGAGAATATCTCGATGAAGTGGGAATTAGGCGATTTGATTGACCAGCACTTAGTCCAAACATGAATCCCATCGAACATATCTGGGATGAGTTGAGCCGACATATCTGAAGGTATACATATACATATACATATATATATATATATATATATATATATATATATATATAGATATATATATATATATATATATATATATATATAATTCCCGCCACAGTTTAAGTTCAAAGTTCAAATATGAGAATCAAAAATTATATAGTACGACAACGGGTGTCTGGGAAGGTGTCAGTCGAAACCCCCTGAGGAGTCCTAAGGCTGGCACCGGGACGAAACACCCCAAATTTTTACTTACAGTTTGTTCGTAATTCTCGCTGGGTACAGGGACCTTAGCAGATTACGACAATATATATATATATATATATATATATATATATATATATATATATATATATATATATATATATATAAATCCAGGCAATAGCAGTAAATAATCGAACATGAAGTCTCGAGGTACGTACATTTTAGTTTTATAAAGATGTATTGTGATTTTAATTATTTAGACAAAGTGTATTTTTTCATTAACGATGTTAATTAATTTTAATATTTTAAAATAATATTCAATTGACATCTGTCTCTTTTTAGAGGGATTAAACAATACTTAATTTAAAAGTAAATAATAAAAAAAAATGTGTTTGAAAAAGCCTGCCACGATAAGCGAAACGTTAAACAGCATTTAATGTCACAATTGAATATACGTTCTTGATATTTTCTTCAGATGTTTTGCTACATGCGGACTATATGAATCTTCTATTTCCTATAAAACGTCATATCGGATATAGTTTTAGTAGCATCATAAACAATAATGAGTATTTTATTTTTCGGATTTTTGAACTATACAATATACCTTATTTATTCTTTTATTTTTGTTTAGGTTACTAAAAAACATTACTAAAAAACAACAATTGACGTTTGCTCTATATTTACATTTTCAAATTTTTTTTTTTTTTAATTTATTTTTATTTTCATCTGAGTAAAGAACCCGTCGATTCTCTTCAGCGGCCAGTTTAGTGTATCAAAAGAATCAACGATTTTTTTTTACTCGTATGAAAACAAAAATTAAAAAAAAAATTAAAACTGCTTTTTAATTATGTAAAGCACCTAAACCCAAAAGAAGAAAAAATGAAAAATTAAGATATATTCTATAGTTAAAGCATCTGGAAAATATAATACTCATAATTAGGACTGAAATTACAAAACCTACATCTGATATGACGTTTTATGAAGAAATAGTGCCTTCACGTTCCACATTAAAACAAATTGTCACAAAGGTAACAAAAAATGTAATTACAAGCGTCTGACCTTCAATTTTGGAAATATTTTCGATTACTGACTAATATATCCAGGTATTTCTACAAATAGCATGTATTTTCACCCATTTCCAAAGTCTTTTTATATTTTTAATTATCCCTATCATACTAAGCATGCAGTTTTTTTGTATTCTCAAGTTTTATCAAAACGTATGCTGTTAAGCAAGTTCTGTATATTTTTAAAGAAAAAATGTTTAACATTGGATATTTTGGTTAGCTCTTTTTGTTACCAGGTAAATTTTTGAAAATATACCCCCATAGATTTAAAATACAGTTTTTAAGAAATACATTGCCGCAAAAATCTATAAATTTTGTCATTATAAAAGTAAATACATGTAACTTCAGTTGTACAACGGTATTTACTTTATCATCTTCAACAAAATATGAAATATAGAAATAATATATCAATGTAAACGTAAAAATAAAAATATAGGATTACTGTTCCTGATACTTTCTATTTGTTTTTAGTTATAAAGCTGAATAACAAAGTAATCTTTAAAATAATGTTTATATTAAAGATATATTTTTAAGTATAATAATATTCTATATACACCTGTAAATTTATCAGATAGCATGTGAAAAGTACTATAATAGAATAATTAATTCCGAGAACAATTAAAACGAATCGTTCCCCGTATAACTAAGATGTCATTTTCTTCAAGATGAATGTTTTTGATTATTTTGGTCAGATATTATATATATATATATATATATATATATATATATATATATATATATATATATATATACATCTAACCAAAATGATCAAAAACAGTCATCTTGAAGAAAATGACATCTCAGCAAGTCTCGAAATAAAATGGCTATATCCAAGCATACCATTGGATGAGACTTGGGAAAAAATTGTCATGAATGAAGATTTTCCAGCCTACACAACTGAACTTGCAGAATACTGTCTAAAAAACAGATACTTCAAGTTTAATAACCAAACAAACAAACAGATAGCGCACCTATGGGATCCTCACTTTTACCAGTTGGCCATATGGAAAAGAACACCTAGACGATTTCCTCGTATTCCTAAACAATATCCATCAAAGAATCCAATTCAAGCTAGAATCCGAGCAAGATAAGAAATCCCTTTTTTAGATCTGTTATTAACTAGGAAACCCAACAACACCCTGGGTTTCAGCGTACATAGAAAACCCCACATACTGACCGATATCTCGATACAGAATCACATCACCATCCCTCTCAAAAACAGCCAGTAGTCAACACACTAATATCAAGGTCTCTCCGCCTAACAGAACTCGACACAAAACAAAACGAAATAAAACACATCTCAACAGCTCTAGAACGAAATAGTTTCTCACAATCAGATATAAAGAAAACCACAACAAAAACCAAAGATCAAAATCAAACAAGGAACAAAGCCATAAACCCATACATAAAAGGAATGGCGGACAGAATCCGAAGAATCTTAGATACAACATAGAGCCCATATTCAAACCACAAAAAACAATAGCCAACATCCTGGGAATCCAAAATGTAAGACCAACCTTGAAAATTATGGCATTCACAGCATTCCATGTGCAGATTGCCATCAAACATACATAGGGGAAACAAACAGGCGCATATCAGCTAGAATTCAAGAACATAAAAATAGTCTCAAAAACAAACAGACAACCTCAGCTCTATCTCAACATCACCAAACAACTGCACATACCATCGATTTAAAAAAAAAAAACAAAAGAAATAACACCAGTATAAAATTACAAGGTACGCGTCATAAAAGAGACCCAAGAAATCGAAAAAGCTGGACAGCTAAATAAACGGGACGATGCTATAAATATTCCAACTACATGGAAAACAGTAATAAAAAAAAATAACAAAAATTAACCAATACACGAGAGAACAGCATACAAGAATCAAATATATTACACCCTGCAGAGCGGAGGAGTCTATAAAGGCGCTCGTTCAATCAGAAGGCGAGCCAGCTAACCAAAACCCGAAAAACAACAGAGACCACCATCAGTTCTCAGCGAGTAACGATACGAACTGCACTTGAAAATGCCAAATGGGATTTTGGCAAAACATCGTAAAAACGATTTTTTGAACGAACGTATTGAAACCCGAAATAACCACTCTTGCATTTTCTTAGATAAGCTATAACTTTTTTATTTCTCAATATTTTTTAAAACTGTAAACACTTTTTAAGCAGAATACGTCTATTTAGTCAAATTTTACTTACAACGTTTCGGCTTTCTGGAATCATCATCGATTTTGTTATTCCGTATGACCGCCATATTGAATTTTTTACTTATCGAAAAGTAACACACAATTAAAATCGATTTTCTTAAAAACATGTACAATCTTTAGGTGCTTAGAGCGGACATTATTACTGTATATTTAAGCTCATTTAAATCGTAATAAATCAATGTTGGAGTTTGTGTAACTTGAGTTTAAAATGTGAACTCACTTTTTATTTGGTTTATATTAAGTCGGCAAAAAAGTAATTTTGGTTTTGTAGAGTGAAATAACACTAATTTTTTTATACAAAGAATAAACTTTAATCAATTATATATTATCCGTTTTTTTTTCAATGATCTTCTACCGTCTCTCTTGCAGCTTCACGCTAACGCGCTTATAAAAATTTAGGTCCTTATCAGTAAAAAACCTGAACCAGGTGCGATTTATAGTGAAGATCATTCGTGAAAGTTTTACCATTTAAAGACTTTGGCAAATTTTGAAATAAATGTTAATCATATGATGGCAAATCAGAACTACATGGGGGATGCAACATCACTTCCCAATCAAGCTACAATAATTTTCGACAAATTACTAAATATGAGTGAAGCTTCGCATTATTATGGGGGAACATAATTCTGATTTACCAATTCTGGCCGTTTTTCTTTGATTGCTTCATCCAGTATCATTAGTTGTAGATAGTAACATCTGAATTGATCTTGCGGCCTTTTAGAAGTAGCTCAAAATACACAACACCTTTGTAGTCCCACCAATTCTGATACGTGCGTTCTGTTATGTAATCAATGCCATAAACTTCACATATCTCTTTGTGAGCATTAGCAGCTTTTTTTCCTTTAGGGAAATAAAAAAGTAAAATATACCGAAAATGCTCGTTTCTGCACTACATGTTAAAAGTGACCCTAAACTAATAGCTACACACAAAATTACGCAAAAATTGCTTTTAAAAGTAACCCAAATGTGATTGATGTTAAATGTCAAAAGGGGAAAACAATAACACTAACAGAAGTCCTTCAAAACAATTACGTCAATATGTAACAACCCAATATACGTAAAAAGCATAAAATCTGGCTTTAATTGGGGCAGTGCAAATGAGCATAAAAAAATAATGTAAAGGCTTAATATTTTAAAGGTTTCAATGAGGCCTTCACTTTGCTTTGAACCCCTTTGCTGGCTTTATATTAAGAAAAAAAGTCAAAAGATGTTTTTAAATTTAATAAAATGTATTGGAATTTCACAGCATGATACCATCAAATTTAATAAATATTTAACACAACCTTTCCTTTCATACAATAATCAATTTATTAATTACTTGAGGAATTAAAAAAATAATAACCTTGGTGTAAACCAACACATAACAATATAAAATATATGCAAAAAAAACTATTGGAATTAAATAATGAGTATATAGAATGCACGCTGGTTTTTCTACAACATATTAAATATATCTAATAATTACAGATCAGATAATTACCTAGGCGCGAGTTTATGAATTCAATAAATAATTCTAAAACTACATAAACACAGGAAATGAGATCTAATTTTTAGGTAAAAACGTAGAAATATTCATTTTTAACAAACATTTCACATTTATTCCTTTGATAATTTGAATTTGGGCAAACATTTAGAACAGTAGAAACACAAAATTTTTTTTAAATAATTTTTTGCATTTTTTTGTAATCATCTAACTCGAATCTCACCCCAGAAAAATGTTATTTTCACATATTATTTTCAGACTTTCAATTATGCCACTTTTACTAAAACAGATTTGTATATTTTCAAAAATAATATATAAAAAAAAGAGTAAAAACCAAGCCGAAAAATGAAAAACCAACACGCTGAAGCAATTCTAAAAAAATCTCGCCCTGTTGGCTCACGACTTGATGATTTTCAGTCAATACATTTTTTTATTAGAAATACTTATCGGTTATATTGAAAAATTAACAAAGTTTACTAAGTTAAACAAATGAACAATTTCAAATACAACCAAATAAATAATTATTTTCAGAGTTCCTACGCATTTGTAAATATAAAAATTCCTGAACTTTGAAGCAGAGTCTTCATATAATGTGACCAACATTTAACATATTCATATAATAAACATAGAAACCAATCGTATTGTGTTCCTACGACAACTGACAATTTCATACATTATTTTTATTCATAAATTTATAAACTGTAATTTTTTGTACATAGAAACAAATTTTAATTAAGATTTTTTGGACGTTAAAATAATTGAAAAAAAAAAATTAAAAGAAATAATGTTATGTTAGAGTAAGCTAAATTCCAAATTTTTAACGCGCACGTAGATCTCCAGAAATTTATGCAAAAACTACAAAACTCCTTGACTTTCCAGTCTAAACAAAATTGCTTGACTTTTCCAGATTTTTTTCAGTCGCATAGGAACCCTGATTTTGTATATATAGTATTCAATCAAGAAGAAGCCGATAACGGCTTCGCTCCGTCTTTCTCTTCAGTATAGCCACACTGACCAGCTTGTTCGCTCCCACTTTAGAAATAATTTGTGCCCATATGACGTCTTTACAAAAGATTTTAACTCTACTTGTGGTGTGTCCAGGGATGGGGTACCGGACTCTAGTAAATTTCAATATTCAGGGTATTTACAAATGTAGAATTAATCTTATCTAAAATATAGTTATTGGTAATTTTTTAACAAATTTTAATATAACTAAGTTATTCCAAAATAGACACATAGTTTAATTAAAAAAAAAAAAATACAAAAATTAATTTTACCTTTAATTATTTTTTTAAGCAATGTTGTGCAATCTTAACAACAGGTTTAAAATAAAAAGATGATTAGTTCACACACACCTCCTACTAATTAGTACACATTTATTTAATTATTTTCTAAATTTTTCTTACACAGATGCAATCATATATGCATTTATAGGTACCACGGCTTGCAGAATTTTTTTCTTTTAAAATGTCAATATTGTCATTAAAATCATTGTTGTAACCCTTTTGCTTTAGTAACCCGATAAAAAATAATCTAATGGGGTTAGATGAAGCAATCAAACAGCCCAGGCCATTGGTCCAAAATGACCAATCCACTTATCCGGGAAATGAATGTTGAATCAGTTTGTCACTTGTAATGTAGAGTGAGCAGAACATCTGTCTTGTTGAAAAATAAGGTTTCTTCCAAACCCCAAATGTTCGTCCTCGAGTTTGGTCATAGTAAAATTGCTTAGAGACCTGCAACATCAATGACTCATCGTACAATGCTTTGAAAGTGAAGGCTCAATGAAGGCACAAGGAACACCATCCGGTTAATCAGATCATGGCTCATGTTTAGTTCGATATAACATGTAGCCTGTCTGTCTGAGTGAAATATTTCAAATTTCACTGAACCAGATCCTGTGGAATGTAAACTAATCTGGGCAACAAGAACGAGTCTGTCAAGTCTGACCCACTGCTAGTTTTAATAATAATTTAGTATGTATGTGGACATGGGGATGTGGGCACTGCAAACTAAAAGATCCATTGTGCCCCACTTCTGCTGCTAAGTTGGCCAACTAAAGCAAGTTTTCCAATCCTATTTCTCTCAGGAAACTCAGAATGTGGGAATGCTTCAAGTTAGATAAATCTCTCTCTTTTCTATCACATTCTAGGATTTTGTAAGGCAATCCATTCTGAAACAATGTAAATATAAATTTTGTCCTTATCCTCGCAAAATCTGAATTATTTTATCTTTACCAATTCAAGTTCCGGCAATTATTCAAAATACTGGAAACACCGAATTTTTCGCAAATTTTTTGCGATCCCTCTAATAAAAGGTCACAGAATATGAATACAAAAAATTTTTTTAGCGATCGCTCATAGTTTTCCCAAAAAAAAAGTTTTTCACTTTCACATCGTATTTTCTACCATATTCACTAAAAAACACTTACAAATATTTTATTAAAATATAACATAAATAACTAATATTTGACTAAATAATCAGAGAAATAGCGACCAAATTTCAACTTTGTGTGACGTCACCACACTAAAACTTTAACAAAAATTAAGAAATATAATGTTGGTACTGTTATGTTTTGTTTGTCACATTTCATACTATAATATTGGAATGAATTCAATTAATTACAATTCAACCAAGTTTTCCATCCAAATAACACGACATGACTTATTTGTGTGAAAGTGAAAACAATTTTTTTTGGAAAACTAAAAAAAATCCAGAATCATATTCTATGTCCCAAAAATAGAAGGTATTCAAAAAATAAGCGAAAAATTCGGTGTTGACAGTATTCCCAATAATTATCCAAGCTTCTTAAGGTGTTCCCTCAGGTAACCGGGTCTTGTTAGGATTCCTCTTAGAATTCCAAGTTCATTTAAACTTAGGCTAATACATTTCATGAATTTCTTCTGGTTATAGTTCCCCAGAAGTATCTTCCCTTGTCTCATTCTTTGTAAATTTGTTCAATAATTAGATCTCCCATTTCCTTCCTTCCTTTTAATTCTTCCAATATTGGTGTTTCAGTCATTTCTTTTGGTGAGTTTATCTACTATTACATTTCCTTCTACTACAGTGCGTCACAACAGCCATAAGAGAGGAACCTAAGCCTATTTGATTTAATTCCTTTAAGCATTCCCAGACCATCTTGAAGCTGATTACATGAAAACTTGGCGCACTGATGGCTGCTTGAACTGAATTCCGTAACCCACTCTATACTGTTATTGACCCAAAGCTGTTTCCTAAACAAAGAACAAAATAATCTTTGGCAAGGGATTAACAGACATTGGTTCTGTAACAGAAAGATGCAGCAGATTTAATTTGACAGAAATCTTCTGAAATTCAGTAGAAATGTTTTGAAATTTGATCTGTGAAGAAGGAAATATCCTCACCACAAAGACATGTATTTTTAAGTATATTGGACCAGTTTATCCCCTTCAAACCATAATAATAAATAAAAAGTATAAATAAAGAAAAATCAACCAGAAATTATCATAATAAACCCTTATATTATTTTGTTCATATAGGGTATTCCACCATATACGACTGCATAAAAAATAATGTTGCTACAATGTCCACTATAATCTTATAAAAAAACAACATAGGATAGAACTTGAGGAAATAGTGATAGTGCAATGTAGTTTGCTATGATTTTAACAAAAATTAATAAACATTATGTTGGCGCTTCTCCAATGATGTTACATGTCTTTTGTTAAATTTTGTGATATAAAATTGTAATAAATATAACCATTTAAAATTTAACCATCATCACATTGAACAACATATTCAATTTAAATAATAGCCTAAAAAAACAAGTATAGAGAGATAGAAGATAGATAGATTAATTATTTTAGTTTCTTAATACAAAAATAATAAAAAAACATAAGCTATCGAACCTATCATCATATGAGGATGCCAAAGTAATTATTACTATTTATACACATCTGCAAACTAAACTACAATGCCAATTGTACCTTGTAATTGTATACAAAAAATTAAATAAAAATATGTTGATATATAAAAAAAAACAAAGTGTCAAAAATCATTTCTATGCTGATCTAAGCAAAATTTTTTCAAACAAATCATAAAATGCTTTTCTAATGGCATATTATTATTCCTTCATAACTGTTTTTTCTTGTATAGCATTTTGCTTACTTTTAAATGTGTCATACAAGCAATTATATCTTTTAACAATAGTGTATTGGCAATTCTTTTTAATATATCACAAAATATTCGACAAGTATCTCATATTTTTTGCTAGTTTCATGTTCGCATTCTCCATTTAAGTTACTAAACATATCCCTATTGTTTAGAGCAAATATCACAACTACATAAATATACTCTTCAAATATTTTTCTGCAGGATCAGAATTCTTTTAGAATCAGTTGAGCTGCCCCAAAACAGAATTTTATACTTTAACTTTGAAGGAATGAAAGCATGATCAACAATGGTAGAAGAATCCACATTGTTATAAAGTAAGAAAAATCATTGGAGGTAATAGTTTTTCTTAGTTTTATTAAAAATTCACATTTATTTGAATGCATGTATGAAAGTTTTGTAAAAACGGTTATTGTGTATGTACATATATTGTGTGGATATGTTTTACTGGAAATAACAAAATTTAAAAATACCCATTAAAAAATGTGACAAATGTGAAAATCTGGAAAAAAAAGCAATTTGAAACGCAAAAACGAGGTGAGTTCACTATTCTGAATAATAGCTTTTATTTATTTTCTGATAATTTGAATTTATTACTAAAGTCGTACACGTTAGAATTTAATTATAGTTCAGTCCTATCACTCCTAATATCTATTCAAAACTTGTGGAGGAATTAAATATATAATTAATCAATATTTTCCTGGATTATATACGTGATTCTAGTTTTCATACAATTAGGTCATTAGATTACTATTTACCTTCATTTTCCACAGTTCCCCAAATGTACAGTGTTCCAATTGTATTGATGAAAGAAATATAAGTGGAAGGAGCTTGTTTCAAAAGCACCCCATCTTGTGAAAAAATGTCTCGATAATCATCAAATTCGTCATCCATTGTTTACAAAGTATCAAATAGGTAATTAAAAACAAAACAATTATAATTATTTAAATTACACGAAAAATCGAACGAGCAATAGAAACTAGAAGCCAATGTTACCAGTAATAAATAGTTTGAGTAGACTTTTCACACACTTCGCAGAAAAACGGGCAAGTAAATAAAAAAAACTATAAACAACTAAACAATTCGTCATAAATGTCATAAACTAACTTAACCTGTGCCATCAGCTGTCACTGTCACACTTCGAACAGTTTCTAGTGTCAAAAGTCAAACCGTTGGGTGCATTCAGAATAAACGCGCGATAAAAAGCTGTATTTTTTAATCCAACATATTCTTTAAAAGTTGATTGCGTCATATTTTATAGTAAGATTATATTTAATATTATGCTATATATCAGAAATGTCTGGCAAAATCCTCGTTTCAAAAACTCCTTCAACATTTCGTCCTGAAAATAATGGTTTAGTTTTAGTTAATAACCTATTCACTTTTAATAGATTCGCAGGAAATGCAATGCCTTCATCAATTTGAAGATAATGAAGAAAAAATTTGAGGTTACTAACTATTTTTATGTTTAATGAGAATAAATATGTTTTGTTTTTCAGAATAAAATGAAGATGGTGATGAATTCGACGAAGACGACGACAACAAATTATATAAAAACTTATTTTATAAAATATTGTTACAAACTGCTAAGTTCCGTTTTGTTCCCAAAGTAACCAAATAGTAGTTTGATTATTATCCACTTTTATGTGTTTTTACTTAATTTTTATTGTCACATTATTCATAATTAATTTCACGTTCGAAAAGTCTCTCACTTGAACTCCTGGACGTGTATAAAGCTATCTCACACTCAAACAACACCTTTTTTTCAATATTTGGTAATACTTGCGAACGCCAAAAAAGTCAAACTGATAACTTCATGTTCTTTTGAATACGCATTTACCTGTCATTAGGTCGAAGTGGCCATGATTACTTCAAGTGATAGAACTGAGAAAGTGATAATAGGGCTATTCTTTTCAGTAACTTTCACTTTCAGTTCTATCACTTGAAGTAATCATGATCACTTCGACCCAATGACAAGTAAATGCATATTCAAAAGAACATGAATTTATCAGTTTCACTTTGATCATTTGATAATTACTCTAAAGAATACAGGGGCCCTATCCTCGAACTGGGAAACGTGAAGTGAACGGTGAAAAGGTGGCGAACGCGTATTCGTGAAATGTTCATCACTCATATCCTCGTTCGCCCGGTGGAAGGTAGGCGAACGGTAAAACATGCGCAAATGAAATGTCAGCCGCTAAATGACATATTTAACGCACGGATTTCAAAAAATAAAATAGAATTAAGAATTTTTATTTTATTTTTGATTCTTCAGAATAACTCGCATTCAAAAAATGATATGTTGACAAAACGTTTCTTTAAGACGTTTTATTTTCTAAATAAACAGTTATTATTAGAAATGTTAATTAGGTGGTACCCCGACATTTTCAAATTTTTTAATAAAATATCCTTAGAAAGTTGAATATGTCTCGCAAATATTAAGTAAATTTTACAGACATATAAAATTATTACAGGAGATTCTGTTCATAACTCAATTGTATGAGCGTGCTATTTAAAAATGTTTTTCTAGGGCCAGTTCTGCTTATGGATTTAACATAAATACGTGTGTCCATAACAGCCGAATATCTTAGTTTTAAACAGTTAAGTCTAACATAATTCTTTTCACGACACAACATATAATAAATTTGAGAAATCACAATTTGTAAGTTATCTGAAACTTTTATTTAAATAAGTAACACATTTTATATTTAAATTATGTTAACCACAGCACTTAACTTAATTAGACTGTTTAAACACTATACGACACTACAATAAAATAAATATTATGATTATAATTTATCGAGACATATAAATATGAACCCTACAGATCATCGAATGAGATCCTTCAGCATAAAAACCTTATTTATGGTACATAAAATAATATATATATATATATATATATATATATATATATATATATATATATATATATATATATATATATATATATATATATTTAAAGTGAAATGTGAGATCCGCCAGTATCTTTAATGGCCGTCTTCTGTCTGGCCTTTGGTTTCGGTCCCTGATCATAAACAGTTCCACTATCATTGTTCAAGTTTCAGATTTTCTTTCAAGTTTACTTGTCAGGACAGAACATCTTGCAGTAAGAGGCTGGATTTCTGCAATTACTGTCAGTATATTACTTTGTATATATAATTGCTGCTTTTCTTAATATCCCTTTTTCTTTATATATTAGAATCTTCAAGTACTTGGCTCTTTGTATGCATTTTTGTTTAACAGTTGTAGAGTGTCAATTTAAAATAAATTTAATCCAGGTAAAGTACAAATATTTCAATGACAATCAATAACTTCACAAAAATAACAATAACAGCACTATTTTTTTACTTTTGACGATTAATTTAAAGTGCCAAAACAACTTTTTGTCTAAAATGGCAACAAAATATACTATTGACATTTTCGGTCTAACAGCTCAATTCAATCTGTCATCCATTTTATTTTTTGAAATTCTAGGGTTTTAACACCTTCATATCTGGCAACATTGGCTTTTCAAGAATGAGGCTTTTACTGTCAAAAAGTTCACATCGCCATTCTCATCGCCATTCACATCACCTTTCACATCACATTTTCGAGGATAGGGACCCAGCAAATGATTCAAAAGAATAGCTCTTAGATGTAGTAAAAATTTTTAAATTAAAAAATTTTGAATTTCTTAATTTATCAAAATTAGCAAATATAGTTAGCCTCACTCAGATCCTTAGACTGAAAGGATTTTTCTTGTCTTATTCGATGTAGTGCCAAAACAACTTTTTGTCTAAAATGGCAACAAAATATACTACGGACATTTTCGATCTAACAGCTCAATTCAATCTGTCATCCATTTTATTTTTTGAAATTCTAGGGTTTTAACACCTTCATATCTGGCAACATTGGCTTTTCAAGAATGAGGCTTTTACTGTCAAAAAGTTCACATCGCCATTCTCATCGCCATTCACATCACCTTTCACATCACATTTTCGAGGATAGGGACCCAGCAAATGATTCAAAAGAATAGCTCTTAGATGTAGTAAAAATTTTTAAATTAAAAAATTTTGAATTTCTTAATTTATCAAAATTAGCAAATATAGTTAGCCTCACTCAGATCCTTAGACTGAAAGGATTTTTCTTGTCTTATTCGATGTAGTGCCAAAACAACTTTTTGTCTAAAATGGCAACAAAATATACTACGGACATTTTCGGTCTAACAGCTCAATTCAATCTGTCATCCATTTTATTTTTTGAAATTCTAGGGTTTTAACACCTTCATATCTGGCAACATTGGCTTTTCAAGAATGAGGCTTTTACTGTCAAAAAGTTCACATCGCCATTCTCATCGCCATTCACATCACCTTTCACATCACATTTTCGAGGATAGGGACCCAGCAAATGATTCAAAAGAATAGCTCTTAGATGTAGTAAAAATTTTTAAATTAAAAAATTTTGAATTTCTTAATTTATCAAAATTAGCAAATATAGTTAGCCTCACTCAGATCCTTAGACTGAAAGGATTTTTCTTGTCTTATTCGATGTAGAACACAAAAAAAAAAAAGAAACAAAATTGGTTAAGAGGTTCTGAATGCGGTATTTGTGATCAGGGCCCCTATCCTCGAAAGTGTGGTGTGAAAGGTGATGTGAATGGCGATGTAAACTTTTTGACAGTAAAAGCCGTATTCTTGAAAAGCCAATGTTGCCAGATATGAACGTGCTACAACCCGAGAATTTCAAAAAATAATATGGATGACAGATTGAATTGAGCTGTCAGACCGAAAATGTCCGTAATATATTTTGTTGCCATTTTAGGCAAAAAGTAGTTTTGGTACTTTAAATTAATCGTCAAAAATAAAAAAAAAATAGTGTTGTTGTTATTTTTTTGAAGTTATTGATTGCCATTACAATATTTGTACTTTACCTGGATTAAATTTATCTTAAATTAACACTCTGGAACTGTTAAACAAAAATGCATACAAAGAACCAAGTACATGAAGATTCTAATATATAAAGAAAAAGGTATATCAAGAAAAGCAGCAACAAAGTAATATACTGACAGTAATTGCAGAAAGTCAGCCCTAATAAACCTTGAAACGGTGAAAATTACAACTCTACGTAGTATAACTAAAAGCCATCACCCCAATCCACTACGGAAACTATCCAGTCAGTTATTTATTGAATGAATTCACAAAGTGTCCAGCCTCTTACTGCAAGATGTTCTGTCCTGACAAGTTAATTTGAAAGAAATCCTGAAACTTAAACAATAATAGTGAAAATGTTTATAATCAGGGACCGAAACCAAAGGCCAGACAGAAGACGTCCATTAAAGATACTGGCGGATCTCACATTCAACTTTAAATATATATTTTTTTATTTTATAAAGATTTGTAGAGACTTGAAGATCAAATGTACCATAAATAAGGTTTTTATGCTGAAGGACCTCATTCGCTGTTCTGTAGGGTTCATATTTATATGTCTCGATAAATTATAATCATAATATTTATTTAATTGTAGTGTTGTATAGTGTTTAACAGTCTAATTAAGTAAGTGCTGTAGTTAACATAATTTAAATATAAAATTTGTTACTTATTTAAATATAAGTTTCAGTTAGCTTACAAATTGTGATTTCTCAAATTTATTAAAAGTTGCGTCGTTCCCCAGTTCGAGGATAGGGCCCCTGGGCCCGTATCTTCGAAAGCGTGATATGAATGGCGATGTGAACTGTCATTTTATACTTTTGACAGTAAAAGGCAATGTTGCCAGATATGAACGTGCTAAAACCTATGGATTTCAAAAATAAAATGAATGACAGATTGGACGGAACTGTCAGACCGAAAATGTCCGTAGTATGTTTTGTCGCCATTTTAGGCAAAAAGTAGTTTTAGTACTTCAAATTAACCGTCGAAAGTAAAAAAAAAAATGGTGCCGTTTTTGTTATTGTGGTGAAGTTATTAATTGTCATTAAAATATTTGCACTTTCCCTGAATTAAATTTATTTTATATCACTTAACAAGCAAGAAATATATACCAAGCCATCAGTCAAATATTTAGGTGTAAATATGGACCATAAAAGTATCTTAAATTGATACTCTAGAACTGTTAAACAATTGACACTCTAGAACTGATAATATAAAGAGAAAGCGATACAAGAAAATCAGCAACTCATATATACAAAGTAATATACTGAAGTGAATTGGAATACATGCCTCCTATATACAGTAATTGCAGAAAGTCAATACTGATAAACCTTGAAACGGTGGAAATTACAACTATACGTAGTATGACTAAAAGCCATCATCCCAATCCACTAAGGAACCTATTCAATCTCTTATATATTGTATGAATTCACAAAATGTCGAGCCTCTTACTGCAAGATGTCCTGTCCTGATAACTAAATTTGAAAGAAAACCTGAAACTTGAACAATGATAGAGAAACTGTTTAAGACCAGCAACCGAAACCAAAGGCCAAACAGAAAACGTGCATTAAATACTAACAGATCTCACATTCAACTTTTAATATAGTTTTTTTATAAAGTATTATAGAGAAGATCAAATATACCATAAAATAAGTTTTCATGCTGAAGGACCCCATTCGTTAGTCTGTAGGGTTCATATTTTTATGTCCTGATAAATTATAATCATAGTATTAATTTAACTGTAGTGTTGTTAACATTATTTGAATATAAAATTTGTTACTTATGTAAATAAAGGTTTCAGATAGTGTCGCAATTAGCAATGCCCCTGGTGGTAGGGACATGCAGCTAGCGATCTATTTTCGACCACCGTAGTAAATGTATGGATGTTTCGTGCCGATACCAGTGGTGGACTCATCAGTGGGATTCACCGGTATCTTTCCCAGACATCCTTGTACTTTCAACAAACTTGGACCTCTATTTAAGTCCAGTTTTGCCGGAAAGTGGTGGTGAGATGTTATGTTCCACAACATGCCCCCCCCCCCCCTAAGGCATTTGCTTTCTGGCTTAAACTGTCGAACAGTCCAAGCCGTTAGAAAGCACATGCCTGAAAAGGAAGTGGAACGGACATCCTCGGTGGTCTTCCAATGGCCGGGTCAGGCTTGATCAAAGCCAACGGCGGTTAAGACCCTCGTCTGCCGCCGTCCCTGCCCGGGCGCCATGTCGCAATTAGCAATGCCCCTGATGGTAGGGACATGTAGCTAGCGATCTATTTTCGACCACCGTAGTAAATGTATGGGTGTTTCGTCCCGATACCGGTGGTGGACTCGTTAGTGGGATCCACCGGTATCTTTCCCAGACATCTTTGTACTTTCCACAAACTTAGACCTCTATTTAAGTCCAGTTTTGCCGGAAAGTGGTGGTGAGATGTTATGTTCCACAAAAATAGCTCACAAATTGTTATTTCTCAGGTTTATTATAAGTTGCGTCGTGAAAAGAATTATGTGAGACTTCTGTCTCCTGTAATAATTTTATATGTCTATAATCTCAAATTTACTTAATATCTGCGAGGCATATTCAACTTTCCACGGATATTCTAATTAAATATTAACATTTCAATGTTTATTCAAAATATAAAACGTCTTAAAGAAACGGTCCGTCAATTTATTATTTTTTTCTTCTTCTTCGTCTTCTTCTTCTTCTTCTTCTTCTTCTAGGTAGAACTAAGTTCTGTTATCTATACAATGCCTCATCGATCCTCGTTTGAGGTCGAAATCCAGCTGTCTTTCCATCTTTTGGGGGGCCGTCCAGGCGGCCGTTTGGTGTTTAGTTTCTCCCTCATCACGGTTTTTGCTAGTCTGTCATCGTCCATTCGTTCCACGTGGTCTCTCCACTGCCTACGACGGTTTCGAACCCACTTCACAACATCCCCCACTCCGCTGTTCTCGCGTATTTTTACATTTCTTATCCTATCTCTTAAATTTGTTCCCGTGATCATTCTCAGCGTTTTCATTTCTGTGGTTCTCATAATTTGTTTTGTCTTTGTGGTTTCATTTCTTGTTTCTGCGCCTAGGTTAGTATCGGTCTTACACAGACCTTGTAAATTCTTGCTTTGCTCTCAACCGTCATATGTTTATGGTTCCAGATTATGTCTCTTAGTTGACCTGATATCATGGCCGCTTTGTTGGCCTGTGTGCGTACTTCTTCCGTTACTGCCCTGTTACTTGTTATATGTGGTCCTAGATATTTAAACTTCCCAACCTGTTCGATATGTTTATCATCAACCATTAGTTTGCATCTTACCGGTTCTTTTGCTATTACCATTGCTTTGGTTTTCTCCACAGATATCTTCATATCATACTGTTTGGCTGTTCGATTGAGATGGAAAAGCATTCTTTGTAAGTTGTCCTCGCTATCTGCTGTCAAGGCAACATCGTCTGCAAAGCATATAATCTGAACGGTGTTGTGTCCCATTGGGTACCCAATATTTGTGCTTTTTACCTCATCAATGATTTCGTCCATGATTACATTGAAAAGTGTTGGACTTAGGCTATCACCCTGTCTTATTTCTATGGATAGAGGGATTTCCTCTGTTAGAGTGTCATTTGTTTTATTTACCATGGTGTTTTTGGAATTCAGTTCGTATATTGTGCGTATGATTGCTTCGTCTACTTGTTTTCTTCGCAGTAATTCTGTTATGTGTTCCAGTTTGACTCGGTCGAACGCTTGTGTAAAGTCCACAAAACAAATGAACAGCGGTTTATCGTATTCGATAGATTTTTCAACTAGCTGTCTGATAATAAATATACCGTCGATAGTAGAGCGATTATTCCGGAAGCCCTGCTGTTCTTCGCACGCCCCTAACTTGTCTACGATCCGTTGTGACAGTATTTTGGTTAACAATTTGGCTGAACTGGTCAGTAGGCTGATTCCCCTGTAGTTTTCGGGTTGTTTCTTTGATCCTCTTTTGTGGATCGGAATTGTGATGCTTTTCCGCCATTCGTTGGGTACTGACGTTGTGCGGAGTATTTTTTGAAATAGAACAGTGAGCTCTATGACAAGGCTTATTTTTTATGATGAGTTATCTTGAACAACCAAAAATAAAATAAATTTTTTTAATACTAATCTTCAAATATGTCATTTAGCGGCTGACATTTCATTTGTGCATGTTTCACCTTCCACCGGGTGAACAAGGATATAAATGATGAACTCGTCAAAAATACACATTCGCCACCCTTTCAGCGGTCACTTTACATTCTCCAGTTCGAAGATACGGCCCCTGGTAACCCTACCCTCGTATAAATAAAATTTTACAAATCGGTAACAATTATTTTAAGCATTCTCTTAAATAGAACCTACAAGTTTCCACTACTCAGAAGTATTTCAACCGAAAACTGTAACTCTAATTATTTAAACACTCGGTATATACCTGTATAGGCATATCTGGTAAGAGAATAAACATACTTTGTTGGGTAGATGTTTTCTCGTTCAGGACTGGGGGCGGTGATCTCGCGGAGGTGGTGTAGTGCCATTTTTGGGCAAAAGGCGAGTCAAGAAGAAAACTGGAAGGTCACTTTAAAGAATTAGCTACCGACTTGTATTGAGATTATTAATATACATATATCAGTAAAGGTATGCTCTGTAGAAATAGGCTATTATTAACCAATTTTATGTAAAAATGTTATTGTTATGTAGATGTAATTGGTATGATGTTTACCTAATAAGTTTTATTGTTGATTTAACGTCTAAAATACAAATTTTTTATTCGAATAAATTATAATGGAAATAGGATTTTAAACAATTGCTTTTATTGTCATTTGCTTTAAGTATAAATATTTTGAGGATATTTTATAAACTAGTATATTAAAACTGAATTTTAGCTCTTAGTCCAAGCGACAGATAAATATAGTGACAAAAATTTCGAGATGGATGATGAGACCTATCCAGGGGTGTTGGGGGCAATGTAGGAACAAACCCTACATAAAATATAATAGCAAAAAATGGACTATGGCCAAGAAAGGGTGGGTCAAAGTCGGCCAAAGCAGGTTCTTTAGATTTATAAGCCAAGGAACACATGGAAAAAAAGTTTCAAATAAAAGTTGTAGAGATTTTAAGAAACCTGCAATTTAAGCTTTTGTGCGATTATTTTCGTCAACCTGCAAAAGGGCCAAAAGATACTCAACTCACTGGGGAACAAATTTCAACTTTCAACCCATTTTTTTTTGGATTCAACTACACCCAAGTAACTAAAAAATACCTATTAAAGATTTTAGTAGGCTCTCAAAAAAAATCTGAATTAATTGTTACAGAATTTTCATTAATAAGCATATATAATGAACATACAAAAGACAGATAACAATATATTCTTGGTTCAACAAAAGAAATTAAATAGCACATTTTTTTTTCATTGAATATAAAGTTTAGATACTCGTTTTGCTCTTCTTAGTCTTCCTTTTAAAAGCAACGTCTGGGTTATCTCTCGTAATAATCCCGCAATAGTCGGCTAACATCTCACAGTTCCCTTTTCCCTGATACCTTCTTTCCATGTTTGAAATATCCTGGTGGAACCTCTCACTTACAGCACCACAATTTTCCGGAAAGTAATCCACATGAAAATCGAAGAAATGAATTTTCAAGGACATACTACATCCTAGGTTTTGTAACTGGGCAACCAGGTCTTTTATAGTTTTTTGCTTTTATGTTTGCTAAAAAATTTGTTTCAACCATTTTAAAGGCATACCAAGCATCTTTTTCCTTACCTTCAAGTATGGAATCGAATTGCGCATCTCCGAAAAGTTTCCTAATCTAGAGACCTGCAACTATTCCCCCTTTAATTTTAGCGTCACTGATTCTAGAGAACTTTTCTTTTAAATAACTAAAAGCACGGTCTTCCTTGTTCATGGCCTTCACAAGATTTTTCATGTCCCAATTTTATATGAAGTGGCGGTAGTAAAATCTTTTCTAGGGGAATTAATGGCGCTCTGGTTACATTTTTCTTTCCTGGTTGAAAATACTCTTTTGGTGGCCAAATTTTCTTTCTGTAGTGATCGGGGCCCCTACCCTCGAAAGTGTGATGTGAAAGGCAATGTGAACTTTTTGACAGTAAAAACAGCATTCTTGAAAAGCCAATGTTGCCAGATATGAACGTGCTAAAAATCGAGAATGTCAAAAAATAAAATGGATGACAGATTGAATTGAGCTGTCAGACCGAAAATGTCCATAGTATATTTTGTTGCCATTTTAGGCAAAAAGTAGCTTTGGTACTTTAAATTAATCGTCAAAAGTAAAAAAAATAGCACTGTTGTTATTTTTGTGAAGTTATTAATTGCCAGTACATATGTGTACTTTGCCTGGATTAAATTTATATTAAATTAACACTCTAGAACTGTTAAACAAAGAGCCAAGTACTTTAAGATTCTAATATATAAAAAAAGGGGAAACCAAGAAAGATAGCAATCATATATACAAAGTAATATACTGACAGTAATTGCAGAAAGACAGCACTGATAAACCTTGAAACGGTGGAAATTACAACTCTACGTAGTAGGACTAAAAGCCATCATCCCAATCCACTACGGAAACTATCCAATCAGTTATTTATTGTATGAATTCTCAAAATATGCAGCCTCTTACTGCAAGATGTTCTGTCCTGACAACTAAATTTGAAAGAAAACCTGAAACTTGAACCATGATAGAGAAACTGTTTATAACCAGGAACCAGAATCAAAGGCCAGACAGAAGACGTCCATTAAAGATACTGGCGGATCTCACATTCAACTTTTAATATATTTTTTTATTTTATAAAAATTTGTAGAGGCTTGAAGATCAAATGTACCATAAATAAGGTTTTTATGCTAAAGGACCCCATTCATTGGTCTGTAGGGTTCATATTTATATGTCCCGATAAATTATAATCATAATATTTATTTAATTGTAGTGTCGTATAGTGTTTACCACAGTTGACACTGTTGACATAATTTAAATATAAAATTTGTTACTTATTTAAGTAAAAGTTTCAGATAGCTTACAAATTGTGATTTCTCAAATTTATTATAAGTCGCGTCGTGAAAAGAATTATGTCAGATTTAACTGTTTAAAACTAGGATATTCGGCTGTTATAGACACAAGTATTTATGTTAAATCCATAAGCAGAACTGGCCCTAGAAAAACATTTTTAAATAGTACGCTCATATAATTGAGTTATGAACAAAATCTCTTGTAATAATTTTATATGTCTGTAATCTCAAATTCACTTAATATTTGCGAAACATTCAACTTCCTAAGGATATTTTATTAAAAAATTTGAAAATATTAAAAATATCGCGTACCACGTAATTAACGTGTCAACTGTTTATTCAAAAAATAAAGCGTCTTAAAGAAACAGTTCGCCAACATAATATTTTTTTTTAATGACGAATTATTTTGAAGAACCAAAAATAAAATGAAATTTTTTAATATTTTATTTTTTGAAATCCGTGCGTTAAATATGTCATTTAGCGGCTGACATTTCATTTGCGCATGTTTCACCTTTCACTTGCCTTCCACCGGGCGAACGAGGATATGAATGATGAACATTTCAAGAATACGCGTTCCCCACCTTCTCACCGTTCACTTCATGTCCCCCTGTTCGAGGATAAGGCCCCCGATCGTGTTCGACTGTCCCATTCGCAGAGGAGGCACCAGTATTTGGTATAGCCTAGCTGTATTCCAAGTAAAATCGTCACAACTTTTAAAACCGCAAAAATTTGCCATTTATATCTTTCATATTGTATGGTCTCCAGTAACAATTTTAAATTGCTATAAGTTTTTTTTGATGTGGCTAAGTGGAACTGAAGGCAACTTGTTTCCATTATGGAGTAACACAACTTTAAGACTTACTTTTGAGGAATCAAGGAAAGGTATCCAGATTTAAAGCTGTTATTAATCCCTTAATATCTCTCTAGGCTACCAAATTTTTTTTTCCATATTAAAAAAACAGTGTTAGGTTTTTCTGACAGCTTCAGAACACAGAGAATCTTATTTAATTTTAAGTTTAATCATCATTAGAATTAAGGGTATATTTCTGAGGTGGATTGTGTACAGGCAAGTTGTCACTATGGTGTACCGGACGTATGGCGTATTGTAAATTTGGATACTGTATCGCAGATTTTTTTTCTCCCAAAAGTCTTTCTTGATGGGAGGTGTCAAACAAAAGTAACAGTCGGTAATATGTTCTTTCGGTTCTCGCTAGACCATAGAAACAGCGAAGGGCATCTTAAGCTTTTTTCCACTTAGCCAGCCACGAATGTTGAAGGCACATTTGTTGCAGCAGATATGAGGTGCCCAATTTTTATCCTGGTCTCCAAATTTGCAGCGAAAATACAAGCGGTAAGCCGCTTCACCATATATATAACAAAAATGATCTGGCATATTACACAAACTCGCGACGTGTTGCTCAAAACTCCCTAATCTCTCAAATACAAACAGTTCTCGATCAACTGGAGGTTAAAATACAACTAACAATATAGGATTTATGTTACGTGTATTTAAACCCCTTATTAAAGTCTTATTCTTCTTTCTCAGTCCATTGACGTCCACTCCTGGACATAAGCCTCTCCCACTGGGATCTGTCTCTCGCCTTCTGGAGTCAGTCTTTTCCAGTAAACTGTTTTATATCATCTACCCATCTGTGTTGTGGCAGATGGGTAGATGATATAAAAGATGAAATTTTTATATTTTGTTAGGGGTAAATAAAAAAAAAAATTTCGACCCTTTAAATATCGCTTTAAAAAACAGGGTGTTTTTGTTAAAAAAAATAGAACTAGAGTCTTCCCCTTACATGTTACATATTTCTAATTTGAAAATTCGAATAGCTTACCAAGTATATATATATATATATATATATATATATATATATATATATATATATATATATATATATATATATATATTGTGACGATCACGGCGGTAGTCGCGCACGCGCACTTTACGCACCCGCACAAAATATTACCCGGTTAAAACAAAAATTTGGGAAACTTATTTATTATTTATTTCTGAATTACAATGATTTCTTACCAATTTAAAAAATTTTCAATTTTCAAAATATTCTATATAGATATAGATGTATTCCTACCTGTTAATTGACTCTTTCTCAGGTGAGTTCAGGGTTTTTAAGATCTCAATCAGACAATCAATACACAGAATGATTAAAACTCAACATATAAATTTTATTTAACAATAAAAAACAAATGGCACAATTTTATAATAAATCTTAGATAAAATGATATGGTCAATGTTTTTGCATCTCAAACAACAATATTTCTAATCAATATTAGTAATTATTCACTTTTATTTACCACGCATTGTCTTTTAACAACCTGTATCACAAATAGATGACTAAATTGCAGTTTAATATGGAAAGCCTGGTTTATTTCACAAAATTGATATTATTTTAAACAAATTATCGTGTGCTGTATTGTGATTCAAGTGGTTAATATCGTTTAACACCTGATATTGATGATGATATATATTATTTATGTTCCAACAGGTTAGTATTGCAAACTATAACTTATTAGTTTATTTTTTTTATCTTACGAAAGGTTAGGTTATTATAAATGCTATTTTTTTATTGTATACCAACAATTAAAGCTTTCTATGGCCTAGCCTAGTATAAATATCTTGTTTTGTTTTTTGTTACTTGGTCCCAATATTATAAAACACAATTCCAGTTTTTTTTTTTTAATTTATTTTCTTCTTTAAAAAGCCTCAAATGTCCAAAAATTTTATTGTCGCTTCCTATAAAGTAAGGAATTGACAATATTTATCCAAAGTCTCGTGCTATTATTTTCTTCTTTGAAAAATTCCAATTAATTTTTCTTATATTTGTTGTTATCTGAGAGTTGGAAAAATTACTTCACAGGACAAAACTTGAAATTTTAATAATAACTACTTTTGTTATATTATGAAATTCTTTTAATTAACAACAGCAAAACACATAACCTCTTTTTTAAAAATAAAAACAAAATATTTTGCTTTTGTTTTCTGGTGACGTATGAAAACTTCCGTTTCCTTTTAAAACAATTGAAAATATGAGGTTATGAAAAATTTCGGAAGCACGAGAGACGCAGTGCTTTTAGCAAAATGATAACTTCAACTCTGACGAAATTCTTATACCTCGGCTTTATATATGCGGCCGAAACATATGAAATTTCTGCAATCTGGTTGGTAAGTTTTTGTGACACCTGGCAACTTCATAAATTTAACTACTTTGAAAAATTGCAATTTATGAAGGCTTTTGAATTTTACCAATTTTTACTGAAATTTTCATGTTTTAATGAATATACAGACCTAAATCTAACCATTGAGCATTATTTAGCTTACAATAAATAAACTTTAGAGCTTTCTCGACATTTTGATATATATTAAAGCCACTCTGGCATATTATTTGTATATTAAAATTAATAAAAATTAACACCTTGCACATTGAAATTTATGACTATTTTACTCAAATTTTTTTTCGAAAAAACCCTAAAATGTTTAGTGTTGCTTCGGATATTATTATCCTAATATTAAACAAAATTTTCTTGACATTTTAGCAACAAATTAACTTTAAAAAAACTTAAATCGACCTTATAAACTAAATAAATCTATATTATATTTTACAGTTTTGCAAAATACTGGTTTTTATTTCTACATAGTTTGTTTAAAAAATTCTTGAAACTATAACATTCCTCTTCTGTTTTGTACATTAATGTTTGTTTTTCACTAATCACAGTGTTTTTGTTTCAATTTCGCTCTAATTTTCCACAAGGCGCACTTTTGTTTCTTATGAGTGATTGTTTTTTGATTGGGACCAAATATGATGTGTAACACATTATTATTAATTCTTTAAACGCATTCATACACTTATTATTCAATAAAAAATATATATTTGTTTATAATAATACTTTCTCTATCTAGTTCAATATTTTTTACATTGTTTTTTATTGAGCTTTAGTCTTTATAGAGGAAAATAAGTCATATATATTTACAGAAAATATCAGTTCTAAATTATTTACTTAGTCAAGCATTTTGGAATATATTGTCTTTTTCTTAAAACTATATCTAATTATATATACTGTAAATTAAATAATACGTTAGGATGTATTGTTAGGAATTATGCTTAAATGTAAATTTTATCCTAATCTAAACCATGTTCACTGGTGTATTATCCATTAATGCTTCATTTTAACACTTCTGTGTCTGATTTTTTTCTTTCAATCTCAAATGAAATTGAGTCTTATCACTTATTTATACAATGCCCCAAATATGAATATTTTAATTTTTTTTATGTGTGCTTTAAATATATATATATATATATATATATATATATATATATATATATATATATATATATATATATTCATTCTTCGCATTAGTTTCGGTTTTTTCTTCCGAAAACGACAATATAGATTCTTAAAATGAATAATTTGTATGTAAATATTTAAAAAGTACATTTGCATGTCGTTCTTAACAATAAATTTATGTCGTTCCTTTCCTAATACAAAGATTACCATGGGCTTAGTTAGCTCTTGTGTGGTAGTAATCTTTGGTTTGGAATGTTGTAATCCACTCTTAATTATTATTGTATATTTTCGGATGGATTTTGAACACGGAAGAAAGGATTAGGAGTGTGTTTAATAGAAGAGATTTAAGAGATTTGTTTCCTACTTACTGTCTTATTATAGACGTTTTTAGATCTTAACAGACTTGAAAGTTTCTTTTAAAAGGGAAGTTTTATTTTTGTAGTCAAGAATATAATATATATCAGATGTAATCCGTGACGTAAGCTATTAGTAACTCAGAAAAATCTATTTTGAACTAACTTAAGAATGGAATTATTCATCTATATTGAAACAATAAATTATTTTCACTAAAAATATGTTCTATGGTTACATAAGCACTAAAGCTTGCGTATATTCGAATTTGGTCACGTACAACTCAACGTTGGAGGGTGTTAGTCAAAGTCTAAATCTTTTATTCACGCTTTTATATAAATGTTTACATACGTCAACCTAAACTTCAATATAAATCTAAATTACAATCAGTAATATCTCTTAGATAGACAAAACTTTAGAAAAAAGGATATCTATTCACTTAAACACCAGGTGGTGAAATGATACACTCTGTATAGAAATATCAAATTAATAAAACTCCTCTAGAAAGTAAAACGCCTGATTTAAGAGAAAATATTTTCCCCTAGAACTGAATACCTTCACATCTCTAGGAAAGCTGTTAAACATTTTAGGAACATGATGATTTATTGAAAATCTAGTTAATTAATTCTATGATAAGCAATCAAAACATTTTTCCCCTTTCCGACTTGATGAGTATAATCCAATCTAACAAACTGATTTAAATTGTTTCATGATCTTAAGTTGCTTAAAGATATTCCTGCACTCGGCACACTACGACAATCGTTTAATAACCCGCACCACCCTTCGTTGCAAGGAAAAAATCCTGCTGGCCTCTGCTGCGTGTCCTCAGACAAGGAGTGCATAAGATATTCAAGACTGAATAAGGGCATGAAATGTCATGAGAACACTCTCCGAAACAGCATCCACAACACTAATCAGTACATACCTTCTGATCAAAAAGTACTAAGAAATTCTTCAATAAAATGAAAACGGTTCAATTATTCATCGATATTCATTTTATTTCCTTCAAAGAAATCTCCATTGTAAGCAATACACATATTCCAATCTTGAAAATGCTTTTCATAGATCTATTCTGGAATCACCTTCAGCTCCTTCTGCGAATTCTGCTTTATCGCCTCAATCGTCTCAAAAGCTTTCCGCGAAGTGGTAACTTGAGTCGTGGAAAAAGTCACATAGAGCCATGTCGGGTGAATATGGACCTTGCGGAATGGTATGATCGTTGTTTTTTAAATAGTCGCGTATAAGATGAGATATGTGAGTCGATGCTTTGTCGTGGTGAAGAAACCACGAGTTGTTTCTTCACAATTCTGGCATCATGAGACAAACATTTGCCCTTAAATGCTTTAATACGCTCACGTAATACTCTTTATTTACTGCCTGGTCTGGCGGAAGAAATTCCAGTCACACTGGAACGAGGCAAATCATCAACCACAGTACGACCAGCTTTAAACTCGTTTTACCACTCGTACGCTTGTGTTTTCGATATTGTCGAGTCCCCGTAGGTTACCATTAATGTTTTCAATGCTTCTGCATATGATATTTTATTAGAAATACAAAATTTCAGACAAACTCTTTGTTCAACTGAATTCAACATTGCGAAATTCACCGAACACTACAAACATTGACTTGTTTACAAAGCTATAACACACAAACTCCCGACAAATGGTGCGCAAACAGATATTTGAGCATCAAATGACAGATGTACTAACCCAGGAAAAAAAGATTTTCACAATATCTCAAGAGAGGTTTGTTTGAATGAGAAATTCCAGGTACATTTTGATCAGAAGGTATATCTTTGATTCTATTCTTTTTGATATGCTGTCAGTATGACAATGTCAAGTTAGTTTTTCATCCAAATACACTCCAATAAATCGAATATGTTCTGGATTATTTTCAGTGCTATACGACGTCTTAAGATTAAATAATATACTCTCAGCTTTACTTGAATTCATGCTAAGATTATTGGTACAAAATCAGTCAGACACCCCTGCTTGTGCACCATCCATACTCGCCAACAACTCAGGAGTGTTTTTCATTCAAAGTAGCAGTGGTATTATTTGCAAATAAGATAAATTCACTCTGTTTGCAAACTACTAAATTATTCATAAAAATGATAAAGAGAAGTAGCCCCAATATTTACCCTTAAAGCACACCAAACAGTATTGTCTTCCAACTAGAAACCTTATTATTGTCTTCTACCTGTTGAAAGGGATTTGCTAAATAGGAGTAAAACAAGTTAATACATTTTTCAGTTAAATTGTGATACTTCAGTTTGACTATTAGCAAATTAGGCGAAACACAGTCAAATACTTTTGTAAAATCACAAAGCAGGGGAACAGCATACTTTCTCCCACTAAAAGTGTCTGTAATAATCGAAATCAGTCCCCACATACGACGAAATTTCTAAGAAGATTTCATTGAAACGTTTCTATGAAAATTTTCAGAAATATTTCGTAAACATTTCAATAATGTTAAAAAAATATTTTCAAGAAAGTTTTCAGTGAAATCTGTACGAAAACTCTCTATAACATTTCACGAAACAAACCCAAAACTGAAAATATAATGTTTCATCAAATATTACGGAAATATTGAGACAATATTTCGTTGAAGATTTCATGAAATCGCTCAAAAATAAAACACGAAATGTTTAGAGGAACGTTTTTGAAACTTTTGCGATATATTTACTGAAAGCTTTCATGATGAATTTAAAAACAAGTCAAGATATGTTTCGGAAATATTTAAGAAACATTTCATGAATCGTTTTCTGAAACACCATATATACCATTTTCTGAAAGTTTCTCAGCTGCCTTTATGAGTGCCACAAATAGGCAACAAAAAAGATTTCCAAATGGTTCCATAAACGTTTCGAGAAAAGTTTCATGAAACGTATCATAAACTTCCTCAGAAATATTTCTATTTTTCATTTGCTATTTAAATACATCTTGCAAGAGATTTTTCTGTTCAGATTATTAGAAATTCCGAGAGATGGTGCAGTTGGTATTGATCTTTCTATTTAGTTTCATATAAGTAGTTTAAAATATTCACTTTTCTCATGGCGCGATGTACTTGGCTGTTTTGTACTGTACCAATAAGTTTGAAACCGGTCTACAGATGGCGTTACACTACCAATGGGAAAAGTTTCCACCTTTTTCTGTCAGTTTCTTGCAATCTGAAGTAGTGCTTTCTATTTTTGAAAATCAATCGATTTGCACCAAATTTGGTATACGGGGGTTTTTGGGGTCGCTAATCACGAATCCTAGGTCGGAGTTGCTAAATTCAAGATGGCGGATCTAATTTCGTGAATGTATTTTTTGAAAATCAACCAACTTGCACCAAATTTTGTATACGGGAGTTTTTGGGGTGGCCAATTACAAATCAAAAATCAAATTTCCAAAATTCTCAAGTCCAATCTGGCGGCTCTAAGATGGCGGACGTATTTTTTTTAAATCGACAGATTTGCACCAAATTTGGTATATAGGGATTTTGGGGGTTGCTTATTACGAATTAGAGGTCAGGTTTGCCAAATTCAAGATGGCGAATCCAAGATGGAGGGCGACTTCTTGAAAATGAACCGATTTGTACAAAATTTATTATACAGGAGATTTTTTGGATGTTGACCACGAATCCAAGGTTAGATTTCCAAAATTCAAGATGGTGAACCAATAACCCAATTCTTTATACTAGGTCTTTAATCTTAGATTTTGAAAATTCAACCTAGGACTCGTAATTAGTGACCCCAAAAACCCCCGTATACCAAATTTGGTGCAGATAGGTTGATTTAAAAAAAATATGCCATATTGGATCCGTCATCTTTAATTATGCATATTCGACCTTGTATTCGTGATTAACGACTCCAAAACCCCCATATTCCAAATTTGGTGTAAATCGGTTATTTTTCAAAAATTCAGCTACTGTATTGAATTTTTGACCGTCATATTACCACACCAGTTTTTTATGAGTGTATCAGCTACAATATAAGCTATAAACGACTCGATTGGTTGCAAATTTTTATTTTTACAAGCTTTTTTTGCTAGACGCTCGATTTTTCTCGCACTCGGCATTGGAAAGTAGACGTTTTAAGATTTAAAATGAGTCCTTGGTCAATTTTTTGGTTACTTCTAATTTTAGTCGCAGCTCTGATCCGGTTGACGTGAATTGTCCCATAAATGTAGCCTTGTATTATTGTCGACTCTGATATTGCTAATGAATTTCCAGCCTTTAGTGCATCTCCTTCTTCCAATGTATGACTGTATTTCGCTACACTTTTTATACCAGCTGCTCTTTGTTCTTTTGCCACTGCCTTTTTCGCCTCTCTTCGATTCTCTTTATATACCTCCCTATCTTCATTTGCTTTACTGTTTAGCCATTTTTGCTACGCCTCCTTTTTGTCATTGATTTTAGCATCTATATTTGAATTGTTCCAAACCTTTCTGCTATTCCTTGGCTTATCTATAATTCCCATTGCTTCTTTCGTAGCTTGATGCATTACATTTTTAATGTTCTCGTGTAACTCTTCAATAGTTTGATACTGTTCTTCTTTCAGGTATTGGTCTAGATGGGTTTGGTATAAATGTCTTGTACTCTCGTTTATAAGGCTTTCAATATAATATTTCGGCTCTTCTACGTCTTTCATATTCTTGTAATCCCCCAGTTATTTTGATGGTTTACTTTTGTACGGAAACATCAGTTTTAACACCACCAGATAATGATCTGACCCACAATCTATTCCTCTACGGGCTCTATCATCGTTTACTTTGAAGTTGGGGTTTGCGATATTACAATGTAGTCATTTGTTTTTTTAAAATTATTATTTTAGCATAGTTCAATTAGCCTTCTTTGGCTATTGTTTAATTCATTTTCTCCAAGGCTATCGACCACTTTATTTCCAATTTTTGAGCCTGTTCGTCCATTGAAGTCGCTCGTTATAATAATTTTCCTATTATTTCCTAGTTTGTCGATGATTTCTTGTAGTTTGCTGGAGCACATATTACCAAAATGGTCATTCTTCTTCCAAACAGATTGATATGAATTTTAGCAATACATTCGTTAATTGGCTCGAAATTTGTCATGTATCTTCTGTACTTTTTCTTTATGAGTAACTTCTTCTTCTTCAGGTGCCATCTCCTATCGGAGGTTGGATATCATCATTGCCACTCTCACTCTATTTGCCGCTACTCGAAAAAGTTCTACTGAGCTACAATTGAACCACTCTCTCAAATTTCTCAACCATTAAATTACTCTTCTTCCGATATTTCTTCTTTCTTCTATTTTACCCTGCATGATCAATCTAAGCAACTCGTATCGCTGGCCTCTCATTATATGTCCAAGATATTGCAGTTTCCCTATTTTTATGTTGTTAATTATTTTATAGTTTTTATCCATCGCTAGCAATACTTCTACGTTTGTTTTTCTCTCCGTCCAAGATATTCTCAACATCCTTCTGTAACACTACATTTCAAACGCTTGCAGTTTATTTATGTGCTCTTGTTTTAGTGTCCAGCCTTCCAACCCATACTGCAGCATTGAAAATACATCTTAAAATTCTTAGTTCTAGAGTGATGTCTCTGCTGCACAGAATGGTTTTTACTTTTACAAACGACCTTCTTGCCATTTCTATTCTCGTTCTTATTTCTGTTGTTTGTTCATTATTTGCTGTTATCCATGTGCCCAAGTATTTGTATTTTTACACTTTTTCTAAATTCACACCTCGCAACTTTATGCTTGTTTGCATGTTTTGTTTTTTAGTTATTACCATATATTTAGTCTTTTTGGTGTTGCTCGCAAACGTTATTTGTTTCGTTCACTAGTTCTTGGAGTTCTTCAGCGGAGCTAGCTATGATAGCAGTGTCGTCTGTAAATCTTATGTTGTTTACAGCTCTTCCGTTTATTATTATCCCCTTACTTTCCGTTAACAGTGCTTCTTCGAAAATCGATTCACTGTACAAATTGAATAGTAGGGGTGACAAAATGCATCCTTGTCTCACTCCTCTCTCTATTTAAATTTCCGGACTTGTTTCGCTATCTACTATTATTTGTGCGCGTTGATTACAATATAGGTTAGTTATTATTCTTAAATCTTTGTTGTCTATGTTTTTTCTTCTTAGAATCTCGACTGGTTTTTCATGTCTAATTTTATCAAAAGCGTTCTCGAAGTCAACATAACAAATGTGTACATCGATGTTCATATCCATACACCTCTGTGAAAGCACATTAAGTGCAAACAACGCGTCTCTGGTGCCTATACCATTTCTGAATCCAAACTGACTATGATCTATCCCCTTTTTAAGTTCTTTATAAATGCGTCCGTGTATTACTTTTAAAAACACCTTGAGTACATGGCTTATCAAAGATATTGTTCTATATTCGCTGCAGTCTTTTGCATTTTTGTTTTTTGGAATAGCGCAAAAGGTGGAGAGTAACCATTCTCTCGGTATATTCGCCGTTTTATATACTGTGTTGAACAGATCTAACAATATATCCATGGTATCATCATTCATGCATTTTAAGATTTCTACTGGGATTTGATCTGGACTTAGTGCTTTTCCATTTTTGTTGTTTCTTATAGCTGCTTTTATTTCATCTTTCAGTATCGTTAATGCCTCGTTATTTTCTTCTTTAATCTCCATCTGCTCTACTCTATTGTCTTTAAACAGATCTTTGATGTATTCTGTTCATTTTTTAAGTTCCTCTTGGGTGTCTAAAATTAGCTTGCCTTTTGCATTCTTAAGCAGTGTCGGTTCTCTCTTTCTGTTACTATGAGTTATCATTTTTATCTTTTTGTGCATAATAAAACTATCATGTTTTCTCTGATACTGTTCCATTTCTTCACATTCTTCTTGCAGACATTTATTTTCCGCTAGTCTAATCTTGTATTTGATTTGCTTGTTTATTTCTTTATACTTTTGCGTATCTCTGTTTTTGAATTGTCGTCTCTCATCCATTAGGTCCAGTATCTCCTCTGTCATCCATTGCTGCTTTCTATATCTTGTTGGAGTTAGTATTTCTCTTTGACTTTCCTCTATTTCTGTTTTCATTAAAAGCCATTTATTTTCTGGTTCTGCGTTTTGGAGAATCACCTCTTTGACGTTCATTAATCTTTTATTATGAGTAACGACACTCCTTTAATTATCAAAAAGTTTAATAAAGAACTATTGATTTGTGATTATTTCTGCTTAAGTGGCAGTGGCAGTACCCATTCTTATCATAATTAAAACGTAGATGAAACCGTAATATAAATTACAAATTATCATGCGTATACAGTAGCTATAAATAAATAATATTTTCCTATTTTTTCATACAAATTATTTGACAAGATATAATCAATTTGCTAATATATACAGTTAAACTTGAAATAAATCATCATTATCTGTTGACTTGAGCTGTCCTTAAAAAAGTTAGGTGTGTCTTTATTAACATTCTTTTAAATGTTTAGCCAAAACTCCAGCCCACTATGTAATTCGTAAAAAAAAACATGTTATTAACCATGTGTAATAATATCTTTTTTGTTTTTAATTAACTGTTAGAATAAAGTGGATTATGCCTTATTCTATCATTTTAATTTTAATAGTTAAAATTTATTGTTAACATGATCCTCCACCTCTTTTAAGTAAAGATAAATTAAATCTTTTTTACGGCCAACAATATGATTGGTTTCGTGCCTTTTAACGTCACGACTATATTAACTTCTTTATTGAAAACTTGTAATGTACATAAACCTTAATAGGTCAGACAATCGAAGACAAAAAAAATAGAGCCTATCTAAATGTACGGAAATTATTTCTTGATTGCAGAGTGTTTGTAGGTGCACCCGAAATGAGAAACTAAAATGGCAGAGCTACAACCGCGGTAAACACAACAGTAATCCATCAAAGGCTATGGATATATTGCTAATAATACACTTAAGACAACTGAAAAATATTACAAATCTACCAAGCCTGTTTAGTCCACCAACATATTACAAAAATTGTCGATAAATAATTTGCAAATTTCGTGAACAAAAGTGGCAATTTGGTTTGTACACAATCCGGTTTCAGGTTGGTCAAAATACAAACACTACTTTCTTAAAAATTAGTGATGATAGATGCTGCTCAAACGATGAATACTTGTTTAATTCTCCTAGATCATCGTTTCCGAAGGGATATTTTGCGAACCCGCAGGAGTTTCTCCAGCTTTATCACGAGGTTCACGAAAAAAATATTTTCATGGTAGAATTTTAAAGCAAACATCGCAACAGGAAATAATGATTTGTTTGAAGGTTGTAGACAATATTAAAGATAGACAAAAATGTGGTTGTCGGACTTACATTATCTTTATTTTTGTTTATTTTTACAACGTTTCAATTAGGTTGTATCTCTAATCGTTATCAAGTACAAACTGAATGTTTAATCTTAAGGCTTCAGGCTTATATAGGGACTGTATCCAATGAAGCACAATTCTTTCTTATCGGTAGTTTTGGTTTTGTTAAATGAGCTCTGAGTGTATTTCCTGATTTAAAGGCTGTTTTTATACTATAACTGCTGGCAATTCCTCTCATTTTCTCCGAAGTTCCCTTAGTGTATGAAATTGTGAAGAAGGAATGTGTTTCTTACTGTCCTGAAGTCGTTGTTCTAAAGTTATTTATAATATCGTCAATTAATTTTAAATGATAACCATTCTGCTGTAAATCGGATTTAACGTTTGCTACCTCTTTTTTCAGTGAATCGGCATTATTGCATATAGATATAGCGCAGTTATAGAGGATGCGTATAATTCCGCGTTTTGTTACAACTGAGTGATAAGAACTATGGTTAAGATATTGTCCAGTATGTGTTGGCTTCCTGTATTCTGAAGTTTAATAGTTTCGCTTCAACGGTTCACCATGACATCGAGGAAGGACAATTGACCATTTATCTCTTTTCTCATGGTAAACTAAATTGTAGGTTGAATGGTATATAAATATTTCAAGATCTCAATAAGTTCCTGATTATTGTCCTTCCATACGATGAAGATATCATCGACATATCTCAACCAGAGTTTCGATTTCAGTATTGCTGTTTCTATGACATGAATTTCGAACCATATATATATATATATATATATATATATATATATATATATATATATATATATATATATATATATCAAAACTTATTAGTCGGTCATCTGGCTATACATTAATCCTACTAATAGTGTTCACGAAATGTGTGGAATTTTTAACGTATTTGTTTGTCTTACCTTCTAAAATTGTATGATTTTTAAAAGACATTTCGCCATTGCACTGTTGGAGATCCTCTGGAGCTGGTTATTGGTCTCAAAGGTATGTCCGTTTTATGAATTTTCGGTAGTCCGTAAAGATGTGGTGGCTTACTCTAGGGTGGTGTTAGCGCCGATTGTAGGTTGTCAGATATATGGTCTTGGTATTTCTTTAGTGTTCTGTAGATTTTTGACTATAGATTTAGTTGGGTCACGAGATAGCTGTCTTTATTTTCCTTTTTCCAGGATGTCTCCGACTTTTTGGTCGTAAGTTACCATGAAATGGTTCGAAATTCAAGCTATAGAAACGGCAATACTGGAAACGAAAGAAAAAATAGGTGAACAATGGCTTTTTATTTTACCGGGGAGGAGTCAGAACCTAAACCGCTTCGTGTAATCTGAATTCCTGGCCACAGCAGTTTGAAACCATATTTTCTTCGTAGATACCTTGAAAGAAGACATCTGGATTACAAGGATAAACCTGTTGAGTATTGTAAAAGAAAATTAGCAGGTAATAGAAATTTCTCTCGAGTCATCATTTCGAATTAGTTACAGCATTGCAATATCTAGACAAGCACACAGGAATGTTTGGAGAAAAAGCGGCAAAGAAATTTGACCTTATTTCCTTATTAAACAACACAGTATTTCGAAGAATTAGTGATTTGGCAAATGATGTGGAAAGTGAAGTTTTGAAAAGAATAATGTTGAATTATTTCGCTATTCAATTTGATGAGTCGATCGATGTAACAAACTCTGCAGTATTGCTTATCTATGTTAAATATATTTTTAAGAATTCCATTCAAGAATATATATTATTCGCAAAACCACTGAAAACCTATACGCCAGGTGCAGCAATTTTTGATATGATCAATGACTATTTAAAAAAAATGAAATAATTTGGTCTTTTTGTTTGATCGTCTTGTGGTGCGGAGAAAAAACATCAACGAGAATATTAATAGAGTCATTGCTGAATTTATAGACCAGCACTGGCATGTCAGCAAATTCCTGCAGAGTTATTCAGTACTTTAAGCGATGCTGTAAAAATAGTAAATTTTATCAAATCGCATGCTATAAACTCTCGTCTATTCTGTGTACTTTGTGAGGACTTGGACAGCATCCAGCGTATTGTTCTCTTGTATATCTGATATTCTTTGGCTACAAAAACTTGCATACTTAGCAGATATTTTTTGTAAATGAAATGATTTGAATCTGTCTTTAAAAAGCCCATGTATCACCATTTTCAATGTGCATGATAGAATAACAGCTATGCTAACCCGCATAGCATGAAAGCTTCCCAATAAAAATTTCATGTAAGCTTCCTAAGTAACCTTCCAATAACCTTCCAGGAACTTATGAATAAATTTTTTAAAGAATCCCACCAATGAAAGATTCCGAGAAACATAAAGAAATGGTACATGAAACATTAATGTGAAACTAACTGTGAAAGTTTCGTGAAGCCTTCCTGAAAGTTTCAGGAAAATAACGTGCAGTCTTCCAAGAAAGGAAATTGTAATCTACCAAGTAAACAAAGTGGGTACCTTAGCGTAACTTTTCACTAATATTTCAAGAAAAGAGTTGTAACTCTATATTGATATTTTCAAGAAAGCTTTCTGTAATCATCCAGCAACCTTCTTAGAACCTTTATGGGTAATTTGCTGCAAACTTGAATGGAATATTCCATTAAGAATTTATGAAATCATCATATAAGCTTCTTATATATTTTCCTTGGAAGCCGAATGCAAACTTTATGAAAGCTAAGATATATGTTCATATTTTCGGGAAATTTCCTGGAACCTTCTTGCAATTTTCTGAAAGATAACATGCAATCTTAGAAAACAATATGTAATTTAACAATGAGCAAACTGAGAAGCTTGCTGTAACTCTCCAACAAGATTTCAAGAAAAGTTTCTGTTACTCTAAACTGATAATTCAAAGAAAACTTTCTGTAATCGTGCAGTAATCTTCTTAGAACTTTGATGTGTAATTTGCTACAAACTCGAATGTAAGCTTCTATAAAACATTATATATATATATATATATATATATATATATATATATATATATATATATATATATATATATATATATATATATATATATTATTGTTATATATTTTCCTTACTGCAAACATTATGGAAGCTAACATCTAAGATGAATTTTTATATTTTGAGAAAGTTTTGTGAAACCTTCTTGCAAATTTCTGGAAGAAAACATTCATTCTTTAAAGAAACAAAATGCAATCTATCAAGTAAACGAACTTTGAAGTTTAGTGTAACCTTGCCATAAAATTTCCGTCATTCCAAATCGATTCTTTCAAGAAAGGTTTCTGTAATCATTCTATAACTTTCTTAGAATCTTGATGGATACTTTGCTGCAAACTCGAACAGAAGGTTCCATTAAGAATTCGTGAAGTTGTTATGTAAACCTCTTATATAGCATATTTTTCTTGAAAATGTTATGTATTTGGAAAAGTTATTTTATTCTCCTTACGGACATGCGGGCTATATTTACATGTTCGTTTGTACTGTAAGATAACAGTCCGGCATCAAGTTCTGCGGGTTTTATGGGGATTTTAAGTAGACAGTTTTTTTCTGTGAATTTTGCTCTCGGTTTGTTATAGCTCCACTGATGAGACCATTAGGTGGTCGAAACTAGTATGGAGAGAAAACCAGAGTGGAATTCGCAGAGAATATACTGTCTGTCCCCTTTCTTAACGGTCGTAAGGAGAATAAAATAACTTTTTCATATATGTACCAATAAAAACTAACTGTAAGCTTACAAAGAGACTTACGTTAGGCTTTTCTGAAAAGTTATCGTGAGCTTAGACGGAACCTTTCCCCTGATATTTGTCATGAACATTAGGTAATTACTGGATTTTTTATGAAAGCTTTCATAAATATTTATAAAGATTCCAGAATGGTTTCGTGTAAGGTAATAAATACCAAATAGAAACTTTCAGAAAGGTTACAGTAAGCTTAAATGTAATTTTTCCGTTAATATTTGTTGCGACATTAGGTAGTTACCACAGGCTTCCACGAAAGCTGTTTCAAAACTTTCTCGAAAATTTGCTGAAACCCATTGCAATCTTCCATGCTATGTGGGAAGGAAGTTCAACTTATGGATTCAATATCTGCAGGTGAATGGGTAAGAATATTTTGGTTCCCTCAGCACCGTTTTTTGATAAAATGAAATTTAACTTATCAAAAATATTAAAAGGGATATTACTAAACATCTCAAATAAGTTCACATAACGTTCAAGGACTGTTTTCCTAATAAACCTATTATATCTGGCTCCAACAACTGGATACACAATCCTTCTCAAGGAGAAATGACCTGAATACTTCTATAACTTTACTGGAAAAAGAAAAGTTCATTGACTTATCTTCTGACAACTCCCTAAAAACTATTTTTAAAGATCACTCTTAAATTGATTTTTGGCTCAGCATAAGAAATGAGTATCCTGTTTTGGCGGAAAAACTGTTATAGTTTTATTGCCCTTTTGTACAATATATTCATATGAAAAAGAATTTTCAACATACACTTACCTGAAAGATAAATACAGACATTGGTTAAATACAGAACCTGATCTAAGATCCAAACTTTCAGATATCGAATGAAATTTTGAGGGTATTTTTCAAGTTCTGTTTTATTATATTCCTTTTGGATTCATTCTTTTTTGTAAGTTAAGCTATCACTTTGGTTTTAACATTGTTTATCAATGTTTTACGACTATATTTTAATTTTCTGTTATGCGGTATTATTCAATATGGAAAATAAATTTTACTGACCCAGTTTTACTATCTGATTTACTGTTCCTAATAGGGGTTCAGGGGTTTACCAATTTATTTCAGTTTTTAGAAGGGGTTCGTAAGAAGAAACATGTTGGGAATCGCTGTTCTAGATTACAATAAAGCGTTTGACCATGTGGATCACAACCTTCTTTTTATATAAGTTTGATGTTTCGGTGACAGCGTTTCATAATTCAATAAAAATTATTCTGATTGTTATCAAGTACAAACTGAGCATTCGCCATATGACATGTGAGGAGTATTTCAAATCAGAAATGTCCTTTTTTTACAAAATGAAAATAACATATTATAACAGCTGGTACACTTGATCTATGGAACCCAATTTTTATCCCGATTCGATACATCATTTGCGTAACAATAACTGTATGCAGTACAAGGTAGATCAGTGATGTTTTTTCGAATGTTTGGTGGTGCATACATACCACAAACATAATAAAATTGATCCGGTTTGCTGTGATCAACGTGTTCATGTTGTCTATGAGTTCCTTTGGTTATATTCCGTTGTGAAGCTGTAAATTCTGTACAGACTAAAGTACCTACCACTACTGAGCTGCGGTCACATGATAACGATGCCTGCGGTCATACTTGCTCACTCTGATCTGCCGCCGATACAGGATATCCGACTCCCTGCATCGTAATTTTTTTTCGTGTACTTGCCATGACGTCATAAACGCCGTTATTCAGAGTCTCTGCCGGATCACGAAAAAACTCTGTTGCCCATCGTCAACCACGTGGAGGTGCCCTAGATTGCAAATACATAAAAAAAATGTTTTTTTTTAATTGATAGAAGTAACCCTTTTGACTCGTCATCTATGGGGTTATAGGATTATGGAGTTTTTGAGGTTATGAGATTTTAGGATTATGGAGTTTTAAGGTTACGTGGTAGTGGGTTAAGGGCATAGTTGCTTCAAACGTATTCATTTTTATTGCTTAAACGCGCATTAGTCTCTTTTTCACTGAGTTATAGGGTTTTAGGGTTATGGGATTATGGGGTTATGTGGTTTCAGGGCTCAGGATTATGGCGTTTTAAAGTTATGATTAAAAAAAGTATGATTTGAGGTTGTTTTGTCTCTGATTAAACAAATTGTTGTATTTCTTATTTCTAAACTTTGTTTGAGTCTGTGTGCTTTTACTTCTAAATTTATGGCATATAGAAACTTGTATAGATATATCTGTTGTTACTGGCTTACGCACTACTGGCTGAAATCTCAAAAGATAAGTTTACTTTATAAGTATTTCGCAGTAAATGCAAGTTCTAACTTAAAACGTCCATTTTTATATAATATTTCTACTCCTATTTGTACATAGTTTTTTTCATTGACTGCAAATAAATAAAACACTATTTATAATCAACTGGTATAAGTATATAGTTTACCTGAGCTCAAACCTGGTTGACCCTCAACCATGGAAATACTTTGTTTACAGTAAGCTTGTTCTATTTCTCTCTCACATTCCGCTATTGTTTCCAATCTTTGTCTTTCGACTGCTAATGGTCGAGTTGTTACGTTTTCTGTCCAACTTTTTCTATCGGATTCACATCCAAACTTCGTTGGCAAACAACCTGCTCTCATTCCGACCTGTGATACCGAGCCCATCAAATAATATTCTGTATAGTTTACCATATCATTCGGCAACTAATATAAAACAAGTACAAAAGATTGTTGCCCAACTTTGATTACTTTATTTCTAACCTCAAAATTCCAATTTTCATCTTTAAAAACTTTTTATATGAGAAAAATAAGCAAATATTAGCAAAACATATCAAAATTATATTCACAAAAATCATTTTAGACTGCGCAAGCACAAATGACGGATCCTTGCGGGCTGGATGAAGCTAAATTATCCTATTGTTTTCCAGACATGGAACGTGAAAAAATAACTTTTCAGGTGTTTCAATTTTTTAATTGTACTGAGGCACCTCACAACATTTATGAAACTTAGAACTCATCTTGTATTACAAAAATTACGAAAAAACTTTATATCACCTTATCGGTTTACCAGTGTTTGGGAACATGTGACGTCCCAGCGGTCACAAGACAAGTCTTGGCTTTTTAGAGCAAAATTTAAAACGGAATTTAAAATACCTGATATTTAAAGTATTCGTTATATTCAAAAAATAATAGTAAATATTTTAGGCTATATTACGTACTTATGCATGATTTTGAACACTTTCCCAAAAATAGTCAACATCCCTATTGAAAAACAAAAAAATTAGGATTTACTTTTAGGTTAAAATACACTAGTTTACAAAATTTAACTTTTTGTCTGTTGCATGACCTGTTTTTGTCAAATCTAACCTCAAAAATTTTTGTGCAGCTCGAGTTACTTTTTTTGATTTTTATCATTTATGCGTATTTATTTATCGATAACATGCGTATTTTACTGTGATAAGATTAGTATCTCAAGTTTTTGCGTCATGAGTAGTTCAAGGAGACGTTGTTTAAACAATCCAAATTATTTTTGCTATATATGCGGAGAATATGTGTTTAACAATTGTAGAAAAGTTATATCAGAGTTGGTAAAAAATACCTATTTTGAGTATTTTGGGATGCTCTTAGATAAAAATCAAAAGTCTTGGGCTCCTCATTGTATTTGTAAATTGTGTGTGGAATATTTAAGATTATGGAAAAGTGGTAAAAGAAGTGCCTTTAAATTTGGAACACCGACTATTTGGCGAGAACCACAAAATCATCTCGAAGACTGTTACTTTTGTAGCGTGAACGTAAACGGTCTAAACACTAAAAATCGAGCTAAATGGCAGTACCCAAGTACTAGTTGTGTTCAGCGTCCAGTGCACCATTCACCTGACTTTTCAGTGCCTAAAAATATATCTAAACCCTTAGAACAAGACAAGGAAGGACCACGCTCATCACAAAATGATGCTAATTTTGAAGGTATATCAAATGAATCAAAATGCTTTTCCCAAAATGAATTAGATGATCTTATAAATCTTTCTAAACAAGCTTCAGAATTGGCATCAAGACGGAAAGAAAAAAATTTAATTTCCTCAAATACTAAAATACCTTTTTATCGTGTAAGAGATGAAGAATTAAGGCGTTATTTTTCCGAAGAAAACGGTATTACCTTTTGGTCAGACATTAAAAACTTGTTGATAAAAATCGGCTTGAAACAATACGAACCAAACGACTTGCGTTTGTTCACTGACAGCTCAAAACGTAGCCTAAAATGTATTTTATTACATAATGGAAATAAATACTCTGGGGTACCTATTGCCCACAGTATAAAGTTAAAGGAAGAATGTTGTAACATCACGCTTAAAGTCTTAAATAAAATACAGTACAATGACCATATGTGACAAATTTGTATTGATTTAAAAATAGTGAACATTCTTCTCGGTCAACAAAGTGGTTACACTAAGTTTCCCTGTTTTATATGTATTTGGGACAGTAGAGTTAAACAAGAGCATTGGATAAGAAGGAATTGGCCCTTGAGAAAAAATATGAAGCCTGGAAAGCAAAATATAGTCCAGAATTCACTAGTAGTTCGTGACAAAATTATCCTTCCACCATTACATATAAAACTGGGCATCATGAAACAGTTTGTTAAATCATTAGATAAAGACGAGGACTGCTTTTCTTACATTTGCCAAAAATTTCTTCAGCTCACTATGGAAAAGATTAAAGCCGGTATTTTTTATGGCCCCCAAATTCGACAACTTACGAAAGATACTCAATTTAGAAATTCTATGACTGAGTTAGAACTAAGGGCTTGGACGGCTTTCGTCTCTGTGATGCAGAATTTTCTCGGAAATAAAAAATCAGAAAATTATATTGAACTTGTAGAAGACCTTCTGTTACAATTCAAAAATTTGGGGTGCAATATGAGCATAAAACTCCATTTCCTCCATAGTCACCTAGACAGGTTTCCGGAAAATTTAAGAGATATGAGCGAAAAGCTGGGAGAGCGTATGCATCAGGACTTATGCGTCATGGAAGAGCGCTATCAGGGTTTCTGGGCTACGAATATGATGTCTGACTATTGTTGGTCTCTAACACGTCAATTTTCCTAAGTCTACACATCAGAGAAGAGCTTTAAAACGAAGTTTTTTAGAACTTAATGATTAACTTGATTTTTAATAAATTTTTTCTTAGTAAATATACATGTTTTTTTCTGTTTTATACCTACATAGCTGAAACTAGAGCTGATAAAAAAATTATGCTCATATATTTGAAATTAGCATACCATATGTACTGTAAACTAGTGATATCAATGAATGGTTTTGTTTAGTCATTCTTAATTTTTACTAATAGTTACATTTTGAAGTATGAACAACGCATTTTTATATTTCACATAAGTGTTAATTTATTGTAAATTCTTAGTATTTGATGTTAATTTTTAGAAGTATGAATCGACCATAACAGTGGGTTGAAAAAAATTAAATGACAAGAAAAAATGTAAATTAAATTAATTTTGATTTAAGAAAAAGTTTAGAAATGCAGATTTAGAATATTTAAATCTGATGATATACATGCCGTGTCACAGAAATGAGACTTTTTTTTGATGAACTAATACAAAAGAACTGTTAGAAGTATTTTTGAACAAGAATATTAAACTAACAGTAAAGAATTTAGTAAATTTATGCAAGCGATTTGACAATATCCCCGTATCTAAATACTTAATTTTAATCTAGTTAAAGTATGTCTGGTTTAAATTACTACCTAACCGAGAAGTGCTCAGCCCACTCTTAGATTGATTTTTCCAAACAACTTTTACATATTACAAAAAGCAAACAATTATTCGGTGTGGGCTGACGCAAAACCAGTTCTGAAATTGCAATTATTTATGTGTTTTAAAGATAGTCCTTATATGTAGAAATGTCGTAGGATTCTCTTTTTTCCTCTGAATTTGCGCGACGAATGTTTTTAATCTTTATACGTTTAAATTATTGATTTCTAAGACTTATTTATTAACTATAATAAATCTGGAGGTGTTATATTAGAATATAGATATCTTTGTAGATCACTGTTGGAAAGTGTGGCATACATATACATAATCAGGAATGGCTCTAGGTATGCGGGTTGCGATTGGCCGGTCCCACATCACTTGTTGCGACAATTTTAGTAAATACTTTTAAAAAATTGTAAGCAAAAATCTACCGTTAGATTTGGTGACTAAGAGAAAGTTACAAATCGAATTATTCTTTTTATAACTGATTTTAAAAAAGGAGCAGGATCTCGTAAAAGATTTTTTCAAACGATGAAGCAATATGCGATACATCCTGTTCTCATAAATATTCTTATAGAATTTTACAGAGACAAAGAAATACATTAATTCTCTAAGAATCTTAGTCACGGATGCTTTTTATCACCTCTGCTCTTTCATCTGGATTTCATTTTTCGAGATCGAAGAAAATTAGAAAAGGAAATGGGTATTTCTATCACCGAGTATGAACTTTTCACCATTCATTTCGCAGGGGACTAGGCAGCTTTCGCTAAAAATGTTTTATATCTGGAGTTTATGCTGCATCGAGTGTACAACAACTAAAGGGTGTTTTTTTATAGAGGTATACAACTTTTAAATGGAATAAAATAAAAATGAATTTTTTAAATTGACATGAAATTTACTTTATTCGAAAGATAACCTTCTGGCATTATAATTTAAATATGACTTTTGGCATATGACCGCCACGGCTGACTCGGACGTAGTCTAATCTGGACGTCCAATTTTCGATGACTTTTTCCAACATTTGTGGCTGTATATCGACAATAACGCGGCGAATGTTGTCCTCTAAGTGATCAATCGTTTCGGGCTTATCGGCGTAGACTAGCGACTTTACATATCCCCACAGAAAATAGTCTAGCGGCGTTAAGTCGCATGATCTTGGAGGCCAATTCACGGGTCCGAAACGTGAAACTATGCGGTTACCAAACGTTTCCTTTAATAAATCAATTGTGGCACGAGCTGTGTAACATGTTGCGCCGTCTTGTGGAAACCACAGCTCATGCACATCATGGTTGTTCAATTGATGAACGAAAAAGTCAGTAATCAAGGCTCTATAGCGGTCACCATTGACTGTAACGTTCTGACCAGCATCGTTTTTAAAGAAGTACGGACCTATGATTCCACCAGCCTATAAAGCACACCAAACAGTCAGTTTTTCTGGATGTAACGGTGTCTCAACATACACTTGAGGATTATCATCACTCCAAATACGGCAGTTTTGTTTATTGACGTATCCATTCAAACAAAAGTGAGCTTCATCGCTAAACAAAATTCGCTTATGAAAATCGGGATCAACGGCAATCTTGTTTTGGGCCCATTCACCGAATCTACGCCTTGCTAGGTGATCGTGTGGCTTCAATTCTTGCACGAGTTGGATTTTGTAAGCACGCAAACCAAGATCTTTCCGCAAAATCTTCCACAAAGTGAATGTACACATATTCAATTCCTGTGCACGATGGCGGATAGACTGATTCGGGTCTTCCTCTACGCTACGCTCTACAGCAGCAATGACTTCTTCTGTATGCACTGTACGACGTCTCTGTGGATGCATATTATCATTTAGAGTAAACGTGGTGCGGAAACGTTCCATAGTTAATCGAATTAATTGCTCTGATGGACGATTATGTTGACCGTAAAATGGAAGTAGTGCGCGATACGTATTTCGAACAGAACCATGATTTTCAAAATAAAATTGCACAATTTGGAAGCGTTGTTCAGGCGTCAGTCTATTCATGTTGAAATGCCAAACCAAACTAAACATAAATCACTTGACAGCTGACAAAATGGCCGCCAGAACTTAAAGTTCTATACCTCTATAAAAAACACCCATTATAAGGAATAGGTGCTAAGCAAATATGAATTTTTGGCAATAAATACTGAGACGAAATTTGATATTATAATGGAAGATGCCACTAGGTTCAAACAAATGGGAGGTTTTATATGATTTTATATAAACTAACTAATAAAGGACAACAAAAACTGAAGTTTAGAGAAGAGTAGAAGGAAGTAAATGATAGTTGGTAGCTTAAATTTTGGATCGTAGGTCTTTTCTGGACAGGTGTCCCCTATGTAAGAAAAAATAAATCCAATGCCCCCCTCCCTCACGGTAGTTGTTCCTAATATTAAAATATCATATTAAATATTGAAACACAATAAAATGTATTTATATTAGAAAAACCATTTAAGTTCTCATCATCATCATCATACGGCTTCTTCTCTTGTCCACTGCTGGACGTAAGGGAAGGTGGCCTAAAGCGAGTAAGCTAACGTTGAGGGCCGATGGTACCATTTTCTATCAGATAATTATTATCTATTATCAAATTATTATCAAAAATTAAGCACTCTTTAAAAACCCGCGTTGCTCTAATAAAGGACCTTAAAAAGGTAAGTCATTTGGACAAAGCGGATATACAACATAATATCACTCCAAATGAAGCAAATCTATAGGAGAATAACAAAGGAAGAAATTGCACTAGCAACATCTTAAGGACATTAAGAATAACTTCAGGTTATTATTCACTATATTAATCTCATATTATAAAAAATAACATGTTTTTTTTTTTAACTTATACTTATTTAAATAATAATATTAGACTCTGTCTTTAGAAACAAAAGAGTCTTAATCATATAAAGGTAGCGACACTCAGAGTTATATGACTATTCCATTGACTAATGTTGTAATATACAGCATCCTACCGCCGACTCCCGATGTAAAATAACTTGAAATATGAGTTCCGATGTATAGTAACAGCGACAACGGGTGTCTGGGAAGGTACCAACTGAATCCCACTGAAGAGTCCTATAGTTGGTACCGGAACGAAACACCCAAACTTTTTATAATTTTCCCGAAAGCGACGTTTAATTCTCGATTTTGACATATCAGTGTAGGCAGCGCAAGAAATAAGAAGGATCTTCCGGTCATATCTTCGATTAATGTATGATTATGATTTAGAAATTTGCCGTAATAATCGTACACAGGGACATACAAGCGATATTACGAAACTAACTTTGCCAAATTAGGTACTTTTGCTAATAAAATAAGAAGTCAAAAATAAAAAAAAAAAAAGCAATCGCTTAATTCTTCACATAAATCACAAAAATGGGAATCCATTTCAGAATAGCTAATAGTAGCCTCATGAGCACAGTCTTCATAGTCTCCTCATTTAATCCAATCTTTCTCACGTGGGTCCTCATAAGGAGTACCATAAATAAGATATATATATATATATATATATATATATATATATATATATATATATATATATATATATATATATATATTGGTTGCAGGTTTTTTCTTTGATGTTATTTCTGTTTTCAGTTCTACCTATTTTGCTTGTAGAAGAAAGGTCTTCTCAATTTCTTGTTTTACCAGAACATTTCTTTATTTTCTTTCTTATCATTTTCTTGTCTTTAATCGGTGTACAGATCAATACTTCAGCTCTTTCAATTTTTCGCTTACGGTTTATTTAATTTTGGCTTAATTTAGGTGTCGGTCTGATATCTATAGGCTTTATATGAGTTATAGGTGTCAATGATCTACTACCGATCGGAGGGAAATGGCACTCACTGTTGCTGAACACGAAGCTCTGTCTATATCAGTTTTCAAAAGGTGGTGCTACATCTATTGGAGTAAGGTCGTTACAATTTTTTGTGTTGCACGAAAGAGCAAGACAATTACTTCTAGGGATTGTGGTAAACAACGAGAACCCTGTATGTTAGACTGGCTGGCAAAAAATCTGCATCGTTAAATATATGTCGATTTGTGGGCCATATTCCTGTAAACTCGAATCCTTTAATCACATTATATTTACTGACTGCCTTTAAATATGCTGTGTCAAAGAGTTTGTCCATCTCATATTGAGAAATTATTCTTCGCACATGGCTCCGTTGAAAAAAAAAACTGTCTGTTCAAAATAGGTTTTGAGAGCTCCATATATGCAACGGTCTAGAGGGTGCATGCGACGTATTGTGCGAAGAGACGAAAATCACATTATGTTGTACAGGGTGAGTCAACGATTGGATGAAGTAGGTTTGTGCCTTTTCGGTGAAATTTACAAAGAAACTATATTTATTGTTTGATACAGTTTATTTTTACACAGATTTTAAAAATATTTAGGACTCTACAGGGTGAGCCAAAAAACTAGGACAGCATAAAGTTGTATTTTTTTAAATAGAACACCCTATATACGAATCGTATTTTCGATTTAGCTTATAATTTTAAATCTTTTTGATTAAGGGTTTACTATAACAAAACTTTATAGTTTCTGAGATAATTAAGTTTAAAGAAAAAAAGTCACATTTTCAAGCATCAATTCAATCTTAAATAACGTTTTCAATTTTGTGACAAATATATTCAAATTTGGAATTTAGCAAGGCCAAGGACAAGTTAACATAATTTTTACCTAATATTTGCAATAAAAGCTACAGGGTGTTGAACACATCGGCTCAAATTTGAACAAGTTTAAATGAATAAATATCTTTTTTTTTAAATGGTACACCCTGTATATTTTCATGTTATTTAATAGAGTAATAAAAACCCTAAAAGTTTTGTTCAATATATCCTATACCTATTTATAATAGTTTTTGAGATATTTCAGTTTTTCTTATTTTCCATACTTTTTTACAGAAATAGTCTTCATTATCATAGTAGCCATGGCAAAACAATGTAAAAGAACATTTTTCTGTGTGTCAAATTTATAACCGCAATCGCTTCTCTTGGTTTTTATGTAGTGTAATTTGTTTTTTTTTGCATTCATCTTAGATTGTAAAATGAATTTTCCAAAGAATGAGTTAATAGATATGATTTATACAATAGGAGAGGCTCAAAAAAATTGCCTTCTTGCTCAAAGAATTTACAAAATGAAGTATCCTGATCGACGCCAGCCTAATACCCATACTTTTCAAAACTTAATGCAAAGATATGATTCTTCTGGTACTGTTGATTATCCAAAACGTAAAGTGGTCAACAAACCAGTAACTAATGAAGAAAAAGAACTACAAGTATTGTTAAATGTTCAGGAAAATCCTTATATTGGTAGCCGTCAGTTAGCAGCATTATGTGAAACATAACAATCCACCGCTAATCGTACTACCAAGAAATATAGGTATCATCCATATCACATGGAATTACACCAAGAATTGCATGGACAGGATTTTGAAAGTCGTGTAAACTTTTGTCGTACAATAAATGCGGAGATTCAATTAAATCCAAATTTATGATGCAAGGTAATGTTTAGTGATGAAGCTACTTTTAGAAGTAACGGTGCCGTAAATAGACGCAACATGCATTATTATGCCACAGAAAACCCATTTTGGATTAGAGAGGTGCAACATCAAAACCACTGGTCATTAAATGTTTGGTGGGGTATTCATCATAATCGAATTATTGGACCCCAATTTTTTAATGAACCACTAAATGGCCATAGTTACCTGAACTTTCTACAAGCAGAACTACCCCAACTGCTTCAAGGTCTCGATAGGGATGAGCTCGACAGTATGTGGTTCCAGCACGATGGTGCGCCTCTGCATTACCATTGTGAAGTTCGTGAGTTTTTGGACCAACGATATCCGCAAAAATGGATTGGACGTGGGGGTTCCATTGAGTGGCCACCAAGGTCTTGCGACATTACCCAATTAGATTTCTTCCTATGGGGTTATATTAAAAATAAGGTGTATGTTAATCCACCAACAACAGTGGAAGATATGCGAAACAGGATTAGGGATACCTGTAGAATAACGCCAATAATTTTGTCCAGGGTCCGAGAAAATCTGCAAAAAAGACTAATTTTGTGCATTGCACAAGAGGGTCGTTTATTCGAACACTTATTAAAAAGAAATAATTAATCTCAGTATTTAATAGGTAATTTTTTTGTTTCAATTTAGTATAAAAGTAAATATGTATTTGCCTTGTCGTTATTGTTGTGTTAATTTTTTCACATTATGTTTAATTAAACTATTGCCGTTGTAATATAACGAATAATGTATTTCATCATATTTAACCAAATTCTGTTTGTTTCTGTAGTTTCTTTTTATTATTTTACATGGCTACTATGATAATGAAGACTATTTCTGTAAAAAGGTATGGAAAATAAGAAAAACTGAAATATCTCAAAAACTATTATAAACAGATATAGGATATATTGAACAAAACTTTTAGGGTTTTTATTACTCTATTAAATAACATGAAAATATACAGGGTGTACCATTTAAAAAAAAAGATATTTATTCATTTAAACTTGTTCAAATTTGAGCCGATGTGTTCAACACCCTGTAGCTTTTATTGCAAATATTAGGTAAAAATTATGTTAACTTGTCCTTGGCCTTGCTAAATTCCAAATTTGAATATATTTGTCACAAAATTGAAAACGTTATTTAGGATTGAATTGATGCTTGAAATTGTGACTTTTTTTCTTTAAACTTAATTATCTCAGAAACTATAAAGTTTTGTTATAGTAAACCCTTAATAAAAAAGATTTAAAATTATAAGCTAAATCGAAAATACGATTCATATATAGGGTGTTCTATTTAAAAAAATACAACTTTATGCTGTCCTAGTTTTTTGGCTCACCCTGTAGAGTCCTAAATATTTTTTAAATCTGCGTAAAAATAAACTGCATCAAACAATAAATATAGTTTCTTTGTTAATTTCACCGAAAAGGCACAAACCTACTTCATCCAATCGTTGACTCACCCTGTATATTTGATACACAAGTTTCAAAAATTCAGTTTTAGTCAGGCCATAGAAAAAATCGTCTACTGGGAATACATACCCCGATAATTCAAGTTTTTGGGCATCATTAAACACTCTCTGATATGATCCGAGATTTTTCTCATAACTTTCCTTTTTTAAATATATTAGCAAGGTAGAGAGGGTAATACCATACTCCTTTGTGGGCGCGGAAACCGAAGTTTTCTTAGATTCTTCCATTGCGATTTGCATTATTGGCTCACTTCAGGATACCTGTTCCATTCTTCTCTCGTATTTATTCAATATCTAAAAATTATTCGACAAACCGTATCAGCAAAATCGGAACAAATATTAATTATTTTACACGGTTTAATGTGAACTATATTCTGTTAAAATGAGTATTTAAATAATCACTCTGTGAATAGTTTTTCCCGTGGGAACAGGGTAGTATATACTCTTTCTATTACTGCCCAAGGAAGTCTAAAAGAAAAATAAATCAGCTATTGAACTTAACCTTTATTATCTTCGCCGTTTAAATGTTTTCTTAAAAATATATAACTCAGTCAATTTATGAAGACCCTCTCTAAGATTTATTTATACATCTGTCGAAGAAATCCTACCCTGGTTATGTAAATAAACCCGAAGAGATAAGGCAGGTTTTTAACATGTGTTATATGAAATACCGTTAAAATGTATTAAAATGTTGAACGATTTTCCCATTATTAGGATATCAAAGAATGATCAAATAAATTCACCATAATAGAAATATATCGTTTGACAATTTGTACAAAGAATTTGTATAATAACTCTTTTTTCTATTCATAAAAAATAACGAGTTAAGATGTTTATTGCCAAAAACAGCTAAGAAAAGTAAATAGTTTTTTTCACAGTCTTTACCACATATTTTCTTCATTATAGATTAGTTTGATTTACTATTCTTTTATATAAAAACTATGATTAAGACACTCAGAGGCCAATTCGGGAATCAAGCATCCGGTATAGAATAGCTAACGCCTTCAGCAAGTTCGAACTTTAAAGGAATGAAATTGACGGTTACAGGGAGTACAGCCGAAAAAGCCACTAAAAAGAGGGATAGGTGGTGTAAGATTCAAGGACGCTCTTTTAAGGCAGACTAACTTTAGTTCCAGTCTGGAAATCGTGAGAGTCAGTCCGTCTTTCAAGATCAGTGTTGTAGTAAATTACGTGACGTGTATATTCGGCGGAAATGAAGGTTTCTTTTATCTTGTTTTGTTTTTCATTTAGTTTGGGAAATTAAGGAAATATCGTGTGTTGTTTAACTCGAGAATTTAGCGATTTTAATACGGTTTCATTAAGTAATATAAATAGCTTTTTTTTTGGAGTTTTATTCTTTTTTCTGTTTATTGTTTTAGTAAGCAATTTATACGTGTTTGTCACAATTGGGTTTTACATTTTGGTTAATAGAACGTCCAGTAAGAACAATTATGTTAGTTTCTTGGTAATTGTTATTTGTTATTAGTATAAGTTTCTTATTGTAAATAATTCATTTTTTCCATTTATTCTTGTCAATAGACTAAATGTTTTGAGAAACTTGTTTTATTTAATTTAATTAAAAACTTTCACGCCACAAAACTGGCGGACGTACTGCTGCGAGAGTTGTAGACAAGAGATGTCATCTGACCAGCTAATTAGCAGTCTTGCCCGAGTCCTGAAGTTCTGAGTTATGGTTTTGGTAAGCATAAATAACCATAGTTCTTTAGAACTAAAGCTCCAAGAGAAAAGATGAACGTCCAGACTTCCAGAGTATCTTTGTTACTGTAAAATTTAACTATAGGGTTTTTTAAATAGCTGTCAATATGTAACAGCAGGATGATTATAGATGGGGCGGCCAACCACAATATATCATTTTCAGAAGTGTATGATAAAATTCTGTCACAATTATTTAAGGAATAATAAACTCAAAAATATTTAAAAATATGCCGGTATTTTGGTCTTGTTTCAACTTAGATAGTACCAAAATGATATTATATCATAAAAAATATGATAGATGTACAAGTTTTTTACTAATCAAAAAATACATACCTTAAGTTTCTTTTTGCCAAATCGCCTAATTTTTTATACTGCATGCAGTCACATCATATCACAACGCCGGGGCCCCATCGAAACTGATCAAAACTCGGGAGTGCTGGGGTACTCTCGGCATACTCACACATTGACACTCACGTTTCATTCGACAAAATACGAGTGCATACCTGCTTTAGGCGTTCCACGACATGGGCTCCGTGAAGTCTGATACACTCGCGGGCACGACGAATTGAGGACTGCTGTTCCCGCTATATTAACTCAGCATTGTTCTTTATTTGATCACAATGAAACGTGATTCTCCATAGAAGTTCCTCACTACTATCGACTGGAGTGAAATACACCAAGGTTTTGAGGTGTCCCCACAGGTAAAAATCCAATAGCGTTAGGTCGGGAGATCGAGGAGACCAGGCAATAAGTCCTCATATACCTATCCAACGGCTTGCATAGTCGTCATTCAGGTTCTCTCGCACAGCAACGCTGAAATGAGGTGGTGCTCCATCGTGCAAGTAGTACATGTTTCGGCAGGTTTCAGGTGGTAAGTGTTCTACTAAATCGTGAAAAGCGTTCTCGAGGAACTCGAAATATAGTTTTCCATTCAGTGGTTCCGGCAATACGAATAGTCCAATCAAAAAATTGACAATGATTCTTACCCAGACATTAATTGATTGGAACTGATGTTGATGATTAGAAACAATAGTTGCATGAGGATTTTCATCAGTCCATACATATGAGTTGTGTAAAATTATGATATCATCCTTGAAGAGAATAATGCTGATCCAATTGCCAGTTTGCAAACTGCATTCAACATGGAACATCTTCAGGAATCACTTCCAGTACATTTTTCAAATAATATGGATATAAGGGCTGTTGACGAAGAACTTCATGTACTATTGTTTTCGACGTATTAAACGGCACTGATAATTTTCGAGTGCTCATTGAAGAAGTGTTATCTATAGCATTTAAAATATTTTCCTCTAATTATGACGTACGTACTGTTCTTCCCCGAGCAGCATCAGTAATTATTTTCCCAAAATTTTCTAAAATTATGAAGAAATTTAATAATATTACTTTATTAAATGGAATCGCCTTCCATTTTCTTAGATGATGGTTAACTCGTTGAAATGTTTTCTGATCTGGAAGGGTACTATTAGGATACCTGTCGTGATATATCCTCCTGGCATCCAAAGAATTGCAAGATGTAAGACCATACATCAGATGAATATCTGCATGCTCAATAAACGTGTATCCAAATTTCGAATTATTTCATAATTAATTTTACCACGAAATCAAAAAATCAGTAAATCAATGTTCAAATCAAGAATCGATGTGTCAACGATGTAAAAGTTGACAAGTTCTAAAATTTATTTCTTTCGTACGTTACAACATTTGCAAGAAGACTTAGCTTTTGGTGTCGATAAAATAAAAGGCACATTCTTTTGCGAACCTACAGAATTAGACGTTTCTAATTAAAGAGGTAAACTCTAATTTTGGATCGAATTTTTTTATCATAAGATTGAAGGTTGAACTTTTGATAGGAACAAAAATGTATCTTTTATCAAAATACGCCAAACACATGAAGCAAACAAAATGACATTTCTTCAAACATGGTTAGAATTAGCGACATGAATGAAGAATACTTAATTTTTAGTCAATAGGCAAAGGTATGTAAAAAACGTTGTCCAAAGTTCTTATCATACAGGGCATAAAAAATGGGGTCATGAGTGTCGCAGCTAGTCCGTTCCTACAACTGTGAGTAATTCACAACACCCTCTTGGATAGTAATTTGAAGGATCTTACCTGGTATATATCATATTAAATAAAAATTGAAATATATCTGGTGGTTCAATAATATGTTTCGAAAAATGTTTATATAAACTTGTAGTACTCTATTTAACCGACGAATAAAGTTTTTTACGTTATGTTCAGGAAGTTGTTGCGGTGGTCCCATAGGTTTTTGGATGAAATTGGTGCAGTAAAATCGAAGATGGCGCTGTCAATATGGCGGCCGAAAAAATTCATTTTGTCCGATTTTCTCCAAAATTGGTATGGGGGAATTTTCGGAATCGTACACAACGAATCTGAAATTACTTTTAAATATATGGCGGATCCAATATGGTGGATAAGAAAATTTAATTTTGTCCGATTTTCTTGATAATTGGTGTAGGGGAGTTTTTGGGATCGCATATAACGAATCCAAAATATTTTTTAAAAATTGAATATGGCGGGCAAAAATATCAGTTTTGTCCGATTTTTTCTTAAATTGGTATTGGGGAGTTTTCGAAGTCGTACACAATGAATCTGAAATTATTTTTAAAAAAATCAATATGGCGGGTCCAGTATGGTGGTTGAAAAAATAAATTTTGTCCGATTTTTTTCAAAATTGATATGAGGGAGTTTTTGGTATCGCAAATTACGAAACTGGAATTATTTAAAAAAAATTAAATATGGCGGATCCAAGATGGCAGATGAAAGATTCTACATCTCTCGATTTTGTCTAAAATCAGTACTGGAGGATTTCTGTTCGTGTTAATTACGAATTTAAGATATCCTAAAAATTTTACTTTTTTCGATTTTTTTCCAAAACTGATATAGGGGGTTTTTGAGGGTGTAAATTATGAATTTAAAAATATTTTTTCAGGATTCAATATGGCGAATCCAATATAGCGGACAAAAAATTTTACATTCTTTGATTTTATTCAAAGGTGGAACTGAATAATTTTTGAGGATGTAAATAGCGAATATAAAATTATTTTAAGAAAATCTAATATGTCAGATGCAATACGACGGACTAGAAATTTTAAGTTTCCAGAATTCATCCACAATTGGTACTAGGGAGCTTTGAAGGGTTAAGATTTAGATTAGATTAAGACGTTGAAATTATTTTTTTGAAATTCAGTATGGTGGGTTGAAAATTTTACATTATTCGTATTGCGAATATGACGGTTATTTTTTACAACTATTAGGTTGATAAGATACAATATGAGAAACTGAAAATTTTACATTTTTTGATTTTGTCTAAAATTGATATTGTGGGATTCTTGAGGCGAATACAAATTCAAGATGCAGTATAAAATATATCGGACTAAGAAATTTACATCTCAAGTTTTTAAATATCGATATTGGAAGGTTTTGGGGCCTATATTACCTATCTAAAATTAATTTAAAATTTTAGATAGTGGATTTACTATGACAGACTAAATATTTGTTTGACACAATTTCACTGGTTTTTGGAGAATTATAAGAATCAGAAAAATTTTTGGTGGTTCATTTTAGGGTGATTTACAGGTTTGAATAAAATGGGTACTTTTTGCCACCTTAGAGTCATTTCGAGATATACTAATCTCGATTGGTACCTAGTTCAAATAATTTTTGGATATCATAATGAATTCAAAACTAAAAATCGAAAAATAAAATTTTTCTAAAAAAAAATGAACCGACTTCTAAAAGTGCGCTAAAAATTAAAAATAATTATAAATTTTTATATAAAATTGAAATTTTTGAAGTCGGCGCCAAATTATTTCTAAATGAAATAAATAACTACTAATATATCTAAATTATAGTAAGAAAGCAATTACACATAAAGTATTTTTCATCTGTTTATGCGAATTACATTTTGTCAGGTATTAGTCTAGCGCCGACTTCAAAAATTTCAATTTCATATAAAAATTTATAGTTATTTTTCACTTTTTAGTGCAGTTTTAGAAGTCGGTTCAATTTTTTTTTATAAAAATTTTATCACGTATTTTTTTTGTAATCGAGAGATTTCCCACATTTTCCCAGACGCCCTGTATAAAGATACTTTTCTTGGAATTACGTAAAATGTACACAAACCCACAACAATGTTTACTTGATTTATAATAAAATACAAAGCATTTGCCGCAAAGAGTTTCTTTTAACGCTCACTGTGTCATAATCTGAAAATAAATTATTTTTATTGACTTAGTTGTCCTTCATAAATTATAAAAACTATTGAAGCGTAAAACCGTATCATTTAACCAAATCATTATCAAATCAGTAATGCATTATTAAAAACTTTATCTTCATTAAGCTTCACAATCTGCCTAAATAAGGAAACAGGTCTACATGTTAAATATAATAACTACATTAAATATTAATATAGGAATAAATAAGAGCAAGTGTATGGAATGGGTGCACCTGGCTGGTTGAATCGTTGACCTTTATTCGACACCTACACGAAAATTTTTAGATTTTTTTTTCTCAAAGATCGCTGTATATTATTTTGTCATTATTCATATGAACAGCAGGGAGTTCGTCATGAAGAATTTTATGTCGAAATTAATATTTTATACTTTTATGAATGGGTTTAAAAATTGTTAAGGAAGATCGTTTGTTTCGAAACCTAGAAAATATAACTATTAAGCCGGCGGAATTAGCCCCATATAAGGAGATTTTGAAATTATTTGTTAGTAGACTTCTGATTACGTAGAAATCTTCAGAATGATTATAGTAATTATGTAGTATCTTATGTCGCATTTCCTTTTGTAAGGAAAATTTTTTATTTAACAATTAAGATGTGAAAAAATAGTTTTTTCGAATTCTAGGAAAAGTTGTTTTTTAGGAAAAAAGCTTCAAACAAAATGAGGTAAGGATCATCCGAATCGGATAATCTTTTCGTTATTTATTGCAAAAAAAAACTGATAAAATGGCTCTTTTTTCAATTGTTTATAAACAATAAAAAAATATATTATATTAACTTTATACACAGTAAATTTGCTTATAGCTTTTTATGTTCTTTTTTTGATTGTTTATTCTCAGCGATCTAGAGGTCGTACAGCAGTCTTCGGGTACGCAAATGAAAGTTCGAGACTTATACTAACAATAACAAAAAAGAACGAAATGAATTGTTGATCTTAAATTGTTGAAACAGACATACAAATTTGAGGTTCGTTTTTTCGTTATAAACAAATAGAATCACTGTTGAAAATCATAGTTCTTGGGTTTAGAACGTGTCAAATTGGAATTATTATCGGACGTTTCGCCTACGATTGCATGAGACATCTTCAGGGATCTTTACTCCACGAGATTACAACACTGAATGACTATCGAGGAGCTACCCAGATAGCACAAGATTTCCATTGGATATCCAGAATAGGTACATATAATGTCCTGTATGTCCATGGACCGTTTATGGATGTCCATTAGATGTGATGACCTGTAATCTATATGGACGTCCATATCTGGATATCCAGTGTAAGTCCATCAGACGTCCATTAATTAAATTTCGGGTTGTCGGTAAAATCGGATACTGTAATATCGGCCTGTAGAATTGTCATTTCTTAACCCGCCGGCCCGCCATGATCACAAAATATCTCTTCAGATATTTTGTGCCCATTATTGTGTTGACGTCGAGCTAAAAAAGACCTTTGGAGTTTTAGTTGAGCTAAAATCAAGTGTGCTTTTTATTTGAAGAAGATGCCACCGTTAAAGGTAAGTATAGTTATTTTTAATTTAATTTTTTTAATTTTACCAAAAATTACCGAACGAAACTACAGACATGCCCGACGAAAAGCTGATAATTTAATATCAAGCTCGCACAAATTTGAAAGTGAACAAAATATTCAGTATCAAAACACGTATGTTAAAATATAGCTTTTGTAGCTATACTTTTTCATACAATCACTTATTTAAATGGAAATTACTACAAATAAGTGCAAATATTTTGATAGGCCAATGAATTTTGTATCTTGCTGGTTAAAATGGAGCACAGATAGAGTTGTAAATTTGTGTAATAATAAAATTGTAAAATTTAGAGAAAATTCTCTCTGACAAAGTCATTATTGAGTAATCAGTCTAATAAGATTGCTGGTATTAATAAATGTAATAAATAAAATCAAAATTTATAATGGAATAAAAGCTATAGCAAATATGAATAATTATATTAATTTTTTTATGACTATTTTGGATTAAACGCTGGTAAAAGTTTACATTGATGTGTATTTTTGTGCAGTATAATTGTTAAAAAATATATATTAAAGTTTTTACAGTTCGACTCTAGGTTTAGACTTATAATTTAATTTATTTTAATTATTTTTTAGATGAATTTTCCACAGATTGATCCAAATAAAATTCCTATGTGAAAGCCAATTTGTACCAAATTAGAGAGGATATTCAGGTAATCTTCAATAGGGAAAAAACAAGTATATACAAAGAATTTTCTGCACTCTCTCAACCATCCTTTTACTTAAGAAAATCATCAGCTGCCTTAAGTCACATAAGATCTTCAGGACAATTTAAACTTTAAAGATACAGTAAGTTTATTACACTTCTCCTGAAATAAAAGCTGGAACTTATTCGAGTAATGCTTCTTTATGTGTATGAGTCTATTGATAAAAAAAAACTTTTACAGGATTATTTTATATATATTTTTTTACTTTGATTCTTAAAGTCAAAAATATTCTTAGGTTAGCATATGTGGAATTAACGTCTAATTATCTCAATAAAATAATATGATTTTAGGTTTTACAATTAGCAAAAATTGGAGGAAATTATACCTATTAACTTATTAAAAGATATTTTATTGTAACAATGGCAGATAGCCTTTCCAAGAATTATACATATGATGGAACAGTAAAGTGCCCTTTAAAGAACTTATGTTCACTATTTGTAGGTAAGTTACCACTTAAATATAAAAATTTGATGAAAAAAATCTCTCTGTTTTATTTGTCATACTCGTAAATAATAAGAACAAATTGGGTGTCAGATTTCACACGTTGAAATCTAGATCCTCTTGTTCTGATAATACCCAGACAAAAAGTGTATTAAAATTTTTTTTCTGGTCTGTTGGTTTAAGCACTCTAAGCAATAACGATGCATTTGGTTTTATATATATATATATATATATATATATATATATATATATATATATATATATATATATATATAGAGAGAGAGAGAGAGAGAGAGAGAGAGAGAGAGGGATATTTAAATTTCTACAAAACTATAAAATACTGCATCATTTAACGTTAAACCTTATTAATTTTCAGCTGCGGTAGAAGAATGGGGGGCCGATAAAAAAACAGCCGAAGACGAGATTAGACAATGGCGGAAGAGAATAAACGACAGAAATAAATCTAGAAAAAAATAATCATTGTAACAATAAAAAGTCTTTATTTAAATAATTGGTATATTTTCTATTACCCAATTGAAATTGTACCTATTACTATGGAACCAGATAACTTATTCATAGCGATCCTTCTACAGCTTGAACAATTTAAATCAATTGAAGCTATATTTTGTAGCACTTGCAATTCGACTAATTATAAAATTTTATATTCTTATATAGTATTGTATTAAAAACTTGACAATTGTAATCAATAAGTGTAATATGTGGATCCAGTTCCTGTTACCTGGTTCGCTAATGTAATTTATATCTGTTTAATTTTTGGGACTAACAGGGCCATCCTATGCTTACTTGTTATCGACGTTTTGATGACATGAGTGGTCTGTGTCTTCAGAAGTGCAGATTAATTAGGTACTGTAAGCTCTCGGACCATAAGTAAATTCTGAAAATATCTACCATTCACGTTAGCGTCACGTCAAGAAGAGGAAACAATAGATTATGACCTATTTATCCAAAAAGCACAATACCACCGGATAATATGTCCACAATCGGGTCAAGAATGTACAATATATGGACATCCAAAATTAGTCCTATTAATATCCAAAAATGATCCATACTTGGACAATATATGTAATCCAAAAAGACATCCATGAGTGGGACAATCGTATAGTCCAGTGGATATTCATAGGATGTTGGTGAACCAATTCTGGACATCCCATGGATACCCAGTATGTCCAGATTTGGATAGACGATGGATATCCAGTGGACTGAAGTGTGCTATTTGAGTACAGCCCGGTATTTAAACCCGACTAGTGCTCAGCGAATCATGATCCAGCGTTACAATCGATTTCCACGTCTGATGTAGACTGTAACCTGCATCTCTATTAATATTATTTGGATATTTACAAATTTCGATTGATTCTCTAATTTTACGTTTAAAGAAACCAGGTATTGATGCTAGCACCCTAGTTTTTCTCACATTAAAAGTGTGACCTGAGCAATGCTGGTGTTCAGCTACTGCAGATTGGACAATTTGTTTCTTTTATACATCTTTCATGTTCCTTAATCTTAGTTGATATAGACCGTCCTGTTTCACCTACATACAATTTACCACATAAGCACGATATCTTGACTATCCTTGATACTTATTCAGAGTTCTAATCTCGTGGAGTAAAGATTTCTAAAGATGCTTCGTGCAATCGTAGGCGAAACGTCGGATAATAGTTTCAATTTGAAACGGTCTAAACCCAAAAACGATGATTTTCAATTTGACCAAACCGTGAAAGCTTCCGTTCTTAAATAGAATAACTGTTCCAAAATTATTCATCTCGAAATGCCGATAAGTGGACGCGATAGCTGAGATTTTGACGCAGATTTTGTAAAAGACAAAATTGTGTACGATTACTAGAAGCTGAAATAGAGTTTTTTTTTTTAATTCACTGCGGAGTTACATTAAAGGATTATTTAAGTAGAAATTCATAGGGAGATGGGTAAACTATTGTATGCAGCAGCTTTCAACTCAATTATTTCAAAATTGTTGATGAGCAATAGTTTCTCATTTCTCCAAGACTCAGAAAGCTAGCAGTTCTTTCAGCCTGCGGTGCGCGGAATAAAATGACTCGGACACTTCAAAATCGAACAATGGATGATCTATTTTTGTAATAAAATTATTTTTAAACATAGCAATAAACAAATTATTGCACTTTTATACATTTTATGTATAATTATCTTTATACCGTGCTTACGTGCTTTTTAAATTGCGAAAAAATTGTTACAGTGCTCAACAGTATACTATTAATTAGAAATATTAAAAATTAAATTGATTTTTGATGTACCATTAATATTTATCCAGATATAGTAAAAAAGCAAATAGCAATTTGCTGATAACATTATTATTTTTCGAGATGCAGAATTAACTATATTTGACGATTATATTGTAAGCGATTATTTGATTGCCTAATCAGTGGATTATCGTGGAGTTCAGCCGTTTGGAAGGCTTTTACAGCCTTTTGTCTTAAGACTTTTCGTAGAGGAGTCCATCTCATCTCTCTACGTATTTGTTCGTTTCTGACGAACCACGGGGCGTCTAAGGCCATTCTCAGTACTATGTTTTCCTGAGCTTCTAGCCTTTTGATGTACATTGCGGCAGCGTGGTCCCACGCTACTGATCCGTATGTCAGCACTGGCATAAGTACAGTTTTGATTATCGTCAGTTTGTTCTTTAGGCTCATCTTGCTTCTTCTGTTTAGCCAGGGGTATAGTTGTTTCCTTATCATTTTATATTTCTTTATCGTGGCTGTGGTATGTTTCTCCCAACACAGTCCTCTGTCGAATGTTATTCCAAGATATTTGACTTGATTCGTCTATTCGACGGCTTCGCCATCAATATCTATTGTCTCGCCCGGTGATCTCCTTCTTTTCGTCAGGAAGAGTGCTTGGCTCTTATCAGGATTGACCGCTATTTTCCAAGATATGAACCAGTCATTGACTAGGTTCATTTCTTTCTGTATGAGGTCTTCCGCTGGAGGTTCAAGGCTTTAAGGAGTCGGTTTCACGTAAGCGAGCGTGAATTCTTGAAAAAATCTTCCTATTCGGAATGCATCAAACTGGAAAATGTTCATACAGACGTGCAGCTAACACTGTATTTGCGTTTGAAAGCCCATTAATAAAATGCATATCTGTTAATTTTTCAGTCTATTTTTATCAATTAACCTAATTAAAAACGCGTAATGAAAGCTTATCTTAACTGACAAGGACGTTTTATCTAAAAATAAAAATAAATATCATGGTCATAGCATACTGGAAAATGTTTGTTTTTTCTATATTTTTCTGTATCTGCAATGAAAGAAAAGTGTATTTATAAAAGGCTTATCTACGGAAAAATTACATTTTTCTCTGCCTGAAAGGTGAATTACATACATAACAACTATTTAACGGCAGATAGATTTCTTTATTTCTTACTAAAATCTTAATTTTTTTAAAAAATTTATGACTTCTCCAGTGATTCATAGATGTCGTTCGACTGGCGATATTTTACAGTCTGATATCGGAGTCGGTAGGTGGCTGCTTGCAATATCCTACCGACATACCTTGGAATTTATATTTCATATATCAATTATTTACTGTGAATGTTGCTCTCGGACCGATACAGCTCCACTGATGAGATCACAAGGTGGTTGAAACGCGTACGGGGAGAGGACCAGAGCGGTATTTGCAGGAAATAAACTGTTTGTATATATTTTTCATTTTTCCCTGCCTGAAAGGAGAACTACATACATAAACACTATTTAAATATGGCAAATCGATTTCTTTATTTCTTTATGAAATTTTAATTAAAAAAAATTAAATGAAATTCTTGCTTCAGACAAATACAATTTTTTTAGTAGAACTGTAACATAGGGTATTTTGGTACCAAAACCAGGGGCGGATCTAGCCTCTCTCTTTGGGGGGGGGGGGGTGGTGATATCACAAAAGTACAGTATGGCAAGAAAAACAAGTAGCATACTCATTCCTAATATAAAAGGCAAAATGGGTTCTATTTTCCTGAACTCAAAGCTTTTGGGAGGGGGGGGGGCGATCACAAGCATACAGACTCCTATACTCTATTCAAGAACTAGAGAGAGTAATAAAACTGTTACCGAAACCTCTAACGTACCTGCTCCAGTGCCGCAGGTAACTGAGAACTGCCGTAAATCTAATTATATTTCATTATATTTAAATATATTTTTTAAATTTACTGCAACATAGAATTTCTGATAGTTTAATTTAATTTGTCAGTGAGCAAAATACAACTTACAGTTTTTTCTTAGTGATTTATCTTGTTTGCGCTTGTTTTTATATATTATTTGAGATTAGTGAGATACCCAAAAGATATGGCTTTCACCTCTATATTTATTCCAAAATCGTTAAACCAGAGATATCAATATATAGATAATAATGTTAAAAGCTCTGTTGAGATATGTTCCAACATGACAGGAGTTGGAAAATCTACTATGTACCGAATACTGAAGGAGAAAAAACGACTGGAATTGTTAGTACTTCCAAGCCACATTCGATCACAGGCAAACGAAAAACCTCGTTGGAAGAAGAGATGAAAACTTCAATTAAAGGGGTTGTATATACATTTTATTATGAGAAGCAGATCCCAACCATCTACAAAATTCTAACTAAAATCATTGAAGATCGCGATTTACCTGAAATTAAAAGAACGGGTCTCAGAGAACTTAATTTTTGCTGGGAAAAACCAGATAGAAAATCTGTTCTTATAAATCGTCCGGAAACTGTCCGTTGGAGACGTAAATATCTCTCTCAAGTAAAAGGTAGAGTTGCTAGAAATAACACAATTAATAAAATTAGTAATTTAACTAAACTTTTGAAAGATTTTTTTGAATAAAGTTATTGCGGAAAATTGGGAAAAATCCATATAATAAAAGAAAACAAAATGTGAGAACTCGATCTCATAATCGGTGAGATAGAGGAACCAATTATAATTACTTTTAGCGAAGATAGTTTCACTGACTTTGATTAGGAATTAGATACGTATTGTTTACTAGTGTAAACACAATTTATTATTTAAATTTTTGTTTTTGTTGTATTCTATTGTTTAATGTTGTTTATGTTTTTTTTTTATTTTTTTTTTATATATTTTTATTTTAGTGTGTCCCACTCTTTAATTTTATATATATTTAATTCTAATTAGCCGTAAGTTTTTTATTATTTTATTATTGTGTTTGTGTCTTTTTCTTAAGTGTGTAGAATTAACATGTTTATCTTATTTTTTTGGGGCTATCGTATTTCCATATATAAAAGTAAATTAAATTAAGATATCAGTACAATAGAAATAAAAATAAGTAGGTCTAATTTTAATTACAACATAAAAAAAAACTAATTACATTAGAATCCCTTTTTAGTGTTTAATTGTAATTCTGCAGATGGTTTAAGAAATAAATAAACTGAAACGTCAAATACCCTAAAAATGTTTTTAATTAATAATAAAATGACCGATAGCCCCAAAAATATTTTATAATTATATGGACGAATTTATTTTTTTATATATGTTTAACTTTTTGTATTTTTGACAATGGATATTTTGTAAGTATTTAAATTATAACTTAGAATTTTTGGAGAGAATAATCCTACGTTTTAGTCTATTATTATAGACCGATATTTTTGATTATAAAATTTCTAACCCATTCCTATGAAAAACATGTGTCTAACAAATTTTGCTAAAAACACCGGACTAAAGAACACAGGTAGTTTGCGAAGAGAAAAAGGGTAAAAAATGATTTATTACTCTCTCTAGTTCTTGAATAAACTATAGTATAAGAGGAAAAATCGGGTACATTTTTCTAAACTCAAAGCTCTTGGGGGGGGGGGGCGATCGCCCCCACCGGCCCCCCCCCCCTTGGATCCGCGCCTGACCAAAACTAGTGACTTTTTATTGAAAGCCCAAATTATTCTACATTCATTAAATTATTAAATATAGGGCGAAAATTCACAGAATTGGAAGTGCGTATCTGACATTACTGCGAGAATTTAATAACATTTGTTGTATTCAATATTTATACTCGATTGCGATCTTTAATAACATGACATTCCGCTTCTTTACGTAGGAAACAACAAATTAAAAACACTTTTCAATCCACTCCGAGATACCAGAACAGGTGTAGATTAATAAAAAATTTGCACATTATTATTTGCTATTATACAAATTAATTTATTAGATACCAAAGCTTTTTCAGGTACTTCCTTGTTTACGTTGGCGTATATTAAGCGGAATGTCATTTTTGAAATATATACGCCATTTAAATTTATTGTTTGTACCGAAAAATTCCCATTAACTAGTTTTTTCTGGTCGAAAATTGTTATGTTTTCACTTCGGGTTGGAATTCCTTTGGAATGGAATGCAAGCTACATTTCGATTAAATATCAGAGCATTTAAATTTTTCAAAATAAAGTTGTCAAAATAAAGATTATTTTGGTTATAGTCCGGAAGCCCAGTGTGTTCAGGGTGAATTTTTGAAAAATGGCCAGGTAATTGTAAGTAAAAAAATAGTTAATGATTAAAAAAGAAATGTTATTTTTGTACAACAAAAATATTTTCGTATTCCTTGGTTGAGTCTAAGCAAAAAGTGTCTCGGGTGTTTTTCCGTCCGACGCATAGTTTTTGAATTAAAAATTGTTAAATATTTGAAAAATGGCATTTTTGCCACCTTTCAACAAGAATAGGATTTAACAAAATAATTTTTTTCACATTCGGCGCCCATATCAACTGATGGACGCCGCATTTGAAAAGATTTATTCAAGTCAAGGACTATAAGCTGGAAATAATCTCAATTCGAGAATGTGATGCTTTTATGCTTTTCATCGTACGCGACGTCGTGTACGAAGGAAAGTGAGTCTACTTATAGGCACTCACCCAGTGCACATAATCCATTATAGCTTTCGCTGGTCGTCGCGTTAATATTTTAAACACATTTCCATTTTCCTGGTTTGAAACATATATTCACATGTCAGTGTAACGTTTCGGCTGGAACTTCCTTAGTCTTTTTGAAGCAAACAAATATTACGTTTGACACCCTGCAATTATAAATATTAATTAAAAACTAATTCTACCTTAATTTGAACTCTGACAACATCAAAATAATAAAATAAATGGGGACAGGACAACATAAACGCTTTAAAATTATAAATTATACTGAATTTGTATGTAAGAAGGTTAACTTTTTCAATAATGTTTATAATTTTCTGTATTAATAGATAAGAATAATATATTTAAAGGTGACAAATGGGTGGCTATTTGCTAAAATATGTTGATAGTTTATATTTAAATAAATTATTGTATATTTTAGTTAATTGTCTCGTGACTGTTTTTGAGTTTATAGCGTTTTTGCATTTCTATCATCTCACAGAATTCTTGTTTTTTATTATGATCGGTTTTTAAAATTTTGTTTTTTTTTTCAAAGTTAAATGTAGTTTCCGTCATGTGGTTGGTTAGGGCTGTTTACCTTTTTTTTTGTCAAATTCATATCCGTTAACTCGATTTTTTAACCGACTTCTAAAAGAAGGAGGTTCTCAATTTATCGAGTATGTATGTTATTTTTTATGTATATACACCGATTACGGAACGGCGCCATCGATTTGAATGAAATTTTTTACGTTATATTCAGGAAGTTGCTGCGGTAGTCCCGTATTTTTTTGGACGAAATTGGTGCAGTAGTATCCAAGATGGCGGCTCCAATAGGGCGGACAAAAAAATTAATTTTGTTTGATTTTCTCCAAAATTGGTATGGGGGAATTTTTGGGGTCGTACATAATGGATCCAGAATATTTTTAAAAAATTCAATATGGCGGAGGAAAGAATCAACTTTGTCCGATTTTCTCCAAAATTGGTACGAGGGAGTTTTGAGGATCATACATAACTAATCTGAAATTATTATTAAAAAATTCAATATGGCGAATCCAATATGGCGGACGAAAAAATGAATTTGGCGGATCCAAGATGGCGGATTAAAGATTCTACATCTCCCGATTTTGTCTAAAACCAGTATTGGGGTATTTTTTTAGTGTTAATTATGAATTTAAAATATTTTTTGAAAAACTCAATTCGACAAAAATTTTAAATTTTTCGATTTTCTCCCAAACTGATATAGGGGGTTCTTGAGGGTGTAAATTATGAATTTAAAGAAATTTTTTCAGGATTCAATATGGCAAATCCAAGATAGCGCACTAAAAATTTTACATTTTTCGATTTTGTTCAAAGGTGGGACTGAATCGTTTTTGAGGATGTAAATAGCGAATATAAGTCTAGAAATATTAAATTTCCGGATTTCATCTAAAATTGGCTTTGAAGGGTTTCAATTTAGATTAGATTAAGAATTAAAATAATTTTTTTGAAACTCAATATAGCGAATGCAATATGGTGGGTTGAAAATTTTACCTTATTCGCATTTTTTCAGATTTGATGTTAAAGGGTTTTCGGGGTCGTGAATTACGAATATGAAATTAATTTTTTACAACTATTAGGTTGATGAGATACAATATGAGGGACAGAAAACTTTACATATTCCGATTTTAAAATTAATATTGTAGGGTTCTTGAGGCGTATACAAACTCAATATGCAGTATAAAATATATCAAGCTAAGAAATTTACATCTCAGGTTCTTTAAACATCGATATTGGAAGGTTTTGAAACCTATATTAGCAATCTAAAATTAATTTGAAATTTAAGGTAGTGGATTTACTATGACAGACTAAATATTTGTTTGACACAATATTATTGATATTTGGAAAACTCTAAGAATCAAAGAAATTTTAGTGGTTTCTTTTTAGGGTGATTTACAACTCTGGATAAAATGGGTACTTTTTTGCCATCTTGGAGTCATTGCGAGGTACACTAATCTCGATAATTACTTAGTTCAAATAATTTATGGATATCATAATGAATTCTAAAACTAAAAATAGAAAAATTAAATTAAAAAAAAAATAAATAAACCGACTTCTAAAAGTGCGCTAAAAAGTGAAAAGAACTATAAATTTTTATATGATATTGAACTTTTTGAAGTCGGCGCCAAATTATTTGTAAATGAAATAAATAACTACTAATATATACAAATTATGGTAAGAAAGCAATTACGAATCAAGTATTGTTAATCTGTTTATGCAAATCACATTTTGTCAGATATTAGTTTGGCGCCGACTTCAAAAAATTCAATTTCATATAAAAATTTATAGTTATTTTTTACTTTTTAGCGTACTTTTAGAAGTCGGTTCAATTTTTTTATAAAAATTTTATTACATATTGGCTTGTTTGCCCTATATACACAGAATAACAGTTGTTGCATGGAATTTCATATACGACATTACTCTTTTTGTCATTTGGTATTTTTGTTTTTAATTTGGAGAAATTATTTTTCATTTGTAAATATGTTTTGAATATTTTGAGAAAGCTTTGGGATGTATGGAAACGTCATATAATTTTGGATATTGTTTTTGTCTCTTTTCATGAAATTACTTCCTTTATTATAAAATCTGTTAATTTTCTTTCAAAAAATCAGTTTTTTATGATTCAACAAAAAGTTTTAAAAAATTTTAACTTTGGCCCGTTGCATTTCGGAAACTATCAGCAAGCCTGTTATATAGACCTTTTAAAAACACCTTATATAATTGGCAGTTTTCACCATAAAGCACATATCTTGAACGTGGTGTTTTTTTTGTTAATTTACTTAGGAATAACATTATCTGAAAGCCACATGAGAGGATTGACTTATAATTTTCGCTATAAATTTATAGGGATTTCCCGACACCTCAAATTTCAATTTTTCAAATATGGTCTTAATAGTTTTCCTCCTTTTTATAAATTATTCTTCTTCAAAACTGAAATTAGAAAAGATGTGAAATATTATGAAATAATTTAACTCTATAAATACTTAGGAGGTACTATAAAATTTTGAAGAATGTAAAATATGTGTTTTTTAATATTTAACCAAAATCATCTTAAACTGTCGCCTCCGCATCAAGAATGTTTTACGTATTCAGATGTAATTTCATATATACGATTATAACTATGTTTTGAAGTAAATGAGTTCGTTAATAACACTACTTTAAAGCCAATTTGCGACGGTAATGTAAAAGGCAATCTTTGGTTAATTTTTGGACTCTAAATGCGAAAATGGTAAAAACTTCCTAGCACGTAAGATCTTTGAGTTATGATTTTTTTAGCAATACCGAATGAGTATTTTAATCACATTATTTTGAAAAATATTTTGTAATATACCGGAGCGCGACGTTGCCAAATTTACATTTTCCATAAGTTAGGGAAATTGTGCTCAACACCATGTGAAGGTATCAACCTCGAAGTCTTAACCCGCTATAGCTTAAAAGAAGTACCCATTAAAACCCAAATAATTCCAAATTTTATTCTGTCTCGTAGCCGAATCTACTTATAGATGGCCCCCGTATACGAGAAGTACGCCATCGATTTTCGAACTTCCGATACCCGATGTTTCCAGAAAATACCAGAAGTACGGAACGGCTATAAAAGTGACTGGCCGGCAGTCGTATCATCAGTATTGTTTTAGAATGAGTAGTGGTCAGTATTAGGTAGAAAAGCGAAGTGCGCGAACAAGCCAATAGTAAGAGCCTTGTATTAGTGTTATCTTTATATTGAATAAAGTTCGTTAACTTCTGTGGACGTAGTATCACATCTCTGAATTGAAATACGCGGCAGTACAAAAATGTCTAAAGTACAGAAATATGGCTGTGTTAACCCCGCGGATAGTTTTTGCTACATATATATATATATATATATATAATGTTTTTAATTACATAAAAAATATTTTTAGGAATATCAATAAATAAAAAGACAAAAATTTTGAAGATGCCATAAATAAAGGGCGAAACTTTAAATTATTTCGAATTTTTTGTTAAATAAAGAACCTAAACCCAAGAAAAGACAAAATTTAAAAAAATCATATATATATATATATATATATATATATATATATATATATATATATATATATATATATATATATGTGGTCAGTTTAGCCCTAAATCGCAGAAAAGGAACAAAATGACCAAAGTAGCTTCTCATAAATATTTTGGATGTCTTGTTGGTGATCAAGATCGGGACTGGGCTCCTCACATATGTTGCCAAATCTGTACAGCAATGTAACTGGTTAAATGGCAAACACTCTTCTATGCCTTTTGCAGTTCCAATCATTTATTTTAACGACTGTTACTTTTGTATGACAAAAATGTCTGGTTTTTCAAGAAAGAGCAAACATAATATTGAATATCTGGATATTTCCTCAGCAATAAAACCGGTTCTTCATAGAGAAGGTTTACCAGTTCCAGTGGCCCCTGCAAAATGGGAAAAAAAAAATTAAAAATGAATGATGATAAGGCAAAACCTGATAATGTATCAGAAAAATACAATTCTTATTTTCCCGAAAGTGAAGGAAAAGCACCCCATTTAATTGAATAACCTGAATTAAATGATCTAGTTCGGGACCTCCACTTATCCAAAGAGCATGCTGAAGTATTAGGGTCTAGATTACAACAATGGACTTTACTAGCCTCTGGAACCAAAGTTACAATATTTAGGATAAAAGGTGTATTTGTGTTAATCCAAATGAGAAAATTAGGATTTGCACATAACCCGGACGAATGGCGTTTATTTATAGATCCTTCTAAAATAAGTTTAAAATCAGTTCTACTCCATAATGGCAACAAAAGACCCTCTATTCCTCACATGCAGTTGACATGAAGGAAATATACGAAAGTATGTCATGTATTCTAAATTCAATAAGCAATGATACGTATAATTGGCAAATATGTGGTAATCTAAATGGTATAGGACTATTATTAGGGCTTCAGGGTGGATTCACAAAGTATTGTTGTGCTACTGTTTGGGATAGTAATGTAACACAGAGCCATTATCAAGTAAAAGAATGATTTCCGCGAGATCAACATATTCCAGGTCAAGCTAATGTAAAAAATAAACCTCTTGCTGATCTCAAAAAAGTAGCTCCATTACACATTTAACTGTGATTGATTAAAAATTTCGTTAAAGCATTAGATAAAGAAGGAGATGCGTTTAAATATCTTAAACAAATTTTTCCTAAATTTAGTGATGTTTAGCTTAAGGAAGGAATATTTGTTGGAACACAAATTACAAAAATACTAAGCGATCAACAATTTGATCAAAAATTAAGTGACGTTGAATTAGTTGCATAAAGTTCTTTTAAAATATTTTTTTCTGAATTTTTAGGAATCAAAAAATTAGGGAA